>JAWNNM010000703.1:1342500-2607085 GCA_035044965.1 Lordiphosa andalusiaca
TAGAGCTTTGTTATTTTTTTATATACCGCGACCAGAATTGGTCTATTGTGCCCTCTACTGAGTTACAACTCTCCCAGCAGTCCAATTTCCTGCTCGAATGCCAGGATATTCGTTGGTTCTAGGCAACTAATCTTGTTGGGGCATAAGCTGTGTTCCCCAAATCGCCAGAGCATCGCAGTGTGCTAGTACTTATTCGGAGGACTCCTCCATCTCTTCTCAGAATCTGCATAGTTGGACGCTTGTTATTCCCAACTTGTACAGGTGACCCCTTAACCTACAGTGATCAGTGTAGAGCCCTGTCAGGATCCTGAGGGTATTCTTTCCTTGTTGGCTCAATTTCTGGAACCTTTTAGAACTTTCAGGCGATCTTCACTAAGAAATAAAACCAAGAACTTTATACTTGAATTATGTGTCAATAGTACGGTTAGCACAAAAATACTTGATTCAAGTACAAAATTCTTAGTTCAAGTACGATATGCTAGATCAAAGACTGTTCGGGATAAAGTAAGAATATTTCGAATTAATTTTAGACCTCTTTGGTCATCCTTTAAGGCTTTAATGCTCCTAAGTCAAGCCCGATTAACTCTCATAATAATTGCAAATTTTCTTTCTTATAGTCCAGTAAATTAAATGCCAAGCCAAAATAGTTTTAGAATGAAGTTAAGAGTACTTCATAAAAGTACAACATTTTCTGGGATTGAGCCCGTCAAATTCTTAACCTATTCCCAATTTCTTGTAAAACGGGGTCTCTTTATTGAACCAAAGAAGTCTTGATGTTTTCCTCTCACTGTCAGTACAATTTGTACTTGATTTAAAACCTTTTGTTCTTGTTTCAATAATATTAACAGTCGTTTTTCGGATTTAGAATACAGTTCTTAATATGTGTCCAAAGAAGGAATATCCTGACTTTAAAAGCAATTCCCCCAAGACAAAACGTTGTCGAATTGCATTTCGCATTTTTTTTTTTGCCCACAATTTATGGCTTTCAATCTTAACCTCATTTCCATATTTTCTCAATCTCTCATTGTTTTCCTACCTACCAGTTTCGGCAATAACTTCAACTAAGGCTAGAATATATTTTTGTTTTTTATATATTTTTGCAGAAACTTTGGTTTATTTTTTGCTTCCAACCATTTTACTTAACCCAATATTTTGCTCGTTAGTCATACAGAAACAAAAGACCAGCAAAGCGTGGCGCCCCCAGTCAGAGAGGCAAGTAAAAATCACTGAGCAGCGCAACAACAACAACAACAACAACAGCAAGAACAACGGCAAGCGTTTTGGCATCAGCTGCTATGTGGGAAAAGTTTATGACTTTAGACCCATTTTGTGTGCATACCTGCCGCTGCTGCTGCCCTTCCGCCCCTTGGTGAACTCAATTTTTTTGCAGTGAATCACAGCAAACCTGGGTCTTACCTTGGGCCCAGCTGGCGCCGCTCTTGGTCCTGGTCCTGTCTGCTGGGCTGGTGTTTTTAAATGATTTTTATGTGCACTTCAGTGCAAGAGCAATCATCTCTCTCTCTGGTTTTTGCATGTTTTCTATGTGCATATAATTTCTTTGGATTTTCATTTCACAGTTTGTTTGTTTGCAGGTTTTGTTGGTTTGTTGCTTTTGGTTTATTGATTTTCCTTTGCTATGTTTCGTTGTTGTTGCTCTTGTTGTCTTGCTGGCCAGCCGGTCGGCCAGTGTTACAATGCAACAGACGACAGGCCGGTTAGCCATCACAATGCACTGGTCCTTTTGCGCTGGCTTTGTTTTCAGGCCGAGATTCCCATGCAGTCAGCGACTGGCTGTGGCTCTTTGCATGGCTATTGATTTTCTTTTTTTGTTGTATTTTTTTGCCCAGCCGCCAGAGACGCCATAAAAAGTCATTAGTGAGAGGGGCTTGGGGTTTTGGGATCCCCCGACTCTCGAGTGCATAATGGCACAATTTAAATACGGCGACGGCTCTGTGCCTGCATGTGAATGAACCATGAACTATGCCCAGTGGCTGTAATGGGAATAGGCCTTTAAATGTGGAGAGAGAGAGAGAGAGACGGGGAGAGTGGGTTGGGTTGGGTTTACTAAGGTTGAGTGATGAGAAAAGTGCAAAAATCAAGTTCAATTTGTAGTATAAAGTGAAATAAATGTGATAAAAAAAACATAGCATACTTATGAGAGTCTGACAAATGATCGTGAAATCCGTAAATACAAACACATAAATACAAATTCCTGCACATTTTTATAGTTCCAATTTCCCATTAAAATTTGCTTCATTTGTTCTCTATGATTAATCGCACTTCCTTGCCATTGTAAAACAGTTTTAACTAGCTTCTCCACCCACCTAACACCTCGTTTCTGCTTCTGCTTTCGCAAAACAATAAACTAAAAGCCATTTGCTTTTGATTTATGGACGCACGTACGAGACATTGCAGGAAAACCATCGAACTGGGAAAGGAAAGTAAAAAGAACATGAGTAAAGCCAAAGTCGGTTCTGCCACATGCAACAAGCGACGCAGATTCGAACTGCTACTGCTACCAGACTTGATAGAAATCGATGGCATAATGATTATCTATTAAAATAAATCACGTATTTGGCAGACACTGGCAGGCCAACTTGAGCGGGCCGACACCCAGACCCATGCCAAGTGTTGAAGTCTATAAATTGCACTCGTCCGCCATCCTCTCGGGCCATGTGTTTGTCGAGTGTCTTAGGCAACCTTCAATGCAGTTTTCGCCCTCGTCCTGGGCCGAACAAATTGTCACAGACAACTAACGTTAAGTGTAATATAAATAAATCGAACTTGACTTGAAGTGCTTAAGCCGTAGGGGTACAGCGAGGAAGCAAGGCAAGGACAAATGATATGGAAAAGGCATAAGGCAAAGAAGCCGCTTACAAAGGCAAAACCGGCAGAGGATACTTGTCATTGCGAATTGCCTGTGCTCTTGTCATAGATTTCGAAAGAATTTCAGACATTTTCTATCCAAAGCGAAATTCAATTTGGAATAAATTAAGTCAAATTTGGAGTAGATTGTAAATAGTTGTAGAGAAATGTACATAACGTACGGAGTAAAAGGGGAAGGTATCATAAAGTATATACATTCTTGATCAGTATCAGAATGTTGATATAACCATGTCCGTCTCTATGAACACCTAGATCTCAGAGCCTAGAAGAGTTGGAGACTAAATTTTATAAATAAATTTATAAAAAATGTTGAATAACTCCTACAAATTTGACGGTATCGAGCTCAAATACGTACCCAATACCTATAACACAGTTCGACACTAAAAAAAGGCTGGGATGAGACTCTTAAATTCTGATAGCAAACTTTGTTGCGTAATATTTATGCTTTGTATGTAATCAGCGCCTCATAGCCAGTATTCCAACTGTATCCTAGGTTCGTGTTCTGTGGGTACTTTTGTACTAGCAACACACAGCGATAACAATTTAAGCTTAATTGTTAATGGTTCAAGATAAAAATCTACAAAATTCAGAAAAACATGGAACGTGAAATCAAAAATTCGCGTTGATTTGACAATTGAACAGTCTACCTCCAAAAGAGGAAACGCAAGGTCTTGCATATCTTTTAGTCTACACAGTAGATTTTTCTATGATGCCATTATAATCCTTTAAATTTTCATTAAGATCGAACTATAATTGGCAGAGCAGCTAACATAGTGCTAAGATAATGTTGATATATTAACTAGAGTGTGTCAGGACATGTCACTGACGTGCATGTGAGCAGACTTCGAATTCCTTTCGTGAACAACCATGATTCGTGATTCGTTCGTTAAACATCGTGATTGCAGCATTCACAGAATCTTTTTTTAAAAAGTGTCATCACTATATGATGTGATTAATGCTTTATGGTATTTATCTGACACGCTGGTACGGTAACACTCAAGTGAAATGTAAACAACTTGCAAGAATTTCGCACGGTGGGTTGTTCCAACACCGCTGCGTTTGACAAGGACCAAGGAAAAGCGGACTTAATCCAACATATGTATGTTAAAATGTTCGCAACATAATGTTGCCCGTAAAAAATATGGAAATTGTTACCTTAAGCTGCTGCAAATAATTCCCAAAAATGCGGGGCCATTGTGTGCATTGTATTTTGTTGAATCAGTTTTTTTTTGAACAAGCATGCTTAAAGTACGTCAACATTTGAGACGCGTCTGTCGATGGTGAGTGAAACTCTAAAAAGTTGAATATGTAAGCAGATTTGTATATCGTGAGTTATGACAGTATATTAGGTCACGCGCTCAGGTCTTAGGTCTGAAGGGACTCGAGCTCGGGGCCCTTGGACTTGGAAACGATTGGAATACCGACTCAACCATTAGCGCTGCTTTAGTACTATTTAAATTGAAGTGCCTATAAGCATTTGCCAATATACTATATATAATTATATCTGGCTTTTAATTCTCAAGTCGTAATTCCCTGCAACTGAAATTCGCCGTGTAAATATGTTTCTAGTCAATTCAGAGTGCTTTTTAAACAAATATAATACAAAAGGGGACATACTTTAATCAAGTATGAATGCTTTAGATTTGACTAAGTGTCGATTTCTAATGCTATCTGTCACATAAACCTACAAATAACAGAGCAAAATCTATGTTTATCTGGCACAAAGCAGCTGTGTAGAAGATGCGCAATCGGGCCTAAGCGTTTTTTCACTGAGTGTATCTGAAATTATCTGCTGAGTTAGCCTTTTTAATCATTCCTAGTAGGTAATTCGAGTTTGCAGTAGGTTTTTTTTCTTCCAATTTTTCAAAAACAGTAAATTTGACATTGTTTCCTTTGATATATTTCAAAATTACAAACCATATTCAGTAATTTCTCTCTTCCAAAAGCTGGAAATTATTTTAATTGCCAATAGGAGCTTACCAAGCTTGAAGCAGTAATTAAAGAATTTCCCTTGAAAATCACTTTGCGTAGCTAGATTTTATTTTATGTTAAAAGCTGCCTAGGCTTGCAATTTTGATATTTTGCTGTCGCACTTTAAACTAATTGCCAGCAATTTAGCAAACGTTGGCAGTGCAATGCGGCGTATGCGTAATATTTATGCTTTGTCTCCTTTGCGCTCTCGCTCTCTCTCCCCCTCTCTCTCTCTCTCTATCTCTTTTGTTTGCTGCTGTTGCTTCGACTGTTGCTGCATGGCCATGCCCAGTGCGCACATTTGCCGCATAATTGCCAAGTCATGATTTTTTACACACCAAGAAGAATGGCAACAAAAAAAAAAAAAAAAAAAGAATAAGGAAGAAAATAAACGAAGCATTTTCAGCTGCCTTCCTCCCAGCAGTTTGCTGATGATATTCGCACTGGGCATAATTTCCATGTTGCTTGAGCGGCATTTTGTTGTTGCTGGTATTCCCATTTTTCCTTGTTTTTTTTTTTTATTCCCTTCCGCAGTTCCTTTTTGACTTTGCGTTATCGTTATTGACAGTTTTATACGCTTCTGTTGGCCATTTTCTTCTGTTATCTTCTTCTTATCAAGTGTCCTGTCCCTTTTGCATAGTTTCAAGTTTCGGCAAATATCATTTGGTTCGCTTGCCGCATTTTTACTTCAGTCCGAGACTTTACCTAGGGGAATACTTTGTTGGTCACAGGCAGTGGAGTCAATACAATGGCACTCACACACACACACGCACACACACACACACGCGTGTTTTAGCATATTTTTGTCATATTTTGCATGAGTCAGATACTTAGTGAGGGGAAAACTTTAGCTTCAGCTGGAGATGAGGATGTCAGCACTTCAGTTGGCAACTTATGGCGCTCCAATTTCGCGCTGATGCATAATTTTTCCTTTTTTTTTGTGCCCGCCTCGCATAAAAATGCGCTCAAAGGGGCGCAAAAGTCAAACCAGGAAAAGGAAAATATATCGCAACTGCACAAGCACTATAAAAAAGGGGCAGCCTTTTACACTGAGAGGAACCGCGGAAGGGCTGGAAGAAGTGCCTTTGGCTAGGATACGCGGGTCTCCAATTTTGAGGAGGATATCTAAGATTTTGTGATTGCTTTTACAGGCTTAGTCTAACTATCTATCGATTGTAATGTTTGGTAGAGAATAGAAATAAGTAGATTAGTGGTAGCATTGAATGAAGTCCCCTGTGAATGTGTGTGACGTTCAAATCTTAGAAAATCTATCCCCTTAGTCGGAAAATGTAAGGATTCTGTCGATTTTAACATGGCAGTTTAACAGAAACGTAGCTCTCAGCTTTGAAATATCAGAAACGGCGGTTTTACATCCAAATAGCAACAAATTTCTTTTATTTATTATCAAGTTTGGAAAGTCTACCCTCAGAAAAGCTATCCCAAAGCCATATTATGAGGTGTCAGTTGCTTTCATACATGTGTAAACACCTGCCAGAGTTGAGTTGAGTGTTGCCATTTATGCTCAAAAATAAGGGGCTAAGAGCTGTGGTCTAGTATTATGTTAGTACACAGCGTATATTTAGTTTGTGCAATAGTATGTAATACCCAGAGAGTACCACAGCTGTCTCCATAAAGTATATATATTCTTGATCAGCATCAACAGCCGAGTCTATTTAGCCATATTCGTATGGACAAACAGATCTCCGAGATGGGGAGAGTAAGGAGTATGAGACATATGCTTCTTAAATCAGATGAACTGAAGTCGAGTTATGAGCAAAAACTGTTCGCTGGTTTCAGCTTCAACTAAAGCATCAAAATTCATACTGTGCATACACTTTCGTGGGTACAGAATATATGACAGTTGGGCTAGACCGATTTTTTTTACTTGTTTAACAGTAGAGCTTATCTCTCTGGAACAGATGATCTTTTAGTTTTCCCCCAAAACCCTTTGGTTAATTCTGAGAAAGTCTGGCTTCACTCAATCTCAACTCAAACTCTATTTTCAACTCCAGGCTTTTTCGCGGAGTGTACTAGTTGCCAGTTGTCTTTGCATCGTACGTAAGATGCAAGGGAGCCCAAGTGGTTAGTGTGCATATATTTCTCCCTGTGTGTGGGTGTGTGTGTGTGTGTGTTTGTGTGCGTTTTGTGGTGTTGAGTTGACATGATTAATATCCCCGCTGACATGCGAATCGCAGTTGACTGACTGTCGTCAAGAGTGAAATCAAAAGCAAGTCAAGGAAGAATACAACAAACTTTAAGTCACAGCTTTAAGCGTTTTGGCGCTCGACGGGGAAGGGAACGCCAGGCCAAGAGCTGCACTCAGAGTTCATGGAACTGCACGCTCAAATGAACTTTGCATTTGGAAGCCAAAATAAAATCATGAAAATCTCTCATTTCCACTCCCACTCGAGTGCGCACGGGCATTAAGCATTCTAATGAATTTCACAGCGCGTTATACGGAAAAATAAATAAATTACCGACGGGGAAGAAAGCGAACCAGAACCGGATATTTACATTAACAGCATCAATCGCGGTGCGGTGCGAGTGAGTGCGAGTGACGAAGGAGACGAAGGAAAACCCGAAAACAAACAAACAAACGAAATAAAAGCGAAATTCGGCATTTAAAAAACACACATAAAAAATGTAATGGAAAGCATTAGTGTTCATAAAAAATGGATTTACATAGCCTTTTTAAGGCCGTCCTGATCCTGTATGTCATACGAGGTGAGTAATGGGGACGGGGGGGCGGGCGGGTGTTGCAACAAAGTTGAAAACAATTTTAAAATACTGAGCGGATGTTTTTAATGGGTTGGGGCTAAGTGATTATATTGATGGCTAATCGATAAATTGGCATTGTTCCGCTGTGCAAAAATGGGGAAAAGCTCAGGCTGGCCATAAATTAAGGGATTAGTTTTGAGTATTTAATAATTACTTATATTTATGATGCACATTGACAATTAAGTGCAATAAATTAAGTGATTAATTTGCACAAGCTGCAAATCCTTTAAAAAAAAAAACATCCCAGATTCATTTCAATCTTTAAGCTCGACTAAATTGAGAATCAAGAATGGACATAAAACTGAACCCTAATGAATGTCTCTTCACATTTCTGTTTACACACTTCCACTTCCTTTTCAAAATTCTCATAAGAGAAGGAAAATAATTAAGCTGCGTTTGCCAGTTTTTGTTGTTGCACACAAATACCCTTCCTTTTGTGTCGCACTGTCGCCTGCAACACTTCCCGCTTCCTTAACAAGCCCTTGGCAGGGCCGGCCTTTATTTGTTGTTTTGCTTTTTTTGCGCTCAGCTCGCAAAAGCCAAAGTTATCAGCAAAAGATCAACGACAGTTCCCTTGCCATGTCCATATCCTGGTGGCAGCCGCAGGCTCTCCTTGGCTCTTTCACATTGCCAAAGCCCAAAAAGGCTGCGGGCAGCTGCAGCCTGCAACAGCTCCTGCTGCTGCTGCTGCTGCTGCTGCTGGTCTCTGTCGGTGACAGTGGAGGCCTTTCTTCGGTTTGCTGCTGTTGCTGATGATGAAGCTGATTATGCGCTGCATGCTTTGGACTTAAGCTCTTAGCTTTGGCTCCATCACTGCCTTGGACAATGTTGCCAGGTTCTCACAAAAGGCTGGGCCTGCCTCTCGTCTTGTTTTTGTTTCATAAAATGGCAGTCAGAGCAGCCAACAACCAGCAGCTGCATAATCTTGGCCCTCCTGCTGTGCGTTGGATGTGACGAACTGCCATGGCTACACTTCTCATTTGCTTGCCTTAGCAGCGTGACATTCGAGGTCGTTCACATTTCGAGGGCGTGTTGTTGAACTTGGTGCCGTAAGCACAGGAGCGGACCATGGATTAAAAGGTACGAGCGGGCGTTGCATATTAATTGGGTAACACTATTTATGGGCTAATATCCTTTGCGGAAATGTGCTAACTTCGTTTGAGCAGAAGTTTTAATACCCTTGCTCTTGTGCGCTTTTCGAATTTAATTCTCCGACTCGCTTACAGGCTTTAATGCCTAGAGAAATTGCATGTTTTTCTCCATGTAACATTTGTTGTTATGCTTCGAATGATTGCGATTGCCTCAGACAGCCACAGGGACAGACACACACAACGAAGAGGCAAAGCTTATATGAGAACTGCAATCTTACAAATCATAAAGACAATCTAAACTCTAAACTCTTACAAATGCTAATGACAATCTAAACTCAGCATAAAGTTCGATCTTTATCACCCTGAATTCTACATAATAATCTGAGCTTATAGGAATATACAATCTACACCTCCTATTTTCAGACTGTTTATTTTGCTGTCTTTGGTTGATAATCGAATATAATACTTACGAATTTCTCGATATTTTGAACAGCTAGGACTGTTTTAAAGCTGCTGGACCAAGCTTCTTCTTGAATTGCTGTCTCAGCTGACTTCTGGATTATATATATGGTAATATCAAATTGCTGGCATCGATTGCTCGCCTTCGTATGCATTTCTGCAGATCTGAGATGGTGCAAAATGACTCCGCGACGCTTTATACGGAAACTCATGTCATAACTTCTTGTTGAAGGCAGCAATATCAAAAGACCTTAGAAAAATTTCAGCTTTCTACTAAAGCAAACACAATTGACTCCTTATCATTCTCATTTATGCACATAATTTGCAGTTTGAAACTGGAAACTAATCTAGATTCAACACATCGCATACCTCCATATCCTTCATATCGGTTTCATTATCCCAGGGTTTGACAGCGAGCTGTATCGAGAATTTCATTGCAGCCAGCCAGTTGGGACATGAAATCCCTCTATACTTGGGCAACTCTAGCATAACTATCTATTAACGAAAGCCAAATATCGTTGAATACCATAGCCAAAGCCCGAATTGTAGGATTTTTTGGAAAAAAAACTGTTCAATATCCGTAGAAATATCCTCAAATATCCTTAAAAATAATCTTAAACTGTTAAAGAACTGAATATATTATATAATATATGGTGTTATGGGGTGTCTCCCTGTATATTGACCAATATTTTCCATTTCTTTTCGTTTCACGGACTCTATTCAGGGTTTAAAAACAAGAAGACTGCAATTTTTGAGAGACAGCTCAATCTCTTGGAATTTCAAAAACATAAAACTTACCTGCAGCCGTCCCTGTTGCTGCCTGAGTGTGTGAGTGTTTGTGTGTGTTTGTGTGCATGTGTGTGGCCCACAGTTAGAAGCTCATTACCCGCTGCAAATTTGTTTCGCGCGGCTAGACAACCATTTTCCTTGGCTCTCGCAGCAACTAACAAGTTCTTTTTCTCGCACGAAACATATTCGGTTGCTAAATGCCATGACACATTAGACAATGAGGATCTCTAATTATGTCTCAAAAACTGCAATTAACATTTGATCCTAGCTGTCGTCGTGGCTCCCACTTCACTGTGCGTATGTGTGTGTGTGTGTGTAGAGCTCCTTTTGTGCCTTGAAGTGTCGAGCCACGCCAGCGGCAGAAAGTTTTATAAAATGCGCCGGCTTGCAAAAGTTTCGCCATGTTGTTGACGCTGCTGCCTACTGCCTACTGCTGCCTGTTGTTGACTTCATTTTCTTTGAGCTGCACAGCGTCTGCGTCTGCTCCGCACAAAAACAAAAGTGAAACGTGTGCTTTTCAATAATTCAGTTTTATGGCACAAACTCGAACCCCACTTGCACCCACTGTGCACCCCTTTAAAGTTTGAGGACGCTCATTAACAGCAAATGGCAACAACAACTGGCGTGTGCGTTAATTGAAATGCTTTTCACTTTTTTTTTTTTTAGCCATTTTGCAATTTGTATTTTCAGCTTATGTGTGGCAAAAAATTTAATTGCACACATTTGTGGGGCAAAACAAAAAGCAAGTGGCGATTGCAGTTATAAAATGCTGAGTTTCTATTAAAAGCAGAACGTTGAGTGGCGAAAGGAGGCTGCCATAACAGCTATTTAAAAAGTGCGTTAAATATTTCAACATATTTTTATAGAACTACGCCAATTCTGGGCTGTAGGAAGGCGTTCCTTATGGTAGAAAGAATAAAGTCTCTTCTGAGGAATATCGTTTCTTCCGAGGGATAACAAAACTTTTCTTTCCTGAGTTAAGAAAGCTTTTCTTCTAGAAGATAAGAAAACGTTTCTTCCACGAGTACTTACACCTACTCTGTGACTTTAACTCAGGTCACTTTGACTGAACTCGATAGTTTCTTCATATCTTCAAGGCGAATTTCGAGGAATAAATGCACAAAATCACCCACTGCATGAAAAAAGAAAGCCCTCATATGATAATCTAACTCCAAAGTCTTCCCTAAATCTAACGCCAAACTCTCTTTTCACCATGAGAGATAAGAAACATGACACAATGTTTTTTGCCAGGATCAAGGCAAACTTGCAAGAACAAATATAGCATACTTTTGTGGGCCAACTTTAAAACAGTAAACTTCCCAACTCAAATAGTCTACATTTTCTTTATTGTATCTCCTTTAAGCAAGTCAAGTCGAAAAGGCAGCTTGGGCAGCTATGTACGTGCTATAACCTAAGCAAATACACTTTACACACAAACACACACACACACACACACACAGAGGCACAGCACACACCTACAGCGCTACGCTTTGTTGCGCACCCAGACAGGCTTAGGTCCCGGCCTCCCACTTCGGCAACGCATTAGTCGAGGCTTTTAAGCAGAAAAATGCGTGCACTTGAGGCGCCCATGAGCCCATGAGCTTCGGTCGGCTCTTGCTTTAAATATTAAACGCTGCCTACTTTTCGACTGCCTGGCTGCCAGCCTTGGCTTGTGCTTCAATCAAATGCTCCGCCTGTCGCTGGGTCTTGGTTTGTGTATATATATATATATATATATATATTTGTCAAGCCATTTCCTTCAAAAGAAAGAAAAGGAAAACGATTTTTTCTGTCTCCTCCTGACAGGCAAAACGAACATCTTTTTTGCACGTTTTTTTCTGTCGTTTTTTTTTCCAAGGCATATGCAAATCAGCTTTAATGTCTTTTCAGTTGTTGTTGTTGCTGTTGTTGCCCTTCACTTTTCCAACTCTAAATTGCGTTTTCATTTAAATGGCGTGTGAAAAAGTTTTCTTTCTCATTCTGATTTTTGTTTGTAGTAGGTTGAGAGTTTGGTGTCTTCTTTCTTCATTCTTTTTTGTTTTTGATTTAGTGAGCAGACTTTGAAAATGGCAGCTTGATGGAAATCTGAGTCGTAATGTCCATCCCAGGGCAGTTTTTCGCTACATGGATTTTCTACCTAATTAAGCAAGGATTGAAGTGACAACACTGTAAGAAAATTGATTGGGTTAAGCAGGAAAGTGGTTGCTTCTTCTAGTTAAGATTTAACAATAGTTATTTGAGTTCGTTCGAATTTTCAGTTTCGCACTCCGATTGCTTTATCAGCTTGAGAATACGAAAGTTAGATGTTAGGCTCCTGCCGGGAACTTCCACTTAAAGAAGAATTTGGATGGGACGCACGTCCGCGCCATAGAGCACTCCAACTTTGGGAAGAATTGGCATGATAACAAGTTAAGTGAACGTCTGCTCCCTGGAATATTTTCACTCTGGGGAGGATTGGTCACCCAAGAAACTCACTAACTGGGTGGATGTACTATGACTCCGTAGAGTTTTTAGGCTCTGGGGAGGATTCACAGTCCACAATACTCAGGAACTAGGTAGATTCACTATGGCTTCGTAGAGAAGGACAGCTCTGGGTAGGTTTTTCCAAACTAGGATACTCAAGATCTAGGCTTTAGCACTACGGCACCGAAAAGTACTAAAACTTTGGAAAGGATTGGCAAACTAAAAAGCCCGAGAACTAGCCCTGCGCGCTTAGCGTTGTTCTCCGAGTGAGTTGCTAAGCGAAAGAGCCAGCTTATACTCGCTCTCAGCTCGCGCCATCGTGAGCTTTATGTAGGGCTGCCATCCATAGTTATCGATCAGTAGTCGATATCCATACCAAGGTCGAATATCTGAGACTTGAGCGGCAAATTGATATGCAAGTCTTCTCTGCTTCCAAGTTTGCCGCATCCCTCTTCTTGTTTGACCCAACAAGTTCCACAAGCAAATGTTCCTCAGCCACGGAAATCATTTTCGTTGTTACTGCTGAACTTTGCTGGAAGTCAAGAGTAACTGTCGTATGACACATCTTCCACATAGCCCCAAATGTCACATAATCGAACAAAGAGCAGTGTTAAGTCTAAGTTTCTTCTGACAAGAATATAATTATGGCCTTAATCAACCTAAAAATCGATCAAATAAGCTCTATATGTTCCCTTCAACATTTTTAGCATTTAGCTTAATATTTCCTTCCAGTGTCGGTTTGTGTGAGATAAACATCCTGGCAAGCGGAGAGTTGAAGTTGAAACTGCTGCTCATTTGCATTTTTGTCTGTCAACTTGTCGTCTCGTCGTCGTCTTTAGTTGTTTCATCTCCTTCTGCCACTGTTGCTTTAGCTTTGCTGCTCCATCATTTCCTCTCGAGCATTACGGCAAATTTTAATGATCCGTGATAATGATGCAGGCTGCCGTTGGCATTTCTAAGTTTCATTTCGTTTTTTTCCCTCATTTCTCCCTCTTGTCATTTGCTATGCTTGGGCAGACAGACGCGTAATTGATTTTAGCTGAGGGAAGAGCAAGCGCCACTTACGTTAATAAGCTCCTCCCACTCCGGGCAATTCCACTTTTGCAGCTGCAGTGGCTGCTGCCATCCTTTGATTGACAATGCCAACAAACGGAGCAGCGCGTATTCAATTATTAGTTGAAATGTGGGACATGGTCTAAGCTCCTCTAATTAGCTCGAGTTACAGAGAAACTTTTAATTGAGATCCTACCTGTAAATCTCAGCATGTGCGTAGTATGCCCCGTCAAATTCGCAATTAAGTTTTAAGAAAATACTTCAAGTAAAAGAAAACCAGAACAAAACTTCGCTAGCTAGCTAGAAAATTAAATTTTCATTAGACCATGTCTGTTCGGGCTGTTGAAAAGTTTTGTGTGGTGGAGCAGCAGGCAAGCAGGACAACAAAAAATGAGAAACAGGACGAAAAAAAAAAACTTTATCTTAAGTGACTTAAAAACTAAAACTGCAAATTTAATGCGCTCCCCCGCGACGTTGAGGAGGCGTCTACAACTTGCGGCAAACACTTTTTACTTTTCACAAACATTTTGCTTTTCATTTTTTGCTTTCTTCCTTTTTTGTTGCGGCGCATTTCCTTTGGGCATTGCAGTTGACAGCGTGTTGCCAGGCAGCAGGCACACACACACACACACAACCGCAACGAAAGTGGCACAAAGTTTGCTACACTTTGGGGGCCTTTGCAACGTCCGTTCTGTCGTTATCTTTTTTCTAATGCCTTTTTGACAAAACAATTTTTCATATTATTGCTCGTCGGCGTCTGCGGCCTGCTCCTGGGTTGAAAATTGCTTACAAATTTAGTGTTGCATACTTTGCGGCTGTTGTTCAAAACTGCCACGAGGAGCCAACAGCAACAACCGACATCATCATCATATAAGCAGGTCACTTGCCGAAAAGTGCCAGAGCAAGAGTTGCACTCCACAATGGGTTCCACCCACTTCCCTCCCTGCCCTGCCGGAAGACAGACTGCCAGCTGAGGGCCAATTTCGGTTTTCGTTTTCACTTCAAACTGGTGGAGCAACTTTGCAAATATTTAATGATCTGAACCAATCCAACGTAGGTGGTCGATAGAACCACCAAATACAGGCCTGATTCCATTTAATTTAGATCACTTTTGGTTTGATTTTGCTAGGCTAAGAGGGAGAGCCCGGTAGCCATCCAGATTTGGTAATCTGAGAGAGCCTTGGGCGAGATGTGGCTGTCACTTCCAACTAATTTCATAAATTTCAAACCATTTCTGAGTCTTCTGCTTTCTGGAAAAGTTAAGACACTGAAAACTCCACAAGTAAATCTTGTTGTGCATTTGTTTTGTGTTAGCAGAGGATGAGTAAATTATTCAAGCACTGTCAGGACCCAGGATTGTCCAAAAAAAAAAAAAAAACAGGTTACTGCCTTTGACAGCAGCTGTAAGCTAGCCCAGTGCAACTTAGTTTGCTGTCCACGCCCCCCACCTGACGCTCTCCGCCTCCGCCTCTGACTTTGTAAATAATAAATAAGACGTAAAAGCCGCATCAAAAGCAATTTGAAAGCGTTCCTAAAATTATGCAATACTCGGGGAGAACTTTTGGTGTGGCAATTAGAGGCTGGGTTTTTGTGGCCGGCAACCGCAAACAATGGCCAGCAGGTAAAAAGCAATTGTCTCTGCTGTTGCCATTGCCTTTGCCTTTGTTGTGGTCCGTGCGAACGATGATGTTGGGGGGACGGGGGCGTTGCCTCATTAAAATTTAGGCCAAGCCAAGCCAAAAAGCCAGCGGCTGCCACTTAATTTGGTCCAAAAGTTTTTTGGCCTAACAGAAATTGAAATTAACTTTGGCCCGCTCGTGCAGCTCGCGTCACGGCTGATGGCGCGCCGCATTTAATTAAAAATTTAAATTTAACTGAATTTTCTCTCGCTGTTCCAGCGGAAACAAGCCGCCACATTGTAAATGGACTGGATCTGCAGGGACCGATATTTCTTCATGAGCCCTCGCATCGCGTAGAGTTCTCCAACAATTCGGGCGGACTCATAGAATGTTCGGGTCATGGCAGTCCGCCACCAGAGGTAAGAAAACTAAGCGAAACTGGACTTTCCCCCGTCTGCTAAATTATGCAGCTAACGCCCCTCCCTCCCTCGTTCTCAGGTGGAATGGACACCTATACCGCCGCAACAGGATATGGTCTTTCAACTGTCCAACGGCAGCATGATGTTCTATCCGTTTACGGCGGAAAAGTATCGCCACGAAGTCCACGCCACCGTCTACAGGTATTTAAGCACATTTCTCGGATCGATTGCCATGCACCAGCATCCTTTTTGTTATATCCCTCAGATGTAAGCTGCGAAATCTGGTCGGCACCGTGCTCAGTCGTGAGGTTCATGTACGCGGCGGTAAGTGGATATAAATTTCAATTAATTTTCAAAAAATGGAAGCCGAATTTATAGCCAGCAAGTTGATTTGTGCTGACGCTGGGAGTTGCTGCTGCTGCTGTTGTTGTTGTTGTTGCTGGAGTTGTGAGAAACTTTGGCCTAATTGGAAAGTTTTTCGCATTGCCCGGCCCCGAAAGCAGGCAACGCAAGTTTTAATTACTATCGCTAGTGGCAAATGTTTTTGGGGGGCAGGCGAAATGGCGGCGTTCCAAAAACTGCTGCGCGCTAATTTGGCGCCTCCCCAGTGCGAGAATTGACTTCGACTGGGCTGTGTGCCGAATGGCAGTGTATGCCTATTAAGAAAAAGAGGCTGTTTGACTATGTTAGCGAAGTGGTGGCAAGTGAATAGGCTGAATGGGAGAGTCGAATAATTGTATTATCACCAAATTTAGATGGAAACTTTGAGTGATTTCTTTGTTCAATTTTCCTGTTAAGGAACCGTTTGGCAAAGGCGGTTTCTTAAAATGTACCGAAGTCTTAATGGCTGTCTGATATTCCGAGATATAGTTTGATTTTAACATATTGTTCTTTCCCATTTCGAGAGTAAGTTCTGGACTTAAAAGTTGTATTTTCTGAGTGGAGAAGCACTTTTGAAACTTGGGTCCTCTCCCATTTTAGATAAAACCAACAAGATATTTCTAATAAGTGATTTTTCTACTTAGAAAAGTAACTCAAATTTGGTGCAGCATTTTCTAAGCATCGAAAAATCACATCTTGGCTTATTTCACATTTATACAAATCGAGTTTAAACTCAATCAGGTGATAATAATTTTTCTGATTTAGAATTTTCCGGGTGTTTTCACTCAAATAAGCAAAAGTCTGTGCCCATAAGGACAAGTGATCTGGGCTGTGAGGTAATAGTCGGGCCAAGAGGTTTATATATATGAAACAGGATCTATCAAATTTTTTAACCAGTTTAGCTTAAAATTTTCGCAGAAAAGGAAAATTCAAACTTAACTGAGGTATTTGCCTTCTCAAAAAAGTTTTTCAAGTAAGAACATTGTACTTCAAGTTCGAAAAACCGAAAAACCGACCTCTTTCAGTATTGATAAATGGTTGCTGGTGGTTCTAGATGGTTTTTTGCATATATCTTCGCTTAAAAAAAATCGTAGAATTATTTGTTATATTTTATTTTAAAGCTAAGAGGTAATACTCCACGATGATATCAAAGTGAACCAAAACAATCGAAAACATTCTCTACAAAACGAGCCTAAACAGCGTCTAAATGATGTATTTTAAGCAAATTTCAGTCAAAATGGTAAAAATCTAGACGTGATGGACCATTTCTGAAAACAGATTCGTGCTCAGCACACGAAAATGATGTAGAATAACCACTAACCTTTCCATAAACTGAAAACCTGCTTCCATAATATCTACTGTTTAGTGTTATTAATTAATATATTACTTTCTTCCTGAGTTCACTTTACATACATGACACGTTTTGCCTCTTTTCTTGTCTAATTGCTGTTCAATTTCAAAATTTCTTTCACTTTTGTTTTCATTCTACACAGAGTTAGGTTGGTCTTCAGTCCCTAGAGAAAGTGCTGGCAACCTATCAATAGCACCATCGATATATCGACTTTTATTTTACCGCTTTGTCCACAATCGATAGTTAGGATATCGGATAGAGGATGGATTTTTTCTTAAATCAGAAATCAGTTAAAAGAAAACAACCTAAAGGCTGCCTTTATAAAAATTTGTCCCAAGGCGGCCAAAAAATTTACATTTTTTAATGAATCCAAGAAAAACCCAGAAAAAAAATTGCCTAGAAGGGCCCAAAATGACCTTTATTATTGCTAATTTGGCTTAAAGCTAAATGTTAGTTCATAAAAATAAAATTCCTAAATTTCAGAACGTACTCACTCTGAGAATTAACTCTAAAATTCCATATTGTAAGAGCATTCGCAGTTCTTATGCTGCTCTCTACTCTCCTAGTCAATTCCAACATCTCCCCGAAAACTTGCTCATTCTTCACTAAACTGCATTAATGAACTGCCATCGGGTGGTCCTTTCCCGGACGCAATCATTTTGATTGCCATCACATGTCGCATAGATTTTGCGGCTCATTGAGCTGCCAACATTCCACCCAAAAACAAGAGGGGAAAAGAACAACAATTAGCATTGGCCATAAAAGATTTGCCCAGATAAATGGTTGGCCAGGACCAAAGGCTAATTCTCAAAGGGTCCGCTTGAGTTTTTTGGGGGGAGGTGGAGGCTGCTGTGCTGTGCTGTGCTCTGCTCTGCTTTGCTTTGTGGCGTTTAATTAAGGGCAAGAAGTGGGGCGAGAAGCCAGTTCAAAGCAGAGCAAAACAAATAGCATAAAGTCGCAACCGCAAAGATCTAAGATAGAGTGGCCACACACCAACAGACAGAAGCACACACACATTGGTGCGTAGGTTGCCATGCAAAGTTTCCACGTCCGGCGGCCATTTTTCAGTAGCTAACTGCGACGTTACGTATACGCCATGTCCGCTGGCTTATTTTATTAGCGGTCCCTGTCGCCGTTTCTCTTTTTGTTTGTGTTCTGCCTTCGTTTTTATGTGAGCCAGAAATTGTTTTCCCCCCTCACTCCAGCTCACCCCACCCCATTCGCCGCTTTCCGCTTGAACAATTTGACAGCGCGTAGATTTGGCGCAAAACGTTTTGCCTAATTTGCAAAAGTTCTTTCTGCCGGAATCGCCCGATCTTAGTGTGGTCAGCGAGTGCGAGAGAGCGAGAACTTGGCAGTTGCGTTATTTAATTGCCAAAGCTTAGTTTGATGGCCCGAAAAGACACTGAGACGTGGCTTTTGTTAAGTGCGCGTAATTAGCACAAAACTTGGCAACAAAAACGCTTGACAAATTCCCTCATTTATATATTCGAGTAGATTCTAGTCTGGCATTTGGTTTTGTTGGCCCACAGGACATGCAGCTCCAGCTCCTGTCTGCTGACAGTGATGAATGATACAGCGAGACACAAAGTTGCCACTGCTACGACTTTTCAACGCTGACTTTTGCATCCAACAGAGGTGCGCATCCTTGCAAGTTCATTGTGTGTGTGTGTGTGTGTGGGTGTGTGCGTTTACAAAGTTTCTGATTGAGCCACAAAGTTTCTTTTGCCTCTGCCGCTGGCTGCTTGTGTATGAAACCTGCGTAATTTGTTTCTAATTAGTTGCCATGCACATTGTTCAAGATGCTCCCCCCCTCCGAATGCATTCCCTTGCAGAATGCTCTTCTTGGTGGCAGGCTAATTTGCAGGGAAACCGGGCTCTGTTCAATTGTGGAGTGCCAAGGCAAGCGGAATGCCGTGCGGCTAAAAACAATGTGTGTATTTCAAACATTAAACATTCGCTTGAGTAAATTTGAATTATAGAATTAATAGAACAATTAGAATTAATTAAGCATCTCCACGTTTTGAATCCTATTTACATTGTACAACATAATCGAGAGGAAGGAATCTGAAACTGGGGCAAGTGACATAGATGAAGCTAGGCAACTTAGTTGGTTTTAGCTGTTTCTGAAAGCAGACCATAAACAGAGTCTTACTTATTATTAAAAAGCTTTTTGTTTTCTAAGTAGATGAGGTTCAAAAAGGATTTCAATTCAGAAAATCAAAGCGAAATCATCCCCGCTGTCAACCAGAGCTGTTTTTATAAGACCTGGAATCCAGGTACCATTATTTTTGGTACCAAGAAGAACCGAATCATGTAATAATATATAAAATTTTTTTAATGTTTCAATATTTTAACAAACAAAAGTGTGTGCTCTGAATTCGATTTGAATCACAAGGCAACAAAATTAGACATTTTTCAGTATGTTGAAGGGTTGTTTGTGATGCTAGATGATGTGGGAATTGGATATTCACATTTAGATGTATGGCAGTTTGAGCTTTAAGTTGCTTAAAATGCCTATTTTTACCCTTTTTAGACAAGATTTGTGAGGAACATAAGTTGTATTATATTGTTTTAGCTCTCTTTAACACTATCATGCAGTTCTACTCTTTAGCTTTAATATAAACTATCTGAAACAATTTTGCGATTTTTTTAAACGAAGATATACATGAGCTCAAATTTATAAAAACTGTCTGCTGCCCATAAGTATGCTACGTAAAATCATTTAACTTTAATTTGATGCTAATCAAGAATATACATATACTATATGGGGCCGGAACTGTTTCCATCTACCGCGTTTTCATTGGGTACAGGATATGAAAAGAGTTAAAGGACAACGCATTTATATATTATCTCTGTATTCAACGGTTCAACAAGTTAAGATTCGATCAGGGAACTTTCTCAGATTCTTAAATGGTTGCTTGTGATATTTTGTGTTCTTCTAAAAGACTTAAATCTGGTTGCTTTACCGCACTTACAGAAGCTGAGTGTGCACTCCATTTCTACATTGTAAGCCGCATTGTTTCGAAAGCGAAACCCTAAAGAAGTAAATAGTTTCCAAAAAAACCTAAACCTCCGATCTTGATTAATTAATGTTGAAAAGAAATGGTTTACAATTAAATTTTGTGCTTTTCCCCTTTTCGATTCGATCAGATTGGTTGGTGTTCTGCCCTTTTTTTCTGTTGGTTAATGGGTTTGAATCATTTTCATGTTATTAAATGCACAAAAGTTCTCTTTTAGCTCTTCAAAAGATTGTAATATGTAGAATGAGGCCAATTCTACAGTCTCGAGTTGATACCCAAGCTCTATTTAAATTTCCTCCAAATTAATCCTCACTTGCAATCTGATGCACTACACATGAATATTTAATAGTCTCCACCAAAAATAGAATAAAACTCCACACAATAACTGCAAATCAGCGAAAGACCAAAAGCATCTTTCCGGCACGCACATCATAAACATAAATTTGTGTGTGTGTCGTCGGCACAAAAAGTTGGTCACACAGACACATGGAAACAAAGCGGAAATGAATTTCCGTATAAAATCCGAGTGCAGCGAATGTCTCCGTCTCCCCCACCCCCCTCCCACCACCACGCTTACTTTGTGCGGGGCGACTATAAACTTAGCTTTCATACTTACTTTCCTGCGCCCAGCTGTCCTGTTTCTGTCTGCCTGTCCTTCTGCCATGCAACATTGTTGTTGTCCCTCAGTTTTGGTAAATTTCCATGCAAAATGCAACATGAAAAAGCGAAAAAAACTTTGCCGTTGCTGAAAAATAGAAAAACTCTCGGCTCCGAAAATACAAATAATGAAGATACAAAAACAAAATTGCACTAAACTACGAGTACAGCCCCGGACTCTCAGTCCCAGCGCCGAGGAATTATAATAAAATGTTGTCACAAAGTTTTTCAGTTTTGCAGTCAGCGCAGCAGCAACAAGAGAGCGAGCAAAACAATAACAACAACTTTTCAAATTAAACTTTATCCAATTTTAGGAAATTAAAGTTTGGCAAACAAATGTTGAGCCAGAAAAGGGCCAAAAAGCGTGAGTCGCATTGGAATTACAACTACAGCAGAATGCAACCAAATCAGTCATGAACGCACAATGCCAAACAAATGGCGTTTGTCCATCTTAATTATGCCAAAACACGGCCCAGCAAAGAAGAGTGTGAGGGAAGAGGCAGTCAAATTTGTAGAGTGTACGATGGGAAAAATTGAACATATTGTGATATTTTAATAAGGAAAATAATCGAGCTTGTAAATAAGCATTAGATAGTATTTTCACTCAGCTCTGCACTCATCAAAGACAGGCAAAATGAAATGTTTCCGTGTATTCAGTCACACAGCAAAGATAGTTTTGATAGTGACCCAAGCCCATGTTACTCGAGCTCCCTTGAACTGTTTACTTACAAATTCTGTCGCTTAAGAATATGGAGCTGATTCTTTTCTCCTTTGACCCGGGTGATTCCAAGTCAGAATCGCTTCTTTGGAATAAAGTCGTTTTTCAATCAATCAGAATCAGTTCAAACCTCAGATAATACAAGTCTCTTCCCATTTCCGAGTGGATTTCAACAAAAAATCGATTGCAATTCCGAATCGTATTTTTTCGTGTTCCTGAATCCTAATGAAATATAAATCCTTCATTTGTATATCTGACTTCGAGCTGACTAACATCTAACTAAAATTATAAAGATCGCCAAACACACAACAGTATATAAAGTATTGTTTCGAAAGAATGTTCGAGTCGTTTTTGAATTACACTTAAACTGAATGATATCCTTAACAACAACGAACAAGTCGCATGCACTGATGTGGAATTTCGATCGTTATTGAAAATAAAAAGATTTTTGATATAAAAAGATTTGTACATAAAACTATACAAATACTTGAAAGATGAAAAGTATTCAAGTTGCTAAGAAAATTGGAAAACTTTTGAAACCTAATAGCTTGATCGTTTTTCGGAAACCGGAACAGTTACCAATTTCGATTTCGCATGGTATCGATAATGAGTCTAGCCTGATTGTTTCGAAAGCGAAACTCTACAGAAGTCAAAAGGTACAAGAAAACCTCAACCTTAAAACCTTATTTAGCAATCCTGGATAGCTTAAAATTGACTATCTGCCCTGTTCCCTTTTTCGATTTCGATCAGATTGGGTGGTGTTCTGCCCTTTTTATAGGTAGGTAGGTACACAGTATTATAAGTTTGTGCAAAAGTGTGTAACATCAAGAAGCAAGCCTCTCCGACCCTATAAATTATATGTATTCTTGATCAGCATCAACAGCCGAGTCATGTCCGTCTGTCTGTCCGTATGAACGCACAGATCTCCGATATGGTAAGAGATAGAGGTTTGACATGTATGGGACATATGCTTCTTATGTCTGCAGGCAGATCAAGTTTATTTTCAATTTTGGCCACGCCCCCTGCCGCCCCCGCAATTTAGAAAAAACGTCATATCTCCTACAGTTTTAAAGATAGGTGGGTTGTCCTTCTGGATATATTTAGTAATAAGGATAACTTATCGATCAGCCAAAGAATTGGTGAAGATTGGATGAACGGTTTTCGAGCTATGATCAAAAGACTGTTCACTGCTGCAGCGCTGCTTTCAGCTGCTACTGCAGCATCAAAATTTATGCTGAGCGTATAATTTCGTTGGTACAGAGTATGCTGTAGTCGGGTTGGTTATTGGGTTTGAATAATTGTCATGTCATTAAATGCAGAAGAGGTATTTTAAAGCTCATCAAAAGTTTGTAATATGTAGGATGAGGCCTATTTTACAGTAGAGGGACTCGAGTTTTGGTCTTTTGGCCTGAATTCAATTGATATATTAAATACACCAAAGCCAATCGAATACTTTTGAGAGAAATATATAATCAAAATTCATAAGGAAGATAAGATTAACATATGGAAGGCTGATTGAAATAGTAATCGACATGGAAAAATATCTTAAACTCTTGTATAAAAGATATCCGTACATCAAATACATATTCTCCAATTCTGAAAGCATTTGTTTTAAACTGCACAGCTTAAGTAATTTTTTAAATTATTAATTAAGCCCGACACTTACTCCACTCCATCTACACCATCCACTGTGCACACACACACACACTCACACAGCTTCACTCTGACTTGCTAAGGCAGCCTTGTCATTCTTAATTTGGTGCTGCCCGGCCCCGCCCGGTTTGGCAGGGACAAAGTGGTTAAAAAATCTTTAACTCAAATTGCCAAATCTAATTTTTTATAGTCTTTGCCGTTCCCGCCGCCGCTTGACAAAAGGGGAATACTTTTGCAAACTGTCACAATGTGTTGGACATTGGCTGACAGACAGGCTTAGGCGGAAAGGAGTTCTAATGTGCTTGGTCCGGCTTTCAATTAATGTGCCACATATTTTGGCTGTCACGCAAAGCCTTTTTTAGATGTCAACCCTAAACATTAAAAATTAACAAAGAGAAAAAAAATAAGAAGAAACAAACGAAATACCAGAAATTCTGTCCTCTGTTTTGGTTGTAATATTGTTGTTGGTGTCAGCTGCTGCTATAATTCTCATTTCATTTTGTACCCCCCCATAAAAACGTGCCCTAAAATAATGACTTATATTTTGTTACAGTTGTCAACCAGAAATATACGGTTCAGGTGCACGACGAATATGTGATGACCGGTAATACGGCGGTGCTGAAATGTCAGGTAAGCAGGAACCAGCGAAACTGCCCAGTTTCAACTACTTTCCACTTATTTCTATACATTTCATTACCCATATATCTTGCTCAGCTTTAGTACAGATTGTTTTAAAGCTTTTTATATATATTCCAACAGGGATTTGACACTCATAAATTGGTCAGATCTGGAAAGTCCTATGTCATTTGTCATTGAAACATTGATTAAACGAGCTATTTATCGAAATGGGCAGTTAAAATTATCTAACTAATCCGATTTGCAGTTCAAAATGCAGTCATCTCAGCATTTCATGTGTGTGTGTGTGTGTGAAATGTTGTTGTGATATCAATTTATTGAAGCAATTTTAATTCTGTTTCCACATTTTATAGCCTGTCCTGAGGCTAAGCAATAAATACTGTCCCATTGATTTAATTTAATTTTATGTCACATTTTTCAATATCTCCTTTGCTCAATGCAATCTAACGCACATCCATCAACCGAACGCCTTGACACAGAAATACTTCCATTGCTTGCCTCGCCCGGGGAGGGGGGGAGGGAGGGTAGCAAGTGAAAGTGCACGTACTCACCATTTCTCCAAATTCCCACACACCCATACATATATATATACATGTATATTTCATCCGCCCTCCCCCTCAGCTGCGGGCTAACCAAAAATTGTTGATCAAATTTGCTTATCTTCTTCCAACTCCAACTCCATTTGCATCTCTCCCTCTCTCTCTCTGATTGCCAGGTGCCCAGCTATATGTCGGAATTTGTAATGGTCACCGCTTGGGTGCAGGACACGGGCATGCATCTGTATCCAAATACGGACATTGGCGGCAAGTACACGGTGCTATCGAATGGCGAATTGTACATAAATAATGCGGGACCCAATGATGCGTACAAAAGCTACACATGCCGCACTGTAAATAGACTGACAGGTACGTGATAATCGCATTTTCAGCTTAATCGTCCAACTGGACGTTGCATGAATTGGCAACACAGTCGAAAGGTGAAGAATAAGGTGGAGGAGGTGAAGGTGGAGATGATGGCCCGGGGGCGGGTATTAAAGGACTTTGAGGCAAGCCATAATTAAGTTGAATAAATAAGATATGAAAGGTAGATTTTGAGTGAGTTGAATAGCAATTAAATGTTGAAGAACTCGACGGAAATGAGGTTATTTTATGAATATCCTTGAAAAGATAAGGATACTAGGCTGTGCTATTGAAATTTGGGAAAGATTTATTGCTTTATGGTCGACTCGAATCGAATTTATGACCTAGTTCCACTGACACAGAAATGTAGGTACAGGAGAGCGGATCTCAAGACGGCAAAATGGGGAAACTTAGGTCTCTGCACTCCCAAAGTTAATATTTGTTGTATAATTTAAAATGGACGCGACTTAAAATAATTGCTCTTGCGACACGTTCTCCAACTCAATATTTGATCAAGAAAAAATACATAAAATATGGGGTATTCACTTTGTTGTACACAAGGCACTTGGGAAGGCCTGGGATAGTGTTAAATGTTCTCTAGAAATTCTGTAACTTCCATTTAACTTGTTCGGACCAACACCTTAGGAAGCCCAGACTGGGAAATCTGGAACAATCCTGCGTCTGATTTCTGGGATTGCTTAATTTGGCTAGAATTGTGCAATATTTCGGTATTTTTATAGATCTAAAGTATCTGAGGTTTTAGTTTTATGTTGTTTCTCATCATTTTAATTTTGTTTTCAATTTTTTCTTGGCATTTAGTAAGGACCTTTTGTAAAGTGTATGTGTTCAATGTTCCATACGGCCTGAAAAGGATTGCGAGATAGTTAAATCAATGCGGTTCGACGCCTTTTAACACATATTTGTTTATTTGTCAATACCATTCCTGTTACATAAGGTTACTTGTACTTTGGTAACATTTTCCTCGAAGCTCCTGCGGTGCTGTCTTAATTCTTCACCATGACAAAGTCTCCTGACTTGAGTTCCCTTGGCGTTTTACTTTTCTCTTAATGCTCTTTCTTATACGCTTGCGCCAGCGACTGACCAGCTGCTGCACCTCTTCTAACCAGGGCTGCTACACTCCAGATTAACCAATGGTTAAGGTTCGGAAATTTGCGGTTCAAGGTTTTTGGTTGAAGATTTTGGTACGGACCTTGGTTCAGCCCATGCTTTAAAGAAGATTATATAGAAATTTACCTCATAACGACGGCAACTGTATGAAATCAGTATCGATTTTGGGTTGGGATGTGACTTTTCAATATATAATTTGCTGTTAAGTCAAATTCCATTTCGTAGTTTTAATTTATACAGATTTTTTCCTTAAACTTTAATGCTTATTTTAGGACTCGAAACTCTTTCTTCCTTAAAAAAGTCTTCGACCTCTATAAACATGTAAATTTCTGTTAATAATCTTACAAATTTCGTGAAGCCATCTTAAAGCGTTCCCTTTGTCTACGGGGCCATGGTGATCTATGGGGCGAGCCTCAAAAGGCTTATTATCCTTGGGTTTGCTGTGCAGTAAGCTGTCTCCTTTACCAGCTTTCGGTGACAATTCTCTATCAGATCACACCCTTTCTTTATTATGTTTGGGAACCAATAAATATGCTTTCCCAATCGCGTTGAACAGCTTGTGCCTACTTAGATGTTCCAACTACATGCATTTCCATGACTTCTGGAACATTAATAAGACCTGTTTCGTAAACAGAATGCCTGAAAAGCTCAAAGAAGCATATCAATGTGTCCTGTGATAGGACCATATCCTCTATCAGCCATATCCTTTGTCCAATTTTCTTCTCTCCTTATAATTTGTTTCTTAAATTGCCTCTTTAAATGCTTTCAATCAGCAGTTAAATGCTAAAAGGGAACCTGTTTAAATTATTTGCTTGGAATTTGTTATTGGATTTGCCCGTAAATCCCCCAATAATAGTTGTTCTTTGACTGGCCAAAGTCAACTTGTCGTTTTGTGCATAATTTATGATGCGTGACATTCAATCGCCAGGGAAAAAGGGCAATGCGCCCAAGGAGATTTGTACAAAAATGTTGGACGCACACACTCGCACACACACGCACACAGGCATACGAGTGAAGACCCAAGTCAATATGTGAGTTCTTTGCTTATTTGAAGTTTATTGTGTGTGAAAATGCGCTTAAGCTGAATTTCTATTAGCCTTTGTGCGCATATTTCGCATCATCAATCAATACGATAAAAGTTCTCCCCTTCATTTTTTTTCCTTTATCCTTTATATACGGCCTTTGTGTGTGTGTGTGTGTGTGTATAGGTGAGTGTGTGTGTGCGATGTTTGCAGAGTTTATTTACAGTTCGGTTTTGTGTTTTGCATCTTGAAAAGCTTCATTTATATTTTCCTGTTACATCAAACTCTTGCGGTTGCCTCTTTGCCCATTGAAACTTTTGTTATTTATTTAATTAATCAAATTGAAATTGCAACCACACCAGCCCCAACTGGCCTTCAAGTTATGTAATTCAAATATGAGTGGCATATTAATTTCAGGATAGCCTAGGGAAAGAGAGAGAAAACAATGGAAATTCCTGCATCTCCTTCGCCTCCTCGCACATTAAAAACTGCTTACTCGTGTGCACTCATTAAAAGTGAAACACGAGCCAGCGGAGAGAGAGAGGTGGAAGGTGGTAAAAGGGTGGTGGCAGCGGTCATAACTAATTCATTTAGCCAGCGCACACACACACACACACACACACACACGAGCGCAGAGACATAGCCAGGCCAAAATGTATGCCATTCTCCATTAAGCGCATACCTGGCGCACAAAAGCCGGCAACAGTTTTGTTCATGTGGGCGTGGCCCTGTCTGCTGGCATCGTACATAATTACAATTTAAACCAAAAATCCATTTAGTTTGCACAATAACTCCGAAAGCCACAATGAATGGGGAGGCGAACGGCTAACACAATAATGCTCGACGGCTGCAACTACCAGTGACCGGTGGAGGGGGGTGGGGGGGGGCGGAGAAATTACACAATGTGCCTAGCACAATGGCAACCATAATGAAGATGTTTACGCTCCCTTTCTCACACTCTCTCTCTCTCTCTCTGTCTCTCTCGCTAATTCTCGATTTGCTGTTAGAGATAATGATTATGTTTGGTGACCAAATTTTGTCAATTAATTTGCAGTTCCAATTGTTTAACTAACCCAAATCAGACTTATTGTTATATTGATAAGAAGGCATTCGGTTTTTGTTCAGTGCTCTTAACATGGAAAATGGATGCTTAATTGAGCTGTGCTGCCACATGAACTCATACTTACAACCAAGTTCTCTTTCGAATTTCAAAACTTTGCCACAATTAACACAAAACTTAGTTCCGGAATACATGTCGTATGAGTAATAAGTTAAGTAATCAGTTGGGATTCAGGGTTTGTAAACCCTTGCAGCAAGTTTTTCCAACTAAGACTACTTCTCAAACCTTACTTTTCTATGGCAGCTATACTATATAGCTGTCCGATTTCGTCCAAACTTAGTGGAGTCATGGGGAAAGCATAGCGAACTAGGGAATACAAAGTTTGGAAGCGTTTTCTTTGAAAACAAAAACATTTTTCTCACTAAAACTAGTTTTTCGACGATCATTCCTATGACAGCTATAACCTATAGTCATTCGATTTTGACAAAACTGTCAAGTATTGTGTGAAAGCTCATAAAATAAGTATACGCCAATTTTAAAGAGATTTACATTGAAAACAAAAAAGTTTTTCTCACTAAGACCATTTTTCAAACCTTACTTTTCTATGGCAGCTATACTATATAATTGTCCGATTACGACCAAACTTAGTGGAATCGTGGAATAGCATAGCAAATTAAGAAATACACAGTTTGGAGACATTTGCTTTGAAAACAAAAAAGTTTTTCTCACTAGAACTAGTTTTTCGACCGATCGTTCCTATGACAGCTATATGCCATAGTCATCTGATTTTGACAAAATTTTGTAGAATTGTGTTAAAGCTTGTGAAATAGGTATATGCCATTTTTTAAGAGGTTTTCATTGAAAACAAAAAAGTTTTTATCACTAAGACTTCTTTTTAGACTCTACTTTTCTATGACAGCTATACTATATAAATGTCAGATTTCGACCAAACTTCGTAAAATCAAGGGAAAGCTTAGCAAACTAAGAAACACAAAGTTTGGAGACGTTTGCATTGAAAACAAAAAAGTTTTTCTCACTAGAACTAGTTTTTGGACCGATCGTTCCTATGACAGCTATATGCTATAGTCATCCGATCCGCTTGGTACTGACAAATGTGCAGTGTATTTGTACTAAAAGACTTCGTGCCAATTTTGGTGAGGATAGCTTACAAACTGACGGAGGAGATTGCATAGAAACAGGACATGGCTTTTTTTGGGTTTTGGAACTAGCATTTGCATCTCGGGCTACAAACAAAATGAGCAAATTGTAGCCCATACTTAAGTATGTTTCTCAGAACTTGAATCAAAAACCAGCTGCTCAACATAATCACCCATTTAATTGGCAATACCCTCCCTAAGCCAGAACCAAAGGACAGACACCGACTGGATACACAGATTTCGCACCGATTTCGCATAGCTTCACTGGCCGACTGGCCTAGTGCGAAATGCTTCATCCGGGATTACTGGGCCGCGAAATGTTGTGGCAAACATGATTTAGTGCGCTGCATAATGAATGAGCAGGATGCCGGGCAGCCAGCTGGTCCATTGTCCTTGCTGGGGTTCATGCAATCAACTTGATTGCTTTCATTTACTTTTAATTAATTAAAAAATACAAACGCCAACTGGTGCGTGTGGCGAGACACGCGCTCGCGCTTTAAATCTAAGAAAATGCCCGGGGGGAGTGTGTCAGCTGGTGCCACCACTTGACTCATCTTTTTTTTTTCCACGTTTATTCATTCGCAGGTGAAATACAAATTTCCACATATCCTGGCCGCATTATTGTAACTGAACCCAAGGGCATGGTACAGCCGCGCATCAACGTGGAGAAGCATTCGATGCGGCATGTTGTCCTTAATGGCCAAACAACGTTGCCGTGCATAGCTCAAGGACATCCGGTGCCAACATATCGGTGAGTAACAACAACAGCAACAACAACAACAGCAAGGTGAAAAAACAATGCGAGTTGAGTGGAACAACTTTAAACACGTGGCCATGTCACAGGACGCAGCTGGTAGCCCGAATTGGTGGGATGGGCTGGGGACGGAGACGGGGACGGGATGGGGGCAGGTATCCCAGCCGCAGTTGGCGCGCACTTTATGACTATGTGAAATATTTAGCGCTCTTGGCAGAAATATAAAAACAAAAAAAAACCCTGATGGAAAAAATCATAATAAAAATGTCAGCCAAATTGTCAAAATGTGGAACGATCCATGACGGCAGGGAAATGCCCTCCAGTTCAAATGGGTGGCGAGAATGTGAGTCAGCTTGACAGAGAGTGAGGGATGATGAAATGGAAAACATGCGGAATATCATTTCAGTTCCTGGAAGTATTCTCCAACAAGTACCTATCAGCCTAGTTAGATCCACCGCTGTCCACTTGGGATCGCTTAAATTTCCCCATTCTCCCCGGGCGCACTTAAAATGGCGTTCGAAATTTATGCCCCTCAGACATTGACTCAAAGTGTTTGGCAAGAAGTTAACAGATGCCTGCCGCCTGCCCGAACATTGTTGTTTATGGAGGGACTTTCAACGATGTTTGCCATGTCTTCGAAATATCCTCTTGCTCCGCCCCCCCTCCCGTCCGCTCCCCCGAGCTCGAATCAATCAAATTCCATTCGCTACATTTATGGCCAAAAATGGCAAATTGACGTTGGAGTTTTTAGTAGACAACCAAGACCATGTCCTCTGGCCGGCCACTCGGGCACTTGGCTCATCATGGCGATTTTCAAGTACTAAAACATGCATTACTTTTTATGGCGACGCGAGGCAAGATTGTCCTTCGCCCAGGATCCCAAAACGTTGCCCATGTAATATGGCGCACAGTTCAGGGATGTGCTTTGTGCCATGTCCTTCGTCCTCGTTGCATGCATAAAAAATGCGCCCAGTGTATGCCACATCGTGGCTGCCTTTTATTTGATGTCTCCCGCTGTGCCTTGCAACCGAAAAGATGAAGGCATCCGCCCGGAAAGGGTGCGGATGGCGACGAGTTTTGTTTTGCCGAGCTGCATTGTTTTGTGACCTGCGTGGAGGTCCTGGCTGCTCATAAATGTGCAAAAAATAGTTGGCAGTTGGCTGTGAAATACTTGAAATCCATTTTTATTGCACAGTTCCAGATATTGAATCAGTTGTTGCATAATCCGGTGACCGGCGGCGGCTCAAGTATTCCCCGATTTAAGCCCGTCGAGCAGCATATGCAAACAGTTTGGGATGCTTGGCATTTCGCCGTGATGTTAATTAAGAAATACCATGACATGACATGGTCGCTCATGCCATCGCACCAGTTGGGGAAATGCACTCAAGTGCAATTAAAACCAAATTAAAATCAATAATTTTATTTACCCCAAAAAGAAAAATATGCAAAAATAAAATAGCATTCGTTGCACTTAAGTGTGGGCCGCATTGGGCAGGCCAGAGGCAAACATCAAGCAGATTATGGCACAAGAGCCAGCGATACTTTTGCTGAATTGAATATTAATAAACACAAAGTAGATGGAATATACACTACTCAATGGAAACTGAATTATGGGGGAAATGCATTAATGTTCACGGTAGAATCCAATCAAATGAAATGCTCAAATTATTACATTTTCATATTGCTTTTAAGCAATGAAAGAAACCTGATTATTGCTTTAAATGCTTCAAGGCAAGACAAATAAGTAAAAGAGGCGTGATCTTGGACATTTCCAGCGATATCGTCCTGTGCTATATCATATAACGATCATAAACTGTTGCTTTGTTTCATATAGATGCTTGAAAAAGGTTTCCGGTAAATATGTTGACTCTCAAATGTTAACCCGTTGCAAAATAAGTTGAATGTGAATATCTTCCCTTCTTAAATGAGCTCGCAAACCAAAGTAGGTTCACATAGGTTCTTATGCATAGCTTGTCATCGGTCCGATATTTGAAATATATCCATTTTTTCAACCTAGCAAGTAGAATTGTTGGTAATATGATTGTGATTTTCATTGTGATAGTTTTTAAGCAGAGGATAATATCAGGGATGCAAGCCGGCTCGGTTCTAAACCGAACCAATCAGTAATTAAACTGGTTCATTAACCAAACCTTCGCCATTTTTAAAACTATAAACCGAACCAAAAACCACACAGCAAAACAAAGCGGTTCAGTTCTCTAAAGAGTTGAAAGATAGCTAAGATAAGCGCCTAACTGCATACAAGGATACTTGAAATTCTGGGAGATTTAATCGATTTCCTAAGATAAGTTTTATCAGATATAAACCAAAGCTGTAAGGTCCTCTTTTAACCAGCTTTTCCTCTATATCAGCACCCTAGCTTGTATCCTAATTCTCGCTTATAGTTTTTCAAGTGTAACTCTTGTGTCGGTCTTTAGCCCCTTCGACTTACCTATTTTATTGACTCGTCTCGAAAATTTTAGCCTTATGTAAGCTGCCAATATGTTTTCAGAGGTTTAGATTCTTGCTTCAAATTTCATATATTTTTTAAAGCAGCGGTGGGCTTGAAATTTGGGCGAAGCGGGGCATATGTTGCCCAAGCCTCAGAGTAATGGAAGCAAGGCCATGCCCACCGCTGCTTTAATGAACATAGTTCACTTTTGTGTGTATTTAATGAACATAGTTCACTTTTGTGTGTATTAAAGTGTAAAAAAAAAAACTGAACCAATCAATTTATCAGGTTTAACGTGATATGATTTTTCATTTTCTTTTTACCCCAACTGCATTATGAATTCAGCATGCCCCATTTGGCAATTTGCAGCTTTAACATATTTACTCGCTCAATGGGACAATGCAAATGCATCGCGCAAATTTTCCTTCACACTTAAGTGCAATCAGTTTTACGAACCATTGAAAATATTTTACCCCCATAACCGACAATCAACAATGGAAGGTCCTTGCGTTCGTGAAAACAAATTGAATGAAGCGAAATTATTGATAATTCAATCGTCATTTCAATTTGGTTAAAACAACAAAAGAGGCCTCTCGACAATTGACGAATCGCCGCTGAACTGTCAAAATCTTGTGAAAATATATATATAAATAAAAGAGAAATGAATTTCATCCATTGTTTGGCTTTCACCCCAATTTTGTACTTGCAGTTGGTTCAAGGAGGAGAATGAGCAGTTGCTGCCGTTGCAATTGAGTGAGCGCATCACCATCGTTTCGGCGGGTTTACTTAAAATCACCAAGGTGCGTAGTATGGAGGGGGGGGTGCGGCGCACACTCTTGATTGCCAATTGATTTATGGTCTTGCAGGCTCGTCTCGAGGACAGTGGAAAATATTTGTGCTGGGTAAACAATACGGCGGGCGAGGAGACCATCCAAGTGTCGCTCACGGTGACAGGTGAGCAGTGAGCGGAAAAGTGAAAAAGGGTCTGGCTACTGATGATGTGACTTTTCTTCGTTCTCTCCCCCTGCACTATGACAGCTCCTTTGACCGCTCATCTACAGCCACAGGTCCAGACAGTTGATGTGGATAAGGATGCGCAATTTCAATGCATTGTCTCGGGACATCCGGTTCATGATGTGAATTGGTTGCATGATGGAAAACCCATATTAAGGGATAATCGTGTGGAGGTAAGTGACAAATGGGAACTTCACAATTGAAATGAGTTGGCTAAAGTTTATGAAATGCTAAAAAAAAATGTGGATAAGAATATTCAACTATTCTAAATTGCTTTAGTTGAGCATGTAGATAAATTATTACTCAGTCACCTTAGAGCATCAAAATCCAAATCTTTACGTGATGTCAAATGCTCAAAATGAGCAAAATGAGTGCTTTCTACTGCTCAAACTGAGCACAAAACTGCTCATTATATTGGTGTTGTAAAAAAAAAACTACTTATGAAAAGGTACTTGCTATAATTTAAAAATAAATGTCCATGTTAAGCATCCGCATACTCAAATAGAGCCTTGAAACTCTCATGACCCATCATTAACATATATTTTAAAGCTCATACTTGCGCTAGATTGCTTATAACGCATTGGGCAATACTTAATAATGATCAGAACTGTCTTTAAGCAGCAATTGAATGTCTTAAGACCTTTAGATTAGCAGAGCGAATACTCATGGCGACGATGTCATGCTTGTAAGGAACTCTAAAACAGTCAAATTAGTTATTAAAAACTCAGAGTGAGCGCCTCATAAGGATTTAACAATTAAAGCTAAGCAATACTGCTTTAAAAGAGTTCTCAAACTGGTCAAGCAGTCAAAATGAGCCACTAAATACTCAGAATGAGCCGTACACTACTCAAAAAGAGCGGGTGATTACTCATAATTGCTCAAAACAACTCAGAATGAGCAATGAAGCCTTCATAGTTCTACTCTCAGTCACCGCTTAAAAGATATCTGTAACTAAACTCAAAATACCCCTTCAAACTTCTCCCCCATTCACACAGATACTCACGGATCCGGCTCGACTGATTATTAAAAAGGTGCAAAAAGAAGATCCGGGCATGTATCAGTGTTTCGTCTCAAATGAATGGGAACAAATCCAATCAACAGCTGAACTCCAACTGGGCGGTAAGTAATAATGCCACTATTAGCCTCCCAATTGTTGTAATAAATTTACCAATCGTGATGGCCATTAATAACCACTTATGACCGCACACACACACACACACACACACCCATTTCCACACACCCATTTCCACTCCCACTCAATCAAAAGCGTAATTTCCTCCTCGAAGCAATGTGCGAGAATGTTGACGACCGCAGACCGCACAAATAAATGTTTGTCATAATTGCATTTCATTATTTTCTAATTTAGCAAATTGCTAACATTTTTCACCAACAACAACAACAAAAGCGACAACAACAGCGACAAGAAGCAAAATAACGATAACAAATCACAGCAGCAGCAGCAACAACAGCAACAACAACAATACGCGGTGGCCCATAAAACGCAGCGACGACGACGACAACTTAATTTTATTACCAGCACTAAAAATCTATCCGCAGACACTAAATAGGGGAGGGGGGGGGGGGGGTGGTGGAAGTGGGGATGATGGGGGAGCACATTGTAACATTTAGCAGGCCTCAGGAGCAATACAAACATACACGATTGTGTCAAAGATTATGCGTGAGATTAACACGAAAAGGAAGATGCCGATTTCCATTGCAATTGTATTTCACTTTGGAACAGTAAGCAGTCATCACTAGCATCCTTTGGGCTGAATTTCTAGTTCCTCGAGATTTCTTGGTCTCCTACAATGGTCTGGACTATCGCAGCTCAAACAACTCAATCTGAGCAGAAGTTCTATGCTATGGACTTTCTGAGGTCTGACTACGTAGGACTGTGGTCAAATTTATCTAGAAGTTACACTCCACTTTTTGTGCTTCTGCCTCCTTCTGCTCTTTCATCCCACTGCCTGCTTCTCCATCTGGGTTTCACTATCCTTACCATTCCGGTGATGCACTGAAATGTTTATCAATGAGCAGCTGGTTGTGCGGATCCACAATAAGCCTAGGCACCTCCCAAGTTCATTTCATTTTCCAAAAATGTTCAAAAATAAGATGAAGAAGAGCCCTGAAAAGGGAATAAATCAGCTAAATGATTCACAAATCGCCTTAAGAAGGCTAAGAAAGAACACTTTGAGCACCAAAATGAGCTCTGAATCAAACCAGAAAACGAACCAAGTGTGCAAGTTAGAGATAAACCTTTAACTGTTTCGAATTTACTTTCTGAGTGAAAGAGAGATTTTCAATATCTGTTCGATATTACGCGACAGAGTTTCGTAATATCCGAGGGCAGTGTTAGGAGAGCTTACCTCCTTGATAGCTTCTTTGCCTTAGCAAAGTAAAACCAATACTCGACCCACACGCAATAGTTTAGAAATGAAATTGCAACTGAATGAACTGAAAAGATAAATATTTGTATATTCCATAATAATTTATATTAATTTTCAATATTCTTAAAACAAAAACAATTTGACAAGCGTTTTGGGAGATTAGATTTAACAGCTAACTTTTGCTCTCATAGAGCTTTATAGTCGAAATATTGCATAATATTGTGACTTAAACACAAATGTTTTACGAAATAAACTCTAAAGTTTCAAAGACTCGAACCCGGAGCTCACCCCTCACGATTTTGAGAGCTTTTTGTAGCTCTGGCTTTACCCATTCTGGTTTCAGCACTCAACGTGTTTCCACAACAGATCCTAATTCGCATAATTTTCCTAACTGATTCATTGTTTTACTCATCTCCATTTCGCTTGCCGCATAAACGTCCTACAGGATAAAATCGTGCATTTTGTCGCTTTGATAACATTTTTGTGATTTGCTTTTAGGCGCAAACGGAAATTGATTTCGATATATTATTGGCATGTTTCCCCCCACAAGCCAAAATGCGCAAGCGAGGGCGCAGAGGGGATAGAGATGCTTGGGCTGCCATCTTTTCGGGTTTTTGGTGTTAAAAGCTCGACCCCACCTTAACCCAACCCAACCCAAACCGATGCCAACCCTGATAACCCTGGAGGGCATGTGCCAAGCACCATTAAGCGGCCGGATATGGCAGCAATTGTGTCAACGCTGTCAATATGTGTCTGTGTGTGTGTTTGGGTGTGTGTGTGTGTGCGCGAAAGAGCAAATAAATATGGCAGATTATAACTGACAATGTCAGGCCAAGATACGCAAGCCGAAAAATCCTTGCTGTGCAAAAGGAAATTGATACAATTTTCATCAGCTGGATAACATTTGTGGGGCTGTCAAATGCATTTTCCGTGGCGGAAGCTGAGCTGAAGCCAAGGAAATGCCAGAGAGAACAAAATGTGTGAATCTGGTTTTTGATGGCGAAATAATAAAACGTTGAGAGTGCACTTAAAATGAGGAAAATCTAGTTTTGAAAACTATTTGGTTAATTTTCTGAAGTCTAGCATAAATTTTGGGTACCGAAGCGAATGCTTTTCGATAAGCCAGCTGCAAGCAGCAAGCAGCAAATGAATGAAAACACACAAAATGCAGGTTTACAGGGCTAATTCATTTTTTGAAGCTATTTTTCCTGGTAGAAACCAACATTTTCGGTAAATAGGAATTTTAATTTTGATTTCACCCAACTCCATAGAATTTGAATTGTTTTTCCAGTTTCTGTAATAAGCAGCTTACCCACTCACACACACACACGCTCACTCCCACACACACACACAAACATTCTGACAAACATTGCCCCACCTAGAAAGAAGCCCCTTTGACTGACTGGCATTAATGAAATGCCTCCACTCAAACTCATTTGCTGTACAATTTTAACTGCTTTGCTTTTTCCTCTGTATGTTCATTTTAGATGCTTCACCGGAACTACTTTATTGGTTTTCGGAGCAAACGCTGCAGCCAGGACCAACGGTATCATTGAAATGCGTTGCCACCGGAAATCCACTGCCTCAATTTACATGGTCTTTGGACGGATTTCCGGTAAGTTTAGCCACCAAAACACACACACACACGCACACACCCAACATGCACACTCAACTCGAACTGAGCTTGAGCTGCCGTGCTTAGTGCTTTGGTACGTCAGACGAAAGACGGAAATGCAGGCAGCGTTTCCGTTTCCGGCTTCGTCACATATTGAGGAAAAGCTAAATGGCACTGAGGAGTAGGATGATGCTGGTCGTTGTCTTCCATGTAACTGCAAGAGATGGCATGCGGTGTGACTTTAAATGGTCTTTTGATACCTCAAAGAAATTGAAAGTGACACCAAGAGTATTGGCCCGTAAGTTTGACTTTTCGGAGCAGATTTGCTGGGTTTTCTTTTAATTTGATTGGGGTTAAATTCGCTGGGACTTTGCTCAAACAGGCTGCGAGATTGATAGACGACTCTGCTAGTTTATTTGATCGAATGTGAAGGCTGCAGATGAAGATGAACAGCTTATAACTAATTCTGGAAAATTGCTGGAATATGATAGGAAATTTCATTAGTGATCTGTTCTCTTGAAAGTCTTTGAACTGGTTGAAAAAATATTTCTAGGAATTCATAAAATTAGAAGGATTGGCTTTATATTTAACAAAAACGAGAAACAGGAGCATTAACAGAGCTGCCTTCAATAGTTTAACAGAAAAGTAGCATTAAAGTGAGCTTGTTAGCATTATGTTAGCAAACAGCGCATGCTGATCCGAAAAGTATGCAACGCTTTTAATAACCAGCCACTTATTGAACAATCTTTATGAATTTCAGAGATTTTAGATATTTTAGAAGTTATTAAACATTTAAATTGGGGAATGGAATGTGGCGTGACACAAATTTGAAACGAATTTGATCTGCCAGCAGACAAAAGGAGTTCACATTTAAAATTTGGATGCTCTGTATCTTCTAGGCACTGAGATTAAGGTGACTGACGGACAGATGGACATGGCTATATCATATCATCTGTTAATACTGAACTTGATCCAGATTATTGTAATGAAAAGTAATTATATTGGGGAAGTATTGATTACATTCCTTTGTGGAAGGTTTAAGGATCTTTCAAGCAACACCACTAAGGACTAACTTACCATCTTTTAATTAAAATAACACCTAACACTGTCATTTCTTAGTTTATTTGCCAGTAAAGCTGTATATTCACTTGATGAGATCTCAGAAGAGATGTGTGAAAAATACTTTAGTTTACTGTGAGTTGGCTGTCAAAAAACTCAGCAGAGAACTCAGATAGCCTACTTCTCAAGCAGCTGTTCATATATTTAAGTGCTTCTCAGATTGACTATTACACTTGTCTGATGTCTCATTTGGGAAAGTTTTTCTATATATATCAAACAAGGTAAAAATACAACTTTGGTGATACTTTCAAGATGACAGATCGAATCTTTCAGCTGTTGTTGTAGTTTTCTCATCCTTTGTCAGGGTCTAAAAAATTCAGCTTAAGTTCACTTTTTACTCCGCTGCGAAGTATAGAAGCAAACTGACCTATAGCTTTCCTTTTCCTTTCCATAACACATCAAACTTTTCTGCTGTTCTTCCATATCAGTCACCGTTTTGCGCTCATCTCTGGTATCGCTGCAGCTCGAAGAGCATGCATTAATGTTTTAGAAACCTCCTGCCATTGCCTCTGCCTTCATTTTACGTTTTCTTTTTGGCCAAACTCTAGTGCATACTTTACATGCCATGGCTTTTGCTTTACTTTTCCACACTCGAATTTTTTCGTTTCAAGAATTTCTGTTGCCGTTTTATTTTTTTTTTTCTGCATTTTGTTTCTTTTGCCTTTGCCTCCCCCCACTTGGTCATGGAGCATTTTCAAGGATTTGTTTCGTTGATTTGCATAAATTTGCATTTCCTTCACGTTCTCCGGCTCGCTCTCGCACTTTTATTTAGTGCAAATTTTATGCAATTTCAATCAATTCGATTTACTTGGGAATTTTGCATTTTTCGCCACTTCATTTTGCTCAGATCTGTGATTTTTGCTATCCCTGAAAATGTTTTACTAATTGGCCGCACGCACACACACACACACACATTTATGTATCCTGTTTTCCACCTCCTCTTTTTTTTCCTTTTAGATACCAGACAGCTCACGCTTTTTAGTGGGTCAATATGTTACCATTCACGACGATGTCATCAGCCATGTGAATATATCAAATGTCAAGGAGGAGGATGGCGGCGAATACACCTGCACGGCGCAGAATGCAATTGGCAAGTGAGTAGCCGCTGTTCCATAAATAAAACACACACACACACACACACCCACACACACAGAGGGGCACTCTGTGATATAAAAAGCATTTCCCTGCTAAATCATAAATTTAGCTGTAGGGGGAAACAAAAAATGGGGGAAAAATATACAATAGCCTGGCATTGTTTGCAGGCAAAAGCGACATGAAATCCAAACAATTTGCCGAGATAGGCTACGGCCACTGTGGGAGGGAGGGTTGGATGGGGGGGGGGGGGGGGGGGGGAGGATAAAACTTGCACACAGATTAGAGATGGGCTGAAGGTATTTTCTTTGAGGCCTCAATATATGCACGACCATCACTTTGTGTGGTATTTACTTCTAGCAAATTTTAGGAAAAATATTGCAAATAGTTTAAGAAGGGTTTTTGTGTACAACGAACAGAATAGTTAATACTTGTTGTGGTCTGCCATTTAAGTTGCTCGGGCAGCCCACTCTATGAGAAATGCACAACAAGAAAATAAACGGGCCACTCTGTTTGTCCATTTTTCATATCTGTCTGTCTGCAAACTGAATCTCTGTCTAATTTGAAACTTATTTGCTTTTATCGAATGCCATCGCTAAATTCACTAAATCTCTTTTATGTTCCTTTTTATGTCCTTAGGGTCTCGCATAGCGCCAAAGTGAACATCTATGGATTGCCTTACATACGCGAAATGCCAAAAATAACTGGAATCTCTGGTTCTGATTTGATTGTTAAATGTCCTGTGGCTGGTTATCCCATCGATAAAATCCATTGGGAGCGAGGTAAGCAGGCAGCAGCCAGTTTTTCATATTAAATGCCATATTTGTTTGATTTTTTTTTATATATTTGCAAAAAAAAAAATATATATATAGAAGAATATTTGATTTCAACTTTTTGGCCATTTTCTGGTTCCTTGTTTATTTGCCTTTTGGCCAGTTTGTTTGTTATTAAAAATTTTATGTTTGTTATTGCGCATATCAGTGAAAATGATTAAAAACTACCAAATGAATATGGCAAACGCGAATATTGCATGAGACAAATCATGTTTATTTTGTTGCTTTTCTGTTGTTAAATGAAATAAATTTAAAGTTGACGGGTTTTCTGATTTTCCTACATTTTTTTACTTGTTAATTTTTCTGTGTTTATCTTTGTGTGAGCGCGTGTCAACATGAATCCGTGTGTTTATTGTGGCACAAAAATTGCCGAAAAGAATAATAAACATAAATATTAAAGACCCGGGGACAAGGGCGAATATTTAAATGCTCTCAAGTGCAAAAGCAACACATATTAACATAATCAGTAGAGTTGGTTTCCCTTGGGGTTTGTTGGCTGCAACCAGTTGTGGTCCTTGGGGAGGAGTTTCAGCTCTATTCCTATGGGGTTTATTTGAAGATTAACTAAATATTAAATTTATAATGTCTAGGATATGTCAACGGTATTGTTCTCATGGCTTTCGAATGTACTAAAAAAGTTTCTGTGACTTTATTCTATTCAGACTGACAGAGCTCTAAGACAGTAGGGATGAAATTTATACCCTATTCGAACTTAACATTTCAGGTATGTTTTGTTCTAGGAGTTTCATAATTTAAGTACAATGCATTCTATTAGGGAAAACCAACCTCTAATAGTATTAAAATGGGAACACACGTTCCTGACCCATAAACTTTTCAACAGAATCGCTCTGTTGGATTCAGTATACTTAGGGCCGTTTTCTTATCGTCTACATAGAGCTATCTGTCACATAAACCTGCAAATAACAGGCCAAAACCGATCGTTTGTATGGAAGCTATGTGATATAGTCATCCGATTTGGACAAAAATTTATAGAGTTATGTGAAAGCATGTGAAACAATTAAATATCAAATTGCAGGAGGCTACCATTAAAAACAAAAAAATTTTCCAACTAAAACTGTTTTTCAGACCTATCTTTTGTTTGACAGCTATACCATATAGTTGTCCGATTTTAATTAAACTTGGTAGAATTATAAAAAAACATAGAAAACCTACTATTATAAAGTTTGGAGAAGTTTCCATTGAAAAGAAAAAAGTTTTTCTCACTAAAACTAGTTTTCTGACCGATTGTTTCTATGGGAGCTATGAGATATAGTCTTCCGATCCGGTCGGCTCCGACATATTAGTAGTGTGCAGTCAAAAGAAGACTCTGTGCAAAATTTCAGCATGATAGCTTTAAAAGGGAGAAACTAGTTCGCGTAGAAACAAACAGACGGACGGACTTCTGGTCAAAATTATAATATCCTTTGCAAGGGTATAAAAATGCCGAACTGTTGGCTAACAAGGACCAGTATAATAAAGGGTTGGTGGTGACTTTTGCCGATTTGAGTGACTGTTGAACACGAATTTGTTTTTAAAAAAAATGTTCCATCACATCTAGATTGTTGTTTCAGCTTTTTATAAACGTTTTGTGGGGTTCCTTGTCATTTGATTTGGCTCATTTTGATACTACCTTAAAGAATGACATCATAACTTAAAAATAAACTATTCCAAAAAGTTTTACGATTTTGTTTAAGCAAAGCTATACTATTTTGAATACTAGTATTTCAATAGATCATATTTTGATGGGTATGCAAAATATTTTAAGTCTTTGGAATAATTCTGTACGATTATATTGAAGAGAATAAAAGCATTAGTAAAGTTTACAATCTATAAGACTTCAACTTATAATATAATGTACTTATTTCGAGACTATAGCCACTATATAGTATAATCAAAAAGGTTTTAAATGAGTTGAAAATGTCTAACAATCTAGAATCTATACTTCGAACCGGTTCGGTTCAAAACCGGTTTGCAGCCCTGTTAAATACTCAAATCAAGTGCAAAGTTCTTGGTTTCTAATCTGAGTGAGCTTTTCTGTAAGATTTGAAGCAAATCTTATACCCTTTACCAAAGTTACATAAAGTATTTTAAGTTTGTGCTAAACTATAAAACAGCTAGTCGATATCACATCTGCTTTGTTCGAAACAACAGATTTGTGGTCCACTGTGAACTGTAGAACGAAACAGATCCCGGCTAGGAGATCTACAATCAGATCAGACACAGCCACCTTGGACCCCAAACGACACCTGCTTCATCAACTATTTTTATAGATTTTTTTAGCTCCACTTTAATGCCATAAACCAAGTGCTCCCAAAATACCCTTCAAAGTCCCCCCCTCATCCCTTTATGGTTTGCCAAAAAAATAAAAATTAAAGCAACAAAATCAAATATATGGCCGGTCATAAATCGCATAACTTTGTTTTATGTGTGCCAACCAAATTAATTGCCAACAACTTTTTGCTCTCATTCATTTTCTTTCCGGTTTCCCGTTTTCTCTGCCCCGCTGCACCCCACCCAATTATTCTGTGGAGATGGCCAAACGTTGCCCATAAATCGACGACAGCGCGCCTACAACAATGGCACCTTAATTATCGAGCAACTGCAGCGCCTGGAGGATGCCGGCACGTACACATGCATGGCCCAAAATAAACAGAAGCAGACCTCAAGGCGCAATGTGGAGATACAAGTGCTCGGTGAGTGCCAACTATTTTCCGATATTTAAATTAGAAAGTTTCGCCGCTAGTGAACCGCCAGCCCTGATGAAACTATTCCAATTAGACTGGCAGCTGGCGAAAAATAAAAAGAGAGTAGAAATAGAAAAAAAATGAAAAACTATGCAACCGCATCCAAACTATTTCCAGTTTGTCAGAGCGCACTTTTAATGCACATGCAGGCGGTGGGTTGCGGGTAGCTAGGAGGCCCACAATGAAGTCATTGACTTTTGTGTTCTGTCTGCGGCGCCACCATCATCAACATCATCGTCATCATCGTCATCTCTGCTATCTCTTGTTTGCTCTTTTATAATAATTTACTCGGCAGCTGTTGCTAAGCCGCTTCTGCATTGATGTGACTGCCACGCCCCATTCCCCCCCACCCATCTTGATTATTATCAGGCTCAGTGGCTTTTGTACTTAAGCCAAACGGGCAATTGTAATGAGTTTGGCCACATTTGGTAAATGTTTCTTATTTGCTTACACAGTGCCACCCAAAATTATGCCCATCCAGGCCATGACGAATATGCTGCGTGAGGGAATGCGTGCGGCCATCTCCTGTCAAATATTGGAGGGCGATTTGCCTGTCAGCTTTCGCTGGGAACGCAACGGAAAGCCACTCATAGGCACTGGGTAAGTTTGGGCCATGAAAATGTATTAAACTTTGATTGATTTAGGGAAAAATTTTGGTAAGATTTGAAGTTTTTACTTTACTTTTGAATCTGCACAAAGAATATCTTGCTTAATGCCCTTTAAAGTATGCTATGTTATATGAGAGATCTTTGTTTCGGTCAAGAATCTATTTTAGATTTGTCTTGAATGAACATTTTGTTGTATACCCAGCAATCTGAGTGAGTTTGCAGTGTCGAATATCTGTGACAGACTTGCAATGGCTTCATTTTAATGCAAAATACCGTTGCATACTTTGAAGGGCATTAATCTGGTGTGTCTAAACATATCAGAATACTTATTCCTTTCAACCTCTCATCTCTTCTACCCAATTAGCAACGAAGTGTTCCGCCGCCTGGACGAGTATTCCGCCAGTTTGGTCATCGAACACATTGCCTCCGATCATTCGGGCAATTACACCTGCATTGCCAGCAATGTGGCTGGCACGGAACGCTTTACAGTTCCTTTAACCGTGAATGTGCCACCGAAATGGATACTAGAGCCAAAGGACTCCAGTGCCCAGGCCGGCTCAGATGTGCTCCTACACTGCCAGTCAGCTGGTTATCCCAAGCCCACCATCACCTGGAAGAAGGCAATTGGACCCACGCCAGGCGAATATAAGGATTTCCTCTACGAACCCACCGTCCAACTCTTTCCCAATGGCACAATTTACTTTAAGAAAATCAGCAAAGAATCGCAGGGACACTTCCTGTGCGAGGCCAAGAACAACATTGGCTCGGGCGTGAGCAAAGTTATCTTTCTCAAAGTGAATGGTAAGTGAACAGTGGGTGGTGGTGGTGGTGGTTCTCGGATTAATGCCACATCCAATTTTCAATTTTCCCCCCCCCCCAGTGCCGGCGCATTTTCAAACGAAAACGAAACAAATCTCAGTGGCCAAGGGCAAGCAGGTCCATGTTCAATGCAATGTACAAGGCGACAATCCAATTGACTTCAAATGGAAAATACAGGCAACGCAACAATATCTTGATGAGTCGTTGGATTCACGGTAAGAGGGGAAGGCCGGGGAGCAGTAGGAGGCGGAGGAGGTGTCTGAAATCAATTCCAAGTCGATTGCAAGGCAACAAATTGCTTTTAATTAAAAGAGCTGTGTAAATACGAGACTGCGGAGGGAAGAGAGGGATGTGAAATGAATGTGGAAACTCGGTTAAGGGCTGGGCCGTTGCCTGTAAAAATTTGATATTCGTCGAGTGGTTTGGCAGCATAATTAAGGTTTGGTTTTTAGTTGAAAATTGATTGTTCATGTGCCTGTCTCAAGGTGTTTTATGCTGCCCACTTTCAGGCTGCAGTTTCAATTTCGAATGTATCCTTCTAAGCTTCGTGTTTTGTGTTTCATAATTAAGCAGGCCTAAAAGCAATTACAGGTTTTGTCCCCATTTTTGTTCCATTTTCTGGCCACTTGTGTCATTTGTTTGTTGGTGTGTATTTATCGTAAGTATTTTAATGTATGTGTATTTCCGGTCTTCTCTTCCCTCCCCCCTCTCTCTCTCACTCTCTCTCTCTCTCTCCAACTGAATGCACACGCGCTTTATTTATTTATGCCATTTGCACACGCACACACACACACTCACTCAAAATGGTACGTGTACTCGGCCTCGTACGTCTTCGTCTTTGTCAACAAAACTGCAACAACAACTGCTGCTGCTGCTGCTGCTGCAACGTGGAAAACATTGTTATAAAATCGCATTGCATCGCTCACGTTGCGCAAACACGTATCCCCATATCCTGGGCATCCTTCGTATCTGTATCCGTATCTCGCCATCGTTTGCATGTGTCGTTGTATCTCTTAAATGCATTTTACTTGCATATAAATCAAACACTCGCACATGTTGACACACACACACACACACACATCCATACACACAGCTATACAATAAGAGATCAAGTGCTCGACGATGGCATGGTCTCCGAATTGGGCATTTCGCATACCTATCGCCAGGATACGGGCATTTATATCTGTCAGGCAAGCAATGCATTCGGACAGGTAAGTTTTGCAATGGTGACACTATTGTGCCAAACAACACATCACACACCCACACACACACACACACACACATGCAAACATACCTATATATACGATATATATGTTTGTAGGTACATAAGAAGCCAGGGATGCCGTAAAATTGAATGAGTTCTTCAAGCTTAAATCACCAAATATTCAAAACGAAATTAATTCTTAAAAAGGATATACAATACATTTTTTTTTTTTAATTCTTGTGTGCTGAACTCGCACCAGTTTTCAGAATTGGTCCTTCGTGTCTTCATATTTGGTAATTTAAGCTTAGAGTTGCTTTTAAGAGGCCTATTTTGAGCATTTATAGGCAATTTTGTGCGCAACCAATATTGTCTTAACTCGCTTTGATATATTGGTACAGTATTACTTTCTAGCTTTAATGTTAACTATTTCAAACAATTCTGAGATTTTTTTTAACGAAGATATACCATTTTGAATACAAGTGTTCTTAGCTGTTGTAGATTTTACTATCCAAAAAATATGCCATGCAAATTAATTTAACAGGCTATTCATTTGTGTTGAGTTCTAATATAAATTTCCCACAAAATCCATTGCATATCTATAGGCGTTACAAAATAAAAGTTAGGCTATTGTTGGTTTACACTAGGCAACAAGGTGGAGCATATTAAAGAATTGCTCTTGATATTGGATGATTTTTATATGCTTAACACGAATCTGTTTTCGAATCAAAATAGGATGGGTACAAGTCTTAGTCAATGATATTTCTTAAATTTTTGTTCACATAATCTCAATAGTTTGTATCGAAAAGTGGTTGAGAACCGACTGTATTAGTCTGTACCAAAATCTTCTCAAACATTGCCATTCGAACTTGGCATTAAACTATAAGTCCCTTTCGTTTGTACGAAAACTAGAGGCACACAATCAAAAGAGATTGAGATCAGCTCAGCTTGGCTCTTTGGGATATATAAAGCCATTTATTTTCAATCTCTGTAATATCGAACTGACATGGACGCTGTCAACTAAGACTGCGAAATAAGCCTCCATTGGTGAATCAGCAAGGGTCATGACTGTGTCGTATTCATGCCTGAAACTCATATAAGGAATGCCATTTCTTCAGTACCAGCCCTTCCATTTCAGGGCTGATTCAGCTATGAATCAGCACTAAGCCGAACTGAAGAGTAATGAAAGGCGAATTCAACGTTTTATTTTAAAGTATTAAAGTTGGAATACAAATTTTGTTAAATCCATTTATATAGAAACTCATTTTGCATGAATCGTGCTTGACTCGAATCGCTCTAAAAATTATGTGAGTAATTGAGTTTTCCTTTCGTCAAGCATTCGTGACATGAAAGCAACAACAACTTTAAGTGCTTTAATAAATTTTCAAAATTGAATATATATAAAAATCCTTTAGTATAATATATATTTTTTCGCTTTATTTACCTTAAGCGCAAAGTTGCAATTTGGGTCTTTCCATCCCTATGCCCTCCACTTCCCCCACGCACACACACACACACACACACTCAAACAGAATTGTTGGTTGAGCAAGCATACAACTTGAAACAAACTTCTGCCCAGACGTCGTCTGTCTGCAAGTTGGCCCATAGAACCGCCCCACTCACTACTTTCCTTTACCGCCCAGTTGGCAACTGTTGTTAACCCTAATTTATGGCAATTTGACTGAGACTGGCTCAGTAATAGCAGCCGCAACAGCTGCAACTGGCTGCTGTCGTGACTTTCACTGGCAGCCTGTGCAAATGAAGTCTTAATGTGCCAAACATACACACACACACACACACAGGCACACACACACACACACATTATGATCATAATCATCTTCAAACAGCAGCCAACTAATATACGCTTTCAATTTTTGACAGGATGAGATGTCCATACAGCTTATCGTTCAGGAGGTACCCGAACAGCCAAAGAATCTGCGCATCAATTCCCAACAATCGCGCAGTCTTCAGTTGACCTGGAGTCAACCATTTGCTGGCAACAGTCCCATCGAGGAGTATCATATCTACTATAAGCAGATATCAGGTGGGTTTTGATGTGCACTAATCTTGGATGCCAACCCTGCACAGGACTGGATATGGCTTTAATGTCCTTTTAAACATGCCAACGGAGCTGAAAATGATGCAAATGTTGATAAGTTTTCATATATTTTGTTGATTTTTAGCTCCTTTGGATGTTTAAAAGGATATTTAAGAGATATTCAGTCCACATAGATACTGGAAATTATCCAATGGATATTTTGTAATATTCTTTTTTTTCTCTGTGTAGTGTTGAGTTTTGAGTAACATTTTAACTAAACAAGTAAACCAGATTTGGTCTCAAATGCCCTTTTTTGTTCACTTGCTCACTTACTTGTTCTTTAATGTTCAACTGTTCTTCTTTGTTCAGCTGTTCCCCTGTTCTTTTTGGTTCAGTTGTTCACTTACTTACTTACTTATTACTTTTGGTTCAGTTGTTCACTCAGCTGATCCCTCACTTGTCAAGCTTGGATGTGAAAGAAAGACCCACAAACTGAACAATAGACCAACAATCAAATGAGCAAAGTGAACAACTGAACAAAGTTACTCCATTTAGCAGTTTCACCACCCGCCAACACCTGACACCTTTTTCCCTTCTCTATATTGTTCACAGATATTTGGCAAAATTCCGAGCATCTAACCATCACCGGCACCCAGACTGTGGTCAATATACAACAGCTGCGTCCAGCCAAGGCCTATCACATACGCATGTCTGCTGAAAATAAACTGGGTGCTTCGGAATTTTCTGAAGTGGTACAGGTTACCACACTGGAGGAAGTCCCCTCCGGACCACCGCTAACCGTACGTGCCGAGGCCAAGAGTTCAACTGAGATTTCGGTCACCTGGGATGCACCCGAACGTGACCATTGGAATGGCATCCTGCTTGGCTACTATGTCGGCTATCAGATGTCACTAACGCCCGAGGATAAGGAGGTTAATCCCACGCAGGGCTTTAGCTTCAAAACCGTTGAGGTGCGCTCCCATTTTGGTGGCGAGACGGTGCTCAGCAATCTCAACAAGTACACCCAATACCATGTAATTGTGCAGGCCTACACCAGTCAAGGTAGCGGACCACCGAGCAAGGAAATTGCTGTGCAAACAATGGAGGACGGTAAGTGGTGGCTGCGAGGGGGGCGGAGGGGATCGCATACATTGATTGGATTTGTTAATTGCCCGTGCACAAAAACCCGAGCCAGGCCGGCAGGAGTCTGCCAGGAAAAACGTTTAATAAACTTTCGTTCCTTTTTGCAGTTCCCTCATCCCCACCCGAATCGCCGCAGTGCGATGTCCTCGGCTCCACATCGATTTATATCACCTGGTCACCGCCGGACATCGATGGGCAGAATGGCAAAATCAAGGGCTACAAAGTGTTTTACATATCGGTCGATGAGCTTTATGGTAAGTATCCGCCGCATTGGCCCAGTGTCTGCTGTTTGGCTCATTGCATCCGCTGGGGGGATTTCGTGGCATTTAAATGGTCTGGCATTTCATTCATTGAGAGATGCTAAGATATTTGTGAATTGGTGCAAATCAATCAGTGTAAATCAGGGAAGAAAAGCGAAACGATTAACGGTTGAGAGGAAAGCACGAAGCATAGTTATGGAAGGATCCGCATAGACCCGATGTAAATTGTATTCTATTATGTGGCTTACGTGTCGTATGAGGAAGAAATTGAGGTGGAGAAATTGTATAATTTGTCTTGATTATAAAACCAAAGCAATTTGTATCGACTTACCCAACTGTTATGCTGCTAGGGCCAAGATAAGTGTCATATTCTTTAATTAACCATCCCCGCTGATAACTGATTAAACCAACCAAGAGACAAATCAACAAGTTGTTATTCATGCTTCTCCAATTTCCCACTCAGCGCTAATTGTTCTTGTTTCCTTTTCATACAGAAACCGATCCAGAGGTTGTCAAGTCAACAAATCAATACGTCACCATCGAGAATCTCCGCAAATATACCAACTACACAATCTGGGTTTTGGCTTACACCAAAGTAGGCGATGGCATGAAAACCAAATCATTTTATTGCCGCACCCACGAGGATGGTAAGTGGCATTCGGTTCAATGAACGCAAACGAGGTGCGGCTCCGGCGGCACCCACTACCTCCTATCCCTACCCCTACCCTAACCCCAACCCGTCTTCTACCCGCCCCGCTGGCTTATATATATATAGTACATATATTTATTTCTGTTCGTTTTTCATTGCAATCGTGGAATGCAGTGCCCTCGGCGCCGCAAGCAATCAAGGCAATTCCCGCGTCGAGCACAAAAATCATAATATCCTGGCTGCCGCCCGACCTGCCCAACGGTGACATCGTAAGTACTGGGATAGCCGCTCTTACCTAATTAGGCGGCAATTAATGGGTTAGTTAGTAGTGAGTGGGGCACAAAGTAAAAGGACCTGCATGCAACGGCATGCCAGTCGGCGAATGGTAGGAAGGGGTGAAATGGGCTGAGGGTTGAGAGGAAATTGCTTAATAGAATCGGGGAAAGAAACAAACAATACCAGAAGCTTAACATAAATTAAAAGGACTGTGCCAATTCTGGTGTGCACTTTTCAATTTACAACAAAAATGTGCAGTTTTTCCGACAAGAGCCGGGTGTGGTGCAACATGACTCACCATGCAATGCCTTTACATCCTTTTTGCTGAGTAAGACTGGAGTTTTAGAAACCCCGAGATCATGTTATGCTTTGAAGAGAGCAACACAACATCACAAAGGAGGCTGGCAGATCGTACGTTGGAACCACCTTTTATAATCACTTATCTGATCCTGTCAATGCTTAGTCCAGCCACCGTTTTTCTATGCCTGCAATGCCATAAGTGTTTGGGAACTTCAAGGCAGCCTACGCTCAAAAATCCAGCGCAGAAACCTAGAACCTAGAATAGCACGGAACAACTCTGTCTGCCCCAAAAACTGGGCATGTCTTCATCGATATCCCATTTTGAAATAGCTTACAAAATAATGTGCATATTATCCCATTTTTTTTTTTTTGAACCGAACCGGAAGTTTTTACTTGGAAAACTTTAAAGTTTGGGAAGGAAACTCATAGCTGATTTTAGTATTTTTCCAATGGTGTTTCTAATGGGTCTTAAGCAAGCAGCTATTGTGATTTGTCAAGTCGCTGTATGAGACATTGCTTGTGCAATACATGACCGAGTCTCAAAGTGGAGCAATCGGTACATTTCATTAACTTGCTGCACGTCACATCAAATTTCCCTGCCTGCCATTTGCCTTGTTTTCTATTTTTCCCCGTTTTACACCATTTCTTTTCAGACTGGCTACACCTTCTACATGTCCATGCTGGAGGGTGGACGGGAGGAGGGCACTCACAAGCGACTGCTGGGTCCCTATGTGGAAATGCATGAAACAGTTCGCACCCAAGAGTCGGCCACCTATCAATTCTGGCTAACTGCCTCCACCAAGATGGGCGAGGGCGAGAAGACACAGGTGGTTACGGTGCCGCCCAACAATAAGGTGCCGGCTCGTATTGTCTCGTTTAGCCAACGGATAGTCACACCCTGGAAGGAGCATTTGGAATTGCCCTGCCGCAAAGTGGGTGCTCCGGCTCCGGTGACAATTTGGCGTCAAGATGGCCACAATATGGAGACAAGTGCTAGGAAAACCATTGCCAAGAATGGCACACTCTATATGAAGGAGTGCCAGGCCAGTGATGCGGGCAATTATACGTGCAGTGTGGAGAATACCTGGGGCAAGGATGAGATAGTGTACAACATAGTGGTGAAGGTGCCACCCGAGGCACCCAACTTGACGGTGATTAACGCGTACACAGACAGCCTGCACCTGGAGTGGCTCGATAACAGTCATGGGGGTAGTCCCATTCTGGGCTACGTCATCAACTATAAGCGGGATAATGGCGATTGGGAGGAACTGCAGGTGGATGCCAAAACCAATTCGCATCTGCTGAGCAATCTGTGGTGTGGTACACGCTATCAGTTGTACATCACAGCGTACAATAAGATAGGAACTGGTCTGCCCTGTGACATAGTCAACTCCTACACCAAGGGCAATCCACCGGTGCAGCCCAAACACTCACAAATGATTACAAATAACTCGACTAGCGTCACCTGCTGGCTGGACTCTTGGGGAGATGGCGGATGTGGCATTTTGTATTTCATGATCGAATCACGTATCTATGGCAGATCTTCGTGGAATGTGGTATCCAATCATATACCACCCACGGAAAGGATCTATACGGTTAGTGATCTGGTGCCGGGAACGAAATATCAACTGAAGGTGACGGCACACAACAATGCGGGATCCACAACGGCTGTGTATAATTTCACAACGCTTTCGCCACAGGGAGGTGAGTACAGTGGATTAGCTGTGGCCCGTGGACGGGCATTTCTTAAAACGCTTCTCTCTTTCAACAGTTCTCTATAACAACGATCACTCCACGCCCGTCTCCCATCTCAGTGATCTGCCTTTCTATGCGAATTTTAAGCTATTGCTACCCATCTGCCTCTCCCTGCTGATGCTATTGGCTCTAATCGGTGCTGCTTTGGTCCTACGAAAACGAAGTGAGTAAACTGTCATTCTATGAATCAAATCCATTCTTCAGGTTGCCTCGAACTCCCAACAGAACTCAACAATCAGGCCCGCCTGGCCAGCTCATCCATGTCGGAGTCTCCTTCGCTGGCCAATCTGCAGAACAAACAGAATCGGGATCAACAATATTTGGCTGTGCGCTGCAATCCGGGTAGCTCAGCGCCACGCGGCTCCAATTCCAATGATTCGGGCAGTTTTGGCAAGGCCGAGGGCAATGAATATATTGAAGATATTTGTCCCTATGCCACATTCCAGTTGAACAAGCAAACCTACAGCGAGAGCTCGTACAGTGGTAATGTCTACAGTGGGCCATACCATTCGGTGCGAGGCTCGTTTGTGTATCATGATGTCAAGCCGGAGAGTTATCATGTGAGTGGGCGAAATGTTGTTCAATTCAACGTATTTTATTTAAACACTTACTCAGTCCAAGGAGCCGGAGTATACAAAAGTGAGACGAAAAGTGGGCCGACTACGTGATCCACATTCCGAAAGTCAAGGTAACTATAAAGGATTAGCAATGGGATTGTTGATGGGGGCCAAGTGATGGTTAGGAAAAGATATCGAAAATTTAAATTTGCCATAAATTTCGATTCGAACTAAGTGTTAAAATTGGTAGTTTTGAAAAGGTTTTCTTAAAAAAGGTGGAAATTTGCCTGAAAGATATTGAAATTGATCCAGTAAAGCTGAATTGTAAACTTTGGTAAAAGTAAAGGCTTACAAATTCGGAACAATATCCAACTAAATTCTACCATCGATCTGCTCCAATGGAATCAACAATCCCAATTGACAATCCAACACGATTTCATGTGTAAGCCAAAATTTGTCTCATTACTTAATCATCACCTCATACTTACATCTGCCATGCCTCTTCTGTTTAACTTTTTCCATTTCTTTCTCATTGTTCTCTCAACTAACAACTAACTTAACATATTCATATTCACCAAATCAACCCAAAAAAAAAAACAAACAACGTACAAACAAATCCATCGCAATCGTACTAAACTTTTTAGAATCGGACAATCCAGGTTCAACAGATTCCGAAGTTAGGAAAATCCTAACACTTCACATACCAATTACAGAATATGACACACTCGGTTCCGAGTCCGACAATGATGTGTCTGCACGCGCACTAAACTCGGCCAAATATCGCGCTCAGCGTGGTGAGTGAGCCGGAATGGATGAAGCAAAGAAGATTTTCCACTTAACGAAATGCTATCCTCATTGCAGATACCCAAGATGAGACCTCCTCCTCATCGGAGACAACGCCCACTAGCATGACACGAAAATCGAAGCCACCGTTTGCGGCACGCAAGGCTGGTAAGCCGGGCACCAGCGGCAAACGACATGTACGCAGTTCCAGTGGCTATTCCAGTCACAATGAAGAAACTACTTTTAGGTAAGCCCCACCCATCCATAATCCTTCCAGTATGACCAGCCACTAGTCCGCCACTATATATATAATTAGAACCCTGTACGTTTAGCATATCCAACTATCCACCAAACTATCAGGACCATATAAATCCACCAGCACGTTTTTCGGATGCCAACGAGAAGACAAAGACCCAAACGTCGCCACGTATGCGTGCCAATCAGAAACTACAGCGGGAAGCATTTCAAATAAATGTCTAATATTCTGTAAGAAAATTGTAAAATTTGTTGTAAAATCCACCCGCACACTTCCAACTGCAAACAGAAACTAACTACAACTTTCTCTACCATAACAAAATAAATACTTAAATGTTTAAAAACTATTTACAATAACAACAACAACAACAAGAACAACAGGTAACAGGCAAAACGAATATATAGAATATTATAACTTTTCGAGTGAACTTTTGATTTTCAACGAAATAAGACTTATTTACACACTGATTAATTATGCTTAGTTCGACTTGCAAAGCTAAAGAAACAAAAAACAAAAATTGAATTCATGTTATAATAGACTCTAAGCCAAGCATTTAATGTAAAGTTGAAAAACTCACACACTCACACACACACACACACACACACACACACAAGCGAGCATATACATATATATTAAAGGAAAAACTATATACCAACCCAGTCGGAACTGGATGCATATCCAGAAGTACTTATTTCATGCTTACTTTCACCACTTCAGAATGTAAGTGAGCAATCTTAGAGTTTCGATACTTCGGCCAATTGAGAAGTTGAAACAGTTTTATGCACTGCCATAAGCAAAGTTAAGGAATTTCCATAGTAAATCTATTCTGTAGATGTTGTCTGGAAAAGAGATTCTCGATATTCTTAGAGAGATCTGTTTAAACATGGGCAGACTTTTAGAATACAAAGTGATCAAAGTGATGCTGAAACTGGGCGTTATTTCATGATCATGGCTGCCCCTGTTCCGTAAAGTCCGACTGGGCCGAATTCTTTGTATCTGTAGTAAAACATTTCGTTGAATTGTTTGTTTTACCACCCCCCCACCCCTCCCCAAACAAGTTTTTCATCAGTTTGTAAGTGTTTGCTTTACAACTGTTAGCTAGTTATTTAAATAAATTTATGAATTAATTTATGCAAATAAAATATAAAAAACCACACAATAATAATACATACAAAACCAAATAGTTTATGAAACTGTTGTAAATAGCTAAGCATCATAACATTTAATTATACAAAAACAACAACAAAAGAAAACAAAACTGTCATAAATGTTAGTGGAAGATAATTCAAACGAAAAGCCAAAGTCGTAAGCCAGCATGCATTTTCATAACTAAGCAACAAAACAGCTCAACATACTAAACTAGAATCCAGACAAAACATATAGACAGGAAATAGCCGAATATTTGCCAAATTACACACACACACACACACACATATATAGACACTGCTCTCTGTACCATATATAGACAAGCATACGTACATACACATACTTACCATAAATTCTATTTTCCAATAGCTAAACAAACCACAAAAGCAAACCAATTACATGACAATATGACAACAACAAAACAAACAGAAATACCACATAAAAAAAAATGCATATAAAATACGAGAACATACAAAATACATTTAAATCATCAATTAACTAATTCAAGTTGAAGTTACAAAATGGGATTGTTGATGTTTTCACTTATACAAATGTAGGCAGTTTGGATTTCATATATGTCATTTGGTTACCTTGATCGGCAGTTTTCCAATTTCAATTCTGAATATTGTTAAAGCAAAGAAAGAAGAGAGATATATTTAGTATATAATCATTTCCCCGATTCGGAATCATTGACTATCTATATCTTCCTCTCTGTTAAAGTTAGCTATTCATGTATTTTAACTGGCTACCCACATATTACTTGAGGCCGCCTTTTTATATTTGTAACATAACCTTAAAGGAGGGTTAAATAGTGCTCAGAACTTCGAACCAAATAGCTGATTTAAGATGTTCCTTTTACTGTCTTAGAAGCCCACTCTTAAAATGGTTATATCAAACGAAGTTTACTGGGACACATTCAGTTTCGGCTATTTTAAATAATGGTTTTCCCCAAGTTGATGGGACCCAAGAAGATAGTGTTTGACCTGCAACGTTAAACAGAAAATCGCAAATGTTCGATATATTAAATCGGTATATACCAATTGGATATCAACAAGAACATTCGTTTTCTTCGGAACGAACAGTTTCAAAAGGTGATTCGAGTCGGATATTCAGAAAACAAGATGTAGAAGATGGTCAAAAGGCATATTTGTTTCGTTGCACCATAGAATACTTGTTGAGGGCGGTCAAAATCTTTTGAGGTTGGTATTTCAGTTGACGTTAAGACTAAGCTTATGAAACGATTAGTTTCAGAGCTGAGTTTTCATTTGAGAATAGAAAGCAAAGTCTGCTGACGCAACACCCTTAAAGCGCTTTAAAAATATAATAATATTTGTATGTTTTCGAAATGTTTCCTTCGCATTAAATTCAATGTATACTTGACTGCAAATTTCCACCTCTTATTGGCCTAAAATCCAAACTGATTAAAAACCAACAACAATATCAACAATCCCCAACACAAATCAAAGTTGAAGTTACATAAATTGAGAATTTTTGGCCAAGAAACTATTCAGACTGCACCCTTTAATAAAATAACGAAAAGAAAAGAAACTAAGAAATTAATACAAAATTGTAGGCATTTAAAAACTCTTCAACTCGAGTATTTGGTTGTAAAATTGTAAACATGTTTGGCACAAATGCAAAAACTACATAAACAAAAGTTGTAAAATTACACCGCGCACACAGTTCAAGCGGATGGAAACAATGGAAAAACTTCAAAGCAAAAAAAAGAAAGAAAAACAAATACATGACATGACATATGAAAAACCACAAAAGATTCGACTTTTATTTTGCATAACAATGAGTCGCTTTTATTTACAGTTGATAGTTGGATAAAAAACACAAAATCTGGGGTATTTAAGATATATAGAAAATTAAATATACACCGAAAGTAACTCCTCACTTCCGTTGGTTTGCAATTGTTGCATTTAAAGCGTTTTCATAGAGATATTTTGCCTAAACATATTCAGAACTAAAAGCTATACATTGATTGTGTGTTGCACTTACTTAACTTAGGGCTAGATAAAAGTTTACAAGTATTTGATTTGATTTGGGTTTGGTTCTAACATTTCACTTAAAGCGCACACACATACGAGTAGTAGTTGTAGTAGTAGTAGTGGATAACGAAAATTGTGTATAAAACTGGAGGCCACCGCATTGGCATCTTACAGGACAAACGCTAAACTAAATACGAAAAGATAAGATTAACATTGAATGGGTTTTCTTTTCCTTTTTTGTTTTTGATTGCTTATGGCAAATATCAGAACATTATGGGCTTGTCCTTGCACTGGTCTATCACATAGCCTGTGAATCGTTTCAGAAACTTGGGATATTCACGCTTGTAGACAGCACGCAGAGCACTCGCTGGAGCCCAGCCTCCTGGATTGACTGGAATATATTAAGGGGGGGTGGAAATGGGATTAGAGAATGATGCATCATTTTGGGATTATTTTTAAAGTTAGTTATAAGATGTTGAACTATTACTTATCTACTAACAGTATAATTAATGTTACCTACCCACAGAGCAGTAGGTTATTTTGCAGGTTAGATCCTCACGATTCAAGGGCTCGCCCTTTACAAAGCCCTCGGGCAAATGGGTTTGGCAGGCCAATATGACGGTTAAGAAGATGCGCACACATTTGCCATTCTTGGAATCCTGTTTGGCATATTCCGTTGAATTGTTGCACACCACCCACATATCCCGTGCTCCTGGCTCCAAGCTATCGGTAATTTTACGCATATGGGACCAGAATTGAGCATCACGCTGACTGGCGGGCCAAATGCGTTTGTGGGTTTGCAGAAATAGCAGAGTATCGGCTGATATTTTCTCCAGAATGGTGCAGTCCTCCAATGTGGCTGGAGATGGAAATCAAATCATGCAAAAACTACAAACACATCATACACCCCATTTACTCACTCTCCCAATCGTTGCGAAACTCGGGCATAAAAAAATAATGGCACATTTCGCGAGCCGTCACACCTTGTACAGAATGATAGGCCTTCAATGGATCCATAACCATGCCATTGACCTCCTCCTCACGTTTGTACATTTTAATTTCCCCCTCATCGGCAAAGATTTGCCAGCCATTGCCGTCCTGGCCCACGCCCTCGCGTGCGTAATGCAATTGCTCCTTGCAAACGCGATCAATCTGTCCGAAAAGTTCAATTAGGGATGAAATTTCTTCATTTCCGCCTCCTCCCACTCACCTCGGGCCACAGGGCATGACTCTTGGCCTCGGCTCCAGTGCCAAATTCCTCGCGTGCCTCCTCACCCTCGGCCACGGCCTCATGTGGCACATTGACCAAAGTCTGTGAGATTTGTGATTGAAGTCTCAGTTTGAAGCGCAATTGCATGTCCTCCTCGATTTTCTCCAAACCCGTTTCGACCGCATCGAAAAACTCATCCTCGGGCAGTGTGGAATGTGGACCCTCCTAGAAAGAAAATACATTAGATTATTAGAGCCGGGCACGTTTTGCTATACAAAACAACAAAACCAAGTCGAGTTGGAGCCATCTTTGTAGGTTCGGCCTGATTAATTTTAATGACGAAACCGCATTCAATTGCAAAGAAATTGAACGTGCCTCGTATAAATTAATGGCCCAACACTTGAGCGGACTTGCCGGACAAATGGCCCGAGAAAAATTCATTCTGTTTTTTCTGTTTTTTCCGCCCCTAACCGGACAGGAGGAGTAGTTCTTGGTTGATGCTCTGTCGGCATGCGTAATTGGGCGAGCATAATGCTCGTAAATAGATACAAAGGCGATAGAGTGCCATGAATACAAAATGTGGAAGCTTGATAAACTCCACCGAATGGACGACGGTAAGACCTTGAGATGTGAGATTGTTTTGGGGAAAAAACCAGAATTCATTACACCACAAAAGGGTACAACGAATTAGGTACTTGCGAGAGCAACTGTGGACAACCAATTTCCAAAACAAGCTACTTTTCGGTGGGATAAATTGAGATCAGAAACTGTTTGTTGTTATAGGACCCCATGCTAACGAAGGGATGCCCAACAGCAACTAATGCTAGCGCAGTCACTTACACAAGTAAAACAGAGTTTTGTACTGGAGAGGCGAAAACTTGTTCTTGATTGTAGCTGTCTGATTTATACGGAAACAACAATGTCAACGCAGCAGACAGCAAACGGATTGTAGTTGCCTTTAATGTCGCAAAGAGGCATAGGTGAGAAAGAGAAGAAAGACACATCCGAAGTTGTTGCTGCAATCTTATTATGCATAAAGGAATTAATATGGAGACTCAATGTGAGGTCGTCTATTTGGATTGATTGAACCAACACAGTGGTTAGAGCCAGATGGACCGAAGATCTATTTCTAGATCTAAGCGCTTCATCAAAACTTAAAATGGTGAGTAAAATTCAAAATGAAACGTATTATTATGGCAGCCTTACATTAATTTTGAAGTAGAGATGGCCGAACTTATTCAACACGACACAGGACGAACACGTATGATATAAGAATATATATATCTGAGAATACAACAAGCGAGAATGCAATTCTATCTAGATATGGATAACTTTTCAAGATCTTGAGATATGTGAAAGAGACAACCCATCTCGATTCTGCTTCATTTGAAAAGTAAAACAATGAACCAACGGCTACAAAAAAAACAATAGGTGCCCGCTTATGCCCTAGCAACACATTTGTTTTTGTAAGGCATCGTGAAATATATGTTTAGTTCCATATGTTTCTACTAGTCCTTGTTGTTGCTTGACAAATGGTTTCTAGCTTACGTTTTGGCGGCTGTTCTGCCGCGGTCATGAGCTTGGGTTAAGCTGTAAGCCGCACATTTTAAAACACCAATATAGATAATATCAAAAATCACAATGTACACTATCGAAGTTTGTTATATCGAATTCACAAAATATCAATAAATTAATAAATCGATATTCCCAAGGCTTTTAAAAACTCCTGAACTGGTAGCCACTAGTCACTGCATAAATATAGTATTCTTGTTGTGTTTGGGACACTCGAGTGCACATTTGCAGATCTCTGGTATCTACCGAAATTTCATATTCATCTTCACTTTTATTAAAATGTTTTTGGTAAATAATTGCTTAAGCTGTTGTACACATTATGCTTTGTCGTATTAAGATCGAATTTAATGGCACGAACACGCACGAAATGAATTAAAACCACTTAAAAAACACAACACGTGCTAAATTCTAGATGCTAGACAAACTTTTGCTGTTTACGGAAAGAATGTTACTTCAAAATATAATTGTAGTGCACTACACACAGTATTCACTGTACCTATAATCTATGCGTTCTATGACCAGAAATAGAATAAGCGCTGCAAATGGTAATTTTAGGAATTAAATAATTAATTTGAGACGGACAAGTGCAAGGACATGTGACAGTCTTTAGACCAGTTATAACAAGAAAATGTAGCAGGAAAGTAGGCCAAGTTGAATTTGGCATCGATGAAGTCATAGTTCGCTACGACAGTTTGTCTTTATGGCTTACCAGGCCTTCTTTTCAACTAGTTCTTAAATTTTTTTTTTACTTTTTTAATTGAAACAAAAATTGAAGCGCGAAAAAGTATATTTCTCCCTCTACCCCACACAGGAAGTGAGAGAGAGAAAAGCGCCGTGTTAAGCGAGGGAGAGAGAGAGAGAGCAAATAAACTAAGCAGGCGAGCGTTCAGGCAAATCCTTCCGTCTGTGGCCAGGACACAAAACAAACTGTTGCTTGATGGTGGCCCAAAACCCGAAAGCCACAACCAGCACGACAGGCCAACTGGATGAGAAATTCAGAGAGAGCGAGAGAGAAAGCACGCACCAGCCAGCAAAGAGCTTTTCAATGAAAGGATTTCGCGTATTTGAATAATAAATCAATGCATGAGATGCTTTGGGGGATTGGGTTAACATACTGGATGTGCGGCAGAGGCCCACAAATGAGGCCAATTTTGGTTTATTTACCGCAATTTGTTTGACTTTGCCAGAGCGCCAAAAAAACCGAGCCGAGGGCATTCTGATTTTTTTCTAGTCTTTTTTGTTGGTTTTTTTTGTTGCGTGCGGCGATTTTCGATTTGCAAACTATTTCAATGCAACTGACAAGTTTCACAAGAGGCACTCAAACAGTTTCGTTTCTTTTTTGTTTGTCTGTTTAATTTGTTTATAAGCTGTACGTGTTGGCAACTCGATCGCTGCCCGCGAACTGAACTGACCAACCTCAGCTCATAAAGCCATAAAGCTGACAGAGCGACTGGACAAGCTATAAGTGTCTGCTGGGAAGCCAATTGAAGATGGTAATGTGGTAAGTAAGGCGAAGTTTTTATACCCTCTCTCTCTCTGAGAAGGGGAACTTGTGATTAAATATTCAGACAGAAGCCAGAATTTGAATACAGGGTGATATATAAAGAGGCTTAAGATATATCATGATTTGAATTGGAGTTGTAGTATAAGTTAGTAGAGGTATGGGCAGTATTTCAAAAAGAGGCAGCGCTAGAGTGGAGTCATTTTATAGAACTAGAAACCGGTTTACAAGCCAAACCTTAGTTCTCAATTTGAATAAGCAATGTTAGTTGAAATCAATCTAAGTGAAATCAAGCCTCGCAAGCCAACATGGGATACCCCATCAAAACTCAAAGAGTACTCAAACCCAACTGTAAACTCTGACAGCATTTGTCAGCCACCCCCAATAGCCCCGCAACATACTTAGGCCTCCACAAAATCTTCAAGCAAACTTAAGCTGTCAATAGCTGGACAAGCTCATATGTCTAGCCACAAAGTCACCCACATTCTTGCGCTTGAATGATTGTCAAGTGAATGAACTGTCAAGTCAATCATTGCAAAAGATATTTCTTTGGGCTACGCCATAATATTTCGAATAATCGTTATGGCAGTGTGCCATTAAATTTGTCAATCAAATAAGGCAAAAAATATTAAAATCAAATTGTTGCGGAAGTTAGCGTAGAAGCAATTAGTTTATTGTGGCTTGCATGCCAGGTGTGAGATAAGATCAGAGAACAGGAGAAGCACACATGTATCTGGCAAACAAACAGGAACAGCGACGACTGTGACATGAGATAGAAAATGTGAAAATAATTGTCATGGATTAAACGTGCTGCAATATGTGAAGTGATGCAAGTTGTTCGTGATCCAATAACAAACAAGAGAGTTTACTTTGTTATGTTGTCGGCAAGGGGCGGGAGAGACAATAGATTTTGACGCCTTTTTGTGTTTGTTTAACACATTCCCTTTCAGCGGAGCCAAAACAAACCTGACCATGAAGCAAACTAAATATTATACTGATTTTTTTGGAAAGTTTATTAACTGGGATGGGAAGTTTAAGATCTTATCAAGTTGTTTGTAAGCAGCGGAAATAAAATAAGACAAGAATGTTAGCTGCAGTTCAGTGTCAAAAAAGAGTTAAAAACTGTGCCGCACTTTCTCCACCCAATGAAGTTTCCAACCTGGCATCTGTATCTTTTCGCAAAAGACTTATCTTACTTATAAGACGGTATTTACACGGTGAAGCAAATCTTCTTGAAGTTATTGGCATAGCTTTCGTTTTGCAGAAAAGAGGAATAGTGGTGTCGCTTGCCCCTCTACACCTCTTTCTACAAGCAATAACTTTTTGGGCAAACTTCATGAAGTTTGCGGTTACAAAACTTAAGACAGTTTTTTCAGTACTTATAGTTCTTCCACAATGGGGGATCGGAGCATTATCATTTCAAAATCAAAAGCAAATCTAAGAGGATTCTCGCTTTCTATTATCAGAAAAAGTATCTCAAAGATCTAAGAATCCAAGCTTCGAAGCAACCCCTTTAGGATCAATTGCCCGTCTGAGAACCTATGACTTTCCACGGCTACGAACCCCGGACTGCAACTTCTGCAAGGCTTGTAGCCTTGATTTTTAAAAGATATTAATGATATTAAAAGTATTAGTGGTTTGGTTCATTGGCATTAGAAGCTAACCGATGTCAAAATAGAGAAATTTGCACACCCTGAATGGCAAAGCACTTACAAGTGATTACCTTGTCTGAATATTCAAAATAACTTTCAAAAGAGTGCACTGAACATTGATGATAGGTATAAACAAATGTCAATTGCAAGTAATAGGTGGATCCAGACTTCTTGAGAATACTAGAACATCTCATATTAAACTATACCTGAAGCAATAATGGTTGTATGCATATATAGTATACAACTTCATCTTAAAACCGCCTCCCTTAATGGCACACTCGACCGGTTAGACTTGGAATTGCGTTCGAACTCACCTCAAAATCTGGACCTGGATATGATAAATGTTTCAGCTTCTCGATTTCATCCTTGAACTTTCTGCAATAAAATCATGAAACAAGTATACATTCAATTTCAATTTCAAGACGAATGCCGACAGCCAACTTACTTATTCTGGTCCTCCGCACGGCGACGCTTATCAATTTCACGCTCCAGTTTTCGTTTCCATGATTCATCATTCTCGGCTATGATTTCCAGGCAATGTTGCAATGTTGTCAGCACGCCGGATGTTGTAGCGCGAAACGTGATGGATTCGCCCTTTTCGCAAAGAGTGCACAAAATAAAAACAAATTCAGTAATTAAATATTTACCCACTTCAATATTAATTCAGACACAATTCCTTACCTTAAAGTCTATGGGTTTGAGGCCATCACCTAAATCCAAAGGCTGGGCATTGCTTTTGTTCAGCTCCGAGCAGGCATCAAAATAGCGTTGCAAAGTTTCAATCTGTCCAAAGAGTATGTCCTTAAACGTCTCCAGTTCACCGACTTTTTCTCGCAGATTACGTTGGGTCTTCTTCAGGCTGCCGCCACTTGCCAATGAAATGGTATTGGACTGCAATGACATGGTGCTGCCATGACGCCGCAAGGAAGTGGTATCGGTGCTGCCTGTGTCCTCTTTGTACAGCTGGAGTACCTCAACCCAGTGCATGCGATCTTCGCTGGTTTCGGCACGTAGACACCAATTGTTAAGATTATTGACAACAACATCGAAGCGCAACTCATCGGATTCATGGGCCTGCAAAGAGGTGAGAGAGTTTAAGTAACAGCGTATTATTGCCTAGATAGATAGAGGAGCCAATTCAAGCGAGTGAAGTGAAAAATTACAATGAAAAACAACCTGCCACAGCCTGAACTGCAATATCAATAAACCGCTGTGCTTAAATAGTAAAAGAAACCAATACTTTTATATATGGCAACTTTTGTCCCTAGTCTTTTGCAGCATTTCAAAATCTTTCATTGTCCAATCTTGGCCAATTGGGGTTTTAATATTTGTATTTTCGAACGTACACATTAAAGTAAGAGAAGTAACAGATGGCCTATGTTTCTAAATAAGGCAGTGAGCTAATTTGCTGTCGAATTGGCCGACTTGTGATTGAAAGGGCGCCATAGCAGCTGCCATGTTAGGCTAAGGCCTCCTAATGCAACAATTTGCCAGGGGTAAGAGTAAGAGCAAGTGGCTTGTAAGGTCATATGAATCATCGAGTTGATATGACTTTGACAGCTCCCACTGTATTAATAGATAAGTACATATACGCACACACACTCATTTATAGTCGTCCACCTGTCAACAATGGGGTTGGCGCACTAGCCCCATCTCCGCCCACACTTCAGCAGGCGGGCGGGGGTAACACCACTTACACGAATGACTTCAATTTAGTCTATTTCTGTACCCATATCGCATGTTTGTCACATTAATTGAATGCGCTTGCATTGATTGCGCCCGCTCTCTGTGGCAGTTGGGGCACGGGGCGACTTGAACTTTGCGGGGTCAGCGATTTGGTTGGTTAATTTAAGACCGAAAACACATGCGCACACACTCACGCCCATTCCCATTACTTTTTTATTAGTTCAATTAAAAGCACTTGGCTGGCCTCTCCTCTAGCCGTCTCCGTCCCCTCTCTCCCTTACCTTAATGGTGGCCTTGGTCAGGCTGATGGCTCCTCGACAGCCAAAATCCGATTCCGACTCTGATTTGTAGTACGAGAGTGTGCCATCCTTGAGCACTATGTACCGCGGTTGCCAGCCATAGATGTAGTTGGTCCATTTGCTTAGATAGCCGCGCAGCTCGATGCTGTTGTTCATATAGTCCTCTTCCTCGGAGGCGTCACTCTGTGACCCAGCTGCCGCTTCGTTGCTGGAGGGGGGCGTGACAGCTTCTCCATTTCCTCCCGTTCCCGCTGCTGCTGCTGACACATCCATGCCAAATTCAAGGCCGTTGTGCGTTTGGTTTGGTTTTGGAGCTGAATTATCTATTACCAAATAGAACAACAACAACTTAATCAGCCAAAAGATTAAATATCGTGTTGCGCCACGTCCGCGCAGTGTAAACAACAACAACGCCGGTCCCGGCAGCTTGTGGAAGGGCACAAAAAGAAATCAAATCGTGATAATCCAATTCCGATCAAAATGGCCTGACTTAGTTTAGGGGTGCGCTGTCTCCAGTTCGAGAGTTTGCTTGAACGGCAGCTGTTTAGCATATGCACCCGGCTCGGGGCACTCACCTGCTGGTCTGCTTATAGGTTTGGTTGGCTTTCAGCTGGGTTTTAATTAATTTTAATTTAAAAGTGGCCTCTCGCTGAACCAAATGTAAACAAATCCACAGTGTGACCCTGCTTGAGCTTACTCACAATTGCGTTTCCAGTGCGACCGTTGGGCGATGACTATCGATAGTGCGCTTAACAGCACTGTGCTACTCGCAATACACAATCGTCGCGCCAATTTAATTGAGTTATTCAAATAAATAGAAACATATTATAATTAATACTTTGCGGAATCTGATCGGTGATGACACTTTAAACCATAGATCAATGTGTTAAATCTTGATTCGAAACTTGATTTAGCTTTTATTATGAATTTAAAATATAATTGGGCTAAAGTGAAGTCAAAAGTCTTTGTCAATATGCCAGCTATGACTTAAGACTTGGAAGCCAACATTTTTCGCATAATTCAAGAGCCGCTCGAAGCAATGTTGAAAATAGTGATCGACAGACGGAGCTTAGATTGAACCACCTACAGCTTGATTGCATAAAATTAACTTTAAAAAGAAAGTGTGAGAGATTTCGACATCCAGTTCTATTTTAAGTGATATTTAAGAACTAAAAAGGTTATTAAGAACTTCGCTTGCTGGCTGTTAACAGTAGCAGTGCTGGTGAACGTTTTATTCCAAAAACCGTTACTTTTCTTGGCAGCTCCAAGCTAATTATTTGCCCAAAAATCCATATTAAAGTCAATAAATAAATAACAAAACTAAAACAAATGAATTCCATAAAAATCCACGGGCCAGTCACCGCCAACCTCCTCTCTGTGTGCAGTTGATACATAAACAACATATTAAATTACTCCCTGCAAACAATTTTGCCACTAAATCCAAAGTTGACTCAACCCACTCAGTAGACCCGCAGTTGTCGACTGAGCATGGACTCCCCCAAAGTAAAAACCGGTGCAGCGAAGGATATTTCTTTATGTCTACCCGAAGGGCATGCCCATTTTCAGCAGGGCATTAAAATCATATCAGATTATTCGGAAATTGATGAAAACGATGCCGATTGGTTGAACGATGCAGAATTCATCTGCAAGACCATTACCGAGGTGATGTCCGAGAAGGATTGGGTGTACAAATTTATGCTGCAACATCTGCTGTCCACGGCGACTTTCTACCGAGGATCCAAAATTGATATGCCTTTGGATTTCGAACAGTATTTACGCTTTAACATGCCCTTTCCGGTCACACCCATTTTCAATGCCGCCCAACCGGGCTATATTAATTTGTACGCACCCACCACACATCCCATGGTGAGCAACAATTTCGTGAATCCGGAGAACATACAGCTGTTGTTGCGCGGAAATCTACGCGACGCCATCGTGAACATGAACTCCATCTTTTGTCACAGTGGAGTGCAGTATAAGTTGAACTATCGCACCCATGAGATTGGCGATCAGGGATTCGTGCACGAGATTTTGGCCTGTGAGAGGCGTGACTTTGGCATGCCCAGCATCATTTCGTTTGTATTCCTGCCGGCCCTGCAGTTCAGCTTCAGCGAGTATCCGTTACCCACGTTTGTGCCCTCGGGCCCTGCATGGACACACTGCTCCAGCACGTTTTATTGGCTGGCGCTGCTTCAGGTCTATCCGCAGTACGATCGTCGCAGCTTCTGTCCCTATGTGCCCAGGATGCAGTACATTCAGGATGAGCGAATGATTAAGTATCGCAATGTGTTGCGTCTGTTGATGCGTATTGGCATAGGCAACAATATTCCGGATATAGCAGATATATTTGTCCTAAAAGGCTTGCACTTCTTCCGGCTGCGCTATAATTCCAGCTGTGATTGTAATCTCTCGCTGGCCACACTCTTCGTGGAGGTAAGTCGGTTAGTTTGTGTGGACTGTTTGGAGTGTTCAAAATTTCAATCTTTTCTGTAGCTACTCAACATACACACGAACATCATGTACCAGGAGGCACTGCAAAAGCTGGTGACCTTTGGTGGCCAAAAGCAGCACTGGATGCGGGATGCCTTAAAGCTGGATAATATAGCCAGAAATGTGTCCATGTTTTACTACATTAATTGCATACATGTGGAGCATTTGAAGCATCTTTTTGGCATTATTTGAGATGCAAATTGTAGGACTAGGCCAGGTCTACAAGCAAAATATGCAAAGTTCTCTTTAAATTAGGGAAAATAAATCTAAATTGAAATTATGTATTATGTCTAAATGGTTCGATACATTTTTATACCATTGCAGAGGATATATTGAAATTGTCCAGATGTTTGTAACTCATAGAAGGAAGCTTTTCCGTCCACATAAAGTTTATATATTCTTGATCAGCATGACGAGCTGAGTCGATAAAGCCATATCCGTCTGTCCGTCTGTTTCTATGCTATCTCCTCCGTCAGTTTGCAGGAAGTCTTCTGGTACAAATACGCTGCACATTTGTAAGAACCGGCCGGATCGGATGACTATAACATATAGCTGCCATATGAATGATCGGCCGAGAAACTACTTTTAGTGAGAAATTAATTTGAATTTCTTAGTTTGCTATGCTTTTCCATAATTACACTAAGTTTGGTCGAAATCGGACATCTATATAGTATAGCTGTCACACAAAAGTAGAATCAGAAAGGTAGTCTTTTTGGAAAAAAATTGTTTCCTTTCACTGGAGGGTATACAAACGTCGGCCGAGCCGAAGTTAAATTTCCTCTATTTTTGTTTATTGTTTGATTTATATATGTTTTCTGTGTCTATTTGTTTACCTTCCCAACTTGCCACCGTAGGCAGCTGCCCCAACACATTTATTATTTGGAATTTAGTGTCTATTTATTCGTTTTGTATTTCACTTGGAATGGAGGTTGATCCAAGCCTAAATTCGTGTTTTGTTTTTATGCCACAATTTGCGATTATTTACAGGCTACAACAATAATAATTAATAACGCCTAGGACTAAAAAATAAATACAATATTCATAAATAAACATACAATTATTTAGTAAATGTTAATTACAAACAAATGACTTGCAATGTTCACTCAATTTGGGGGGCAACCGTTGAGCGGGTTGCCCATTAAAAACTAGACGAGGTCAACAATGGAGGACACAAAATTTCGAAGCTCCTACATATAAACATTATTGTTGATAAGTAAGGGAGCATCTGGTTCCGGACTAGCCGGCAGCTGTATGGCCTGCTGTTCGTGATATTCTCCTGGAGGGCGGGCGGTGCTGGAGGCTTTCGTGGGAGTTGGTTTACTGTACTTGCTGGCCAGGGCCTTGAAAATGCTTTTGGGACAGGCCTTGTAGTAGGGGAAGCATTCACCGGGAGCCTGTCTACCCTCACCCACCCGCTGGGCATGCACATATTCGGGCAACAGTTCGGCAAAGGGCGATCTGGTGACACTGGAGAGCACATACAGAAAGAATGCATAACTTGAAATATGAAACTTGGCTGCCACTCACGTTAGAAACAACTTGGTCATCTCTCCGAACACCCCAAACTTCTCCAGGCTACGGGAATGCATCTCACAAATGGTGCGCAGCAGGCAAGCCTTGCCATTCATGCCAAAGGTGGCCAGAAAATCCTCCACCACACCATACAGCAGCACCCTTTCGCCTCCATGGAATATGTGTTGAAAGCCCGCAGGTAGGTCCGGAAACTTGAGGCCCTCCTCGTGTACCTTAAACGACGGACTATCCTCCTCATTTCTGCTCCGCTGTTCGCTCAGGTCTCTCTTACGCCGTTGAACATGCAAATAACGTGCCACATAATCGCCCAGCATGTGACCAGCCTCATGGCCAAAGGATCGCGCAAAGATGGGTGGCAAGTCACCCAAAGGATTCTGATTGTCCGTCAGACCCAATTTATCAAAGTCAACTGCAAATGTTAACAAATCCAAATTTAATTGAGCAATCTTCTCTTCAACAACAACAACAACAACTCACTGGTGACTGGAAAACTGATGGTGAGGTTAGAGAAGAAGCCCTCAGGTGGATGCCTCACCAATGGCATGGCTATGGTTGGAGTGAATGTAAGTGACGTTCCCGGCGGCAGTGCCAATCGGCCATCTTCTGTTATCCACACCAGACGTTTTTTGCGTATGTGTGGAGGAGCATCGGCATCCGATTGTGCCTCTGCCTCTGCATCCGCCAGCTGAGCCGCTAAATCTTGTACACTTGCAGCTGATGTTGTCGTCTGGTGACTGAGAAGCGGCAGCAGCAGCAGCATTAGGCAGGTTAATGTATTATCCAGCTTCATTCTTGCACGCATGTCTGAAGGTAATCACAATATTTTGATGACTCTTAAATGGGCTTAATGGGATGAGCAGCTGAGAGAGAGGGCAAGGAAATTACAATGGAACTCTCCAATCTTAACTTAACTAACTAACATAAGAAAAGTACCAAAAAATCTATGGAAATTTATGTATAAAATATTGGACTTATAGGAAACATTTTCGTTTCTATAAAGCAGCGGCGCGCATGGACATTAAGTTGGAGAGCAAGCGCAATCCTTATTAGCCAAAAATAAGCAGCTCAATTTGGGCTGATTAGGTAGCTCGAGCCAGACTAGAATATGTTTCCCTGAACAACAGCATGTTAAAATGTTTACCAGAAAAAAGAGACAAAAATCTGTAATTTACCTAAGAATGGATGAACCATGACTGAACCGAAACCTTAGGTTCGATAAGCGCAGGACCTTACCAGGGGCCCTTAAACCGAATTTTAGGCTAGGAACAGAACCTCGCATCGAACCAGACCATGAACGGTATCTTCTTGGTCTTTAACCTTCCGAAACTGAGCCCTAACCGAACTAACTCTGCTTGAAAACTGGTTCGTTTTTCTTACTTGATTACACAAGGCAACAAAACAAGACGTGTATTTTTTTCAGTATAAGGGTTGACAGTGACTCTACCCCTAGATGTTTTAAGGATTCTCACACAAGTGGTAAAATAGGTTTATCTCCATTGGAAAAAATCTTAGAATTATTTGAGATAGTTAATTTCAAAGCTAATTAGTGGTACTTTCCGATGGTATCAAAGAGATTTCAAGCAATAGAATGGATTGCCCAAAAATACTTGCCAAAATAGGGTCAGAATTGGCAAATTATGTAACTTTAAGCGCCAATTACTAAAACAAAATCCGACTTGGTTCCCACCAAAAGCTATATCTGTGTTTTAGTACTTGCTTCAATATGGAAACTTTCAAGTCTATTTGTTCTAAAGGGAACATCATTAACAATGGAGATAAAATTGAATGGATATATGGATGTCACCTAAGGACAAGCACCTCATCTCAGAGGACACCAGCAAGCGGACAACACAAATCAAGTCTCGAGTAATTTGACAAATAAAGGACAACATTCTTATGTACATAATGGTTCATTCTTATGCTAAACAAATCATTAGCCACTTCAAGTCTTCAATTAACTCTTAAGCCTGCGCCTGAAAACAAAAGACTTAGGCAACGAACTTGCTTTGTCTCGGCTTGCAGACTAAGTGATAGTCTGAGCTGATCCAAACAAGCGCTAAAAACGTTTCCTTAATGACATTCATTATTCAACAGTTGTATAATAGCAATTGTGGCACACATAAACAAACTCAAATATGCACACACACATGACCACACACTCCCCATGTGCCGCATTCCCAACCAACTCCTGCCTGTGCACCTCCTTCTTCTCGTTTCACATTGAACTCAACTGGTTTTCAGTGTTTTGTTTTGGCGCCCGTTTCTGCTGCTTCATGTTTTCGGGAAAGCTTTTGTTTCAGCTGTTGGCATTCTCGATGAACCGTTAGCAGTTGCCCGTTTCAATTCTGATTACAACCTGGGGATGCCAATTCGCAGATGATGATACGCAGTGAAAGCATCTAAGCAAATTGATTTATCATTCTAACCAGTAAACCAGTTGGGATGCAACGAGAAGATTTCACCCCGAAAACAGTGAAGAATCCAAATGGGGCACACAAGTTTCACGACGACGCACTTTTACCACTCGATGGAAATGATGCAACCAGAACTGGAGTTGCCGGTTCTAAGCCAAAGGCCCGTTACCAACAGGTGGGCGGGCAGCCAGCAGGAGCGGCAGGCAGCCGTAAAGACTTTCCCAAAGGCCACACCTTGTGGAATGAAGCTATCTAGATCACTTATCGGCACTGGATTACACAAGGGTTAAGGCCTCTCTCTATTGGCGAACAATTAAGCACTTAGCCAATTTTGCATGACATTGACTAGACCGAGGGGAGTGCTTGCCACAGGCCACTTGCCAACAGCTTGAGAAATGCAGATGGGATTAATTGCAGTGAAATGATAGACATGGATATCGAAATTGGGTCACTAACTAGGCTACAAGGAGGTGTGCGGATTGCCACTCTAGACTGGGCAAGTGCGTTAGCCAAATGCATTTTGTCAAGGAGTAGAACTGGCCGGGCCAGTCTATCCATTTACCATGAAGTTGACACACACACACGAGAGGCGAGCTCCGCCAATTTGTTTGACTCTCGCTGATGGCCATGAATGGTCAAAAAAACGTGGTATGCAGTGAATGCGTTTTTCTTAAGGATTGATTTTGATTTCCATGGGAAATCAACAGCAGCTGCAAACGAGCTGAGAAATCTGTGGCATTCGATAGATGGCTGTTCCTCAAGCCTCAACATAACAATTACCAATTTCATTTATTTTAAAACTTTAAAGCAAAAGTGCACTACATTGAGAATGGGCTGCTGGGTTTTCTTTTTGTGTTCAACTCCGTGGGCTGTCACTTTTCTCACTACTTTTGGCAAGTTTATTGGCAAACACTCAATGTGAAAACCAATGACGTTTTAAATTAGCGACAACTACCGGCTTGGCGAGAACAACCAGCTAAAAGTTACTGGGAGAAGACTCCAGAGAGTCTCCTGGGGCTTATTGCTACTTGTAATGGGTCATTCTGCATTCTCTTTCATTACTTTTTACTCTATTTTTAAATGCTAACCATTTTTTTTGTTCAAAAACTATTAGTTGTCACAACTAAACAAGTAAGAAAGTCGGTCAAGCCCGACTATAAAATTCTCTGTACCTCCCATAGTTTGTACATATTAATCGCACAATGTTATTCCCATAACTCGACTATCGTTCACCCGATCTTCGCCATTCTTCGACGGGCCCTTAAATAATCCTGATTACTTATTTTGTCCAAAAGGGATGAACTTTCTGGCTTTGCTTCGCCAACATCTAACACAAAATTTGCTTAAAATTTTCCAACCCGATTTGCATTATTTTGGCAATAACTACACAGAGAGATAGTCCCTGTTGCCTTCAACTCAAAATTAGAACAGGATGACCTCTTAAATTTTTAAGATCAAGTGTTCCAAATGTTCTTGAAACACAATTCAACTGAACTCAACCGACGCAAAAGGTTTTGGTAAAAGCTCATCCTAAATTGTACCCAGTCAGTTGGTGTAAGTGGATCGTCGCTGAAGCTCTTGTACTTACTAGCGATGTCTATGCTTCTAAGGAATATGGGCGCGTGATCGAAGCAGCAGCACATCTCTGCACATCTCCGATCAGATTAAATGAGACTCCACAGAATGTGAGAATCATTTAATAGCCCTGCACTAAACTCTATTAATTTTTTTACCAAGTTCAGTCAAAAATGTTCTCAAAAAAGGAACATTTCAACTCAAATCACCTGTTTTTGGTAATGATTTTCTGATCTTGAGCACAATGCTCTCGGTTTTCCCTCCCTGTAGATGAACTTTTAAAGTTTATACAATAATTATATTTTTTTTTAGCTATTTAACTAACCGACCCTTATGGTAAACCTCCGTATCAAAACTGGTTTCGCTTTTTAGTAAATTTCATTCGACTTAATGTCATAATTTAAGGAGTTTTTGAGCTTTTTGATGATTTTTGGGGGTAAGTAATTATATGGAAAAGAAGAAAACAAACCCCCCAACCAATATCTTTATGAGTTTCCTCATCTTCTAAATACTTATATAGACAAAGTTTACTCGTTTTCTATTAAACTTTGTGGTAGGTAGAAAAAGTTTTGGTTTCCAAAGACAATCGCTTGATGGGACAGTGAAGGAATTAAGCAAATATAGATTCGATATATTCCTCCTCTGATCAGTCTCACACTTATCTCACAGTAAATGGACCCCCTTTTTTTGTTGAACAACTAACAACAAACAAACACGCAAGAAATGTCAGTTTGGTATGCCATCAGCAGAAGTGAAGTCAAGGAGTGAAATGAGAGAGAAAAGACTTTTGCAAACTTATGGCGAATTAGTGCAACTGAGCAGCCATAATTGTATCTGGTTACAGAATTGGCCAGACACTCAATTTAGCTGTTCCTGTTCCGTATAAAGAAATCTCTTCAAGTTCTTTTGCAAAAATTAAAAGTAAATAAGAAAAACTGGGTTAACAGGTGACTGCGAAATACTCGAACAGTTGAAATGTAAATTTAAATAATTTGCAAAATTAATTTGATTTGAGCGACAAGTTTTTGTTGCCCGAAACGGGCACGTTGCACCCGCTTTTAGGCACTGGCAGTGAATAATTAATTAGACATTCGAAAAGTACAGAAATACGGTTGCGACAGGGCTTCAACGATGAAAGTGCAAGTGGTGTCCAGTAAAGTAATCGAGATTCGTGGCGGGCATGTGTGAGGAAATCAATCACAAATCACAACCACACATCAAAGGGTATAGAAAGTTGTATGCACAGTGCATAACAATTAGGCACAAGATTTCGGCACATTCTTACGTAAGTGGGGGGTAGATCACAATCAGCTGAGAAAGGGCTGAGCTGGGCTTGAACTTTCGGCACAATTTTTCCTATTGTTTTGAACTAATTAATCCTTTGAGAAGCGTGTTGAAAATATTCAATATTTTATTTTGATGGCTTGGACACGATTTTATGCAAACAACCGCGCGCGCCAACGTTTGAAATTCAACTAAATCCAGCCACGACCGAGTCCAACCATAAAAAAGCCACCACAATGCTTATGCTTGGAGGCAGAAGCTACTGCCCAAGCCAAACCAGTCATGAAAGACCTGAGCTCGCCTATTTGCCGTTTGATTTCCTAGTGACCAAAAAGAGATGCAGCTAGAGCAAGAGGCAACAGGAACAGACTTCTTCCTGGGCATTCCAGAGAGTGACTCATCGCACCGAATTGGGTCAGTCAAAGACCTTAAAATTAGTTTCACTTCAGAGACCACGGGCACGTTCTCAGATCTAGGAATCAAACTTTCCATTGTGCGTACATGGATGCGGTTTTCCAATTCACTTGGCATGTCTCTGATGCCACTGCCGGCCAGTTAGTTGTTGCACGGACATGTGGAACATGTTTGTTTTTGTTGTGGCATATGTCCAACAGTTTCCGCTGTGCGGTTTGAAAGTGAGAAGTAGAAATAGAAAAAGAAGTTTATAAATGGCCATTTAGGTCAAGGTTCTTTGTATGGGAAATATGCATTAAAATTTCTGGGGGGAAATTAAGAAATTAATTGTATTTATAGCGTCATTTGGAAAACCTAATGGCGCCATCATTAAAGTACGTGGTGAAAATTCGCTGACTACGTGCCGGTCGCTATAATTGAGCGATTTAAATCAATGGGCTACATTTCTCAGGCTCGCACTTGACGCTTTCCATTTGGATGTGGCTTCATTTAAATAAATAGTCAGCTCTTGCATAATCCAATTCAATTAACCGCCTTGTGAGTCTGTCTATCGATATTTGGCAAATGCCTTATCGACTGTGAATGTTCACCGATAGTGAGTCGGCTCTTAGCTCTGTTAAACGGAACCCTGTTAAGCGGTGAGCAACATCGATAACAACAATATCGATAGTAGTTGAACCATGTATTTTTATTAGTGTTTGTGTTTCCATAAACAAACTACACGATTTCAATGACCGCCCGTAATCCGCAGACTCTTATGGCATTGCCCAACGAAGAGAATTACGATTTTCTCTTTAAAATTGTTTTAATTGGCGATATGAACACAGGGAAGACCTGCATAGTAGAAAGGTTCATCTCTAATTTGGTAGCTGCGAGTGGCTAATTGGGTAGAGATAGTTTTTGGGATACAACTCAAATCTACATTTCTCTACATTATTTCTAGGTTCAAGACTGGGAACTTTATGGAGAGACACAGTAATACCATTGGAGTTGACTTTTCCATGAAAACCATTGCAGTGGAGGGCAAGCAGGTCAAGGTAGGATCTGATCTGATCTATCATATTTATAAATATGATATGGTAAACATATTTAAACTTTACCATCTATTTCTTCTGATCCGACGACAGCTTCAAATCTGGGACACCGCTGGCCAGGAGCGATTTCGAACCATTACACAAAGTTACTACCGTTCAGCCAACGGGGTCTTAATAGGTAAATAGATATGGCTACTGCTTTTGCACCCACCTATTCATAAATCATGGTTGTGGTTGTTCGCGTTATCAGTGGACTCGGGCTGTGATAATATGACTGGCACTGATTTGAATTAGTTTTGCATTTTACGACTGTGTGTTTTTCCCTTGCAGTCTATGACATCACAAAACGAGCTACCTTCTCGAATCTCCAAAAGTGGATAGAAGAGGTGCGTCGATATACAGCTTCCAATGTGCTAATCATTTTGGTTGGCAACAAAAGTGATCTGGTGGAGGAGCGTGAAGTGGATTTTGACGAGGCGCGCCAAATGTGCCAATATATACCTGAGATATTATTTGTCATGGAGACATCGGCCAAGGAGAATTTGTATGTTGAAGATGCATTTCGCTGTCTGGCCACCGAACTGAAGGTATTTAGAGATAAGAGCTTGTTCTTCAAACCATTACAATAAGTTGCATTGTAGTCGAGTTTCTAAGTTGGTGTTTGTATTTGTATAATTTAGTTATCTATGTTTGAGTTTGTAGAGAACTGTTGTGATTAGTCCCTAGTTTCGGTAATGCAAGACTCCAAGATTCCATTTGAGTCATTTGGCAATAACAATCGAGGCATATTTTGAGTCACTGCCCAATTGGTGAATGATAAGAGAACATATTCGACCAAGGAAATTTATAATTTAGCTGTATGTCAATATAGTTAACCCTTAAAGTAAATATATATATTTATATTTCATGTGTGCCTTGTACTTGCAGCGCCAACATGATGCCAATTTGGTGGAATACGTGGATGAGAACACCATCACACTGGGCCAGAGCAAACCACTGAAGGGCTGCAGCAGCTCTTGTAACCTCACCTAGAGCCAACTTTTATGTCTACGGTTTTCCAGATATATATATATTTTATGTACTTTGGTTAAATGTACTTTTTTTTTGTTTTTGTGATGTTACTTTTCGTGTGGCTATATTTTAATGTGGTATTTAATTTTATATATTTTTATTCATACACTAACTATACAAGCAAAACAATGTATTTATTTTTAGAATATAGAGTACAAAAACAAATCTCACATCTCCGAAATTGAACCAAAAGTCAATTACAAAATGCAAGAATGTTAACGTCCAATACTGAGAAACGAAGGGCAGATTTTCGAAATAAACTTTGTTTTTTTTTTAAGTAATTTGATAATCGATTTTATTATGGAAGTAATTTTAATTGGCTTAGATCTTAAACATTAAGTTTTTAATGAGTAGAGGGGCGGGGAGGGAGAAAGAAAGGCAGGATGGGAAATGTTTAAAACTAAAGCACTTATCTGAAGTAGATTTATTGGCAACAATTTTTTAAACAATTTGGAAACGCTTAAAAATTTTGTCTTCTCGTTTTTTTACATTTTATATAAAAAATTGATTTATTTCTCTAAGATTATTCGTGTATGCATAAGTGTAGTTGTTTTTTAATATGTAATTAACTATCAACTAGGAGGTGGTGGCCTGTCATTTGTTTTTGATGCGCTGGACAATCCACTCCAAGCCCTGATACAGTCCCTCGCCGGTAAGCGCACAACACGCCTGAATGTGCCACTGGTGCTTCTTTATGGAGGTCAAATCCAGCTGCCTGGAGATCTCTGCTGCCGACATGGACCCCTTCAGATCCTGCTTGTTGGCATAGACCAATAAGCTGGCCTTGCTCAAGTCCTCGTGCTGGAGCATTCGATACAGTTCCTCCCGCGTGACGGCCAATCGTTCTCGGTCCGTCGAGTCGATGACCATGATCACCAGCTCGGTGTTTGTGTAGTAGGTGCTCCAGGCGGCACGCAGACTCTGCTGTCCTCCCAAGTCCCAGACCAGGAAATGGATGTTCCGCCAAACCACTTCCTCCACATTGGAGCCAATGGTGGGGCTGGTGTGGACCACTTCGTTCATCAGGAATTGATATAGGATGGTGGTCTTGCCCGCATTGTCCAGGCCAACCATGACCAGCTTGTGTTCCTCATTGCCAAACATGCGCCACAGCCGGGAGAGCAGAAGCCCCATCTTTTGTTGTTGTCGATTCACAGGTTATCGCTACAGTATCTGTGTGTGTGTGTGTGTGCGCGCGTGTATGAGAGTGAGAGTGATTGTGTGGGTCGTCTTGTCTTTGTTGTTGTCGTTGTGCCAAGCGGAAGGCCAAAAACTGTAAATTTAGTTAAGTCGCTCGCCTTAACTGCATATATCATAAATTTGAGTATGCAACACACACACACACGTCCAGATTCTGCGACTTTGTTGAAATTTAATTATTAAAATAAATAGTAAAAGTGATTAACAGCAGCTCTATAGGGCAGCTCTGTGATTTATCGTTATCGGCGGGACAGTGCTGTACAGATGTGAAATAATTGCATGCCCGAATTAACGGTAGCACGTCGTGAAAATAAAACTTATTCGTACGGCACATTGAAAGCTCAAATTTGTATATGTCTAGTGCAATCATCAATATCCTAGCATATTCCAATGCAAGACAAAATTTACTAGTCGGGTTACAGACTACTAATATTATTGCCGCTCAGAGAAGCTTCTAACAACTAACTCTGCGCACAATAACGATATTGTATCCGCCGTCCTAAATTTGAGAGATCGTGAGTCTTTCACGCTCACGAGTCACACACACCTCTGGTTTGTGGCTACTTGAAAATAAGTGCTGGACAACGCCTCACTATTTTAACCAGCTGTTGGCCGCAGTCAAATTCAATTAGCACTTACAAAATATGAACTTTTACGTTTGTTTGCTGCTGCTGCTGTTTGCTCTGCACTTAATCCAAACCCAAACACCTGTCACCCCTCCAAGCGCAGAGATCGGCGAGTGTCCCGGCTGGAGTGTCCCGAAATTGCGGCTGGAAGCCACCAAATTCGAGTTGTCGCTGGTCTTCTATTATGTTTCGTGGTCAAGCGAGGCACGGCAAGCGAGACTTGTGTTTGATGGCGTGGCTCAGTTCTATCAGGACTACGCCTTCTTTGCTGCCGTAGACTGCTGGCACTTGCAGTGCAATTGCAGTCGAACTGTGCGCCCAGCACCTGGTGGTTCCGGATATCCCGATCAGTATCCAACCCTAATGGTGCGCTTTGGCAGGAATCTGCTGATGGAATACCAAGGAGCTTGGCACTTTCAGGATATGTCAGAGTATATGAATAATTTGATAAGGCCCCTGGACCTAATCCATAGTACAGAGGAGCTGTCGTCGCTGAGGAAGTTGGCGGATGCCGTGGTGCTGGGTCTGTTGGATTCCGCGGATGGTTTGGCTTACAAAAAATTCTTTGCGGCAGCAGTGCATTGGTTGCAGTTGGACCCGGAGAGGAATATGCGATTCACGGTGATGTTTGGAGAGAATGCCAGGAAAATGCTGAAAGATCATAATGACACACTGCCGCAATTGGTGGTCATAGACAGTCGAAGTGGCGTACACTCGTATAATACGACAACTTATCACTGGACGACCATCGATATACTTGCCTGGGTAAGGAGTTCGCTTAAGGGCTTCAGTTTGATTTCGAATGGTTATGGTAATCCCATGACCATTGCCTCTAAGGCACGCCATATGCCCGTGCTGGCCATGGGCATTAAAATGCATCAACAACAGGAGAGCGCCTTGCCCCTGGTGATGGGTGATGAGCAGGCGAGTGTTCAGCGCAAGCAGCAGGAGAAATGCGAGCGTTTTTGGAGAGGCAAGGAAGAGCAACATATTTCTTTTCGGGAAACGCCTTCCGCGCTGTGGAAGCTAAATGCGTTTACTCTGGCCAACTACTATGCGTTCAACACGCACCTGAATCAGCTCTGGTCCCAGTACAGCCATCAGCATGACCACCAGACCACCACTTCTCTGATGGCTTTGCATCGCCGTAATATGTGTCTGGCACATACTCAACATGGGTCGCCTTCTTTGAAAATAAGCATTGCCAAAACGGTTACCAAATACAGTCAACTTATCTGGGCTCATTCCGCTGAGACCAACTCACATAACCGTTCGCTGGGCGTGGTGCTATTCGACTCCATCAAACACAAGGACTATCTCCAGCAGTTGGGCATAATTCAGCATCAGAATCCTCACTCTTTGGTGCAAGTTTTTATTGTGGATGTGGCTGAGGAGGCTTTACACGTAATGCCCCATCATCAGACCTTTTCCTATGTGGCTCTCAAGGATTTCATACGGCAATTCTATGCTCGTACTTTGCCCAGAGTACACAAGAATGCGTTGCTCTCTACGGAGACTTCCTCCTACATATACAACTACAATCGACAGCTGCTTCTTCAGGCACTTCAACGTCCCAATGCCACCCAAGTGGTCTTCATGCAACGTCCGGACTGTGGTCTGTGTGCGGTGCTCTCCCAGGCATTTCTGCAAGTTGCAACGCTGCTGGAAAGTCCATATCTTCATTTTGTACGCTTTGATAGCCAATCAAATGATTTGCCTTGGGAGCTCTCCATGCCGCAGTCCCCCTCACTGATAGTCTTTCCCCAATCTCGTCCAGCGGAGTCTGTCATCTTTCCCCACGATGTTCGGGTGGATGTACAAAATGTTATGGCCTTCATCTTGGCCCAACTGGAACCGGAACAGCAGTTACGTCTAGTCTTGTCCAGCTGTCGTCGCCGGCAGCGCCATGTAAGAAGTTGTTTGGATTTCGCTCGCACCTTGGTTTTCCAGCATGTTAGTCAGTATTTAAAATACTGGGAGATCTATGAGAAAGAGCGGGATTTGATCCTATCCCACCTCAAGGAATTCAACGAGCTGCACATAGCGGTTGAGAGTAGCATAAGATTATAGCTGGAAGAATCCTCTTTAGATTATTATAGCATTTAAGCTAAGGGTAAGTACTAGTACTTAGCAATTAAATCGACTGTACTCCTCGGTTAAGCCAAAAGTTTTATACACAGATATTTAATATTTGTGGTGTGTTTTAGATTCCTAATTAAATTTGAAATGTGCATTAGAATATCAACTTGTTTTTGAATTAAATTTGGCGGCGTGTCAAGCGTTTACCAACACTGGCGAATCACTTGGAGGAGCTTGGCCCTTAGTTGGGCAAATTCCAATTAAGTTTAGAAAAGAAGTTAAGAAAAGTTTCTACAAAATAAATTGCAGATGCGAGCGCTATATTTTCGATGTTTGAACACCTCCAAAATTTAACTTTAGTTGTGATGTGCGGTCACATGCAAACAAATTGTCCAAAATTGGGGGCCATCTTAGGGTTAAATCAAAACAAAAGTCAAAAGACAATTTGTAAACATGTCGGGTAAATTAAACATTATCGATCAAAACACAAGGCAAAAGGATCGCGAAGAAGGCCAGGGCAACACAAAGATGCTACGCAACTCCAAATACAAAAACAAACACAAGAAGCCCGAGTGCTCTTTGTTTGACTTTATCAGTGTGCGTGTAAAGCAAAGTCAACTCAAAAAGCAAAAAAAGAAGCGCCCGCGTCCCCATTTGACCATAACTAGAATCCCCATACCCAAACGCAAAGGCAAAACGCGCTTAAACCCCAAACACAAGGAGACAAGGCTAAAGAGAAGCATACGAAGCTATCGGAAGGAGAAGCAGGCTGTCGAGGAGGAGAAGAAGGCAAGAGAGCAACATGCAACAGAGGATGCCTTACCTGAAGTGCTGGATCAACTGCAGCATTTGTCCATAGAGCCTGAAAAGCCTCATTCCATACATTCCCGACGCTTTAGAAGGTTTGTTGGCATCTCATCCAATTACTGCTCGCTCTTACATGTTTCATTTCTTTAAGCTATTGCGATAACTGCACTAGACCACACCTCAAGGAGCTCACCAGTTTGCTTCTCAAGGATTTGGTACGCTACCAGAAGCGCGCCCATGCCCAAAACGAGATCAAGGCCCGTGCTCATCCCCGACTGGTGGTCGGCTTTCGTGAGGCTCTTTCACGTTTGCGTATCAACAAAGTGAAACTTCTCATAGTGGCCACCGACTGTGAGATGTGTCCCGGGGAGCGTGTGTATTTTAAGAATCTCCATTCTTGGCTATCTTTAATTGTACTTCTTCTCTGCACCTAGGTGGCCTGGATGAGACCATAGACGAGCTTAAGTCCATTTGTCAGCAACAGAATGTGCCCTACTGTTTCTCCTTGGTGCGTCGAGAGCTGGCCTTTGCTTTGCAAAAGCGTGCCCAGATCTCATGTGTGGCTATTTTGGATTACGACGGGGCCAACGTCTGTTACAAAGATTTGCTAGAAGAACTGAACGAGGCTAGAACTGAATACAAACGATTGACCGCAGGATTGTGATAAGTTTATTTAGTGTTTAGAAATAGTTTTCAAAAACTGTGCCACAAGGTGCCTCAAAACTTAGGCGTAACCAAAACTCGAGAGTATCACTTATGAATTTAAATTGAATTAAAGTTAAGGAAATATACTATACACATTTTCAAAAATCTCTTACTCAGCTCGTTTCTTCTCTTGGGGTTGATCAACCGGCGGTTCGGTTTATGACCTCCTTTAAGAAAGATTAGTTGGAAAGCCTTTGAAAGAATTGTGATTCCTCTGCAAACACTTTTGGTAACGCCTGTCGTATATACCAAAAAAAAACCTATTAAGAATCTGTCTATTCAAGTTTAGTGCAATGGCGTCAACACGGTAGTGGTAACCAAATCATATAAAGCTAAACTCCCATTGGTCGCCTCAGTGGCTGCTCCCAACAAACCGGCCGTATCGTTAAAAGTATTGAATGTCTGGACGGCATCCTTGGCCTGCTGAGCAGCCAAATTGAATTGTATCAAGATGATCAAATAGCTGGTAATGCCACCGCTGACACCATACAACGTTTCCATGTCCAAGGTAAAGAAACCGCAGGCGGAGAAATCCACCGAATGATTTAGTAGCTTCAATGACAAATGATTGACAATCTCGTAGAGCAAATTATCATCGGCCACCACGCCACATTTGTGCAGATTAATGCCCGTCCTTTTCGAGGCTAGTGAGGTCTTCCAACTCAAATAGATGAGGTAGACACACTTGCCGGATGTATAGCACAGGACAATGACCGTGATGACAGGATTCTTGGCCGAGCGAAATAGGGAGGGAATGGATTGGTCCTGAGTGGCGCAGTACAAAAAATACAGTTGGGCCGTGAAGATCAAGAAACCGTAGGCCATTAGCGATAAGATGGGATAGCTCCAAAGCTCATTCATGGCCTTGCCAATCTCACAGATCTCGTCATGCACTTGGCACAGATTGTTGAGTTTCTCCTCCACCTTGGTGGCATTGCTCAGCTCACTCTCATGTGCCATATTAACGACCATGGGATTCATGCGATGTCGATTTTTGTGAGTTCTCTCAATCGATTCGCCAAAAGAGTTCAGCGAATGAGCCACTGCGGACGAAATGTGTTAAACTTGTCATAGTTCGGATAGATAGAGAGCTTTTCTTATTCACCTGGTGTCACCTTGTTCTTGCCCGAACCCTTCAGTGATCCCATATCCAAGCCACCCAGCTCCTTGTACAAATACTCCAAATTGCTATCATATTGCGGTGGCTGTGAGCTATCCACTGAACGTTCAGACACCCCATCTCCCGACAACCAAGCCTTGAACTTCTCATGTGTGGCCACCAGCTCCTCCAGTGTACCATTGATGGCCACAAAACGTTCTTTAAGCGCATACAGCGATACGGCAAACCAAATCTTGTCCAGGGTATTCACAAATGTGGGCACTGCCGAGATAATCCAAAGCAATGATAACCACTGAGTGTAATCCACTAGCTTGATATATGTGGCCAACAAAATGGAGATCTCAAACAGGAATGTCATTATTAACATTATCTTAATGCGTCCCGAAATGCGACTATTATCTACCACGCACTGCTCCCTAAACAGGCGTTCGTCCACGAGTCGTATACGTTCATAGAGCTCACCAATCTGACCCTGATTACGCAGAGCAGTCAACTGATCCGTGACCATCATGATGAGACCAATGTAGGTCAAGAATAAACCAATCACAAAGGTGAGGGTGCCTAAAAGAAGGAAGTTATTTAAAAAGTGGAAAATGAATTTAAAGTTTGTTAGTGGTTCGGCTTGGTCATGGAATACACTCCAATTAGGCTCGTCAGAGTGTAAGTAAATGCAATTTAGTAGTATGACGCACTTGGAAGTGTTATCTAGCTAGATATCCGTGTGGGTACAACCATTTAGATTAATCTCTACTCACTTTGCGAGGCCTTGAGCGTACGATCCTCCTCACCAAACGAGTAAATCAATAGATTATAGAGCAGCACATAGATTATCAAGGTAAATATAGCATATAGCATGCCATTGCGCGACTTCTCCATCACATTTTTGGTACGAAACTTGTCCAAATCTTGCGGTAAAATGCCCACCAATTTGCATACAAAGAACAGTTGCTGGAACTGCTGTAGCAAAGGCTGTACCATTTGCATGGTGGGTTCACTAGACGACGGCATTTGGTTGCGTGTTGACCTCTACAACTTCAGCTGGCACACTGACCAAATGGAACATCACCGAACATATCCTTCTGGACTGCACTTAGCCTAATTAAATATCTAAGCAATGACCAAATCGATACAATCAACTCAACCTGATCTATTATGGCATTTTTTTTGGTTCTAGTTGGATGAATTGACGTTTTTTTTTTTATTTTTGGGGGTGGAACTTGTGGGTTAAACATTTAAAGCCGAAAATGTACACGGCTCTATTTTAAAATTTGAGAAAGAAGATTGCTGAACATAACTATTTGATATATATGTAATAATATTGCGGGATGATGTGGCTGCTTCTCGGGTAAATTTTGGTGGTCTTAGTTCCTCTTGCGACGTTCAGCTTGTTTTCGCTCCTCCTGTTAAATAGTTGAGGGAAATTGATGAATTTGTTGTTTCCGTTAGGACCAAGTTGATAAATATAATTTCACAAGTAGCTAGAAAACTTTGCAAAATATTTTGACACAATGGTACAAATTTTAAATATTAAACTTTTGCTGTGAAAGTATATTTATTGCCTTGGCTAAGGCATTAAAATTTGCTAACTACCGTTTGGGTCTCTTTTGCACTCATTCTCTATGTATTTTCATAATTTTATCAAAACTTTTGCAAAGTGTTCAAGGCGACTATTGGAATTTAATTGACTTGCGTTGCTTGGATAGGGCTTAAACCATGAAGCTCTTGAGCTGTAGCATCACCATTTTTAGCATGAATCTTACCAAAGTTAAGATGTATGACAACTTACCTTTTGCGTCAAAATAATCAGCAAGCGGCGGAACATGCTCAAAACGTCAAAGAACAAATCCAGGGCATGCTGTACCACATCCCGGTTTCCCATGCGGCACTTCTCTACAATATTTTGGGTATCGTAGACAATAAAAGCGGCCATCACGAAGACGCCCACATAGAGTTGAGTCTTTTGGATAGAAGGAAAGATTCAATATTACCAGGTTCTTAACAGAATTTAGCTAACCACTCACCACTTGCACAAAATATGATTTGAATATCATATTGAAGAGACTAAGCAGGGCCATGGTATTGATCACGCTCACCAGCATTCCACCTAGGAACAAATACTTGCCCTGCTCCGCCAGCAATGCAGCCAGAGACAGGGATATGAAAGTGACAAAGGTCCCGGTGAGTGCTGTGAGTATAATGGCCGGATTTATGCTGCATATGTAGCCCAATAGTGGACCCAGTGTTTGTCCCGAGCAAAATCCAAAGGCATACAACATGCTGAGACGATTGTAGTAGTTTTTGCCATTATCCTTGTAGAAATGCAGACCTAGTACCAGAACCAAAGTGGCAATGGCAGCCAATACGCCAAGATCTAGATATCCTCGCATTTGGAACACTGCACCCATGGCCGTGGCGGCCGATGTGCTGCCCAATACCATGTACACTTTGGACAAATGCTGGCGCACGTACGGCTCACTGGCGGGGAAATAAAGGAAGGGGAGTTAGTTCAAGGACTATTGATTTTCTCCTAGGGCCACACGCGACCAACTGTTGATGTGGCCCAACGCCAAAACAACACGTCAGTGCCAGTGCGAATGCACTTGAACATTCCAGCCCGTTCCATTCGCATACTCACTATCGGTCACCGAGTCCATTCACAAATCTTTGGAATCTTTCGTTCAGCCCTTGCGCTGTCTCTGCCATTGTGTTGTTTTTGTTTCTGTTGCTTTGCTAGATATTGCTAGTTAGTTGTTAATTCTCAAACGGAGGAACGTGAACTGTGGACAGAGACTTGAATTTAAATAAATGTCGTCAGGTTACGTTATTCATTACACCTACTCTGATGAACGATTTTCTATATTTCACCAGTGTTTTTCGCTAGCTGCTCGACCTGTGAGTATTTACACAAGTATGGGTGCAAGTTAATGGGTATCGATACCGATATCGATAGTTTAAAGTCAGTTAGCAGTTGCTGGTGGTGGGTGCGATTACTCGGACACGAAACTGCAAGCAGCTTTGGAATCAGAAAATGGATATTATATTATATTTTCGAATCCCGATTGCATTGATAAATATGGATTTGTATTACCTGCTTTTGTTTTGGAGTAATATCGAATGATTTATTTAGAGGTACTTTTAAAAGTATTTTATACCCTCACAGCAATCACAGAAATTATTAATTCGGTTAATTATTTACTGCTTATTTCCACCTTTATATTAGCTTATTATGACTTTAACATGTCGTATTTAGGATTTTACACATCAAAGCCCTTTTCATTTGAACGCTTTAAGCTCAGTAAAAGTCCATATTTCTTATAGATTCATTTATTAGGCACTTCGACTTCAATGGTTAACGAAAATTAACATTCAAATGATTTGTTTATATGTTAAGGGTAGCGAAACCATGCGACTTCGTTTAGAACGACCAAATAAGCGACGCCCTAAGTTATTATACACTAGACTTCATCATTTTAATTAAATAAAAATATATTTTCTTAAGCTAAGCGAGCCTTGCTTAAAGCAAGGATAACCCAGAGATACATTAACTACACTCTTATTTATTGAATGGTCTGATAAATTATAGAAATAAAGGAATTATTGATTTCAACTTATATAAAGTGAAGCTCCTGTCAAACTGCTGACCAAGCTTAAAATCCCATAACATTTTCAGATTGCACATAAATGTAAATATAGATTTTATAAAATATTTTAAATCAGCATCTCTGGATTTACGGTTTAAAATGAGCTTATTAGTTATTCTATACCCGATTTGTACAGCAATCAATAATAATCCCGAAAATCATGCTACCCCGTACCCAAGTCCCTCTTTACACTCAGCAAATTTATCATGATAAACATTACAGAATCCTAAGTTTTTAAATTAAAATTAATCTGGAAAATATTTATTTTATGTTGGTCAAACCCTTATTTATTTTAAACATCTTCAACTGCTGGGACAATCTGAGAGAATGTTTGTTTACTATTAGGGGCAGTTATCTTGCTATCTTTTGTGTATGAACAGGTTAAGAAATGCTGCCATTGGTGGGATTTTGTTATGCTGATCGAATTCTTTCTTTACTTTTATTTGTGCACAGTGTATCTCTATTTGGCTTACGATATACAGGACGATACTTTTATCGATGCCACTTACAGTGACGCGGGCGTCATGCGCACGCGCTCTCTCGCACGCTCACGTGATGATTGGGTTTGTTTTTGAATGAGAGCGAAACTTGATTGAACTCATCTTTCAAAACTGTTTCATTTGTTTTTTTTAGTTTGTGGTTCATTTTATTTTGCTGGGCATTTTTGGGCTTGAAGTCTAAAAATTAGATGTTACATATTTTGTAAAGGAACAAAATTCAGAAATCGATATATTTATAAAAATCATAAAAATTATGGCAAACGTAAAGATCGTTTTTTTGTCTTAAAGAAAATGGGATGACAACAGAGACGAATGACTAGATTTGGCAGCAGGACTTATCAGCTAAATATATATGTAGATAAAATGTATATAGAGGACGTTACCTGCATGTTTGTCATGATTTTACATGTTACTTTTGTTCAAAATCACAGTTTTCAAATTGGTTTTTAAGCTCAACTCTCAAGGTACTACAACAACATTCGTTTTCGAGTTTACACAGGTGTAATTGATAGTCTTTTCTTGGGTGTTAGTGCTGGGATGAGATCTTAGTTTTGCGTATTTGTTTTACAAAAAATGTATGTACAAATAATAAATTAAAAAGTAAAGCTAATCAACCAAATAAATTAGATGGATACATTAGGAAATGCTAGAGATTTGTATGCCATTTCATACACCTCCGTCATTAGGAACTACATCAAAAGTTTGAGAGTTAGTAGTTAGTTGTTTTTATGCTACGCTAAATGCAGTTAGGAATTTATGCTACAATTTGGGCTCAGTCTCGATTTAAGAACTCACACACTCACATTCACAGAAACACGCGCATACGCACTCAGCAGACAGAATCGTGACTTAAAGTAAATCAACAAAAGAATCTCTTTTGCCTCATTTTGGACTTGTTAATATAACAATTTCAATATTGCACTAATGCCATGGATTTGTTTTACATACAATTTTGTTGTACAATTTGTTTAATTAATTTAGATAATAATTAAGTAGACACACAATGCAAGACAGTAGAAGTATTCGTTTTCTTTCCGAACAATTCTTTTTTCCATATTTATATATATTTTTATTAAATAAACCGAAATATTAAAGTACAATAATATTGAATTTCTGCTGCGAAGACGACGACGAAATTTGTCCCACGCTGATTGTTATATCCTTCCTTATTTACTCCGTGTCGCTGCTGGGGGCTCTCAATATTTCGGCCTAAGTTTACGTTCGTCTAGGAGAAACTATGTTTATGTGGTGTATGCCATATATTCTTCATATCCTACGCGTATTGGTAATGTTAGATACAAATCATCTGAAGCTAGCGGGGCTTTATTAAAAAGAGTGTGTGTCTAGTTGGTTGGTTTTACTTTCGCAGTCAATGCCGGGAACGATGCTCCTCGCGACGGTCCCGATCACGCTCCCGCTCACGATCACGATCCCGATCGCGATCACGCCGCTCCCGATCCGATGAACGGTAACGTTCGCGGTCCTCGTAATAGCGCTTCGATGAGGGAGCCTCAGCTGCTTCGGCTACGACGGGTTCGGGTGATTTCCGGGGGCGTGCCGAACGACTGCTGCTGTGTTAAATGGGCAGGCATTATAGTGGGGACGAGGGCCAAAGTTCGTTGTTAGATATTTACCTATCATCTCTGTAGTGATCCGGAGCCTGACGTTCACGTTCCCTGCTGCGCGAGCGTTCGCGATAGCTGCTAAAAGTAGTTTGGTTATTTAAGGACTCGATTGATCAACAACTTCAGCTTACCCTCCATCTCGTTCACGCTCGCGATCACGATCACGTTCCCTTTCACGGGAACGCTCACGGTAACGCGACGATGAACGTTCACGCCGTTGCCGACTGCGATGCGATCGCTCCCTAGAACGCGAGCGCTCACGACGATTGTAGCTCTTGGCCTCAATGCCGTGTAGAGTGTCCTGCAGTGAGCTAATTAGAATCTTGCAGCGCTCATCATGTGCCACTTTGGATTGTTTGATCAGCGAAATGGCCGTGACCAGTGTTTCTATGGCGCTGGAATATTCACCAGCGGCAGCATCCGAAACAGCTCTGCAGGTGTGAAGAGACGACAGTAAAAAGTTGGTGCTACAGCAGAAAAGTTGTGTTCAAAACTCACCTGGCAATTGCCGAACTGCTGACGGTACGGTTTCTGCTCATCACCTCCTCAAACTCAACCTCCGTCAGCTGTGGGCCCATTTGCGGATCGGGGAATGGTCCTGGCGGCTTGCCCTGCGGTGGCGGCCATGGACCCCTTGGCCCATGTTGCTGAAATTGTGGCGGTGGCCCGTGTTGTGGAGGCATGTTCATGCCCTGCTGTGGTATATTCATGCCGGGCTGCGGGCCGGGCGCTCCATGCGGTGGACCCCCCATTCCCGGATGTTGAGATGGACCGCCGGGCTGATTGAAGAAAGCTGGATTGACATGTGGTGCTGGAGCGCCATGCGGACCGCCCGGTCCCGATGGTGGTAGACCACGTGGCGGGCCCTGGGGCGGAAAGCCGCCATGCATGGGCGGACGACGCCAATCGGGTCCAGGAGGACCTCTTACTGGCATACCCATGGGACCACCTTGGAACTGTAAGTCAAAGAAAAGAGTACCGGAAAGAGGAGCGGATTAATAATTGGGTTCAGGCTGTGTGTGTCTGGGGTGAGCGAGTGCCTAATTGCAAATGTTCTGAATACATCTCTCTGCTTAAGCGACCTTTAAACTAAAGTTAACTTAAGGTTTACTGTTTGGTTAGTTTGATTTTGTCTTTTTTAGGGATTTGTTACCATTGGTGGTCGCTGCGGCGGTCCATTGGGTGGACCCGGTCGTGGTCCGCCTGGCCGCTGACCTGGCCATTGACCTTGCGCTGGTGGATATCTGGGTGGCGGTTGTTGGTTGCCCATGAGGCCGCCTTGCGGATGCATTGGCGGCTAAATAATTACGTAATTGTTTAATGTTGATGTTGTTGTTGTAGAGTAGAAGTGTGCGTAAGCGTTGTCATTAACATGGAATAGAACATAAATATAAAGCGTAATACATAAACATTTTTTATATTAATTAACTTTCTGTACAATATATTAGAAATATACAAAAGAATAGCTATTAAATTGGGCAACGATTACATTTTCAACCAGGAATGCAAAATTAATGGATACACTGCTATGCCTAAGCTATCCGAATAGGGTCAATGAAGCACATTTTCAAACTTATGCTGAGAAACATCCCTTAAAGAATTAGTTTAATCAGCCGAGCTCAACTTTTTACATCAAATCTGAACTCTAATTCGGAAATAGTTGCGAAAGCGGAAATGGGATATCTTCCCTTGATCAGTTTGTACAAAATTATGAAATGAAACTATGGGAAATAGCTCGCCTGTGTTGGTCAATGGAAAACAAATTTAAGCTAAAACATCATGCACTTGTTTACTCTTTCTAATTGAAGCTACATTAAGTCCTTCTTCCTAGTTGGCAATACCTATTGATGGATTTGGCAATCTTTAAACATGATTATACTTAACATCGATCCTGTAGAGAAAAGCTTGGCCGTTTTCGTGGGCCTACTGAATTCAAAACCGAGTTCTTTTTAATCGGAAAAGTGGGAGAATAACAGATATCACTTTGGCTTAGATAACAACTTAAGATACCAAAACAAAGCTAATATTTAGCGAGTTCAAGGATCTCTGACTATATGGCTCACTTCCTTATGATAGAAGAGCATTAACAACATTGATTGTCACCCGAAACCAGCAGGGGTGATACCACCTTTACCTATTGCAATTGACGCAAGAAGATCTCATGCCGAGAGCAAACAGATTTCAGTTCCTGGCCAGCTTCGATTAATCAATTTAGTGCAAAAGAAGATTTAGCATAGAAACTCAATTTGTAAAGACTCTCATTTTCAGAGATGTTTTCTTTTAGATACTTTACTCAAAATTACTGCAGGCATAGGCAAACACGTTAGTTTAAGAGAGACGGACATAGTCAAATAAAAACTCAGAGAGCGAAAATGACAGCGAACAGCTTACTAATTATACCCGTTACTTGTGGGGTAAAAAGGTGTACTAAAGTAGTGCATATGTTTGTAAAAGGCAGAAGGAAGTATCTCAGACATCTCAGAGAATGGAAGAGCTAAAGCAACCAGATATAAAATTAAGATTAGTATTGTTTGCAGGAGGACCAAGTATGTTTAAAGTTTTGGTAATACCTCCTTCCGTCCCCCGGGACATTTCCTCCACAAATTTTAAGAAATTGAGCTCTATGGAAATATTATTCTGATCGGATCATATATATCAGCTATAAAGGTTATAGAATTCGTTGCATACGCTTACATAAAAGTTAAAGATCGGCTAATTAACATAAGAAAAGGTTATTAGATATTAATTCTACTGAGTAATAGGTATATGAGATTTGATCTGTCTCTATGTTTGATTGCTATATGTAAGCGCTCCTTTGCGTCTCTTTATTTAGATACATTAAACGAGCAATTTGTGAATATTTAATTGAAATGTCGTATATTTCACTTATTGTTTCACCTTCTTCGGTCCTGTACCGGAGTCTTAAAAGTTCCAAGAAGTTTTTTTCTTTTAAATATTTATTTTATTTGAGATCTATCCCAGAATTACAGGTAAATTAAGCCTGTTGCACTCGTCACAAGCTGGTATTCTTTGCCGAAGCCTTATTTCTAAACACCAGCCATAACTTATAGTAAAGCGATATGGCCAATAGAGATCAGGCTGCCTAACGGTAAGTGTTCTAAGATTTCACTAAAATCTTAGTTTAAATTCTTTTTAATTTTGTTTTGCATCCTTGGTGCCCACAATTACATATCCAACATTCAACATCTTAAATTAATGAATAAAGCTTAAAATATTATGCGTAAATTGGAAATACAAGTACAACAAATACAAGAAAGAAAAAGTTTAAAGTTTTTAAATAAAAAGAGTGCTACAAAAAAATGTACAAAAATTGCTCTGAAATTTCTTAAATCCGAAAACATCAACAACCTTACATTCTTAGTTGATACGCGATAAGTCATGATTTTTGAACTGAATTAAATCTGTAAAAATTTGTCAAGTTGATTCACAAATATTTGCAGTTTAGTTCAATAGAAAAATCACAAAATTCAGCGCATAAACTTATATAATAGTCGTATATTTAAGTGTTCTTAAGTTAAAGTTCACATAAATAAATATAATTTCATTATTTTTGCATTCAGAACAATTTTGAATAGGAAACAGAATATTCAAATGACTTTTAATGGCCTTTGACTACTAATCAACTTTGTAACCAAACTCAAATAAATGAAAGCTAAAGATAGATGGGAAGAGGCATAGGTAGAGAAGAAAACACACCTGCATACGTGGAGGTCCTGAATTGGGTCCCACCTGAGGCACCTGCGACATGTGCGGGCGATATTGTCCTGGCTGCATGATCGGATTCATGCGCGGTGGATGTCCGGGCGGGCCACCACCCTGAGGACCACCTCCTACTCCAGGATGCTGCTGCATGGGGCCACCACCGCCACCCATATTAGGCGGAGCCGGACCACGAGGTGGACCATTCTGCTGGGGCGGCGGCACTGGACGTGTTTTCTGTAGGCTTTCGAACTGCGTCAAAGCCTGCTTGCTGGGATAGGTGACCACCGGGGCCTGGCCATGCATCTCTTTTTTGGGCAGCTGATCCAAAACAGCCCGGAGACTGGGCTCCGATCCCAGTGAAATGACACTAAAGCCTTTCGACTGACCATTGGCGCGATTCTCAAAGAACTTCACCTCTTGCAGATCGTTCACGCCAATGTCACGCAATGCATTCGATATATCCTGGTCCGTGGTCCACCAAGTGAGATTGCCCACGTACAGCTGGTAGCGGCGATTCATTGATGGAGTTAGACTACCACTGCCCTGATGGTACACTCCGTTTGGACCATTGCCGCCGCCACCACCACCACTCGAGGCAGAATCCCCCGATCCGGGACCGGCTGAGCCATCGGCCGTGGGCGTGCCACCGCCTCCGCCAGCCGACGCAGCGGCCTCCGACGGTCCCCCTATATCGTCATAGAGGTCGACGCCATCGCCACCAAATTCATCCTGGAGAGAAAACTTTGTAGAGTGACCAGCTGCTCGTGGGAAAGTGAATACATACACACACGCTTACGCGCCGCCAGCCACCCCTTCGCTTACCTGTGCCTGCCCGGCAAAGTCTTTGTCCAGGTCCTCGGCATACAAATCCAAGACCACGCCATCGGCCATGTTGCCAACAATTACTATTTGGGCTTAGTTAGCTCCACCAGCAACACCAAATTGATTTGGCTCACTTTTTCTCTTGCACACACACACACCCACACGCACACGCTTTGGTACAGCCACCGGCGCGCGGCTTTTCTATCGATTATGGTGTAATGTACTCTTCTCTCTGTGCAATTAACTCATTAATTGCTCGCTTTTGTTTAAAAACTATTTCTTTAATAAACTTATACACTTATATATATCCATATATATATGTCACTTTGCTTTGCGAAAAAATTTTCAGCGCTATTAAAATGGCGGATCCAGTGTGACCAAACTAGCCAACGATATAAATGTACTGGGCTTGAAACATTTTTGTTTTCCAAAGACGCACATGTCACTAGATGGCGTTTCCATCAGTTTTAGTCGATTACAAATAAAATGTATGAATGTAATCAGTGTCTGACTTAAAATTAATTTATTTTATGAGAGTTCTATGGATAGTACATTGGTTTGGGATGAAGATCGCAAAAGGTAATGCCCGGTCCCAAGCACGACGCATAACCCATAAGGAATGGCAAGGTATTCTGCTCATAAACGCCTGTAAACAAATGAGCCCAAGGACCTAGAGGAAGAGTTAAATGATTTTTCCGTTACTTTTCAAATTCAATTTTAAAAATTTACCATGAGCATAGACAGCGACGTCACCGCCACCGTGTGTCTCCTCGGACATGGGCACACCATGCGGATACCGTGCATCCTTGTCGCCAATATCCAGAGTGCGTAGGTCAACACGCGCCACTTTGCCCTCGCTGGATGTATAGAATTTTTCATATTGTGGTCCATTCGCATAAGAAAGCGTGGCATAGGGTAACTGATCGACGTCACTTAGTTCCGAATTGAGACCTGTGATGCTATTGTTCACATCTGGATACCCACTGATGGTTACGGTATGCCCATGATCCGCACTGACCACTATCAAAGTCTCCCAGGGATTGGTCAGCTTTCGGGCCCGACGTATGGCCTCCGAAAATTGTACTGTTTCATCCAGTGCCTTCTTCGCTTTGGTCTCATGATGTGCATGATCTATGCGTCCTCCCTCCACAAATAGGAAATAACCATTTGGATCCTTGGACAGCACACCCAAAGCAGCTTCCGTCATCTCCGCCAAAGTGGGTGTATCAATACTATCGTCCAAATTATAGGCCATGTGTGAGGCATTGAACAAACCAAACAAATAGTCCGTACTTTTCACATCGGTCTTCAGAAGCTCGGTTCGATTAAAAACAACACGAGCATTTCCCGGCTTACCCTGTTGCCACTCGTTTATCAAATTTCTCCCATCCAATCTCTCGCCCTGATTTCCATAAATGTCACTGACGGTATTGGGCAGAAACTTTTTGGTTCCACCACCCAGGATAACTCGCAAACGTTGACCCACTTCACCATTAATCAACTGCTGAGCTATGTCCGGGCAATTGCTAGGATTCTGCCCCAATGTATTCACATCAAAATCACTCTCAAAGTCACGATTCGAGGTGTGAGCATAAACACCCGCTGGACTGGCATGAGTGACTCGGGTGGTGGTTACCAGGCCAGCTGATTTCCGTCCACGCAAAGCCCAAGCGGCTATTGAAGACAGACGATTCTGTGGCAACCGAGCAGCGGCACAATTGTTCAACTGAACATCAGCCGAGACTCCAATGGTTAGATAATTCGCCTTGATTCCCGACAAATAGGCAGAGGCTGTGCAGGCCGAGTCAGAGACTTGTTTGTTTACGCAGTACGTCTGGAATTGGAATATTTGATATTTGGAATATTATTTTGATCTTAAAAAATTTTCGGTGTGGTTCAATTTGAAAGGGTTTGTTAAGGTTTATAAAGCCCCACTATGTTAGATACGCTTACTAATCACTAATTGCTGTTCCAAACTCACGAAACCCTTATTTAAAACTCTAAACTTTACAAAAGAAATGTCCATAATAGTTATAAATGTTTTTTTTTTCCTAAAACTTTAACCCACATTTAAAATTTTCAGTGTACATTTGGGACACTTTGGTTTGAAATAGTAAGAACTCTTAGGTCCCTTAACCTCTCTCTCCCACTCACCTTTGACAATCCCACATAATCGAATTTCTCAAACTCCAGGCGATTACGTTCACCCACCAGGCCCTTTAGTTGTCCATCATAGATGCGACTTGCCGTCACCGTTGGTACCGACATGCCATCACCCACAAAGAAGATGACATTCTTGGCCAAATATTGATTTGGAGGAGTCGATAGCTTTTCATAGAGAGTACGCTGGGCATCATGAAACCAAAGCTCCTTGTTCTTAAGCTCGTTCACCGAACGAATATTCCAACTGCGATCTGAAAGTGAAGTATGCCAAGCTCGGATTAATAATAAAGTTGTTATGCCCTTGTTGTTCAGGGTATGTCAAGCGAAAGTGTTGGAATTTAATTTATTTCGACTTTAATATTCTGTTTAGCACTTGATTAAGCATATTTTGCATATGTTTTGTATTTGTATTCTGTCATCACACTCGCACACAGTTCCAACCGGTAAAAACGTCACGCACCTGGCCCATATCTGTATTGACAATGGCACAAAGCAAAAAGGTGGACGGCAAGAGTTAACCAAAAAACACGCAGCATTTTGGGAGAGCTATTAGAATTCTGGTGACAGCAACCACTTTCGAGTTTTTGGGCAGAGATCGAGACAAACCGTTATGAACGTCTACGAAACGACTAAACCACCGCTGGGGCATGGGAAGCGTATTTATATGGAAACGGAGATATAAAATTGCAAGACAAATGCCAGACAGCAATTATTAAGAAGTCTTGGGTTTTCTCTGTTAATTAATATTTAAATTAGATGCAGGTTCTAATCGAAAATTCTAAGTCAGTTTAAACAACAGGTTTTATGGCTTTCTAAAGGGTCACGAATTTACATAGGGTCATTCAGATTAAGAATAATGCATTACACTTGGAAAAAAAGATATACACAACCTAAGGAAAGTGTGTATGTGTTTAAATGTTAATGCATTTGATAATATAGGCCGCATCTTGGTATGGTTGTTATGCTTTCAGCTATGAGGAGTGGATAAAATTGTTTTAATGACATCTTCAATAGAAATCAAACATTTATGGCTAGGTCCGCTCCAGCTAGGACCTTAGGAACTGATCCACAAACCGAACCTTCAAAACGAAGCTTTTTGTATTGAAAGAATTGTATCAACGGTTTTTAATAATTTAAGCTTAAAGCCCATTTTGCATTTTTTTTTTACTTCTGCAAAAAACAAACAACATTTTTTGTTTTTCAGCAAACAGTTTTCAGAAAAGTTCTTAAATCAAGAGATAAATTGGTTAATGTAGTAAGATACTATTAAGATTATCATATTTTAAAGAAAATAACAGCATTGCATTTCACAATTTTTTGATTTCGAAGTTATTATTATAAGTGAGGAACTAAGTAATTTTTTAAGTGTAAACGTATTTAGAAAATTAAGAATCAGGATAATTAAATTCAAATAGTGCATAGCGTAATCAATGAAATAGTATTTATCTAATCGTTTATTATTATTTCATGAGCGGCTTTCTTTCATTCCTCTATACTTATCAATTTGAAGTCATCTAGTCCCCTAATTTCATTTGCATGTTCCCAAAAATTAAAACCAGCTTTGTTTAATGAGTTTATTAGCCTTTTGGTTGACATTAGAGTATAAGCGCATTGCGTTTGTTGTGTAGCTCTAGTCACATAGCTGATATATTTTTATTGCATTATTAATTAGTTTAGAAGTGCGTTTGTATTTGAAACCGGTTTTTGCAAATAACAATTAACTACTTAAAAACAATTAAAGTATAGATATTAATGGGATGTATAAATATTTGTAAATCCCGCTTTACAGCCGTTTCACTTTTCCAGAGAGAGTGAGATTTTGAATGCGAAAACGGAAGCGAGGCTCTAAAATTGTTAGAGTTTGCGGCGCCAAATTGAAATTTGAGCAGAAAAGTACGTTTTTGGTATTAGTGCGACCACAATCAACTATTTTTGAGATTTTATTTTTGCCAACATGCCCCTCTGGATCACAGGTGGAACGGGGTCACACTGCTTGAGATTTTTACTCTAAAACAGTGCGGTCACACTGCTTGAGATCTCTAGTTCATTGTTTGGCTATAGATTTGGATTAAATTATGGATATTTGCTTATAAAAAAGTTAGTTTCAATGTGTGTGTATAAACCTAACACTTTAATTGGCTGGCTCTAAATCCATCAAGTGAATGCAAAGGTCGCCTGAACAGTGACAGACCCAACACAAAAGCAAAGGTGGGTGGCAACAAAAAGAAAGACGAACCCCCTCACTCTCAGCCCACTTGCCCTTCAAACACACAGAAGCAAACACAAACTTGGCTGAGAGTGCGACGCAAATGAGAAATGATATAAGGGCGTAGCAAAATATAAGCCCAGCTAATTGAATTTGATTACAGCAACAAACAACAAACAAAGAGTTCTTCATCTGGGTGAAAGGAATATCGAAGGTCATCAAGGTGTCTGCCTACGAAAGCATGGACTTGCAGCATATGGAGAATGGCCTCAGTGGGGGCGGAGGAGGTGGTGGTCTCAGTGAGATTGATTTTCAGCGCCTGGCCCAGATCATTGCCACCAGCATACAAAAAGTCCAGCAAAATGGTGAGTAACCTAGTTTAATTCTGTGGATGACTAATCACTAAGACGCCACTTTCTCCGCCCCTTCCACTTAGTTTCCACCATGCAACGCATGGTCAATCAGCTGAACACGCCACAGGATTCGCCCGAGTTGAAGAAACAGCTGTGAGTTACTGCTCTGCCTCAACTGTCAGTTGAGAATAATATCTCCTTCCTTTTGCTAGACACCAAATCATGACCTATACCCAGCAACTGGTCAGCGATACCCACAATCAAATCAATGAGTTGGACAAATGCAAGGAGAGACATTTGAAAATCCAACGGGATCGCCTGGTGGACGAGTTTACCGCGGCATTGACCTCATTTCAGGTATTTGCAGATAAGCAAATCATTTTTATTAGTCATCATATGTATGCCTTATCAATTTTTAGGCCATTCAACGCAAAACGGCGGACATTGAAAAGAACGCCTTGCGTCAGGCGCGCGCCCAAAACTATGGCATTGCCCATCCCCCAGGTGGTTCCTCCTCACGCAACAACAGCTCCAATGGCAGTAGCAATAGCTTCGAGGATAACTTTTTCAATCGCAAATCAAATCAACAGCAGCAGCAAACACAAATGCAGGACCAGGTCGACCTGCAAGCTCTGGAGGAGCAGGAACAGGCCATACGTGAGCTGGAGAACAATATAGTGGGTGTCAATGAGATTTATAAGAAACTGGGCGCCATGGTCTATGAGCAAGGATTGACGGTGGATTCGATTGAGTCGCAGGTGGAGCAAACGAGTGTGTTTGTCTCACAGGGTACAGAAAATCTACGCAAGGCTAGCTCTTACAAGGTGAGAATATTCATTTTAAATCGATATTTTCAATGAACAATAAGTTTGAGCTGTTGGGTCATCAATTGTCCATCCTTAGTCACAATTTAGATTATTATTTTTGAATGGGTTCGAATGACGAGTACAATATTCTCCAGTGATAGCCGTCTTTCTTTCTCACGCATCGCAGTAGATCCTACCATCCATAATCAAAAAAAAAATGAGCTTACCATAAACAGGGTACAGTACAGGAGCTGGTTTATTCTTCAAGGAAAAATAAATTTCAAAGGCCACAAAAAAAGACCTAGTCCCAGTGGCAGCCTTGAACCAAATCCAGCTGGGTCCCTGGGGAAGTAGTGCACAAGGTAGAGATCAGCGCTGAACTTCGCACTAGAACTCCGTAAGGAGTGCACTGCTTACCCTACCATGACTTCTGTCGAAGATGTGTGAATGAGGAGGAGTTGAGAAGCATCCACCATGTTCTTTGCGACTGCCCTGCAGTCTAATCTTTAAAAACCTGGCTCTATTTGCCGACTCCTGAAGGTGGTTTATGTAGAATTTTATCGTCAACACCCACCCACCTCTCCCCATTTCCGTTTTTAACCCATTATTAAGTCAACTAAGAAAGAGGAACATGGCATTGAAGGCTTTGCTGCTCTTCCAACTATCACTGGCTGTAAAACCCGTATGCTTGGTTTCCTTGATCACTGTAACTTGTGGAACATGCAATCTCTAGTAAATATTCTAATGGCAAACCACCACCCAAAAGAGAAGAGGAAACAAATTGACTGATCTTAAAGGAGGAAGACCTCCGTCTATTGGCCAGGCTAAAAATAAGAGACAAAAAGCTGCAACAAATGGGGGAAACAGGCAATTCTGCCGAACTCAATTGATGCACTTGAGCCGAGCTTTAAAACAAAAACGGCGACAGTACTAGCAAAGGCACTGCATGCTACTTTTTAAAAGTGACAAGGAAATGGAAGTAAGGAAGGTGTGTTTTATGGCTTGATTGCTGTTGCTATTCAATCAAAAGCGACTTGTACTACAATCCAATTCTCCAAATCTAGACGAAAGTATAAGCCGAAACAATCCTTTAACCTTTGTTAAGACTTTAATCATTAAAACAATCCTAAACCAGTTTTCTAATATGCTATTGTCTTTTATGCTTCGTTTCAGAACAAAGTACGCAAGAAGAAGCTAATATTGGTGGGCATTCTGAGCGCTGTTTTATTGGTCATCATCTTGATACTTGTGTTTCAATTCAAGAACTAGAGCCGCCAACAAATCAACATTAAATATACTTACACAACAAAAAGAAAGAAACAAAAACCAACATTCAAAATTGAAACCAAACTAGTAAAATGTTCTTAAAAGACAAGTGGTTACTGCATGCTGGAACGTCCCCTTGACCCCCCCCCCCCACTCCTGGAACCTTAGATGCATTTGTGGCTTTAAATAGGAAAAGAAAAAACTCAAATTCCAAACATTGGCAAGAGAAACTCTTCAAATTTTGTTGCATAATTTGGAAAAGTATTCACTCTCCTCTATTTACACACACATATTTCTTGTATGTTATATTCGCTAACAAATTATCTTATCTTATATATTTTATATACTTATGTACCATACTATATCTAATAATAATGCACCTTGTACTATATATTTGATTATCAAATGGAAAACCCCAAACACTTGTTGGCTGCAATCTCTCATTTTGCCAGCGCTTTGTATTTGAACTTAAGTTAAGTTAGAGAGGAAGAAGGCATACAAAATCCACATACGAAAAATTAATAAACAATAAACCAAGAAAATACTGGAATCTCGATCCTTTTAACAAGACACCACTTCGAGCACTTCATTTAGGTGGTGGCCTGAGATGAATGAATCAATGAATGGAACTCCAAATCTTTTTCGATATACCAATAAGTGCCTGGTCATGGTCGTGCTGCTCCTTAACGATCATTAAGATTTTGGTGTTGTGCATTGATACGCATGCTTCAGCAGCTTAGGATTGGACCCGATGCTGACTGGGTGTTCATCACACGCACACACACAGATATTAATGCAACGGCAGACGCTTGACACTTGAGGCCCGCAGCCGTTGTTGAGGTGTGTCAATGTAAAGGGTTTCCTTGGGTGGACTGGACCCCGAGTCGAAGACGAAGTCGGATTCGGACTCTGGCCTGCATACAAATTGAGTTTAAATTTTTTGCCAATTCACTGACATTGATAGTTCGTTTGGGCATCATTTGTGTGGTGGCTTCTTATCCACTTGTTGGCATCGAGTGGTTTTCTCGCATGCATTTAAGTGCAGCTCATTTCCTTCTCTTGCCTTGGGGGCCCCAAACAGAGACCAACCAAACACAGGCAACAATTTAATGCCAAGTCATGTAGTTATTTCTGGTACAATATGAATTTCATACACTTTTCGGCTGAGCGATCAAGTTAACTTTGTGGCGATGTTTACAATCGATCTGAGAGACATAAGCAATCTGTTTACCAAAGATTAATGTTCGAAATTTCAAGAATCAAGCGCTGGTTTTTGGTTCGAAACTATACACAAACGCTCATCTTTACCAGCTATTGGCACCAGCTGTGGAGTTTGTAGCCGTGGAGTCTAGGGTATAGGTTATTATTAAGACTGCATTATGGAGAGAGAATTGATGAATGAAAATAAGTAGAAAGATGGCAGGAAACAGCTTGGAAGAGAAGCAAAAAATCATGGCATGAAGACAGAAACGAGAAGCTGTAGTCTTAGAGTAAATAAGGAAGATTGGATGCAGTTTTCAATACGAAAGAAAGAGGTATAAAAATAGGAGTTGAGATGAAAGGATGAAAGTACGAAAGATAAGATAGATGAAAAGAAGAAAGGGCAAGTTTTGTATAGAACCGAACAGCCAATTGGTGCTTTTGAACCGGAGATGGGAATGAACCAGTGTGTGAACCAATGAACCAATGGCTCATAGGTAGCCAGGTATACAGAATGGCTTTACTTTTACCAGAGAGTCCTTTGAGTTTTTTCTATCTATAAATCATTGATAGATCCCTTAATTCCCCGAATTATGTTGCTAATTTGTGGGCTAAGACATGTTTAAATTCAGATTGTTTATTTTAAACTTGGGTACTTGAAAGCCTCTTATTTCCAGCTGTATATCTGACAACAAAAATCATAATCTAGACATAATTTTGCACTCACATTTGGATGTATCAAACTTAATTTCGCTTGAGTTCCGATTTCATTTGACTTGCCCTGGGTGGTAAGCACAGAAGAGTATCTGGCCATCGACCGGTGTGTTCAGTTTCCCAATTTGTTGTTACTTTTGGCTGTGCCTGGGCCTGTCAGTGGCTGTCCAAATACGTCACCGAGTTCTCTACATGTATTTTCTCTCGAATATTATTGATTGCTCCTCCTCGGGCCAAAGGGCCCAAGGGTTATGATTTCATCTACAGTTTACGGCACGGCCTAATCACATCGATTACTTCGAATATGTCAAATGTGGACTTCCCATTCATGATCATCTACAAAATCTACAAAATCCAGTCTGTGGGCCACAGGTCACGTTGGTGTCGAGTGTAGGAAGGTAGGTGTAGGAAGGTGTTGGTACATTAACATCAACTGTGCACACCTTCGCACCAGCAGCAGGTAGTCCCGGGGATCATCCTTGTGTTTGCATAGGTCCGAACATCGGCCCATGATAATATTGACACATTTGGTGGCTGTGGTTGTTGTTGTTGTTGCTGGTGGTGGTGGTGGTCAGAATCTCATTTGCAAAGTCATTTTGTACAAATAAATCCAGCCTTCTGTCTGTGGCCCGAACGCATGTTTTGACTTTGGCCAAAAAGGGAGGAAATTCCGCTAACTTGCTAAGCATGGATTGACTTACCAACTTGCTGGCCAGGATTTGTGCAGGGCTAAGAAATCCTCTGGCTGTACGTTCACACGTTGCTTAGCATAAACATCCGGGCTGTGGCATTTCCCAAATCAATAAACTTATTATTAACTCATTTCCCGTCTTCTTAGGAAAAGTCTTAATTAAGCATTTCCATTTTCCACTTTATGAATGAAAACTGCCTCTCCGTCTGTTCATTCCCTTAGGTATTTTTCTAGCTCTATTACAGCATTTTAAGTGGAATTACTTGATGAGCTGTAAATCTTTTGAATTTTTATTAAAAACAAAAAGTTTTTTCTCTTTCGTTTGATTGTTCCACCTGCAGGGAGGTGCGGTGCGGTGCGGAGCGGTGCGGCGGGGTGGGGTGGGGTGGGGCACACACACCCAACACTTTCGACATTTTTATTAATGAAATTCGCAGAAAACAGTGGCCCACTGATGAACCAGAAAGTATCTACTCGATTTTATGAACTGATGCCACCCGCCCCCCCCCCCCTGGTCCACAGACCCGAGCACACACTTCTAAACAAATTGGGTGTCAAAAAGTGCGCACATTTCAAAAGATTTTTAACCGTTTTGCAGGCCGCCGCCGCTTTGCCTTGCCTTGAGCCTTTTGCCGTTTTGGCTTTGATCTTTACCGCCGCCCCCAACTGCAGACGCCAGCCGCCTGATGCCCCCACTCTATAAGTATTTTATACCAAAGGGGAAGGGTGCCCGCTGCTCAGGAGTGCTGTGCAGGCAGATATCACAACAGCAAATGAGCAAATGCACAGTGGGTGAGGGTCAAGTGGAGGCGAAAAAAAAAACATCTCATAAAAGGTTAAGATTTTAATTGGAATTACCAATCAAGAAACAAATAATACTGAACTGGAGAATTCTGCATCTATTGTTTACTTTTTAAGGTTATCAATGTGGGCTCTCTGGAGACTTGCACTAAAAAGTGGTACTTTGTGGGTAGAAAAGAACAATCAACTATGCTAGAGACCAGGGAACCTAGACGAGGGTTTCCTCTAAAGAATTTTATACCATTTGAGACCAAGGGAATAAAAACTGTCCTACAGATCAGCTTTGCTATTTGGGGATCCTCTGTAGAAACCAGAACCAAACTCGAGATAAGAAACCAATACTCAGAGGAACAAGAGCTTAAGATGGGAATCTTTGTTAAAATTTTAAGTTGTCTTTAATACACGGGATCCTAAAAAATACTTCAATTCGATAAATTGCCTTTAAATGGAGAAGATTTCCCATTTCTTAAAATATATTTGTTCTCACTAAGACCTAAATTCTGACCGATTGTTCGTATGGCAGCTACATGTTATGGTCACCCGATTATGACAATTCTTTGTAGAAGTATTTCCTACTAATCTTATTTTGAAGACCTATCTTTTGTATGGCAGGTATACCACATAGTAGTCCGATTTTCATCAAGAACAGTAAAATTATGATAAATAATGGAAATCCAAAGTTGGGAGACGTTTTCTGACCGATCTTTCCTATGGCAGCTATATGCTATAGTTATTCGATCGCATCGGTTTCGACATTTTAACAGCGTGCAGTTGAAAGATGATTCTGTGCAAAATTCCAGCTCGATAGCTTCAAAATTGAGGGCAAAGGTATGGCTCTCTTCTCAAGGGTTTAAGAAGTATGATAGTCGGTCAAGGGCAGCTCAAATATACTCCATACTAGGGAAAGTGTATGCTCAGTAAAGGTTTGGATCCTGCAGCAACAATATTATTATTATTATTACTTTGTTCATAACTTGACTTTCGTTCATCGGATCTTTCCCAATCTGTTGGCGGATCGATAAATTATCCTGATAACTAAATATCTAAAGATGGTACGAACAATCTGTCATCGAAACTGTGTGCCAAATTGCGGGAAAAGCTGAGGGACTGGCAAAAATTCTGGTGTGCCTGAAATTTAATGAGTTTATGTTCCCATACATGTCGATCCTCTGTCTCTTAGCACCATCAGGTAGTGAAGGATCGAATGATCAAACCCACGACCCAGACACACACTACCCGCTGCACCACATTCGGATGTTTACTTTACATAAGTCAAAAGAAAACATTTTGGGGCGATACATCTTTGGGTGGTATATTGAGCTCGAAAGTCTTGCTTAAATTTTGATACATTCATGGGCTCGGGAACTAATTCTGGATCGGTGCATTCAGTAGCGGAGCTAGGAGGGGGCTAAAGCTCTTCCCTAGAGGCCAAATCAAATTATTATCCAGCTTTTTCAAAAAGTTTTGATTACTGGAAAAGACAAAAGAAAATATTTAGGCTCTGCGTGAGCTTCAACCACTTCAGGCCCCCCCTTTTAAACCCCACTGGGTTTTAAAAATCCACTAGATTGGTTCACAAAATTGAATTTTGATTTTTTTGTGGCATAACCACTGTGCCTCATCATTTTCATCATCATTTCAGCAGCTAGTCTTAATATAAACACGTACCAAACTATATCTTTTAGCTGATTTGCTTTTAATATACCACGCGCCGGGGCAGGCGGCTGCTGATGCTGTGTGAAAAAAAGCGTCAACAGTGCAAAAAAAAAAAAAAAAATATTACAAAAAAAAAAAAATTCAACAATGTTTAGAATCGGGGGCGCGCGTTGCGGCTGTTTTTTATTATAAATTAATACCCGCACCAAGAATCCGAGCCCTCCTCGTCGCCAGCCAACTACAAAGAGATCAGCAGAGATCAATCCGAGCGCATCGCAATCGGCAACTGTAACGGCGTATTGAGTTGTTGTCTGCCGCAGGCCGGGATTAAGGGGCCAGACAATTGAACGCTGGGATGGAAGGATGGGATATGGATGCCACCGTGATGCTTGAGTTTCTTTTGTCCAACGATTCTCTATTATTTTGCTAGGTGTCTAATGCGGCTCCTGTTTCTGGGTCTCTGCCGTTGGCCATTTGTTGTGTAATTGTTTGTTTATGAATTTGCAACAAAAGCCAGACAAAAGGGCAGGGCCAGGGCAATTTTATAGTTCATCGGTTCACACACGTTCCAAAAAAAAAAGAGGAGCTAAATCAAATACCTAAAGCTGCAATAACAAATTGATCATCCTCCCCGATCTCTCAATCTGTCAAATTATTTCTGGTCTCCCGTTTATCGTTTTTTGATTGTTTTTTTATGCTTGCTTTTCCTCCTCAACTAATTATGCCCGACATTAATGTCACTTTGTATTAAATATAGCGCACACATTCGGCTCTCGGATCTGCTCTCGCTGCTCCATTTCATATTTGGGGAGTGTGGCAGGGATGAAGGGCCCAAGAAGAATTATGGGGGATCGGTGTCGGGGAGTCTGGTGTGTTAAGCAACGTGTTGACAGCAAGTGACAGACACATTCATTAGGCGGAATGATTCATATATGGCCGGAGGATGAGGATGGAATGGCGCCGATCTGACAAATTGTCGGACTAATTTGAAAAGCATTAGGCCAAATGATTTAGGGATTTGATTTGTGGTTCCAATGGATGATAGCGAGTTAGGTGGGCATGAGGAAAGCTCAAATGATTAGGAGAAATTTATGTACTTCCCGGTTCGGTGCTTTTAGCACCACACCCAGTCATCAAGTATGCATTTCCGACCGGAATAAGTGTGTTAGGCAATGGGCGACAAATCATTTTCATGCAACTTCAAGTGCATATTCAAATTACACTTCAATATTTAACTGCCCGAAATACCCATTCGAATGGGTAGCCAACGGATCTCGTTAATGAAATGTGACACGTATTTCCCCCCGTGACCTTACTTTTTTGGGATGTGGATGCGTGCCCAGCGTCCGTCCGTCTGGCTGTGTAATAAATATGAGACTCATTAAGAAAACCATAAATAAATGCAGCGTCAGTGCATGACCAACAATTAAGTGCGAGGAGCAGGCCCAAGATCATACAAAATTCGGGCTTGAGTTGAAGCGGCTACGCAACCGAAAAGGCCAAGTAAATACAGTGGTGCAGGGGTGCTATATTTACAGGTGGAGGGGAAATTTTCTTTCAATAATCACAGCGTTGAAAGATGTCCCTGCCCAGCATAAGAGTTAAAATCTGACGGCTGTCATTCAAGAAGATCTTTAATCTTGTTTAAAGCTGCAGGATTAGCAGCAGGGGTGCCCACGCTATATACGCTTCAGGCGCATTTGCTGTTGTTTTGCTCTTGGCAATTGCGTAGAAATTGCAGCAACAACTTCGTTAGTCTCTTTCCTCTCATTCTCTCCTTAGCCTTTTGCTAAATGGAAAGCAACAAGAAATCGTTGTTTGCACCTTTGATTATGTTTATGCCGTGTGCTTCAGACAACCACAAAGCACACACAAAAACTCTATTTTACTTATGTTAGTGACTGCACTATTATGAGGTGCTGTTGGGCTACCCTGATTTACACTGATCGACCCTAAATGACTCAACGTGTGTTTGCAAGGAGGAGAAGTTTACGAAAGCCATAAGCAAGATTCCCTTGAAAATTGTAAAAATAAAGAGGAGTTTCTAAGCTTAAACAACTTTTATAGGAAATCCCAATTTCAATCCACTTTTCACCCCACCTCAGACCAATGTGCACTGAGCCTAGTGTACGACAATGTACGAGATGTCGATGTCTAGGTCTGTGTTAGCGATCGAACTGCAGAAGATGTATGTAATATGAGCAAATACTATGCCATGGCTAGAGAATGACGTCCCGACAAAAAACCCGACAGTCGCCCAGCAGTCTGGCCTGCTCTGGTTTGCCCACTTGAGGCAATCCGGTGACAAATTTTGGTATTTTGATGTGCAGTGTTTGTTGGTGTGCCCAAAAATAGGCATGACACTTGAATTTGAATTGGTTTTTAAGACTTGGGACAGGTTTTATGGTTACGCACTCATTGTATAATTTACTGTATGCAGATGTTTGCTCGTGTTACGTCCAAACACAAAAGGAACAAGACCAAAAAGAAAAAAAAACGAGGAATGCCCAAAAACCAAAAATTCTATAGAATTTCTAGAGAAATATTGAAGAAGCAATCCAGTAGCAGGAGCAGCAGTGGCAAAAGGGGGGAAGGGGGTGAGAGGTTGACAGCCAAGTCGTGGCCTGTGAACTAAAGCACCTGTATACATATATAAAATACACCAGAACCGGAGAGTCTATTAGAAATTGTGACCTCAGGCTTGTTATGCATAAAAAACAAACCGGCACACATGCTCCTACTCCTCCTGCTCTACCTCCACCTCCAGCTTATTCTCCTCCCAGTGATTTCTTCTTTGATTTAACATATGGTTGACCCCCAATCTCAGTTGGTTTTTTTTTTTTTTTGTTGTTGCTGCTGGTGTCCTCTTGCCCACATTTTGCTCCTCCAATCGATTGCACAAATTTTTCGCATTGTCGCGTTCTCTGGCCAAGCAACCGGCGGCTACTTGGCCGCGCCCACTTCGTGTCCGAGTTGTGCCTTGGGCTTGCATATGAAATTGCTGTGTGATATGGATATGGATATGATGGTTACACACGCACACACCCCCCAATTCCTGCTGCCAGGACAATATTTACTATGAAAATATTATTCGCTCATATGGACTTGAGGTCGTAATCCATAATTGGTTTGCCCCGTTTGACATTTTCATGCAATAAGTGCAAATTGTTCTGGGATTTTGCTGGCTCTTGGCTGAAAGTTGAAAGGGTGACGAGAAAGGATTTTAATTGGATTATATAACGTTGGAAGACAAGGATTTTTGATTAATAAACGGGCAAAAGTGAAAGAGTTGTGGAACATAAGAGAATTAATCAATTTAACTGAGAATCCTTGGGGAAAATAATAAAATTGGAGGGCAAGTCGTTAGGTTTCTGACTATTTTAATTTGTATTCCTAATTCTAAATTAAAGGAAATGGCTCTGCGGTAAAAGAGGTTACTCTACTTAGCCTTTTATGAAAACTAATAGCTCAATTAATTTGTGAAAATGCCGGCATCTTAGCCCATACGACTATCAGGCACTCTCGAGGCATGGTAGCAAATCACAGAAATGAATGGAAGCGACAAGCGACGATGAGTGATAGGGATCAACAATACAATTCGTGTAGATTTTCTATACGAATCATTCCACATTTGAAAACCTTAACTTTTATTTTGAAAAACTACTTGGAATGTGTAAAGAGCAGATTTCTAAGCTCGATAAAAATGATAATTCTAGTTCCAAGAGTGAAATTCTTGAAACAAACATGCATATTTTAACCCTTTTTTCTTGATTTAAGCGCTTTAATACTTGATTCAAATACAAAACATGCTCAAATCGAGTAGAAAAGTTCTTAAATCAAGTGTTAAACGTATTCAAATCCACGATGGCTTATTTTTAAATCAACAGCATTGTGTAAGAGCTCTAGAGTTAGAGTAAGATTAATAATTAAGAGCTCCACCGGTTCAAAAGTATAACAATATAAAATCGTTTTTTCTTCCATTCTTGTTAACAACAAAACACCACAGTTTGTCAACTGTCAGTCCACCAACCGCATCTTCATGCAAGCAATTTTATAACTGCTTGGGAATTCCACAAAGCAACATGAGTGCAAAAATCGTTGCCGCTCGTCTCTTAATAGTTTTCCAACACATCAAGCTCCCATAAAAAAACGAAACTGTGAGAGCGGGTTGATTGCTATTCTCTCAAATGAGCTTGCTCTCTTCTCTCAATATATTCAGCTTACTCCATTCGCCTCAAAATAACAAGCTGATAACAAATTGAGCTCGATTTCAAGAGCGAAATTTTTGAAAATTCTTTATATAATTCATTTTCCCCGAAGATTATACCTTAAATATATATATATCAATAATGATTTCAAAGATGTCTACAATACTTAAGGCATGGCTAAAGATTAGAAAAAGTTATTGTAATTTATCTTCCCAAACATTTTTCCATTAAATTTGTCTAGCATAATCCTTAATGGTAGACCAAATAAACACTCAACTTGAGGGGCTCTAATCACCTCCTGCGCATATGCTGGCAATCAACTGGCAGTCAATCCTTCCCACAATCAATTAACTCTCCATTTCCACCACCCCCCCAAAAGAGCACGCACACAGCAAACTTTACTAAGTCCTCCTCAATGGGCACACCTTTAAGCCCATTCGCCCCCCCCCCTCATTCCCCACCCTCTGTAACCATCCTATGCGTAAACTCTGCCGCTGGGCCAAAATTGATAACATTGTAACATTGAATTTTCTGCATATAAATGAATTAATTTTCTGTCGACGCATCCTCGTTGTCTGTCTCTCCATGGTATCAGGCATCAGCACTGGCATCCCTTCCAGGCTGAATTGTGTGTGCCGGGCTAATTTCCATAAACCCACCGAAAAACACAAGTTGAAGAAGTCGTTCCACCATTGTTATGCTAAAGTTTCGCTTTCCGAAAAAGGGGTTGCAAAGTAACCAAGGAGCGGGGGGCAGGGCACCGAGGGTTGGACCACCAGGTTCGAGTGCGAATCCGCTAAGAATTTTTGTTAGCCCTCTGGCCCAGAATGGGATGAGCTCACCACCAAAACAAATTGTTGCACAATACCTGGAACTATGAAAAGAGCAACCCATGTAAGCACCTTAAATATCCGAAAACCGAAGCGCCCCTGAGTCCCAGAGCTCCTGAGCGATAACTGTAGCCATTCCCGCCGTTGTTCTGCGTTGTTCTCACATGGGCCTAATCGTCCATGAGTAAAGGGCATGTGTGGGTCTCTATAGGAGAATTAGTTCATTGTTTTGCTTGCCTGCAATTGCCTGTGAAATTGCATTGAAATGCGAATTGCATTAGCCGCCCCTGCACGATGTGTGCTGTCAATCACATCATCCAGCCCGGCGGACGAGCGAAATGTAAGGTGTTTGCTGTCAGATTTTCTCCCAAAACCCGAGAACCGCTATAAATTTTATACGCTTCTTGAAACTTTATTTTATGGCCAAAACGCAAACGAAACACAGAAAGAAAAGTATAAGAAATGCAAGCGGAATGGAACGCCGTTAATTTACGAGATATACTCCCCATGGATTTTGGTACGATCTATTGTGTATACAAATTACAGGAGAACACCAGAATCACATGGCAAGCTATGTGCTGGCTCCGTTCGTGTGAATTTGAAATAAAACACACTGCACCTAATAGTAAAACTTGGATGGAGATAGTGCAAAGTGCACATGGGCGGGGATGTGGGACCGATCGCACTCCCCCCCCTCCCCCCACACATCGTTCAACTTGTGGGCTACGCCCTTGCCTCCACAGATGCCAGCGATATGCCACAAATGGACTGGTGCCAGGCCATCCGCTCTCCCTATCCCAATTGTGACAGCAGACGACCTCAAAATCTGTCGAGAAAAGTCGTCTCGCGACCCCCAGACATGTGTCAAGTCAACGCGTTAAATGTTTGTGGAGCATTTAAAAAATATTTTCATGTAATTTGGTAAACTAATTGTTGCCGCTTGTTTTGACAATAAGGCATTTGTAGCTTTTCAGCGGATTTGGATAGGCACGGGATTTTGATTGACTAGCAACTGACAGGCCGAGAGTTGGTCCATCTTTGCCACTCCCCACTCTTCCCCATGTTTGTTGTTGCTTGGGGTTTTCCGGTAGCCCGAAAGGCGGGGGCCCCCCCTCATGTTGCATTATGTTAGACATCGACATGTAATTGATATATATTGGATGCAATTCCCTTCTCCCTGGAACATATGTTTTGCACTGCTAATGTTTGTTTACTTTGTATTGTTTTTAAACTAATGCCGGAGACTTCAGCTCAGGAGTACAGGGGGAGTAGGCTACTAGTTCTGAATCCATGTGCTGAGGGAAAATTCATTAATTGGCGGGATATGGTAGGGATGGGGGGTAGAAGATCGGAATGATGTGTGTGATGGGAATGCTTAGAGGACAGATAGTGGGATATTTATGGATTAGATGTAAATAGATTGGGATTAATGAATAGTTTTAGATTACTGATGTTGCTTGGGAAATGCCAGCTATAAGGAGCTTAGCTTCATTGTGCGGTAGGTGGGCTGCTAGCTTTGTGGTTCTTCCAGTGTAACAAGATTCAGCTCGAACGCCATTCATTGTGGAATTAAAGCAAACCTTACTTATTTTCCTTTATTCGATACTTTTAGGTACATTAAAAACCATCTCTTTGGACGGAGTAGGGCTTACACCTGCCAGACCCAAAGAAACTTGAAGTAGAACTGACGGTAGAGAAGCGGAAAGTATTGGTAAAAGATGAAGAGACCACAAAGAGACGGCTAACCACAGAGTTTGATGAAAGAGAGGAGTGATTAGTGATCTATTTCCCACACGGAACTAGAACTAGAACTAGAAAAAGAAACACCATCTCAAGTTTCCAACTAGAACATAATAATAACACACAAGTGAGAAAGAATCTTTTGTTGCAATAACACTCCCTGCACTCAGAGAAAAAATAGAGAATTTCATACTTGGATCAAGAATTTTCGAGATCAATAGTTCGATAAGAGTGAAAATTCTCGATCCAAGAGTGAAATTCTTGATCCAAGTATGAATTTTTGATGACGGTTTTCTTGATCCAAGAGCTTCAATACTTGATCCAAGTACGAGTCAGTCTCAAATCAAGCACGAGAGTTCTTGGATCAAGTGCTAAACATACTCGTTTTCAAGATTGTTCTTCCCATTTTCAAGAGCTCATCACATTCAAGAGAAAGATCGTTTATTCTTAAATCAAGAGCTTCACAGATTCCAACCATACAACAATTCAATATCAGTAGTTTTTTCCATTTATTTCATGGAAAACTAAGCATCAGTCCTTCTGTGTCAACTATCAGTCGAACAGAGATCTCTCAATGCCATAACAAAAATCTATTACGCTCTCCGCTCGATATAATACAAAACTGTAAGAGCAGACTCAAAGTTATTCTCTCAAATGTGCTTGCTCTCCTCTCTCAGTTTCTTTACCTCACTTCCCTCGCCTAAAAGAACCAAGCTAAGAACGTAATTAGCTCGACTTCAAGAGCGAAATTCTTGAAAATTTAAGAACGAATAAATATTTTTTCAAGAGCGTTTGTTCTTAAGTTATTCGTTCTACTTTTTTCTGGGTGTGGATGTTAGCCGCAATGGAACAATTAGCTACCAATGCGGTCCCAAATAAGTTAATGAAATTTCGCCAAATATAGATGAAAACATTTCTGATTCCATTAAGTAAGCTTCAACAAGATGTCGGCCAGTAAAAACGTTTCTTAGACACTGCAAGAGTTAGAGCCCCCAACATCTCAAAATTTGATTACTAAATATGTCCATCTATAAAACTATGGGAGATTTGACTCTTCACTCTTCACACTTCATTCGTTTTCGATGTTGAACATCGATTTCGATCAAATCATAGGAATTAGGAGTTAGAAAATAGTCCAGCTTTAAATAACCGACTGCTCTAGTTAGCGTCTGACTTCAAATTCTCAAAAATTGTTATTTGACCCACGTTTCAGCCGAATCCTTCAATCGTTTCTTGTAAATTACAGTTCCTAGCAATTCCGAAACTAAAACAGGACTGTAAATTTAGGTTGAATCAAAACTGTGAACCGGTTAGCCACCGGCTTAAAACTGTGAAACTTTCAAAGACTATGAACCTGAAATTTGGGTAATGTTTAGTGATATATTATTAGATATTATACTGGGTAAAGGTTTTCCGAACCGGTTTAAAAGTGGCCCATATTTCAGAATATATTTCAGCAATGAACTGTATGTTTGATGTGTATAGGTTGATAGAACATATGAAGTGAGTTGGTTTAAAAATTGTTCTAAAATGGTAACTATTGAAGTTATGATCTCGAAATTTAGTCTATAGGTTAATTAATATAGAATTAAACATTTTACTAGTTCACCTCCGGACTTGAGCCGGTTGAAAAGTGTTTCACAGATATGGACATGTCTCAGAAGTGAAATTCAGGAAGATTTAAATAAGATCCTTTATAAATTTTTATATCCTTGGGTCAAGCCAGACCATAATTGGATAAGTTGTGATATGAAACATTGGTCTGTATGTTTATAATGTGTGCTTTCAAAATTTGACTGGTTCCAGACTGGAGCAAACGGGTTTGAAAGAGTATTAAAGCCATTTCTCAGAAATTCTGCGAACTATGATATTGAAATGGGCTTCGGAAGCTAGCATCAAAAATTCAAAAATGATTTTATCATATTAATCTTCTAGTTGATACAAAAACTCTTCCTTCCAACCACCTCTAATCTTCATGATTTTTATGACAACCAAACAAGATTCACTAACAAAAACATCTCATGTACGGATAAGTTGAAGCATTTTAAACGATAATTTAATACCCTAGCTCTTCCAGTCACCCCACTTGACATTTCACAAATAAAAAATTTAACTATTCCCCTTACTTCGAGCCCCTTCCCTAGCTCCCTCGATTCTCTACTCAAAAATTCTATAGAAAATGCATAAAATTTCAAGCATGGTTTGTATACACAAATTTGTTTGCTAGTAATTAACAAATTTAAGGGAAACAAAATCATTAATTCCCAACAATATAAAATCCGAGTTTATTTCCAACAATAATACAAACATTTAATGCCCTTCCCTCCCCACCAACCACACCATAGCCGGTGCCCAAACTTCGTTGTCGTAGTGCCGCTTTCCGCCGTACTGGGCTGTATATCAAAAGTCTAATAAGTGCTGAGTACTGCCACAAGGGATGCGGGGTATGGGGAGAGCAGGGGGTTAGCTGAGGATCATGAATCCGGTTGGGCACATGCCAGTTCTGGGATGATTGTGTTTTTTTCTGGGAAAAAACTGTCGACGCAACGTCTACGGTGTGCAAACACATTCGCTTGGACCATAAAACTCACGCGAGCGCATAACTGCAACTGCAAATGAAATGATCATTAAATAAGGTGCAGAACGATGCCTGTTTATGACCACAACGTTTATATACACTAGATGAACCAGAAAGGGGGGGGAGGAGGGATAATTTTGAGACTATGCGATGGCTTTCGCTTGGGGGACATTTCAATATTCTGAAAACCTGACCCGAAACGGTCAAAATTTGCATTTCTGGCACCTTGAAGTTCGAGCACAATTGCAAAAGAGAGTTTTCATCAAAATTCCACTATTTATTTCCCCCCCACTTGGCACTTGACTTATTGTTGGCGCAGACGTTTTCAGCTGACGTTAAATTTAACTCGTTTGCATTTTATGCCATATGCAAATTGATCACAACTGTCGCCCATTAAACCTCAGACCACTGCGGGCGAAATTGCATTGCTACCTCCCCTCCCCCTCCCCCTCCCCATTCCCCATTCCCCTTCCATCACCGTTGCGTTCCGTCAAGCAAATTGCAATTGCAGTGGAAATTTTAAACCAATTAAAACAGCTGGCAAACGCGGCGTATGCGTAATGAAAAGAAAATATTAATAAATCATACGTGACCAATCAATTTCATGCTGCGTCGACGAATAAAATTAAAATAATTTCTGTGGTAAAATGTTGTTCAAGTGGCACACGACACAGAATCAATATTTAATTTATAATTAACTTTACAACATGGCAAAACAAGCTACAAGCAAACAGCTGAAGCCGAAGCACAAGCCCAAGCATACCCCCAGATCGATGCACTTCATCTTTTTAACACACAAAAACGTAGCGAATTTGAAACACATTTGCCGTAGACGAGGGGATGACGACACTTCGGGGGATTGGGATTTGTGGCGGCTTTAAACGTTTGCCACTATGGGCAATTAACGCGGCCATACGCAAACACTGGCCTGATCCTTTAGACAAACAGTCAGAGGGCAAAAATTCCCAACTTGCAGAGAATCAAGGCAAACCCAGCCGGGGTAAGTTAGCTAAGCAGCGAGAGAGAGAGAGAGAGAGAGAGAGGGCGAACGAGAGAGCCAAACGAGGGTGAAAGGTGGACGAAACTTCAGGCTTGGGGGATGCTAATTGAAAAACTCAATATTTGCCTAGGCCAGGCCGGGGTGGTGGTTCCTGATACGGTTTGATTTTGATGGTGGTTACAACTTTGGCAGCCATTTTTCTACGATGATCGTTGACAACATTTTTGTAAGGAAAAAGTGGGAAATGAAAACTTGACTGGCAAAGGAAATGTGCCAAGTAACAAAGAAATCAGTTAAGTCAACAGGAAATGCTGATGTTGATGTTGAATTACAACTTGGAGAAAGGTAAAGGCAAATGTCAAGGGCACTTTCTTACTGTCAGAGAAAGGTATAAGGTAAAAGTAGAAGAAATGTGGCTAAAAATAAAGGTGGCACAACTTTTCTGATTGAAAATAATTCAATTTTATAATTGGTTGATACCTATCGAACTGTGTTCAGCAGAAAACATCAGAATCAGTTAAATACCCTTAAATAGTTGTTTCCTAGCACGCTTTAATCCATTTTGCTGTACATTAGGGGTCGGCAAAGAGAACAGAGTTGTTGCCACTGACATCTGGGAAATAAATTTACGTATAAGCACGCAAAAAAAAGGTCAAAACGCTTACAAAAGCTTCTCTGTTTTACACAGGGAACAGAACTCAGTATAGCTAGTTGCTGGATTGTGTTCATTATGTTGAAGCTGCTATTATTCTGCCAAATTCTCTGCTCCCTTTGCCGACCTGTGTTCATGTGCACAGAGCTGTAAGTATTGAATATCAGACATCGAGTAATGGAGAATGAACTGTACAAAATCGAAAGATAAATGCCATAAAATTCGGTTTTCAATAGAATGATCCATAAAATTGGCCATTCGGTTTAGTATAGGAGGAAAGCACAGTTCACCGGATAAATGCACTTCTACAGAGATGAGAGAGTACTTAGAGAAAGTCAGCTTGGCCAAGACATGAATCCAGTAGCTTTTTGGAGAGCTGATATAAGCTGAAATTATACGTGTGCCTACTGATATCCGATTTGTAGAATCAATCTGATACTTGATATATTTTGGTAACCAATATCAGTTAGTCTCAGATTCGATAAACATTTTATGGTTTAAATGCTCTTTAATAACTTTCAGTTATGTCTATCGATATATGGATAATTTTTGGATTTGATATTTTGAGAAATATCAACATACCGGACAAATCTAACTAGTAATGATGCAGTTTGATTTCTAGGATCCATTTTTCGTTTCTCAGTTTCAAATCAATCGAGCCGCAGTCTTGAGTCGCTTAGATCAGGTGATGATCAGATCAGATCTTGGGTTAAAGTAAGAAAATAAAACTTGATTTGGAATTTACTTAAGATATGACGTTTATATTCTACTCATATTCTATATGAAAGATCAGTTGGACCGGGATTTTCACCCTAAGTTGATTTTTGTCTTCAACTTTTGGTACCAGCATCAGAACCTTTAAAAAGACATATTATGAAGAATATATTGAACCTTATTTTAGTGAAATAAGTTGCTGAGAACACGTGAGGTATATCAGACCAAAATTTCAGTTAAAAGGTTGAAAAGTTTAGTTGTCCTTCACGAGAGTTAACTTCTCAACTTTGTATCATGTTGAATAAAAGCTTTAGATATTTGGTCTGTGCGTTGATGAATCAGTCAGTGAGTAATATTGGAAAAAGTATTACTAAACCTCAAATATATATAAATTTGAGAAATTTTAGTTCAGTTGCACAGTTACTATAGCTGCTAATCGAACTAACCGACGGCAAAACCAGAGGATGCACAGCAAACAAACACGCACGTACACACACACACACACACACACACACACACACACTCGCAGACACTCCAACTCACACATCCATGGCATTTTCAATTTCTTGTATCTGTGTGCCAGTGGCCGACAGGTAAACCAGCTAAGAGATGGACAGACAGCGGAGACAGGTCGGTCAGAGAATGGTCTTGTTGGATATGTAATTTATGTGCGGGCTTCGGTGGCGGCCATCGAAACGAGGCAGCAAATGGCCAACGCCACACACCGTTGACCGACTGGTCAAAACACAAAGACAACAACAATAATAATAGCAGCAGCGGCGGCAGCAACAGGGCAACAACAATAGCTTTGGCTGTGGCTACGAGAGGCAGTTGGTGAGTTGAAATGTGGAATTGCCAATTGTTGTCGATGCCACCACTCGGCGACGTTGCTCTGCCTCTGCCTCGGCCTCGGCCTCGGTCTCGGCATCCGTCGCAGTAGCAGCTGACGTTATTTTCATAAATGCTCTAAACGAGCCAAAGCGAAAATGCTCCGTTGGTGTGCGTGTGTATCTGTGAGATACTTTTGTATCTGCTGCGCAGCGACAGCTAACGCTCTTCTATGGGCGTGGCCTAGTCACAAAACTTTTGGCGCTCAATTTGAATGCAGAAAACTTGTTCCGCTTATGCGGCACGCCCCAGTTAGATACATAAATATTTATAAACTTTAGATACTTTTCGGCAAGGTGTGAAAAAAGCAGAGAACGGTGAGCACGGGAGTGCAAAAAAGGTGCACAAGATTATGAAAAAGTTGGCAAATCGAAAATGGCTGACCCCAGCCAAACCCCCCCCTCCGTCACCCCTCCCCATCCCACACCGCGCACCGAGTGTATTTATTTTTGCTGGCGATTTCTGATTTTTTACAAGCCACCACAACCTGATCCGGGGCTGGGGTGGGGTGAGGTGGGGGGGGGCTCCGAGTTCGGCGGGATCCTCATTCATCTGTTTTGCATAATTTTGCTAATTTTGTTGTTTATTTTCGACAATGATTTCCTCCCCAATAATCGTTTTTCTATTCGCGTAACATTTGTGCTAATTTATTTTATTGTTTTCATATGTGTGATGTAAAATGGCTTTGATTTTTGGCTAACAATTTATTTGGAAATTTTAATTGTGCAAATATTATGCTTTAGATTATGCCGATTTATTTTGTTATTAAAAGCGGAAGTCATCAAAATGCAAAACGTGAATTGTAATTGTAATTTGTTTCAATTTGGTTATTATTGTTTGCGTTTCCCTATTGTTGTTGTTGTTGTTGTTATTTATTTGAAATGTATCCGGCGGATAAATTGAGCACGCACAGCGAAACAGATGCATTTGATACTTTTTTAATGAAGCCTGCACACATTTGAATTTGATTGCCAATTCGGTTTTTTTGTTTCAGGTCTGTTTGCTTTGTTTTTGTTATTGTTCTAACATTTTTATGGTGCCATAGATTTGTAATAATTCAATTAAATAGCCAATGGAATTACTAGAGTAAATAGATTTTTGGTTAGATGTGGCTAATTAGCTTTTGATGGAAAGGAAATGATGGACTTACTTTGATTGGCATTTGTTTAGTTGGCATCGATTTATGGAATCATTAAATTCTTTGTAGAAGTTTGATGGAATTGGAAGAAGATGTAGACCCGGCGGGAAACGATTCTAAGGGGATCGAATCTGCGCTGTTTTTTAGCCTTTGATTTTAAGTAAGTAACAAAATTCGACACCCCTCAAAGACTTTGGTTTCTAGATCCTTGATTTATGATTTAATTAGATGATTCATTTAAAGTGTGAACTAAGTTAGCTCCATCTGAGCGAGAAATGTAAACAGTTTGACAATAAAATGTCTTAAATGTGCTGATTTACACCATTGTTACAAATCATTGGTAAGACTTTTATACTCGGTACCAGTGATGGGCAAGCCCTTGCTACCATTGCTCTGAGAGTTAATTTACTGCAGCTGTCGCCGTTTAGTCGCATCTTGGCGTCACCACGCACAAGGCGATAGAAGGACAAGTGCAATTGTGAGTTAAAACAACAAATCTATTGAGTTTCGGATATCAAAACATATATATGCAGTGCATGTATTGCTTGTCCACTCGAGCCTCGCTTTTAGATGTTACTTTCTTATTGTTGTTACTCCCAAACTCAAATTTCCTGCCCACCACTGCATTTTAGCATACGTAAACAGAAGCTGTGGCATACAGAAGGATGCGAAAGTTTGTGGTTAAGCCCCCCTCTGAATACAATCATTGAAGACACTCTTTTTAAAATGAGACTTTTAAAATCTGATAGAAGGGATTTCTATAAGCATACCCAGTGTTTCATATTTACCCTAGGTTCGCTTTCTGTGAGTACTTTTGTGCAGCATCTTAAAGCAACAATAATTTTAACTTAATTCTTACTCTGGAAGTCTACTTATTTACATAACATATAGTATGTATGTATCTACACACCAAACTGATCCAAATTTGTGCTCATAAAAGTATGCTTTGGTTGCTTTAATAGTTATCTTTTTGAAGCCTTACTCATAGACAGTTTTGAGTCAAAACTTGTGACAGCATTATACATAAAATTCTCAGTATATTCTCTCAAAATGTCGGAACAGTTACAAGTATAAAACAGGATATTCGTTTCAAGCCATGAACTTACAAAATCTATATTTTCCTCAATTTTTCCTCTTCACAATCATAGCATACTTTGAAGGGCATACATCATGATCAATTTTGTGGTATTATCATATTGATAGACTTAGAAGATTCATATGTGTTGAGGTTTCGAGTTTATCTTTCTCAAAATCATTTGCAAAATGTGACCACTAGCACGATCTTATAGTTTAACAAAGTTTTTGAGAAAATTTTAATAGAAATAGTAGAAATAGTTAACTATTTTTCAACACAAAAGAGCTGTTGATGGCACTAGAAGAGAACCGACTAGGCTAATCAGAAGATCAAAAGTAAAGAGTATCTTCAATAATAAATAAAGAAATTCCATTTGGATGGATTCGAGCTTGAAACCAACATCTTTTTCCGAAAAAACCTAAGCCTGAGTTTGTCGAATACTTTCCATTGCAAATGTTACCGTTATAGATAAAGCTAAAAGGTCCTGGTTTTTCCTTAATTATCTAATTTTAATAGCAATGGGTGTTATCAGTCCAGAAATAGCAGGGATGCAAACCGGTTCGAGCTGAACCGGTTTTGAACCGAACCGAACCGCTTATTCCTGCATGTGAGCCGAACCGCAAACCGAACCGGCTTTCTTTCAGAATTTCTGAACCGAACCGAAAACCACAAATAAAAACGGTTCGGTTCGGTTCAGTTCTCTGACGAGTTTTAACGGGAATTGCTTTCCTCTAGCCAATGATTTTGATTAATTAGGAAATTTCAATCGTTTCCCAAAGATAATTTTCAAACATTTCGTTCGACCCTCTACATATTTAAAGTTGTCGATTCAATTTAACTTTTAGAGATCGATATAAATTCTGCAATTTCACGCCGATCTCTTAATTTACCTGTCATCAATCCAAATTTGTTTTTTCATTAGACAATATTTTACATTTTCTGTGGTACTTCTTGACCTTAATTCAATCTTAATCTGCCAATAAATAAGGGCATTCCTCCAGGAACTGATAGACGAGTTCTAGCAATCCGACATAATAATCTTTGCAGATTGCTCTAAGGATTTTAAAGATATTCGAATGGATTATAGGATTAAAATTTCAAAAATGGTCGAATAGCCACTTCACGAAATCATAATTCATAATGTGCCTTTGTGAACCACTGAACCGAACCGAAACCGTGGTTCATTTAACTCCAAAAACCATGTTATGAACCGAACCGGCGGTTTAGAAACTATGCGAACCACTGAACCGAACCAGTACTTATTTTCGAGTGGTTTGCATCCCTGAGAAATAGTGTTTGATATTGCCCTTCTTTACCTAAGTTACCTCATCTTGAACAGAGTTTAAGCCTGATGGATATCCTTCACTTAATACAAAAGATTAAATCGCTGCCATGGACCTAATACCGTAGCTTTTTTCGAGTCCTTTAATCAGCAAAGACTTTGTCTCCCCAGAGCCACTTATCTAATCGATTGTTTCTTCATCGTTTCAAGACAGACATCCTTCTTTCTAAGAGTACCCAAAATCAAACAGAATTCTCACCATACAAATCGCATAAATGGATATTCAGCATAAACTTTCCCATCTAGGCTGCCATATCATTTGCCCATCCGCTTAAAGTAAACACCATAAATCGATTATTGATTATACGATACTCCGGTTCCTTCATACGAGCGCATTTTTAATGATGGCCAAAAACTGTTGAAATTGAATTTCCAGGGAGTGGAAACTAATTAAATGGAAGCCACTTTGGTGGCAAACGGCTCTAGCGACAGAGGCAGCGACGGAGGCAGGACAGTCGCCATTATGAATGCCAATTGACTGAGTGGTGAGGGTGATGGTGAGGGTGAGGGAGAGGGTGAGGGGGAGAGGGAGTCGGCAGCGATGGCAACAAAAACTCAAACTCGAAAATTCGAATTCGGGCATAAGTGACAATTCAATAAGCCATGACGTGCCCAAATGTTTATTTAGCATATAGCGACGGGGCGAATAAGCGACGATGCTTGACTGGCGCAGTGCGAGAGCAAGGGGGAAGTGGAAGCGGCTGCGGAAGTGAGAGAAGGGACAACGTCTGCATTTAAACGGTGCTACACATATATATATATATATATGTATTTATATATGTATGTGCTCGGGCTGCAGACAATTTACTCTCGTTGCCAACCAGCAGCAGCAGCAGCAGCCCGCCACTTTCCGAGTCTGCTCAAGAGATGGAAATGTTTATTTAGGACAAATTGTCTTGGTTAGAGTGTAGGCAGCAGGAAATTGCTCACTGCATTGCCCATTGAGGGGTTATACTGTGTACCACTGGGCATACCTTGTTAAAATGGTTTATCAATTAATATGCTTCATTGAGACAGTAGACCCATTTCCCATTTCCCATTTCCCATTTCCCATCCAGCATCCACCATCCCCCACGCCGCCTGGCCTGGTAATAATTTTTTTTTGTCAAATTGACTGCAAAATCTTTCGAACGAACTGTTGACATGTGGTTGAGGTTGCGGGGGCCTTTGACTGTCGCCGTTGCACATCTCTTTTTTTAGGCCCGCCTTTTGTTTGCTTAGCCGCGCGCCATTGACGACACGTTTTCCAGCTGCGTTCATCTAATTTTGTTAATCTCTATGATACAGTTACTCTCTCCAGCTCCGGCTCCCTCTCTTCGTCTGTTTTCTCTGTTGATTTTCCGTTGTTTTGATGACTTATCAGCTCAATTTGTGCATAATTAATTGCCACAAATGAGTGCAAGTATCTGACAGATACGTTTTTAATAACACTGTTGATAGCTAAAAGTATCTCAAGTGGCAAATATCTGATGAATACTTTAGAGGAGATGTTGAAAAGGCCAGCTGACAGACACAAACGTAGGTCGAAGTGCCATGGACTAATGTAATTTATAATTTTTAGGGATGATTTTGAATTGGCAAATCGGAATTGCACATTGAAATATTCTCTTGCCTTTACGCATCTTGATTATCTAAGACTTTAGTATAATTAACACATTTATTCCCATAGTTATTTTCGAAGATTTTGTACAAATAGCAAACAAATTAAACTTGCAATGGGCTGCTTGCTCATGACTTCGCAGTTTTAGGCTACCTTCTTTGCTGAGATATTTACCTGTGACTGTAGTCACCTTGCCTGTGTGTGTAGCGTATTAAGTTGTCATGCCATGAACATACACGAGGTCTCCAGTTCGAATCCAAGACTGGGAGTATATAGTTACAAATACAAACTATAAACTTTTATTAGTTTTTCAGAATGTAGTATAATCAATGAATGCTTTTCGAACTAGACTCCAAATCAACTCAAGTCTATTGGGTTTAACTCAGATTACGAGCCCATAATTTAAATGAAACTCTTTCCCATCTCCTGGGTGTCAATTAAAGCTCAATTCAGTGACAATCCGATGCAATTTCGGGCTTGGCGGACTTTCGAGTTGTATTAAATTTTAAAAATACGGCGCCCGTCTCTTCTTGCAGCATTTACTCTCTGCAAGATACTCTTATAAAATCAAGTCAAAAGAAAACTGATCTACAAGTGGTCAATTGCAAAAAGTATTCTAAAATATTCTTTAGAAGTTACTGTTTCTCCAGCTTTCAAAGAAACAGCAGCTACAGTTCCGTAGAGTTCCGAGAGGTAAGTGTCCTCAATTCCATAGTTATGTTTGTATCCCCGATCGTACTTATAAAAGTAAGCTTAATAAACTTTTACGATTTTATCGAAGTTGCTGGACGAAGTTGTTTCTATAATACAGCAGAAAACATTGATCTTATATACGTGAGCATAACAGATCTTTGATCAAATCATCATCAATCATTCGTCAAAGTCTCGGAGAATCGTGTAAGAAAGTTTTTTATGCGTTGGTATTATACAATTTTCTTCCTTCCGTTTCGAAACTAAGAATAGAATATCCTAAACCAAAAACTATCCCATTTCTATGCACTTTTAATGGTCTTCGATTCAAACATTGGATATAAAAAACCAACATATTCTACCTTTGTTTCAACACCGGCAATTCTTACTCCAATACTGAGCCTCTACTTACAATTCATTGGCTTTACGCTTGACAGAAAGCTCATCTATCTGGCCCTAAAATAACAATTTTTTGTTGACAATTCAAATGTCAATTAAAATAAATTGTTTCTTTGAGATAAATTTGGCAAATAAAAGTCACGCCCAGACAGACATCGGGGTCGACAAAAGTATCCACTTTCCCCATTCCCTCCACTCAAACTCCACATGCTCTGCCGAATCTCGCTCCACCCAGCAGCAGCTTCTTAGACCAGGCGACGTCTTCGTCGACGTCGTCGCTGTAGTTGTTTTCACAATGTAAATATTTAAATATTTTCAAGACAAACATTTGCGTGTTGTCTCTGAAAATATGTTGATAAAATATTTGCTCAGTAAACTGGTTAAAAATTACAACAATTCTCCACAACTTGCCACGTCTCGTGTCTTGTTTGGTCGTGTATTTTCTCTAGCCTGACTTTGGCATTTGTTTTATTAATTTTCTCAACACTTTTCAGCCAAGGCGTGGAAAAACAACGAACAGGAGGCCGAGACGGGGTGGGGGAGAAAAAAAAAGAATATCGAATAGGGAGCGGATTTGGTTTTTTGTGTTACATGCATTTTGCATCTGGTGGTGGCCTTCTAAAAACGCATAAATATATGCAGTGTGTGTGTGTGTGTGTGTGTTTGTTGTTGTTACAATTATTGTTGGCCGAGTATTGTGGTTGTTGGGGTTATAATTGCCAGAGCGGTTTGTGCAGACAGCGCGGCACCAAGTGGTTCGCATCCCATGGGAACAACCACAACCATATCGAATCGAAGAGAAGGCCTTTACTTTGTATTGATTGGAGAATTTTCATTTATCCTTTGTTTTTGCTGCACTTGCTCATTTCCCCGCAAACCATGAATCATGTCCAGAGAGAGCCCGTTTCGCTCTCCCCTTGGCTGGAATTTCACATAACACATTCCAATTGCGGTTGGCTGACATTAATTATAGCGCAAACGATCGATTAGCAACATTTTAAAATTCATTAATGAATTGTTTCTCAAACAACACACGCACCAGCAACAACAGCAACAACAGCAACAACAACAGCAACAATAGAAGAAAAACCATGTACATAAATAAGCAGCCACATGCGCGCCCCACTGTCTATATGGTGGATAAGCTGGATGGGGCATTCGGATGGGGCACAGTGAGCGTGAAAAGTGTTGCTCCTTACAATAAGTCTACAAATTCTTCAAAATTATTGAGTTCGCATTTTAGATCTACATTCATGAATTTGTATACTTAAATGAAGCAAAACTGTTGGCGGATCTGTAAAGTTCTCTAGTGAAATCTTATCCCAGGGAATATGGGATAGCACCATTTCCAATTCAATGAGATATGTGTCTTTTCTAAGCGCATAATAACTGAACTGCTTATAATTAAATGATTGATGTTTGATGATTGAGGGTGCCCGTGGCCTATACGCTTTAGGCGCATGTGTTGTTGTTTTGCGCAAAGCGAAACAGAAGCGCCCATGGTGGTAAAGCGTCCATTTTTAAAATAATAAATAGCAGACCTGGAAAGCAAGTTTATCAGCTGTCGCAGCAGGCCTTGAATTCTACTTTGAGTGTGTCCTTAGTTCAATTCCATTTCAATCAAAGTATCAGACAACTCAACAATATCATTTCATACATTCAAAATATTCCAACTTTCGAAAATGTCCGGAACTACCCAAAAGTATCGTAACTTTGTAAACGAACCCATGGGCAACAAGGATGTTGCCCAGTTGGCTGGCATTGGCGAAAAGCTGGGCGAACGTTTGACCGAAGCCGGCTTTGATAAGGCCTGCACTGTGCTGGGACAATTTCTGGTGTTGAAGCGGAATCAGGAGTTGTTTTGTGACTGGATGAAGCTCGTGTGCGGGGCCAATGCCAAACAGTCCAGAGATTGCTACATGTGTTTGAATGATTGGTGTGATGAGTTTTTGTAGGAAGAGATGTTCTAGTTTATAATTTGTGGTTAATGCTTGCCGCTTACTTATGGCACCCACTGTTTTTCCTTTAATAAATCGAAGAAAAAAACTGACTGAAAAATGACGAGCTGACGATTTGTTACGGTATTTTGATATCTACGCAGGCTGGCGTCTTGTCTCCTCATCCCCCGCCGTCAGAAGAAAACAAAAAACTTATTATGCACAAATAAATAGCCGAAACCGAAGAAATAAAAATGTAGAAACAATTGTTCTGGCCGTTCGCAATTGATTTATACGAGGAACGGAAATCGTAGACTTTTCGACGCGCAGCATGAGTGCAGCAGACGATGAATGTGGATGTGGCTGCATGTGTATCCGTAAGATACTTCTTCTCCCATGAAATATGTTTGCAAACAAATTAATAACAATCGATCTGGAACTGCCAAGAATGCCCCAGAGTGGCCAGCTCGCTCTCTCCCACACAAATGATCTACGATTTGGCGGCCCATGGCTTCTGTTTTTATAATTTGGGTTACATAAACAAGGCAATAAATACATTTCGGCTGAATGAGTGTGCAATCTTCTGGCGAATCTCTAGGTGGTTTTGATGAGGCTCGCTCCCGCTCCAGTTGTTTATCATATTCGAGCTGTCGTAACCATAAATTAGCACCTCCTCGGGACTCCCACCATATGGTTGTTGCCCGGCAAACTGCATTCTGCCAGCGATGGAGATATTTGGCCAATTTGTTTCTCAATGAGTTGCAATTTGGGGCTAATTGGCAACTTCCCTAAACAAGAAATGCCCTTGATGGAAGGAAGGCTGGGTGATAAGGCGAGGCCGGTCAAGCCGAAGCAGGCACACCACATGCGTGGATTTAGGGAAAAGAGTTTGATATTTCCCTCCGCCATGTACGCTCTGCCATGTGTGAGGGATTAGTCTGTGGCTAGCGGGTCACACAGCATGAGCTGGCGCTATGCCTAGCCCAGTTTTGGTGTCTGTTTTATAGCCCCTTGTGCTTCAGTTGCATTTTACCACCTCCGTGGGCGATAAATCTGCAGTGCGCCCGCGGCGCAATGAACTCACCCCGGCCAACACCTCCTACTCCGAATCCATCCTCCTGCATCTTGCCACTGTGGCGGATTGTTTAGTTTGCTGGCGACGATAAACACCTTGGCGCCACGAGGAGAAAAAATGAAAACTACCGCTCAGAGGATTGCCAATTGCACTTTGACAATATGCCCAAAAATGGTTGACCCACCCGCCCGTGCCGCCAACTGAGATCCAGCGACGACGCTCTGGCGGCTGTCGTGCGGTGCAGGCTTCCGTTGAAAGCTCTTGAAATTACACACGATATCTCGTTTAGTAATTATGCATGCATTTATGTTATTGTTAATTGTTTAAACAATACACTTTTCCTTACAGCTCGTGTGCGCTGCGTGAGAAGTGGCAGCCAGTGGGAGTGGGAGCGGGAGCGGGAGCGGGAGGAGTAGTGCTGCTTGAGGATCGGTTACGAAATACCTTTTTTTTCCCCAGTTCGTTGAATGGTTTCTGTTCATTCATGCTTTCGGTTAGCCGGGGATAGAGTGGGTGTGGGTGGTGGAGCATTTAATTCATGGAAAATCGTTTACATGAGATTGTTTCGATATACAGAGACTTGGGCACAGAGGTAAGAAAACTGATCTTAGCACTTAATACTTTTCATTAGCTCAAAGCTGATTTGAGTGCCAAAGGAAGACAGACACAGTTTCCCATTCTGATAAGGTGCTAACTCAAACGAGCACAGAAATTGTTGACCTTATGATTTGAGCTTTTGATAGTATTGATAAAAATTAGAAAGATTCAAATTTTGAAATATTCGAATATTGGAATTTAGAAAGAAACGAGCGAGTTTGACGATTATCTTGACGAATCTACAACGAATCTTCTTCTTGGTTTGGTTCTTGCTAAGTTTTGGTTGCTTTGCTTAAGCTGTATTTTCTCTTGATGAGATCTCAGCTTTCTGTTAGTTGGCTATCAAAAAACTCACAAGAGAACTCAGAAAGCCTATTTCTCATGTCTTGGGACAATAAATTCTTCCCACACTTAGGCCAAGATGGGCCTATATATTCCCTTTTTAAACCAGGAGTGGTTCCTTCCACTTGATAGAGAAGGAATCTCTATCTCAAATTGGTTCGAGAGGTTGAGTAGAAAGGGTTGACCAAGTGTTTTAAGTCTCCTTCTACTAAGAGCTGGGCAGTGGCATAGAAGATGCAATAGTGTTTTCTTCCCTTCGCCATACTTGCAGCTTCTACGATCGACCGTCTTTCAAGCGTGCTGCATGTCTACGGATGAGGCAGTGACCCTTTAGATCTCCGTCCAAAAGTGAGATGTTTCCTCTGCTTAGACTTACAAGAATATTGGTATTGGAATATTGGTAACCCTAGGGCTATGATGCTTCCTATCCGATTAGACATAACATCTAGATTAAGAAGATTAAATATGGTTGCTAAGCGCCTCCATGGGAGTGGTTCGAATGGTTTTTTTTGTATAAGAAATTATGCAACAATTTGCCAATTCTAAACTTGAGCCCTGCCCCAAAACGTGGCCCAGCATTGGATGCAAGTTTTACTCTTTAGAGTCTCACAGCAATCCCTAGAATCAACTTCCGCCATATATACATATTCACGTGTGTGTACGTCTCCATGGAGGCCATAAAGCCATGGCCGAGTTTTTAGTGCCCAGCGATGTCTACTAATACCCAACAACAATAACAACAGCAGCAACTTCAACAAGAGAAGCGACTGCATTTTTATGGCATTAAACAAACTTTGAGAGCGAATGTTTTCGAACACTTTTGAAGTTTTATTGAGATATAAATACGCAAAAATACGCTTCAGAGTCACAGCACCGCCCAAGCAAAAGACCAGCAATTTTCAAATTAAATTTATGATCGATTTATGCAAAAACAACAAAAATTAGAGGAGGGAAAATCAGCGCCAGGCGTCGACATTTGAGTAAATTGGCCACACGAGAACGGGGGGGAGCTAAAATGGGCGGAAAATTGCAACAGCCTAACAAAAATAGCGTTTTCTTTTCTGATTGACTGTTGCGCTCGAAATGCTTTGATCATTAGGTTGCCTACAGATGGCGCTCAATGGTTGATTACATGACATAACCAGTCCCGCTCCCCTCCAGAATGAAGTTATCTATCCTAGCGAAATTTCTTGATTATGCTTAGTTTATTTGGCTTATCAGGCAGTATTTTTTCGGCTTTGATGTCACATTTCAGGCAGAATGATCGTCGGGGGTTCTGATTTGATGTTTATGCGTCAGCCAGCCTTCAGTTTTGGGCCATTTGATGCTGCCGACAACGAAGAAGTTGCCAACCAGTTGACGACGCGACATAAGCAAATAAATAGTTTGGCCATCGCGGGGCAGGGGGACTAATAATGTGGAATTGCGAATAGTTTTGCGCAAATTCAGCACTATCAAAGTGCCAGACCGACATCGACGTCTTTGGGCCCCAAGTGAAATAATCAAAATCCCCAAATCGATATCCACATCTCTGGCAAAAACACGCACCACCAGCGAACAGAAAAAAATACTACTAAAACCCATTGTTTATTTTCGAATTTCGTTAGCGCGTAAATCACGGAAACGACTTCTTCCCAACAACTCGTTGGCATTCCACACACTCTTCCCCTTTCCCAACCCAACCCGTTGCCCACTGCCGGCTCTTCTGCTGGGCCAGACATTTTGTCGACAATTTCCATGGAAGTGCCATAAATCAAATATAAGCTTTCCAATGAGTTTGTGGAATTGTCTGGTAATTATGTTTTGGAAAACTCGAAATGCTGTTGAAGAAAAACTTTTCAACTAATCGAAGAAACAAACTGAATTGGAGAGTGCAGCAGTTGAGGGGAGAGGTAGATTTCTGAATGGGAACTTTGTAAAAATTGAGCAAATAATCAATGAATTATCAGAAAATGGAAAAAAAAAATAGATTGTTGGATATTTTTTTTTTGAAAATTAAATTGTTTTCAGTTTTTGTTCCGCCGATTGGTCAACCAGTCATTCATGTAATTCAAAGATTAGTGCTCAAATCTTAATCTGTAGCCACTCATAAAAAAGAGTCCAACGGACGCATTATGAAGAAAAAGAATATTAGTTCAGACTAGACAGATCATATATATAGCTTCTATTTGTTGTTCCTCTGGTCGGGCCTCTAAGGTGTTCGGGCGTTTTAACAAGATCTGTAGTTGCCCTTTGCTTTGTCTTGGTGCTTTACTTGCATAGTTAAGTTAGCATTAAAAACATGGTCAACCAACTTTTTGTATGCTGTCTGCTCACGTCTGTCTTACGATAGCAGCTTGAAGGGGATTATTACGTAAGGCTCTCACCAGCTGAGCAAAAGCAATTGAGCTAGAAGAACTCTAGCACGCAGACTCACTTGCAGTCAACTAAGGATCTCGGCAGATTCTTGAGAGCAAAATGTGTCTTGGTGAAGGGACATTGTTGTAGATGCTTGAGCAAAAAGAGAGCGTTAGTAAAAGTCAGAGCTGAAATGTGACTTCGCTTTCCTTTTTTAACTTGGTTTCCTAGGGTAAGTGTTCTTTTTTATACCCTTGCAAAGGGTATTATAATTTTGCCCAGAAGTTTGCAACGCATAGAAATAGTAATTTCCTACCTCATAAACTATATATATTCTTGATCAGGGTGACGAGCTGAATCGATTGAGCTTTGTCCGTCCGTCTGTCTGCCTGTTTCTACGCGAACTAGTCTGGCAGTTTTGAAGCTTTCGAGCTGAAATTTTGCACAGAGTCTTCTTTATGCTGCACACTACTAATATGTCGGAGCCGACCGGATCGTATGACTATGTCCATAACTCCCATAGGAATAATCGGTCGGAAAACTAGTTTTAGTGAGAAAAACTTTTTTCTTATCAACGGAAACGTCTCCAAACTTTATAATCGTAGGTTCACTATGTTTTTTTTATAATTCTACCAAGTTTTATTAAAATCGGACAACTATATGGTATAGCTGTCATACAAAAGATAGGTCTGAAAAACAGTCTTACTAAAAAAAACTTTTTTGTTTTTAATGGTAGCATCCTGCAATTTTGTATTTGTTTGTTTCACATGCTTTCACATAATTTTACCTATTTTTGGCCAAATCGGATGACTATATCGTATAGCTCCCATAGGAACGATCGGTCGGAAAATCGGAAAAAGAGTAGTTAGCGAAGTTAGCTTTGCTTTCTCGTATCTGACTTCATTTGCCGACTGTTACTAGAATTTAAAATATATTATATTTTGCATGCCACCCTTTCTCCAAATTCGTTCTCGAAATATTCTTAGATTTGAGAATATTTTATTAAGCTAATACCGTATCTGATATTACTTTCCCACTTTGTGTCATTTTCCATTTCCCATTTTATCTACGATTTTCAGGCATTTTCCCACGCAAGCCATTACATTTAATTTATGGTTAAACTCTTAATTTAACCACAACTTTTTCCCACACACGAGGCGAACGAATCACAAACGAATGTCGCTTATATGTATATAAAATTTACTTTAGAGCCATTGTCTATTATAGCCTGGTTAATTGCAACGACAGCTGCCAAAACAACAGCAAACCGTGCTACAAGAGCAACAAGAACAACAGCAGCAACAACAGCAGCAGCTCCATCATTTTGTTGTCATCGTTGTTGAGCGGTTGGCAGTAGAATTTATTGTTATAACGGCGCAATGATAACAGGTCATCAACACAACAACTGGCCAGGTAAATAAATATCCAAGCCGAGCGAAGTTGAGCCAACCCACCAGGGGGAGGGAAAAAGCGCGAAAAATAAGCAGCGTTAATTACTAAAAAGGAGCTCGTTAGATAGTCAGTCCGGGCATATCCTTTGGCCGCTCTCGTCGGGCTAATACTTGCATTTAATTAGGCTTGCAATAATATTTATGTAAATCGGGTGCTGGAGCATAGACAGCTGTCAATATTTGTGCCTCCCTTACCCTTTAGGGTCCACCCCATCCCCATTCACATGCTTTTGATTATTGGACATTTGGCATTTTGTTGTCCTGGGCCCAGTGCCTGCGTCCTTATCGCTAAGAAAACACTGCAACATTTTGTCGCCGTCGCATTTTGTTTTTCTTGTCCTCCGCCTGTGCGTGTGTGCGCGTGTGTGTGTGTGTGTGAGGACCACCCGCGCAATCTGCAACGGCTGCTGCAAGCAAACATTCACATATTTTTCATTTTCAACATTTTTCTGTTTTCGCATTTAATTTTGTTGCTTTTGACACCGAATGGACCCATGATATGAACGAGCCCGCTGCTTTGTCCACGCAGCAACAACAGCCGAAAAATAGGCAATTTCACCGGAATATGATGCTGAATTTGCTTACACAAAATTGAATGGCAAATAGAGTGTAGAATATGGAGTGGGGCATAGCTCTTGGGACACTATTTAACACACATTTTATGAGTGACACTACCCAGAACTAGAAATAGGCACAACTTGGCTAACGGTAAGATTATGTCTACGAAACGTCCTCTTTTTAAACCCTCTTCAGAAAGCGCTTTAAGCCTTGATTCTTAAGCTTTCTTTAAGATTTCCATAAAAGTTGGAACGATGTTTCCAATACCTGAAAATTGTCTTGGGTCTACAAATACATAACAACTTATCGCAGTAGTTTAGAGAATGCTCGAATGGAGCTTAAAAAATTTCAGAGAGGACCTCTCTATTTCTTTGTATGTACCCAGACATCTATTACTCAACTCTTGCCATCTATTAAATCTTTATCATAATCCAAATTTTTGGATTTTTCTAACTTCCTCTTAATGATGATCAAAGCTTAAATATAATATAATATACAGTCCGGTCGGAACCTCCTATATCTATCTATATCTCCTCTAGCTCTGTTAAATTGCAGCTCGTTAAACAAAATCTCAAGTATTTCGAGTAAGTGTTTGTCACCCTTCGACCAACTAGCTGACTGAGCTTTTCCCTGAAATTTGTTGGCGTTGATTGCTCGCCTGCTCCGACTTTTCTGCAGATCTTAATGTAGCAGCAAATAGCTGCTTTCTTACAATTCCAGGTTATCAGGTTATCTTTGTACCAAATCTCATTCAAATCTGTTCAGTCATTTCTTATACAAAATATACTAAACTTATAATATTAAATAATGAGACGAACCGAAATAGGATCTGGCAGAAAACCGCAAAGTAGAATAAGACGGTTCGAGTTGGTTGCAAGCTTATCTTCAGATAAAGAACTTAGTTCGATTCTCGATTGAAGAACCCTCCGTTCCACAAGTGAGACCATGATTGGATGATTTTGAAACCTTTTCAGAACCAAAGGATCCCTTAAAATGCCTTTCAAAGAGCATCATTCTTTTCTTAGAAGTTTTTCCAAAACTGCGCTTCATTTAGCTACAAAATCTAGGTATTAAACCGAACCGGAGGTTTAAAAGTTGAATAAATCACTGAACCGCACCTTTCCATAACTTCGATCGGCTGGCATTCCTGCTTTAAGTTTGAAATAATTCAAAATCTACCACTAACTACCTTCATAAACTAAATACATAACACCAATTTATCAATACACACCCCAAACTAAGCTGCTTCTTCTACCCACTCATCTCCTTAACCTACTATGCATAATATTTTGTTTTTTAGTGTAGCTCTCGAAAATTATGCTCACTTTTAGGCCTAACCAATCTTTGGCACACTTTTCATTCGCACTTGAGCGCCATTGATATTGCCACCCAAAAAGGTTTTTATTTTCATTTTTTTTTCATCTTTTCTGCACTTAAGCCGTGTCGGCCATTGAAAACAATGCGAGTAAAGCACCCAAATAGCCCTTGGCCGAGAGCTCAAGCCACACACCTGAGCTTTGAATTTGAACAGACTTTTTAGCCCACATCAATGATCGTCTAGCGCTATCTCAATGCCACTGTGGCGCCAGGTAACTCAATTGCTGAAGGTGACAATGGCGTCGCAGTCAAATATGACAGCTACACAATGGACTTGGCAAAGACAAGACCATGACAATCTCCAAGTTTTCTCAACAACATCATCGGCGGCAGCGATATTTGAGCGACGGATTGGGTAACGGCTAATAAGCTCAAACTCATCATTGAGTTTGGCGCAATTTTTGTACTTTCTACCAATTTGCTGTAATTGTGCGGCATTTAGGAAAGGGAAGCTGGCGGCTGGTTGACAAGGAATCGCCTTAGTTGATGGTACCTTTCCGTTATTTTAACTAAAGATTTATAATTTGTGTCTTATTGTTAGTGGGGCAGAAAAAAGATTGTTGGTGAAAGCAGAGTGAAAAATTGTGTTTGCTAAATTGATGGCAAAGGTTTGCCTTTTTAAGCGGCAATCAATTGAATGGTAGGTCTAGTTGTAGAAATATTTAGAAGTCTTTGGCAAATGGTATAATAAAATATTGTGAACTCTCTTAGAATACTTGAGAAATTGAGAAGCTGAACTGGCTCAAGCAGACAATCAATGCCAGGCGGTATATTCTCCGGAACTGGAACATTTGACTTTCGCTAGGCATCAAGACTACAAGTCTTCCGTGAAAGATTTCATACATTTTAAGTTTTCTTATGGAAAACTCTTTAGCTAATTTCAAATTCAAATTTCAGCTCGTTATGCTGATCTAGAATACATACTTTATTTGAACGCGTTTCAAAAATATGGACAATATTACAAAAACCCTCTGCAAGGCTATAAAAAAGAGCACGTGCAAGTGTATTAAGAGTACGGCACAGATTATGTAAACTTAAGTACAATACATTGGTTAAAAGTACCTTTGACCCAAGAAGTATGCTATCATTTTTGATGGTACTTCTTTATCGAGTATCCTTTACGTCAGAGCTCTACAATTTTCCTTCGTAACAATACTGTTAGCATTGCGAAAACTTTTTGAGCTTAATGGAGATTTCTTCCAGGATTTAAGAGAATTTCCACTTACGGCAAGCAAGCTATAACGTTTATAGGTTGTCCGTTTACCATTGTTTCAAATGAGCTATGTATGTAAAATATTAACATAAAAACTTTGGTTTAGAGTAGAACGACCGGGTACTTTTCAATGGGAACTTATGATTGATAATAATGAGCATGGTGGTCCATTCGAACATGGTCAATATAGTACCAATAAATGTGATCCCAAGTAATTACCAATTGCCCAATACTTATACTAACGACGAGGAAGCTAAACTAACTTCGGCTGTGCCGAAGTTTTTATACCCATGCAAATGCTCGCTTAAATATTTTAAAAAAATACCCATTTCCCATTTTCCGACCGATCGTTCGTATGGGAGCTATACGATATAGTCATCCAAATTGGCCAAAAATTTGTAAAGTTATGTGAAAGCATGTGAAACAAACAAATACGAAATTGCAGGATGCTACCATTAAAAACAAAAAAGTTTTTCTAACTAAAACTGTTTTTCAGACCTATCTTTTGTATGGCAGCTATACTATATAGTTGTCCGATTTTAATTAAACTTGATAGAATTATAAAAAAACATGATAAACCTACGATTACAAAGTTTGGAGACGTTTCCGTTGAAAAGAAAAAAGTTTTTCTCACTAAGACTAGTTTTCCGACCGATTATTCCTAAGGGAGCTATGGGATATAGTCATCCGATCCGGTCGGCTCCAACATATTAGTAGTGTGCAGCAAAAAGAAGACTCTGTGCAAAATTTCAGCTCGAAAGCTTCAAAACTGAGAGTCTAGTTCGCGTAGAAACAGACAGACAGACGGACGGACAAAGCTCAATCAACTCAGCTCGTCACACTGATCAAGAATATATATAGTTTATGGGGCCGGAAATGAATATGTGTGTATTGTGGTATTGTTTAAATGAATATTTCTATGCGTTCCAAACTTTTGGTCAAAATTATAATACCCTTTGCAAGGGTATAAACTGCCACTATGTGGGGAAACGACAAATCGTAGAAATGGTTATCATGGAATGTCAACCGCCAGCTGTTTGCTAACCATTCAATTTGGATTTTTATGGCACTTTATGAACCAAAGCAATCCAGACTTTGAATACTGTCTCGAATATTAATAACAATATTAACTAACAAAATTATGGTATAAATGTCTAGTTTATGTGGCAAAGACTTACAATTAAGAGATAGTATGCACAGATCTTAACTTCTAAGTACAAAAACCCGAAAAGAATGCCAAGTTTAGAAACTTAAACACTGCTAAAGTAAGTATAGCTTCGGGTAACCCTATAAAGATACCGCCTTGATCAACAAAACTTGTGATTTCACATCCGACACTTGCTCACTGCCCGCCATGGATGACTCATCGCTCAATTCATTGAGCTTCGCCGGCTATGCGAAACCACTTGAATAATTATTTATCTAGGAATTGGGCGTGTTTATATCCAGTTTCAGATGAAAAGTCTGTTTCGCCAGCAGATGGAATTGCACTACTAAATGCGAATAATAAAACTCACCAACTTGTTCTTTTTTGTTCAGATATTTTAACATATTTTTAATACACTTTCTCGTGGCTGTATGCTAATTTGTTTTCGTGTGATAATATTATTATTATAATTAGGTTCATAATTTATTATTGCTTACGTAGTCTAGGCTAGTTAAGTGTAATAATTACTAAGCGATGTATCAATTGTAATATGGGTTCGTTTTGTTTTGTTTTGCCTTGAAAAATGCGCTAATGTTAGGTTGTAATTTCGTGTAGCAAAAAACTCATCACAATGTCTTAGGACTAAAATCATAACAATTCATTAAACGTAATTACGGTTAATTATAGTTATCAAATCGTATACAGAAAATAAAAACAATCATTCATAAATTCGCTTGAGATACTTCCTAGAGTGAGAGAGAGAGAGAGAGAGAGAAAGGGGGGGGGAGGAGGGAGCTGTGGATCGTGCTTGACAATATATTTACACAACAAATATACAAGAGAGCACAGCTAGACTTTGGTGCGGGTGGGTGGGTGTACGGGCTCCGGTTGGTAGTGCTTAGACCCCATACTTAATGCCATACTCCTGATAGTGGCCCACATGCGGCCGGTAATGACTGAGATTGCTTAGCTGACCCAATTGTCCCAGATTCCCGCTCAACGCATGGTGATGGTGATGATGGTGATGGCTACTGATGCTGATGGCTGCGGCCGCTGCCGCCGAGGCGGCCGCCACACTGGCCGAGGAGGCCGGCGGACTGGCGGACTGTATGCTGCCGGTGGGACTGCCCGTATCCAATTGACAGGATTGATTTTGCTCAAAAATCATATCGCGAAAGCCCAAGGCTGTGGTGGGACTGCTGGTGAGATGAATCGAGGCGCCATTGTGGTGATTGTGGTTGACGCTCGAGTTGTTGTTGTTGTTGTTGTTGTTATTGCTGCTGGAGTTGCTGGGATGAGTGGGCGTGCCGGTGTGACCACCGCCATTGGTAAGCGGCTCGGAGGGTGGTGTCTCCGGCGTGTACCAACCACCATGCGCGGGTCCATGAGGTGTGGATATGGTGGTGGGTGAATGTCCCGACGATTGTATGCCACTGTTATTGGCACTGCCACCTCCCCCGCCCCCTGGTGTCAGGGGATGTGAGACATGGGTAACGTGACGCAGCTGCTGCACGTGATGAGCCGCCGCCGCATGATGCGCATGATGCATCTGACTACTGGCGGCCACCGTGGCCAGGTTATCATCGTTCAAATGATACGGATAGGCGCTGTGATGGATACGCGGATTGTAGACATTCATCAGGGAGTCCACCGTGAAGCCAGCATGCTCCACTCCACCGGTTAGGTGATTCATTTGCGCTAAACTGTCGTGACAGGAGTTCAGCATGGCTGCATGGGACACATCTTTGCCACTCAGACAACCCAGGTCCATGAGCGGTTCCTTCTTGAAATGCGCCGCATGTGCAGCCATATGCTTGGCCTCCAGAATGCCATTGGTCATCAGTTTCAGCGGCTTCATTTCGGCCAACTTTTCATTCATCATGGCCTGGCGCTTGATGGCCTCCTCCTTTTCCCGCATCACATCCTTCTTCTTGAAGCGACGTCGTCTCCTTAGGAAGGAGCCGTTGTCAAACATGTTATAGGAGTCCGGATCCAGCGTCCAGTAGGAGCCCTTTCCGGGCTTCTTATCATCCCTGGCCACCTTGACGAAGCACTCGTTGAGGCTCAGATTGTGCCGTATGGAATTTTGCCAACCCTGCTTGTTGTCCCGGTAGTAGGGGAATCGCTCCATGATATACTGATAGATGCCATTCAGGGTGACCTTCTTGTCGGAGGCATTCTGTATGGCCATGGCGATGAGAGCGATGTAGGAGTACGGCGGCTTCACAATCTCCTTGTTCTGATGCGGTGCACCCAAGCCGTAAGCACTGGCCGAGTAGGGATAGCGGGAGTACTGATCGTAGGCATAGTGGGCGGCTGCGGCAGCAGATGCGGAACTGGCCGCCGCCACCGCCGAGGCGGAACTGTAACCGGCGGCCGTTTGGGCATAATGGCGGGAGAAGGAGTTCTGATCACTGAACAGGGTATGCATATTGCCTTGGTTCGGTTCGTTTGCCAGAAGAAGGCTCTGGGGCCTCCTGGTTTCACTTCACTTTAATCTCTTTTGCTTTGGCTGTTGTTGTTTTTGCGGTATTTGTTCTAACAATATTTGCTTAAACAAGTTGTGTATATTTTCACTATCTCTCAACTGAAATCACACCGGAGTTGGAGCGTGCGGCTGAGCGGAGCATGGAGAACCGTTCGGTATAGTAACACGTCTGATACTGAATCTGTGTAACTGAAATAACACACAACTCGAGTCAAAGCGACGCAACTGCTGCGTTGATTTCCAGCAGAGCAGCGCTGCGGCTGCGGCCGAGCTAAATGTATCTACTGTGGGTGTGTGCGTGCGTGTCGGTGTGCGGACCAACCACCGCCAACTGGCAGTCAGTAAGTGAAGACCTACAGCGCCAACACACACACACACACACACACACACTCGCGCAAAAGTATCTCAGCCGCCATTCATGATTTCGTCTTGCTCTGCGTAAAGTGGAAATAGTTGAAAGTCCTCCTCCTGCTCCTGCTGCTGCCGCTGCCGCTGCTGCTCTTTGCTGTTCCTCGAACCTTTCGTGGTGTGTTTATGTTGTTCAAACTAATGCTTAAAATGCGGCCTAGGCACCCTCTCTCTCTCTTTCTCTCTCGCCCACCCACCACTAACGCTCCCTCTCTCTGTCTGCTGCGCCACTGGCAGGCAGCTAGAGCGAGAGAGCTAGCCCAGGCGCGCACCTGGGAAAGCTAACAGTACAAGTGGGTGTTGGATGGATAAATGGGTGGCTTACTTTACCTCTTACTTTTCTGTTGGCATAAATTAGTGTGCAAAAATTTTTCGATTTCAGCTTAAAGTTTACTTGCATGTCCCTTAATTTGATGCCTGATGGGTTTTGCTTTCTTTCTTTGTGTGTGAGCGAGTGTCAAGTGAGAGAAAGGGGGGGAGGAGGAAAATTTTGAAACGAAGGTTTTCGTTTTTAAAGTTGCTTTTAACGGCCTTAAAATTAATTGCTTATACTTTTTTTTTTGGATATAATTTTAAGGGCATCCCAAATGACATGGTAACATAATCTTTCTTAATGGGTGGGCTGCTTTAAAAGTTTCGAGACTTCCTAAGTTTTAGTGGAAACAGGTGCTAGCACAGGTTTCCATTGCAAAGTTTAACTTCTTTTAAACAAACCTAGCGACAAAATTTGGTGTAGTTATTCGAAAAGTTAAATAGAGCACCGAATTTATGATGATTTTAGCAATGGAATAAGGAAATATATTAAGATGTCTGCTGCCATGGTCTATTTATAGGTAGTTGGTGATTTTGAATGAAGTTTTTCTTAAGTCAAGAATCCATCACAATATCCCACAGACCAGGAAACTGTCAAAACAAAAGACTTCTACGGTTGAACTTGTCCCAATAACGACAAAATAGAGTTTATCAGTCCAGGCATGGCGACAGTTTGTTGAGATTCACTTTGATTACTTTGAAAGGGTCAAACAATTACTGATAAATATTATCCGTACCAATGGTAAAGTTTCTCCATTACTTTGAATCAAAGAATTACTCTTTCATATGGACAAAGAGGCTGACGAATATAAGAAAATAGCAACTGAGCTGCAAATTGGTTTTGAGTCGAACCAAAGGGCAAGTCGAACCGATGTCCCTTTGATAGGGTAAGTAGGGTATCCTTAGAGCAAGTTATATAAATTATAAAAACACAGGATTTGTCTATCATCGATGTAGCCCCTTTGTTCTAATGAAAACCAAAGGCATGTCCTGTTTTGTTGAGATCCTATAAGTATGCTATGATTTGTGTGCTCAAATGTCAATTAATTCAAGTAATGGACGAACTTTCAATGGGGTCGGTGTAAGATTCAATGATTTGTAAGGCCATTAAAAAAAATTATATACAAGGGAATCCCTGATCTTTGTGCAATAACACATAACACATAACAGCTGTCTAGAAACAGCTAAACTTTCCCAAGAATTGCAATTTTCTTCACGAAACGAAACTTTCTTACAAATACTATGCATTTTGTTGGAACTGGCCGGATCGCACGAATATAGCAGTCAAAAGAATTTTCGGTCAATAAACCAGTTCTAATGACAAATGGCATAAACTCCAAGAACCTCGTTTGCCAGTTACGACATGTTACTCTAAGCGTGGCACAGGTTGGTAGTTGTGACTCCGGTGCATTAAGCAAGAACGAAGAGAAATCGGACTTACCCAAGGAAAATTAGAAAGTTTGCAAGAAATACGGGAGAATATTTCCTTAACTTAGATCAGTGGCCAACGATGTTGTGTGACCGTTGTGTATATGTGTCTAGCTACGTTGTCTTTTGTTATATCCACTTTTAAGGAGATGAATTAGAATCTTGAGTGAGCATTTCCGACCCGTGCTTCTATGGTACATGATTCGTTAGTAAGCTAAAATGATTCAAAAATGCTCAAGAACATTCTCAATTCGAGAATCGTTAGTTCACGCGCTTAGCTTTAATTGAGACACTCTTTTTTTGAGCTTGAGACCTTCCCTAACTTTTAATTCACACCTCTCAAGCCACTTTCCCACACATCATTAGGCCATGGCGGGTTTTTCTCATCTCCCTAAAACATACATCAATGCAAAAACCCCTTCCTTCCACTCACCGCCTCGCTGTCCTTGCTTTCTTTTCCCACTCGCTGGTGTTGTTGTTACTTTTTATTTGCCGACTTCATTTTTTTTTTTTTTTTGCTTATTGAAACAATATTTTTTCGTACAACAATATTTATTGACTTTGTCAGCTTTAAAGTAAATTTTATATGTTTATTTGGGCAAGGGCCAAGTATGGCTGCTCGTGTGTGTGTGTGTGCGGGAGAGATAGGGAGTATCGAATACTCCGGCTGTTGAACTTGCTTTTTTGCTATTTTCATAATTTAAAAGTATAATTAATTTTCATTTACATTAAATCAATTTCAAACATTGGAAAAAAAAGGCAGCATAGAACATGAATTTCCAGCCACTTCTAGCCACAGAACCGCTTTCGTCTCGTCTGAGGGGGGTAAATTGATACAAGAATAATATTTGGCTCTATTAACGCAATCGCATTATTTTGACAAATATTTTTATTGTTTTAACATAATTTCCAGCATGCGAGCCAGAAAGAGCGATGAAGGATAAATGGAAATTGGCAAGTGAAATCGTGGAGACATGTGTGCCTGTGTGTGTCCAGTTATCCTGCAAAATGCATTTGAAATTCGAATGAGCAGTCTATCCTCTGCTCCTTCGCCTTTTTTTCCTGCTCTTTTGTGATGGTGTCGCCAGCGCTGCTGATTTTACAAATTTTCTGTCTTCGACATTGGCGCCGCGCCGAGATTGGGAGTAAACTTTGACTGTTCATCTCGGTGTGTCTGTGCATTTCGCACAGTTCAATGTTATTTTTGCGTAGTTGCCTTCGCCTGTCTGTCCCACAGCTGCCGCTATCCCGTGTCCCGGTATCTCCTATTCTCGTATCTGTATCTCTGTATCACCCACACCATTTCGTCTGTCATTTGACCTATGAAAATATTGTTTCAATTTCTCATACTGCAACTGGCAAATTTTCTACCCAATTGCAGTGAAAGTTGAATCCAACTTTAAGTATGTGTATGTGTATGGGTGTGTGTGTGTGTGGGAGGTAAATTTAGCTTCGATTAAAGTAGATTCCTAGTGTGAAATGAAGTTGTTACTTTGTTCAAATGAAAATCGATTTTTATAATTTCATTGAAAATTTTTTTCTTTGTACAATGCCAACAGTTTTAAACCCCTTTAGCTAGAAAATAGTTGGCTCAAGGACGTGTGGACTGTTCAGCTGGTGCTTCAAGGACCTACCGGTTCTATTTTCAGTAGATTTGCCGCACAGATTTTAGAGTTGATTGAAGAAAGAGGTTTTACATGTATGGGATATAAACGTCTGATACTTGTAGGCCGATCAAGTTTGCTTTCAATTTGGATAAACCATCATAAATCCAGACTGTTTGGAAGAATGATTCCTGTTATATATATTTAGTAATTAGGATTAATTTTCGAGCCGCCAAGGGATTGACAAATGGATACTGAGCATACACTTTCTCAGGTACAGAGTATTAATCGAATAAAGATTTGTTAAGAAATACTTTCTGCAACACTTTTCTTCAATAATGCAGAAATGCTCACGAAATGCCGTTGATCCTTAAGAGTGAGAATGCTAGGTGCCTACGAATCCACTTCGTTTGTTAGTCTGCACATCGCAAACCTGGGGAAATGGAGTGGCACTACCATCCAGCACCTCCTGGAAAACTAGTTGGGAATTCCCCTAGCATCACAATAACTTTTAAGGAAGCTTCATGTGGGAGGAAAAATTAGATTCATATTACTAGTCAATCTTTACTCAACCCCTCCGAAGTCTTGGAGGACAGTACTTGGGTTCTTAGCTAAGCAGTTGAACCATCCTATATGTGGGGCAGACCTGAAAATTGCGTTCGAGCATTAATTCATAGCTTGTTTAATCGTTATACAATGTTAATAAATTTTCGATCAAATTGGCTTGGAAAAATGTTTTATTTTCCTTTTCAAAATCGAAGTTTTCACCATAAAGTTTACAAAAATTATACAAGTATACACTCAAAAAGAAAAAAAACAATTCGAAAAGGTGTTCAAATCGGGGTGATCCCGGATATTCTCGAGCTGATCCCGGAAAAAGATTGAGTTTACTTCCACTTCTTTTTTTGGATCCCTAAAAACAGGATCACTTTGCCAGCATGCCCCGAGATCACCCCGTTTTCAATCTCCAGTTCGGATTTTTTTCTGTGTATATAATTGGATATTGCTTTGCTTTTTAAATAAGCTTTTTCGGTTTTCCGAAAGTAAAAGAATCTAATGCAATGTCTTCTTCATTCAAGCCTTCTCAACACCAAGCCTTAAAGCCCTTATCAATTAAGCCAAAGTGCCTTGAACTTGTCAGTCTCAGCGAAAACCTTGAAAATCTGCGTTTTTGGTTACGCTGACAACATGTGAAATATGTTAAATTTGACAAGCATTTTCATTTCTCTTTTTTTTTTTTTTTTTTTGCATTAAACAATCAGAAAATAAATAAAACTGTGGTCTAGCACAGCACAGAATACTGTCTCGCCCATTTGGCATGCTCAATTTGAGACAGTGAACGGAACGTTGACACCGCCGTTGACAACGCTTCGTTAGAGCTGGCTTCCATTTCATGGTCAGAGTGCTGTGAGGGGGGGGGGGAAGAGATAGCTGACTTTTTTGCAGCGCACACGCACACACACACACACACACACTCGCTTTGGGCTGGGAAAGGAGCATATGGCAACTCATTGCCTATTAAATTTTTAGCAATTTTCTTTCAGATTTCGGTGTTTTCACTTGGCGAGTAATCTAAGAATAATATTTATTTTAAAGTGCAGAGGGAGTGCAACTAATCAGACACTTGAGAGAAAGACGAAGTAACAGGATTTAAGCTGCAACAATAATAAAAACCATATTTCCTTCTTCTTTTTTGCTGAATAGAGGAGAAAATTGAAGAAAATATGTTTCGCTTGAAAACTGGTGAAAATGCTGATAAGGCAAAATACACGCACACACACACGCACACACACACACACACACCAGTGCAAACACAAGCTCTGCTGCTCTCTTATGAATATGCATGGGCCAAGAGAAGCAACGCTGACGCAGGAGCAGTGGCTGGGGGCGTGTAGGCGTAAGAGAGAGCTCTCACCTACACACACTCTCACACGCACGCACACCTCTACACAAGGCTGCGCAGCCGGGGTTGGGGGGCGTGGCTTGAGCAAAGAGAGATGCAATGATAGCGCACTGCATTCACATCCCCTCTCTCTCTCACACACTGCAATGAACCGTTTTTGGCTTCTCCACTTTTTTTGGGGGCCTTCTTCCCCCTCCTCGGGGGGACACTCATTAAAATTTATGATTTGCATTTGGTTCGGAGCTTATTATGCGTGGATTCGATTTTTTCCATCAGTTTATTCCTGCCTAGACAATTTAGCAGATTAGTTGTAGACACACACACACACACACGCACACACACACAGCAAGCCAAGCAGAAGGGGTTTGGGAAATTTTCACCATTAGTTTCCTAATCATAATCATGGCCAAAATCTTCCGGTCATAAGCAGCGGAAATTCATGACGGCGGCGCTAAGTCCCTACCTGGTTTCATCCGGATGCTAATCATCGGATGCTTAGTCCTTGATCATCCTTAAAGGGAAACTTTTTTCACATCGGCGGGCTTCTTTAGGCATGTTTAGACTTTAATGCGCGCCGCGGGAATTCTTAATGAAAATCTTGAGTCTTCCATTTGGGTATTTCCCCTGCCCAGATTACGTGAACTACCTGACGGCTTGCCACCGAATGCTACTTCATCATGTGGCTGCTGCCCTTTGTGGGTTTCTCCCGCTCGCATTGTTAATGATGATGAAGATGATGATGTTAATGCCACGCGTGTCCTGCGGTTTTTGTGGTTTATTTGCGGTTTTACAGTTTTTATGGCCTAGAGTTGTAGGTTGAGGGCCTGCTGGGTGTGGGTGTAGCTGGCTACTGCTCTGGGCTGGCCTGGTCCAGATGGGATGGGAGCATTAATTCGAGGTGTGGACTTTTTGCTTAAGTGAGCTGAGCTGATGCTTGAGTTGTTGATGGACTTCCAGGAAGCGAAAGTACGTGCAGGAGTTTTGGAATGTTTTGGTTAAGGTAATAAGTGGGAGCCAACTAAGGGTGTTGCTTGGGTATCATGGGATTATAGCTGACCAAAGTAATCCTTGGTACACTGGTTAAACGCTTGCAATTGTTTTGAGAGAGTGTTTGGCTTTTGATTTCATTTTAATTGAATGGCAGAGAATCTTAAGTGGCGAAACTGTTGAGGAAATTATCGTATAGATCTATAACTTATGTTTGATCATTATTCTAAAACATCTTGTGCCTTCATAATTACTTTCAGAATATAAAAATGTTCAAAAATATGTTGATATGATATTCTATGAGCCTTCGAACATCTTAAATCAGCGGTTGGCATGAAATTTGAGTTTGGGAGTTTAATTCAGCTTATTTCAACATAATATAACAAACGAGAAAGCTAAGCTAACTTCGTCTGTGCCGAAGTTTTAATACCCTTGCAAGTGCTCGCTTAAATATTTTCAAAAATACTCGTTTTCCCATTTTCCGACCGATCGTTCGTATGGCAGCTATATGATATAGTCATCCGATTTGGACAAAAATTTGTAGAGCTATGTAAAAGCATGTGAAACAATAGAATACCAAATTGCAGGATACTACCATTAAAAACCAAAAAGTTTTTCCGACTAAGACTGTTTTTCAGACCTATCTTTTACATGACAGCTATACCAAATAGTTGTCCGATTTTCATTATACTTGGCAGAATTATGAAAAACCATAGAAAACCTATGAATACAAAGTTTGGAGACTTTTACATTGAAAAGAAAAAAGTTTTTCTAACTAAAACTAGTTTCCGACCAATTGTTCCTATGGGAGCTATGAGATATGGTCATCCGATCCGGTCGGTTCCGATATATAAGTAGTGTGCAGCAAAAAGAAGACTCTGTGCAAAATTTCAGCTCGATCCATTTAACTCGTCACTTTGATCAAGAATATATATAGTTTAATGGGTCGGGAATAAATGGGCAAAATTACAATACCCTTTACAAGGGTATAAGGGGGCATCAGGGGAAAATGATTTCATTCAACTGACATCCTTCATACCTTTACATACAAAGTTTGTCTGCCACACTTCACACACGCACAGCACACTCATGTAAAATCGAAGGTCCATGCTGTATTCCCTATTGCAACACCTTGTTGTTGGATGTCTTTGTCCCCACTCATTTATGTTTGTGAATCAGAAAGCTATGGTTAATTGTCTTGTATATATATTTATCGTCCCACCCAGACGTTTTCCGGACTCCATTGCTAATTGACTACTACTGCTCTAGGTCGCCCGTCAGACTCACAAAATGTCTTCATACTCGAGCACACACAACTCCCAATCTGCATCACTCATTCATTTTGATTTATTTATTCCAACAACCCACCACAATTTCCATTCCTATAACGCGTTCATTCATTTCCATGAGCTACCTGACTTTGCTATCTGTAGCCACACATGAACGTACTTAACCCAAAACACTTTAGCATTTCCCACTACGAATTACAATCAAACGCTTCAGTTCATTCATAAAAACCCACCAACCTTCTCCACTCGGCTGCAGTCTCCAACGTCGTCGGTACGGGCAAGTCTTTTCCCATTCACCACAATCCGTAACTTGTTTCGCTGTTGTTGTTGCTGGTCTCTAATGTTTATTTAATAAATATTCCATGCCATGTTATTGCAACAAGACTTTTTGTTTATTTATATGAGAAATACGCGCGACATACTCGAGACGAATGGCTGGTGATTGGGAGGATAGTCTAAGTATGGCAACTATGGGAGTTGTCCCCTCCCTCCCCTCTGCCCAGGAGTTTCTCTCTGCAGCGGGAAATCCTTGCGAAAAGCGTATTTAGTTTTCGCATAAATTTAAAATAAATAAAAGTGCAACAACCGGGGTTCCAAACAATTGTTTACTTTAACGCAAAGCAAAATTCATCGTTTCGGCTCAACTTTTTTGTTCCGTTTTGTGTTTTTTTGCCTGCAAAAATATAAAATGTTCAAATCATTTTATTTATTTATTTATGCAGGCTGCATCTTCGATTCGGATTCGGATTCGGATTTCTGCCGTCTGCTCCTGCCTGCCTGGCTATCTGTGTCCCGTTCGTGTGTTTACTTGACGCGCAAATCCTCTTACGACTCCTCGGCCTCAGCTCTTTTTTCGGGCTCTTCTCGGTGCTCGCTGGCAGTTCGATTCGATGCGGCACGAAACGGACAATTGCATGTTTTGATTGCCGCCTGCAATTGTCCTGGCATCCTTCTGCTTCCTGCGCTGGCTGTGTGCACTTGTGACAATATTTTCATAATTTTTGCATCTTTTTTTCGCTCATCGCCAACGGTAGGTGCGTGTGTAAACATTAACTTTTGAAGAAGATTTAATCCCGATTATCCTTTGACTGTTGAAATTTTTCACTCAAAAACTTTGCCTGTTTGTCTTTGGGTTTTTCTCTGCCGAGTCCCACAATCCGGCTGCAGGTCCAAGCCGTTTCAGTCCGACGACTCGTTCCTCGATAATGATCAGCGGCGACGACTTCTTGATGCGATTGCCGTTTGGCCGCACAATGGACAGTTTTTCGGTTCTTGGGTTTTGTGGTCCATTTTGACTCTGGGCAGGATTTTAATTTGCTCATAAAGGTGAGACAATTAACAGAATAATTGGATTGTTGATGTTTCGAACAATGGCTGTCCTGCATATCCCTTTGAGCTGATTAGAGGCTGGACCAGGGGTGTTGGCTCTAAAATTGTTTGACAACTTGAACATTGCTTCTGCATTTACAAGTTTTTGAGAAAGTAGATTTGCAATTTCAATCGGGTAAAATAATCACACTAAATGTCATACTTTGGCACTTAAGAGTTTTATACTCTTTGAAGTTTTCTTTATACATCTTAGAAACGAAAGGTTTAGAATCGCATCTGACTTTCTAGCATACTGAGAGAACTTCATGAAGTTTACTTCATAGTGCTGGTGGTTTAGCTAAATTTCGCAAAAGCCCGAACATTACGGGAGGGAGTAGTATGTTACTGTAATTTCAGGTCGGTCCCAGCCGCAATATTTAAAAACTAGAGATAGAAATGAAACTGTGCAAAGGAAAAGGTATAGCACAGTTCTAGAACGATCGGAGTGGAATTTCTACAGCTTTATGCTTAAGATTTTCAGTAAGTTCTGTTCTTGGGCACCGATCAGAAATGCTGCTAAACTTTGAATAAGATGTTCTTATTTTACAAGTTGGTGGCCCTTTGTAGTTCACATTCAACAGCATTAGTTGAAGACTACTCCTGACTTGTGTGCTTCCCACGTTAAAGACGAATAAAAAGTGGCTCCTTATAAGTCTGCATAATTTATAAAGATTTTTAAAAATTTAATTTAAAAACATTTAAATATCGCGGCTCTTAAACACATTGTCAACGAAGTGGCGTCATCTATATGTCAGGCAGAACAGAATCTATGTAAATGAAGCGAGCGCTAGAGAGCGCCACTTTCGGCGAAACGCCTGCTACTTAGCTTTAAGTATAAATTACACCAGCCTCTCAGTATGCTATACTTTGTTCAATTCTCAATAATTTCGTTCGGTAGTTGTTGAAAAACTTGGAAAAACCCAACAAAGTTTCAAATTTCTCATCAATTCAAAACCCTTTTACTATATGAAATTGCACAATCATTAAATTACTTCCTAAGCTTGGTTCAGATTGTGGCTGCTGTTCTGTCACAACTTACTTGCTTTCTACATTATATCTACATTTACATGCCGACATGTCGAACACTATCTCTTGGATTTCCGTTGTTGATATTGGCCACATACATGATTAAGTTTACTAGTCTTCTAGTCTACATGGACATGGCTATATCGACTCTGCTATTGATGCTGATCAAGAATATATATAACAATTTCCCCAAATTTACCATGGCGGTCAAAATAAGAAACAAAATTGCATTAGGCGAACAACAAAACATACACTTACCCAACGAAACAGAAGTTAAAGCGGGAGCAGCAGAGAGCAAGCGTAGCAGAAGCACCGCATGCGGGGGAGGGGGACTTAGCGAAACGGCACACACACACTATTTAGACGCGTTTAACTTATGATTAAAATTATAACATAACCAATTTTTGCACAGCACAGTAAAAAAACAACAACAAAAAGCGAATGTCGCGGCGGCCAGAGCCCAGACTGACAGAGAGAGAGAGAGAGACAGAGCCCGTCAGCGACGAAATATAACGGAACTGGTAAGCCATGCGGTCTAATAATTTAACTATTGCGTTTAATTATTAACTAAACGCCGCAAATAGTTTAAATCGAACACACGGACACGCTATGACATACGCGAATTCATTTTGTTAGGTTGAAAGCCACAAAAATTAATAAAACTTGCAAGCGCGAGCAAATGGCAGCCGGCCGGTTTCGATAGGAAATATGCAACTAGCCAACTATCGATATTTCGTTTCGATGCGATTGTATGATAAGTTTCTTCTTAATGCGTTAGTCCCAAAAGGTCCGTTGGTCAACATAAAATTTGAATTTGAATGAAATTTAAATAAAATCATGTTTAGAATTTGATCGAATTTTAACAAAATTATTTGAAAAGTGAGCAAATCAAATGAAATTGTCGTTTTAACTAAATTTCAAAGACAATGCAGAATCTTCTAATTAAATTAATTGGGCTTTTAAATCATCAACAGAAGGGCTCAACTTTGGATGATTGTTTGATGACTGCTTATGGGTAATGACTTGGGTTTTATTTATATGCAAAAACTAGGATTTAAACTCAGAATAGAACCTCAAATTTTGTATATCCTTTATAACTTTGCCATCTATTATCTGATTTTTATGAAAATTTCAGAGATTGTAGATTTTAAACACATACACAGCAAAATTTGAACTTGATATCTTTATTGGATCTGTTTTGTCATTGCGGTGGCGGGAGGTGGCGTGGCCAACATTTGAAACAAACTTGATCAGCGTGCAGAAAACACTAGTCCACATTTATAAAAACACAACAGTTTTAATCTAGATGGAAAATTTTACCACAAACTGTTCAACTGATAAAGGTGCCAAATGCTGCTCAAGCCTTTCGAGCATATATCCAGTTCGATCTACTGCGAATCGTATTTCAATCCGAAGGTAGAGATCAAGTTCATTCGTTTGAGCTTCTAAAACATATCACAAATGTGAACCTTTACCAACAAGTTAGCCACCTTCCTCGATTTGAGCTTGGGTTTCAAAATCAGCATCAGCTATTCTTCTTCTTCTTTTCGCTTCTGCAAATATTAAGTTTATTTTAAGAGAATACATTTTTGATTTGTTTCTATGCTTTTCATTACTAAATATGCATTAGCAATATTTATTTATTTATTTATTTAGAGTTTCTCTTATCCGCATTATGCCACTAACTTTTTGTCTCCAACTACTTAAAGCCTACAATTAAAATTGATTATCCTTTGAGGTAATAATGATAAGAAATATCCCATACAGACAAATATTGATATAAATACATTCCTAGTTGGAATACTTGATTGTCTCATAGTAGCCGCCGCCATTGACCGCTACCGATGTGGGGGGCGGAGTAATGGGCGCCAGGTAAACCGGTTTAAGATCAATCGGCGAATGTTCGATCCCATGATTGCCATTGCCCGTGTGTGATGGCGGCGGCGTCATGGTGCCATGAGGATGGTGATGGTGATGATGGTGCTGGGCCTGCTGGATGCTGGAAAGGCAGGGCAGGGGCAGCGGCTGTAGCGAAAGGGAACGAAGACCTGAAAATGAAATGAAAAATCGATTAAAGTGGCGTTTTTTTTGTTTTTATTATGTACAAGCGTTAAAATTCACACTACGACGCGACGGCGGCGTCTATAAAAAGCGAGGAAGAACACAAGGGGGTAGAGGGAGTGAGAGGGAGTCTACTCGTATCATGACCATATGTTGTTGCTACCAACTCCAGGGCGGTAATCCGAGACGCGGACAGTCAGCAATTATATTACCCTGATTGACGCGAACACCCAAGCGCATGCAATCATCAGAGTTGAGCCCGACCAGGCAGAACTGGTTCGTTTGAAGTGGTTTGGGAGGGTAAATCGTTCAGAGTTATCTAATTTTTACATTTTATATATAAGATGAGAACTTTTAAGAGTACTTTTGAGTACTTGGAGGAGATTTTTAAACTTCAAAAACCGTTTGAGAACGCTTTGTAAAATTCAAAACCCTAAAACCCTTCACTAAAATATGAAATTAAGTTATTAAATACGTATTAATTAAGTCAGTTTTTGCTAAAATCAAGTACCAAGCTTCTAACGTCTTTTGTAAGGGAAACCACTCCGAAATCGTATCAAATGATTTCGAATATGAATACCAAATTGTGTTTATGCTGAATTAAATAAGTAAGAACGACTTTCTAGTCAAGCCTGACTATAGCACACTTTGTAACTCCAGAAGTGCTGCCCATCGCTGTTCTAGCAAGTGCTGCCCAGCATAAATATTTGATTTCCCTCTAACTCGAATCTCGCTCATCAGATCTTCTTGATTAATTGGGCGGATCGATAAATAATACTGATTGCTAAATATGTCCAGAAGGTACGAACCTTCTATTTACTTAAATGTGGGAGATTTGGTCTGGAATGGTCGAGGCTTACTTATCATTATGTGAAAAATATTTCATATGATATCGCCTTTTGGAAATTAATTCGCATAAACCTATTGAAAACAAGTCCGAAACCTTCAGGAAAAGAATCATCTGAAGAAAAGGCGAAGCTAACTAAAACATTAAGACATGAGGATCGATTTCTGGTGCAAGAAGTGTATAATTTGTTTAACAAAAGCCGAAGCAAGCCACCAATTGGAACCAGTTCTAGAAATCAGTACTCAACTCAACTCTAATTCCCATACTCCAACTCCCCTTACTCGATCCGTCTCCCATTTCGCCTGACACTGGCACTTACCGTTATCCAAGCCACTGCCACTTGTTCCATAGGAATAACCCGCAGTCACGAGACTGGCGGCTGGCACATATTCACTTTGAAGCGCCGCCGCCGTTGATCCAACTGGCGAGCTTGACGAGGCCGTTGCTGGAGCCATGCCCAAAGCCGAATGAGCCAAAGGAGGTGTGGGAGATGCATTGAGATTATTGCCGGACGCTGTCAGGCAGGTTATATTGGAGTACTGAGGCAAAGCCCCTATCCCCACAGCCGTCGCAGAGGCACTATGTGCGGCATGCACATTCCACGAATCAAATCCCTGTGCCCCGACTGGTCCCACACCATTGGCAGCACTACTAGCAGCTGTGCCATAATCATAGCTGGCATAGGCTGGAGGAGCATAAAAGTTGGCATTGTCCTGGAAAAAGAATATTTTATATATTAAAAGCTCAGCTAGTTGTCTTCCTCCTTCCTTCTCTTACCATTCCCGCATCTCCATAGCTGCCGCTGTAGAAACCATTGGCATGACCCGCATATGACTTGACCTTGATCTTGGAACGATACCCTCTGGGACGACGCCTCAGACTGCCCTCGTCTTCGAACAGATGGGCAGAGTTCTCATCGATGGTCCAGTAGTTACCCTTGCCCGGCTTTCCCACACCCATGCCCTTGGGCAGCTTCTTGAAACACTCGTTCAGACTGAGATTGTGACGCACCGAGTTCTTCCAGCCGACATAGGGACCGCGAAAGAATTCGTAGCTGGAAAAGACAGAGGAGACAATTTCGACTGCGTTAGCAAAACTCAATTAGGGAACCACAAATAAACGAAGTCAGCTTTAAAAAAATCTCTCACTCTCTCACGCATTTCTGGCCAGACAAGAGTTCTCGGCCGTCTCGTCGCCAATATCGCAATCAAAAACCAAACACAAGCCACCCGAAATCCGAGCTAAGCAAAGGATAAGGGTCAAATTATGTTGACTGAATACAATTGGACGCACATAAATAAACTGTCCAAAGCGACACATTTTTTTTTATTGTGCCTGGCTTTGATATTGATCGCTGCCAGTGTCGATGGCGGAGACAGACTCCGTTCTCTGGCTTGAGTTACTTCAGCAGGAATGTGAGAGTGTAATATTTAATTAGAGGACTACGGATAGAGTGTAATACTTGAATCGAGTTCGAGACTTCATACAGCAATCATACAATAAAAGAATGGAATAGAAGAATAGAAGAACAGAGGAATGGAAGAATGGTAGAAGAGAAGAATAAAGGAATAGAGGAAAAGAAGAAACAAATATAAATATTCTAGGAAATAGTTTTCAGTTGGTTTCCTTCACAAAATTCTAGAATAGTTTTTTTACATCTTAAGCTAGATGATACTGGTTCGAATTTAAACCGAATCAAGTAAAATCTTACTACTATCTTACTACCATTTCCGAACTGGTTTATAGCCAGGAAAATAATTTGCCCCATGCCAGAAAGTGCTTTGAGCCAAATTTAGCAACAAAAGAATATTGTACTCCATATAATGCTTCAAGGTTACAGCTCTAAAAGAAATACTGAGATTTTTTCCTAAGTTTCTTTTGAACTTTAGTTCATAGCTGAAAGAATATATAGAATTATGATCCCGAGCATCTTTTAAATCTTTAGTTATTGACATGAATATACTAGAATAAACACCTACAGATATGTGTTCAATCTTTGATTTGTGAAGAGAACAGAATGAAAAGATGAGAATTGCCTTTGATATTTAATAGTAGATAGTGAAAAGGAAAAGGACCAACTTTGTGTTAAGCATTTCGTTAAGTTTAAGAAACTATTATTGGGTTGATGAACTTTTCAAATTGGTTTCCAGTTGGGGCTTTTATATACCTTAAAATCATGATAAATATCAATATCAATATCATGATAAATTTCCATCCCTGTATGCAAAACTTAATGACTTGGCTTAAACTGTGGAGTAGGTCGATTATAGCATTTTCTTATACTGTCCCCTAAATACTGGAAGTTATGGGGAAAATTGTGTTAATTTTTAAGAGATCAGATCAGAAATCTTAAAAGCTTGAAATAAAATCTTACATAATTCGTTAATTTTCACATCATTCTTAACTCTACAAATAAAGGATATCGCATCTCCATTTAGAAACGCCGTCTGAAATCCCACAAAACAAACATAATTTTGTTTTTCAGAACATTTGGAAGTTCATTTTATACGAAATCACCTAAGTGAGACTTTTTTGAGTCCTTTTGATAATTAAAAACAGATTCCTATCAAGTTCGATTAAGTGAAGACTTGAAAAGGATTTAATGTAATAAAATGTAAATTATTGAAATACAACTCGAAAGTGACTCGAAGGTGACAAGTTGATAAGTCGAAACTGATCAAAAGAACGTGTTACAAGCGACTCTTCAAGGGTACCATTTTTTCCCGAGAATAGTATACTTTCTGATCAGAAAGCTAGAGTATTAATTAGACCTAGAATTTGAAAAAGACTTGAATTTTATCTGAAACTTCATAAAATATTTGTAGAAGTTTTCCCAACTCAAGGAAGAAACGCTTTCTTAACTCTTGGAATAACCCTTTCTTATACGCAAGAAGAAGGGCTTTTTTATCTCTAGGAAGAGATTTTTTTTTTCTATCTGCCAGAAGTATAGCTTCCCAATCTGCAAGAATCAACGGTTTTTTTAAGACCAGAATAGTCGCAGACTGGCAGCTATATCTGCTGGACGAATCGCATTCTTTATCGATAAAAAAAAGTTTTCTGGGTGTAAACATAAACCTATTATAATGATATTTTAAAATAAAACCTTTAGTGTTGTGTAAAAGTTTCGGTCAGGAGGTACGGTTTGCTGACAGTACCCAAAGTTTTAGTTCAAATCTTAAAAAAAGTAAAAGTAGAAGAAGAATTTTGATTGTCCGGTTTTGAACCGCTTCGCAGCCTTGACTATAGCTAGATTTTTACATATGACCTTTTTTTTAGGCAGGTTTTTTAAAGAACCTCATTCCAAATTAACATTATTCAGAGTCCCTACTTCGTTTTAATAACTGCAAGAAGTGCACTTCTTTGGATTAAAATTTATATTTCAAAATGTTTCTTGAGTTTGATCTAATGTCAATTATGTTGGGTACAAACTAGATTTTGTTGAAGGGTTTTTGTAAGCTGCAAAAGAAGGCATATCAAGAATTTGAGACTGAATTTTGTTAATTTTCAGCAGCAATTTAAGAATGCGATATATATAAATCGAGAGCTGTTCCAGTTGTGCATAAACATAGCTTAGTTTTCATGGTAGCTAGTTGATTCCTTTTTTTCCAGAGAAAACTATGTGGAGAAACTAGTACATTTTTCCACAAACTTGTGGCTTCTTTTATTAACTACTGTTCGAGCAGCCCTCGTAAGCTAACAGCAATTCCTCTCTATTTCCTTAGTATCTTGAAATTCTACATAATAATGGGTATTATGTGATATGAACAATAGACTGCATTTCTTATTAACGATCTAACTTATTGTGGCAACCGATGAGGCTAAACTGAAACTGTCTTTGGGACAGAAAAGTTCACTCTTCGAATGGCTTTGTGACTCAATGGGTTATATCTGAAAGCGTATTGCCTTACCTCTTCTGCAAATAAGCATAGATCTCGCTGAGCGTTAGCTTGCCGGTGGGCGATTCCTTAATGGCATGTCCAATCATATTGATATAGCTCAAAGCCGGTTTCTCAGGACGACGTGTACCCGATTTCTTGGTGGTATCAGGTGTTATGTTATCCTGACTAGTAGTGCCATTCGTCTTGGCTTGGGGTGAATGATTCTGTTGTTGACTTGTGCCGTGTGTGGGTGAGGGTTCCGAGCCGTTAAGGGATTTGGCAGGTGACGAACTTGAACTGGAATAGTTCAGTACGGGCATGCCGTGAGCATTGCTGATAACCTGACTGGGTGAGGAGCTAATGCGTGGTAGATAAGCACCACCACCACCACCTGAGGGGGAGTGTTGTTGTTGTTGTTGTTGCTGATGCTGCTGCTGTTGCTGCTGCTGCTGTTGCTGTTGCTGCTGGTGTTGCTGGTGTTGTTGCTGTGACTGGTGTTGCTCCAGCTCATGATTGGCCAACAGTTGATAATCATTGGCACTTAATATGGTATTATTCGAGCAATACTTAATGGTGGAGGCATACTGATGATTGATTGCCGCTGGCTGCAATTGCAGCGGCTTGACCGAACTGGAGTTCACATACTGCAACTCCTGTTCCGTGGGCGTTTTCGAGCTGGAGTTTGGTGAGACCGAACCAGCCGAATGGGCTGACATCAGCACACCATACGGGGGTGAAGAGGCCGGCGGTGTTCCCATACTGTGCAAGGCACTCAGTCCGTAGTGCTGCGAAGTGGGCGTGGCATCCATATAATACTTGCGCTCCATGTAGCTTATGTTGGGCTTCTCGTCCACCAACTCGGTGGGCGATTCACCACCCATCGTTTGGAAATTTCCGCCGGGCAACAGATTTCCCGTGCGATATAAATGGCCGGGATGTGGTGGCGGATGCGAGTACGGATGATGATGGTAATGAGAGCTGGCCACAAATTGGCCCAATTGATCAACACTCATTGTGGTGGCTGCAGAGCGACTATGCAATTCAGACACCTCTTCACTTTTGATCATTTCCGAAATAAAATAATTCTTATGGAATTTTCCAATTCTTCACACAGCGCGTAATCGTACCAAGTTTGCCCTGGGTTTCGTTTTTCCCGTTAGTCGAACACAAGTACCGCACGTCTGGACAATTCTCGGTGAACTGAACTGAACTGATCGAGGAGATCGGAGGCCGCGAGACATCGTCTCCACGCTCGCGTTCCACTTGAGTTGGCTCGCAGTTGGAAAATCTTTTTTTAGTACGCCTACGCCTTACGCAAATGTGTGGCTCTCTCTCTCTCTCTCTCGCTCTCAGCGGTGTAGGAATCCTGCATGTACGCTTGTGTGTGTGTGTGTGGGGTTTGCATTTGCTCTCGTTGCTAATTGGCTCAATTTGGTGCTCCCTAAAAGTCACCGATCGTAGCAGGTAATGGAATTTGAACACAAATGACATGTCTCTGACTTGGTTATTGGAGTATAGAGTGTAGACAATTGGCATGCCATAGAAAAATATCTTAGAAATTGAATGGGTATTTCCAGCAAAAGTAAGAACTATATAGTTTGATATCATCGGACCGCAACTGCATGTTAACCAAATGGATGATGAAGCTATCTTCAAAAAGTGCACACATCTTGGCCAGAAGAGTAGTAATATGTGAATAACTGGAGCCAGCACTGACAGACAGCACTACTGCTGCTACAGCTGCTACTAAGATCGGATGAAGTATCAACATATTGAACCAAAGTTAAAGAAGAAATCTTAGACACAATAGTTTCTTCCATTTCTTAAGACAATTGGGAAATATTCCTAATAGATATGGCGGTTATTCGGTAAAAGTTCAAAGAAAAGTAGTTTTTATACTAAACACCACAGGTACACAGAGTATTTTAAGTTAGGACACATGTACTTAAGAGACACATCCTTTAAAAGAGTAAATATTTTCTATGGCCAAAAGAATGTACAGATTTCAGAGATGGTAGGAGAGAGTATGGCACCAAAACGCCTTATACACCCACAAATAAAGAAATCAATATCTTTGTACTGTTATCAAGTACAAACGGTGTTAATGGTACGATAAGTGCGAAATACTTACTCTTGTTTCGGAAACGTTTGTTCCCCATTTGCAAATATAAAAGGCCGCTTTTTGATTTTAGAATGTTTCGTACTTAAATGAAGTACAACAAATTCTTGGAAATTTAAAATAAATGAATGGTTAATAATGCACTTTCTGGAAAAGCAGTTACTCTTTATTAAAAGCTGATTAAAGAGTTGGTGGTGATTCAAAACGAATCTGATTTTGGAAAAGACCTAGATTTTTGAAATTTTTAATGCTTTTTGTATAGGGAATCCTTTTGTTGATTTTGATTTACCTAGGTATTTTCATAAAGTACTATTTCCAAGCCTTAAAACAAACCATTCCACATGTTTCTACTATTTTTGTAAGCGAAAATATACCATTTCAAGTACATGAGTTCGAAATTTCCAAATTTTGAACCGCCCTTAGATATGCAATGCAAAATTTTCATAAGTTTTCAATACATTTTTAGCATAGCATATTTTTGGGCAGTAACTTTTTTATATTTTCGCACACATGCATTCAAAAAGATATATATTAGCTTAAAAAAATCGTAGAATTGCTTGGGATAGGTTATTTCAAAGCTAGTGAGTAATACCATACGTAAATATCAAAGAGAGTTAAAAACGTGGTATAGGTTTTCAATAAAAACGTGTGTATGGGGGGACAAAATATGAATTAAGTTGGAAATCATTTCGAATGATCAATAGCCCTTCAATATACTGAAAAAATGCATCATTTTGTTAGCTTGTGATATAGTTCCGTTCTAAAAACCTTCTCACAATTATAAAATTCCTTAGAAATAATGCAAATACTTGTGTCCTATTCTCCATGATAACCATAATGTTTATTTGGAACATAAACTAGAACTAAAATGCAGTTTTGCATTGCAATTTTCATGGTTTCTTTCATCTTTCTATAAACCATATTGTTATTATTTCCAATTTACAAAACAAACCCCCAATGAGACACATCATTATAAATATCTGCATGCATTCGTTCAACCCCCGCAGAGTCTAAGTGTGTGTGTGTGTGCGTGTGTGCGTTGCCTGTGTCCCTGTCCAGTCAACAGTTAATAAATAGTCGAGGAAAAACCCAAATCCAGATCCCAACGAGAACCCAAAAAATTACTGCAAATGAATTAACGTTTAGCGCGTTTTCAATGGAAAAGGAAGCTGGCGGCATTCGTAACGAGCTGTTAATTGATTTAGTCGTTCTCTGGCACGGATCCCACACCCCCTGAGTGCCGCCATTGCTGGAACGCGACGCCAACTCACGACCGTGACGACTATGGCGACGTTGCTGCTGCTCCGGCCCGCGTGTGTGTGTGTGTGTGCTCTCGCTCTGCGAGACGATTCAATTCCCCCCCCACAAAAAAACCAGATACGCGCCGCCGCTCACACCGATAGATACAGATACATTTTGGTGTTGAGGTGGAAGGCGGAGTTTTGTTTACATTAAGCGGAATTCTATTTGTCGATGGCATCAGGCGCGATATTCGTTGCTTTTCTTTTATTTGGCTGTCTTGACTTTTGGACGCGGCCTGAAAGATATTTCAATTTCAAGCCACTCGCCATTTTCGAAGAATTTTTGGCAATTTTTTCTGTGGGTTTCTGCGGTTGGCGGCCATAAATTATTTTTACGTTTGATTATTATTACTTCTTGTTCGTTCGGCTGGGAACGAACTCAGTGCCCGCTGTTTTCGTGTTGCTGCAATGCGCTGAAATTTAATTTGTGAGTGAGGAATAAAATTAAACAGGCCTGAAAATAAAATGCAAAAAAACCGAAAAAAATTTCTTAAATATATATTTTACCCCGGGGGCGAATACCAGATTTATTAATTGGTCGAGGTGTGTAGGATGAACTGTGTTGCAAATGGTGATAAATGGCACACGTAGAAGAATTTGTAGAAGAATGGATGTACTCAATAATGAAGGGCATCAATCAGGGTTTTTATTTGAAGGGAAATTCCAATGAAAAGATTAAGAATAATTCCTCCGCCTCTTTCAATTGATTGGGTATTTTTATTTACTTGAGAAGTGGAAGATAAATTGTATCTTTACCGAACCCGTTCGAACCCGGCTTTTCGACTTTTAGACTTCTGTGAACCGAACCTTGATATTAAAGCAGAACCCGATCCTGTTTCGAACCTAAAATATCGGTTCGGTTCAAAAAAAATAATATACATCAGAAACTTGACCTTCTGCTTAGCGACTTTATCTGTTATATGGTTGGTTTAGTACGAATGACTCCTAAAATGGGCAGGAAAGAGAACCTAAAAATTCTCCCAAAAACCTCGAACCTTAAATTTCCGAACTTTAACCTTAACCGAACCTCTTAGCCCTGATCTTTATCTAATGATTCTCCCATTTTTGGATTAGAATCACAACCACCACTACATTCACAAAAGCAAGTTGTAAATATTCACAAAACTGCCATGTTTATAATACTTGCAAAGCTTCTCTCATTCTCTTGGCTTGTGTGTTTTTCTCATGAAAGAAAAGGACCTACACCGAATGCGAACGGCAAAGTTTAAGCAACTTTTTCAGGACTAGTTCCTTCAAAGCTTTGTGTGTAAGTTTTTCTTAAGAGTAATCTTCTTCATTATATGTCCCAGGTGGCAGGCACACACACACTACCCGCTGCACCACACCCAGCCCCTATTTACCTCCTCCTTCATACCTACTAATAATATACTACTTCTAAATTTAACAAATCAGAAATCGGATAACCCTCAAAGGTAGGTAAATAACTCTTACCAATATCTCTATGGGGAATAAGCAGATGGGAGCTGCAGATGAAGTAAGATAGAGGTGGAGAAACTTAACCAGTTAACGACTATCCTGTATAACGAGGGACATTATTATATTCCAATTAGATCACAGACTGCTGATTTGAAAGTTAAAAGGGAATGTTAGTATTAGACCGGTAGCTAGGTGCACTCAGATGATCTAGGCATGGCTTATTAGTTCATTTCTGTTAACTATTTATATACAAATAATATACAAAATTTTCTAAGCCGATTTTCATTCGAATTGGAATAGACTATTGAGACTATGAAACATGGCATATGCTGCTGCAAACTGTTTTCCCGCTATTCTAATGTAGGCTCTGTGGTTGGCAGGTGTTGGTTTCTGTCTTATGGGTTTTCTTCAGTATTTGTCGCTATGTGATTATCTGTGGTGGACTTATTTGGTCCTATACCATGATGAGGTTTAAACAGTTCGCTTATTTGCGGCTTTGGAAGATCACATAGTATGCATGATAGAGTCTTAGGAGACTAATCTTACGATAATTGGTGGAAGCTGCAGGGTTTCCTTTTTATATATTGGACAAAACACGTATTCTGCAAAGGAGTAGTAGTAGGTTCATGCAACTTACCAATCCTAGCTACCAGTGCTGTACAATTCAGCGGATAGTTCATCCGGGCCCGCTGACTGACTATTTTTTAGCCTTTTTATGGCTAAACAGACTTGGTTATGGTCCGTTGGGTCTATTTAAATATCATCGATTGGTGGTACCGCTACTGCTTCACTTTCAATTGGCAACTGATGAGTTTATTATCATTAAATGGAATTATTTTGTAATGGAAAGTAGAGTTTTTTAACAACTTAAGCCGGGTAAGTTGAAAGAATTCTAAAATATGCTTCAGTTATTCACCAATATGCGTTAAAAGTTTAGTAACAAATTGATTTCTCTGGGCGGTACATTCACAGAGATTTAGATTTACTTTGAAATATTTCAAGGCTAACATATTGACATTTTGACAAACAATTTCAAGCCAAAAATTTTGCTAAATTCAATTTCCGTATTTATAATTTTCTTGCATTAGTCATTTTCCTATTTTGCATTTCCCGGTACGACATCTTGCCTTTATGTGGAATATATGTACACTGTACAGGGTACACATATTTATGGCCCACCACCGCCACCAATTGCACTGGCCGGCCACACAGCATGCCCAGCGTCCCCGTGTGCGTCATTTGTAACTGGGTCAACAGTTCCGCCATTTTCCTGGAGGGGTTGCCGCTCTTCTACATCTTCTACTCATGTGTGTGTGTGTGTGTGTGGTCCATCTAAGAGTTCCATCAACATCTCCAGCATTATAAACAACATATCGCGCTCTAGGGAATTCCCAAACAAAAGTCGTCATCATTGTTCATTCATTTTTCAAGTTCAAATCATCATAATAAAGATAAACGTTGCTGCTCTCGTGTTTTTGCTTTTAATTTTAAATGTTTAATGTTATTAAATGGTCTGGATATTGTTTACTATTATGCAGATATGTTTGTAAACAAAATTATGTATACGACCCGTGGGCCGTCCAGTTGAATTGAGTTAAGTTGTAGTAGTACACAAAGCCCATCCCATTGATTCATTGATGCCTCCTCTGCAGCAGCAGCAGCAGCAGCAGCAGCATCATTTCAAGGCATTGTTTAAACTGTAGTTTTAATAAACAATTAACAATTAAACGTTGTTGTACACGCACTCTAAACACACCACCAATTTGTATACAAGAAGGAGAAGACGCAGGAGACGCATACCGATTTTTGTTTTTGCACACTGACCTACACTACAATTAACAAGCAAACAATTGCACCCGGCCACACCTACCCCCGCCCACCACTTATTAAACGGTTGCCTTCTTCTTCTATGGGGCGGACAATAAATAATCAAATAGAGACCACTGGAAAATACGAAAATTTCAAAATATTTACATAGAGTTTGCGCCCCCCGAAAAAAGAAAAAAAAAACCAAAAAATTATGCCGTCTAGCTTAACTTTTGTTTAAATATTTACAATTGGTTGCTTAGATCTTGCTTAAACGATTCGGGACTGCAGAGTTGTGATCGTTGAATGATCACGTGTTGTGGCCGTTTTTAAACAAAACAACATTTTTTGGTTAACTAGCGGCGTTTTTAGGTTTTTCATCTTGTTGTTGTTGTTGTTGTTGTTGTTGTTCTTTCCCACGACTTTAATTATGTTTTTTGTAAATATTTATCAAAAATTTCACGGTTTCATTTCCCATTAAATGTGCTCAGTTCTAGCTAAGTGGTTAGGCAATTGAATTGTATTGTTTAGATTATTTGGTTGACAAACTTTTGCATTGAGTAAACATTCAATAAGTGGCCTGAAGTTCAAAGCTTATTGAAAATGTATGTATGTAGCTCCTCTGTGTTGATGGGGTTCACTATATCGAATGACCAAAAGTTTTGAAGAAAAACATTGTTTGCTGCATTTATGTAGAAGAAGTATAGATTAGGGAGAAATGCCATTTTTTATTAGAAAGAGATACGGGATTGGCCTTTAATATTTAGGGAAAAGTCGTTTGCTTTGCTTTATTCGTTGGAAAGTTTGATTAAGGCTGTGACATATCGTGAGATAAAATAAGATAAATTTTAAAAGGGATAGTTTACCTTAGTTGACAAAAACATGAAGAGGAAGTAAGGTTTGATCAGAAAACACTTTAATAAGTGTAGTTTATCTGTACTTAACGAACCTTATGTCTTGGTTCGAGTCTGGTTTCACAGTTTGTTAGAGAATTGACTGAATTTGCGTCTACTTTTTGTTGAAATATAAGCCAGGACCCAAAGGTTCTGTAAAATTGGAAGTTGGCCACGGCTTCTTAGTGCATTGTACACAAAAGACCATAATTTGCTTTACCCTTTACCAGCTGGTGAACCGCACCGGCTTTCTTTTAGAAACTCTGAACCAAACTGAGAACCACTAAGAAAAATGGTTCGGTTCAGTTCTCTGACGAGTTTTAAGTAGCCACTGATACCTATTAACTTAGATGTTTGATCCGTTTCTCTAAGATAAATTTTAAACGATATTTGCTATCCCCTAGTGGACAATATTTTAAATTTTCTGAAGTACTTCTTTACCCAAATTCAATCTTAGCCAGAAGAGTTTTCTCTCATGATAAATATGGTGTGTAATGTGAATGCATTGCATTGCATGTGGTACGCATTCTTTTCCAGAAAACATTCTCTGAATTCGAAGAGCTTTCCTCTAGGAACTTTTACACCAATCCTGCAAATTCTATATCATACCTTTTGGACATTCTTCTAAGGACTTTAATAATTTTTTAAAGGTTTAAGTGTGCGAAAAATCACTTTAGGACAGAAACCATAGTATTTCATAATTTGCCTTCATCAGATTTTCTTCTCCAAACCAGAAGAAATCTCTCGGTGAGAAAATATTTAAGTTAAATTATTTCAAAAAATTGCTAAACCACTCTACTAACAGCAAAATGGATAACAGAACTATGCAAAACCAAAAACCACATCCTTTTAACGTCAGATTTTTTTCAATTCAAACCTTTTCGTCTAAATTTTGCAAAATAGCTTACTTATCTTTAATACGTCCTCAATAATCATTCTAAAACATTGGTTCTTGGTAGAATGGCTCCAAAACCACCAAAAATTTGAATCCATGGAACTCTATTTCAACTTTCGACTCTAAAAGGCTATTTAAACTACCAAAAATGCTGATTGTTGGCTATTGGCCTAAAAATTTAATAGAAAATAGTACAAAATTTCAATCCAACGAGAAGAGGATGTTAAGTTCCTTGTGTTTAGAGTTCACTATGATACAAGGCCTCGGTGGCGCAGTTGGCAGCGCGTAAGTCTCATAATCTTAAGGTCGTGAGTTCGAGCCTCACCCGGGGCATGTAATTTTTTGTTTTTTATAAATTTTTTTTTTTTAATTATTGATGTTAATCCCAAATCCCTGGCAGAGGGTGCATTCAAATAGTTCAGATGTTAGTAATGCATAAAGAGAAGCATCTCCGACCACATAGAGTATCTATATTGTTGATCAGCATGACGCTCTGAGTTGATATAGCCATATCTGTCTCTCCGTCCTATTGTTTCTATGCTATCTTCTACCTCAGTTTGAAAGATATATTCTTGAATCTTTCCACAAAGTCTTCTGGCATAAATATGCTGCAGATTTGTCGGAAGCGGACGGATCGGATGACTATACCGTATAGCCACCATAAGAACAAACGTTCGTAAGACTAGTTCCAGAAAAACTGGTATGTTTATAATGGAAACGTCTCTAAATTCCGTTCTTGATCATTTGCAATGCTTTTGCATGATTCCACAAAGCAAGATTGAAGTCGGACAGCTATATGGTATAGCTGCCATGGGAAAGATAGGTTTTAAATAGAGTTCTTGAGACTGGGTACATTATAGAACTCAATTCATTACTTGATTCCCAACCCTTAATACTGGAAATGTTTCTAGTTAGTTCTTTAATTATAACAATGAAAAATTTCCAAGAAAAAAGTTAACCTAATTTAATTTAAAGTACCAGCTGCGTCATTCATCTTCGTTGGCCAAAACCATTGCCACACCAGGGGCCATAAACACCTTGTGGGCCTGCTGCAATTTTCAAAATGGCCAAAGCAATGGCTTGCGCAAGATGGCCAGCAATTTAAACGCCGCCAGTTGCCAGTCGTTTGGATGCCATTGCCAAACTATGCAAACTATGGCACACACACACACGCAGAGAGTTGGCGATCGACCTCCCCCACCCCACCCGTGGGGTGCCCGCCGCCCCCTTGCGTTATCCGCCATTCAACTGTCGAAGCTGGCGCAATAAAATCGAACAATTTATAGACTTGCGATCCATTTGCTGCGCAATAATTGCGCCAAATGTACAAAAATTAAGAAAAAAGAAATCGGAGAGCGAACCAGAACCAGAACAGAAGAAAATACTTTTAAAAGACCCGAAAAACAACTTTGTGTAGGAAGCAGGCGTGAAGTGCTCCATGATCGGCCATCGGCGATCCTCACCGAAACCATTTCCACTTTGGACTGTTGTTGTTTAGCTTTTCGTTTAATAGCCGGGTACTTAAAAATCCGTTGACTCACAGTGGCCCGGTGGAGTGCAGGAAGCGGCAAACATTTCTTTTTTTTTGGGTCTCATCGCATTCACCACCAAATCCGCCAATGTAGGCAGTAATTAATCTCTGGCCAAAACGGAAACACATTGCTGATTATGTGATAAATGCTCCCTGCTGGCCTTTACATGGAGCAGATCTTCAAAATCTCTGATCTTCATAGCTCGATCTTGGTTCTCTTTTGCCGGGCATCTGTTTCATTTCACTCCTCGCCCATTGTCGTCATTGGGCTGCCTTTCGTGTCGTTCGGTTTTTCTTTTCTTTATTTTTTGTTTTTTGCTTTGTTCTTTACTTTGGCTTTTGTAGATTTAACCTCCAGCCTGCTCTTTGCTCGGATGTTTTTTAGGCGACTGATCTTTTGGCCTTCGAGGGCAGCACACCTGTGTGTGTGTGTGTGTATATAGAAATATATTCAAAAAAAAAAAATATATATATATATATATATTGAAGGGAAATCAACTTTTCAGGGAAACTTCAGCCACATTGAAATGACATGTGAAATGACAGTTGAATGTCGACAGCAGCTAAAAGGTCTTTCTGGGGCGTTAAAGACATTTGAGGAAATTTTTCAGAAATAAGAATCTTTTGTGTGAGATTCGAGGTCAAGATTTATAATCAAACTAATCGACGAGCTTCCAAGGATAATATAATACAAATAGGCTACTTTTATTGACCTGGGCTAAGGATTCGCGGAGCTGCATACAAAGTTTTTAAGCTAATTACATAAGAAAAGGACTTATTCATACCAGATCTCACGGTACTTAAAATTACTCTGTACTAAAGGTACACAGAGTATATTTAGTTTGTGCAAATGTAAGTACCCGCCACATAAAGCAGTGGTGGGCAGATAGTATATTGATATTGTCCATACGTTTGTAAAGCATAGAAGGAAGCATTTCCGACCACATAAAGTATATATATTCTTGATCAGCATGACGAGCTGAGTCGATATAGCCATGGTCGTCTGTTTCTATGCTATCTCCTCCGTCAGTTTTAAAGCCATCGCGACCAAACTTTGCACCAAGTCTTCTGGTACAAATACGCTGCACATTTGTCGGAACCGGCAGGATCGGATGACTATAACAGATAGCCGCCATAGGAACGATCAGTCGAACAAACAGTTCTGGTGAGAAAACCTTTTTTGTTTTTAATGCAAACGTCTCCAAACTCTGTTATTACTAGTTTTGAATGCTTCTTTATAATTCTGCCAAATTTGGTCGAAATCGGACATCTATATAGTATAGCTGTCATACAAAAGTAGAGTCAGAAAAGTAATCTTATTGAGAAAAAGTTTTTTCTTTTCAATGTAAACCTCTTTTAAATTAGCATATATTTATTTAATAAGCTTTCACACAATTCTACAAAGTTTTGTCAAAATCGGATGACTATAGATTATAGCTGCCATATGAATGATCGGTCGAGAAACTAGTTTTAGTGGGAAAAACTTTTTTGTTTTCAAAGAAAACGCCTACAAAGTTTGTATTTGTTAGTTTGCCATGCTTTTCCATGTATCCACTAAGTTTGGTCGAAATCGTACATCTATATAGTACAGCTGTCATACAAAAGTAGAGTCAGAAAAGTAATCTTATTGAGAAAAACTTGTTGGTTTTCAGTGGATATGTCCTTCAAATTCGTTGGAAAGAGGTGCTGCAAGGGTATACAAACTTCGGCCGAGCCGAAGATTTCCTTCCTCTGTTTTTTGGATATAAAAAATATACAATTAATGTTAAATGGATCTTAAATTTTTATCCTAAGGAGCTGAAAATCTTCCAAAGAAAAATTACAAATCTGTAAGCGACAAGGCAGAAGCTACAGGGAAGGCACTGCATATGATCATGATCAGCACATTGTTCTAGCGAACATCCTTAACTTCATTATCCTGTACGCTGCATCTATCTGCGCGGAAGTCTTGTGAGTTCCCAGCTACAGCAAGTAGGGTTTCCGCTCCACAAATCGACTATGAGCATTGAGAGTTTGCTGAGGATTTCGAACGGTGTCAGACGACGCTGCTCTTGTCATTGCCGGCAAGTGGCCAATTGAGATCTTGGCATTGAAAGGCCATAACCTATGCTGCAATGACTTAGCCAACAAGAGCCAATTCGCGCGAAGAAGCCAGGAACGAGAGCATCCAGGAAAGCATATTATTCCAAACATACGAGAGTGAATTGAGCAGAAACATGGAGGGGTCAACTACTGCCTCACCCAAATGCTCAGTGGACACGGGTGCTACAGAAGCTACTAAGTAGAATCGGTCCGGACACCGCTCCAGAATGCATTTGGTGTTAGGGAGGCTTGGTAAAAGGATACAGCTCTCGTGCTCTTCTACCGCGGCTGTGAACTGTTTTTGTTGTAGGTGAGGAAATAACCTAGTAGATCTCAAGAACTGCTGTTTAGGATGCAGTCAACAGCGTTGCTGCTATGGAAGAGCTTCATAGACGGGAGAGGCAAAGAGCAAATGCAATGTAAGAAACACCCCTAGCCCCTGCGAAGCCTTGCCTGTCCCGCAGGGATGAGGCACTGTACTTTATATCGCCTGGCATTAGTTTGAAAAAAAAAAACGTAGCATATATTGTATGGCCAGCGGCTGTCGACATGAATCAGTTCTCTATATTTTACTGCAAGATCATAAAACGAAATGCTCACAGACATTATAAAGCCATAAAGCAGCAACTAAAATTCAAGCAAAAAGAGCATAAAAGTGATAAAAGTGAATTTCCATGGGCAGTTTACGATGCCCTAACTCTTACCATATGGGCAGGGATGGAAGCGGTGGTGTCGGTGGAGCCGAAACCAAGTGAGAAAAATTCGACAATAGAAAAATCGTTTAAGAAAAATGATAATTGCATTATTCCAAGAGAATCACTGCATTGTATCAACTGGCAGGTGCTTAAAAGTTCACTCTTTCCTCCACTGCTGCTCCTTCCCCCCGTCCGCCTTCGCCTTCTTCGTTGGCCATGACAAAGTTTGGCAGCGGCGGGAATTCATAAATTTGGTTTCCTTCCTCCCGCCCCTGTTGCACTGATTTTTATGGCAATTCAATTGCACTGCCACTGAATTTGGTTTCCTGCAGTTTGCTACCGTATGGCGATGTAAGATCTCAGTTTTATGTAAACAAAATATAAAAAAGAAAAAAAAAACAGAAGAAAAATCCCCGGCACCACCGGTCATGGGTCGCACTTGTCGGCCCAAAGACTCAATAGTGGAAATACATTTTTCTTTTCTCTTCATTTTTGCCTTTGGGGCAACGAATCGATCGGGTTAATTTATGGTGGCCCTCGCTTGTCGAATTGTACAGACGTGAATATATTTTTGTCTTGGGTTTTTTCGTTTTTGGGTAATTATTACTTTTTTTTCCAATGTAAACAAAATTGCGTGCGGCTAATTTTAGTTAAAGAGATAATTCGTTTGCTTTTTACGATATTTGCGGCCTCATTTTGTTGGCGAAAATCGATGGGGTTTTATGTAATGAGGTTAGAGGGTCGTTTAACATGTTTAAAGAAAAAAAAATTGAGGAACATCACGCTTTTTAACTTATTAGAAGGACATATCTACAGAAAACCAACAAGATTACTTTTCTGACTCTACTTTTGTATGACAGCTATACCATATAGATGTACGATTTCGACCAAACTTAATTGATATATGGAAAAGCATAGCAAACTAACAAATACAAACTTTGTAGGCGTTTTCTGTGAAAACAAAAAAGTTTTTTCCAGTAAAACTAGTTTCTCGACCGATCATTCATATGGCAGCTATAACCTATAGTCATCCGATTTTGACAAAACTTTAAAGAATTGTGTGAAAGCTTATAAAATAAATATATACTAATTTAAAAGAGGTTAACATTGAAAAGAACAAAGTTTTTCTTACCAAGACTATTATTCTAACCTTACTTTCTATGGCAGCTATACTATATAGATTTCAGATTTCGATAAAATTTGACAGAATCATGGAGAAGCATTAAAAACTAGTAAGTACGAAGTTTGGAGACGTTTGCATTAAAAACAAAAAAGTTTTTCATACTAGAACTAGTTTTTTGACCGATCGTTCCTATGGCAGCTATATGTTATAGTCAACCGATCCGGCCGGTTGCGACAAATGTGCAACGTATTTGTACCAGAAGAATTGGTGCAAAGTTTCGTCGCTATAGCTGTAAAACTGGCGGAGAAGATAGCATAGAAACAGTCGGACATGGCTATATCGACTCAGCTCGTCATGCTGATCAAGTATATATATATCTCGATATATATATCTATCTTATGTGGTCGGAAATGCTTTCTCCTATGCGTTACAAACATCTGGACAATTTCAATATATCCTCTGCAAGGGTATAATAAAAGTTACTTGAACTAAGCTCAAATCATTTATACAAATTTATGTGAACATTTTTCGTAATAGCCAGGATGTCAGATTTTGGACTATTTAAATCTTAATCTGTGTCTTTATGAAGTCTTCCGTCAAATAAATGGTCATTTAACACTCTGCTCAAGCGGAACAGTGGACACAATTAGGCGATCATTTGCTTAGCAGTGGCTTGGCCTCGAACCACTGCTTCCCGACTGAACCACAAAAGATAGCTGACAAGAAAGCACCAACGAAAGTGTATGCTCAGTTTGAATTTTGATGCTGCAGTTGCTCATCAAACTACTTCCCTTCATCAGATCTTTACCAATCCTTTTGCTATCTACAAAACTATGGGTTGATATGACGGTATTTCAAAATACCAAGGATGGGAGGGCCGTGCCAAAAGATGCATATTTCCCATGTCAAACTTTTATCTCCTACCATCTCTGAAATCTGTTCAGATCAGACGAGCGGACGCATAGATGATTCGGCTATTGCAGCCGATCAAAAGATATAGATATATATTTAGGTACTTGTAACAGTGAGACATTCTTTCTTCTGGTCTATACATATTTTGTGCACAAACTTAATATACTCTGTATACCTTTGATCTAGAGTATAAAATCAAACGGTTCAAGTAAAGTTGAGTTTGCTTATAAGATTTCCTAAACTTACACTTTTTTTATTTTACTTTTCGTTAAAATGAAACGTAGCGGGTTCTTTTGAGGTTTAAAGTGCGGTTCAGCATTAATGGTTCGGTTCACAATCCGGTTAGCGAGCATGAATAAGCGTTTCGGTGCGGTTTGGTTCGATACTAAAACCGTTTAGCACCCCCAATATGTATGCTCCTATAACTTCCCTTCAAAGAAATAGTTTAGAAATTTTACTAAAAATTTCGAAATTTATTAAGTTCTGAAATTAGACTGAAAATTTTTCTAAAATTTCAGAATAGACGATACTTTGTTGGATTCTTATTTCTTCTCCGATGTTTTCGTTTCGATTTTTTTCTCCTTTACAGATTCCTTCTTTTTATCGATTTTATCACCCTCCTTGGCTTGAACATTTAGGATGGTATTGCAGGTGGACTTTTTCGTATTTTCCTTCTCGACGGGCTTTGAGGACTCGCACTCCTTTTCTTCACCGGCACCCTTATCTTTTGTTGTTGCTATTTCTGCTGCCGGTTCCTTTCCTTTATCGCCGGCATCTGATTTTGATTCTGCCAACAGAGTAATGCATTTAGTTTTATCTAGCTTCTTGGACTTTTCTTCACCGACTGCCGACTTGTTTCGCTTGATTTCTTTATTGTTCTTGGAAGTATTTTTAGGTTTTTTGGGTTCCTTTGATTTTGCATCTGGTGCCTTTGCTTTGGGATCTTTTGCCTTGGATTCCTGTGCTCCTGTTTTCTTTGCTTTTACCTTTTCTCCGGCATCAATATTTTTTGCGGCTGGTTTCTTTGATTTTGCATCTGAATTCTTGGCTTTCGGTTCCTCTGCTTTTGCTTTCTTTCCCTCTGCTCCGCTTCCTGTTTCTGATGGTGTTTGCACATTTTCAAGATTCAGTCTACCTCCTAACAAAGTTATGCATAGATTTTTGTCTGGTCTGTTGGACTTTACTGCGTCTCCCTTTGGGTTCTGCTTCTTGTTAACATCTGACTTGGATTTATGGTCACCCTCAGCTCTCTTGGTGGTCATAGCTGAAAGAAGGGCTTTAGCGATATAACTTAGTTTGTGCCAGTCTTACTTACCCGGCCCTGTTCTCAGGCTCCTCCTTGCCGTTTGAAGGCTAATCTCCATAAGGTAACGTCGACATTGCTCAAGCAATGGATTCGCGGAGCGCATCATCTGCCGATGAGTTGACCGACTTCTACAAAAGTTTCTATGGAAATTTTAGAATTTGTCACTTTAATTTCAGATCTTAACTCGACAATGAATTATGATTTATCTGCCTGCTTGGTTTATGGGGCTTTACTTCTTTCCTAACACGCCTCCTTTTTTGGACTTGTCATCCTTGGCCGCAGTCTTGTCACCAGCCTTGGCACCCTTGGCATCTTTATTGGCCTTATTTTTCCTGCATTTATTTCCTGAACCACCGGGCGGTGTTTTACACCGCGGAGCAGTGCTTGCTTTTGCTGGCGAAAATGGGCTTAGCTCCATTTTTTTTTTTTAAGGATTAAATCAACAACTTACCTCGTCCACACACATCCTTACTGTTGCCATCTTTATCCTGACTACTGTCCTTTTTAGCTTCTTTCTCCTTGCAAGGGTTCCTCTCAGCCTCTGCATTTTCCTTGCAGGGATCGCCCTTCGTAACATCGCCTTTCTGCCCAGAGGCCCAGCGAACGGACATCAAGGCATCGCTCATGCGCATGAATGTTAAACTGGTGGCAAATCGATTCATTTCGATAATTTAAAATAATTTTGATATATTAAAAGATTCCTAAAAATTTCCTTATTGACTGTCTGTGTCAACTACAAAAATTCAAAACTGACTGACAATGTGAGTGATTTCAGTTGTTGCTGTATTCATAATTGAAAAAGTGAAGTTTAACGCGTAAAGTTTAAGGTTATATACAATGGGTGTTAATAAGTGAAGTTACAAATTGATAATCCTAAGAAATTGACATGCCGGAGTTTCTGTTGATACGCCATGGCTTACAAGTGAAATCGAGAAACTCTCATAGAACCAATCTCATTCACCCAAAAATGTGCGTTTTATTCTAATTTCTTGAGAAATTCCCAAGAGCATACCCAAAGCAGCTACTCCTTTTGAAATATCCTCCATTTGGATAATATTGTTTAAAATTGCGATATATGTAATACATTATCAAATATTTTTAAAGGCAACATTTCGAATATAAAACTTTTTATACCCTTGCAAATGGTATTATAATTTTGTCCAGAAGTTTGCAACCCATAGAAATATTCATTTCCGACCCCATAAACTATATATATTCTTGATCAGGGTGACGAGCTGAGTCGATTGAGCTTTGTCCGTTCGTCTGTCCGTCTGTCTGTCTGTTTCTACGCGAACTAGTGTCTCAGTTTTAAAGCTTTCGATCTGAAATTTTGCACAGAGTCTTCTTTTTGCTGCACACTACTAATATGTCGGAGCCGACCGGGTATTGACTTTCTTCTGATGGCCTTTGGGGTTCTAAATTTGTTAGTTAAATACAGTGGAACGCGTGATTAATATCGAAACGGATTTTTTCTAACTGAAATTTAGCCCTCGGCCGAGATGTACATCCAGAACGATACCGAAATTGGTTTCAAAATTCCAACCTCTTCCCAAAAGTAAAAAACATTCTACAATCGAAATTCGTCCCCGAAATAAGAGCTTAAGTTCTAAAATCATAAACTATTCGTAGTGAAAGTAAGCTGACAAATTTAAGAAATCGCCATCAAATGATCTTTTAACTTTAATGAAGTATTTTCATTCCTTTCATAATCCTGACTAAGGTGACACTGCTATGCAAGATTATTGTCTTGTTGGACTTTGAAGGACGGCTTTTTCAAACATCAAGATGTGAGATTCTGTAGATTCGTCGCCTTCTGTTAAATATTTTATTTTAAGGTATCTTTTCAATGTGTGTTTTTCAGACTAGTTAGAGATAAAAGGATATATTTGAAAAAAAATCTAATTTGAGTTTCGAATTCGCTAGGTGGGGGTTGTGCGTGTAACTGTGTCATTTTGTATTCAACTGTTGCTTTGTTTCTGGAGTTTCCAATTACAAGTTTGGAAATTTTCTTGGGCTACCGCTACCGCTTGGCCTCAAGTGATCAACGACCACACATTAACCCACAAGGAGAAGCAAGCAGGGCATCATCCACAAGTGGCCGTGGCAACGTCGTCAAGGCGGCGCCATGTCAAAATATTTGTCATCGAATGATCGCTTGAATTTATGGTGTGGATAATTAGGCGACTGCTGCGTCAGGATGTCAAAATGAATCTACATTTATTTTCGTCTGTGATCCACTTGAACCCGATACGCGTTTTTATGTTGAGGTTTGACAACTTGGAATTTTTTTACTAATGATCTGAAACGATTGTGGAAAGCTAAATATTTTGTAAATTTTGAATAACCCAGAGGCTGTTCATCCACCTCTTGCCTCACATTTTCTTCACCTTGTATTTTCTCAAGTTGTCGGCTCGTTGACTACCCATTGACGCGGCTTTTGAAAAGAGCCGAAAACAAAATCAATGGAATGATCCCATTTGACGATCGACATCCATATCCATCAGAGTGTGCGATGTACTTTAAACGTTTCGCCTGCGGAACTTCACATGCTGAGGGTGGGGGAGGTGTGTCTGATCCACCTTTCAGCGAGAGAAGAAAAACTTTTCTCCCGAATTATTCAAAAGGAAATTAATCTTAATCTTGAGCACATGTGCCAAAGTCTACACACATGCGAGGGTGTTTGGGTGTGTGTGTGTGTGTGTGTGTAGGAGTCAGATCTATTTCAAGGCCTAGGCCCATCCTTTCATTGTTGTTGTTGCCTGCTGCCTCTGTCTTCTTGTTGTTGTTGTTGTTGTTGTTTTTTGTGTTTTCTTCGATTGAAGTTTGGCCGACGTTCGTCAAATTTGTTGGCATCAGCAAACAGTTTGAGAATTCCAACTACAAAAACAACAACAACAACAACCAGAATTGACGAGAGGAAGGCATGCGCTTTGCAGACGAGGACCACCCAAAGAGCACTCCCTCTCCCCCACACCAACCGTCCATAAATCCATATTTCTCTAGCTGCTGCATATAAATTACAGGTCCATACTGCAATCATTCATTCATACAAGAGATCCCCCCCTGTATCACCCCACCCCCCGCTCACCACATTTCGTGTAAACATGTGTAAATCATGACCCGTTGATGGCCTCCACGTAGCAACATGTGACGTCCTCCCAGCTTAAAAACTTTTGCACTGCGACCCGCTCCCGTCTGCCACTGCCACTGCTCCCCCCCCATCCCTTTTTGGGTTGTATTTTGTTTAGATAAATTAGTTGAGGAAAGCTACATATGTGTGCCCGATCTTCAACTGCAACCATTTGGCCGCCCAGGAACGAAATGTTCGTTCATAATCGGATTGTCCCAAAAGCAAATATTATTTATGCCAGAGCCCTGAGAACTTTTTCACATTCGGTTTGGTTGCATATTGTGATCTCGCTGAGAAGGAGGAGGAGGAGGAAGGATGGAAAGTGGAAACGATTGCATTTCTGAAATAATTTTTGTTCTTGGTTTTTTTTTCGGTCATGTTTGTTTATACTTAAAGCGTTAAATCAATAAACACATTTGAGCCAGGCAAAGGGCAAGTTTGGAATATTAAAATGTTGTTGAATGCTTCAAAATTGGAAGTAGGCATAGTCCGGATGGCCTCTGACTCTCTATGCACCAAAAATTCTCCTTAAAACGCATTCTGAGAAATGACTAAATGTTATTCAGGGATCTAACGGTTGAATGGAATATCATTGACAGATTGGAAGTTGCTATATGATGCAGGTAACCCTTTTGAAGTACCCAAAAGCTTTACAACCGTAACTAATTTCACGTCTTTTACATGGGAATTTTTGTTAATTATTTCAAAAATTGTCTGATATACTTAGATATTGATCTGTTATATATTGATCTGTAAATCTATAACGTGACGAATAGCTCTATGTAGAAGACAAAAATCGGCCCTAACTTCTGTATGGGTGACCAAACCGGCAGCAAGTTGTTGGCTTCTTTGAAATGTTTTTATACTTTTGGCTAATTCAAGATGGGCCATTTATTATTAATGTAGTCTTTTGCTCTACCTTTCGGTATTAGCTATTTTCTATTTTCTTGATTATGCTTTTCCATATTTTTTGCTAACCTTTTTCATCATTTACTAATATTAATAATTTATTTTAATTTTGAAACGTGCCAGTTTTCCCATAGTTAAAAAGATAGTTTTTCTAATTTTTACAAGAAATGGGGTCCGATATTCCTAAGCAAGATTCTTAATTTATAATTTTATATTCGCCAAGACCCACAATTAGTTGCCATTTTCAGTTTCACCATCAGTTTTAAATGTACCGCCAATCCAAATCGACACAAGATCAATATGTGGTCATACTGGCAGCACCATTAGCAGCACTGTTTTCACAACTTATCGCCCAGCGATAAGTATATCGATCACCCGGAAATGCTTAAAAATTGCAACGAAAACGGTAGCCCCAAACCAATAGAAATATTTAATTCCATTAAGCCGCTGCATTAATAGCCAAAAAAACATTATCGAGCAGCCTTCTTGAAAGCCTGTAAGCCAAGATTCTTAATCTATAAATATATTTCTCGAAAATTAATATTTTAAAACGAACTTTGTTTCGAAATTGCCACCTTTTTCAATTCCCGAACAATTTACTACAATTAATTTTCACCAATTTTTTGTCTTATTTTTCTGGACCTTTAATAAAGTTTCCTTTATACTTTTGTCCACCTTTTTGGACTCAGAAATAGCTTGTTTAGGGCGGTTTTTGAACTTTATTTTGGAACCATTTGGTTTGATTTTGTAAGAAAGTTCAAATGTAAATAATGTACTGTCTCCGCTTTGTGGTCCCTTGTACGATACTTCTGTTCGTCTCAATGTATAATTTCCCAGATGCTTTGGACGGTTTTTCATTTCTTTCCCGGTCAGAAGTGTTTTTCATTCTAGCCGCTAGTTCTATCATCAGGCTTGTCAGAGTTGTCATCCTTGCAGGAGTTGTTAGCTTTCTCGGAGAGTTGGCTTTCCTTGTCTTTGCACCTTCCTTACCTCTTACAAAGACAGTCTTTCTTTTATTTACGAGTTTAATTTTTCTTGTGTGATTCTTTTTTCTTTTAGCTGAGCTCGTACTTCTGGCGATTTTATTTCTGGCGACTGTCTCTCTGGCAACTGTGCTGAACTTCTGATCCATTGTACTTTTTAGGGCCGTATTTCTCTGGACTGTACCTCTCTGGGCTGTACCTTCAGCAACTGTATGTCTTGCAATTGTATTTCTAGCAATTGTATTTCTTACAACTGTACTCCTTAACGGCATCTGTCTTGTCGAGATCAAAATGTTTTTTATGAAAAAAGTCGATCTATTTCTGGAGGGGATTGTTTTTATAAGAATTCTTATTTTTCTTGAAGAAGTTTTTGATCTCTTAGCTTTTTTCTCTAACACCGCCATTGCTTTTAAGGAGCAATCTTTACAAAAATTACCAAATAATTTATACGAAAAACCTGAAAATATAACTAATTTCGATTACTTAACAAAAGCTTACTAAGGCAATTTTAAATTCAGTATTTGCACTTGAAATTCAATCGAATGTATAGATTACAAGTAACCTGAAGTCTGCTTCTTCACTAACTTTTTGACTTTCGGCCTTAAATTTCCGTGGCTAGCATAGAAAAGGTCGAGTATTGAATAACGTAATTTTCTGCCATTAAAACGTGTTTTTCGTTTGAATGTTGCCAAAAAAAACGTGCCTTGCCTGTCAATGGTGCCTAAAAATGGTACCTTGCCTGCAAATGGTGCCAAAAAATAGAATAAATGTAAATTATTTTGAAAAGCAGTTGCAACAGTTTCAAATGTACCGCGAATCTTAAACGATACAGCTGGCAACGCTGCCTGCTCGATCAATATGCGGTCACACTGGCAATACAGTGCCGTTAGCAACACTGTTTTCACAAACTATCGCCAAGCGATAAGTATATCGATCACCCGTAAATGCTTAGTAGTGATTCATATTCGCGAAGAAATATAGACAGACGGCTAAATAAATTATTAAAAATAGCAACGAAATCGGTAGCCCTAAACCAATAGAAATATTTAATTCCAGTAAGCCGCTGCAATAAGTGGCAAAAGAGCACTGACGCCCTTTTGGAAGCCTGTATGTGTGTGTGTCCGTGTGTGTGAGTGTGCGTCGCATGTGAATGTGAAAGGAGAAAAAAGTGTACAGCCGACGACGCGCAGGCGCCTAATTAAAAAGAAGACAAAAAAACGCGAGTGAAAATTAATCAAGAAACAGTGCAAATTTCGCCAATTGTGTTTGGCCACGATAATTAAGTCAACGATAATTATAATCCGAAGAAAATGGGTTGTGCCGTGAGTACAGCACGAGATAAAGAAGCCATCGAACGTTCGAAGAATATCGATAGGGCCTTGCGGGCTGAAGGCGAACGTGCCGCTTCGGAGGTGAAATTGTTGCTTTTGGGTGAGTCTACCTAATGTACAGATAATTATTCTCGAGTCTAGACATAAGGAATTTTTTACGGAAATAATTTTTTCCACCTAAGGGGTGGGTTGGCTGACTTTTCGCTATGGTGAGTTCTTTGGACAGCAGGATTTGCCGGCTGAAACCGAAGCCACATGGGCTGCTTCTAGGGATGCCGGAAATATAATCATTATCGAGTTACCAATGTGTTTGCACATAAATACGATTAGCCAACATATGTCTCCACGATCTAAGGCTCCGTGAACAAAGCTTCTAACCAAAACCTTAGGTTTAACAAGTAAAGTAACCGGTCTGCGAATCGAAGTAGGGTTCGTAACCACTCCAGAATTTCAGAAGTAACCCTAATTGCATCATACTTACATGTGCTTACATTTATGTATGTGATGCACATTACGCAATACACATGTCTAATAATTCCGCTGGGCGATAAGAAAATTGAACGTAAATTGAAACCAAATGCCGCTCCGCAGCTTCAACAAGTGGGGCGCCTCCATATCGACTTGGCGTTGAATGACTGACACTTGTATGTAGAAATATCGCTTTGTGGTTAGGCACATCTTTGTAAGAAATCCACTCAAGCGTGGCCATATCACATTTTCGACCTGACCTCTGCGGCTGAAAACCCTTCGCACAGTGAAATTGTACACCACCAAAACCAACAAACAGTCATCATCTTAACCTTCTGCAATTAAATTTCCACAAAAACACACACACATACGTAACGGTTACTCTGTTTGTGTACATGTGTGTGTGTGTGTGTGTGTGTGTGTGTATGCCTATTGCACTTTTCATTTTCATTGCCATTCAATTTCGAAAACAATGCACTGGAGTATTTTTTTTTTCCAACATTTTTCAAGTAGCTCTGGGGCTGCACTTTGTACCGCTGGCTGATTTGCTAATGAAGCGGCGCTCTCCATTGATGACTCAGGGCGACTGTGGAAACGGGTGGCAGGAAGAGGCGATGCCGGGAGGCTGTATATCCAGCTGAAAATGAAAACACTGCACAAAATTGTTGACGAAACTAAGGGAAGATAATAGTAATCAAATTCGACTTGATGTGGAATATTCTCAGAGAAAGGGACTAGGCTTGCGGTTTTCCCTTTTACTTGCTTTAGAAAAATCATTAAGAGTCCGCTTTGATGTACTCAGATCCGGTTTAAGGTTCTTTTTGGTTCGTTTCCAATCCCGGTTTTGGTGTTTTAAACGGTTCTGTTGAGTGCACGGTTCCGGTTCGATTCCCTGTTAGTAAGATTTAAAGGTTCTTGGGCTAAGGGCAGAAAGGGTGAAAATTGTTAGGTAATAAGGATTGGTGCGGTTCGAACCGCCGTGGTTTGGTTAACCACATTTGTTATTTTATTATTAAATAAATTATATTGCGACACCAGATATCTCTGGAGATTTTCAAAAGAGTTCTCAATGAAAATACTTGATCTTAAAACAGGAATAAGTAGAGAATCCTTGAATGAAAATATTATTGAAACAAATCTCAACTTTGTATGCTTAAAATTTCGCCATTAAGTGCAAGCAGACAAATTTTCATAAGTTGACATAATTGTGCGCTGCTATATGTAAATTAGTTATGTTATCTCACATTGTCAATTCCAAGTAAATTTGTTGAAAGATTCCTGGAAATGCTAAAGTTCTTAAACCAGTACTACATTAACAAATAGATTTCTCAATCGACACTCCCTTTCATCCCAGCAGACGTCTTATCTTCCAAATGTCTTTTTAAATTTTTTGTTTGTAAATAAAAATCAAAGCTACTTCAATAATTTAACTGAAAATTGCTGCTAGAAACTGACGTAAAAGGTCATTTAGCGATAATTTTTGATAAGCTCAATATAAAAATTTATTGTACATACAAAATAAATAAGTGATGTGCATATATATTTATAAAAAATGCTTGAAAATGTTGATTAAGTGTTGCTGTGTTGACAGTTTGGGGTGCTTTGGGCGGGGTTTTCAGTGTATGGGTGAGAAGCAAATGTATCATGTGGTTTGCTTTCTTACTTTTTCCATATCCCCCAAATACATATGTACATTGTAAAAGCTTACTCATGCCCCAAATGCCGCTTCCAGACATCAGAATTGTGAGCCAAAGGCAAATGCAAATAACGTAACAAATAACAATTGACATTCTTTCTTCGGCTCACAAACATGAAAGAGAAAAGCAGCACAAGAAATTAAGCTGAAATGGTGGGTTTGTCAATTGAATGGCGTGTCCAAAGGGAAAAAGGGAGAGTGAACAATGTCGAGTAAAAATTAAGTGTCAGTTGAATTATGGGCACCCCCTGCCAACAATAGCAAACATTTTATTAAATCTACACAATAAATGCAATGCTGGAGGCTGCCAATTTCAACAACAGTCCCCATAGACACACACACACACACACTGACTCGGACACAACTGCATTTGGATGATGGACAACGGAGTCCCCCATTTACTTGCGCTAATATCGTTCACCCCACTTTAAATGTCAGCAGAGCAGTGTCTCTCACCCGCCAGGCCAATTAGATAGCCTTGTGGGGCTGTGAGTGTGTGCATGTGGAGGGAGAGCAAGAGCAACGGCAAGAGCACAAATGATGAGAGTGCGCAAGCGCAGCTAGCAGTAGGAAAACAACAAAATTAACTGTCCAAACAACTACAATACAATTAAATGTTAGTCCCAAATGCAAGTGGTGCAAGGTGTTTTTCCTTGTTGCTTTGCCCATATCAACTATGCGAAACAAAACACTAGACTGCATGGTGTATGACTGTGTCAAACAACAGCTGACACAGGTGGGTGTGTGTGGAGATAAAAGACAGAGCGAGAGATGCCGCCGGCAGTCATATTGGGCGTTGACGGAGAACTATATTAATCTAAGAGTAATGAAGAATGCACGGACAGAATAGGAGTTAATATATAGCTTCCAAGAGTCGTTCCTAGGCTGATTTGATATGCTTTGGAAAATTTATCTAACGGTAAAATATATAGTTTTTTTTATGGCAATATGGCTCTGAACCACTTTTAAACCGGATTAACCCATTTTCAATCCGGTTTACAGACTAGTTCGAAATGTTCATCCTTTGTACCAATCAACCAGCCCAACTCATTCATGAGAATAGTTCAGAAACTTTTGAATGAATCCAACAATGACACCGTTTCTGATTAAAATGGTGTGACGAATTCTTTAAAATGCCAGGCATAGTAGAAGTCCCGGAAATGGAGAGATGTTTGAGCTGCAGAACGGGCTTGTATCGAACCGGTTCGATCCAGCAATTTCGAATTGTATTTTACTGATAACCAAACCTCTTTAGAAGTAAAAGCTGTAGCTGAACCTGTTGTAAACCTTCAACTTCGATTCGGTTCAACAAAAATTATTACTTGCCTAACAGTAAATTATATTCTTAATATTTTCAAATGTTCTGCAAATCGACAGTGGAACGAACGATCGAAAACGAGTTCAAGGTAGATAGTAAATAGAAAGATAAGGTTTGTTAAGACGTGTTAGTAGGTAAAACTTTTTTGTTTCCAATAGAAACGACCCCAAAGTTGGCATATATTAGTTTTACAACATTTCACATAATTCTGTAAGCTTTGGTTAAAGTCGTATGACTATAGCATATCGCTGTCATAGAAACGAACTATTGAAAAACTAGTTTTAGTGAGAAAAACTTTTTTGTTTTCAATGGAAACATCTCCAAACTTATTATTTATTAGTTTATTAGGCTTTTTCATGCTTTTACAAAGTTTGGTCGAAATCGGACTATCTGCCAAAGAAAAGTAAGGTTACAAAAATAGTGTTAGTAGGGAAAACTTTTTTGTATTCATTGGTAGCGTCTTAAATTCTTGCAATTATTTATTTTATATACTTTCACACAATTCTACAAAGTTTTATAAAAATCGAATGACCAACGCATATAGCATAGGTACGAAAAATCGGTCGAAAAATTGGTTCTAGTCAGAAAAACATTTTTGTTTTAAGTTTTTAGCGTCTTTAACTTACCAGCTATTAATATGATGTGATTTAGTTCAACTTTGCATAATCTGCCATAAAATGTCTTCATTAATAATGTGATTAGCATGGACTGGAACCCGATTCTTTCTTAGCCATCAGTAAATTCTGGAGCAAACCCGCGAAGCAGAGCTTTGATCAACATTTTGGGCTTGTCTGAGACTGAGAAATCGTTAGTTAAAATTTCAAATTACTTTATAAGTTCATTCAAAAAAAAAGTGATTTTCATTCAATTTGTATTCACTGCCAATGCTACGTAATATTCAATAACCAGAAGATGCGGAAATGAACAATTCCCAGTAAGTAGGCCATATCGTTGTAATATTTCCGTTTTGACTGCTTCGTTTCATGCGATTGAATTGTTTACTTTTTTTGTTTTCAAAGAGTGTCTGGGGCCATCCATTTCACACTCTCCAGTTTGCTGATTAACACGTCTTCTCTCTCTCTGCTCGGACGGGGGCCATTTACACTTATCTGAAACTTATTAAACAGGCGCCATTTAACTTGATTACTCATGCCATAAACACTCTCCCACCCATATACTACTACACATGATTCTATATGGCATTGTATAACATTGTGTTTTAGTCACCAATTCTAATGCCAGTAAAATAATCATCATCATCAGTTTTGGTTAGACAAAACAGACAAGGCCCGAATGTTGTTCTTTTTGGGGCTAATTATAATACCGCTGATGAGGAGAGGAATGATGATGATGACTTGGGCAGGCTTTGTACTCACCGCTAGATTCGTCTCTCTCTCTCTCTCTCTCTATTTTGACTGAGCTCCATGTTTGGCCTATTATGGCAACAGTTAACGGTGCATAGATGTTGTTGCTATTATTATTATTAAATTGACCTTTTTTTGCCACTTCGTTTTGTGTTCGTTCATTTCAGTTCAAACATTTCTTAACTCCCTTTCGTATTCAGATGATATTTTTCTATAGCGATATCCATTTTGATGGCCACAAATTAGTGTTGATTGTTAAGTTTTGACTTAAATTATTATTTGCCATTTGGCCAAAATAAAATAAAAAAAAAAAACTGCAAGTACTTTAAAAGACGCGCCCTGACAAAGTGAAAGTACACATTGTCAATTACCTAACTAGCTAAGAGCTGGGAATGGACCCCAATACACAAGCCAACAGCTGCTGCAATTCACTGATGCCAAAGCAAAACAAAATACAAGAAAACATATAAGAAAAAAACCCCGGTTAATGTGCCATTGTTGCAATACCACCTCGTATATCGTTTGATAACCGACATAAACTTTAGACTTTCGGTGATATTTTCATCAACAAGTGGAAACTATTAAACACGTAACATGATTATTGCTTTTATCTAAAGAGACAAAAGCTAAAACCAGCTGTTGAAAGTTTATAGATCTGTACTTTATGTTTTATAGGCCAACTGTGAGCTGAATGTGTATATATACATTTATGAATGCATTCGCAAGTGTAAGATTATGCGAAGTTTTGATAAGTTCAATGACCCTTGAGGGCTTGAGACTGGAAACGTATGCGAGGAACTATGAACTTGAAGGCAAATGCGAAAAGAAAATGATTAATATGAAGTGCCAAAGCAAAAATTATTTTTTGCTTATCTCACTGATAAAAGAAAATGTAATTAAAATTTCTACATACATACGTACACAGCACATGTACATAATGGGGAACCAAAACCGAAACTATACAAAAACGCTCAGATTCGCATTGCCTCATATTGTTACTCAATGACGCACAAAGATCAACGCCGATCTCAGTGCTAGCAAAATGCAATTTGTATGCTAAAAGCAAATACAACATGGTTCAATAGGTCAACACATTTTTCTTGCATTTCCACACATTTCTGGTTAGAGGTGTTCTTTTGCTCGCAGCAACCACTTCATCACATCTTATAAGGTATACCTTGGATAATTTTTGCATGAGTATATCAACAGCCATTAGACGAGAAGGTCCATGGGAGTGGGGAAACAATTAGAACTGCAATTCTAGCATTTTGGCCATTATTGCTGTGAACCTGTGTCAAGGTCCGTTGGACTAATTATCACATTTTCCTTTGGTGAACATCTTAAAATACTGACGATTGAACCTGTTTCCAATCTTTCAGCTGATGATTGATTTGACTCTGCAGGGGTGTGTTCCATCCGGTTGCATCATGCATGATTACATACAGACTAAACAATTTCCTTGCTCTTCTGTTGATACAGTGCCAAACCATGTGTTTAAGCTTCCATAAATTCCTGCTTTTGGTTGTCAGTGCTCTCTGACCTCCGCTTTTTAAGTCAAGATTACAAGTGGGAAATGTTATTGCCTGATAGTCACATCTAAACTTTTTTAAACCTTACCTTAAACTCATGAGAATTACATGACCAGTCCAAAATACTTAAAATCATATTTTCAAAGAGAGACAGAGATGCTCACCGATCAGTTCAGTGGTTCCCAGAATAATAGAACCGCAGGTTCGTCTCATAACATGATACGGTTCAATCTCAAATCACTATTTTACAGATTTTGAAAGTAAGGCAGTCCGAAAAATGCCAAAACGCCATTTAAGTTCCTTGATCGGCCGAAATTCTGTCGTATCTCCTAAGAATCACTTCTGATTTTATCAGAAATCTGCTCATATATGTATGTATTCGAATCTTAATAAATCTATAATGTGCTTAACCTTAAAAGTCGTGCTCCTGGCTTACTTTGGATTGAGCACTATAGAATATGGAGAATATCGTCCCATAAAGAAATTGGAATACGCATACAAATCGACATGCAATTTCCAAAAAAGAAATATTAACCGATGACAGGCATATTAAGAGTTTGGTGGACAATAAGAGAAGATGAAAAGGATCATATTTTAAAACTGGCTAGCAATTACATAGATCCGGTATCGATAAGGAGTAATATTATGGATATTATTAAAGTTCTGATAAAATTTATACCTTTAGCGTCGTCCATGAACTGAAACAAACCGAATCGAACAGCATTTCGAAGGGTCGCCGGTTCGGCTGTGGGTTTTTCATCTGGCAGTAGAGGTTCGGTTCGATTTAGAACCGATTTGTATCCCCGAGAATAGAATTTTTCCGCAAGCCAACCCCAACAAAATTTTATCATTAAGGGAAATAACCTTTTTGTGCCGAATAAGAAAACAAGGTAAACAAAATTTCAAGTGTAAAAACATTTTCTTGGCATACTGTAGATTAGAGATGCCATAAAGCACCTAATCTAAAGAGTATACTGCTTATTGCCTGTTGCTGTGTGTGTGCTTGTGGCTAAATCATTCGGCGCACAACAACAAATGTTACATACATACGCATGAGAACTTGAACGTGAGTTTTATTTTGCCAAAAACCATTAAAGACACATACGAAGAACCAAATACAGTCGATAATTTAAAAACAAGCTTTGCAATTATTTGCCAGGCATATCCATATCTTAATTAGCTTATTTATAGCCTCCAAACATGACCAGCACAATTGTGCCTCTATAAAGGGTGCCATAGTAGCAACCACTATTTAACCTCTTGAACCCACTGGCAATTGAACAAATTGTGGCTTTCATTCATTCATAAAAAAAATAAGTCTCGTTTCAGCTTTCCATTTCCTATTCCACTCATTCATTCATTCATTGATTCATACTTAGTCTTACGCACGCAATGTTCCATGCCAGTTCCAATTGTTTTCAGATGAAAGAAGAGGTTCACGCCCACCATTAACAACATTCCACTGATTTCCATTGTTTCTTTCAATCTCGTTCACAGGCGCCGGCGAATCCGGCAAATCAACGATAGTCAAACAAATGAAAATCATACACGAAACTGGCTATTCGCAGGAAGAATGTGAGGAATATCGTCGTGTGGTCTATAGCAACACGGTACAGAGCCTCATGGTCATTATACGTGCAATGGGACGTCTTAAAATTGAATTTGCCGATCCCGGCAGAACAGAGATTGCACGTCAGTTCTTTACACATGCCTCGGCGGCCGATGAAGGTATACTCCTGCCCGAGATTGTGTTGCTGATGAAGAAACTGTGGTCGGATGGTGGTGTACAGCAATCGTTTGCTCGCTCACGTGAATATCAATTGAATGATTCGGCTGGCTATTATCTCAATTCGTTGGATCGCATAGCGCAACCCAATTATATACCCACACAGCAAGATGTTTTGCGTACACGAGTGAAGACTACGGGCATCATTGAGACGCATTTCTCCTGCAAGCAGCTGCATTTCAAGTGAGTTGGTTGATTTGATAAAGGAAAACTTGGACGGAAACTAATTTGAAATTGTTCCTTGGCAGACTCTTTGATGTGGGTGGTCAGCGTTCGGAGCGTAAGAAGTGGATACATTGCTTTGAAGGCGTTACAGCTATCATTTTCTGTGTCGCACTATCGGGTAGGTGAAACGTGGTATGGATGGATCCATTTGTAACATTTGCTATTGATCCACCCTCTCAGTATTGTACAATGAAGTAACCATATTTATACTAATATTTCAATACCTTCTTCCAGGCTACGATCTAGTTCTAGCTGAAGATGAGGAAATGAATCGTATGATTGAGTCGCTCAAGCTATTTGATTCCATTTGCAATTCCAAATGGTTTGTGGAAACCTCCATAATACTATTCCTTAACAAAAAGGATCTGTTCGAGGAGAAAATCAAGCGTTCACCGCTGACGATATGCTTCCCAGAGTATTCAGGTATGTGTCCCATTAACACATTTTGATTGAGATTTGAGAAACTAATTTCCTAACTAATTTCTTTAGGTTCCAACACCTTTGAGGAGGCCGCCAACTACATACGCATGAAATTCGAAAATCTCAACAAACGAAAAGACCAAAAGGAGATCTATACACATCTCACCTGCGCCACAGACACAAACAATGTGAAATTCGTCTTTGATGCCGTCACCGATGTCATTATCAAAAATAATCTAAAGCAAATTGGTTTATTCTAAGAGCGAGAAACGAGATAGTAGTATTAAAGGAGGAATACGCACGAAAAAAAGCAACATTTCCATTACATTTATCATATTAATAACCGATTTGGTTGCCAGTAGTAACAAGCAGAAGACCGCAGAACTAATTTAAAATAATATAATTTAACTAATCTGTAAAGTAAACGAAAGTCTTAAAGACAGCTGATTCAATTTCGCATTCAATCAGCCAACTTTAAGTTTAGTTAAGCATTTTGCGCTTTGCTAATTGCGTTGCCCCAAAAAGGAGGTTCCTGCGTGAGTGTCGTGTGGCGCCGCCGGCTGCCTTTTTTGGGCCAGGCAATTTGTCAACGTTATTTCAACTACTGTAAAAGAGCCCGAGTTCATTTTTGTATTTGTTTGCCAATATTTAAATATTAAGATGAGCCTGGTCTTGATTAACATATGTAACTAGTAAACTTACTAATAAATTTTAGTAATTAGCTTAAAGAAGAGAACAAAATAAAAAGACAATTTATGCAGTTAGAAGTATGTGATTTTGCGAATATTTATGAGATGAGATACAAGTCTTTGAGAAACAGTGGAGCTGCACATAACTAAGTTATACCTTAGGGTCCATTCTTTAAGATGATATCCCTGCTATTTCCTTATATCTAACCCAAAGTTGATTTTGGGTCTTTCACATAAAATGCCAAGAATCCATTTGGGATTGCCTAAAGTTTATGGTTAAATATAACATTCTTTTTTTCGATATTCTATCCCTAAATTCTACTGCAGACCCTTGAGGGTGCTGCCGAATCAGTATAAGAACTCGTAACATCAGTAGATCTGTTAAGTTTCAGTTTTTATGAACACAAGTAGCCCTGTTGGACACTATACTTTAAGACTACATCTCAGCTTTTTATATGTTTTTTAAGCTTTTATTTGTTTAGATCGGTTTATTAACGGAGCTCCAGTGATTAATAGTTTTATTTGGTGGTGCCCAAACATTTGTTAGTTAGTTTCTATTTGGACAGCAGATTTATATAATATATTAATATACTGACGAAGAAGGATAGTGACATGAAGTAACTGGGATCAGTTGTAGACCCCTGCTTCAACACACGAGTCTTACTTCTTAAAGTTGTCGAAAGCAAGATGATAATTGGGTGGAAAACACTTACCTGAGTTCAGCACAAAGTCATCCGAGACTATCTTGAACATAAAGCTCTGGCTGCAAGTAATTGGGCTCATCCAGCATTAGAAGAAAACACGGAGCAGTGTTGGCTCGAAAATTGTGAGTCTGAACAATCTGAACAATGAAAACCATATAGCTCTCACAACAGTTGCAGAATTGTCAAACATGGGTACTCCTGCATGCCTGGATCTATTCTATAATCGGAACGGGGCCCTATGAACTCGTTTTTAATTCATGAATTGATGTGGCGCAGCCAACTTAACGTTGCGTTGGTGTTGCCAGACCTTTTTTCCAGTAGGTGTAAGTGAGAAGTTTAGGGTCATACTAAATGAGTTCAATTTAGATTTGATTTCGTTTTGGTGTGACAGTTCTTTGAAGGAAGAAAGACCCAGACAAGATGTCTGCAGAGTTCTCTTTTAGTGTTGTGTGTCACAAATTCTTCTACAATGTCCCTGCAAAATGGTTTCATACTGCTTTTATGCTAACAAATATCAATCGGTAAATTAAAACCAAATAAGAAGAATTGTTAATTTACCTAAGTAAAAGTAAAGTTCATCAGCCACCCAGAACTTCAAACATTTACCAATAATGAACTTAGCCACGACCGTTAAATTCCGGTTCAAAACCGCCTCATCTCAATTATAAGTGCAGTACACTCACGAACAGTGCTGCCCATAACTCTGTAGTTTGACATATGTCAGCCGAAGTTTGCCTTGGCTTTTCTTTCTCTTTCCGTTCTTCCATCTTGCTGAAGTCAGTCGACAATTATTTTTCGTTAAAATTATCACTTTGCAGTGAAGTATTTTGTGAAATTTGACTTGAGAGTGAGAGAAACCGACCATTGGAAGATGCTGCGTGCTACTTTAATGTTGACCCAAGCCCAACGTGGCATACTTACCCGTGCTGTTATCTCGGGCAATCCTCTGAAGAGTATGGGTAAGTGGCATTTGGCGATTTCTGCTTTCTCCCTCTCCTGTCTTAACTAATATTTGCTGAATTCAGATTACGCCACTTTGGCCTTGCTGCAGCTAAAGTCAACTACCCGTGCTCCTTTGCCCTTGGCTCGCTACTGCTCCAGCGAGGGAGATGGCAAAAAGCGCGACAAAGACTTGCCAGCCGGCTTTAAGGGGCCCAATTTGGATGTTATTATTGGTGACCATGCCAAAGCTGTGACCGGGAGCGGTACCAATAATTTGGGTGAGGCCTCGGCCTCAGCGGAGCCCGCTATCAAGGACAGGAACAGTGGCAGCAGTTCCTTTGGCCTGGATGAAGAAGACATTGGTGGTGGTGGTGGCGACTCTAAAAAGAGCAGCACCACCTTTTCGGGATTGCAGGCCGATCAATCCTTGTCACGCCGTGGTAAATTGGGGACAGCCGAGACCATCGATAGTCCAAATCCGCCAATGTCAACGCGTTGCAAAGCCGGCTCGGCTCCACCGCCAGAGCCTAGACCCTCTTCGGGCTCGAAGCAGCATACCAAGACGGAGGACTCATCTGGAAATGATTCCGCCTCTATGGCCACCAAACAATTGCAGGAGTTTGTGGCCAATTTACCCAGCAAGGAGCAGGTGGAGAAGTATTTCTTTCGTGTGATGGCCTTTTTGTACGATCTCACCTATTTGATGGGCACTTGGTCTGTTCGCTTCATCGATCAAAAGATTATCCAAAATGAGACCGTAAAGCATTATTGGAAGCGATTCCATGAGAAAATGGAACAGGCCAAGAAGGATTAAATTGTATAGAGAAACATATAAAGAATGTAAATCAGAACCTTTTATGCTAAATACACGGGGGAAGCTAACTATTTTAGTTGAAATTGGTATTTTATTTCACAAAGGAAATTTGCTTAAAAGCTGACGCTGCACACGTCCATTTGGTTTCAGTTTAAAGCAGAGGAGGCATAGCCCTGCAGTAATTTTGCCAGATATTTAAGTATCTTATTACGGGCAGCCACCAACTGAGTGGGATCACTTTTCACCGGCTCGTACATATTGGCGCAGTGGGCAGTACCTGAAAGAATGGAAAAGAAAAAGTTATGTCATGAATCAGCATAATTGAATGGAAAGATAGAAATAACAAAAATATAGACGAAAGTTAACCAGGGCGATTGTAGTTACTGCATTGGATCTATATGAATTGGGAAACGTTCTGATATCGGTCGAAAAGATATGCCATCAAGACTAATAGCAGCCTAATAGACCTGTTAATTAACCTTCCAGTAAGCCTTGGATAAACCTGCTAGCTCTCCATGAGGTTCAATTAAGCATACCGGACCACATCTCCTTCAAGTTTCCCCTTCTCTTCATGTTCAAACAGGCGAGACTCTATATTCCTGAAGCGAAGTATGGACTTCACCATCGGACAAAAGTCCTTTCAAAGTAATATGACATTCTTTTGGACAATATACTGAAAATAGTGCAAGAAAGTGCTCTAAGAGACGGGATAGAGTGAAAATAAGGGCGATCTAAGTACACAATAAAGTGCTTGAAACGATTTTTGGATTGCCTTAACATTAGTAGCTGGGTAAGGTTGTCTATGGCTATCAGTTCTGACATATCACAGAAACATATGCTCAGTTAGGTCACTCAAGTTTTTAACTAGATACAACTTTACCTTCTATGTAAATGGTTGGCGTGGCCACATTTGCAGACTGAGTCAAGCCCAATGCGTGCCAGGGATCAATCGAACCATGTAAATACAACACGTTTGTAGTCTCCGGTTTCAAAGCGCCATAATGCTTATTCGTTTGAGCTACCACCTGCTCCAGATATTTGGCATCCATGCTTTCTGAAAATACATCCTGACATTGGCGTATAAAGAAGTCCACACCGAAACGATTGCCAAAGGTATCCGTTGGGTTCTCAGAAGTCTGATAGAAGCCAAACTCATTGCAAGTTTGATAGGTCCATTGGCGCATGCCCTTGGCAGCCTCTGAATCCCACGAAACGTTCTTCATATCGCTAATCATTTTGTCGTACTTATAGTCCAGGCAGCTGGCATTGGATTGTTGCAGTAGCATACTATTCACTGCACCCAGACGGGTCACTGGTGGGCCCATGCTGGTATTTAGCATGACATCGCAGATCTGCGAGGAGAATGGAAAACATAATGTTAAAAGCTTTGGGGGAAAAGATCCACTTACCTCGTCTATGGTAATATTGGCATGTGGACTGTTGTCTTTGTTATATTGCACCACACCCGCAAAATTGCCCGCCAGATTTTCAAAGAAATTGGACATATCCAGTTGGTTTTCTATGGAATCCTTAATGGGAGTGCAGGTTCTGACGAAAGATTAACATTAATATAACAGTATAATCTAATAAAATCAAAGACCCACTTGAATTTCTCATCCAAATTACGTTGTCCAATCATATGCTTTAGCAGTATTTCCACCTGGGCAAAGCTACGGCTTACGGCCTCCACGCAATCCGGCTTATAGCTGGCCAATGAGGCCTTAACCACCTCAAAGTATTCCCTGAAATCCACCTCAGCCAACAAGGGACCACTAGAGCTGATGGAACCATAGATGAGATGAGGATACTTCTCCCTGGCCCAAGCGGCCAATGATCCCGGATAGGAACCACCAAAGGCAATCCATTTCTGAGACTCTTTCAGTTTATATTCCACTTTCATGGCCGCCACAAAGTTGGCCAAGTCCGCCAGAGCTTGCTCTGAGGTCAGATAAGCCAAATTGGATGTGGACAAATCCTTAGTGGGGTGACTCTTGCCGTAGTAGCGATGTTCCAGCTGTATGCACAGGGCCCCAAAATGCTCGGCGTAGCGTATCCAAGCTCCTTCCCGCATCCATTTCTTCGAGGCTTCTCCCTCACCGCCAATCATTAGGAATATGGGAGCGGTAGCGGAACTGTTATTCCAGTGTTGATCATTGACAAAGTAACGTTGTGGCCAGGTCTCCTGGTTGCTGGGTTGGAAGTGATCCAATTTCTGATCAAACCACAAATCATTAAGATCTAGGGAACGTTGCAAAGTCGCCAATTTGCTGGGCTCGCCCAGAAAACCGTTCGATAGACGTCCACGGCGAAATCCCAAGGCAGGAGAGAGCAGGAAGCAGAGGAGGATTACAAGTCCCAGGGGCTGTGATACGCCCCTAAATTGCAACATTGTTTCTTTGTTTGCTTTTTTTGATTAGCCGTGTGCGAACTCTTTGCTGGACTTACTGTAAATGTGATTTGGCTACATATATGCAGTTATATATGTATGTGTGTGTGCCTTTTGTTTTTGTCATTTTTTTGCCGGCTGTTCCATTAACAGCTACATACCCGTAACGAGCCAATTCACCCTGAGAGTGTGTAAGCGAGACAAGCAACGGCTTCTAGGCAACGGTTGCCAGTTTGAATTTTCAAAAATCAAACACAAACAAGCCGGCAATTCTCATTCAAAATACTGACTAACCCCAATCAAATATCTATATATATATATTTTCCAATTGATCATGGATGCTCCCGTGGACTGCAAACAGCTACAGCCTCGTGCCATATTCGGCATTAACGGAAAAGTCGAGAATGGTGTACGCCAGCATCCCACCACGGATGCCATTATCTTTGCCTTGGGTAATAAAATCGGTATTGCGGATTACAAAAAGAATACCCAGGAATTTGTGGCTGGTCATACAAATACCATTTCTTGTCTGGATGTGAGCAAAAGTGGCAAATATGTGGCTTCGGGTCAAATCAATCATATGGGATTTCGTGGCTATGTCATCGTATGGAACTTTGATCAGCGCAAGGAGATAGCTCGACACGATCTTCATAAAGTTCAAGTGCAGGCCATTTGCTTCACGGCCGAAGATCGATTTGTGGTGTCCATTGGAGGGAAAGATGATGGTTCGGTGATTGTTTTTGATATGGAAAGCTTGTAAGTAGAATTTGGGAACTTCTTTTTACAGCTTTGATTGGGTTTTCCACAAAACTTGTCTAAGAATTGTACAAATTAGAGATTTAAGGAATTTTTAGGCTCAATTACTATAAAACTAGAAGTAATAGATCAATTTCGAAAATGTTTTCAAATCACCAAATCCCTCTCCCCCAGCTCACCCATATGTCGCCAGCCCGCCTCGCGTGCCATTTCGGGAAATGCCTTAACCGTTCGCCCGCTCCATAACAATCCATTTTTCTTTCTAACCGCCGGCGATCGTCATCTCCGCTTGTGGAGCATTCTACGTGACCAAAAAAAGCTCTATGTCCAAGATGTTCAGTTGGCCAACAAGACGCGCGTCTTCTACTGTGCCCGCATAGATAAGAACGATCATTGTGCCTATCTGGGCACGGGTACCGGTGATATTATCAAAATTGCGCTCAACTGTTGCGATCGGGATAATGTCAGCAAGCCGGGCTCAACTAGCGGCATTCTGGGCGCCTTTGGCACGCACAATCCTCGCAAGCCCATGGGTAGGGATTGCAATCGTTATGTGAATGGTGTAAGGGCAGTGTATGTCATACAGGAGGGTCGTCTGCTGGTCGGAGCCGGGGATGGTGAGGTGGAGTTGGTGGAAGAGCGTAAGGATGTGCCTCTGATCAACTTTCGCGAATATCCGGGACCCACTTGGCCGTATTTGCGTACGCTGAAGCGTACCCGTGTCTCGGGTAGAATATCATCGTTTGTACGTACCACCCCGGAGAAGTTTTACATTTGCACGGATACAAATGAGATTTATGGTCTGAATATAACCACTTGGGTGTTGAAATTGCTAAGGACCTGCCATACCAAGTCTGTGTATAGCATTACTTTTCCCAAGTAAGTTTCGGCTAGGTTCTTTTGATGGAAGAATTTTGGATGATTGAAGTTTTCATACTACAGGAAATATGCCGCTGTGTTTGCCACTTCGGGTAAGGAATGTATAAGGATTTGGTCGTCGGGACGTAAACAGGAACTGCTAAGGATTATGGTGTATAATTTTAATTGTGCCGCTGTACGCTTTACCCATGATGGGACGAGCATTGTGTCGGTCTGGAATGATGGCATTATACGCGCCTTCACACCCATTACTGGACGACTGATCTATGCCATACCGAATGCCCATAACAAGGGTGAGTAGCCTGGACTTGAGTTGGGGAGACTAATTTTCATTTTGTTATAAAGGTTGCAGTGCCCTGGCGGTGGCTTCGACAGGACGTTTGATTGTCACCGGCGGCATAGAGGGACAGGTGCGTGTCTGGAAGATTGAGCCATATCGACAGGACTTGCTAGCAGTGCTCAAGGATCATTCGGGTCCCATTACCTCGCTGGATATTAATTACTTGGACACAGAGGTGATTTCAGCCTGTACCGATGGTTCCTGCGTCATTTGGGATATCAAGTGAGTGACTTGAGACTAATTAGATTCCCAGCTAATCTCTTTGATGTCAGACGCATGACTCGCAAACAGGTGGTCACCGCCAATACACAATTCATGGCCGCCTGCTACTTCCCCACTGGTGTTCAGGTGCTCACCTGTGGCTCCGATGGCCGCATCATCTATTGGATGGTCTATGATGGTGCTCTTATACGTGAACTGACGGCCTCCAAGAAGTCGTCGGTGAATTGTGTCTCCATCAACGAGACTGGCGATTACTTTGTCAGCGTGGGCAGCGATCTTCAGGTCAAGCTGTGGGACTACAACAGCGGCGAAATGGTGGCGGTGGGCTCAGAACATGCCTCTTCGGTTATCAGTGCCGCCTATAGTCCTTGTGGTCAAGTATTTGTCACCGGCAGCACAGATGGTTCGCTTATTATTTGGGATGTGCCGCGAGATTACTGGGGTAAAACCAATCCCCCCGATGCCACCAAATATACACCGCCCACCAAGACCACCGGATCCAAGGGCAAGCCGGAAGTTCCGTCTCGTGTAGACTCTGGCTATAAAGTGCAGGCGCCCAAGAGTGAGAATATTGAGGGACTATTAAAGGCCACACCCAAAGATGATCTGTGCTGCGTGGAGTGTCCTCCGTGCGCCCAAAAGCAGGCCAAGTCCAATGATCCTTATGCAGAGTGCAAAGTAGTGCCGGATGTAAAAAAATGTTGAAGATGTTCATGTTGAAGTTAAGCATACCAAAAACTAAGAAAAATAAAATTTAATTTGAATTTAAAACTGCTGGCGCGCCCACTTGACACTATAGCCATCCCTCTCTTGCAGCTAAATGCGGGGGTGCCGGTGTTGCCAGACCGTTAAGTACTCTGTTTGGGTATCTTTGCCTTTGTTGATATTTCCAGTTCCATTACAAACTTTACCGCGTTCGGACGTACATCGTTAAGCTCCTCGCCGCAAGATTATTATTTTAAGTTAATCCACAATTTATGTGTTAAAACATTACCTTTGCCTTGCCTCTTTATCAGCCACCGCAGAAGGGTGTGAAACAACAACAACCACTTACAAAATAAGTATTGAAAATCACAGCAATATGAAGGTTTGTTGCATTGGAGCTGGCTATGTTGGCGGACCAACGTGTGCGGTAATGGCACTTAAATGCCCGGATATTGTTATAACCCTGGTGGATAAAAGTTCAGAGCGGATTGCACAGTGGAATTCGGATAAATTGCCTATTTATGAGGTTAGTTTAATGTTGTTTTTGTGTTGTATCTACATAGCGGCTGCTTTCCTGAGTGTGTGTGAGTGTGAGAGGGAAAGAGAGAGGAATGAATATCTATCAACTTATAATCCTAAACAAACAATACATCAATCAGACAATATAAGAAGATGAGCCGTAGACGTCGTTGACCGGCGCTGGTGCTGCTCCCCCAAACCAGTTCCCAGCATTTCTGTTTTTGTAACTGATTTGTATACAACAGGCGCACACCTTCCGCCTCTTTACCATTGAATTGAACGATTCGAGTGCGTGTGCCTTCCAGGTGCTCTTGGCGGCGCACTTGGCCCACAACAAGGTCAATGGTCAGCACATACATAAGTGGGGACACGCTCTCTTCGACAATTAGTCATTCTCAAATAGGCAAAAACACACATGCAAATTTTTATTAAACGACCCAATCATTACACTGGCCAGCACAATTTCAATTCGTGATGGTCTACCGAGGGAATCGATTTTTTACCGTGACGTAAAGTGCTGTAAAATGGTCAATTTCAGGCCAAATCGTTTTAATTGACCAGAAACTGCGAGAAATACAAGTAAGAAAGTCGGTCATGCCAGACTATAACACACTCTGTACCCAGGAAATTATACGCCAACCATAAATTTTGTTGCTGCAGTAGCCGCTGCAGCAGCGAACAGTCTTTTGATCATAACTCGAAAACTGTTCATCCGATCTTCTCCATTCCTTTGGCGAATCGATAAGATATCCTGATAACTAAATATGTCTAGAAGGCGCAAGCCATCTATCTTTAAAACTGTGGGAGATATGACTAAATTGCGGGGGCGGGAGGAGGCATAGTCAAAATTGAAAATAAACTTGATCTGCCTGCAGACATAAGAAGCATATGTCCGATACATGTCAAACCTCTATCTCTGGCCATCTCTGAGATCTGTGCGTTCATACGGACAGACAGACGGACATGACTCGGCTGTTGATGCTGATCAAGAATATATATACTTTATAGGGTCGGAGATGCTTCCTTCAAACGTATAATAAACCGGCAAACCGCAGTTGAAGTCCGACTTGGTATGGGAATTTGGTTTAGGGTCATGAGTCATGACTCTTTCAAGAGATTGGTATCACATTCGTAAGATTTCTAAGAATTACAACATTATTTCCATTTAAATTTCAGTAAAATGGTTGTTGAACTCGTTTTTTGCATTAGGAGGCAGGTGTTAATTCTCCATTATGTGTATTACAAATCAGCGAAAGCAAATTTCTCCATTATCAAGTTCCTTTCTTGTATCACTGTACAGGAAACTCAGTTCCGTTACTAATAGATTGAATTTGCCACAACAAAATTGTGTCTTCTTGTTGATACCTATGTCACTGATAGGTTTTCGCACTTAATTAGGCCAATGTATTGTGCGAAATGAACAAGCCAATGGGAAATAACCATGAAAACCTAGACAATTGTGCAAATTGCATTCCAAGCAAACGATGACAAATAGATGAGGATGTCAGTGTCAATTATGTTGACACTACTGCAGAAGTTGTTATTTAGTTTTAGTAAATTGCATTCCTAAACTATCGACGATGATGATGTAAGCACTCCGCAAACAAAACAAAAAAAGTATTTAATATTAAACAAAACCTTGGCCTCATCGGCAACATGAGCTCAGTAATAAAAATACTTGAATTTATGCTTGGGGTTCTCTATACTCAATAATTTCATTTTGATTTCCCCTGAAATCCGATAACAACTCAAGTGCTTGCGACATCAAAAACCCAAGCAATTTTATTCTATTAAATTTTCACTTATCCAACAAAATACAATACACCATTTCGGCGTGTGTGCTTATCTTGGGACTACAATTATATATATATATATATATATATATGTCTAAGCAGAAAGGCTGATAAGAAGGTAATCAGCTCTGCCATGAGGAGGGTAGGCGGAAGCACTGAAATCTTATTCAAGAAAATGCGACAATAAATAGAGCAACTAATGATTGGGAACACCACAGTGAAGAGCAGCTTGCCATTTTGTTGGGGCTTCTTTTGCATGAAAAGGGTTTCACAGAGTGTAGAATGGGGAACTAGGGAGGGGGTTGTGCTTTTAAGTCAGCTGTGGAAAAATACCCACGAACTTTTTTAGATCCTGTTTGAATTCAGAAAATATTGCTACACTGTGCAGGTGCTTCTGTTTAGGCTTAGTTCAGTTGGATAACAAGCCAGATATTCAAACCATGTTGACATCTACAAAATATAGATAGGCAGCGATAAATTGTGGCAATATGATAAGTAGATATTTCTAATTCATGTTTAGTAGCTTAAAAACTACCCATTCCCTTACAATCCAGGTTAGCGGTGGGCTCCACCCAAATCAAATAGAAGGGCTTAAGATTTTTGTCTAAATTATGTACATACATCGCCATAGATTCAGTTCTTGGGATGGGGAGGAAAAAGTGAATTCTGGTGCTAGAAAATTTGTTGCCCATCGTAGATTTCAATCTCAACCTCAGGCGCCAGTTTCCTCTGGAACCAGTTGGTCACCTCAAGCGCCTTAATACCATTCCGCACCGGATCTTTTCATCTCAGTGTCTATCGTTCCTTCTCGGCTCTTCTCCCAAGTCTTTCGCATTCCGTTTATCCACTGATTTTGATGGAGCTTCTTCGTCCATATGATTAACATGACCAATCCAGTGAAGCTGCTGTTGGTTTATGGACTTGAATAGATGAATGTTCCCATATAGTTTGTGGTTCATGCGGATACGAAATTCATCGCTAACTTTAAGAGGTAAAAAAGCCACTAATTGCCGCTTTTCTGGAACACTCCGATTGCCGCCTTATACACTGCCAGGAATGTCCGTATCCGTGGTATTGTTATCGCAGTTTTTATTGGTGGAGTATTTTAAAAGTGGTGGGTACCAAAGCCAATGCATCAACCCTTTTAAAATGTGGTTTGCCGCTCACGTTAGGCAGCAGCTTTGCCGTTGCATCGTTACCAGGGGTTACCAACGAGGAGAAGTGAGTTGACTGGGGAAGCAGCTAAGATCACTCTAAGTTCGCCTTATTGAACCGAGTAGAAGCTATACCTTACTACATACTGGAGAGTTTCTGCCCTCCAAGATAGCTGAATAACAATTAAGTTACAACCATATATTCTGTAAAAAAGTTCTCCTATTTTGGTCGGTGACGTAGCTAAGTCGTTTTCCTTTTTCATGCATATGTGCGCACGTATTACTCGGTATTTTTTTTTTTGGTCACAATTATTCCAAACAAACAAATAACCGCACGTGGTTGCGGTCTCTACACTAAACAGAAAAATTCGGAATTTCAAAGAATATTGCACACATTTCTTAAAATTAAATATTAAAATCACAAAATAAAGGATATATGGTTTCGAGGTTCACAGTTATACTAATCCAACGGTTAGCTACAGCACAGTATTTTAGATTCAGTTAGACTGAACCAGATTTGCGATGGAAAAGAATCATTTTACCCAGAGAAATTTACATATTTAAATTTTGAAATATTTATCTTCATGTGTTCATCTTCAGTTATCCAAATGTTGGATTTCTCTGGCTCGAGGTTATTAGAAACTTTCTAGTAGAAACCTATTTATAGATTTTCCAATTTTTTGTATAACCCATAGACCAATTTGATCCCTCTAGTTTTATTAGTTGTCTCTTTGATAATGAATTTCCATTATTTCTTTGAATGTTGTGTGTGAAATTGTAAGGTTCTCCGAACAGTATTCTCCAGTGGTTCGTGTTTTGATATCATTTTTGGCAACCCACAGGCTGGAAAATAAAAACTTGCAAGATTATGGGGCTACTATACTTCTGATAACTTATGCTTAGTACATTTAAGTTGTGAATTCCGAAACGCGGCCGCTTAAGATCTCCGTGAACCATTTGACCAAACCAGTTGTAGTTCCCAAGCCAATTAGTTTTCATTTGTATCACAATTCGGTTCAGGTTAGCATTTTTCGAAGCACACTCCATTAATGAACAGAAAGAAACCCTTTCCAAATGGTGAACTCACTGTTCCCTGATTAATGTGTTCACAAAATACGTGATACCTTAACTTTTAATGAATCACATTTATTATCGAAAAATTCTGTTTAGATCATTGCCAATTTCCCCCCCGTGACCATGTACAATGTTTAACAATCAAGCCTAGTAAATAAAAAAATAAACGAAATTACTTTTAATATTGCTAGATAAGCTTCCTAGAAACTATGTAATTAGATAGATACTTTAATCTTATCTGGTGATCTAAATAGCACGTCATTCAATTAATTTCTATTTTTTTCATTCTACCTTTAGCCCGGCCTAGATGAGGTGGTTAAGAAGTGTCGCAATGTGAATCTATTTTTCTCCACGGACATTGAAACGGCCATCAAAGATGCGGATCTCATCTTTATATCAGTGAATACGCCTACAAAAACCTGTGGCAATGGCAAGGGTAAGTCTTCCTCAAATTAGAGTCAACTTAAAACACAAAAACTTTAATGCATGTTTCCACCTCTTTAGGACGGGCAGCTGATTTGAAATATGTGGAAAGTGCAGCCCGTATGATAGCCGAAATAGCTCAATCCAATAAGATTGTGGTGGAGAAGAGTACAGTGCCCGTGCGGGCTGCCGAGAGTATAATGCATATCCTGAGAGCAAACCAAAAGCCGGGCATTCACTATGATATCCTTTCCAATCCCGAGTTTCTGGCCGAGGGTACGGCCATCAATGATCTGTTAAATGCCGATCGTGTGCTCATTGGAGGCGAAGAAACGCCCGAGGGTCATCAGGCAGTGGAGAAATTGTCTTGGATCTATGAGCATTGGATACCCAAGAAGCATATCCTAACCACCAATACGTGGAGCAGTGAGCTATCCAAATTGGCTGCCAATGCTTTTCTAGCTCAACGCATCTCCAGCATCAATTCGCTGTCGGCAGTATGCGAGGCCACCGGAGCAGATGTTTCTGAGGTGGCGCGGGCCGTGGGCTTGGACTCACGAATCGGTTCTAAGTTCCTACAAGCCTCGGTGGGCTTTGGCGGCAGTTGTTTCCAAAAGGATATACTCAACTTGATCTACATATGCGAGAATCTAAATTTACCCGAAGTGGCCGCCTATTGGCAGCAGGTGATCGACATGAATGATTACCAAAAGCGACGCTTCTCCCAGAAGATAATTGAGAGCTTGTTCAATACGGTGTCGGATAAAAGGATTGCCATTCTGGGCTTTGCCTTTAAGAAGAATACGGGTGATACTCGTGAAACGGCGGCCATAACCGTTTGCCAAACGCTGCTCGAAGAGGGAGCGAAACTGGATATCTATGATCCCAAAGTGGAACCCGAACAAATCATTGATGATCTAACGCATCCCAGTGTCACGGAATCTCCGGAGAATGTGAAGAAAGCTGTGCAAATCCATAGTGATCCCTACAGTGCGGTGAGAGCCACTCATGCCTTGGTTGTGTGCACCGAATGGGATGAGTTTGTGGATCTGGATTTCACACGCATTTATCAGTCCATGATGAAGCCGGCCTATATCTTTGATGGACGCAAAATATTGGATCATGAGCGTTTACTGAAGATCGGTTTCCATGTGCAGACAATTGGCAAGAAGTATCAACGTGCGGGATTACTGCGTTCCTGGGGAATTGTACCTCAGCTGTAGGGGATCGAGGCAATTCTAGACCAAGGCATTTAGACTTAAAAAAGAAAACAAGAGAAAGCAAAAGCAAGGCAAAAACCATTTTCCAGTATTTCCGAGACTTGAAATTGTAAATATGCGTTTCTGTATATGTATGTATGTGTGGGTGTGTCCATGTGAGTGTGTGTCTGTTTGTAAAAGTGTTCCTTTTTTGTATAGTTTAACATATTCCTTATGCTTTCGAAAAAATTTCGAAAACTGATCAAAAATATATATCAAAATGTATATAATGTCAATTCCCTTAATGAATCCAATGAATCTTTGAAAAATGTAAACATTCAAACTAGACTGGAAATCAGGCTCTTTATATCAACCATTGTTATGGGCTAATCACACTGAGCACCATCGACAGATCCCAGATCAGGAGTTAAAATGCTTTGTAACTATCTTGACCAGTTTAGGCCGCTCAAATTTGCATAAGTCTTGATGTTGGATGTTAGATGTGGTCAGTGTGAATAGCCTGGTATTCTATATGTCTTATATGTACTTGGACTGTCAACTTTAATCATAATAAAAAGAAATAAGAGTAACTAAAAGTCAGATACAACTACTTAATGTCTTCTAAAAGGTACCCATCGGTTGGACCTTGCATAACCAGACGCTAATGAGTTGATTAGACAAGCGCTTTGATGCATTAACAATCGTTACCGACGGATTAAAGTTCAGTTATGCATCAGGTTGGTAAGCCTGGTGGTACTAACTTGATACTAGCAAAGCTACTGGGACTAAATATATAAAAAAGCAAGCCTATACAGAACCGTTCCATACCAATACAAATGCTTTAGAAACCGCTGCGCAACGGAACACTTCAAACCTGAGCAGTTTAGATGTTGCCCACCGCTGGGTGGCAGAGATTAGTTCAAGCTCTACATTCATGTTTGTGATATAGGCTCCTTTATCAGCAATGCAATGGGAAAAACCAGAATTTTAAAGTGGAACCTCTTAACATGGATGAAAAATGCTCAGAAATAAATAAAAGTGTGTCGAATGTTAAAAATTTTAGGTATTATCGCTACGCAGGTTTAAACTCGTCATAAGGCTTAAGGTTCTGGGAAGTTTGAACCTTGGTTCTCAACACTAGGATCCAGCATAACGGCACATTAAGCCAAAATAAAACATTCAAACGCTAGCAGGTAAATTGTTATACAAAATAACAAGAGTTTCTATTGTAAACAACTTTTCTCACATCTCAAAAGGGTATTCTCTTGACTATCTGTCGATACCAGAGATATGAGGTGGCTGCGGATAAACTAAACCAGGTAATCAAATACGACATATGATCGTTGCGCAGTGTGACACGCGTCTGGCCGCCAACTGGACAATTGGGTGGAGCCTGACTGTCATAGACAGCGTCCAGGAAAACCGGAACAGCTCCTGTAGCCGCACACATGCTCGGCAAATCGCGATACAGATAGAAGTTGGAGCTCTTGTGATCGGGTGTGAATTGGGGACGTGCTTCGCCCTTGCGTACCACGGCTTTAAGCTCCACTTCAGCTTGATGCTGGCCTTGGGGACGAGTATCGGGTTCTACATGCTTGCGGGACACCCAACCACGATTGATGAGCACCACATCACTGCAGAGAGAGAAGGAAAAATAAATATGGTCTTGTTAAAGGTTAACAAATGGTTTAACCTACTCTCTGTCTGACAATTGAAAGGGTGTAATAATCAAATAGCCATTGCCCGCATCTCGCTGAGAGAACAGTCCACCTTGGGTCTGCACGCCATCGGGTCGAATCAGAGAACGTGGACCCATGCGCAGCTCCTTGTCATGTAGAAAGCGTCCTCGTAACGTAACCAAACGGTACTCCATGTGGGACAGATCGCCTAGGCTAAAAAAGGATGAAGTTAGGCAGAGGTAGGGGGCTTGTATTCAGTATATTTAATTACTCATCCGGCAAACCCACTGGCTCCATGCTTAATTGCTTGCTTAGATCCTTAATCAGTTGCTCCTTCCATATCTTACGCTTGACCTGCCAGCAGCCCAATCCAAATGTGGTGGCGGGTATGAGCTGAAATGGTGGTTAAGACATTGGAGCAGTCTAAAAGAAGAGCTAGTTTATAAGGGGCTCGCTCACCAGCAGAAACCAACCCAGAGCTGTAATCTTCTCGTTTTCCTTATTGGGCATGCGAATGCTAGTGTTCCAATTTGGTTGAGGTCCCGCCATCATTTTGCGTTCAAGGATGTGTAGTGCTGGGCGGCCATTGCCACTGTTTTGGTGGGCTCGTGGCAGTATCCAAGCCGCTTGCCGGCACAATCTTTGCATTATTATTATTATTTAACGATTTGTCGTTAACATAGAGCTGCTGTTAAGTTGCTGTCAGGGATGGAAAGCAGTTAACATACCTCTGTTATGAACTTCACCTCAAATTGCTATTGTTGTATCGTATTGTTGCAGCTGCTACCTGGAATTGTTTCAAAATTGTCGTGACTTCTTCATACACACCCTTGCAATGTATTTGTATGTTTTGATAATGGTATCACGGTCACGGTGTCTTCTCTAGTGCTTAGTACACACGTCCCACCACCACGACAACGAGTTTCGGACTACTAGTTGTTTCATCAAGTCGGCACAGAACTGGCAGAATGTGCCAGTGCCAATAAAATACCTAACTAAAACAATGCAGTGCACACGAGCCGTGGCCAGGCTGGGCGGCAGCTTCGCCAAGTCCCCACTGGTAGGTGCAAATCAAGGAATAACGGCTTTAAAATCAAATACCAAAACTGCAACTCTTATATAAACTGGCTGCAATTCATTCATCCGTATCCAGATGGCTTCACACACTTACAAACAAACAGCCGGCAGATTTTTACCACAATGTAGACTCTGCTCCTCCTCCCCCTCCCCCGCCCCCGTGCCGGTGGTGGACACCACAGATAAAACCAAAGTCACAGCTGAAGGGGGCATCCTGAAGAGAGTGCTGACCAAAGTGGGTTTTACACCCAGTACAAAAGCTGTGAGTAGCTTGGCTCTTAGACACCACCTGAACTCATTGATTTTGTTACCAATCCCTTCCAGCGCCTTAAGGTGACCAGTCATTTGCTGTATGAGAGCGTGGCAGACAAGATTAACTATATGGTCTTTTTTCGGGACTTCAATCTGCCCAATACATTTAACTCTTGGTTTCTGGTTACGGAGCTGCATGTTTGGCTTCTCTTGATGCGCTCCATGGCCGAGGGTGCGGAGTCGGGCGAGGATGGACGCTTTCTACGCAATTGCATAGTGGAGGCCATGTGGGGCGATGTTAACACGCGTGCCAAAAAGTTGGGAGTGAGTAATGCAGCCGAAATTCCAAGTTCCCTTCTAATTAGTGTCAATCTTTCCTAGGCCAACAATCCATCCCGCACGCGGCAACAAATAGAGACGCTGTCCGAGCAATTTCAGGCTGCTCTCATTGCCTACGACGAGGGCATCATGTCCGATGATCGTGTCCTGGCCTGTGCCCTTTGGCGTCGTTTCTTCGAAATGAACTGCGAAGATTACACGCATATCGAACGACTGGTCAAGTATGTGCGTCAACAGGTCGTGATGCTGGATAGTTTATCAAGGGAACAGTTCATTACCAAGCCTAAGGTGGCCTGGCATGATTTGGACAAGTGCAAGGTTTAAATTTAGTTAATTTTTATGTGTTTTAAAAATAAAAGCTGAGAGTATAGTTAAAAATTAGATGACCAATTGGTCAATGGGTTCATTGACCAGGGCACAGAGTTGACATTTGAGCAGGAAGGCCATAAGGCGACGTTCAACACGATCGCGAGTCTGTGCCGACCTAAACTGGGCCAGGATTTGATCTAATTGTAGGAAATTCGTGATTTCATTGATTTCCTGTTCTGTCTCCTCCTCATAGACGATCTCTTCTTGTATCACTTGATCATTGGGCAGCTGCTCCTCTTCTATGATTTCTTCAATTATGTAGTTTTGGTCCGGTACCTCATCCCACGCCAGCTGCTCTGTTTCCGTCGGAGACTCCTGCACCACAACATCCGGTTGAAGCTTGGCCTGGGGCCGCAGTCGTGGATTAGCCAGAAACCCCAGACGCTTCAGATAAGGCCAAGTGGACCCTCTATGATCCGAACGGCGGAACACTTTTCGAAACTCATAGTGAAGATAGTTCCAGCGTCCCACACAAAAGTCCATTGTTTGGCCAAGTTGCTTCGCTATGTTAGCCCAGATTTCCGTCTTGGCCTTCATGGCCTCATAGTTGGACAGTCCTGTCCTGGCGTAAAGTACCGCATGGGGCTCCACCAACTCAATTAGTTTGAAATTGAAATTCTTTTTGTAACTTGTTCGCATTGTAAACAACAGTGTCGACAGCTTGGCTATTTTATCACAGGATTTAGCTATTTCAGTCAAAACTAAGTGGGCTTTTGGCTTCAAATAGTTGGCAGCACTGCTGAAGTGTGCACAGTTGAAAGTGACCGTTCACCTGTTGGCAAAATACCACATTTATAAACATTCCCATATTTAGCCTCTTACCAACACTGTACACCCCCACCACAGTATATATGTACATATACTTCTATCACATAACCACTTGAAATTGGAACGTAAATTATATTGTAAATTATTGTTGTTGAATTTTGTGGACTTTAAATTGTTAGTAGTAAACGCAATAAGGCACTCCCACACACATGCCCCCCACTCGTGAATCCGAACGACCATAGTTATAAAATCGATATCTTCTATATGCAAGTGAAGAGAAGTGAGAAGTGAGGAGACAAGAAGCGGAGACCACGAGACAGAGATATGCACTCTCTGAATTGGACCTCGCGGGCGATATCAAGAGTTTTGCGCAGCAGCTTTTCGACCTTATTGGAAACCAGTGGTGCACTCCGGTCATCAGCTTCCCCCTCCGCCTCCCCACGGCCACATTTCGTCTCGGTGGTCTGTGGCTTTGCCAAGGACAATCTGCGTCACAAGTACAAGCCAGGAAAGTATGGCGAAGACTCCTGGTTCAAGGCCTCCACAGCGCAGGCGGATGTGATGGGCGTGGCCGATGGCGTGGGTGGCTGGCGTAGTTATGGAATCGACCCGGGCGAGTTTTCTTCGTTCCTGATGCGAACCTGCGAGCGTCTGGTACACTGCAGCCATTTCAATCCCCAAAGACCGGTAAATCTGTTGGCGTACAGCTACTGCGAGCTGATGGAGCAAAAGAAGCCCATACTGGGCAGCAGCACTGCCTGTGTGCTAATACTGAACCGAGAGACGAGCACGGTGCACACAGCGAACATAGGGGACAGTGGTTTCATAGTGGTGCGTCAGGGCGAAGTGGTGCACAAGTCGGAGGAGCAACAACACTACTTCAACACCCCCTTCCAGCTTTCGCTGCCCCCTCCGGGGCATGGACCCAATGTGCTTAGCGACAGCCCCGAGTCCGCGGATACCATGAGTTTCCCTGTGTGCGATGGCGATGTCATTCTTATCGCAACCGACGGCGTTTTCGACAACGTGCCAGAAGCCTTGATGCTGCAGGTGCTGCGTGATGTGGAAGGTGAACGAGATCCGATTAAGCTTCAAATGACGGCCAATACCCTGGCACTGATGGCCCGTACTTTGTCGCTTAACTCTGAGTTCCTGTCGCCATTTGCTTTGAGTGCTCGTCGCAATAACATTCAGGCGAATGTTCGTGGTGGCAAGCCGGACGACATCACCGTGGTCCTGGCCACAGTGGCCATGTGAGAGCCAAAGTCCTCCCGCACTTAGTGTTTAGAAAATGTTTAATTGTAGTCCGTACATGTTTAGTTAGCTGTTAGGAAGTCTGTTACCACGCTTAAGCGGCTGCACTTCATCGTGAAAGTGAAAGATTACGGCAAAGTGCCCTCGCCTACGCGTTGTATAAAAGTTTCATAGTTCTCTCTAATGTTTAAGAGCCTGTCCTACTAAGCATGTTGAGATGGAATCGAGAGATGAAGAGCATAACAAATTGTTAGTTACCCCAAAAAAAAATCACATAATAATCATACGAAAACCAAAACCCTATTATTAACCAATCAATGCATCCTGGCGAGCAAACAAATTCCTCCCCCCTCCTCAACTGACCCTGCATATTGTGTGCTCACATAACGAAATTATCAGCAGCCCCCAATGATCTTTGTGTCGTCAGACGAGTTCTCTAATCAACAACAACGAATTGCGACACCCGAACCCCCAAACCACTTCGAGTAAGTTTCGATCTACACAATATGCAATTGCAAATTATACGAACTGAGGATTAATATTATATCCAGGCTAAAATGTGGCGACTGTCTTAACTAAATAAACAATTTTATGTCGAAATGTACTCACTGATATTTGCGACCCAATAAAAATATTCATGGAAAATCAAATTACATATATACCAAAAAAAAAAACTGAAATGGAAAATAAAATATTAAAAATATGCGTATTTTGTCAAGGGTACAAGGGTCAATGTGCATATATTTAACTACACAGAGATACAAACAATATTAACAATAATATGAGGCATATGTACGAGTGTGTGTGTGTGTATGTGGAGCAGGTGTTTCTTGTTTGTTTGATTTAATTAACGGCGTGTTTATACAGAAATATCAAAGCCTAATTTAATTAGTACCAGAAAACACATGACTGCAAGTGGAGCAGCTTAACTGAACAATTAATTTCAATTAAGGAACAGGGCAAGTCGTCCGCTGGAAAACTACTCGTTCATTTGAGCCCGAAGATGTAAGAGCTCTTCAATGGCGCAGGTCTGGCAGGTTTTTTGGAAGCTGAACTCAAAACAATGTTTCGTTATGCTCCAGCACGTGTTCGTTAAAGAGAGATTTTAATATAATTTTCAAAAGCTGCATTGAATAACGTTACAGAAAACGAAATCACACCGATTTGATCTGAGAAATTCTCTTATTTTCCGAAAATATTGAGGAGAAGTTTGAAATGTACCTTATCTGATGCAGAAGCTTATGGACAAAGGGAGAAATCGTTGAGCTTCAGTCAAAAGTATGGGATGACCGCTTTTTAGGGTTTGCGATTCTTTCCCCGATTCAGAAGAGAAGTCACCAATTTGGATGTCCGCCTTGATAAAATGATCACAAATTTATGATATTGATTATTATTTTTATTTATAAAATAGAAATTGACAACTGTAAGAAAAACTTTAAGTGCCGTTCTTCCTTTTGTTTCATACAATTAATTTAATGAATTCAATACAGATTTATATAATTATTTCAAAAATTGATAGAAAGAAAGATATCGATTAACACAGCGTAGTCCCAATCACATCGTATAAGCGAAGCAAGTGCCATTGCAGCGTTATGCAACACTGATTGAGGAACAAGGCAGAAGGAGAAAACAAAACAAAAGCCACACCAGAAAGTTGCACAAATCAGAGAAGGATTATTATCGTTATTGTTAATACAGGCTTAAGAACTCAAATGTAGACCCAATAACTGGGCTATCAAAATGAAACTCTATAAGCTTAACACCCACACCAAGGGCTGCAACAAATCATATGGTAGCTAAACCACTGGCAAAATCCAAAATCCAACTGTAAAAAGCACTTTTTCTCTTTTAGATGCGGACCTGGTAATGAAGGAGCACCCCACCGCCAAGATAGGCGATGTGGTTGAAATATATGCTCCAGACGATGAGAACGGTATTCACTTGCTGTTGCAGATAACCGAATTCAACATCAGCTCTGGGCGGGATGTGATTAGCATTGAGTCCGGCATAGCAAATGCCTTCAAAATGCGTCCCTATTCCAATGTGGTGATGCGCATAGTCAATCCCGCAGAGGTGGCCTTGGATTCCATTGAAATCACATTCAAGGATCAGTATATGGGTCGCTCGGAAATGTGGCGACTGAAAACGTATTTGGTAAGTCATCCGCACCACCTGAAGAGGCTCAGATTTAAAGATTTCCTTCTATTTCTCTCTCTCCAGACCAATACGTGTGTGTATGTCAACAAAAAGATTGACTTGACATCTGATATGCAAATCAGATGCCAAGTCTATGAGATGTGGTCCCAGGGCGAACGAGTGGCCAGCGGCGTAATCACAGATGACACCAAGATTGTGTTTCGTAGCAGCACTTCCATGGTCTATCTCTTTCTACAAATGTCCTCGGAAATGTGGGACTTTGACATCCATGGCGATTTGTATTTTGAGAAGGCGGTGAATGGTTTTCTGACGGAGCTCTTTCAGAAGTGGAAAAAGCTGGGCTGCAATCATGAAGTCACAATTGTACTCTTCTCCCGCACGTTTTATGCGGCTAAGAGTTTGGATGAATTCCCAGAGCATATGCGGGATTGCCTGCAGTTAGATTATAAAGGCAGATACTATGAGGATTTCTATCGAGTGGCCATACAAAATGACCGAAATGATGACTGGTGTTCGGTGCTGGGTCAATTGAGAAAGCTATTTACCTCCTATCAGGAGACTGTGCTGCGTTATCACGAAAGGGAACATATGAGTATACCTCCAGCGACCAATTCCACAGCTACGCAAGGAAATTTCCTAGAGGTTCTAAACATTTCGCTCAATACTTTTGAGAAACATTATCTGGATCGCACGTTTGATCGCACGGGTCAGCTGTCGGTGGTCATAACGCCGGGCGTGGGTGTCTTTTCGGTGGACAGAGAGTTGACCAATATCACCAAGCAGCGAATTATCGACAATGGAGTGGGTAGCGATTTGGTATGCGTAGGCGAACAGCCTCTACATGCGGTTCCCCTGTTAAAATTCCACAATAAGGACACCACGCTGACCTCGGCAGATGATTACTCTCTGCCGCATTGGATTAATTTGAGTTTCTATTCCACAAACAAGAAAATCGCATACTCCAGTTTTATACCACGCATCAAGTTGCCGCTGTTTGTGTGCCAGCAGACACTAAACGAAGTGGATGAAGGGCAAGAAGAGCACAATTTTCTCAGCTGCAATCAGTCGGAGTATATACACAACTCTCTGTTTGATTATGATGCCTATGATGAGCAAATTTTTCAACCCCAGCCGGCTCAGAGCACTTGGTGAGGGGGGAATGAGTTTACCGGTGGAGTTCTGAACGTATTAATGGTAATTTTTGAATATTTTCAGTTCCTTGCAGCGTGTGGTAAGGGCCAAGAAGACATCGGTACCCAGCTTTGAGACCTATGCATATAGGAATAACGATTGGGAGAACTTAACACCCACACAAATTCCCAGTCTGCGTCGTAAGATGTCCGATCCGGATATACATCATGGAACTTCTGGCATGCTGGCGACACTGGTAAATGATTTTTACGTATTTTCGGGGTCAATTTATCTACCCTTTCTTCTTCACAGACGGACAACACAAATCTCTCAGAATCCTTGGCTTCGGAGAAGAACTCTAGGCGTACCATTGTCAGCATTGCTCCCATTGTACGACCCGGTCGTGCATTGATCAATCCATTTGATCCCTCCCATGTGACTATTAAGCTGACCTCCAATCGTCGTCGTTGGACGCACATCTTTCCCAAGGGACCGACGGGTGTGCTTATACAACAGCATCATTATCAGGCGGTGCCAGCCAAGTCTACCCAAAGGCAGTTGCAGCAGCAGCAGCAACAACAGCAGCAGCAGCAGAACAACAACAGCAATAACTTAAATAACAATGACAAAGAGGACTTTGTGGATACGGGGGAGCAGTATGATCAGGTGTCGTCTCATACTTTAATCAGCCGATCGGCTTCATCCCAGAGTTTTGTGTTTGGCGATGATAAAGTTGATAGTGAGTAGCTCTGACTCTACTTTATATGACCTTTACTCACCCCCTTTCAGTTTTCAAGCGACGTCAGAATTCCCTCATGAATGTCCTGCCTGCCAATGTACCCAATCTTACGGCCACCCAGGCTAAATCGTATCTATGGGGAGCCACTGGGGAGCAGGAATGGACGCCAGCAATTACCACAGGTAAGCGGTTGACGCCCCTTTAAACATGTTTGTACGTTTGGGGAATATTTTGGTGCCAGCAATTCAATGTGAAACATCGCTAAAGAGCATTTCCTGTTGGTTGCTGCTAGAAAGATGTGGTCATATATAACCTTCCTCCTTCTAATACTGCTAAGCACCTACAGCCACGGGTTACAATTGGCGCAGTTTCTAAACCGGATAGGCCACATTTATCAGTTTAAGACTATAAGCATAGTCTATAGCCCGGATGCGATTAATCAGCAACATTTGGATAAACTCCAGCAGCAGTTAAGAGGCAATGAGAGCCACTACTTTCATCTGCTGCCTCAAATGATGGCCACAAATCGGTCTAGCGGACGTTTCAGTGAGTTGCTAGATGTGGACTCACTCTATGTGGTTTTTGCCAGGAACACCAATGATCCGATTATACAACTACAGGCGAAACGTGCACGTGGACGTCGTTATTGTAAGACTCTGTTTCATTTAAGAGAACAGGAAAAGCGTCCAGCCTTGGTGGAGTTCTTTCAGAGGCTTTGGCAATGGCAATTTCGTTCAGCTTTGGTCTTAGTGGGACCCAAACGACAAATCTACCACATGGACCCCTATCCCAAGTTACGTGTTAAGCACATAAAAAGGATTTCGAATATTCATCAACTATTTCCGGAACCTAATCCAACGAACTACAAGGGTTACAAGCTAAAATTGCCTGTACAGGTGGATGCGCCGGCTACTTTTTGGTATAAGAATCAACTGGATGGCACGGGTGGCATTGTGATTAAACTGCTGATGAACTACCTGAATGTCTCCCTGGAGCTGTACCCATTCATGGTGAATGGATCGAATAATATCAACATGCCGGCCATTATAGAACTAATAGCCAACAACCAGGCCGAACTCAGTCCACACTTGTTCACAACTCTGCAGACCTCTGATCTGGTGGACTATTCCTATCCCTACCAGGTACTACCCCGTTGCTTTATGCTGCCCCGAGATGATGCCATTCCCAGGAGTTTGTACATCTTCGCTCCCTTTGAGTGGCCCGTCTGGCTAAGTCTCTTCCTGTTGCTCTTTTTCATACATTTTGTGATTATACGACGCCTGGAACTGGAGCATCAGCTGTGGGCCTTGATTGGCATACCAGGAAGTCACTCCCACATCTTGAAGCAGCCCTGGTGGAAATTCCATCGCAAATGTTTTGCCTGCATAGCCCTGATCTTTGGCATATTCATCATTTACCAATTGTACACCACCAAGTTGACTTCATTTCTGACCGTAATCTTGACCCACAAGCTAACCAGCTCTCTGAAGGAACTCTTCGAAAAACCCTATCGCATATTGATCCTACCCAGCGATGTAGATGCCATAGTCCATGCTTTTGGTCATACGGAGGAATTCCATAAGCAATTTTCTTTTGCTTCGCCCAGCAACTTTTACAGTCGACGCAACGAAATGGACGCGGAAACCATTTATCCCATTAGTGTGGTACGCTGGAAATTCATCGATCAGCAGCAGCGTTTTCTAAAGCACAAAAGATTTTGGCTATCGAATCTTTGCTATGCCACATATCCCTATCAGTACCAGCTAAGCATCGATTCGCATTTCAAGGAACCACTTCATCAATTTCTCTTAAACATCCAGCGTTCGGGTTTGGGCTACTACTGGCTAAAGATCTGCTATCAAAGGGCCAGGCGCATGGGATACGTAAAAGATTTCAGCAGAAAGAGTGACTCGGTGCTGTGTCAGAAGTGTGTGCGTCCAATGTCCATGCATCTGTTGGCGCCAGTCTTTTATCTTTATCTATTTGGTCTCACAGTGAGCCTAATGGGCTTTCTTTTCGAGATTCGACCACAGTCTTGGTGTAGACGTAGCTACTACTAACTCCACAGCACTCCACTCTGATCGAACGAAACCAACACTAATGCATTTTACGTAGCTCATTTAACCAGAAATCCCCAAAAAAATATATCAATATTTAATTCAAATTTAATAATTAACTCTAATGTATGTATTACATATATATAAATATATATAAATATATATATATTCACCATTCTCCGTTCTGCGATTCCAACGATTCCAAAATGGGATAATTAACATTTAAAAACCACAACCAAATTCAAAATTCACCCCCACCACCCTTCATCGTACGTACACACGGTGGGTTTAGTATTTCCGAATGCGGGCAAACATTTGAAACCGATTGTTGAAAGCGATCAAAATTTTGGAAGCACACCGCTTGAGGCACCCACAGAGACGGTCGGCAAAGGAAAAATCATCATAGGTTTGGACAAACAAAACTTCTCACAACTTTTGTAAAAAAAAAATCACACACAAAACACACACACACACACACACACACACCCACACACATACCTACGTAACTTTTGTAGAAATTGTAGTTGCTTCTTAATGTCAATGCTTAGTTCCTAGAGATCTAGAACTTTTCCAAAGAGAGTCGGTATCTAAATTTCACCATACCACAAAACCTGATCTATTTCCACCGCAATCGAATCCACTTATCCAATAAAAATTCTATAGTTTTCTATAATGATTACAGAAATCGAATCAATTTTATTGATAACTTAACAGATCTTGAATTCGAAGTATGCTGCTTTAGTTTTGATTCTTTAAATCTAAAATTTGCATTTTCTGCTCACTAGGGCTCGCCTAGGCTAATCTAATGAGCATGAACTTACTGAGAGTCAGACTTAGGTTCGTTTTCTCAATGTTCGGTTAGTCAAACTGATCTGCAGGTTAGCCCAATTTGAGTGACTCATGCCGTGTTCGGCGTAAACGGAGCAACAAACTTAACCGCAGCTCAAGCTCTGCTCAAAGTTAACCGCCACTTATGAACCGATGGAATTATCGATGATTTTATCGATAGACAAGCAGCTAAATGCTTTGTTTGATCTATTAATAAACGAATTTACAACCGCACGCAATGGAAATAGATTTCGATGAGGCAGAGTAACGAATAATTAATGCCAGAGAGTTCAGGGAGCATCCTAATTACTTTACTGATCTGGATGATGACAAATTTGTTCAACCATTCCAATCAAATAGTTCTTTCTGTGATTAGAGCTCAAATGCGATTCGATTTATTGTGACTAGTGTTGTTAACAGCAATCATGCATTGTTGTCAGAGACCAAACTTTTGGTAGCGCTGCTTTCGTATGCCAGTGGCAACTTCTTTTTCACTGCAGATGACTTACTTTTCTTAAGTAAGCCTTGCAGGTATACAAGTGTCCCCCCCGCTGTTACATTTCATCTTTCGCCAGCAATTTCATTCTACTTTTTCGCCAGAAATTGGCCATCAACATTCAAAAGCATTTAAAAACCACAACTAAAATACCTAATTCGTTGACAGTATCTGGTCACACTTCTATAGCAAGTATAATGTATCGATATCCGATGAAACTGTGGTTAGGAAAACCAAACGACTTAACCGCTGGTCATCTCGAGCAACAAATTTGACTTTTGAGAAATTTGGCCTTAGAGAGAAGCTCTTTAGTTGATTCTAATTCCTGTTGGGCCACATTGTGCTGGCATGGAATCTCAAACACTTCTTAAAACTCTCCAGTCAACTGCAGCGTACCGTTTTGTTTGGTGGTTTTTGGTTAGGCTAAGCATTTTCAAAACAACGCAGGTTCGGTTTATCTACGTAAAAAGCGGTTCGGTTCGGTTCAGAACCGGAACGGGCCAACTTTGGCTCAATCAGCTTCATTTGTTCGGTTCACTACATGGTCTTTGAGCCCTCCGAGCTACATTTAGCCAATCAAGCATAGACAAATAATATTTGTTTTGGTCCAATTCATGTCCTAGTAGACTTTGCCTTTGCACTTTACCTCGCTTACAAAGTATGCATGTAAAATTACACCCACAAAAACACAAACAAATTAAAATGTATTACGTAGCTAATAGTAACCCTCTCACCCCAGCCCCAGCCCCAGCCCCACTCCCTGCACCCATCCGGAATGGTGGTTTGGGTATTTGCATTTTGCATTTTGAACAGTAGCATGTTTTGTACTTTTTGTAATGCCAGTCTGCTTCCGTTTATTTTGTAATAGCCACCACGCCCCCCACCCGCATTAAACGCACGCACTCGCCTAACATGATTTTGGAGACATTCCTACAACAACAACTACAACAACACCCACCTTTTTTTCCCCCCTCCTCCCGTAGACTTGGCGTACTTGGTCTCTCTCTCTTTCTCTTTCTTAGCTTAAGCGATTTTTAATTTTTACACTCGTATCGGCGATGGCTTTTTGTTCTATCAGCTCACCTGATCATTTGATACGTTGCACTGCCTCCATTTCTCATCCGTATGACCGCTTGCAGGCGTGGACTGGAAGTCACTGACCATACCAGCCTGTCTGCCCATTACAACGGACTATTTTCCGGACAAGCGTTCGCTGCACAATGACTATGTCATCTCGGATTACACCCTGCTGCCGGATGATGTTAATTTGGACTATGCCAAGAGTCGTGCTGTCTATCGCAAGCCCCTGTCTACCGAGGAGGTATGCAAGGAGATTGTTTCACAGCGTCTGGCTCAAGGATTTCAATTGATTGTGGTCGAAGAGAAGCCTCCGAATGGTGGTTGTAGTGCGGGTGGCTCTGGCAGCTGTCAGGGTACACCGCCAGCCACATCGGCCGTGTTGCCGGTGAAGCTGCCCAGCGAAACGCAAAAGGAGTATCTGCTGTCTATAGGACGTATCTTTCATAAGATTTCATTGAGCGGTTCGGTGATCACGGTGACGGGCTATAGACCCAGGTGGGTAGACAATGTACAAAGGATGATAACACAATTTATTAACCATTGTACTCCTAGACATCCCTATCCACCCATCAATGTGGACTATCGCTATCGTTTTCATGCCCCTCAGCATGAGACCTACGAGATATCCGGGGTAAATTTCACCACTGAAAAACTGGAGAACTTCAATTGGAATCACATGGATCTGTACATTTGCACCCGTGGCGATGTGGACTATCCCCTGATGGAGGTAAGCTCTAGTTTCTAGCCTTACTTTATGCCATTAATCCGTATTTTTCTGCTCAGAGTCTCAAGTACTGGCGCTTTCGCATGTATCTGCTTCCGCGGGAGAATATCACCAACAAAATGGTCAGCTTCCAGCGATGTGATATCTTTACCGATGTCGCTGTGGATAATACCAGGGATCAGATCGAGGACTTTGTTCGTCTGGTCGAGGCCATTAGCAAGTTGAAGCGTCCGTTTGCACGCAAAGCGCGCGTAAGATTGACAAATGTTCTAGTTCGGATTTGATTTCGTAGTGATTTGTGATTCGTTAATGATTGTTGCCCTTTAACCGTTAATTCAGTTTTCCAGTTCCATTCGATTAGTTCCTTACTCACCATTAGGTGCTTAACCGCTTTGCCCTTTAATGTGTACTCGAGTTTTGCCTCACTTTTTACAGGACAGCCCCACAGCCCACAGCCTAACCAAGCGACGACACAGTACGAGCATTATATCGAGGTCACAGCCTAATCAGGTTATCCAAACTCTCAACTCAACTATAAATATACTTAAGATGCGCCTTTCTTTTCCGTAAACTTTTGTGTTGAATCTTTTTTACTTTTCAATTGCGCACGTTTTTTTCTTTTAAATTATTATTTAAAGTCTAAGCCCGATTTGCTTTGTACTTAATGTTTCTTTTTCTTCAATGTCTTTGTCCTGACCCAACCCCCCCCCAAAAACGAACCGAACCAAACCCGTCTGCCGTATGCAGGGACTTACGAATTCTCCATTTCGCGAGCGTGTCGGCAGCAATCGTTTGCCGGAGAAAAGACCCAGGTTTTTATATCGTATCCACCAAACACACACACACACACACACGCTTTTTTAAGCTCTGTAGCATTTTTCACACGCCCAAACAACACACACCACACACACACACACTGAATCCCACACAGCCTCTGAAATGCATCTGTAAATGTTTTCCACTGCACGGCCGGCCAGGGTATTATATAGGTGGCTGCTGCTCCTTCTACCCCTTACTTAGTTCGTTCTGTACTTCTTATTGTTTTATATGTAATATTTAACCAGTTGCGTACCAAAGTTAAGAGAACTTATTTGAAATACTTTTTGAATCACAAAAGGTAAAACAGTATTCTGATACCCTTATCAGCCAAGTTTTTAATTATGAACATCGCTTTCCATATTTGATACGGTTCAAGCGGTTCAGAACCCTTCTTGAACCAGTGAAATGTGTAAATCTGTATTACTTGAGTGATTTCTAAGACATGGCCCTCAACCGGTTCATTTTTGGATCGAAACTGAAACCCTTCTAGTAGAATGTCGTGCTCTATATCAGCTTTGGGCAAAGTGCCAACAATAAAACACAAAGAGCGCTTTCAATTTGTGTTTCCCATCAACAACCATAAATAATTCCTTTAGCGAATGACAAACTTTTGTTTGATTTTTGTGCCCACCGCTGTTTTCTATTTAATATTTTAACTCCACTGACCAAATTTCAAGTTCAGAATTAAAAAAATATAATGATATGAAACTGTCATAGAATCAATTGGTTGAAAAACTAGTTTTAGTGAGGAAAACCATCTGGTTTTCAAAGGAAACGCCTTCAAACTTTGCATTTCGAGTTAGAAAAGAGAAAAGCAAGTCTCAAACTTTGTATAAAAGCTTGAAAAAAGGGGAAGAAATAGGATTTTTAAGAACAAACCTTTTTCCCAATCGATTCGGCCATATTTTTAAAGGCTCGGTTTGATGTAATCTGAAAATCTGCCATGAACCCTTCTAAACTGAGTCACTTCGTATGTTCCTAGAAAGTTGCGCTACCTTCCAAATTCATAGAATCCCAATTAATATGTTATAAGATTTGAATTCTGTTTTAAAGTTCTCATCTCGGATTGTGAAAAGATTCTCCTAACTCTGGAACGCACTGCAGACCATATGTGTTTATTTCTTGTATTTTGGTTAAGAGCTGTTCTATGTATATACATCTACGTAGTGTAAAAAATTGTATTCTGTAATTTTGTTCTGTGCATTCCCCTGAGCTGGGGGCCTAGTTTCTGATTGTTATTGTTGTATTTGGTTATGCAGATCCATTTTGATTTATTTTGTTTGGTTTTCGTTTGTTTTTTTTTAATTATATATAATTTAATTTGGTATTTGGCTTTCAGCAGCATGACACACCTAGAATCACAGAAAAGCATCATAATCTATTAAACTCACAGCAGCAAAGGTTTGTGCCACTTCAGCGCATGGGGGGCAGGCGGAGATACTGCTTGTCCTGCATACGCTTATCTATCATATTTAAAAACTAACCCCAAACCTTCAACCCTCCACCTACACCACACTACACTCACACACACACACACACATCCTTACCAGCCCCTCCTTACCAATTGGTTTTCTAATTACAACAAAAGAAATTTCTGCTCTCCTCACACTATCCAAGACACGGCTATGCTTATGCACTTGGACTATCCTAGTGTAAAGACATTACTTAAAATTTTATCCGATCTTTTTGGACAGCATCAATACCCGCTCCAAACTGGATGCGGCACGTATTCCACGGATTTTTCCAGCCACAGATGTTGCAGCTGCGCCCAACAGAGATGATCAGGATGATGGGTGAGTGTTGTGTATAAAGATATTGGTTCATTGGCTGATACAAATGTTATTATATACTTAGCTTCCCAGTGGACATTAAGTTTAATCCAAATGCCACTTTGAGCGAAATATTTGAGGCCATGAAGCATCCGGTAACAGGAGTTGGTTACTTTGTGCAAACACCCTCGCTGCCATCGTGTACTTTTTTGTCCTATGATGCCTTGATGTGGCTGAAAACACGTTTGGATAATGGACGTAATCCTCTGGAACTGCTAGAGGCCATGCGCAAGTAGGTCTTCGGCTTTTCAGGAAAAGATTTTCGTTTAATGCTTAATTTGTGTTTCTTTTAAAGGGAACGCTTGATTTGTCATGCCTCGGGTGATTGGAATCAGCCCGTGGTGGCCGGTTTTGTCTTTTACTATGTGGTACAGCAGGATAAAAATGCCAAAGGTAGGTCGAAGAATTGTTTTTAATACCCTGTACCCAGTCAAAATTGGTGAAGTTTTGCAATTTTAAGAAAAACAAGTAAGAAAGTCGGACTGTTATATACTCTGTACCAACGAAAGTGTATGCACAGTCAATATGTCACTCGTTATGTCCTTCTGTCTGTCTGTAACTACATATCGATCTCTTTTGTGCTCTGTACCCTAAAAATCTTCATCAATTCAAACAAAAAACCAGGGATTTGTGTTGGAAAATAGTTTTTTGTACTGTTTTCATCATTATGAAGCGGGAGAAGCAGCAGTAATCTCACAGATTATCCCAGATGTTCCACAAATTGCTTCCTACCACCAAAATTCCAACTAGATAAGACATAAAACACCGAAGTTTAGTTCTTTTCAGCAAGGTGATTATCTCAAGTGTTCTAAAAAGTGTTTCCGAACTCAAAAATATCATTAATATCTGACAAAAAAACACCGATGCTAAGCACGAAGCATTTTTTCAAGCCCTTTTCTACATGGTGGATCCCGTGTGTTCTTTAAATTGGTTTCGGCACTTTAACTCTTTAAAAGAACATTCAAAAAACACCGCAGCTTTTTAAAAAATGATTTTTCAAACTCTTTTTGTGTGGCTACAGGGCATTGTGAAGTCGGTTCACTCTTCTGCAACAGTTTTATATTAAATTCCTCTTTTTTCAGATTGTGCTTGTCCACTCTACGACTACAATGCGTTTGTAAATGAATGGCTGGAAATAGAGTTCCAGGGTTGCAATTTGCTTTGGCATGATGAGCCAGTGACCACACAAGTGCCCAATTTTCTGAGAGACACCCCAGCGCCTCAGTCGTGGACGGATTACAGCAAGAATAGTAAGCACTTATCCCTTCCATTATATTTTCTTTGCTAAATTCCTGTCAATTCAGAACGTGTCTATCGTGAGTCCCATTTGGAGATTGATGTAAATCAAAAGAGTGATCGCATGGAATGGGGACATGTTAAGCATCATTCGGTATTACAGCCGGGATTTGCTTTTGAACTGGTGGTGGAATGGGTGACATCCTCGGGACCCATTGTTTCAGATTTGGTAAAGGTTTTACAACAGTTAGTTATAAAAGTGTTTAACTTAAAGTCATCTGCAGATTGCCGGTTGGATACGCAAGGCCAACTCGTGTGGCTATCAACTGATTTCAGTGCCAGCTGATCCCATGGCTGAACCTTTTACCAAAAAATCAGATCCCTTAAGAGGACCCATCTTCATTCCACTGTGTGTTACCTTCTTACCGGATGGAGCAGCTCTGTTTGATGGTAAGTGTAGAGTTTGAATTGAGATTGTGTGAAATTAAAACCATATTTCAATATATAACAGAATTTCCGGAGGACAGTCGTTCGGATCGCATGCTATTCCTGCAAGAGGCCATTTTGGCTAAATTTGGCTTTATGCCCTGTGTGCTGGAAAAGAAGTTTTCCTTTAACCAAGATGTGAGTCCATCTAGCTTTACTAACAATGGGGATTAACCAAATCTTTTATCTCCTATACTTTAGCAGCTGCCCAAGGAATATCAGTATGTTCATTGTACGGGCAATATGTTTGCTCTCATACGGTAATGGTTTAAAAAAATGAACACCTCCTGTTTTCAACTTCCTTACTTTTGATTATGATTATTCCAGCTGCGCCACTAACAATTGCCCGGTGGAGTCACCCACTCTACAGGAAGCAAATGTCACACGCTGCGTCTATGGCCACACCAATAACACAAATGTACCCAAAAAAGTGGGCTTTTTATGGGCCTGGAATCATATGATTCCAAACAAAAAGTGGAAGGCCCAAACCATTAACAATTCAACGGACGGTGAACTCTTTCAACTGAAAATGCTTAAAGATTTTCGCGAATTTTGTTCCAACAGCGATCAACGTTTAGCCCAGTTCTGGACTAGTTGTCAGGAGTTGAAACGTAAATCGCTTAAATTCGAATACAACAATAATAACAACGATGATGTTAAACCTAAATAGTTAATTATAATTATATAGAGAATTGTAAATTAAAAGCTTGTCAGTTGTTTCAGTGCAGTTAAGTGGCATTTTGTATGATTATACGATGTGATCATTCGCCTAACTTATGGGAGGAAATCTTTGCTGTAAACTTTATATATCTGTAAAGTGGACTTTTGTCTTCAAGTATATGAAAAGCGAGGCAGCCATAAAGCTCGTCTTTAAACTAGGCAAAGGACAAGGAGCAACCCACAAATTAGTGTACTAGAAATTGCATTTATTTATTTAATGGTCATAAACTCAACATACATATATAACTTCTGTAAAGTGAATATATATATATATATAATATATAGGGGCTGACACAATGCTGTCCCAGTTTAATATTAAATGCTGCTAGAGGATCTTTCTGCTCCCTTCGAAGGGGAGGGAGTCAATTGTTGTTAGTGGTTCTAAGCTATTTTGGCTCACATTTTGTGGGATTTCTGTTTACTTGGTTGTGACTGCTTTGGTCGTGTATTTTGTTGTTGTAGTGTTTCATGTTAAATGCTTTGGTATAGCCTTTTCCATCATTGTTTACTGGCTTTTTAGATACAGGGCCAGTCGCTCGCGATCGCGACCCAACCAAGCGGCATTCAGGCGTATGGTCTCCACAGCCTGCGAGACAGTCCGATCACAGCCAGGAATTATGTTATTTTTAAAGAATTCCTCCACTTCGCGGGCCTTGTCCTCAGAGGCAAAGTTTTCAATGAGATATTTGATGAGACGCGTCAGTAGGAAACCGCCCTGAGAAAATGTATCAGCCAGTTTAGATCACTGCTTATAGAAAAGAACAAGGAGCATTACCTGATAGCGTTCGAGAAGCTGCTTGTTATTGTCCTTAAAGAACTCCCAGGCCATATCACGACCCTTGGGATTGACAGCCACAGCAACAATGACAAAAACTGAGTCTTGAGCGCGTACTTCACCCTGAAACAAAGTAAATGAGTTGTCGTTGCAGAACTATTACCACACTGAGACCACTTACCGACATGGCGAAATCAATGACACGACGCAATAGTTTCACATCCCCAATGCAACCCAAGGCACGCGATATGCGATCCTGCTCCTCATGCAGATCCGTTGATCTATACAGACTCAACATCTCTTCAAAGATCTTCTCATCGCCATCCTGAAGCACTGCCTTGTAGCAGGTGGTACGTAAATCCGCTGGCAATGGATTGGTGCCATTCACATGGCTGCGGAATCGGCGTTTGGCCACCTCAATTATGTCATTGCTGCGGAAGGAGACGAGGCGAGTGAGGACCAGACTGCGCAGCAGTGTATCCAAATGATTCTCGCCATCCCGTGGCTCCCAGCCGAGATGAGCAGCTACGGGCTCATAGAGCTGGCGTCCAAAACGATTAAAATCATCCATCAGATCGGTGTGCGAGATCAGGATGTGTAGATTGGCCAGCGAATTGGTTATAGCTGTCCATACAGTGTAATTCGTTTCATTCCGATAGGAGTCCACCAGGTTGAGCACTTGGGCACTGTTGGCCTGACCCGCCTGTACCATGGCGAACATGTCATCAATCAAACCCAACCTGTCCAGAGGAGGCAGTTCCATTTTTACTACCGCCGGCAACAATTGCTCCAACATGGTCTTGGAGTAGCTTGTTCTGTAGTAGCCCACAGTGCCAGGATTTATTTTGATCCAATCATTTTCGCTCACTCCATCGAGAGTCACCGTCATGGAAGATTTGTCCAACAGGAAGGTCTTGGCTATATGGCGTGGATCACGGGAGGTTGACACCGAAATGGGCACCACCCAGAGGCAATCTTCATCTGAGCGCGAGCCATCGGCTGTGAATTTCGCCTGCTGGAGATGCAGCTGGCGTTGGGTCTTGCTCGTTTGCTCCGATTCTACTTTAATCACGGGGAAGCCCTTGTATTGGGTCCACGAGCTCATTACCTCGGCCACATTCTTGGAGCTAGCCTCCTGCAGGGCCTGCCACAGATCCTCAGTGCAGGTATTGCTGTACTGATGTCTGGTCAGGTAGATGTTCATGCCCTTGCGGAAGTCATCCTCGCCAATGTAATCGTGAAGCATGCGTATTACGGAAGCACCCTTGTTGTAGCTAATCTCGTCGAAGATCTCATCAATCTCCGAGGGATGACCCACGGGAACCTCAATGGGATGCGAGTTCTTGAGTGAGTCCAGCTCCAAGGCACGTGTGTACATATCCGTGACGAACTGTGTCCAAATGTCATACTCGGGGAACAGATGATGCACGCACAAGAACTCCACAAATGAGGCGTAGCCTTCGTTTAGCCACAGGTGAGTCCACCACTCCATGGTTACCAAGTTGCCTGCACAACAGATTAGATGGATTAGCCACTAGAGAAACGTATATCATTGCTTACCAAACCACTGGTGAGCTATCTCATGACCCACAGTCAGGGCAATGGATTGCTTGCGCATTAGCGATGTATTCTTTGGATCCACCAGCACAAATGTCTCTCTATAAGTCACCAGACCCCAGTTTTCCATGGCACCCGCGGAAAAGTCTGAAATGGCAATCAGATCCATTTTGGGCAATGGATAGGCAATGTTGAAATAGCTCTTGTAATAGGGCAGCACCTTGGTGGCCACCTCCAGAGCAAACTGGCCCTGCTCCCGTTTTCCCACGGGTGTGAACACTCGCACAATGACACCATCTTCCGATTTGCCCTCCACAAAATCGTATTCTCCCACCACCACAGCCACCAGGTAGGTGGACATGATGGGCGTACGATCGAAGCGCACACGCCTCAACTCTCCACCAGGCATTGGATCCTCCTTCAACACTGGCATATTGGACAGAGCCACACGATCCTTGGGCACTACCAAAGCAATATCGAAAGTGGCCTTTATGGCCGGCTCATCCCAACAGGGGAAGCAGCGACGCGCATCGGTGGCCTCAAATTGTGTGACACCGGCATAACGCTCCTCGCCACTGGCCGTAAAATATTTACTCCGATAGAAACCCTTCATCTTGTCATTGAGCTCGCCGGTGAAGGACATGTGCAAGACGCCGGATGTCTCGGCCGGTATTTCCTGGTTAAACTCCAATGTGGCTGTCTCATTCTCTGTGGAGTAAGTGATGCGCTCCGGTTTGAGCTTTTCGCATTCATATTGCAACTCCGCCTCATCGATGGTGATGTCCAAAGCATTTAAGGTGATATGTGTGGTCGGCTCCTTGACCTGCGCGAGTAGGAAAGAGATATCAATTAGGAATTCTTGGAAGACCTTTTGGGGCAGAGTCAATGATCGTTTGTCAACGGGGCAAAGGAATCAAACGAAACCGAAAGGCCAGCGAAAAGGCCACAAAAAAAGAGAAGATAAAGAACAGAACATGCCATCAACAGTTATTCCAAGGTCATAGAAATTTCGGGTTTCTGTCTCTTTTGTGACCAGTTTCCGGCTTTAAGCCACAATCAAAGCCAGCTAAAACTTGTTTTTCCACCAAATGGATACTCTAACAAGCGGGTTCAGGCATGCGGAATTACCCAGCTTGAGCTCAAGCTTGAATGGATTTTAATCACAGATATACTATATAGAACCTTCTAGCAGTTAAAACCACGAAAGCAAACATACGACGATTCGTGTTCCGTTGTCAAAACCCGAGGATTTTGAACATATCTTTCTGAAAGCCTAAAAGATATTTACTGAGCTCCGAGTCTATTTTTGTATAAAATTTGAAAGACAAAAGATAGAGAACGAACTGATATAGAAACCAAAAGATTTTCGAAACATTTTAAGCTCGAAATGCCATTGCTTACACAGTAATCGGCTCCGATTTAGGAATGGGGTCGAACAAATCATTTATATTTAATTTTTTAAGATGGAACTCGCTAAGGTTCAGAGAATTAAAGTTTTAAATATAGCTAATAAGCCCAGTTTACTGATGGACCGTTTCTATGCATTCAAAATAACAAAAGGTATAACGAAACATTCTGCTTAAAGAGTATCCCGAGTGCGACTCAGGCAGTCTTGTCCAATATAATTCGTTTGACGCAAACAAAACGTAAACAAAATCTACCGTTATAGTTGAACAAAGAGGAGGGGTAGGTGGTAAATTGTAGACCATAAGTGCCCAGTCATTCTGCTGGTATCAACCCATAACAAAGAATTAATTTCCTTGTACAAGATTGGATGTGCGCGAGTGTGTGTGTGTGGGTGTGAACGTTGCTTGCATGCAAACTGCAAGCATAAAGAGAAAATTAACAAGGAGAATGTATAATACAATATTTGCACACGTCAAACCAAAATGCACACACACACACACACGCGCGAGCATGCTGGAAAGTGAAAGTCACTTACATGGATTTGCACTATTGTTTTGCCCTTAAAGGTGAAAGCCTGCAAATCTGGTTGGAGCAGCAGCTCATAATGCTTGGGCACCACATTTGTGGGCAAGCGCTTGAACTCCGTTGTTTGAGCCATCCCACTACCTAGTAGGTCTCCCTTGCAGCGCTTCTCGTCCTGGAAAAGTTGCTGCTGCTGGGTATGAGCTTGCCGGGATTGCTGTTGTTGTCCTCCGGTTCCGGGTATTACGTCCGCCGAGGTTTGGGCGAAGATGGCACGATATTGACTACACAAATCACCCAACAAGGGAGCGTCACTTGTCTTCAGAGGAGCACCCAGCGACACCGAAGAGTAGTCACGATAGAATTGCTTTTGAACTTTCACAAACTGCTTCGACGAGATAACAGCGTTCAGATGGCAGGTCTCTGCTCCGGAGAAATAAGCTTTAAACGGCTTATCAAAGTGTTTGTTGGTTGAAGAAAGCGGTAGCGGGAGCGGGACAGTAGCAGCAGGGGAGGAGGTGTAGCGATAATAGTGTACGGTATATCGATATGGGTTAGCAACGCTGTTGCCGTTGTTGTAGCTGGAGTATTTGTTATTATTTAGTAACTTGGTTGCGGTTGCGGGGGAACAGATGGGTCTGGCAGCTGGAAGAAACGGTTTTATTTGATTAGCCACAACAATTAGATAGATTTGATAAGCCTTGTGTGCTGCTGTTGTTGTTATTTGCTTGGCAGGAAGGAGGGGTAAGGAGGGGGCACAACTGTCTCTTTTCTCTCTCTTACCTTCACACAAATGCTGCTCGAAATCGTTATTCGCTTGTGCTAGATTTAGTTTGCCAAACTCTACAAAATTTTATGGGTAATTTTGATTCGGAAGTTAGTATATATTCTAATTTTATACAGCCATAGACTAACAATAATACTATATCCTCTCTGATACAGCACTTCGAATTTGTTGTAGCCACTGGCAGCAGCTAGGTTGGAGTAGTGTGACCAGCTCTAGTCAATTCGAGCAGGTCAGCAAACAGCTGATTGCTGCTCTGTGTAAATGTCGTAAGTTCTGTATGAAAATGATTGTGTAATTACCATTTCTAAATTTCCATGCTTGTTTTGCAGTACGTAGGCCTCCTTTTAATGCATTCTTGTACATGGCACGATAAGGAACTTATAAAAATATAAAGCACACAACAGTCGGCAAGCTATCAAATTCTTTGGTATTTGGAAACACTGGAAACTGGCAACACCTTTAGTCGACTGCTATCGATGTTTATATTTTTTGGATTTTTAAACTCTCCTAATATAAATATACAATTTGATTTGGCTTTCTGAAATTAGTTCATATTTGATTGATAAAGCTTTAGCACCCAGCTTAGCTGGTATCGTAGTTTAAAGCAAAAAGAAAATGTGCTGCACCATTCGCATATCTTTACAGCACTGAAAATGATATACCGCTTAATTCAAATTCAAGTAACAGCAAGTTCAGCCAGCTTAGGCTAGCGCCGCTCATGTTGAAATCACCACCATTAGGAGGCTTCTCTGAAAAGGCGGGTTACTCATTTCAAATGGGAAGCTAACACAATCAAGCTAATAAACAGACAGTCCGAATTTTTCAACGATTTTCTTACCTAAATGACTTGGACAAGAGAAATGCTCATCAGAGAAGTCGCGGCTTTCATCAAACATGCTGAACTAGAATTTTGTTAGAGTTATGGGTTATACCTTCTGCAGGCATTTTCGAACATTTTCAGCCCTCACATTCGTGAAATTGAAGAAATTTTAGGAAATACAATTCTTGGCTTGGCAACGCTGCCTGTTGCTATACTCGTTAGCCGTTTTACAGCTAACACATCACTAAGGCGCTAACTGTGGTCACACGAATCATCGATAAAAACCGTGTAAAAAAACAAATGGTATTTCAGTTCACGATAAGTTGTCGGTTGGCGAGGTTATTTTTGTGGGTGTCGCGCTTATCAAAACCCTTTGGAACTCCGAGTGTTATTTAAGCGTAAGAATATCGCGCCTTTTGATTTTAAATCAATTTTAAGTTGGAATCCGTTGTGCAATCACGTGTGTGCAGTGTTTCTCCCTTACAACACAATGACATTGTGCCGTCGAGCAACTCCAGGGATAATCCTAACATTAATTGCGCTGTGTGCGCTAACGGAGAGCCATGGAGTGTCAAAGGAATGGGGTAAGTTATTATACAACAATTCTTATGCTGGTTAGGAGTGACCTTACGCCGCCCTAGAAAACAATTTGCAATCAACAATTGTCCAATGGCTGCCAAGAAAGCTTTTGCTATGCTGCTCTCTTATGTAATCAGTTGACAATTAGAAATACGGTATTTTTGGCCATGCAATTGTGCGTGTGTGTGTGTGTCTGAGCAGGTGGACAGTGCTAGTGCTATCAGCTGACTTTGCCCACGCATGTTGCCAGCTTTATTTATCAATGCACACGTCTCAGAGATAACCAAATATGATAAAACTGACAACACAAAACTATTTGCGTATTAATTATTGAATTGAGAATCGTTTTGATTGAGTGTGTCTGTTGATTTGCCAGGCACACACTTTCTCCCTGCCTTAGAGAAAGAGAGCGCACAAGAGAGCGAGAGATTCGACACACAACGTGAACGTGGCTGCAGCACCACCGGCACCAAACCAAACTTCTCTGCTGCTGCCACCAGAAAGAAGGCCGCCATAGAGAGCTGGCAATTTGTCACGTATGCCACAGCATTTGCCGGTTTGTTTTGGTTTGGTTTCTTCTTTCAGTTAAGCTCGAACCTCACTCGGCTTTCCAAACCGTGGAATTCCAAAATGGCAATCAGATACGTTTCCCAGGGAAATTCAGTAGCCAGATAAGCGAAGAATTTAATAAATTAAAATTCTTGACATTTCTAATCTTTTTCCCCAGTTGATTAAAATTTACGAAAATTCCTAAACAAAATCCATTGCATATGCACTAGAACAACTGGTCTAACTTGATTTATCCAAGCAGGCAGGGCACGTGCTATTCAACAGGTATTTACCACCTGTTAAGTAATAGATAATAGTAAACAGTTCACTGACGCCAAGTGCTAAGTAAGTGAGTCATGGGTAGTACGTTTAAAACTTGAAGTTTAATTTGATTGATGTTTGGTAGCCAATTGGGTTTTTGCAACCTTTTTATGGTGTTTCACCAATTAAAATCAGTTCAATTCTAGCCGGTAAGGGTATCACCTGTTGCGGAGTATCCTATTCGGTATCAGAATATGATCTCTATGATTTTAGGTGTGGCACCCCAGCTAACTAAATGATTGCGCTCATACCCAGCTAATAACTTGTGTCGCCGCAACCTTGACTAGCTAAACAGCTGATTGAGTTTAGCTGGGTAAAAGCGGAAAACATAGTTAACAATTTTGTAGGGCTCTATTTTGGCGAGTAGTAAGTTATTTTTTAAGCAAGATCTAGATATAGTTTGTCTGAGTACTGTGCTGTATGAGGTTATCCGGTTCGATTTGGATTTGTACCAGAGTGCCCAATGCTACCAGCCTTGGTTTTGTGCAGTGCATCAATGTTTTAAGTTCGCTCCGAGTGAATCGAAGTATAAGATTGGATGTAGGATAGGAGTTGTAGTTGTGCTACCTTGAATCATCAGCCATACTCCCATTTTGATTTTCGCAAACAGGTCTAAAATCCGTTCTCAAATCGCAAAACTTTTGCGAAAGTGAAAATGGGAGCGCATGGCTGAATAATTCATTATAGTTTAATACAAATTCTCTTTTATTTTATGGTCAAAGTGTTTCAAGCTTCGTTTCCAAAGAACCCATAAACTATTGAGTTCAACTCCTTCAATCAATCCAATAAAAAAAATCCAATAAAAACACATTTCCAATTCAAAATATATGTATGTATGCATCTAAGTAAGTATTTGAATTTCTGCATCGTTAAAATCGTTGACCTCAAGCCAGAAGCGTGGAGGTCAAATGAGGCAAAGTGCTTAAAGACCCAGCCATTTTAGCACCAACTTGCGTTTTTTGTTGTTGTTGTTGTTTTGTTTCGTTTTTACAACCGTCAATAATTAGCCAACTAACAGTCTATTATACAAACAAAAAAACAAACATACATACATATATATATATATCTTGAATAGCAAATTTGCCTGACCGGCCATAGCAGTGACCTACAATACAATAGTTTTGGCATTATTAATATTTAGGGCCAATGACCAATATAATGAATGACCAATGGATAAATCGCCTGCTCAATTGGCTCGTGTGAAAGTGCAGCCTTTCTCCATTGGCCTTGTGCGTTGACGGAACTGTGTTGTCAACTTGATTCCGCCTGTTGTTTTACGTTTTGTTTGATTTCCGTGCTGTAGGTGAGAGGACTGTTTGCACGTGTGCTATGTGGTTGCCCACAGGTGGAGGAAGCACTTTCCATCAAAATCGTCTGAATGAAGTGATTTAATTAACTAATTGCCACGCCTGCTGCGATTTATTTTGGCAACTGGTTTTGATACTTTGATTTTTGGGGAGGCCTGCACCTGCCCGCCTGCCGCCTGCCTGCCGGGAACGAGCTTTGTTTTTTACAATCCACATGGACAACATATTCAGCAATTTTTTTTTTGCGTCTTATCAAATCTCTTCACACACACAAAGAACTTTGCACACAGCTCGCTTTCGAATTGACAGGCATGTTTTCAAGGTTACGATTCAGGTGGCTTGTTTATACATACATGATTTTCATACATAAGTTTTCCAATGAATGTTAGGTATTTGTATGATCCAAAGAGATACGTTTCAGTATTCATTCGCTGTAATGGGAGAATCTATTGAGTATTTCTCCAGAGAATTGAGTGACAGATTCCACGAAACATATATGGCAGCAGTCAATTGACACTGCCTTACAAGTCTTCACACAAGTATGAAAGCTACTGACACCTGGCAACCTGCTAGAGTGTGTGAATGCAGCCTTATACGAGGCATCTTGGTTACAGATTTTGGCTTTGTATATTACGATTATTCCAATTTTATATGCAAATATATAAATAAAAGTTTTCATTCATTTAAAAAGGGATCGTATCGATAGATTTCACTTCGTCGCTAAGAATTGTGATTTCTAAGAAACGGTTAAGGAATTCGATTGAAAATAATAGCATTTTTTGAGGGAGGATTACCTTACTAACATCACAATTATTATTGTAAAGGACCTATGAATATATAGTTCAATTTTGTCAGAGATTAAAACCCGAAAGTATAACAATTCTGGTTAGTATAACAGTTTTGCCGACTTTTCCGTCTAAAATTATATGAAATAATAATTTGAAATTCATCTGGAACTTAAATGTACTGTAATATACCTAATTTAGATCTCAAAATGTTCTACATAAGTCATAAATATCAAAATAGTTATGAATAAAAAATGTTATAAATTATTTGAGACCACAATCTTAAACACACACCTCTTAACTAGACTTTCGAATAAGAAAATTAAATCTCTCTTTTAAGCAGGAACAGATAACACAAATTTGAGACATCTTAGAATATATTGCCAACCCTATCTCGAGCTTCAGCTCAAACTGTGGACTAAACTTTGTCCGATTTTGATCTAAAGCTAATGGTGGTTTCGAATCAATGCCAAAATTTCAGCTTAAATGCTTTAAAAATTGTTTCACACTTGCTGGGAGAGAGAAAGCCGAGAAATTTCTTGTTCCTATTTAAATTTGAAGTCAAAAAACGATTTTTCAAACTTTCCTTTTACCAGGGTAACCATTTTCCGTTTGGTTATCATATTTTCTGCATATAATTCTTTCATTCCATTCTAGTCATGATGATTTTAGTGTTTCCAACTTATTTGTGTAATACTAAAACTGCACAACTGAAACGCGAGATGTGTTTTACACATTTGTACTCAACTTTTGACCCATCAACAGAGGGTTTTCCCCTAAGTGCTGCGCTGTTTACCTTTTCCAATTAAATTTCTAGACCTTTCACCCAAAGTCACCTTAAGTGCAGCCGCTATCAGTTTCGGAATACGTGTAAACAGTTCGGGGGGACTATCAGAAAAGTTTATTGAAAATAGGTAGGGATCAATCGAGTGTCGCGACGTTCGAATTTTAAATAATCAATTAAAATAAACAAGCAAACAAACCAAAAATAAACCATTAAATTGACTGAATCAGTCGCAATTTATACTAAAAATGGCAAAACTTGATTGGGCAACGGGTAACAAATTTGGGAGATTTAATGAATTTTTAGAGCGTGTGGGGACCCGGACCCATTCGTTGAGCTTTATTTCCGCCTTAAAGTGAACTCCTCGAACATTTTAGTCGGTTTCGAGCTGATTTACCCATACACAACTCAAATCGATACGCGTACGTTCTTATCTTATAACTCATAACTGCCAACTAATGCAGAACTAGCACTTATTTACCCCATTTTGTTTGGTTTCAGATTTCGCCATAACGCTGAAATCGAAGATTCTCTTTCTGGATGGAAATTGGAGTGTCCTAACCGAAGCTGCCCATCAGTTTGATGAACTTTCGGTCTTGACCTTTGACGAGGCGGAGGGTTTGATCTACTTCAATGGTGGACAGCGTCAGAATGGCAGCATTTTCTCTTTGCGCCGAGTTCCATTCTCACAATCGCACATAGCCGAGCAAAGGATTCAGGGTTATGGAAATGAGTCTGTGACCGGTATAGCCTACGATCCCTTAAATCGTAATCTCTTCTGGTCGGATTCGCTGCATAAGAAAATCTTCTTTGCCTCGGTGGACACTTTGGACACAGAAATACCCAAAGTTTTGGTGGATTTGAGCCGGGAAGAGGGCAGCCCACAAGGTGTGGCTGTGGATGTATGCCGCAGGAGACTTTATTGGACCAATTTACATATTGGTGGTCATTCCACCGTGGAGAGCATAGATCTGAATGGCACCAACCGGCAGGTGATAATCAACAAAAATATTTATCAACCCCTGGGCATTGTGGTGGATCAGCTGTCGCAGCGCATCTACTGGATCGATGACCTAAGGGGCATCTTCTTTGCTGTGATGAGTGCACGCCTGGATGGCTCCGATCCTCAGGTGGTTCTGCATGAAAAGAATCATGAGCCCCTAAATCTGGCCGTAACAAATGATGCCATCTACTGGACAGACAGGAGAACCAAGTCGGTGTGGAGTCATCCGAAGGTGCCACAAATTAAGTTAACAACCACCACCTATGCACCCAAAGAGGCTGAGGCGGAAGAAGATGCCACCGAGATATGGCCTGAAATAGATTCAGAGCCCCAGCCCGAAGTTTCCGCCCTACGCCGAGTGGCCAATCTTACGGAAGAGGCGCGCGGTATAGTGGCTCGCATAGGCTTCTATCAGAGATTACAAAACGATGCTAGCTGCTCCCATGTGGTTCATAAGGTCAAAGATCTCTTAGATCAATCCGAGCAGAAGAAACTGTCAGATGGTCACCAGTATGAGCTGATAGCCCAATTGCACTGTCTGAACGGTGGCACATACCGATCGGACAAGGATTTGTGTATATGTACACCGGGCTACAAGGGTGCCCGCTGTGAGATTAGTGAATGTCACAACTACTGTGTGCATGGCACTTGCAAAATCTCCGAAGCGGGCTATGCCAAGTGCTATTGTCAGCCGGAATACAATGGTGATCGTTGTGAGTTCAGCAAATGCATAGGACGTTGCCTTAATGGAGGAAAATGTGAGCTGGATATGGAGACGGGTGATACGCATTGTCTTTGCACGGATAACTTTGCCGGCGAACGCTGTGAACACAATTCCACGGAGCTGTGTCCACTCTACTGTCGTCTGTACCAGCATGATGCCAATATCTCCATGCCCTTGGCTTGTCATGAAGTGTAAGTACACGGAAAATGAAGCATATGTTTCAGCTGATCTTTAAACTCTCATCTTCTTGCAGGTGTTCACAATTGAGCAACATGGCCCTACCCCAGTATAAAGATCTGAATGAGTGTCCCATTACAAATGCAAATCTCTGGACTGGCAATGTTATTATTACCCTAGTAGTGGGTATTGTGTCCAGCCTCCTGCTGATCGCCGTCATTGTCACCGGCTTGCGTAGCCTGTACAAACCCAAACGGCCGCGCATTAAGAAGACTTTTGTCATAAGGAAACAGACACGCGCCAGTGATCCCAGTGATACACCACTGACCAATCGTCCAACCACCGAACAGTGTGAGATCACGATAGAAAATTGCTGTAACATGAACATCTGTGAGACGGTAAGAAAGCCCCAAGGCATGAGTGTCTATAGCATTAGCTAGTTGGTTATTGAACTTAAAGGATTCACATTATATTAATGGTTTTAGTTTGATTAGGACTATGAAAAGGGAAAACATTCGAATCATATAAAAGAAGACTTACAACGTTTACCTCATAAGCCCTAGGTATTAAGTTACTGGCAAAATATTCACGGAATTACAGAACCACTTTTAGAAAAGGAAATACCTTCGATTTATAAAACAGTTTGTCTAGACTTTAGTACCGAAAAGAATGTGAAACTGTAAAGCGAGGTTTTTTCAGGCAGCTACTTTGCAATCTGAGAGAGAATAACCATTTTTCCATTTCCATTTTTCCATTGAAGAAATATGAAACATTTTTACTAAGCCCCCGGTGTAGGCCAGGTGGATTAGAGAGGCAGGAAGAGAGGGTAGCTCCGAAGTATAACTTACTATTTTTAATAAGTAAGTAAGTATTTGATTTATGGTCAGTAACTCAATGCCCAGCTGAAGTTAATACACAAAAAATGCTGGCAAAATGTAAACTTTTTATACTCTGTACCAAAGGTGGAAGGTACAGAGTATGATATAGACGGGCTTGACCGACTTTCATACTTGCTTACATTATATAAACGAAATTTTTGTGCAAGTTTTCTAGAAAAACTGTGTACCTGATGCCTCTAGTTTCACAATTTATTTATCTTGATTGCCTCAAATGCCTTAGCATTACTTTATACCCACAAAGGAGGCTAGTAGATCGTTATTTTATATTTTACTTACGGACTTACGAAAGATATATATCTTATATCGTGTCTAATATATCGAATATGTTTTACATTTATACTTAAACATTCATAGACATTTGGAGACTAATTTACACATGTAGGAGGCTAAAAATTCATACTTTAAATGCTTAATTATTAATCTTTTCTCTTTATATGTATTGTTTATCTATAAATTGAATAAAATGCTCATGTTCTTTTTCAAATCTGTCAACTCTTCTAGCCCTGTTTCGATCCCAAGCTGGTGGAGCAAACATTTGGCAAATCCAATTGCAAGGACGACAAAAAGATATTGATCCACAACATGGAAGATGATCTGTACTGAGCCTAAGGACCCCGGCACAGATGAAGAAAGGTTTTCCGAAAACCTTTCACAACAACAAACAAACAAAAAAGAAACTAAATCAAACCAAAACCTTGTGATAGTCGTTGTCGTTGTCGAGTATTCGAGCTTTAGAAAAGCTGCTGCTTGATCCCGGTTGCCGCCGCCCAAGGTGCTCGCTCAATTCATACAACACGGCCATAACCCGTAGGCGGAATTCACGCATAACACTCGCCCATTTACTTAATTAAATATTGGTTCAATTTTTTAGAAGCAATTCCCGTGTACTTAGCCAAGTCCAAGCGATTTGCTGTGGTCTCATTTAATTTATTTGCTTTTCATCCTTTAGGAACATAAGTTTTTAGCTCAAAGCTCTGTTATGCGGGTAGAAAAGAGGAGGAAACAATTTTTGTTTTGTTTTATTTTAAAAGCAATTTATTTTTTTTAATTTAAAGAAGCCAAGTCTGAGGACTGAACACTTAGCTTTAAAACTATGGAAAATAATACAAAGAAACACATTGAAGTGGCACAAAGACACACACACACACACACACACATTGTGATTTATAACGTTTAAAACTGTTGTAAATAGTAACAATTGCAGAGAAATATAGTAAAAGGAATCATAACACATACGTGCACTCCACAAGTGTTAAGAAAATAAGTTACTCACTTGTTCCTTTCGGTTCAGTTGCTCACAAACTACTTGTATATTGTTAGGCAAGTGGGAGAGCAACTAAAGAACTGACCATCAACGTAAGCAAAGAGCACTGTACTCACTTCGTTTGTTCACTGAGATGTAAGAAACTTAACATTACAAACCTACTGCCACGCCCACAAAATGGTTAGCCCCGACACTTGCAAAGACCTGAACCCTTTCGCTCTTTAAATCTATCAACTTTGTACAATACCTAAGCAAAGACCAAAACCCTCTCTCTTGCTTGCTTTGTCAAGACATCAAATTCTTATCTTTCTCTCACTTACATTGTGAAATTAGTTAACAATAGAACAAAGAAAAACACCACCCCCCACCCTCCATATCATGCAGAAGAAATAGATATTTAAAAACAAAAATTGTATATAAAAAAATTGTCTAAGCTAGTTTTAAGTAAGCAAACAAGGGTTGAATATAAATAAAGAGTACATGAAAAGAAATTGTATACTTACTCTGTGTATTACTTATTGTTACTTCTTTGTAGTTTCAGCTGACAGCTGAAGTCCAAACAAATTGAACTACACTTCATGCTGGATTTATGCACCAACAATTTCTGATTTAAATACATTTTTTTTTTTCTTAAATGGTGAACCGTTTTTAAATAAAATTATTAAAACCATGACAAATCAACAGGTACTTCCCACTTAAAAGACACATTTACCCACACTGGCTTTTCCACAGCGCCCTCTATTGTTCATTTATTAAACAGTCGATAGCCAAGAGGGTCACTCTTATGTCTATCGAAACATCTGGCCATCACTAAGTAAAAGAAGAAGAAGAACGAAAACGTACATAGGAGAAAATCAGCTAAACATTTGCAAAATAACTAAAATATTGCAACAAATAAACAACAAAATTCATCTAGTACTCGTAACAAGCAGCAAAATGGTATGTATTTGTATGGAGCATTACCATTTGAGCTCCCCTGCGGATGGCCCGCAACGGCGAGTTGCTTCTTTTGTTTGAGGCATTTTTTCTTCGATTTGGCGTGGCTTGCAAATTTTTTTCCAATGGAAAAACCCGGTTAAAAGTGTTTACTGTGAATCCATCGAGTGTGGTTGCTGCATTTGCAGTAACTTTTGGCTGACCTTGTGACCAGGCAGGCGGCTTGAGGTTGTGGTGAACGAAGGAAAGACAAACGACGTCATAGGCGGCGACAGACCAAAGAGAGTGTGTGTATCTATAAGCCACGCGCCATATATGTGCATATGTGTGTGTGCAGTGGGGTTGAGATGCGGCGCGAAAAATGTTTGCATTCAATTTGGAAATAACGCTTAAGTTTTTCTTCTTTTTGAAGAACCAAAAACCCAAATTGGTGCATTACTATGGTATTTATGTGCCTTGCCTGTTTCGGCCTTCCAACAGGTTGTAAAAAAGCTCTCCTTGCTGCTAACCACTTGAGGCTTTCTAAGGTTACAAGTTGAAATGAGTTTCGATTTCTGCTGCTTGTGTCTCTCGCTAAGTTGACAAACACAGAAATCCGATGGGACCTAGTGCTTACTTAGTTCTGTCTCTAAGAAGAACCACCTGTAGGAGGAGTAGGCGACAAAAGAAAACAAACGGCATCAAAGCGGTTCAATTCAAAGCTACTCCTTTTCGTTTTGTCCAACCATCCGCCAATGCCGGGGAAACCCGTAACTTAATGGGTTCTAGGAAGCTATCACACCACTTGCACTTTGACTTCCTCAAACTTACCCCCCAAAAACTTGTATTTCTCTTACAGGGAAGCAACGACAGATCCTCCAGATCACCGCGTTCGGATGATCAGCGCGAAATAAATGATATGCCAGTGACAAAGCGATCGCGCTCGGATTCAGGTGAGTGTCTTGTCCGCAGCGCAATGAAATTTTGTTTTAAAAATCTACCATCCAACAACAAGAACAATCAAATATGTATACCTTCTGTGTGCATTCTATATATATTTTAAATATATATATATATATATATATAAATTTGTTTAACAATAGTCTAAAGGCCATAAGTATGTCTGTTTGTATGTACGTATCTGTATATAAGTTCAAAAATCAATCAATCGACAGGAGGCACCAACCAAAAAAAAAAAAAAAACCAAAAAAATGACAATTTGTATCTGTATTTAACACATCTTATTCTTTTCTCTACTACTTCTACCTCGTTGCATCTTTTTTAAGGGCAGAAGCACCTCTGACGCTATTAAATAATCGGTTTTTCTTTTTGTTCTGCTTAAGTAATTGCAGACTTCATAAACGCACGATGAACTCGAGAGTGAGGTGAGGTGAGAGTCAATACGAAATCGAGTCACTCGAATCAAGTGTCAGAATCCAAACCCCAAACAAAATGCGACCCAAATCGACTCAAGTATCGAGACAAACTAACAAATAAACCAATCGAATCGATACGCAAAAAATCGATACTAAAAAAGAATTGACAAAAGTACACTAAAACTGTATGTAGTAGGGCACGCCAGTGAGTCCTCGCCATCGTCCTGAAACAACAACAACTAATCAACCAAATGCATATATAACTATTCTCTCTCTCTTCTATATCTCTCTTTTTTTGTTAATTTTTTGTAAGCGTTTTTCTTTTTAAGTTTGATCCGCCAAAAAATACAAATACCAAATACTAAGTCGTTCGTTAATGAGATCGAGAGAGATGCCAAAATTAGATTACTCCACTACTACTACTACTACTACTACTTCTACTACTACTACTCTACCTACCAAGAACCAAGAAACATCAACACGCGATCCACCACCGCATTAAAACCGAACCGCTTCTTGTTAATCAACCAATCCAAGGGGTCGTCGTCGTCTTCGTGTGCTGCCAACTGGTCTGGCTACGCCTGGGACTTGAACACGGTCCTGTACTTATAATTTATACCAAAAAAACAAAACCTAAAATGCATTTATTACCTTTATCACACTGTGCAGCATTTAACCAGGGTTTATGGCAAAGTTAGAGCAAAAGTTAACCATTCCTAGCTAATTTCAATTTGGTCTAGGATCGCACTTGACTTGAAAGATTAGTATTTGATTAGAATATAGAACACTACATTATGTGTAGCTTCCCAAGACAGTCAGAGACTAAGCGTAGCAAATGGAAAAGGTTACTCTATTCTGTTTAAGCCCTTAAAGTTGCTAAACAGCAGGTCTCGTCTTAACCAGTTGGGAATTGCAACTATAACTAAGCGAAAACAGACCACTTTTCAAGTAAAAGCTTAGGGTTTACCCTATGTGGTACATCAAATAAGACGTTGAAGGTAACTTTTCATAATACATAGACCTAAACACCTCTTGAATTCAATCAATGTCAATGTATCTTTTCATAATACAGTGACTTAGGTTACCTCTTGAACCTCTTCAACTCATTCCGCTTACATCTTTTTACCAGCTAAGAAGTGAAGTTACTAGTAGGTCAGCTCGGATAGGCAGCTCATGTTCTTAAGCACGTGCAGCCATCAAGGGTTTGCCAAGATTGTCACCAGTTAGACGATTTATGCATTCCAGCAATCGATTCGTTCAATCTAGAATCGAACTGGCAGAAAACTGATGTGTATATTAATTGTACAGAAACTCGCATACCAAGCAGCACCGAGCATTCTTCGCAGGTTACGAGCTTGCATCATATATATCGCCCATTTTTATAGTGGTGTAGTCAATGCCACAGAGCCAGATGCCTCAGATCCAAATCAGTACAATAATACACGCGGATAGACAAATCCTGGAGAAACTATTAGCCTTGGCGGCTTATATGGTCAGACCACCAGGTATTCCTCTTCTTGTGAGTCTCTGGAACTCATTTTTCTGAATTGTTCTAACAGGAAGCACAATCGGATTGTGGCTGATGCTCGACTGGCGTTGGGTCTATGAGCCAGGAGGACTGCAGCGAATTGGATTCAGATCTTTCGAGTTTCCACAGCCATTCCGCAGGTTTCAAAAGCATTTACATAAGATGTTGTGCAGCAGGGTGTACCTTTCCTAGGGAACCCTCAAGTATTCTAACAAAACTTATCGAAAAAAATTGAAACGAAGTCTCCGACTGACGATGCAAATTCATAGTCGAGTACTATTTATAACCTTTTCTCTCATTTCTGGGAGTATATTTTCAGTCCGCCCACTGTTAAGTCGCTGTGCTTGTGCACACAGCATTCGTCTTTCTGATTACAACCCAATAACAGGTTCATTTTAGTGAAGCGGTTCCAGAGTACGTTCGTACGTTGGCACCGTCTTGTTGAAACCACATGTCAGCCAAGTCCAGCTCTTCCATTTTGGGCACAAAAAAAGTTTTTAATCATTGTATGGTCCATCCATTCACCGTAACGTTCCTGTCTTCGTCATCTTTAAGAAAATTCGGTTTAATGATGCCACTGGCCCATAATCCACACCAAACTGTGCATTTTTTGGGATGCATTGGCAGTTCTTGCAATTGCAAATACGGCAATTTGGTTTGTTCCCGCATCCACTCAACCAAAAATAAGCTTCGTTGCTTCCTTTGATTATAAAATTCAATAATCTGCTAGCGTTGTTCGTTTGTAAGACAATTCATAGTTAAATTTTCTGCAATTATGGACCAAACTGAACATGTTTGACAGTAACATGTGACACATAAACAGTTGAGCTGCCAAAAACAGTTTAGCCAAAAAGAAAGTTGATAAAAAGTCACCCATTAATAGCTTTTTCTAAGTACTTGCCATTTGGATAAATAGGAATCCCTGTTGGGTGGGGTATAACTATAAAAGCAACGACTTCTAGATGTAGAACACAGACCAAATTGAAAGCACACTTTAAAATAAACCCACAATCAATGTTTCAACTTTGTTGCACAGTGTTAGTTAGTAGCAGCAGCTGCAGCAAATTAGCTTAGCTTAGTAATAGAACAACACTTTGTCCGCTCTATACCAAATCCGTTTGCCTTGACCACCACCAACGAAATCTAAACGATTTCAAAGACCTTCTTGAAGAAAAAAAAGAAACAATGCAATAAACATAATTCAAAACCCTTCTCTAAAAACACTCCCAGTCAGTTGTCATTTGGCTTATCCTTGGGCCAACCAACCGAAAATAACCAAACCAAAAACTATTGCTAGCGACAGAATCTTACAAATCTTTATAAATACACAACTTCTCTTGATTACGGCGGAAAACTTAACCAAACTTAAACATATTGTTGCTCTTATTATCGTTTCAGCGTCTTGTTTTTCTTTTTTTATTTTCTCTTTTTTATCACTGAGCAAAATGTATAAAATGTGTGTGTGAGGGCCCTTCAAGTCTAGTTACTACTACTACTACTACTACCACGCCCCCCTTTCGTCAACTCATGGAAAACCCCGTATTGAAAACGCACATAAGGTCGTTTATAATTTACCATATATATTTGCCACCACCACACGGAACTGAGCACACCCGAACTCGCGATTCCGGTGTGGACAGTTCCCGACTATATAGTAAAAAAAAAAAGTGTTTGATCTTTGGTTTCGATTTGTCGGCGGATTTTTGATTTTGACATACTTTGATACGCCTGCACATAAAATTACACACACACACACACACCCACACCCACACCCACACACGATCGTACCTACTATATACCATACATATAGCACTACGTATATCTCTTTATCTATCCAATAAGTCGAATATTGTTTTATTTTACGGGTGCTTTCTCTTTTTTATTCTTGCATTTTTCCAGCTTTAACAAATCAAATCAAATCGAAAAACAAAAACTGATACAAAAATGACAAAAACAATGCCCCTGCATTAACGATAGAACAGATCGATATATATGTATATCTATTCTCAACCTAAATCCGAAAAGACTCTCATCGTGCTTTCGAACAATGTTACCAATTAGCAACTCTCAAGTAAAACATATCCCCACCGAGATCTGGTGATTGAATCCAATACAAGCTGTGTGTGTGGCCCCTCCTACAGTTCCAGATCTTCTCCAGCAAATTAACAACGTTTTTTTTTTTTCTATTTTTTTCTTTTTTGTCTTTATCTTTCTTGCAGGCAGAGCAGTTTTTTGTCTAAAAAAAAAAAATCGAATCTCTTAGTTTCCAAATGCAATGAAAGCCAACTTCAATCATTGCCAGTCCCGCCCAGGCGGGCGGGGCAATGCTTGTGTGTCCCAACTCTGTTTTTTGACCTTCTGCGAGAGTTGCCTTTGGAACACAGAACAAAAAAAAAAAAAAACAAAAAAAAAGAGAAAAAATTCAAAATAACTTGCCTAGCTGATGATGATGAACCCCTTTCCCCCCACGTATGAGTTGGACTAATCTCTATTCCCAATTCTAGGCAAGTCCACGGATACGAAAATTCCCTACCTTTCGCAGCCTCTGTATGATCTGAAGCAGACGGGCGATGTGAAATTCGGACCGGGAACACGTTCAGCTCTGTTGGGACTGCTGGGTGGAGCGCTGCCCAAGCTGACATCGGAGCAACATGATTTGGTCAGCAAGGCCAAGAAATATGCCATGGAGCAGAGCATCAAAATGGTGCTGATGAAGCAGACCCTGGCCCATCAGCAGCAACAGTTGGCCACTCAACGTACCCAGGTCCAAAGGCAACAGGCATTGGCACTCATGTGCAGGTTAGTAGGTTGGATTAGTCCCACAGCTTAACTATTTTTGAAATGATGTAAAATGTAGAAATCACCGGTGAAGAAAGTGCTGCTGAGGGCCACCAATCCGAGTTACTGGAGGTGGTCCAAAGCAAGCCTTTACATGTGCCCTCTTAGCTGATAAGATCTGAGCCTTGGTTATACTCTTCAGCTCAACAGATAACCGAGAAAACTTGTTTCATCCAACTCTTTTCTGCTTCTTCCAGAGTCTATGTGGGCAGCATTTCATTCGAGCTCAAGGAGGACACCATACGCGTAGCCTTTACCCCCTTTGGCCCCATCAAGTCCATTAACATGTCGTGGGATCCCATTACGCAAAAACATAAAGGATTTGCCTTTGTGGAATATGAAATACCCGAGGGAGCTCAGTTGGCCCTGGAACAGATGAATGGCGCCCTGATGGGCGGTCGAAACATTAAGGTGGGACGTCCCAGTAATATGCCCCAAGCCCAACAAGTCATCGATGAGGTGCAGGAGGAGGCAAAAAGTTTCAATCGCATCTATGTGGCTTCCATTCATCCAGATTTGTCCGAGGAGGATATCAAAAGTGTGTTTGAGGCATTTGGACCCATTCTCTACTGCAAGCTGGCCCAGGGTACCAGTGTACACACGCACAAGGGCTACGGCTTCATCGAGTATGCCAACAAACAGGCAATGGATGAGGCCATAGCCAGCATGAATCTCTTTGATCTGGGCGGACAATTGTTAAGGTGAGTGTCCTGGCAAAAATATGGGAAGCTAAAATAATAAGTTATCCACTTTCTTGTTCAGGGTGGGCCGCTCGATTACACCGCCCAATGCTTTGACTTCTCCGACCACCAATTCTACCATGCCCACGGCAGCGGCAGTGGCTGCTGCTGCGGCCACCGCCAAGATACAAGCCCTGGACGCTGTGGCCAGTAATGCGGTTTTGGGTCTATCGGCGAATACGCCCAGTTTGGGTAATATGGCTGCGGGAGCGGTGGTGACCAAGGTAGGTGCCATGCCAGTGGTGAGTGCAGCCACCTCTGCAGCTGCCCTCCATCCAGCTCTGGCTGTGCCTCAAGCTCCAGTTGCTGCTCTGCTGCCACCAGGCATATTCCAGGCACCCACACCAGTGGCGCCCAGTTTGCTAGGCGTACCCACTGGCTTGCCCACACTTCAAAGTGTAGCTCCCACATTGCCACCACCTGCTTTGCTGGCCACACCCACAGTTCCCTTGGCGGGTGTGGTAGCAGCAACTGGTGTGGGCGTCATCCCTCAAGTCGTGGCTGGTGTCGAAGCCAGTAATGGAGGGGCACCTGCGGCTGCAGCCGCACTCTCCGTGGCGGCCAATAATGCTGCCGCCACTGCTGCCAATCTCTCGGAGAACATTAAGAAGGCGCATGAAAAACAGCAGGAGGAGCTACAAAAGAAACTTATGGATGAGGGCGATGTCCAAACCCTGCAACAGCAGGAGAACATGTCAATCAAAGGTCAAAGTGCCCGGCAATTGGTGATGCAGCGGCTAATGCGGCCACAGGACTCGCGTGTCATTATCCTTCGCAATATGGTTGGACCCGAGGATGTGGATGAGACACTACAGGAGGAAATCCAGGAGGAGTGCAGCAAATTTGGCACCGTCAGTCGTGTCATCATTTTCAATGAGAAACAAACCGAGAACGAGGATGACGATGAGGCGGAGATTATTGTAAAGATCTTTGTGGAATTCTCGGCCGGAGTCGAGGCAGTACGCGGCAAAGACGCCCTGCACGGACGATTCTTTGGCGGTCGGCGGGTTGTAGCCGAACTCTACGATCAGGGAGTTTTCGATCAGGGCGATCTATCTGGTTAAGACGAACAAAAGCAACATGTATTCTTTAGCGTTACACAGAGTTCTCCCACTCCTCCTCCTCCTGCTCCCTTTGACCTTTTTGTTCTGCGTAACAAAGCAAACTTATTTATTTAAAAAAATGGTGAATTTAGAACGGATAAGAAACAAAAATCGGATTATGATGAGATGATGTTTCCGCGATTGTAAAGTGATTTTTAGATTTAAATTTTTGCCAGGATTTTTTGTATTTTTAACAAGTGCAATTTGAGCACTTGCACTGCTGCCTCTTGCTCCCTTCTAATCACACATTTATATTTAAATAATTTCAAGGATTAACAATAAAAACACACACAAAAACTCAAGTTTTCCCCCAATATTGCAACAAGTGGTGGTGTTTTAAATGGATAAGAGGGTTATATCTAATTGATTACAAATACCGGACAGGAAAAAGTAACCATTCAAGACCACTTTCTGAGTTTTAGACTGAATAACATATCTATTTGAGAAGTCCGTCATAATACAATATCTACAAGGTAGCGCAACCGGATGTCCCTTTTTGCATGTGCGAGGATTTATCGAAGCCTAGGGCTGAAACACACAGAAAAATACAGGGCCACAATGTCGCTGGTTATACTTTTGACAGCTTCCGATAGAAATTACTCGCCACTCCAGAAGATCGATAGCTACCATGTCAGTTCGATAAGCGGAAATACTCCTTTGGATCCTCGAACCAAGGTCGACTTTTAATAAAGAAGATGCGCAGTGGGCTACATTAAAGTCATTGTATCATGGTTCAAGATCAAAAATGTAATATTAAGGTAAGTTTCTATAACGTGAATAACTCCAAGATCTTCATTGCAACTGAATTCCACTAAAATTTGTATAGTTGGCTAAACTTTGTTAGAAGTTTCCCTATTTCTTTAAGATCCAGTATTTGTAATTGTTAATATTTTGCAAATATATCTATTGAACTAAACAGCTTTACAAATAGTTTATGCCAGCATATTTAAGCCACCAATGAATGAATGAAATAATAATATAAATACACATTACAAAGCGGTTAACCAAATTCATAAATATTCCAAATTGAGCGCCCGCTCTGTGAACTTTTGTCAACACTAAATTTGAGTAAATTTGCCTTTGTCGCCTACGGTCACACCACTCCACGATTGATGTGCAAATCAACTCTGTGTCATATCGTGAGATAAAGAAAATCATTTAATAACTAATTTCACTAGTCCATTAACTACAACAAACAACATGACAATGAAGTGAATTTGTTAATAAACAACGCCACCAACTTGTGCGTATCGCGGGAGCATCAAAAGTGTGGTGTTTGCCAAAAAAGACTGAAATTTGTGTGGAGAGGAGAACGCGAAACTAAAGACGAAGACAAAGGGGAAAGCAAAAAAAAAAGCAACAATCGTTGTTGTTGGTTTTAGATTGCTTAAGGAGGGTGGTGGCGTAGGGGCTGCTGAAGGGAAAAAGGTACAGAAGGAATCGGGGCTTTGACGGGATTACAAGCATCAACCAAACTCGAGCACAGCTGATGAGATTTCACTATCACCAACTAACACCTAGCTGACTGGCTGTCCTTGCCTTGATAAGGCCAGACAGAGTGTCGCGTTTTCAATAACTACGCACCTACACAGTCGCACCTTTTCGTAAATAGTTTGCTGTCATTTGGCGTATGTTTAATTAATTCGCACATTAACTTCCGTTTACTTTTGTTTGTTTATAGTCTTACTGCCTCCCCTGCTGCTCTATTAAACTTTGTTGTTGACATTCAGCTTTTGCCATTTCGATTGTATCCTGCACACCCACAAAAACAACACTTTTCGAATTGTTTGTAGATTACGTAATTTTCTAACTCTATCAGTGTTCTAATCAAGGCACCCAGTCGCCAGATTAACAGATTATTATCACGTGCATAGAATGATTTGCATTCAATTATTATTAACAATTCAAGTGTTGTAGACAAATCTTGAATGAAGCTGTTGCTATAGTATTGAACTGATTAACTGGGGGGGATATGGTCCTGTTAAATGATCACATTCGATGGGGCATTTCCGTTGTGTTGATATTGTTGTGATATTTCGAAAGTGCCAAGCGACTGACTGACTCATTCAGAGGCTCTCCAGCTTCAAGCTTTAACTGACGTCATAGCAAAAAAAGGTTCTCTCTAATTTATAAGAGATGTTAATTGTTGATACTAACTATATAAAAACAAATCATTCAGTCAATCAAGAATTTGTTATTGTTCCACAGATTAGAGGGTTCGAACCTCGTAGAAATCTGGATTATTGATCTCACACATCCATTCTACACGAGGACTTTCTTTCTTGTTTAGAGTAGAAACTTACACAGAACTTCATCGCTTCTTGGCGCCATCGCACACAAGGAAACAGAACGACAAGAGCTATTGTTTCAGTGCTTCCCATGAAACTCACCCATGAGTTCAGTACTAAAATCAGCTAAGTCAGTGTTAAACTCATGGCTGAAACTCTTATAAAGTATGCCATAAATTCAGTGCCACCCCTTCCATTTCAGGGGGAATCCGCTGAACATCTAATATCTCATGTGCCTTGAAAGAGCACAAGGTTTCAGGTAGTCAATCTGTTGCCTGTTTTGTGATAAAGAAAGTACAAGAATGGTTCAATGAGTCATTTTTATTCTTTGTTTTTTGGCTGATAGTAAAAACCAAGTAGGATTTGCTCCATTCAAACCAATGTTGACCGTAGAGTGTTGTGTTAAACTTAAAAACGAAAACAAAAAATCAAAAACTTCAAATAGAACAACAAATTTTGGGTGTAATGTAAGAGTGAACGAGTCTCATTTGATTCATCCATTCCAGGCAACCAGTGTATAATAACCCAAACCCAGCGGCCGCCATCATTGAGTCACAGACAAGAAAACGTAAAATGAGCTGCAAAGTGCGGTTAATGGATGACGGCTCCTTGGATGAGGAGCCGTTGACATTGAAAGAGATTGCCTATCAGAAGTTATGTAACAATTTGGATATAATCAGCGGCAGTTCCACCGGTGGACATCGCATCCTGAATGCCGGCATTGTGTTGCCCAATGAGATATGCGACGGCTTTTTGGAGAACTATCAGCGCTTTAATAGACCCCTAGATGATTGGGTAATCAATTTATTTCACGATACACAGCGGACTTCATTGAAGATTGTGAATCTAAGGAACAGTACGCTCAGTAGTGTGGGTGAGTAATGGAACGGTATTCCTCTGCAGCAATTGTTAATAATCCTCCAAATTTCCTTAGGTCTGGAGACCCTGATGCGTCACAAGCTGTTTGCCCTTTCCATGTGGTATTGCGATAGAATCACCGTCAACTCCCATCATCTGTTGGCCCACTATGGCGATAGCTTGCGCTCTTTGGAGCTGGGCATTAGTTCGCATCTTCTGCAGATTGCCGAACCAAACGAGAAGGAGCCTGTGGACTTTCAGCTCACCTGCCCTCATCTGCGACGTTTGGTTCTCAACGGTGTGGTCATGCATCATCGCTTGCAGTTCGCTCATCTCCACGACTTGAGTCATCTCGATTTAACTTCCTGCGTTCTGGCCAACTTCAGTTTGGAGGCTTTGGTCATGCTGCCCAACCTGCATACGCTTATACTGTTCAATGTTTGGCCCATTGCCAATCAGCTGCATGCCATTTGCTGTCTACGGCGACTGTGCACTCTGGACATTTCCATTTCCAGTTCGGGGAATGGCCATGGCACCTATGATCTGCCCGATCAGACGCTCGAAATGCTGATGGACAATCTGCGGCATCTGACACACCTGGATATCTCGGGCACGAATTTAGCTGGCAATGGGGTGGCCACAAAGGAGTCCACGAATGCCAATACCAAGACGGAGCAACAATTTGCATTAACAGATATTCCCGGCTTGGCATCTCGAACACAGCGGCCGCTGCAGTTTTTGGGTCTCTACCATACGGCGCACTGGGCCTGCAAAAGACATGATATTCCGGCACTGGAGGTGGCCGGAGACGCCAATGAGCAGCAGATACTGACAGCAGCGAGATACTATCATGACAGGCCAGTGCTACTGACGAGGGTGAGTCGAGCAATCCTAGAACTGAGTTCTGTCGCTAATTTCTTGCTCGGATTTCTAGGTACTGAATGATTTGTATCATCTATTCCGCTTTGAGAACTGCAAGGATATACACACAGCACTGGATGTTGTACTCTCCGCCATGGATAGGCACCTCAAGTTCAAGCATATGCAAATATCCGGCAGGTGAGATTAGCTGAGAGATTGCTTGTGAAAATAATGTAAATTACCTTCTTTTCCTAATCTTTGTTAGCGCCACGCTCTTCTACATAGTCAAGGGCCGGGATCGTTCCAAATTTGGCACTTTATTACGCAATCACATCATCCGCACGCTGCTCAATGGCATGGAAATGCATCTAACGGATGACACCATGTTGAGAAATGGTTACCTCACCCTCACCCAGTTCCATATGCCCGTGGATGTGGTAAGATTTCTTCAAAGAGATCAGTCTGGATATCTTGATTAACTCTTGTCACTCATTTCCAGCTCTTTGAGTATGAACGCCTCATCAAGATCTTGCTGCATGGTGTATCCAAAACCGAACAGGAGGGGTTTGTTCAACGCATAGCCATCTATCTGCTAAATACATTGGCTTGTCAGGTGGATGGACGTCAAAAGCTGTTCCTGGGCGAGTTGGGTGTAGTTAGTGTAAGTGCTTGCAGAGGTTCGGTTTGGCGATTCTCTACTAACTTATCCTTGATTTGTAGACCATGCTCACTTTGATCAAGGATCGCCTCACACGTTCTGTCTTTGATGATGTCATGGAGGTGGCCTGGTCCACCATGTGGAATGTAACCGATGAGACTGCTATTAATTGTAAGAGATTCCTTGATGGACGCGGCATGGAGTATTTCCTCAAGTGTTTAAATGTGAGTCTTGAGTTTGGCTTTCTGCCTGTTTAATCCACCTTGACACCCCCCTCCTCACCCCCCACATACATGCTGCAGACCTTTCCGGATCGTGATGAGCTGTTAAGGAACATGATGGGACTGCTGGGCAATGTGGCCGAGGTTAAGTGGTTGCGACCCAAACTGATGACCCAAGAGTTTATTGAAGTCTTTGCCCGTCTGCTGGACTCACTGAGTGATGGCATCGAGGTGGGTGGAAGTGGACGAATTATGGCTAATGGCAATGTTAACCATGCTAACATGCGCTTCCAGGTCAGCTACAATGCGGCTGGAGTGTTGGCGCATATTGCATCCGATGGTGCCGATGCCTGGACCATTAGGGCACCCACCAGGGAACATGTGCTGGAGCGCATGGTGGCCGCCATTCAGCGTTGGAATATCAAATCGGAGAGGAACATCAACTATCGCAGCTTTGAGCCCATATTGAGTTTAGTGCGCTGCTATGAGACGCCCCAGTGTCAACATTGGGCTGTCTGGGCATTGGCCAATTTAACGCAGGTGAGTTGGTGTCTGGGAAGAAACTGCGGGCTGATTGACGGTATACATTATTTGAGATATTCTGAAGCTGTATGTGTTTCTCAGATTAACCAATGAGGTACTTTCTACCTCGACTGACACCTACCTAATTCTTCATATTTAGTTGATATGGATAATTATTCAAAGCTCTCAAGCTTCAAACTAGACTTAAATTGAATTTACACGGTGAAGCAAACTTTATGAAGTTTTTCAAAAAGCTTTCATTTGTAGGCAAGAGCTTTCTTTTGTAGGAAAAAAATGTGTAGTGTTATCGCTTGCCCCGCTTTCCTACAAGCAAGAGGCTTTATGAAAAGCTTCATAAAGTTTGCTTCACCGTATAAATTCCGTCTTAGCTGGCTTCTTATGTGAAGTGACAAGGTACAGTTCGGCTACGAAACGTAGCCAAGCAATTCTCTGAACTTTTCTCATCTGATCCATTTACCTGGCAGATTTGTGCTACTCTATGGGTTCGGAATCGCTCTGGAGAGCCACAGTTATTGGTTTTAAAGTGAATTAGCCCCTCGAATGGCTACTTACAGGCTCTATTTATTGATGGCTTGATATAGCCATCTCTATAATGTTTTATAGCAATTTTCTAACAGCAATTTAAAGCTATCTGGACGAATCATTATTTAGGATGCGGTTGAATTCGACTGCCACGAAGATCAACAGTCTCTCGAGCTCCAACTTCTTACTCCGATTTAATACTACTCTCGATTATTGAAACCCATTCAAAAATGTATAAATGAATACTACACTGTTTCTCTCTCTCTCTCTCCCTTTCATTTCAGGTATATCCGGAGAAATATTGCCAACTGGTGGAACAGGAAAATGGTTTACAAATTTTAAACGAGCTGATCGAGCACGAAAGTCCTTATTGTGAGATTAAGCGTATCGCGCGCCTGGTCATCGAACAGTGTGATTCGGGTGCCGAGCGCATGCTCGAGGGTTAAACACAACAAAAATCTAAGTTAAATTGTAATTCAAGTTTGTTGTAATGTTCAATATCTTTTCCTTACCCCCTGCCACGTTTTTTTTCTGTTTGTTTCTAAGGCAAGTGCAAGTGTTATATAATTGTTCAAGAGATTCTTTTCCCCATTTTATGTTTAAAAGAGAAAACAAACAAAAAACAAAAAACCCACAACAGAGAAATGCAAAATTTACAAATATATATATATATAAATAATATTACAATTAACTAGATTCTATATATATAATATACGATGTAAGACCTTCCGAAATGTACATATTGTTAAAAGAAGAATGAAATCGAAATGGCAAGCAGAGCAGCTAAAGATTAAAGAGATCCTTAAAACACATAACCCTCCACAAATAATACAACTGACGTTTCGTGTATCTGTTCCTAGTGTTTTGCCCCCCGCCCCGCCCCCAAACTGTAGATTAAGCTCCAAATGTCTGAATCTTTGTTCGATTATGTTGTGCATGTCTGAGGGATGATTAGTTCTGTTTGTTCTTTAGATCATAGAGTATATTACCTTAGGCTAAGGTAAACTGTAAATATTTGCTTAGAATTTGTTTTGCTTTGCATATAAAAATAATATTTATTATTATATAGAGAGACATTATATGATAAACCTATGATTGGAACGTAAACCAGATAATGCCAGTGTCTTATACTATATGTTTTTTTTTTTTACCTCCTTATAAGCGCCCTCTCTCTTTCCTCTAGCAAGATAAGAGTGGGCAGTTTAGTAAGTCAGTGAGTTTAAGGAGTTTCTGGAGAACAAGAGGAGTCCAGGGTTTTGTTGTGCTTGCGGGTAAACTGACTTATTAAACTGCCCTCGCCGCAGCAGCTACATCCGCCGTTTATATTTCTAAATAAAGCTAAAGCTATGTCTCTGTATGTATGTATGTCTAGAGCATAAATTGCGGTAGTCGGTGCAAGGTTGCGTCATGGGGTGGGAAGTGGATTGCGGGGGTGGTGACGACGGGAAATGCCCACAAGAGGAAAAGCGCATGAGCAATGGCTACTCGACAGACACAACCCCCTTCCAACTGAAGACCACAAACAAGAAGTAAACCCTGCCTAGCAACCCCTTTCGCTCTCGCTGGCTCTCATTTTGAAATGCCTCTCCTTGTTGATGATGTGTTGGGGGTCCTTCTCTTTTGTCAGTTGTCATTTTGCCGCCCGGTCGAACGTTTGTTTGTTGTTGCGTGGGTGTTTTTGGTTTTTGGAGATTTTAATAAAGGTAAACACAAGCAAGAAAAGTGTTTAAGCAATGTGTTAAGTGTGATGATTAACGGGCGGTACAAGGGTTATTCCCCCGGCACCTGCTACCCTCGCTTGACGACGGCATTTTGTAGGCCCTAAATATTTAATTGCTTGTGAAAAAATGCAAAACACGTTTTCATATTTTAAATGGATTCTGCGCAAATGGTAAAACAAAAATAACATCAACAAGAAAATGCAACGTTTCATCTTTTGGGTAGTTCCTCCTTCGCCTGTTATTAACTCAACAGGAAATTGCTTCTGTTCCAAGTGAGATCAATAACCTTCTTATCAACATCGGCCAACACAACAAAAGGTTGCCATAGCTGCAGCAAATAAAAATAAAACTGTATTCCGAGCATGAAATAGGCTAAGGTATTGAAAACCGCTTTATTAGCCTATGATTAAACGGAACTGAACTTCTTTCTGGCCCCGTAAAGTCTGGCAACAATTCCAAAAATGTCAAATTGCAGCAAATGAAATTTACAGGGCGCAAAGAGAGAACATCATAATCACATATTGAAAAAGACATTCCCTCAGCGGGACTCGAACCACGGCCAGCATGAGCGAGCGCACACACCAAACACAACAAAATCGACCCCAACAACTCAACGAGCTCGACCAATGCCAATGGCAGCACATTAAGCGCCAGCATGGCATTTCAAGCAAAAGAGCTTTTGCTTGGGCATAGCTGGAAAGCTTTTTCGGAAATGCTTTCACTGTGCTTTGGTATAGAATGAGAATTCAAACATTGGTCAAAAATATACGCAAAACATTTTCAAATTCAAAATGGGTTTTGGAAAAATTGTTACGAAAAATAGAATATAGAAAATTAGTATACCCTTGTAGCACGTTTTTATAGCCTTGCAGAGGGTATAATGAAATTGTCCAGCTGTTTGTAAAGCAAAGAAGGAAGCATTTCCGATCACATAAAGTGTGTATATATATTCTTGATCAGCATGTCGAGCTGATTCGATACAGCCATGTCCGTCTGTTTCTATCTCCTCCGCCAGTTTGAAAGTTATCGCAACCAAACTTTGCACGAAGTCATCTGGTACAAATACGCTGCACATTTGTCGGAACCGGCCGGATTGGATGACTATAACATATGGCTGCCATAGGAACGTTCGGTCGAAAAACTAGTTCTAGTGAGAAAAACTTTTTTGTTTTTAATGCAAACGTCTCCAAACGCCATATTAACTAGTTTTTAATGCTTCTCCATGATTCTGCCAAGTTTGGTTGAAATCTATATAGTATAGCTGCCATAGAAAAGTATGGTTAGAAAAATTGTCTTAGTAAGAAATACTTTTTCTTTTCAATGCAAAGCTCTTTAAAATTGGCATATATATATTTTATAAGCTTCCACACAATTATTAAAAGTTGTGTGAAAATCAGATGACTAGGTTATAGCTGCCATAGAAATGATCGGTCGAAAAACTAGTTTTAGTAAGAACACCTTTTTTTTTCAAAGAAAACGCCTCCAAACTTTGCATTTCTTGGTTTGCTATGCTTTCCCATGATTCCATCAAGTTTGGTCGAAATCGGACATCTATATAGCATAGCTGTCATACAAAAGTAGCGTCAGAAAAGTAGTCTTTGTGAGAAAAATGTGTGTGTGGTCAGTGGAAATGGCAGAAGATGAAGTGATAAAGTAAGCAGAAACACTGCTAAAAACAACTACCCCAGCTGACACAAGAAACTAGGGGCTGCGTCTAACTCACTTGACTGGAAAATCAAAGAAACATGTTCCGCTTCTTCGTCCAAGGAGCTTTCCTTGCCCATTGAAAAGTTTCTTGAATTTAATATTATCTTCCATAGCAAACATCACTGCCCGAAACACTATCATTTCCCTATATTAAACCTGGCGAGCCTAGAACGCAACACGGACTCTAGACACCATGTGGCCCGGGTCCGAGCGAGGCAGCTCGCGAGCCCTAGAGATCCCAACGAGCCAACAAAATGCTGGCGGTAGTAGTCAGCAGGAGACCTTGGCAGACATCGAACACATATCGACCATAGCTGGATCACTGGCATCTATAGGATCGTTATCGCATACGCAGATGCGTTATGTAAGTAGTTTGTAAGACATTATATGTTTTTAAGTTGAAAATAATTTGGTTTTTAATTTATTTACAATTTTGCAGCAGTGCACAAACGATGCTGGCTATGATACAGAACACACCTCCCTTAACTCGGATTTTGACGAGGCTGAACTGAAGAGGGAATTACTTAGAGATGTAAGTTAACACTTTGGGTTAATACTGAGATAAGTTCCGAGAGTTTAGGAAACCGACAGCAACCTATAACAGTTTCCCAGAATATAACCTTAGCCAAGATGTAGCTATCGGCCGAGACCGTTCAGGGACCCATGCAGAAAATCATGACTTCAGTAAATGTTTCGTATCCGAAATATGGTTGATCTATTCGGGTAAAAAGTTTACAGTTGACTGTTTTCAAAGATTTTATTAAAAAACCAAAATTTCGAATAGATTTTTCTAAGCTTATACCAATTTTGGATAGATTGGAAGCGCTAACTACTGTAGATCTCTATATAAAACAGTTGTGTCTATATCAGACGGGACTCAGACGGGTTTTACACCGTGAAGTAAGCTTCACAAGGTTTCTAAAAAAAACTTTCGTTATTAGGTTATAAGTTCCCACCAACTAAAGCCTTTGAAAAACTTCATGAAGTTTGCTTCACCGTGTAAATTCAGTCTAAGACGGGTTTTTCACGGTGAAGTAAGCTTTACAAAGTTTTTAAAAAAGCTTTCGTTTGTTGATTAGAGTTGTGGTGGAGTCGCTTGCTCTCAAACACCTCTTTCCTACAAGAAAGACCTGAAAAACTTCAGGAAGCTTGCTTCAGCGTGTAAAAACCGTTCAAGTTTATTTCGTTTGTAAGGCCCTATGATTCCAATTAACAGCTTGGGTTCCACTAAAAAGGTCGAAACTTTGACAGTGTGTCGGATTTTATACTGATTTCATGAAGTTTTGAATACGTATTGAAACGAATGATTTTCATGAAAAGAGGTGCTCCTCTTGGAATTCTTTCTAGAGTTTGCTTCATCGTGTAAGTCCCGATTTAGGGTATTTTATTTGTAAGGCTTACCTTGACCTGACTTGCCATAAAGATGTATTCTAACAATTCAAAAACTTTCTTTTCTTCAAACTTTCCCAGAAATGGAAACTTTTGTTTGATATGGTAAGTAATCTCTGCAAAGAACTCCGATCAATACCAAATTCTATCACAACTTTCCTCCCTTCCAACAGTTCGATCCCGAGGGTTTTGGCGAAATATCCGTCTCAGAATTTTTGGTGGCCCTTAAGTCACCCGAATTTCTATCCCAAGTGCCTATGAATAAACGTGAGCTGTTGCTGGAGCGTGCCAAGAAGGCTCAACTGCCCACTGGCCCCGGCTATGTAACGTTCCAGGACTTTGTCAATGTGGTAAGTAAGTGCATCTAAATTGAATTCCCATGTGCGGCGCAGCCGCTTCCGTGCCGCACGACACAAACAACTAGATTTGAGTGCAAACACAGGTGCAAGGGACCAAAAGTGTAGGCTCGTGGGCAAACATACCCCAGCAGCTCCTTTAGATCCTTGTTTCGTGCACACAGTGTGGCGGCAAATGCAAAAAAAAGAGTCCGCTTGGCAAATAAATGCACCTTCGCATCGGCCAGGAACGTCACGCCTTGCTGGACATTTGATTGTTTACCTGGGCGCCCATTGGGTGTTGTTTGTCCTGGTGAAGTAAGGTACACAGAGTACATACTATATATGCTGGACAGCCACTGAATGGATAATGGACGAGGCTTGTTTGCCATTGAAGGCCCTAACGGGGCATAAAGCAATTGAATTGGGGTACTTAACTTAAAGGTTTTTTTTTTGCTTTACTGATAAGAAAATGGTAAGATAGGACTGCTTATGCCTTTTCAAGGTGGCGCCACACGTACTGTGTGAGCTGGTATGCACTTCTCTCTCAGTCTTGTGGCTAAGCGAACGAAAATCCTACTTTTATATGAGTTTTGTCCTACCCTCAAGTTGGATACTCTTGATATTTGCTCGAAAAGTATAGGAAATCCAATTGTAAATAGTTATTTCTACTTTAATTTCTTAAGTGCAGCTTCAGTCTTAGTCTTTGAATCCTTTTTGGGGTTTTCTCTTATTCTGCAACTCTGATTGCTTTTCCCAATTGTCAAATCCTATTGCATTTTGATTGATTCTCCACTTGATTGCCATCCACACTCACATACACACACACACACACACGCCCAGCCTCACGCATAATCAATTTCAAAGTGAATATTCTCAGATATCCTTGGTCTGTCAAATGTTTACCCAAAGTGTCCTCAAAAGTCATGAGTTAGTCACGATGATGATGTGTCTATTTACCCTGTTTGTTTTTGTGTGTGTTGAGCCTAGAGGAGGGGCGGGGGAGGACATCATTAGGCTTTTGTTATGTTTGGGCTGTGTTCTCTTCATTCCTCATTTTGTTTTGCACTTAATTAAAGAATTTCAGAACATCTTGTATGGGTATGGGGCGGGTATCCTAATGTGTCCTTCATAAAAACGAAAGAACACAACAACAGGAATGCCGCGAACCACATGCATAATGCAGTAACTGCAATGGAGATTGCTATCCGATGATTGTTGAATTTTTAACTAAAGCTCGCACGTGACAAATCCTTTTATGGCAGCGCTGAGGAGTCCAGGGATTCGGAGAGAGACAACGGCGAACGGCGCCGCCACCGAGGGGCAACAAATGTGTTGAACGTTATGACAACTGGTAGGCACGAGGCTGGACAAAACTGTCGGCTGTGTCGTTGTCGATCGATCGGACGGCGAGGTTGCATCTGGCCAAGACACAGCAGGCGACAAAAGACGGCGGGTCGGCCAGTTGGTTAAGAGGTTCCAGTCTCAATCTGTGTGTGTGTGTGTTTGTGTGTGTGGAAGCGTTATGAAGTGGCTTGGTTTTCTTTTTTTTTTTGGCCAATATCGAAGTGATAATGCTCTGTAGGCAATGCAAATGGAGTGCAACAAAACTTCTTAGTTGCAAGATCGTTGTAACCCGAACTGAATGAGAAAGATTTTGTTCAAAAAAGGTTTGAAAACTACAAATTTTCCATATTTTTAACACATTAAGTAGTAATATTTATACCATGTACTACAAATTATGAAGTAGTGCAACTGTAGGTAACAGGGAAAGGGATATATTTCCCTACCTATAAGGCTTATAGACTCTTGATCAGCTTCTACAGCCGAGTCGTAAAACGACGGTCATGTTCAACATAATGGTAATACCCGTATACTTTATAGGATCGTAGATGCTTTCTTCTGTCTAATACATAAAATTTGCACAATCTTTTAGTATACATTTTAAGTAGAATCTTAAGTAATTTGAAAAAGTAGAAAGTATTTCAAAGATTCAGTAACTTAGCAACCAAGATTCTAATGAAAACCTTTGAATAAAATGATAAAACTATCCGGAGAATCTCTTTCCTTAGAATTCAAGAGGCTTGCAATCCGGATTTTAACATCCTTCCTTAATGTGGGGAACTTTCCGGTGTAAAATGATTAATATTTGTAGAAGATAGCAAACGATTAATCATAATCTTGGAAAGCTTAAGGACGCCTTTGAAACTGATAAATCGTTTCATTTCTGAAAGAAGTTGTAACGATTTTATGATTTCCTTTTGCAAATAAATTCCCTAAACAACAGCCAGAGGTTTCCTTATATGTTTTAACGGTGTTTTCGGGATAATCTATGAGATAATCCTTATATTAGCAATAATAGATAAATGTGCGTCAGTACGAGGTCCCTCGTGGGTTACCGAAGGTGACACTGAACGTCTGATTGGCTACTTATTGCGGCTGGAAAGAAGAAAGGTTAGATGTCGGACTTTAACCGGGAACTTCCACTTTGGGTACTTAGGATTGGCTTTCAGAAAGGCACAAGGTTTGGGAGGATGTTTGATTAGTCCGTAGACTACTTCAACTATGGATAAGATTGGCTTAGAGTCAGTCTGGGTAGGATTGGCTCTCTAAGGTACACAGCAAGGCGAATGCACTGGGTCTCTGCAGAGTATTTCAACACTGGGAAGGATAATAACCTCCCATATTAGAGGATTATACATATATATATATTAGAAGTAGCAAAAGTTACCTACTGTTTAATGACCATAGCTTGTAAAGCTGACCGGTTATGTGAGTTTTAAAAGAACAAACTTTTTTATTAGATGCGGGCTCGATCGAACGTCCTCTTGCACAGCAGGCACACACACTACGCGCTGCACCACAGCCGGCAAATGGCTAAGGCCGGCCTAAGGTGCCTTAACTAACAATGCTAAGAACCTTTGCCGGTTCACCATTGTTCTCCACCCTCAGCTTTTTGTAGGGTTACCAACGAATGTTATTGATTATGAATCGAAGTCGATATTAGATCTTTTTGAAGAAAACGCTATTAGTTTAGGTTGGGTCAGTGCCGGGACACCCTCTTCCAAGTCTTAGCTTAAGGATTAATGTCAACCTGCTGCCTCTGACCTTTCCACCGCTGAGTAGTGTTCCCCCCCTTCCGATTAATTGCATCCAGCGGTTAAACGTGCCTTTCAAAAAACAGGCTAAAAACTAACCAGGAACGCCGCCAAGGAGCATTCTTGCATTAAATTAATCAGAGAGTCAACGGAGCTGCCAAGCATTCGATCATTCGATCATAAACGAAAGCAATTGTCGGCCACTTGTGCACCGCACCGCACCGCACTGCACAGCACAGCACCGCACATCACATCACATCCCAGCGAGTGAGCGGGCCTTCCATTATCATAATCAGGGGACGAAGCGCGCAGCTGGCAGACGCCAAAAGCCCGATCCCCGCCAACAACCGACCAACCGACCAACCAACCGACTAACCAACCAGCTGAACCTGTGCCGAGCACGCACCAAGAAATTCCAACCTCTTGTCTTGTTGTGAATGAGGAACGGGAGACTGGATGGAATGTGCCAACCGGCCAGCTGCTCTTCTGGTTTATTGAATAAACATTTGTGAGCCGCATTGGAGCTGGAGCTGGTGCATCCTCCGCCCGCTGTGGCGTCTTGCTGCTGATCTCTCGGCTCTGATAGGCGGCACCAGAATCAGAATCAGATCAGATTCGGACTTTGGAGCCGCCGTTTTGTTCGCTAGGTGCAAAATGCCTTGCGCCTCGGACTCAGGGGACGGTAGTCATCAGGAGACGCGACAGATAACGAAAACCTGGAGGCGATGCGGCGACGCGGTATTAAATCAATGCCAATCCATAAATGGCCTACGCGGCGGCGCGTAACTTGAGTTGGAATCTCTTAGCGATTTCATTATTCTGTAATAATATCACAAATCACAAATGAGTTAAAGGGAATGGGGGACACGGACACCAAGTGGGATTGAGCAGTTCTGATTAATTGGGGAGAGAGCTTTGTTTCCATAGAATTGGAAATAAAGTTGACCTCTGATTCCTTGAACCTTCTGTGTTCTTATTTCGGTTTATCCTTGACCAAATCGATTTCTTTTCCTTTTTTCCATTCGTTTCTCTTGAAACGTTTGTTCCTTTCCTGGCCTGACATTTGACTTGTGGCCCAATGCAGAGGACGTGAGCGTACCAAAAATGATGTCTGGAACCGCGGCTCCTCTACCCCTGCCGTTTTGTAGCATCCCCTGCTCCGCTGCTCTTGCTGGCAATGTTTGGTCAATGGTCAATTTGGCAGCCGTTTATTTTGATTGTTGTGCATCCGGGACAAGGATAACGACGTGCACACGAAATGGACCAACAGGACCAGCAACTGGAGCTTGTACTGCCACTCCACCCGCTAACCTTCCTCCCTCTCACCTCACACCCACAATATGCGTTGCCATATTTTTGCTATCGTCACGAAAATGCAGCTGATAACCAAAGCGAAAACGTTGGTTGGCAGTTGGTTCGTGTTGTCCTGCGGCGGCACGATAATTTCTACTTGTTTTTAACGTTTCAAATGTATTGTTTTCCGCCCCCCGTCCCCCGCCACCACTTCTCGTTATGTCGAGGTGCAGGTGTTTCACCGAAAATCCTCTCATAACATTTATGTTTGCCCAATTTGGACTTTGGCTATTTATGTACGTGTACACTGGGAGAGAAATTGGTTGCTAGAAATGTCATTGCTTTCTTTTTGCATAATTTTGTAGTATTTGCTTTAAGTACGCATCATTCTTAAGTCAAAAACAGACTGGAAGTGGCTTTTTAAAAGGAACAAAAGTCTTGAAACTGGTGAAACTTACAGAAAATCGTAGTTTCTATCGGGCTCGAAGGACCAAGTTGAATCTGGGGAGAGTTGAAATGACGCTAAAGTTTGCTTGAGTATGGAAATGATCTGTTGCTGAAAGAGCGCATTAGTTTGCCCAAGATTTTGTATTCATAGAACTTATAGACAACTTTTTCTATTCTTTTGTATTCATAGATCTTATAGACAACTTTTTATAAGTAGCTAGCACATTTGACTATAACTATTACCAGTACAAATAAGTTTAAAGGGATTTTTTTTTTGAAAATTGTTTACAAATTCATTTTTCACAGTATGGTCCGTTGCTAGCCCTCACTTTTTCTAATTTATTTGCCAATTTTTCGAATATCTTCTCGAAAAAACTCGCTGCTTTTGATGCGATCCCAGAATCTATCCAATTTTCGAGATTTGGTGATCCGCAAGGGTATGCCTCATCGACGAAAACCAATAGCAGTCCGAAGGAGCAATGCAGAATGGGGTAGGACTTCCCATTTTAACTCTGTAAGGTATATTTTGATCAGTTGCGCGATATGGAGCCGAGAGATGTCTTGTTGAACAAATTACCTTGCAGTACCTTTGCTTGTATTCTGACCGATTTTGCTTCAATGTTCGGCTTAAACGCACCAATTGAGTTCGGTAGAGTTGGCTTGTAATGGTTTCACCCGGTTGTTGAAGTTCATGGTACACCAGGCCTAACTGGTACCACCAAATACATACATGACCACAGTGAATATTCGACATTATCTTAGATTTTGTCATACGGCCGAGCTTGGGGTTATCGTAATGAATCTCATTCTATTCGGAGCACACAAAAACTATGTTGTTTACACTTCGGCGAAAAGACACATACTGATAAAGAAAGCCTAATGATAATTCTTCAAAATGAAGCTGGTTGCAGGACTGTACGATTCGACATAATACTTGTAAAGTAAGCTTAAGAAAATCCTTGAAAACTGATTTGTACAGGTAATTAATTAGTATAAGATTAAGAAGGACTGCAAATTATATTCACCAGATAGAAGATAACAATATTCATAATTTATGAACCTAACCTTGAAATCGCCATGTGGTTTCCGAATTTACCTCTTGGAGTAAGCTCTAGCTATACTTTCCTTATCTCTGTTTAAGTTATGGTCATAGGATCTTTACAGGCTGGTTTGATTCCCTACCATACCGTCGTTTCCAGAACAAATCGGGTGTAGTTGATGAATTCCAAGAGGATTCTTTACTAACATTTTGCTCTAAGTACTTTTATAAGTTCAGTTTTTCTTATAAAACTGGATTCCAGACTACTCCTGTAATTCGTATACAAAATACTTTGATATTTGTTTGAGTGTAACTGTCCAATGGGTTGAAAGAAATTTCATTACCAAATCAGATTCCTCACTTATTTTTTCGGTTAGTGGCGAGGAGAGAGACGGGGTTGCAACTAATTACGCTGAATAAATTTACATTTGACCCAACGCACACCTGACATTTATGACGACATCGAAACATAAAAACCCACTACTTCTCCGCTCGAGGGTCAATGAATTTGTTTCGGACTTCTCTTCAAGCTCAAGTGACTCGCCTAATTGTTGAACGGAAGCGCAAGCACGGGGGCGCTCGCATCATTAACCTGTGACCTTTTTTGGGGGATGGGAGATGGTGGGTGGGAGTATGATGGGTACATCAAGTGCTGGCCTAGGATATGGACACGCGCTGTTCAGGTTTACACCTTGTCATACATTGCGACAGCTGATTCTTTTGACCAGATTGTGTGCCCATGTGTGTGCACTCGCTTGGAAAACTCGGAAAACAAAAAATAAATGTAAAAACGAACTAAAAATGCATACAATGAATTTTGATATCGGATTTCGAGAGCATTTTTGAGTTGCTAAATATGCCAAATGCCATATGCCTCTATTAGCGGCACGCCCCTTTGGCATCCTAGTTCAACAAACACACAATGCTGTATGTGGAAGTGGAATTTTCATTGATGTTGTTCTTGTTGTTGTTTTTTGCCAATCTTGAACGAACAATGCGACTTGAATGGCGAATGTGGAGTGTTTTTCTGTGTGCGTTTGCCTCGCGTGTCATTCCATTTCCGTTTGCCTCACAAATCGCAAATCAAACACACGAAGGAGCATAAGGACATTGAAGGAACAGCTGCCGTTTCTTGGCAAAAAAAAAAGCAAAAAATAATGCTTTGCATACATTGTTAACCCAGGGGCGTAACCAGAGGGACAGAGAGACAGAAATGGAATAAGTTAATTGAATAAGTAAAAACGAAACTTCAAGTCAAAGTTAGAAGAGGCTTCCGACTGGGTCAATTGGCATTTTACTTTCTATTTCAGCTTAGAGTACTGCGGATTAGACCGGGTTTGGGAGAGGGACTGACGATCGCAAGTTATGGTGAAAGATATGAGTTCATCTCTCAAAGAAACATAGAAAATATTCTATCAATTATTCGTTACGTGGATCTCAGTGAACAAAGTTCGATGGATTTAAATAATCCCCTTTCCCTAAAACGTCCCAGCTACGCTTGTAATCCCCTCCTTAAGCTCCATTCTTATACTTTCGACTCGTCTATAGCTTTTTTGATTTGCTGGCTGCAACAAAAGCCAACGGGAGGTAAATTCCACTCCATTTTCAAGACAAAACCAAGGAGGCGCCGTCAAAGACCAAAAACGTCAAGGTACGCGACGGAGTCAGATTCGTGGACCTCTTGCATGTGACTTGAGTGTGCGTAAATGTGTGTGTGTGTGTGTGTTTATTGTTCTGACAACAAATACAGGAAACTGCAGAAAGGTGCAAACGAACTTCCGCTCCAAATCAGTTTTCGATTTGCTTTTTCCTTGGGCTTGTTTTCCATATGTCTTTGGTAGCTTCAGCTGCCCGGGCCGCTGTGCTGTTTGTTGTTTGGATCGGCACGCGCGGTGCACTTTTCAGAGCAGATGTCTGCAGCTTTTCTTCGTTTTTTTTTTGTTGGTTCTAATCAATCATCCTTGTCCGGTAGCCAAAACGACTGAAAGCCTGATTACCCTATAATTAAGCAGCAGGATCAACAGCCCAAGGACCTACCTAACCTCAGGACGAACACACCAAAAAAAAAAGAAAGAAAGAAGGCAAATGTGACTTTAATGAGTAAAAATGTGATAATTAGTAGACGCCAAGAGGCCGACAAAGACAAAGACCAAGGCGTGGACCGGGGGTAATTACATGGCCAGGCCATTTGGCCAGAAAATTGCTCACCAACGACGACGTCGACAAGACCCAACAGCAAGTGTATCCATTTGTGGTAATTGCCCATGTTTGTTTAAGATTTTTCAATTGATGTGTAAGGGAGGAGGCGGCAAGATTCTGCCTACCAGCTGCATAATAATTTTCCACCTTGGCTCGCCCCACCCTCCACCCTCCCCCTCTTAGCCAACAATGCAAATTGAATTATGCTCTTACCACAATATTGTTATTCAATTAGGCGGGAGGTGGTAGTCGGTCGGTCGTTTGGTTGGTCTGGCTACAACTACAAGGTGTTTGTCATTTGGCCAAACAAAAACATACCCAGGCAGGGCCAAAGTTGCACGGGAGTTGTTTGTGCGTCAACTACAGGTGGGACCACTGGCTGTTAAGGTGTGTAATGGCCAAGATTTCTGTTGGCAGTCGAAAAAAAATGAGAGAAAAGAGGAGAAAACAAGGGGCCAACTGAGGACAACTGAAAATCTAGGTGAAAATAAAGCCAAGTGAGGGGGAAAATGCTGGCGGAGAGAAGTAAGAAAATGAAGTAATGGAAATTTAACACTTTAAACGGGATAAGCTCATCGTCCCTAAGAATATAACATTTGTTTGTTTAGTGCCTTGCGCCAACGAATTAGCTTAAATGGCAGCAACTAGAAGTAACTATTAAACTACAAAGAGACATTCTTAAGCTATTGTTTAACAGTAACATTGTCAACAGGAAGAAGGGGCCTGTAAGTCCTCATTCTAAATGGCATCTAACTTAAAGATCTGAGCGGCAAATTGAAGGGAATCTTGCAAAGCATATTCAAGCCTGGAATGCACCAAGTCAGAGTACAAACATAGCCGTTTCTTAGGATCATTGAACTGTTTGGAATTGGGATTTACATAGACAAACTTTGAATAAGCTTTGGTGGGGATATTATTTAGATGCTTCTACAACTAAAACTTAGAAGGCTTCATAGAATATGAATATAAATATGAATATGGAATATTTGAAATAAGCTTATAATTCGAGACCTTACTATTTCAATCCTTTTGGTGGATGGGAAGACACTGCCAAAAGGAGAGGAAAATAACCTAGAGGACGACAATCGATCCTTAGTGTATGTACCTTAAAGACACTCGCTTTTAAATCAAACTATTCGCGTGTTCAACAATTACAATATTTTAAAGAATTAAATACAAATCTATGCCATAAATTACAAAATAATAATAGGCATTTAACAGCTTAATAAATACCTCGGCACATCAATAATATTATTCAGTTAAAATAGCGCACACAGCCAGAAGGCAGCTAACAGAGCCTGGCCAAAGCCGCAGTCATCCACACCGCCTTCCTTCCTTCCTTCCTCGTCCCTCTGACCAGTTTATAAATATTGCTCAACTGTTTGGAATAAAAATGTCAACACACTGAATGGGGGCACTCACACATAAATACATACGTACATATATATATATTAAAAATGCATAATAGAGTTCACACAACGTGTCGCCAACCGCTGCCAACGTGTGTGTAGTTTGTCCCTGCCGCCAGCGGAGATGTCCTTTTTTGCGCATAGCCGGAGGGATACAAAAAAAAAAAAAATGTAACAGGCAAACAAACGCAACGTAATTCAAAGGAAATTCTGGTTGTTTTTTTTGTAGGTGTTCCTTAATAAAGAGCCGCCAATGTGGACCCGCTCCATCTCGCCGTCGCTACGATGTTTGACCAGGTCCGGGTGCTAGTGTTAAATGTTTTTGCGTCAATTTGTCGGCTTTATGTGGTGTGACCTACAAAAATGCTTCGTGTCCTGCAAATTCGAAAGGTGAATGAAGCCCAGGACCTGGCGTCATGCGGTGAGACAGAGCAGAGGCCTTTGGGTAATGACATTATCAGCCGCAAGGACGTTGGCCCATGGGAGTTCCACGAGTCCCCCCGTTGCGCACGTCACTAAACAAATGATAAACAGTTATTTGTTGTTGCCGTTGTTGCCCTGATCTCTTGATCTTACCGAAACGCCGATTTATCAACTAGTCCTGGGTGTTCCTGCATTCCCAATTGTTGACAACACACATTCGTAAGGCTTTCTGTTTGTTTGTGCAACAATTTCATTCTGGGAATTGGCTGCAAATCGGAAGTAAATTACAATTGTGATTATTTTTTGGTATTCCTTTTCCTTTTCAACTTTGCCGTTAGATCTTCATATCGTGCTGCCAACTCTTGCGTGTGAGCTAGTGGTGAGCTGAAAACTATCGGCTAGGCTTTAAGGGACCAAAGCGTATAAAAGCAACACAGAATGCAACATTTTTGGGATGAGGCTAATATATGCATGTCGAAGTTAGATGTCAAGGTACCTTACTATATAAATTCCTTTTCTTAATAAGTCAATAATAAGCCCATGACCCTCATACCTATCCACATAGCACAACATGAAAAAGAACCTTTTTGTTTATTTTGGCTGTTCCATCTCCAAAGGCTAAGAAATAGTGCCCAATTTCCCAATTTTTCAATGTAAATAGTTTTTATATGAAGTGGCTTTGCTATTGCTTTGTAAATTCATGTTCTTTGGGAGAAAGACTTTCAGCTAAGCAGTTAAAATAAATGAATTATGCTACTGCTAATGCATTGTTAACTATGAACATTTACGATTGTTCTGACTGCTTTGTAAATGGTACAAAATCTATCACTTGTCCAACACTTTTATAAGTTCAGCAAGTGGACATTCCCTAAAACGGGACACACACAAGAGAACAGCAATCAAAACTTACGCACGCCTACGGCTGGAACAACATGGTGGCAGTTTCAAGTTTCATTCAGGAATTTAGTTAAAAATTAAATGTTTTATGTTAAATGTGTGTAATGAATATGGCAAATTGATTGGAAAAGCAAAAGTTAACGACCGAATCATTGCGTAAGTGGATAACTCAAATAAAAACTTGATTCATTAAAATACACTTTTACCGCAATTTGGTAGATTGGCGTTGCCACCTAGCCTGCAGCTTGGCCCCCCGCTTCTACAGGTGTGTGTGTGTGGGCGCGAACTGTCTGCCTCCAGCAATTTATCAATTTAAACAAAATTTGATAATTAGCTCACTCTCCACCACCCCCACTCCCTACCCCGGGCGGAAGTAGCTAGTTTGGCCAGCTTGATTTGTGTGCCTCTTTTTCTGGTTTCTCGTAATCTCACTGTGCCTTTTAATTGCGTGTAGGCTTCATTTAGATTTCCAACTCTTAATTAAACACAATTCACATTTTCCGGCTTTTTGCAGATTTTTTCATCATTTGAATGTTGCTGTTGTTGTTTTATGGGGGTCTTAATTGCGTGGCATCTTTTGTGAACATCTTAATTACACCATAAAAATCATTTTAGTTGCGCTAAAACAACACAACAAAAATTATAAACTAAACAGTGTAAGTTCATAATTTTATGGCTCGTTAAGCTGTGGGGTTAAAGTTTTTGTGTTTTGGCTCTACAGCATCACCGTAACCGTAAACAGATCCTCGGGGGCCACCAAATAGTCATATTTACGTGTTCCCACACGCATATAGCACAACTTATCAAACGGATCCAAGTCTCGTACCGCGCTCTGGGCCAACTTCAGAAAGGTGTCGTTTAAATGCTTGACAATGGCCTGGGCGGTGGTATTATCCAGGGATGTGGCCAACAGGGAGTTGGTGTTGCATTCGGATACCACATAACCACGTGCATTTTCCACTATGCGAGCCGTTTGATCCGCATTCTGGTTGATAATCTGGCCCAGTACTTTTGAATTGGATTTGTACATATTGGAAGGGATATTTTTGGAAAAAATATATATTATGCTCCCTTTTTTATGTGCTTCGATTAAGTAGGAATGGTATATTATAATATTTTGACTTAATCATTGATCAGAAATGGAAAGGCTACTTGGTTAAAGAACAAAATGTGAGGAACTAATTTCAAACACCTTCGAATGATTCGTAACTTTTAGCTATAAAAATGTAATTTTTCTAAAATTTAATGTTAAAAATATTCAAAAAACTATATTCTTTTGAATCAGTTTCTGAATACGATTATTCAAAAAACTTCTACTACTTTTTTCAATCTCTTTTTTTCAGATGAGCGGCAAGCGTACACGCAGTTTCAAATGTGCTGTCCATCATCGAGATCGTGAGGTCTGTTCTGAGAACGATTTTCAGCTGGTTCTGAGTGAGCCACCGCTCTTTAGGAAAATGGTACACGCCGTGGCCATGGAAGTGCTACCGGAGGAGCGTGATCGAAAGTACTATGCAGATCGTTATACCTGTTGTCCGCCGCCTTTCTTTATCATCCTAGTTACCGTGATTGAGGTGAGTTTGGCAGTTGGCTTAATGCATTGAATTCGTGTACATTTTCTACCTCGCAGCTGGGCTTTTTCATCTATCACACATTGGCCGTAGGCGAGGCGGCATCCGCCGGTCCCATACCCACCGATTCCATGTTCATCTATCGCCCCGATCGACGTCATGAGATTTGGCGTTTCTTATTGTATATGGTACTCCATGCTGGATGGTTCCATTTGGGTTTCAATGTGGCAGTGCAGCTGCTGTTTGGCCTGCCGCTGGAAATGGTACATGGTTCGTCCCGAATAGCCTGTATTTATTTCTCTGGCGTCCTGGCCGGTTCACTGGGTACCAGCATATTCGATCCGGAGGTGTATTTGGTGGGTGCGAGTGGCGGTGTTTATGCACTGCTAGCCGCACATTTGGCCAATGTGCTGCTCAATTATCATCAGATGCGTTATGGGGTGGTGCGTTTGGCATTTATTTTGATTTTTGGTAAGTTTGTTTCTCTGAGTTGAGTTAACAGAAAAATTAACAAAAATCTTTTATATTTTAGCTTCGTTCGATTTTGGCTTTGCCATTTATGCCCGCTATGCTGGTGAGGACTTGCTGCCCGGTCAAATGGGTTCCAGTTCGGCGGCTGTCTCCTATGTGGCTCATCTGGCTGGTGCAGTGGCCGGTCTCACACTGGGCCTGTTGGTGTTGAAGAATTTCGAACAGAAGCTGCATGAGCAACTGCTTTGGTGGATCGCTTTGGGCACCTACACGGCCTGTGTGGTCTTTGCCATAGCCTTTAACATACTCAATGGCTTTGCCCTGTTCCACATGCATGAGGAGAAAATTCGTGCAACGGAAACCTATTTCAATGACTTTCAGGTGTAAAGTGGTTTATAATATTTTTTTTTTTTTTGAAATTCGATTAGTTTTTTGTTTTGTAAGTTCCGTTGAAGTTTTTTGTTGATACCATTTTTTTTAATGGACAGTTTATGGTTTATTTGTTTAAGTAAGTTCGAATAACTGCGTGTGCAATATACGTAACTTTTGTATGATCCGTAATTGTAGATGTATATCCATTGATATATGTGGACAAACGTTTTTCAATACGTAAAACCAAGCGCATTTGTTCTAGTTAAGTACAAAGTGAAAGGAACAAAAGAAACCAAAGTATTTACAACAAATCGAACTGATTAACTTAAGTGTAAAAAGAGAAAAAGAAAAAAGAACTTTGCTAATGCTCAAGGAATTCGAAATTTTTGCAAAAGACTAATTAATTAGGTTGAAAGCTGTATAATAATAAAAACGAATATGCTTAATGTGTAAAACGAAATTGGACAAACGCAAACAATATTCTAAATTTACAGGCCTTACACTGAATTGGATGTTAAACCTACCTCAGAGGGGTGTCAATTTTATATGTATGCACAATTGTGCATAGCTGCTGCCCTTATAAAGTATCAACACTGCCAGAGGCCCCATATTTGTGGGGTAGATTGTATTTTACAAAAGTTTGTTGTACACAAAATAAATTTGCAAATCAGTTTATACATTTTTTGGTAAACATTTTGTTTTTTGTTAAGTTTCAGGCAAACGAAAATTGGAATGGAATATGCTGTGAAGAGCAGGAAATGAAGCTATCCTACAAACTGTCAAACTAGTGCAACATATTTCAGGCGGAAGTCGAAGTGGTATAGAGGGCAGCAGAGTTGGTATATCACAGCAATGCAGAGACACACCATCAGCTCCTGAAGTGCCTGAGCTGCTCAATTCCCAGCCACCAGGGCTGTGTTGGAAATAAGATGACAAACAGTCTGCCAAAATTCGGAGCAGTTGGTCTGATTACTCAGCTTAAATACATTGCGTAGACTCTACTCAGCTCTGTACTGTACTCTACTGTATAAGCTCAAGCGGTGTGACAGACACCCAAAATATGTAGTCAAATTTATCGAACTAGTATTTCTGTGACCTCTAATTGATATATCATAAAACCAGTCCAATCAGTTAGTCCCACCAAACATCTGCCGGGGCTTACCTTAAGCCAACTAAAATCGATGGAAAATTCAATTGACTTGGTGGAAACTTCAACTGCAGTAAATAAATCATATCAATAAAACTGAGCTACCCAACTCATACCCAAACCCGCACTCCGGCACTCGGCACTGCAGTCCCTCCGACCGTTCTCTGCCGGTTGCCCGGCCAACATGTTTATAAAAAGTACAAGTTAATATTTATGTAATTCAACAGATACAGCAGAATGGACACAACAAGGCAGATCATTACATTGACATATTCATGCGTGGCACACACACACAGCACAGGGAGAGAGACTCGCTGGAATTCCAAAGAAGTGCAGACGAAACAATGCCCAATGCCACGACGACGACAGGGAGGACGGAGCACGCGACCATGTAAAAGTGCGGACATTGCGTCCCACGCCAAGAAATCAACCTGCAAGCTTTTTGTTTCTGGATGTGGATGTGGTCGCTCTTTATCTCTGCAAACATGGACGGTGACTGTCTGCCTGCTTATCAACTGGTGCTCTTGTACCTGTCATAAGGCCAATGGAAATATATTGGTGGCCCAAGGAATGCTGGCGGACGTGGCGAAACAGTGAACAAGTGAACTCCACTCGAGTCGAGTCAACTTTTTAATAAACTGCCGCCGTCCAATGAACAAAAGGCCACTTCAGGTGCTGGGGCCGAAAGGGTGAAAGGGCCAAGCCCCAGGACTTTTTCTCAACCATTTATCTCACTTGACGCCGGCGCCGGCAAATATGGAAATTTGTTGGCCCGCTCCCATTTTTTTTTTTGTTCGCAGTTCCTTTTTGTGTCCTTTCAACCGCTTCATTAAACACTTGCCGCACACTGCAATGTCCTGGCCAGCCAAGTGTCCTTATGTCCTTGTGGTATAATTAATTTCTGCAGCCTAGAATTTTTCAACAAAAAAATTGCTTAGGGACTCTTGTGAGCGGGGAAATGGGTGGGGCGGTCTGACAAAAGAACTTAAAAGGAGTTCCGCTGCGGAAAACGTAATTATACGAGGGCGGTTTAATAAGTCTGTGATGCTGCGTCAATTGGTGTGTGATTTATAGCTCTTGAAAGCAGAATTCTTGTGAATTTCGACATAAATGGAAAAGTGTGGATTTGAAATGAGTGAAGGAAGCTTGGTAAATGTTGTGGAGACTCTGAAGTTGTGAAAAATCCTGCTTACGCCCACTGCTCTGAACCATCTGAGCCGATTTCTTATATTCTACATAGCTGCTATGTGTCAGATCGGCCCCTAGGGCAAATTTCTAATCTTTAAAACAAAGCTATCTGTCGGATAAACCCACAAATAACATAGCAAAATCTATGTTTATCTGCAACATAGTAGCTATTACGAAGATGAGAAATCGGCCCTAAATGTTATAAAATAAATGAATATTTTAGATGCATATCTATCGATGTTTTGATTCAAGAACTGGTTCTCTTTAAATTGAATCTTTCTAGCTCTTTATTCTAGAATGAGCCAACTTGGGCTTGAGTAAGCACTTGGCTCAACGGCTTCATCGAGTATTTTTGTACTTAGTTTAAGTTGGATCAAGAGATTGGGGCTCAAAACTTCAGACTTGGATAAAGAGTTTACATACCGCACTTCAGACATCGCCATATCTTAATCCAAGTATTAAGCTCTCAATTTTGCTCTCCCATGCTTAGAGGGCTATTCCAAATGCCAATCTTCTAATCAACAAGTAACTAACCATTCAAGTCGCCCTCGTAATCATAAAAACCTCAAAAGAAATGCAAAAATAATAAGCCTTCACTCATGTGGCCGGGATCTGCAAGGATTTCATGTAACAAATTAACAAACGACCCAGTTTTAGGCCAAAATGTAATCAGATTCTGTCACCCCCAGCTCCACTCTCCCCTCTCCCCCATTCCCGCCCTCATGCTCATGTACATATTGAATTTCCTTCAGCCACCAACAGGCCTCAATCTCAGGATATGAGCGCCGCGTGTCCTTTATGGCCACCTTTTAGGTTAATTGCTTGTGTTGCATTCTAAATACGTATAACCATTAATCGTTCGACTGGTCATATGAGGTCATTTCGGGGACTTTCTGGACGTGCGACGAAATTAGAAATTAGTTTTCATTTATGCGCGGCAAAAGGATAACTGCCGGTATGCCTGACACCACCCAGCACCTGTGCGTGCTAGCTGGCAATTTTGTTGGCTTCCCGTTGTCGTCGTCGTCGTCATTGCCATCATCAACGTCTCCGTCGTTGTCAGACAACAAAGGATTTGAGCGGGTGGAGGCCAACTGTCAGAGTCGTGGTAGACATTTTCATAATTTTCACATGCTCAAGTCCCACCGGGTCCTCGGTGTGTTTGTGTGTGTGTGTGTGGGAGTGTAAGGAGGTAAAGCCGGGCGTGCCGCTTAATTGCCCTGGCTCTTTGGCTTGGAGCTGGGGTAATGTTATTAGAGTAGCGTTCCATTGCGAGTGTCACCTGCTGGGATTTGTAGGCTGGCATCAAGAGTTTCATGCACAAGGTCGATGTAGGTCGCTCTGAATACTTAACTAATGGTGAAACTTTTGGATTTTGTACTCAAGACTCACTTCTAAGACGCTTTAGAAACTTATTCCATCTTTGAGCTTTCTCTAGAGGTCGGCAACATGAGCAGAGTAGTTGCCACTGGCAACTGAGTACATTCTTTGGGCATTTTTCTTGTGGCCAGATCTTTGAATTCTAGTATTGGGCAAACTTGGTTCACAAAACAAGTTTAAACAGGATTAGAAGAACAAATGTTCACTATAGAAGGATGTTAAGGATACATTCCAATTGGATCTGTGTGGAAAACACTTATTCTTCGATGATTCTGACAACTTTATCGAATGAATAAGGCATTTAAGGAGCAAGAAGAAAGAAAACTGATTCGGTTTACGCTCCCTTTGACATATATATAGCATGATGCACTCAAAATGAGATTGGGAGGTAAGTTTTCAAATAAGTGATAGCAATTTTGGATTCTTAAAACTACCAGCAGCATCCAATCAGTGATCTCAAACTAGTCTACCTCTACATATCTCCCTTTTGTCTTTCAAAATCCTCATTACATTTCCCTCAGTGTATTGCCCATTGCTTTTTCTACTCCTTCACCTAAATATCTATTCACTTTTGTAAAACATCTGGGCGTGGCAGCGCTTAGTTATCACCTTCCAGCATTAATCAGAGCCAATTGGTATCCTTTGTCCACGCAAAAAACCCAGTTGTATCCAACGACCATTTTCCAAGTGGTTTTTATGTTGTGTTTTTTTGTTCATTTCCATTTTCTGTGACAAACGTCTGACGAATGACTTAACGGTGAAATATGCTCAAACAAACATAAATTCGTGTCCGTTGGGATTTGTTAACGGTGCGAGAGCAGGCGAGGCGGTAGTGAGATGTCACAAGCACGCAAAAAGCCAGCGCCCAGGCACACGGGTAAAAGGCGTGCCCGCCTCCTCGTACTCGTCCTCGTCCTCGTTCCCGTCCTCGTCACAGGTGCGTGTCATGAGAAATTGTAGTGTTTTTCAGGATATGCCACATTTTGGCATGCAAAAGGAAGTGAATGTTATGATAAGAATGAATTGCAATCCATTATAGTGAAAGAAATTGCCGGACAACGAATGGTAATCTCTTATTGAAATCGAGAACTTACCCAAAAAAGAGATGGACAATTTAATAGCATATCATAAGATGGTGGACGAGGAAATCATTCTCATTGAAACTCATGGCTTATGATGATTTTTAATGGAAAATTGTCATCCTAGAGATGAGATGGGATGTCTTGCACTATGTAAATTAAGATCTCTATAGCTAAACCCACCGCCTTATGCTCATTGTTATTGCACGAGCTCTGATATAACTATATTCCGAGGCTATTTTCCGGAATGCACCGTACCGGAAAAGCAATTTTATAAGCAGAGCTTTCAAAATGTGGTCAGCCAAATTTTTCTGTGCTGTCTGCTCACCGAAATGACAGATACAATTGAACCAGACTCTCTCATTCTCTCCGCAGAACACTTGCTGTTGTGGTGGCCGAAAACCGAGTGCTTGTCGAAGTAATGCTTCAGTGAGTCTCAGAGAGAGAGAGACAGTGAGAGAGACTCTCTTCTTGGGAAACACTATTTTAGTGATTTCTGTTTCATGGTTCTCGATAAAAGAGACACTTGAAGCTATTTTACGATAACAGCTTGAAGATCATAAGCTCTTTTAGCTCTCAGCAGCTAATCATTAGCTCAAAGTGTTTTTAGGTGGTTGTTTTTGTGTAAAAAGCATGCATACACACTTGCAGTTAACTGAGGCACACGCTCAATACACACTAATACATGCGCAAAAGATACTTTTTATACCCTTGCAAAGGGTATTATAATTTTGCCCAGAAGTTTCCAGTTCTTGATCAGGGTGACAAGCTGAGTCGATTGAGCTTTGTACGTCCGTCTGTCCGACCGTCTGTCTGTTTCTACGCGGACTAGTCTCTCAGTTTTAAAACTATCGACCTGAAATTTTGCCCAGAGTCATATTTTGGCTGCACACTACTAATATGTCGGAACCGACCGGATCGGATGACTATATCCCATAGCTCCCATAGGCACAATCGGTCGGAAGACTAGTTTTAGTGAGAAAAACTTTTTTCTTTTCAATGGAAACGTCTCCAAACTTTGTAATCGTAGATTTTCTATGTTTTTTTATAATTCTACCAAGTTTTATTAAAATCGGACAACTATATGGTACAGATGCCATTCAAAAGATAGGTCTGAAAAACAGTCTTAGTTAGAAAACTAAGACAGAACTAGCATTCTGCAATTTGGTATTTGATTATTCTACATGCCTTCACATAATTTTACAAATTTTTGTCCAAATCGGATGACTATATCATATAGCTCCCATACAAACGATCGGTCGGAAAATAGGAAAAGAGTATTTTTGGAAAATATTTAAGTGAGCACTTGCAAGGGTTTCAGATTCAAAGCAACAAAGTATTTTATGGTAGATAAAAAACATCTAGTTGGTTGCGCAATGATTTCGTTAAGAAAAAACATAGGTGAAATATCATTTCGTTTCTCTAAGGTAACAGTTTGATCCCCCTAATCGCCCCTATCAACTCCACTGCATAGTCAGGTCTGTGTTGTTCTTCTCATTCACCTACCTTTTCTTCTCAACTCATTTTCGAAATTTTTAATAAATATTTTTCCACTTAATCTAAAGTGAATTAAATCCAAAAATGAGTGATTCAATCGTAGTTCCAGCTGCTAAAGCTCTCTCCAATACCGAAGATAGCTCTCAGATAGCTGATCATCCCTTGACGGAAGAACTTTTATCCCAGATAACCTATACGGATTTTCGCGATGAATCGCAACTGAAGGTCATACAAAGTCTAGTCGATACTGAGCTCTCTGAACCCTATTCCATATATACGTATCGCTACTTTGTCTACAATTGGCCAGATCTATGCTTCTTTGCCCGTCACGGAGAACGATATGTGGGAGTGATTGTTTGCAAATTGGAACCATTCTGTGGCATTCAACAGGGTTACATTGCGATGCTGTCGGTGGAGTTGGCCTACCGGAAGCACAAGATAGGAACAGCCTTGGCTGAGATGGCCATTGAGGCGATGAGAGCCAGAGATGCAGCTGAAATTGTGCTCGAGACAGAGTTAACCAATAAGCCAGCCCTGAGACTCTACGAAAGTTTGGGTTTTATACGTGAAACGCGATTGCTGCGGTATTACATGAACGGAGTGGATGCCTTTCGTTTGAGTCTGCCGTTACGTGAGACAAGTAATGCCGAGTGCAGTGAGGAATGAGGAATGTGTAATAAGGATGGGATTATTGTAATAAATGGTGTCCCTACTACACGTTTTCTTTCGGTGTCCTGGGTCAATTAGCGCCCCGGCGGGCAGCTACAGCTACTTGGGTAGCCTTAAAACAGGTAGAGGCTAGCAGGGATGCAGGTTACTTAATTGAGCGACAACTGGGGATGTGGAATGTCATGCAGAGATTCCCACTTAAAGGGATAATGGCTTTTCAGGGTCAAATGGGAAATTATATTATGGAGTTGTTAGGCAAGTGAGTTAGTAAGTAAGGTTCCAAGATAAGCTGAGGCCATGAGGTGGTCCCAGTAGTTGCATATTTGAATGATAAGTGAGATTTTTGCCCTTTGAGTTAGTTCATTTTCAGAATCTGCTACCAACTTGATCTGGCACTGCACTTTCCAAGCCAAATCGTCGCTCATCTGGAGCAGGTCTCCTTTACGATCGTTGATCTCTGATATCCACTTGAAACTTGCTTACAGCTTCCTCAGTTGAGCACTGTTCCTCAGCCACTTCACCTTTCGACCAAAACAACAAAGCCAAAGCTCTTTGCCAACTTTTGGCAGGTGGCACTGCCCGCTGGTCTGGTCTGGTCCAGGTTCCAGATGACATGCAAGCAACGCTGCCGGCTCGCAGCGGCGTTGATTGAGTTGCACCTGCCATTCGCAGAAAACAAGCCCAAGGGAGGTCAGGCAGGAGGAGTAGGAGGCGGCTGCCCGCGTTATTTATGTGGATTTTTTCCTGCCTGACTGCGTGGCGTCTGTCGACCTCGTCGTCGTCGTCGTCTCTCCCATGTTGTCTCCGCTGTCGTTGACATTTGCCTGAATTTCAATTTGATGTCAAGGCGGCGGCGGCAGCTTCTGTCTCCCATAAATCTTAGCTCTGGCATAGATGCGTCGTGGGGTTGGCCGGGTTGCTGGGCTGTTCCATTTTAAACGCCGTGCCGCCCCCAAGTATGCACTCGACGTGGCCTCTCCATTACAGATGCACATCTGTGGCAATGCGATAATTGTATAATTTAACTGGGATTCGATTTCAATTGGAAATTCGCAAATAATTAGCAGATGCAATCAAGCATCCTTCGATTATGTCTGCTGAGAAATTGTTAGGGCTTAGATGATTTCCATGATTTCCGTTTTTCGCTTCTTTGATTATGCAAAATTATTTATTTGTCCCAAACTGAATTTATTATTAATAAGTGAAATTGGTTAGGTTGCAAATTTGATGAGAAAATCATAAGATTATGACAGGTTGTGGGGTTGCAAATCAAGGATACTTTATACACATTTGCGAGAAATTGTCAAAAGCTTGACTTAAGGCACTAAAACATAAATTGATATTAAAATCTTCCGTGGAATGAAAAGAAGATGAACAAATTCTTTAAGGGACTTAAATCATCAATGGAATCAATTTGTGTTAGGAATTTAAAAGGAAAAATGTTTCAAATCGACCCAGTGATTGTCCAGGTTTCCAGGTTTGCGGATATTAATAGAATAATCTCCACATAGTCAAGATTTCAGTATGAAATCTGGTAATTCATGCCTTTGAATGCCTTGAATACCTGATTCTGGTCTGAGCTGAACTGGAGGGGTGTTTTACGACATTTCAGGGACGCCTGGGCACTTTTTATTGTGCTCTAACCGACACTATTTGACCGGAATTAGTCCTTTGTTTTGCTCACTGTTTATGTTACTGCTGTGGTCACTGTTTTAGTCACTGTTTGGTCACTGTTTTTGTTACTTTTGCGACTACTGTTTCGGTCACTGCTTTGGTCACCATTTGTAAAGTGTTTTTATCACTGTCTTGGTCACTGTTTATGTCACTGTTTTAGTCACCGTTTTCTAGAACGGTGCAAAACATTTTTAATATCTTGATATTGTTTGTCTGTTTATATGGAACAGAATGTAAAATAAGTCGTCTATAAGTTTCAGTATTCTTGCAGCAAAGTAGAATCCAAGAGATCCCAAAGCACTAAGAAAACGTGGCGTATCAATCAATCTACAACATAATCTACGTAAACAAAGTGTCTGGATACAAATTCCCTTGATACACAAGTATATTTATCTTCAAGAAGACGCTGCTCAGTATCAGTAAATAAAGTGAACCTAATGGTTTCTATTTGCGTTTTTGGTTCGGTACAGCGATTTGGTTCGACTCACGGTTCGGTTTAAGATACCGAATAAGCCGTTCGGTACTGATTTTTCGATTAGGTTCCAAAAAAATACTTGCAAGAACCAAAAATTAAAGTAATTTAGCTTTCAAAATGGTAACAAAGTTTCTAAAATTTACTTCACATACAAAAATGTTACCTGTATGCATTTTGTGTTTGAAACTAGAATTTCAAGAGTAGCTGTACAGATGACGGCTGTGTAATAAGCACAAATAAATGCTTAAATGAAGTTCCGAGTGTGGAAAGTGTATCCAACCTTTCTGTGCAGTAGCCGCTTTACGAACTTACAAAGGAAATATAAAAAAAAAAACAAAAACTAAAGTTTGTTCATTGTAAAACATGAGTTAAGTCATCTCCAATAGTCAAAATTCCTAAGTAGAGACAAATATGTGAATCACATAAACAGACAGCTGTATATGTTCAATTTCTATAATCCTGTCCTTTGGCATCCCTTGGTCATCGACAAGAGTATCTCAATTTCAATTATAAATCAAATTGAAAAATTGTACAATTTTGTGTTAAGTAAGCAAGTGAGGACGCAACGCAAGGAGTTTTTATTTGTCAATAACTAATAAACTATGTATGATGGAATACAAATTCCACAAACAGCTAAAGTTTTCTCCTAAAGTTATGACATTTGGAATGCCAAATAACAAACCTCCGGCCCCCGTTCCAGCGACCCCAACACCGCTGCACCACCACCGCCATACAAATATCAATAAAAACAAACTGTAAAAGAGAATTTCATTTATAATTTAGACATTTATTTTTGTTCAATTTCTAGTTTTTCTTTGCATTTTCTTCTTTTTTTTTATTGCTATTTTGCTGTGTTGTATTGGTTGTCTCGTGCTCGACATTTTCTGATGGGAAGGAGGGGAGGAGGAACAGCAGCAACTCTATTTCGGTAGCTTAGCTTTATTATTTGAGAAATTCATATGTATTTTCTATTTTGTAGGATTTTTGGCTTACGCTTTGCTGAGTTCTTCTTCGTTTTTTTATGCTAGATTAGCCATGTTCATTTATTTAGTTTAGTTTTTTCATTTAAGTGAATACTTTTGCATAAATATTTTTGTTGATAAATTCTTTCTTGGAAGAAATGAACGTTTTGTGTGTGTGTGTGTGTTTCTTTTAAACTTCTTTGGCTTTTTTGGTTTGAATAATTAAATATACTTTTTTACAGTTGAATTAGTTTTCGCTTTGTGTGTGTGTTGTTTTTTTTTGCTTGATGGTGAATTTTACTAAATTATACAATAAATAAATAAATAAATAAATAGTCGAGTGAACTGACACAATAAATTAATATAATTAGTAATACTTTTGTGTGCTTTTGAAGGGGATTAGAGGGTAGTGGTGTTTCTCTCTTCATTTTTGTTTGTTTCTGTAATGAACGCATTAAGTGGCTTTTGATATAATTCCATTTATTTAATGTTTGCTGTGGTTTTTCGTTTTCCCTTTTTTTTTCTTTTGTTTTTTTTTTTGGGTTTAGTTGGTTTTTGTTGTTGTTGTTGTTTTTGTTGTTTTTGACTAGTGTGCGACTTAATAGTATTTACAATTTGCAACAATTTGTTAGCTAGGTAGAATTATAAACAGCTTTTGCCGGCTTCAATTCATTAATCCTATTTATATACTTAAACAGAGGGGGAGGGGAGGGGGGTGGGAAACAACAAAGAAAAATGAATTTAAAAACTGTAAAGAAATTTCTTCGTTTTGTTTTACACGCGAAATAAATTCAGTCTTTGGTTCTATCACAACATTTTTAGTGTGTGCACGTTTTTGAAAAGTGGAAACGCGCCAACGGTTAACGGTTAACGGAACGAAAAGCAAAAGCCGAACGGTATATCGAATTTAGTTTGGAACTAAATCGTTGTTGAGTGAACTTTTCTTTTCCTTCAAAACTAATGTCTAATGAGTCTCTCCTGTGTGTGTGTGTGTGTGTGTGTGTGTGGCCAGAATCCTTTGCTTAGGACACTCCCAAGTCGTGCAGCAAATGTTGCGTTATGACCTCGCCCTGTTCCTCCATCAGCTGTGCGGTCACCGTGTTGATCAGATTGAAGACTATAGCGAACACGGTGAAGGCACAGTACACACCCAAGGCCAGCCACCAGATCAGCTGTTCGTATTCACGATGCCCAAAGTTTTTGAGCACCAGAAATCCAATGGTCAGACCAGCCAGGGCACCCGTCAGATGTGCAATATACGACACCTGTGGTCCCTTGTTGAACCCCGAGGCAGCGGCTCCATCAAAATATTGCGTATACAGAGCGTAGCCCAAATCGCAGGAAACTAAAAGCGAAACAAAGAAAACCAAATAAAGTTAGTCAAAGGAAAATAGTATTTTTCGTTAGAGAAAACTTACCAAATATCACCACAGATCCCAGCTGTGTGGAGGCCGATTTCATGTGCGCATAGTTCAGTGTGATATTAGCCAAATGGGCGGCCAATAGGGCGTACACACCCCCACTGGCACCCACCAGAAATACCTCCGAGTCCACCACGCTGGTGCCCAGGGAGCCCGCAAAAACACCGGCCATATAAATGACACCAATGCGCGCTGTGCCGTGCATCACTTCCAGCGGGATGCCAAAGAACAGCTGAATGATGATATTGAAGCCCAAATGGAACCAATTGGCATGCAGGAACATGTAGCTAAAGAAACGCCAAACTTGTAGGCGGCGATCTGGTCGATAAACCAATACCGAATCGCTGGGTATGGGCACGGGCAGGCCAAAGTTCTGGGCGGGCATGGTGTAACGGTCATAGGCAAAGATTGCAATCTGCAAGTGTAAGAAAAGAAGGTGGTGGCGGATAAGTAAGGGGTTGGGCTGGGGTTGGGATTGGGGCTGCTCTGATTTATATATTGTTGCTGTCTGGCACGCGACGACGACGTCGTCCCAAATAAGCAAAAGCGTTAGGCGAGTGCTTCACGAGTCCTGCCAACTTTAGTTTTGGCATTTGTTCAAACTTTTTGGGGTCATTGGAGTGAGTGCGAGACGAGACGCTTCCCAATATTATATTTCTCTTAGTTTTACTCTATGAGACAGTTGACTAAACTTTAGAGTGGAGTCTGACATATTTATGAGTGCAGTTTTTAATTAAAAATTTTCGGCGGTTTTCAAAAGTGAAGCATATTTATGAAATTAACACAAATCTCAACTGGAAAAGTTATGCCTGCTAGGACCAATTTTTCGCTCCTTCAACATACTCCATACTCCAGTTTCTTTCATTTCATTTCATTTCCTGCCACAATATTTCATGGCTTGCAGCGTATAAAAGCTTCGCCTAATTTATGTTGCCCATTTTGTTGCTCTGTGTTTTTGTTGGGGTTGTGTGGAGAAGCTTGTTTACAATCGATTTTGGGGGCGCCAGGCAGTCAGCCAAAAGGGAAAACTTCTTGCTAGGTATTGTCTGTATGTATCTATTTCGGTTCGTATAATTTTATCGCTTTTACCGAGAAGTTTTGAGGGAATTTGTAAAGTTCTGCGGTTCCTTTGATACCGTTCAATAATAATAATAAATAATGGGGAAAGAAACACCACTCACCTCAATAATGGAGATTAGCAATATGAACCAGGGCCAATGCTTGCGATGCTCATATTTGAGTACACTCAGCTCATCCCCGGACTCCAATTGTGTTGGCACTGCGGCTGAGGATGTGGCGGATGTGGAGACGGCAATGATGGGCACTGATATCTCCCGCTGCATATAGATGTGTTCGCCTTGGCGGGTGCAGCAGGTGCTGCTGGCCGTGCTACAGTCTGTATCATACGATGAGGATGACGACATGGAGGAGGAAGCGGCGATGTTAGTGGGAATGTCAATGATGGTCTCCTTAGACTCCTCCTTCTTCTTTGTTTCCAGCATGTTTGTGTGGTTTTCCATTTTTGTTTTACAGTTTATTTTTGTTGTTTTGGCGCCACGAAAAAATTCTGTAAAAATGAAATAATTAATTAACTTTAAGGCGAACAATAAACAAAACATCTTTTAAGTGCATACAAGAAGCGTACACTGAGAGAAACAAAGTAAAGGAACCAATAAGAGCTTCAATCTTCTTCTTAAAATCTGAGTTGTTGCCACGTAATACAAGAGTTTTTGTTACAATTCCCAACTGGTTAGTCTCAACTGATAGTTTTCCTACTAGTCGTAAGGTACACTTGATGCTCACTTCTTGCGAGAAAGCTTTAATAAGTCTGCTTCATCGTGTAAAGTTCGATTTAGACGAAACTTTTACGATGAGTCAAACTTTATAAAGTTTATCATAAAGCTTTCGTTTGCAGAAAAGAGGTTTAGAGGGTCAGCGACTTTATTTCCCCACTTTCCCACAAACTCAAGGTTTTTAGAAACTGTAAAAGATTTTCTTCCTTTTGGAAGTGCCGTCTTAGTCTTTTCAAAGTTAAAGTCAAATGGGAAAATTTGATGGAAAATTATGAATTAACAAGTTTTTATTTGAAAAATTTGTTAACTTCAATGTAGAGTACTTTGTTCTTTACTTAAGTATACCAATTCATTTTCCAAATTGCTTAAAGATTCCAAAGAGAAAGCTCTAAAAATACTGAAAATCATTCGAAATGTTCCAAATAAGTATAGGTGAAATGGAGCTCTAAAAATACTGAAATAATAATAGGAAATGTTTCAAAAATATTCCAAATAAGTCTAGATGAAGTGAAGCTCTAAAAGACCTCAAAATCCTTCGGTCTAGGTCTAGATCTAGGTAAAATAAAACTCTTAAAGAACTGAAAATCTTTCGAAATATTCTAAATAAGTCTAGGTGAAATGGAGCTCTAAAATAGCTGAAAATCTATCTGTTTCCAAAATATTTCAAATAAATCTAGGTAAAATCTCAAAAGGTTTCCACAATATACCAAATAAGTCGACCTTAAATGGAACTCAGCATGAACTCATAATCTTGCGAAATGTTTTCAGAACATACCAAATTAGTTTACGATTAAGCATTTTCGTACTAAATACTAAGACTTTTTAACTTTTGCATAGAATGTCTTTCTGTTTAATAGTTAAAAACTCAAATAAGTAAAAAATAAGTTCATAAAATGAGAATTTTAACTTGAATCTAGAATTTTATTAGTAAATTAATGGATCAATTTTCCAAGTGTAGCCCACACCTAGCTACCCCACTTGACTGGAAGTTTTTTGTTTATTGTCTGCTGTCTAGAGGAGGAGATGGAGGATGTGAATGCATTTGCTCAACATTTACAAAAGTTTGTAGGTCACATTGGAAAATTATTGAAGGCCTAAACGATTTCAGCTTAAACAGCCAATTAACGGTTATTTCAAAGCAATTTCCAAAGTAAATGTTACCAACATTATGTTAATCGCATTCGTTTCAATTACGACCCAACGAATGACTGACTGACTGAAGTTAGCAGCTAATGTTGGTTTTATAATTTTTTGTCATTTTTTGCAAATATTTTGAAGCTTTTTTTTTGTTGTTTTTTTTTTTGTTGCTTTGCAGCGCCAACGCGTCTCGCTTACTTCCTCTGCTGGTGGCGGGCGCCTTGGCATGCGACGACTCCAACCAACATCGGCGGTTCGATGTGAGTTGCGTGAGTAGGTGTTCTGCTTGCTTTGAGTGTGGGAGCGCAAGCAACTGACCAAAAACAGCAACAGCAACAACAACTTGGGCTTGGGCTTCTGTTGTATGTTTGGCTGGTTCGCTGGTTGCCTAGGCAATCTGATTTCAATAAGGCACGAAATAACAGCAGCGGCAGCAGCAGTCGACTTAATTAATTTATTAATTTTAAACAACTTTTTTTTTTTTTTTTGCGCAAGCTGCACTGAATAGTCAGAGGTGCATGACTATTGCAGACATTTCGAAAGTTTACATCGTTTCACATGACCCCTTCGTTGCCTCTACATAATTTGCATTACACATTCTGCTACCTTCTCACCCCTAAAAAAAAAAAGCCAACACACACATGCAAGAGACAGGCTAGGCCGAGCGAGTTGAACAAACTCATTAGGTCCCCCCCACCCCCCCCCTGTTCTTCTCATAACTCTGTGACAATTTCTATTGCAATTTGCCATTTTACGAGTGCAGGCACTCATTAAGGTCAAAGTCTTACCTTCTTGTCGGCGTTTTTATTTCTCACAAGAGCGCTGTTTCTTGTTGTTGTAATCCAAAATGCGATTTTAATCCAAATTGTCTTGGCTTTTAGTTGTTCTTCTTTTCTTTTTCTTTTTTTTTTTGCTTAGTTTGTTGCAGTTTGTCTTTCACTTGTTTTGTTACTAATTTTGAACTTTGTTTTAATGCTCATAAAATTCATTTTTGAATTTTCAACTCTCACACACACAAACACTTATCGAAACGTACGACAATTTGAATTGCAGGCGCTGGTTCTTCTTGTTCCGAAATCTCACGCCAACGCAGCCTACGCGTTTTTTTTTGTTTCAAATATTTCTATATCAACCAACTGGCTGGCTCTCTCTTTCTGTGTTCAAAATGTTGATTTCGCGTTCGCGTCTCGCACGCAACTGACTGAACCAGTCAACAGCACCGGCCTTTAATACTGCTGCTGCCACTGCTGCTGCTGCTTGGAAACCTGAAAGATACAAGATACAATTCGAACCGTAGGTGTTTCGTATAAGAGAGAGAGAGCGAGGGAGAGAGCGAGCGAGCGAACACTGCATAATTGGTTCGAACATGTTGTGTTTTCATTTTGTGGCCAGCGTATAAGAGTGAGAGCTGCTGGGTGTCTGTTGCAGTTGGATATCGATCTCACTTGTGCGTGTGCCATAGCAGTTCATTATCTCCCCAACGTTTAACCACGTACTCTGTCGCCGGTGCTGGGGGGGGGAGCAGGGTGTGAGTCATTCTGGTTATTACCGATATCAACTGACTAAGCAATTAACTATGCAAGATGCGGCTTTTTGTGGAAACAGCATCGATGGAAGTTTCTTTGCCATGGGAAAGGGAACTCTTGTGGGAAAAATAAAGAATTATGGAATAGTTGGAAACAGAACTGAGGTTACACTGAGGTACTACCTCAAAAAATGGAAGATTTTGGGACTTAAGAGACATTTTCACATTGTCTTAAGTTGGCTCATGTGCATAGTTTACCTATGTATATATATTTCGTGGTAGGTTTTCTGACTTTATAGCATTACATTTTTTAAGACTCTTACACCTTTACCTAAGAACATCAAACAAAACGTTTGTTTAAATTTGATGATGAATCTGCGAAATTGCTCACATTTCTTAATAAAATCTCAAGTTCAATCGGCTTATTGTCTAATGATTTATCAGTCAGTTTCGACTGGTTCCGGCTATTATTCAGCATATATTTACAATATTTACCAATAATAATAGTCATTGTTATATTACATTATTTGTATTAACTAATCTCGTTAGAATATATATCGGTTACTTAATTATATACCCTTGCAGAGGGAATATTGAAATTGTTCAGATGATGGATACGGATTGAAAGATGTACCGCCGACCACGTCCATTTTTATGAAAATCTTGCACCGACTCATTATTAGCCCACAGCCAAGACCTTTTATCCTAGAGATCTTAGTCTGTATCTAGTCTTAGTAGGAAAAACTTTTTTGTTTTTTATGGAATTGTCTTAAAAATAGGCATTGATTCATTATATATATCTTTACACAATTCTACAAGTTTTTATCAAAATCGAATGACTATAGCATATAGCTGCCATAGAAACAATTAGTCGACAAACTAGTTCTAGTGAAAAAAACTTTGTCGTTTTTTATGAAACCGACTCCAAACTCTGTACTTATTAGTTTGTTAAGCTTTTCCATGATTCCACCAAGTTTGATGGAAATCGGACAAGTATAAAGTATAGCTGCCATAGAATGTTAGGTCTGAAAAATAGTCTTCGTAGGAAAAACTTTTTTGTTTTCAATGGAATCGTCTTAAAAATTGGCATTGACTTATTATATATATTTTTACACAATTCTATAAATTTTTGTCAAAATCGAATGACTATAGCATATAGCTGCCATAGGAACAATTAGTCGAAAAACTAGTTCTAGTGAGAAAAACTTTTTGGGTTTTTTATGGAAACGATTCCAAACTCTGTACTAATTAGTTTGTTAAGCTTTTCCTTGATTCCACCAAGTTTGGTGGAAATCGGACAACTATAAAAAAATGTTAGGAAAATCTTAGTAGGAAAAACTTTTTTTGTTTTCAATGGTATCATCTTAGTCTTTTACACAATTCTACAAAGCTTGGTCAAAACGGAAGACAATGATGAGCTTCCCCTAAACTGGAATATCTATTCTTAAACAGTTGCCTGTAACCTCAGACACTCATCAAAGATCAAATAGTTCTGAGTTTCCAGTCCCCAAAAAGCGTGCCACACCAAATCGCATTTCAGCTGTCGATTGGCATTCACAATACACATCAGGAGATGGTGATGGAGATCTCTAATCAAATATTTATATGCCATCAAATTTACCAACAAAAAAAAATGCAGAACATGTCCTAACATCTTCTCGACTCCAGCTCTTCCACGTAAATCGATCCCTTTGGCAAGGGGTTTTAAATTTCACACCTTTCAAAAGGTAAACCCTAAAAGTAGATAAAAATCGGTAGCAAAAATAAATATTTATACAAATTATTAGTCGGCTCTTGCGTGATCCGGTGGCCGGACTAAGCCAGGAAAACACTGACACAAGCAGTTAGCGGGAAAATGAGACGAGATGTTGCACAAAAGGAGTAGCAAGCAAAGCCGAGTTGGTAGATTTTCCCAAGTTTGGTCAGGATCATTTGACGGTGGTGCGTGGGTACGTGATTTGCATGATAAGCTGGGAATTTACACAGATTTGATAGATAAGACAAACACCAGCGGAGGTGGGCGAGGGAGTGATTCGTCTAAAAAGTGAAAATGTTTACACACACACACACACAGGGATAGAGGCTCGAGGCTAAAGGTCCTACGCTGAGATTTATGATGACTTTTTAACATGAGCGTGCAACAGGTAGAAACAGACTGAAAACACAGTTACATGACCATGACCATGACCAGGCACGTCAACAACTCCCAACTAGTTAAATCCTTTTTTCCCACGTTCCCTCAGGTGAACATCCGATGAATTTTCATTGTGCCAGACACGCATCAAAACAGTACTCCATGGACCCACTAAATCTCTCGCCTCTCTCTCTCTCTTTAACAAGGGTGGTGCGAGGTCAGTTACAGGTACTCATAAGTCTAGGACTTCTAGTGGGCGTGGGCAGAGTTCGTTGATTCGCGGGGAATTCCTTTGGCTAGATGGGTACATATGCATGACACATGTGGCACACTGACCCAGGAATTTCCGCAACTTGTTTCCCACACAGACAGCAAGGTGTACTGGTGTCCTTGCCGTCTTCCTAGAGATTCATTCGAAACGACTTTTGTAAGCCACTTGTCAAAAAGTTCAGCCAAATGGACATGGGTTTTTACACACGAATTTTTCTACACGCAAAAGGATCTACATTTTGTGGCTAATCGAAGGCACGTCCTTCCTGGGAAGAGCTGGCAAAGAGATGAGAGACTTGAAGGGAATGGGATACGCTGTTGTTTGAGAACAAGTTGTGACTGCCAATCTATCTTTCACCTTCCTAAGCTGATTTTGGAATTAAAATTTCAATCCTAAAATATGTTATAATCAGTTCGATCCCGGAGCAAGTAAGGAAAGATTTATTATACCCTTGCAGAGGGTATATTGAAATTGTCCAGATGTTTGTAACGTATAGAAGGAAGCATTTCCGACCACATATAGTATATATATTCTTGATCAACATGACGAGCTGAGTCGATATAGCCATGTCCGTCTGTGTCTATGCTATCTCCTCCGTCAGTTTTAAAGCTATCGCCACCAAACTTCGCACAAAGTCTTCTGGTACAAATACGCTGCACATTTGCCGGAACCGGCCGGATCGGCTGACTATAACATATAGCTGCCATAGGAACGATCGGTCGAAAAACTAATTCTAGTGGGAAAAACTTTTGTGTTTTTAATGCAAACGTCTCCAAACTCCGTATTAGCTAGTTTTCAATGCTTCTCCATGATTCTGCCAAGTTTGGTCGACATCGGACATCTATATAGTATAGCTGCCATAGAAAAGTAAGGTTAGAAAAAAAGTCTTAGTAAGAAATCTTTTTTCTTTTCAATGTAAACCTCTTTAAAATTGGCATATATATATTTTATAAACTTTTACACAATTCTTGAAAGTTTTGTGAAAATCGGATGACCATAGGTTATAGCTGCCATAGAAATGATCGGTAGAAAAACTGGTTTTAGTGAGAAAAACTTTTTTGTTTTTAAAGAAAACGCCTCCAAACTTTGTATTTCCTACTTTGCTATGCTTTTCCATAACTCCGATAAGTTTGGTCGAAGCCGGACATCTATATAGTATAGCTGTCATACAAAAGTAGAGTCAGAAAAGTAGTATTATTGGAAAAAACATGTTTGTTTTCAGTGGAAATGTCTTTCAAATTAGTTAAAAAACATGCTGCAAGGCTGCTCAACTTTCCCATATTTTTTGGGATTGAAATTAGTTTAATTTCCTGGCAAAGGGTATTATAATTTGGCCCTGATCTATGATATATATTTTAAACGATGCCAGTTCCACTTTCCGCTTCTCAGTTATTTTCAAAATTGAAGAAAGAATTCTCCTTAATTGAGTAATCCTTTTTTCCTGCTCCTTTTAATGGCATTGCCTTTCCACTTGGGTAAACATTGCCCATTCTATTGATTCTTCAATTATCTCCATTCTCAGTGCCTCTTAAACTTTATTTATTTATTCATTATGATGACTTTATTCCAAGTCAGAGCCAATTTGGATTTGCCATTTCCAATGTTTGTCTTAGTTCTTTTGCCATTTCTTCCTTTCATCCTTCCTCTATCAGCCTTCCTTCCGATTCTCTCTCTGGGATTGTGTAGACAAAAGTCGAACAATGCGACCGAGAGACTTTTCGGGGTATAAACATTTTATGTTTGTTCCTCTTGGCTGGCAAATGGAACTCGTCCCTGACCTGGGAACCATTCCGAAAATGCTATGGCATACAAATGTCCTTTTTAACGGACTGCTGCTGCTGCTGCTGCTGCTGACCGCAGGCGCTGTCCACTGTCGAGCTGTGTGCTGAGTTTTGGTTCGGGATTAGGATGCACAATAATTTCAACAATTACTACTTGAATGCAATGTTTATGTTCAATTATCGTTCACCCACACAGACACACGATGGCCAGCAGCTCCCTCACTGTCCTTCGCCTGGGTCACTCCTGAGCGTCCAGCGTTCGTTGCAGTTCATTGATTGACATTTTTATTATGCATATCCCACTCCCATATTCCGCTTCCTTCCCGGCCAATAACAATAAATTTCCAATTTGTCTTTGGCATTGACCATAATGATGTCCACAAAGGACCTTAATCCAATAGATAAATTTGAGAACTCGTCGTCGTCAGCGGCGGCCTGTCCTTCTGTTCGTCCTTTGCCAATGCCATTGCTGCTGCGGACAGTCTCATTACTTGTCCATTATTATTGGCCTTCATTCTCAATCAATTTTTCAATTTCATTTCCATTCCCATTCCCATTCACAACTGCGTCCCGCGCCTTCTGATGGCAGCCGGAGAACAAGAAATTTGCATTCTCCTGCCAAAGCCACTAAACTTTCAAATGGAAATTTACTTTAGTGTAATTTGTGCAATGAATTAGTTTCGTGTTGGACCTGGCTGGACGTTCCCTGGATGCAGGATGGGAAAATTTGGTCATGGTTTGTTTACTCATTCTTTCGCCAGGTACAATTTCTGTTCGTGAACTCAAAGAAAAACTCAGACTTTTCGATATCAAATAAACTTTAAAGGAAACTGCAGTCATGCGTGAGGCAATCAATGGTCAGCAGATGAATGGGTGCAAACAGGAGTGAGTTCAAGGCGAAATAAGTGATTTTGAATGCATTAAGAGCTTTAATGCAGCTCAACTCGCGCATTAGTCCCCCTTTATGATAAATGTTGACTAGCCTTAATAACTACATTCTGGCTATATTTTTTAACCTCAACCCCATCCTGGCGGGCTGACCAAGCAAAAAAAAAAAGAAACCGCTTGACCACTCTCAACACTCGCGAAACTCGTTGCGCTAATCAGTTTAAAGGGCGCTTGTCCACTTTGGCGATGCTTTGGTTTTAATTACGCGGCAAAAGTTGGACCGCGCATTCGGTTCGCAGTCTAAAAATCTCCTGCTGCAACTCCGCCGCAGCCACACTCCGCCAACTCCGCCAACTCGGAGAATCCCCAGTTAGTTAAAGTGCTGGCAACACATTAAAACTGCAATTCATCCGCAGCCGCAGAGGCCACACATGGAAGGGGGAAGGGGGAGGGGAAGGGGAAGGGGGACCGACCGGAGGTTAGCAGGACTACAACTCAGCAGGAGCTGAAGCACTAATGAACATTTTATTACAAAAGTTTGCTTCTAGATGAGGCAAAAACTTCTGGTTTGGGTTCGTTCCTCTTTTATTGCATTTCATTTCATTTCTGTGCTGCCGCAGAGGCTGCAGGATGCCCAATTTGAAATATTGTTATTCCAAGTGGCAGCATGTTCCAACCATAACTCTGGTTAATAATATCCTCAGCCAAAAGCTTTGTCAAATCCCCCAAGCCGGGGCACTTGTGCGACTTCCATTACCACAGTGTAGCCCTTTCGGACATGTCTACCGCCTGTCTGCAATCCGCCAGACGTCCCGATGTCTGAAGTGAACCATTGACATTTGCTATGCACTCGTGGAAACCCAATACCCATACATTGGTCAATGTCCACAATGCTCAGCTCATTTACCCACTGGGCACCACCCTGCTCTGCTCCTGCCCTACTCCTGCCCTACTCCCGCCCCCATACCAAATCCATTCACTCAGCTCTGTAATTTCGTTTTAATTTGCACGTTCCGCGTGAACTAAGCGACACTCGGAAATGGATACCCCAGACGGGGTTCTACAGTTACCCCCGTGCAGTCGCTGCCGCTGACCCTATTTACTAATGAAGTGCAAGCTCAGTTTTCCCTCAAAACTTTTGCCAAAAAAAAAAGGGAAAAAAATGTTTATTAAGGGATTTGAGCAAATATTCCACTAGTTTACTTTTACTTGCCAGGGAGATTTTCCCTCAGCTGAATGGAAATTCTAATGAAAATGCCAGAGACAACAAGAAAAGGGGTGAGGTTAGTGTTGGGGGGTTAATGAGTTTCAGTTTCTAATTATGATTCTTTTTAATTGCGCTGGCTTGTTTGAAGGGAACATTTTGTAAGGATGCCAAATGAATTGTCCACTTCAGCTGGTAAATATTATTATTAAGAAGAGCCATGCAATTGGAATGCTACTTATGTAGTTCACGAGGTTGGTTCGAAAGCGACATTTGAAGACATATTTATATATATATTTCAAGTTTGATCTTCTTTTTATTGATACACTTTTCGCAATGTGTGGACTCCTTTTTAAAATATACAAAACACTTAACCAGATATGTGATCCTTAAAGATCATTCCCTTGGTGTCCAAAATAATCGTAGACATTTCTACTACTTTTCTGACTCTACTTTTGTATGACAGCTATACTATATAGATGTCCGATCTCGACCAAACTTAGTGGAATCATGGGAAAGCATAGCAAACTAGGAAATACAAAGTTTGGAAGCGTTTTCTTTGAAAACAAAAAAGTTTTTCTCACTAAAACTTGTTTTTCGACCGAACATTAATATGGCAGCTATGGCCTATCGTCATGCGATTTTGACAAAACTTTTAGGAATTGTGTGAAAGCTTATAAAATATATATATGCCAATTTTAAAGAGGTTTACATTGAAAAGAAAAAAGATTTTCTACCTAAGACTTTTTTTTAAACCTTACTTTTCTATGGCAGCTATACTATATAGATGTCCGATGTCGACCAAACTTGGCAGAATCATGAAGAAGCATTAAAAACTAGCTAATACGGAGTTTGGAGATGATTGCATTAAAAACACAAAAGTATTTCTCACTAGAACTAGTTTTTCGATCGATCGTTCCTATGGCAGCTACATGTTATAGTCAGCCGATCCGGCTGGTTCCGACAAATGTGCAGCGTATTTGTACCAGAAGACTTCGTGCGAAGTTTGGTGGCGATAGCTTTAAAACTGACGGAGGAGATCGCATATAAACAGACGGACATGGCTATATCGACACAGCTCGTCATGCTGATCAAGAACATGTATACTTTATTTGGTCGGAAATGCTTCCTTCTATGCGTTACAAGCATCTGGAAAATTTCAATATACCCTCTGCAAGGGTATAAAAATTTCCCGAAATGTTCCCTGGCGTGGGCAGATCCTTTGTCTCTAATGTGCCATATCAAATTCAGAGTCATTGCGACGAAAGCTTTTTTATACCCTGCTTTTCGAGATCCTCACTTGCACTTCAGGCTTGAGAAGAGTATGAACTCTAGAAAATAACATTTTACCGGTTTTAAAGAAGTTTTGAAGTTATCAAAATCGAGTGTTTAAAACATCAGAATGCACCATATCGATATATGATGTGTCAGGTCTACAAGATATGGATATATCATTATTTCCTAAAACCTTCTAAATTCTGCGAATTAATGTTAAGGAACTACATTTTAAAGAACCATTGGTAGAGCCCATTCTAATCGATTTTTACCAGAAGAAATGCTAAAAGAAGTAAGAAAGGCGGTCAAGTTCTACAATAATATACTCTGGCCCAACAAAAGTGTATGCTCTCCATATAATTCTAATGGTCAAAACTTGAATATCCTTCAACCGAATATTACCATTCTTTTGATCGATAAAAATGCTGATTACTTACTATGTTTAGAAGGTACAAACCAACTATCCGTAAAACTGTGGCCATATCGACTCGACTGTTGATATAATGTATGGATTTTGGAATCGTTGCAAGGAATCATAAGAAGTTCATGGAAATTCAATAAACTCTCAGCCATACAAAATATTATCAGTATACTTCGCTATCGATCTATAAACCATACTATCCCTTACACCTGGCTTACAAAAATGCAGTAATTTCAAAGTAGCTTTAAAATTTCGCAGCACTTTCACTTTTATCTCCCTCTTCCTTCTCTAGAATTCCCTTCCGCCGTGCACCCCCAACAATGCCACATCCTCAGCAACTACACCTGTTGGTTTTGTTGTGAAAAACTCCAGCTACTTCAACTCCTGGCAGAGAAGTTTACCCCTCAACTGACAGACTGGGGCTGGCCAATGATGGATTATGCTGTCAATCTCTGGTAAATTGCTCCAGCTTAAGGCCGCCCCATGTGGCACGTGCTACCCTACTGCCCGCCTGCCTGCCAGCCAGCCTGCCCCCTCCCGTTTCCGTTTTTCAACGCAAGGCTCGACAACAAGTCGTCACTTGGAAGTTGAAAACGGTGGTCGGTTCTCAGATATGTCGGCATTCATTACAAGGAGCAAGGCGGCTAATTGAAAGCTGCATTCAAAAAAAAAATTGACGGCGGCAAAAATGTGAAAAACGTTTCGGGCTGCCCCGGGGGCAAAGTTATGTAAAAGAGAGGGATGCTGTCCCCCCCGTCGCTGCCAAAAATATAAAACATAAAAGCGAGGCAGCTGTCGATTATTGACACTGCGGTTGCTGCAATTTGGCTTTGGGGAGGAAGGATGAAGATGGAGCATCGACCATCGATAAACTGCCCCGCCAGATGCTGCAGACGGCGTCGGCAATTACAACACGCGAACGCAAGCCAGACAACAGGTTGCAAGCGATACTAAATCAGACAAAAAAAAAAAATAAACTGAACAACTTTGGAGCCTCGAATCGTTTTTGACGCGGGTTTTCGGCTTTTGGTTTTTGCGCTTTTGTTTTTGTGGTTAATGATGAGCCTGAATCAAGTTGGACGAGCTGCTTGATAGCGCACGGAACCCCCCCCCTCCCCTACTGCAGCCCTTCCCCCGTACCAGAGCGATAATTGCCGGTAAAACGCCTCGCTTGGCCTTTTAAATGCTGTCTCTGGGTTTTTTTTGTGTTGTGTTCCTGAAATTGTAGGCCCCCTTAAGGAATGGGTATATGGGGTTTGTTGGACATTATTCGAGCAAAGTTCTTGGAAATGCATTACAAGGTTGAACCCATCCATTATTCGTTCGTAGCAAACGAAACCCTCCTTTGGTTTGGGGAAGTAGCGACAGTTCGCCCAATGTCAAGATAGCGTTGTTATTATTGCAGGTTAAGCGTTAGTTTCTGGCCCTTTGTCCACTTTGACCACACTTTTGAGTCCATAAGGCAATCTTTGCCAGCGAACATTCCGACCGTCCTTATCAATAAACAGTTCTCAGAGATGGAAACTAATAGAGGTTCGACGTCTTATATGTGCAAGCAGATCAAGATTACTTTATACTTTTGACACGCCCCTTCAAATTGGAAAAAAGGACATATATATCAGAGTATCTTTGAGATATCTTTGGTATACAGTATAACTTATCGATCCGCCAAAAGAACGGTGGCGATCGTATGAACGAAAGCCGATTTAAAAGGAAAAGATACTATATTGCTGGGCAGCACTGGGCGCAACGGCGATGGGCAGCAGTTTACTTACCCTAACACAAAGTTTGGGAGGCGCAGAGAATAATCTAGTTGGTCTTGACTGACTTTCTTACTTGTTTTTCAAAACAGAGGTGCCGAAGAGCATCAAATACTTGCGTAGTCACTAATACAAATAAATAATTCTGAGGCAGCAACAACCACAAGAAAGCGAAAGAGAATCACGCTTATGGCCTTTTACTGTCTGATGCAAACGCAATCATTCGACGCACATCAACAATTGTTTCACATACCACCGAGTTATAATTTGTACACACATACGAAGTTGTTGTTGCAATTACGCTATGCAAAAGCCGCTATACGCTTTGGAAAAGCTATGCGTAAAGCAACAACAAAAGCGGACGATGCGTCTAGCTGGCGGACTATGATTAGTTCTCGAAGACTAATTCATCCCAGATCAGTGAAAATAGCTTCCAGGAATCAAATAGTTCCTTAAGCTTGATCTCAAGAAAAAGTTTCTGCATCTAGACTTCTTGAAAGGGAACTAGCGAGCGATTTGATACCATTTTCTGGCCTGCATGGTTTAGTCCGGCGATGGGCAACCAATGGCCCGGAGCATTCTTAACGGGCGACTCATAAATTCTCTGAAAGTGTGCAGAAATGAATCTGATTGTTGCTGTAGCGCGCTTGAGTGGAACTAGTGGGATAGTTTCCTCTAAAGAAAGCCACCTTAGATCCGTATGTCCCTTCATAAAGTATATGTTTTCTCCCATGTATCTTCCAGGGTATATTCCATTCGTTTTTCCCCTCATTTAATACCTTCGTGTTGTTCCATTCAAATTGTATTCACTTTTGTTTTTTTTTTGTTGTTTTCTGCTGCTATTTTGTTGTTGTATATTAACCATCAACATCGTTCCGGCTGCCCTTTTTGTGGCCAGAGCCACAAATTGCAGCTGGCGCACGGAAGCAACTCGACGCTCACGAATCCCGAAAAAAGAAAAATATAAACTCGGATGCCAAGTAAAGCACGCGCCGCCGATCCAAAGCCGTTGACCGTTCCCCTTGCTCAGCGTTTCCATTCCGTTCTGCTGCCATGGACAGAGAGGCTAGTGAGCGACTCAATCAGGCGGCTGCAGCGGTTGCACCTGCCCGCAATTGCAGCCTGCGAAGGGTTGGGGGGTGATGGGACAGTGGCGGTAATTAGTGACAGATCGTTGGCTCAATCGCGTGCTGATAATTTCCATTTCCAACTCAACGCTTCGAGCAAGCTGCTAATGTGTATTTATTTGCTTTTCATTTCCCCCCTCCCCGGAATCACTCCTGATCTGTTGCCTCCATGGTCTCAACTCTATTTTGCGTAATAATTCGTCAATCGGTTTAAATACATTTTTCCCAACCCGGCAAATCCCTGTCCAGGACCTCACGCTGTGGCATTGTTTGTCAGGGATCAAGGAAAATCTGCTCAGCCCCGGGCCATTCTACGGCTCACGCGCTGCAACATTTGTCACGGCCTGACCGTGACACACATACGATTATGTATTATGTATTATTGTTGTGCTCCTTTTTGGGAACTGGTCACGTTTATGGAAATGGGAATGAACAATTTTTCGCATTCAATTTGGGTGTCTGTGTCCCCGAATCTCGTGTTGTCTGTGTGAGGAATTAGCGATGCTGGCAAAGGACACGTTCATGCATCTATATAGAAATGTATGTGTTTGGGTGCAAACGTGTCATCCAACAATCAAAGGTTGGGTTATGCCTCATTCCATTTGTTTTTGTGATTTCATTGAATGTCCTGCGGCGAGGTGATGGGCTGTAAGAAAATTTCGTTTTAGCCTGACTTGGGAAAGTGTTGTAGGAATGCTTGCTGAATGAAGAAGATATCTGATTTCGATTAAATATGGCAGAACTAGAAGATACGATGACTATTTCTAAGATATGCTGTTCTTAAGATTCCCTACCGCTTCTAAAACTCTTCTCTTAGGGAGGATTCTTTTGTTCCTTGCTACAAGTATATAAACCCCATTGATTCACATCCTTAAAAGGAAAGCTAATCACCATTTCCATACAGAAATTCGAATGGAAAATGCATTCGGCCCCTGGCTATAACTACCTTTCAAAACATCCTTATGCTTCCTTTGCTCACCTCACCGCATCTTCCTTATCCCATTTCACATCCTGCTGTCGCTGAATATTTTCTGGTTTACCTTTCATAAACATTCAGGTTTATTGCAAAACAGATATCAAAACTAACCGATACTGACTTGTCACCATCACATGTTCCACTGGCAGCACACAGGACAGCATATGGCCAAGGATCTGGTTTGCCCACGTCTTGCGGTCCACAGCTGTTGCGGGTCGCGTGGCCCTCTGAAGCGAAAGTGGATGAAAGTGATGCAAAGGGGACGCCCCCAGGAGCGTGCTTATCATGAATATTTGTTAAGGAAATATGCTTAGCCATGGTCCACACCTGAGGCTCGTGTCGGTTGTCAGTCAGTCAGTTTGGTGTTTTCGGGAGTCTAGGATCCGGAGGGAAACTAATGATGATGCTGTCAGATTTGCCCGAAGGACAACAGTTGTTTGAAAATGAAAAGTGTTTCTTCAATAATTTGTAAATTTCATTCGGTTGGCTGCAACAGATGCCAGGGGATCGGGGATCGGGAACGGGATCCTGGCCTTGTTTTGTTTTCAAAAATGAAAATTAGTTTTGACGCTATTTTGACGGCTGTTCCTGCTGCTTTCCAGGAGGTAACTGTTGCCTTGATTGAGGTCCTGTTTTTGTTAATTTGAATGCCATTTGGGGTGTTGACCATTAACTGACCCTAACCAGATGGTGGTTAGACGCGTGCCCAGCACACGATTTCCAGGAAGCGCAACAAATCGAATTATATTAATGAAAGAGAGGCGGGTCATCATTAGAGGAATCTCTCCGGATTCTGGTAGAGTCCATTTCTAGTATCAATTTGCCAATTATCAATATCATTCGCTAATTTGCACTCGGCTCATTCATCACTTGAACACTTCACCCAACGCGCTTACCCCCCAAAAACACTGTCCATCATAATACCACGTTTGCAGCGGCGCCTCAATACATACATACATACATACATACATACATATAGGTACAATATGCTTGTGTATGCATATATATCTATTAGCTGTTTCTGTAGTTTCCGTTTGCCAATTTAATTGGCATTTAATTCCACATGGCCATTGGGTTTTAGCCATGCCTGATTATGGTAATGTAATCCTCCATTTTGCATCCGTATCCGCCTATCAGTGACTAACAGCTATTTGAGTAAATTGGCGGAGTTTGGCGGGCCAAAATTGAATTCGGCTTTTTCGACACTAATTATTGAAAATTAATTCAATTAGCGGAAACCCATGTGTGACCACAGGACGTATCCATTCTCAAATTGCTGCAAAAAAAAAAAATAAAAATAAATGAATTTAAATAGTTAAATATGAAGCATTTTACTCTCGCAAGTCCTTGGCTCAGCCGTCATCACTTAACTTCAACCACTGCACAGCGAGCCACGGGCTGGGTGGGCCGTAATTCGTAATGAGTTGGCAGAAGACTTTACCATACAGATCCTTTACGACCCCATTCATTTCATTTTCCGGTAGGTAAACACTTTTCCCATTGCCAGCGCATAAATCTGCAATTACATCTTTCACTCCATCCAACTCTCCACCTTTACTTGTTGTATTATTATTTATTTATTATTATTATCATCTCTTAATGCCTCGTAAGTGCAACATGCAGTTCATTTTTGTTGTTTATCGGACTGCCACATGTTAAAAGCCTTTTAAATTCTCGATTATTAAAAATAAAATGCCCATGGGCGGCTGGCCATAATGGGAGCAATGGGCTCACGGCTGCTTAAAGCTGTCATTTAAATCATAGAGTTCCTCCGAACCCGAACGCCCCTCGACTCAATCTCGGCTAATAAACTTATTTGCTATATTAAGCTGAGCAAACATTTGGGGAACATCCCATCAAGTACACCTACCAACTTACCGACCAACCTACCACCACTGCCTACCAACTTGGAGGGCGTCTGCGGCGACTCATTAGGGAACCACCTACCACACACACACACACACACACAGTTTCTGCTGGATCTGGGCCTGCCCTTAAATGGCCACGCGAAAGGAACTAATTAATGCTGAAAACACCAAAAAGCGCGAAATAAACAAATGAAAACGAGAAGTCAAGGTGGCTATTTCAAGTGAACCGACGAAGGAATACTCTGTGAAAGTTGAAGATTTTGATAGAAGGGGAAGGTTAGGTCATATATTAAAGGATATCAACTGAATCAGTATATAAAAGCAATTCATTCAATTATACCGTCAATATGAATCCCTTGGAATTTTAAAGATATATCAATAAATAATGTTCTCATTTTAAGAATTGTTAAAGATAGTCTACAATTGAAGTGAAAACTAGTTGTTGTTGCAGAGCACTTCCGTAGGATTTTGGGTCTCTACTCAGATCTCAAGCAATCATCTACAACCCGCAGAATAGTCTACTTATAACCACACTTGAGAAAGGACTTTGATTACTTATGAGAAATCTATAACAAGAACGAATTGAACACACAACTTGCATTATATAGATGAGTTGACTTTGGAAGAATGGAACCATATCTTAGTATTTGAGTTAAGAACTGGTTCCACTGATGTCTTTCTTTCAAAATTTTCAGTAAGAGAGCCGTTGATTTGAGCGAAGCTTGTAAATAAAACGGTTCGGTTCATTTCATCAAAGTGTTTGATGATGTTAAGCAGAAAATAATATATGAAAATATTGGGATTTCTGTACCGAACTTAGTTCTTTACGAAATTCTTCTATTCTGAATTCATATTTGATGTTTTTTTTAATAGAAAGAGGTCACAGAAAAACTAGTCACAAACTAATTTATGTTGAAGTTGATCTCGCTTTAAATCCTTTAGTTGAAATTAAAGTTGTTCTAAGGCCGCTGGAGAAATATTCCTGGCTTATCAAACACTTCTGATTCTGACTCAATGCTATATATTTTTGTTTTTTTTTTTGTGGTATTTGTGTATAATATTTGTAAATCTTCAGAATAGCAATTAGATTTACTGGTATTTGAAAGAGGTTTTTCAATACTTAATCCTTGCTAGTAGTTGCTGGGATTCCAAATGATTTGCACATTGTTTCGTATTCCCAAAATTAATATGGAATTAAAGGATGGATATATCAGACTTATAACCTCTTGATTTCAAAAAATTAAATATCATTACAAATGCCCTCAAAAGTATGCCAGATTTTTATCGCCATGCACTTATTCATTTAAAAAAAGATAGTATAAGTCAGCTATGGCACCATTTATAAGAGGATAGTATAAGTCAATTATGGCACCATCGCTGATAATCCACACGGTTCAATCACTTAGATTAATGGAGGATCTGGTCTTAAGCCAGATATGGAATAGAGTATGGTTCTGTATTATTAATTCATAATTATAGCATACTTTGAAGGGCATATAACACCATGTTTTTTATTTTTTTTCCAAGGAATTCAAATAACAAACTAGAAACGAAAGGCAAAACTTAGAATTTAGATTATTTAAATTTAGATTGAATATAAAGAAGTTCGGTAAAGCTTAAAAAAAGTGGTTAGTTCTTGAACCATGAATGAAAAGAGGAGGCTTTAAAAATGGAACTAGAATTAGATGGTTAAGTCCTATATTATAAGCCGATGCGAGTAAATTGGAATAGTTTTGTATGCCTGATACCAATACCAAGCTTCTTGATCCTAGGGCAGTTACTTTGGGTCATCAAACAATGAGGCGAACTGAACCGATCTTAATACAAACTAGTGGTTCATTCGGTTGTGGTTAGGTTCGGTTCGGTGCGGAGCGAGCGAGAGTTTATTAACTAATCACAAGTTTATCAATCAATTTTCCCATGACCTACAAATTCTTTAAGAAAACCCAACACATCCCTTTGCCACAGCAAGAGTATATAAGTAATGTAAATATATTAAGTCTGCGTTGTGGGACAACAGATGGGTTTGGTCATAAAGCTAATGCTCTATAGAGCCCTTGCAGAGGTGTTGAGATGAGCGGCCGTTCCCCCTTAAGGCAGTTACAGCCCTCAAACATAGCCGTAGCGGTGCTGTTGTTGTCGGACGGGGGCTTTTAATTAATAAACAACCGCAAAACAAAGCTTAAGGGAGGAACGGAGGGAGGAGCGGACTTTGAGGCTGGAGGATTGTGCTAATCGCTGGGATTATTAATTAGGCACCGCGTCGCGACTTTGGAATGATAATTGCGGCAGACTCTACCAAAATGATTTGATTAGCCAATCAATAATGGGGCGCCCGCTAGCCCCCGCCCTACCACCGCCACCACCACCTCGATACTCAATCCCAATCCGCAATCCCTTTTGGGTTGTCCAAACAGGCGGCGGCAAAATGATTTTGTTGTCTGGCCGCAGGCCACAAAGGTGCCAACAACAACAACAACAACAGCAGCAGCAGGAACAACAAAAGGAGAGAGCATTATGGATTTACCTTTACGTTAGGTTTTTTTTTTTTTCTTCTGTGTCTTGTGGCTTTGGCGTTGTCTGCTCCTGCTCCTGTGGTGGCTGGCAAAAAACACATAACATTTATTTATGCCCGGGACGTTCTACTTCTTGCTGTTGTGCGAAACCAGATCCAGATCACTTATTATTAATTTTAGTGGTTAAGAAAATGGGAGCTCACCTTGGTCATCCTGCGATCGGCAGCGCCGCAGGCAAATGGAGGCACACATGCAGATGGGCAAAAGGTTGCCGGGCAATCTGGCCCGCTGCTCCTCCGACGCCTCTCGCTTGTCTCCGTTTTGGGGCAATTTTAATTAGTTTTGCTTTGAAGACTGACTCCTGCTCTTGGTGCAACATATGCGCTACTTGGAATGCGTCGTCGTCGTCATCATCGTCGTCGCCGTACGCCTGGCAATTCGCAATTCGCGCACAACTCACTCATTTTCCCATTCTGTTTCGGGCAACGCCCACTTTTGGGTACGCTCGGTCCACGTTTCATTTTCGGCTCTTTTTTTAATAGTCCTCCATTCGGCCATATACGCAAATCGATTAAAATTGCCGGCCACAACAGCATCCAGCGGGCCGAGACACATATTTAAATGCCAAGTGAAAAACTATAGCCAATTACTTTAAATTAGTGTAATTCCCATGGGTATCGGTGGATGTGGATGTGGATGTGGATTGGAGTCCAACTCTCGGATCGGATTGGTGTGTTTATAATTTTAGAAACGGACAGAGGCCGAGCATAGGCCTGGCTGGTTGGTTGGCTGGACGACGGCTTGTGGCCCGCGGGTGTAATTTTAATTTGTGCTGCAGTCGCATTCCGCTTGTCGAGGGCAGTCCAGTTGGTCCTTGTCCCTCCCGACCACAGCTGTTTAGAGGCGCGTAATTGCCGCGCTGCGGCATGCGTCTAAGCCAGCCGTAGCTGCCCCACGCCATGCGGCCCCCCTCTCCCCCCCTTATTCATGTCACAAGTGGGCTGCCAACTGCTGCTGCTGCTGCTGCTGGAGGAACACCCTCCTCCACCTCTCTCCCGGTACCCCACCTGTCTCTGTATTTAATAACTTTTTGTTAAGGGTATCGTGTAATGAGACAATGCTATGGGGTATGCTGGGTTATGGGGTACAAAATGTGGAAGTTTTAAAATTTAGGACATTTATTCATTATGGCAATTCAAAGTCGGAGAGAATTAGTTACATCCGATCTGAAAGTCCAGCTTATCCAAATGTGTTAGCCATAACTAACTGCTTTTATATTTAAAACTAATTCATATGATTATAATAAAAACAACTGAAACCACCTTAAAATTTTAAGAACAAAACTGTCTAAAAAAAAATTATGATGGTCACACTTAAAGTTAGAATGTCATTCTAAGCATGGGAATAAGAGCGAAAGGAACAACGAAGCGATTTTAGTGGGATCCGATCTGATCGGACTGTTTTATTAAAATTTTTTACAATTTTTAAAGGGACCACCTAAACTCTTTCGCTCAGATAGTCTTCTCTCAATCTAAATAATTTTGTATATTTTTTTGGTTTAGAAAATCCTACTTTTACAACAAACCCGACTTGGAATTCAAAACAGAGCCGATTAATCGATTTAGTTACCTTTTTTCATATAAACTCAGCAGAATTTGTAAAATGTATCAATTTGGTGCACTAATGTAGGAACCGGCTGGATCGAATGACCATAGAAAGAGCCTTAGGAACTTTCAGAAAAACTAGTTCTAGTTGTTTGTCTATTATGGAACCGGCTCCAAACTCCGTATGCATTACTTCGATATACTTTTCTATGCTTTCACTAGGTTTGGTCGAAATCGGACTACTATATGGTATAACTGACACAGCAAAGTTAGTTCAGAAAAATATTCTTGAAAAATAAGACCTTAAAAACTATCGTTTTGAATGGAAATGTTCTTCAATTTTGCAGGTATTGTCAGAAGAAAAATGAGATCAACATCAATTTGATTTGGTCTTGGCTAATTTGATATTTTTTCAACCATTATTATTTTTATATTATTTCGAAACTATAACATTTAATTTTGAACATAAAGAGACAGGAATGTTAAGAAAATGTGAAGAAGGATAGATACATATTCCAGCAACGTAGTGAAATATAAAAGAAAGCTCTGAGCTTATCACACCCGTAACCAATACGGGGAGTACCCTTAAACGCCAATCCAATGGTATTAAGTGCAAAGGTCCCCGAGATCGATCCCCAGACAAGTAGGTAAAGTAAGTTTTTCTGATTCTCTAAAACCCTAAAAAACTAAGCAAAAAATGCAGTGTGTAGGCAATATAAGGAACGAAGCGTTTCGTATGTATATTTTTTTTATTTATGATGTCAAAATGATATTATAAAATACCAATTTGATCTTACAATATGGATATGATGTTAACTTTTTCGGACAGATCTTTATCAAGGGTCTCATATCGGCTTTTTATTGATTTGACACAATATAACATTGAGTCCCAAGATCATATCACTATTTTTTCCTGTGTAGCTCTAAAAAAATAGTCTTAGAACATAAAAATTTGTTGTTTTCAAACGATTCTCTCGTTAGTCCCCATTCTAACAACAACGTATTTGTCGAATATGTAGGCTCAACTTGTTAAGAAGTAAGTTATCGTATACCGTTAATCTATTAAAACAAAAATATTTCCACTCACTAAGCATAAAGGCTCACACCGGCTTCGACCACCAATTGAACTAGATTTCTCAACTTTAATTACTGGCCATAAAAGCTTCATGCATTCCTCCTCAACATTCCTGTATGTCATCACATCCGCCCCTAGGGTACAATTTGTAGTCGATCCCTAACACACTGCCACAGCATTCTCTGTTGGTGCAATTCGCTCGACTTGGCAATTCTTTCACTTTTTGGCCCAGCCGCACGTTTACTGTGGGAAAATATGTAGAAGCTGGCAATCAATGTCCAAAACTTTGCCCGCCGGCCATGACAACCTGGCTCGATTTATGAGCCTACGCCCCGTCCCCGAAAGAATATATATCGGAGCCGGCCCAAGCAGTTGCAGTTGCAGTCGCCAGAGTGCTGCAGCGTTCTCACAGAAATAGATTTGTGGCAATAATTGATTTTAAGCTGGAAAAGTGAATGTCAAATAAAATTAGAATTTTATGTTATTTAACGAGACAAATTGCTGCGAGCAAATCCTGCTGCTAATTGGTGGTGGAATCAGCAAGCTGTATCACCGCTGGCGCCTTTTGACATTTCTGCGGTCAGCAAATGGGTTCACCATGATGAAGCATTTAGCTATTTGGAAAGATAAACCAACCAAGTGGCCAGCTCCCAGGGTGCCGCAGCTAAAAAGTTAACCGCGTTACTCAAGTGTAACATGGCTTTTTGCACCAGCAGAAGGTGGCTGCTCCCCCCCAAACCCAAAGCGCACAGTGGGACGGTTTTTTATAAAAAACTTAGGCAAATCTTCGAAAGTGCCATCATATTATTTCAATTTATGTCTCTTAAATTAATGAAATTTTGAACCATTTAAAAAAATACTTGCCCGCATTATATTTCCAGTTATGGAAGACCTATTTAAGGCAAAACACAACCTAACCTTGAGGGAATTTACAAGACTTTTTGGTCTAAATTGAGATTAGTCTAAAATTGAGAAAAATGCTTCCTGAAAATATTCCAAAAATAGCATGAAACATCTTTCCCATAGAACATAACCGAGCTATGCTCAGATTGATATCTGGACTAGTCCATCAGCTTTGGTTTTTGCTTCGAGTTTGAACAAATCGAGCCACTGTGCGCCGCTTCAATGAAATTATGAGGAATTTTTCTAGTTATGTAGTTTTTGGCCATTTGGCCAGATGTCTTTGCTACTGGCTCTGACTCTGCCCTAGCGGCAAATTAACGCGCCTGGGAAACTTAAGAGCTCGAATTCCGACCTAAAAGCTATGTACTATTCCCATTTCCAGCGCCCCAGAGAAGCAATTAAAACGCGTTTTCGCAATTAAATGACTTTGCTATTTTTGTTGTTGTTGCTGTTGCCTCTTTAGTTTAACAAAAGTTTATGTCAAAAAATTTAAATCAAAAGAAAAAAAAAAAGCCAACGTCAGGGGGTGGGGAGGGGGGGCAACATGGAGAGAGCGAATGACTTTTGGTAATTAGACTTCTTGACTTTTCCTGTGACTTGCTGTGTGGGTAGTTTTGGGGAAAATGTTTCCAATTAAACGCGACTGCCTGAAGAAAACTAAATACGAATACGAAATTGTAATAACTTTATATAGTTTTTCTTTTCAAGTTGCTGCTTTTTGGAGCAGATCTTCGGCCCAAACCATAAGGGAACTCGTGGGTACGGGGAGGGGATTGGGGGAGCTTTGTCAACTGTTTTTCTCTCCAGCCAAGCGATGACGCTGCATCTTTTGGCATTGGAGGAGGCATCATTATCATTTCTAGAACGCGACATTAACATTAACTGCGACTTTGCTGCCGTTGCTGTTGTTGTTGTTGTTGTTGTAAGCGTGTTCGTTCCGCTTGGCAGTTGCATCAACAACAACAACAACAACAGCAACAACAAATGCTAGAACAAACATCCCAGCATAATCATCATTAGTGTTGGCTAGTCCATATTATTGGTAAACTCATATGTACATATAGGCAACTTCAGCTCCGGTGGTTGATGTTGTTGTTGTTGTTGTTGTCGTATATAATCATTTGGAGCACTCACTTGTTACTTGAACGCCTCGAGAAAACTTAGAGACTTCCACTGTCTTGTTCTGGTCACACCTCGGCGCCTTCTCACATCCAGCACCGCCACCACCGCCACCCATTGCATCATGTTTGACTTTAATTAGGTTTTTCTTTTACAACAATTCTATCAATGCCTAAACATAGACTTTCAGGTGCATAAAACACCTATTTGAGACATGCTCCAATGCCTAGAAATTGCATTGGCCAAGCTAAAACCAGAAAAGGGTTCGTTTTACTGCAGAAATGAGTTTAATAAAACACCGTATAAATAGAGGCGTTTAATTCAGTGAAACTACCGAGTTGATTTTCTTTATACCAAGAATTTAATTAAAAAGAAAACAACTTGTTAGAAAACTAGAGGTTGTTGACCAAGCCAAAAGTAATTGTATCTCGTTCTTACCAACTTCTAAGGAAATTTGAAATATGGTAAAATGCTCGCCATTAGTGTTAAACATGTAAACCCCTCAGGTCACCCTAGAATTATGAGCCATTCTTTATTATTGCCACTTCTGATCCCATTGGTCAAGATTTTTCAACGGCGAATGATCCTCTTATGTGTTGGAAAAAATATACAAATTTATTATTAAATCAAGTAAAATCGGATTCAATAGAACTGTTGGTACGAAAGTACTTGACTCAAGTACAAAATTCTTATTCACTTCAATTCTTATCACTTGATTTGTTCCTGTTTCGTGTTATATTTACTATATTTCATACCCTTTTTGAAAGCTTTTTGATCGCACGTTAAAGATCTTAAGTCAATCCCGACTAACTTTTAAAATAAATTCAAAATATTCTTCGTTAATATTTTAAGAAATTTTAAGGTCAGCTCCAATACATTTTTGAAAAAGATTCTGAAGCTATTCCGGACATCCTACATTTGGAACTAATTGGAAATTTGTAGCTTACTTCTTGGAGTTTGCATTATAAGTTCATTTTGCACTTTATCCAAGATCTTTTCCCTTTTGTTACCTAACCTCTAGGTCCGAGAAGTTCTTGAACGTTTGTACTCGTTTCAAAAATATTTCGTATTGAGAATACTCTAAGCTAAGACTAAGTACCTCAAAAAACAAATGATTCTCAAAATTGTAAGCTCATGAATTGTATGCCGATTGTTTCCGTAGTTTGTAACAAACTTTTGAAACACCCCACCCCCCACAAATCAAAATGCTGAAGAGCTCCTACAATTTTGAAGTTCTCATTTTAACTCATGGGATAAGCAGAGTTATAGAGGTTCTTGCAAATCATAGCATACATTTTCGGCAAATTATAGCATACTTTTCGGGTCAGCATGCGCTGTAAAAGCCAAATATTTGTTATTTATTTAACATATATGCCCCCAGTAATGGGAATTTCCAAGTCAAGCAGGTCCGACTGTAAGCTAGACTCTCGATTTTGAAGAATTAGTTTAAGACGTGTCTTAGATTTCAGAAAAACCAAGATATTTGCGTCATTATTTTTCAAAATACTTAAAAAATATCTGTTTCGAAAATCCCTTTGAGCCAGTTTTTCTAAAAACAATGATTTGCAGGGGCAGAGAATCTGAATTTTCAAATGTTTAGATTTCAGTTACGAAAACTCATTCAGTTAGTTGAGGTTGAGTTTTAAGGTTGGATATGAAAACTTTATAAATTTGCAAGATTTCATAATTTCTTTTCATAATGAGATTTCCAAAATGGAACAATTTCATTATCAAAAGTTAATCGCCTTCTGGCTCAAAGTTTTCGAAAGGTAAAGTTCCTGACCGTTTCGGTTTGAATTGCTTGGAATCGTTTTTCAACCTGCTAATGCCTTAAGACTGGTCACCTAGTGGATATCAAGATATCATAATTTCTTTCATAACGAGATTTCCAAAATGGAACAATTTCATTATCAAAAGTGAACCGCCATCTGGCTCAAAGTTTTCGAAAGGTAAAACGTAAAACTGAACGTTTCGGTTTGAATTGCTTGGAATCGTTTTTCAACCTACTAATGCCTTAAGACTGGTCACCTACTGGAATGCTTTTACTACCTCCCTGGTCTTAAACTCACTAAACCCCTAATTCCACGATGGAAATCGTTTAAGGATTTCAAACAAGGCCGCATTCTCTCAAATTTAACTCACATTTGCCACTGCAAACACAAAAGTATTAAATATCCAAATCCGCCCCCTGAACAATACCATTTCCCAATTGTTTTCGCCACTTCCTTTTTACTTTTTCCCTCTAAAAGAGTTATTAGAAAAAAAAGATTGAGAAAAATTTGAGAAAATGGTCCTGCAACAAACAAAAGGATTATGTCCACTTAGGGATTATTATGTGCCCACATTTGGGAACAAATTTCTACCTTTTGTGAGGGACAAAGAATTGCCAAAACCAAAACGAAATTAGCAGAACTGATGGTCAAAAAGTGGACAGGACTGGCCGAGCAGGGCGATTAAAGGATTAACCTGCATAATATTTCCAAAACAGATTGAGAGAGAGAGAGAGAGACAGGGAGAGGCTACAAAGTTGCAGCTGAACTTTGATGGGGCCGAAACGGCTCTTGGCGTCTTTTTTTTTGCGGTTTGCGGTCAATTTAATGCACGAATGTCGAATGCAAATGAGTTGATACCAAACCCTTTACATGTCACCAGATTCCCACGTTGCCCAGGCAAATTCAAAAGTCATTACGACGATCACCTGCCCTGCCTAATCCCTCAACTGCAATCGGTGGCACAAACGCACGCATTCCACTTGAAAAGCTATGGGAAATTCTTGAATGTCTCAATTTCGTGTGGGCGCTTTCAGGTGTCATGGCTCGAAGAAAATCCGTTTCGGTTTTCTTTCATATTTTTCTTCTTTTCTCTTTCGTGATCAAAACATTCTTGGCGATCAAAGCTTGGTGGGAAACATGTGACAGAAGCTGGCCGAATGAATGGAACAGTTATTGAAAAAGCAAAAAAAAAAAAAAAAAAATGCTTAATTTTGTGTAAATATTTGGACACTTATGAATTTATTTATGCAGTGGGAAAGCGTCTTCTTGCAGTGGACTCATCTGCCCTGTTGAGCCGCTTAAGTTAGTTAAACTGAGGCCAGACAATGGCATAAGCAGATTTGACCAAACGCGGCGCCTTCAGAAGAGTTACACCAAGATCTTCCGAGTTTAACTCTCTAAATATTTCTTCTTTTCGGTTCAGATCAAAGCCGGCTTAAAGGGACACTAATTTCCCAGTAATAACAAAAGCAAAGATCTGGGACAATTTTGTGGTTAAAGCGGCCCTCACAAAACAATAATTGCCCTCAATCTTTCGGCCGCATTCATACTCAAAGGACACGCAAGCACGAATTAGAGCACGAAACGGCTGCCATAGATTATCCTGAGGATCACGCCTAAAAAGTTTGGGCCAAATCTTCGCTTAAATAAACTAAGCTACTTAAGGGACATTTGTGCCTAAACTGATTTGCCTAATTAGTGCGTTTTGTGTGCGTCCACGTGGCCCGGCTCTGTCAATTGCCCATCCATCCAGTCCGCTTGCGGTAATCTTGCTTTGATCCAGGGCCCTAACAACATAATTGAAGCTGCTCCTGACAAAATAATGGGGGAACATCGACGCGGCGCCATCAAGTGATCGGTCTCTAAAAACCTAAGCTAATTGTTTTATTCGCCCTCAATCAAACCTGGCGCTCTGTCTAATCGAAAGCCAAATTACATGATGTTAGGGGTATTTCAACTACTCAACACTCGGCAGGATCGGCGCTTTAACTGCCCGCTGCTCTTGCTGCTGTTGCTGCTGATGATGATGATGATGATGTATTGCTCTTTTTCTGCGCCCTGGAGGATCGTTTGTCGGCACGCCCTGCTCAAAAACAAAAAAAAAAACAGAAAAAAATATATATAAAACGCCGACGCCGCCCGCACCTCAAGGGGCGTTCTTGACGACTCTCTCGCCGAATGGTTCTTGGCCTCAGGCTGGTGCAAGATTTGCTGGCAAACTGTGATAATTACACATTAATTGTTTAATTCCATGGCAATTGTTTCATTCACCCTCGACTCTCTGTGGTAGGTTCAATCCTCGCTCATCCGCGCCCATTCAAAAAAATAAAAAAAAAAACGAGTGGGAGTGTTTTGGGTTTGGTTCTTAATCACTAATTAAGCAGCCCTGAAATTTCTCGTTCGCATAAATCAGTGTTTTCTTTGGTGGTCTTTCCAACGCCCACGACAGTCAAGTCCTTTGCTCTGTACAAGGATTGGTCTGCCTCCGCCGGGCTTATCAGGGGCAATGAAATTTGTTTTTATGTCTTTGAAATTCCAAAACTGTGACGCATGCGTCAGGAATTGGTGCCTTATCAGAAGGTAGAGAGGAATGCCTAGGTAGCCGCTCGAAGAAGATAAGTTTAATTGTTTGATTTGGTATTGGTTACCATTAAAAATTGGAAAAGGGGGATCATGAAGTTGTGCGAAAGTAGGGATATATATACTTTAATGGGTCGGAGTTGCGAATGGTTTATAGTCGTATGCGTCAAGATGTCGTCATTCGTAACAAGTTCCAAGGTCCTGAATTCGAATCAAAGACATGTTGAGTACCAACTAAAATTAACTATGGATACTGATCAAGAAAATATATACTTTAATGGGTCGGAGATGCGAATGGTATATGGTCGTATGCGTCAAGATGTCGCCATTCGTGACGTAAAGTCCCACGGACCGGAATGCGAAACAAAGACATGTTGAGTACCAGCAAAATGTTACTACTACTGATAGAAGAAACGACAAGTAGGGTCGGTGGAAGTTATGGAGTCTCTCGCGCCTTTTCTTAAGACTGCCCAGAACATCTTGAATCCTATGAACGATGCCTGTATGTACAATCTATATCCTACAATGTGTGATCATCTGGTTCAACTTAGACCCACTCATTCTCTGAGGATGGTTTGAGTAAGATCGATACCCCAGACCAACATTTTTCAACTTAAATCTTCAATCTTTTCTTTAAAAAATTTGTTCAACTTTAACCATCTTTAATCTTTTCTTTAAAAAAATTCCAATAATTTCATCAGACTTTGGATTTCCCTTTAAACCAAGAATTGTGATCCAATTTCCACATAATTTCCATTTCCCCTATTCCAAACTAAGCACTTCTCAGGCACTTTCTTTTGCTCCTGCTCAATCGAATCTGCTAACAACAACTTCAAATTGTCATTCGTGGAAGTAAATTGAGATGTCTTTAACCCCCCCAGAGATGATGCAAAACGTGGCTAACCTCTACTCTCTTGGAAAGTGTGAGAATTTGAGAAACTTGTCAAATGACACACCAAGAACAGTTAGAAGTTACGCGCCTATTGCCAAGATTTTAAGCCCCTGATAAAGGTCACGAAACATGGCCAATGACTAGATCATTATCAGCCCATCTCACTTCTCCACGGTGCCATCTTTCGTGTCGTCAGTGAGCCGTGAAATATGATCAAAATATTTATGCCCCGGCCGCAATTATGGGAAAACAAAATCAGAGACAATGGACTCGGTTCGGTTGGTTTTTCTTGTGTTTGGTTACCTGCGGCGATTTTTTATGACTCTATTTTCCGAAATTGATTTTTCCCATTCGGAAGTCCAGTTTCTTTGAGTGCAATTAAATTTAGCCCTAAAAAGCGGGCGACAGACGACAATGGGAATTAGACAAATTGTCGACAAAACTAAGAAGTGACATTGCAATTAATTATATTGTCAGAGCGTTCGCGATGTGCCTGCACCTGCCGCCTGCCGCCTGCCGTCTGCCGTGTGCCTGCACCTGAAGTCCAAAGATTCAACTCCAAAGAGACAAGTGAGAAATTAAAACTTTTTTTGTGCAGCTCCGAGAGCGGGGAGAATGGCCAACTTCCGACAGGTCAAAAATGAATCGCGCAATTAAACAGTTCTCAGGCCGGGTCACCAGGGCCGACCGCCCACCACGTTTCCCAAAAGAAGGTGTGAAAACTTAATTAAGTATGGATGTGAAATGGGGGAAACGCAAACAAAGAGAAAAGCGCTGAAGAAAAATTGAACAAATTCGAGCATGGCAAGAAGAAATTTAATCTGGCCGCTTTAAAGGGGGCGGGGGCCAGCCCGAAAACGACACCCGTTGGCACCCGCTTTTGACTATTTGCTTCCCCAGACATGCCCAGACTTTGCCAGAGAATTGAACCAAATAGAATTCTGCGGTTGCCTTTTGCGGTCGCTTTACAATTGCCTTTGACAATGACACGCCCCCAGCCCGAAATGGAAAAAAAAAAAAATAAGGAAACCAAATTGCAATTGTTTCTCATTGAAATTCTTGACATAGTCCCCTCTCCTGACCCTACTAAAATACACAATTTCAGTCTTAAGAAACTTATTAACATTAAGCCAAGTTTCAAATGGAGCTTCCTTAGCTGACACAAAGACGGTTGAAGTGAAGAAGCGGTCGAATGGGGTGCCAGTGTTAGTCTAGCTGATTTTGAGAAGGGTTTATCAATATATTAGGTATAATACCATCTTTCTTTCTTTCTGTCTAGCATGCAACTGGTCTTAAATAAACAGTTAATAGTTTACACAAAGGCCAACTTGTACTTAACTGGTTGCAAATGGCTGTTGCTGGGGACAATTCACTTCCGCCCATGCCAACTGGTATTTAACTGGTTGAAAAAGGGCTGCTGCCGGAGACAATTGTCTCCTGCCTATGATTTGCTTGTGCTTAAAGAGTTGTCCATGTCCTTATTATCTTTTAAAGCTATGAATTAAATTGAACTAAAACTTTGATTTGGTTTTTGGCATTTTCGACCAAAACTCCGGCTTATTAACTGCACCTACGGTTTCAGCTGGTAACGACCGGTTCCTGCATACCTGGTTGGTCTCACATCTTGGGCATAATTTGGATACCTCTAGGTACCACTTTACAAACTTTTGTGGCGATTTTAGAAACATTTTGACTCATTTTGGGAAAATTTTGGAATCATTTCGGTCTTATTTCACATATATGTTCCAGTTTTCCAGTATTTTTTCGTTCTTTTATATGGGTTAAACCTTGTTTCATAGTTTTTTAGAGATTTTCAATTGACCTATTCCCACCTTTAACATATTGAAAAATTCATGGCTACAACTTATAAAAGGAATGCCTGAATACTGATCTAGTCCTCAGCCATACTAAAGGGATCGAAGAACGATACCTTTCGACCACTTCTAAGTAGAACTTTATTCCCCTCCAACTATTCACATGAGCTGCCACAGGGCAGCCCTTCTAATCGCCTTAGATCTAGAAAACCAAACTAAAACTGGAGCATTAAGCTTCCACAGCGAAACGAATTTGTCTTCTCAAGCACTCCGACCGAAATCTCTTTTCATCTGCAATAAACCATAACTAAAACATAATTCCCCAAAAAATACCACAACTGACCAGGACCACCTGCTTTCTGTGTGAATCTGAGTGTGTGCTTGGTGGAGACCCCACACAAAGAGTTGTCATCACTAACTCAATCTGGGTAAAACAGCAACCGCAGCTGATTCTATGGAACTTGTTACCAGTATGTGCGCCCACAAAAAAAAGCAACATTTTGTGCATGTTACCAAACTCCCGAGAAGCGCCAGCTGCCCGGTTAATGATTGTTTATGACTTGGCTCATAACTCGACGACTTGGGTTGACACACAATGCTCGGTTCTCCGAGCCAAGATTGATTGTTCCATGTGGCAAGTGAAATTAAAAAGTGTTAAGCCGACGACTGTCCCCTGGTGGTCTGTCTCCCTCTAATAAATCCCAGGCTGACCCCGGGCTGGGCATGCCCTAAAACCGAAAAAACAGCACCGAGTCCGAGACGGCACTTTTAATGTCTTTATTTACAGAAAAACAAAATCGAGGCGGGTGACAAGCAGCCAGATAAGACAGCGGTCCGGGCCATCTTAATTGAAACAGCAAGTTCCATGTCCAGGTCCAGGTCGTCGGTGACCATTAAGGCGATAAAATGCAACGCTTGCGGCGGCTGACTGCACTTTAATCCCAAATAAAAGAAATACAAAAAAGAAACCCCGTGACATGGACATGGTCGCCACCTCCAAGACGTTAACTGGGCTTAATCGTGGCGTTGCATGCGACACTTGGAGGGCTCATTAATAAAGGTTTAGCTTGCGACGTTGTGAATAAATTAGACTGTGTGGTGGTCTTCGACTCCAGCCAGAACGAAACAACACCAACAACAACAACAACACGGCTCGATCTTTGCGATCATTATGACCCTTTGTGCATTATGGCTTCGTCTCCGTTCTTTTTTCTTCCCCTTTTTTTTCTCTCTCCATTTTTCGTGGCTTGTTAGCCAGGTTCTCTTAATTTGAAGTCTGGAGTCTGTTCTGGTGGCTGCTTTGATGTCTTCTTATTTTCGGGTTATCATTTTTTATTCGGTTATTAAGCGGAGACCACCACGAAGAGGCGAGCAGAGAACAGATGTGTGAAGCTTCGGCTTTAGTTTTGGACATTCTTAACTGGATCTGTATGATAAGCATGGGCAGCAGATGGCAGATCGCATACAAAGAAACATATATATGCATGCAGTAGGAAAATAGGAATGATACCAGTTTAGTTTTAAATACGAACATACTTGATTGAAGAATTTCTGTTGAGGGATAACCATGAAATATTAATAGAAGAATTGAAGGTTTGTTGTTTAAAGAACTTTTTAATGAAAGACCCAACTGTGTCTTCTTATGTCTGAGAATTGGATTTTTGGACGTCGACTTAAGTGAAGAGGACCTCAGAAGCTTTACTCCCTTCTACTAGATTTGCTATTATAGCCTAAGGAGGTGATTTATTGGGTACCTTGGTAAACGAATCTTAGGATCCCTAGAAGGAGTTTGAACAGAATCAATAATATTAATATTGGTAACACATTACACATAATTATTCAAGAAAATCGAAAATGTTATAGTTTAAGAGGAATGTTGTGTCATTTGCTGTATTATGGCAATCTGTTGCCACAAACTTCGTTTCTTTTCCCTTTCCTAATCAATAAGTCCTTCTTTCTCAATTCAGAAAGAGTCTTGGTCATATTTGAAGTAGAATGTTCTGTTACTTGTATGGTCCTTTCCGTATTATACCATTGTGTTCCTGCAATTATCTCAAAATCTTCGGTTCTTCTCCCATTCTTATTCCTTTTATTCTTTTTCCTCGATTCTTCCTTCCTTCTTGACTAATTCGTTTCTTATTTGAACATACTACAATTTCCTTTTCTTCTGCTTTATTCTTTCCTCAATTCTATATCTACCTTCGTTCTTTTTCTTCTGCATTTCTGCTTCTTCTCGAATCCTTTTACCTTCTTTCCCAATTCTTCCTTAATTTTAACATACATCTTTTTCTTTGTATCCCTTTTCCTCAATTCTTCTTTCCTTTTTGACTAATTCGTTCTTTATTTAAACATACTACAATTTCCGTTTCTTCTACTTTAGTCTTCCTTCAATTCTTCTTCTATTTTCGTTCCTTTTCTTCTGCATTTCTCCTTTTTACGCAAAACTTTTAAGCTTCTTTCTGAATTCTTCCTCAATATTTACATTCTTTTTTTTCTGTCTTATTCTTTCTTCTATTTACCAGCCTTCTTCCATTGATCTTTCATTTTTCTTGATATTTCCTCAGCTCTTTCTATCCTTTTAGTTCCATTCTTCCTTGCTTTTCTTCCTTTACATATTTAACGTTTCTTAAACTATCTTCCCTTTTCTAGTTTCTTTTCTACTTCCCAACTCTTTCCATTATTGTTCCCTCTTCCCGTTTTCTTCCTTATTCTTTCCTACTACCGTTCTTGTATCTTCCTTCCTCCTCTTTTAACTGTATCCTTCTTCCTTCTGTGCCTTAAAGTAAATCTTTAATGGAATTTAAATGTAAGAATTCCTTCCTTACAGGGCTTAATACCGACACGAACTCCAGCCTCATGCACCATAAGCTACTTCTAACTACTTGAGAAATGGACTAGCAACCTTTAACCAAAGACTTCGTCTGGTATCCCAGATTTTAAATGTTATTTTCTAGTTTCCCTTTCATACGAGCAATACCTGCTCCTGCTTGCGCCATTCCCTTAGACAAGCTTAAATGCTGTTCAACCGGACGCAAGATAATTTCAAAAGGTAAGTTTATTTTTTTTATAACCCTTCAATCTCATTACCCAGTTCATCAATCTTTTGAACATTTATTGAATACCTCTCAGCCATTTGCCCTTTTAATATCCCAATTAACGTTTCGAACATTTAACCAGAAAACCATCGACGTGTTGAAATGCATTAACTTCTATTGCTACCTCCTACTCGGTAATCGTAAGAAGAAAACCAAAAAACAAAAAAAAACTCGCCAAACGACTGGCGCACACATTTTCATGAATGAATTTCGATACCCATTTTCATCTTTCCTCCAACTCCTACATACGGAGACGGGCAGCCAGACAGACAGGGCCAGAGGGAGTTCGACGAGGGCCATCGGTGCCAACCTACTCGCGCATGCAAAACACGATTTACTATAAAGGCAAAAGTTGTAGACACAACAACAAACCACTTTTGACGTCTACGCGCATAGAAAAAATTGAATGAAGTAGCCCCCGATGGGGACTTTGGCTGGAGCTCTGGAGTTTGGACTTTTTGCAGAGACGCAGATCGTCGCCTTGGCCGTCTTTGGTTGGCTTCATTCATAAATGGCAATGGCAAAATGTTGGCTGGCTCTTGGCTGACTTGGCTTAGGTTGGCTTTGAATGGATGAGTCATCTGCCTGGAGCACGTGATGCCAACGCCATCGCCGTCGTCGTTTGCTGTTGCCATTGTCGAGGTGTGTCAATTAGCAGTTAGTTGTCGGAGGCGGTGGTTACCGCCGTCGCCGTTGCTGCTGTCGATGTTTTGGGCCTGAAGTCGCAGCCATAAGGCAATTGCATACATCGTCCTACTAATTGTGGCCACCAGAAAGACCCAAAGGTGACTCATCTGTGAAGAGAGTTGTGCAGTGTTTAAGATTTCATAACACTGGCAGTTCATTTTCAAATTAAAGTTTGAGAGGCTCTTTCTGGGTTTTCGAGACATTTAGAGCAGAAGTCCCTGCTATAGGATCTGGGAGGACAGAGCACACTCAGCCAATGATCTTTAAAGCTCTAATTAATAACCTAAGGAAAGCTTTCTGGCCTTTTTTATACATGTTTTCTAACATTTCCGCAGCTGCCAGTGGCAACTTCTCTGCTCATATGGCTGACCACTTTGCCTTAAAAAGAGATCCTCAATTGCCAAGCATTTGGAAAAAGAGCTATACACTCCTTAATACCTCTGTCTAGGCTTTAATTATTCTTTTAAGTACTTTCGCCCTCACTAAAGGGAAACGTCTTCATCGACACGCTTGGATAACTATGGAACTAGTTCCTTATGGCTCAACTCTACAAACCCAAACTGAAGTTTGCCATGTTATGAATGAAGTAACCAACTGTTTTTTTCTTTCTTTCTGTTTTTTGTTTCATGAGCTTCCTGCGCCGCAGACTTTTAACTCTCTGTCTGGGCACCCACATGTGTCCACATCCACATCCGCTTCTTCTCTATTTAATGCGGAAGAGGGCGGCATTCAATTCATTCGAAATCATTTGTATGCAGCTCTTTGGATGCTCCCCCCTACCGCCCCACGCCCTACCTACTTATGCCTACTCCACCCCCACCACTTCTACTCTAATCACGTGCTGGACGGGATTGGGTTTGGGATTGGCATTGTCGGCTCCCTTTGTGGCGCCCACAGCCGCGTGCCGGCTTTGATTAATTATGCAATGTTCAGTTGGTGTTGGTAGTTTGTGTTTGTATTTGGCCAATGGCAAACGAATTGGAAACTCTGTGGTTAACTGTCATTGTCATAAATGTTGCGCTCCATCATTCGTTGTCTGCTGTTGATGACCCACAAAAGTAGGATGCAAGAGGGATACGGCAAGTTGATTTTAGTGTAAATCATATGGGTTATGGGGTTCATGTAACTGAGTAATTACAGCTTAGAATGGGCAGTTAAGTGAACTATAATAAAAACGGGAAAGCTAAGCTAACTTTGTCTGTGCCGAAGTTTTTATACCCTCTTTAAAATTGCAGGATGCTACCGTTAAAAACAAAAAAGTTTTTCTAACTAAGACTGTTTTTCAGACCCATCTTTTGTATGGCAGCTATACCATATAGTTGTCCGATTTTAATAAAACTTGGTAGAATTATAAAAAAACAGAGAAAACCTACGATTACTAAGTTTGGAGACGTTTCCATTGAAAAGAAAAAAGTTTTATTTACTAAAACTAGTTTTTGAGCTATGAGATATAGTCATCCCATTAGGTTGGTTCTGACGTATTAGTTAGAGACTAGTTCGCGTAGAAGCAGACAGACAGACAGACGGACAAAGCTCAATCGACTCAGCTCGTCACCCCTGATCAAGAATATATATATAGTTTATGGGGTCGGAAATTAATATTTCTAAGCGTTGCAAACTTCTGGGCAAAAAATTATTATACCCTTTGCAAGGGTTTAAAAATGATAGGTAGCAGAGTGAGTTGAATGTTTTGAATATGTGGTGATTGGGGAACTTGGGATTTCCCTGGATGAACTTATATTTAAGTAAGTAAGAAATCGTTCCGTAGATTTCAATTTAATCAATGAAAGCTATGAAACCTATTCCTGCAACGGATCCAAACTATTCGAAACCAAAGATTTACTAACTAAATAATTATCTTATTTTGCACAAGTTTCGCTTTGAAAACTATGGCCACTCATGCATATGGCAGAGATTTGAAAATAAACCGAGTCCACATTGAATGCGCTTTCCTTCGACCCGGCCAAACAGTCCCCTCCCCAACCCAGCCCCATTCCCTTGCTGTGGTGGCCTCAACGCATTGCCCTTGAGCCATTCCAAGGAACTTAACAAAAGTTTATCCTTTCATTCTTAACTTTTGCCTTGATTTCTTGAGGTCCTTATTTCCTTCTCTTATTTATTGTTGTTGCCAGAAAGAGAAAATTCAATTGAAAGTTGCAACAAAAGTGGGAGGAGAACTGGTGCCGCCTAGTCGAGGGCAACTTGACTTTCAATTAGGCAGAGCGCTACTTGGTGGGTACGTCAATCATTTTTTGACTGAGGTGGCAGGCAGGTGTGCCTGCAGCTGGACAGCAGCTAATTCCTCAACTTGAAATGGCAACAATGGTCAGCCAGCTAAGGTTAAGGTCAAATTTCGTGCCAACGAACAATGCAGCGTTTTGAATATGAATATGAATGGAATCTGGACCGTAGGTGGACCAACTCCAATTACCCTCGACGGCAGCTGGAAACGCTCAATCGAATCCCGGACAGCCGCCACAGCTGCCCGTGCGCCGAGTGCGCCAATTTTTCAATATTTGCCAGGGGAATTCCAGGAATGCCCACCGAAATATGTTATCGCCAGCTTTTTATCATGGGTTCGGAGGAATAAAGCCGCGTCATCAGCGTAGATTGAAATAATTCAAAGTTGGCCAACTTGCCAAGTCATGCCAAAGTGGTCAAGGCGGGCGGCGGTAGCATTTGATCTTCTGATGAGATCGCGTGCGATAAGTAACGTCAATATTTGTGTTTTGCTTTTTTTTTTTTTTTTGATTTTATTTTAGCCTGGATGCAGAGGCCGATTATGGTGTGGTCCTTGTTAGTAGAGAGTCTAGGTCGGTCGGCGGTTCTTCCGTTTGAGGTTTCGACAAGTGGCTGTCCAATTTGTGTGTGTGTGTTTGTGTGGAGCATTTTGTTGGCTAATTCGTGGTTACCTGCGGTAAATTGGTCATTGGAAATGTGGGAAAACTGCAACCAGGTTAGAAATTTAACAAGTCACAGGATGGACGGAACAACATTATTTATTTTCAGTTTACTGCTGAATTTTGACGGATAAAACAGGCAGTTTATGGAACTGCTGACACGTTTCACATGGGTTAGATAAGAGTTCGGACAGCTTCTCATCTCCTTCATTCAATTCTCTAACTTTAAAATATTTTCACAGATTCTGTCTTTAGGTTTTGTAAAATAATATTTGGCATATTTGGTTCTTCATCCATTTTTAATCAGCTTATCCTTTGTTACATATATGAGAAATTTTAGAATGGGGAAACTTTACTTTCCCTTTTTCCTCAGGTTCGGGAAAAGATGCAGATGAGTTCGGTGTGAAAAATGTATTTATTTTCTTGAAGAAGATGTTATATTAATTAATGTTCCCGTTTCTATGAACCGATTGTTTCATGTGTCTTTTAACTTAAAATCTTAAATTTTCTTCAGTCTATTTTCTAAATAGGAAAGCAACTCCACAGAATTCACCAATACTTACTAAGCGATATCTGTATGCCAAATATTTCTTCAATACAAAAGTTTCAAATTATGCAAGTTAAATTCAAATTTCTAAGTGCATCTCTATAACTCATAACTCTTTGTGTGCTCACAATCACGACACGCACCCATCTCTAGAGCTGTTCATGGTCATCAAGTGCTGCCACATCTTTCAATGACAGCACGTGTTTGCTTATTTAGTGATCTAACAGAAAGGTTTTATATTTGGCTTATGATAAAAAGAGCTATAACATTTGGATAACATTAAAAACATTCGAAGTTCACACAATTCACCACACTGGTTCAGCAGATCTAGTTCCGCGGCATAAGCATATTTGCAGCAGGTTGGCAGCCCCAGACAGTCTCACTTATACCTGCAGCTTGGCAGCCCCTGCTATTGTCTATTTTGCCGGCAGCTTTTGGTCTTGAAGGAAGTGATTAATAAATTGTTTTTCTTTCTGAAGTAAATTGGTTTTTAAAGTTTACCAACAAAATGAGCTGCAGTCAAACAAGTGAAGCAGAAGCTGGTACTTCCGAAAACATGGAATTAGATATGGAGGCCATGGACAGGCAGGAGGAAGAGGGGTAAAATCGCCTGCATTTACTTACATACATTTGCAATTTGGCACTTCTGCAATCTCTAACAGTTCTGCAAGTGGCGAGGAAGACCCAGAAAACGACACCACCAATAACCAGGAGATGGAGCTTGCCAGCTATTGTTCGGAGGAGAATGCTAATAGCTTGCTCAAGCTTGTAATGAAAAAAAATCAGCTACCGGAGGTATGTACCTATATGTTGGAATACATAAGAACACGTGGTTGCTACCAAATGACATTGAGAATGAGTGTGGTTAGAATCGGTGTTAAGCAAACAGTACCATGGAATTACATGCTCTACGTATTATCCGATAGGCTATTTATTTGGAGACGGACTCTAATATATGCTTGTGTTGTTGCTCGAAAAGGTCGCACGCAAAATAAAATTGCAACAACAACTACGTGTGTGCCTCTCTTCTCTACTCTTGTATGTTGTGCTCTGTCCTCAGACTATCTCTTCATTTTGCTTACAACGGAAATTTTCGTCAAGAAACAGATTATTGACTTGATGTGTACTGACTATTAAATTATAGGATCCACTTTGATCTTCAAAAGCTTTAAATTGTCTAAGCTTTAATTGATAAACACCGGAAAAATGCGATTTTCCGCACATTTATCATAGAAGTTTAAGTTTTCCTGGTTTTTCCGATTTTATATACATCACTTAATGCGGTTGAAAATGCTTCCCTTTAAACGTTGTAAGTTAATTTGCATCATTCTAAGGACTTAACACAACTTTTAATTATAAATATTTACTCTCATCTTTCAATACATTCTTCTTTCAGAACATAGTTTCCGAATGGATTGATCTCTATATGAAAACTCCAGAAGCAGCATTGGTCACATTCATGCAATTTGTTGTGGAGGCCAGTGGAAGTCGTTATAAACTACCAGAAGACATGAGTTTACCATTTTCCTATACAGAAATATTGATAACCGCAACGGTTCAGTTTGAAAATGTAAGTTAGCTGTGAATTAATCAGAATATATCTAGCTTAATCCTGACTCTCTCTCTCTCACTGAACAGGTAAGCGTGTATTATCCAATGGTCATGAAGGGATCCGATTTCTTTATGGAAAAAGTGCGAAACTTTGTCCAAGCTCTATTGAGGTCCGTAGATGCCACGCCCATTATATTGGATGATGTCTTCTTGAAACATGTAACGGAATTTGTGACTGCTTGTTCACAGTCGAAAGTGCGTCCTTTCAGGCATACCGGAACCATGATAGGTAAGATCAATATTACTTGATTACTCGCTCCCCCTCTCTAAAGTTCCTTCTTAGGTCTCAAAATGATGACCACTTTGAACGATTTAACCGCAGTGGAGAATTCCAAACTAAAGGCACTTTGGCTTCAAATGTTTGAGTCTCTATTTTTGGAACGAAGTCGTGATGTAGTGGATGATATACGTCAACTCTGCATAGTTGAATGTGCCCTTTGGTTACGCAAGTATCCCGAATGCTTTCTTCAACCCCAAAAGATATCACACTTGTTTGAAGCTCTACAAGATGACTGTGGCAAGGTGCGAGAGTGCAGTCTGAAGGCTCTAATCGAACTGTGCGCCAAGGAGAATCTACAGAATGAATTCCTACAAATGGGACACAAATTTAAACTCACTTTACTGGCCATTAGCGTGGATAGGGAGAGTGAACTGGGAGAGCTGGCCATACGGCTGCTGGTTCAATTCTATCGCATCTCACCCGATATACTCAACGAGCAGCAATATCAAGTTATCGAGCAACTTCTATTTGCCAGCAATCGTTCTTTGGCTCAATCCGCAGCTGTTCTACTTAAGCTGCGACACTTCAGTGAGGAGAATGTAACGGTTTCGCAGCGTCTACGCTTGCTAATCGAATTTTTCTGCAAGTTTGGGGAATATGAACATGCTGCCTACTTGGTTGATGCGCTTTATGACAACAATGCCATAGTCCTAGACTGGTCCACTATGGTGCAGTTGTTAATGGAGGAACCCTCCAGTTTGGATGCAAATGAAAGCTCTGTTCTGATTGAAATCCTTTTCCGAGGAGTGAAACAGGCCACAACTGGTGAGATACCACCAGGACGTTATACCAAAAACTTAATCCGCAAGCCCAAAATTGGAGCCAAGAAGTTGGCCACAGAAATTCTGGCTCCAGCCCTACCCTTACTCCTCTCAAGGTATGCCGATTGCAGTGCAGATTTGGAGATTTTGATTGAGTTGCCTCAGTGTTTAGATCTTCTGTATTACCAGGAGGTAGAGGCTAATCAGACACAGCTGCAGTTGCTATTGGAGCAGCTGAAAAAGATAATGTTCGAGTCCCATGACATTGCGGTATTAAAAATGGGAGCTTCAACGCTGGAACAAATCTATAAAATACCCTCGACTAAGTCGCATTGCAAAGAACTGCTAAACACCGCAGTGACCGACTATAAAATCTCCTGTAAGACCTGGGAGGATATGGCTAAGCCGCCGTTTTTCGAGATGGGTCAAGTCTTGAAGACACGTTCGCGTCGCCTTTTGGACAATCTACGTTTATTAACCGCTCTCCATGGCCACTTTGATCTAAGTCAGTGGAATTTGAGTGATTCTGTGATGTCCAGTCTGCGGAGGGCAGCACAAGATTTCGAAAATAGCATAGGCAGGCAGCCCGAGGCCTTGACACTCTACCTCCAGGTGTGCTATTTAAATCTGAGTTGGGATTTGATGAAGTTTCAAGCATTGGTGACAAGTAACACGGCTTCGGATGATGAAATGGCGCCACTAAAAGAACGTTTGGATTCGTTTCTCTATTCGTCGTTTAGTCTGGTGGAACACAGCGATATTATTGAAATCGGAAGTGATGTAAGTGGCTGGATCTGCTTTCCAAGCTCAAAATAACGCTTAATTAACAAATATTCCAGGCCTTCATCTTCTCGTGCGATCTAATCGTTCTGTTTGGAAATCCGCTGCTTCAAAATAAAACCTCATCTCGACGTTCCCTGCAATATCAATCCTCGATCAATGAGTATGAAATCTTGGAGAGTTTCCTCATGCGGAATGTCTTTGAGCATGCAGATCAAGGAGCTGCTGTTAAACTACTTCGAGAAGATTATTTCGATGAGCTGCAGGCAAAAAGAAGGGTACTCTCTAGCTACTGCAAGTTGGTGGCCTTCAATCTGATGCCCACCATGCGAGCTTGCATTGTGTTTCAGTTTTATGAGAAGGTAAGATACTGAATGATTAAAAACAAAACTATTCCTAATTCCCTTTTCCATGTTTAGTACCATGCCGCCTTTGGCGATATAATGCGAGCCACTCTGGAGCGTGCCTTGGCCATCAATTCCATCAACTATGGGATGACCCTGCTGCACACTTGTCTGCTGCTTTACAAAAAGATAATGGTCGCCCATAATGGAATGTCTGTGGAAGCCTCTCGATCGGCGAACTTCACCGAGTTGATCAATTTGGCCAAGCGCATGGCTGAAACTTACAACTCTAGTCGGCTCAAGAATCGTCAGAGCGTTGTTGCCCTACATCGTTCTGGCATTATGTTCGCCTCAGAGGTGGTGCCCGTCGAGCCAAGTGCTGCTCCCCAAAATCTTCTATTTCTGAGTGTTTTACTAGAATTTGTGCCGCAACTGCTGTCCCAGGATAAACTTGATATACTTAAGTTTATACAGCGCATTGAACAACCTGCGTTGCCCTCGTGCAATCGCGAGGAATGGCAGCCATTGCAAAAGTATCGCTTGGCCCTGGAACTGGCTCTGAAAAATAGTTGCCGTCGTAAGTGGATAATGTAGGGGTAAAATTATTTTCCAAAATTTCACATTTTTCTACCATTTGCAGGTGCTGAACTAGATGAGTTTCTGGGCCAAAGTCAGAATACTTAATGGGAGGAGTTAGAAGCTATAGGCCACATTCTTCCAACAAGTAACTTTTCTAATACATAAATTAATTTACATTTCACTGGCTATGAAAATGCCACCAATTTTATTATAATTTGGATTTTGGATATCTTTAAAATAAATCAAAGGATTGTCTGAAATAAAGTAAAGCCAATTCAAAATCTATACCGGAGAATCAAATTGAGTATGCACTGTACTCAAACCAGATATTTCTAACTTGAAAGAATATAGACAATAAACATCTTCAGTTTAATTGCTGTTTCAAGGGACAACCGCGGAGCTCAAAAAGTGGTATTTTCATAGACACCGAAGACAACAATAAACACAATAAATTTCGAAATTTTGATTTCTCTTCAGCTTTGCCGCGAGCATGGGAGAGAGACAAAGAGTAGAGCGAAAACATACGAGGTCATATATCATGACTTGTGCTATGCACAGTCACAGCGAATCAACTACAAATGCGCTGTGCGCATATAGGCCGTGTTCTAAAACGAAATCAATTAAGTTTCCCATTAAGATGAACAAGTGAACATTTTAGAGATCTTTACCCTTGCTCCACTGGCATTTTTTTCTGGATTTGGTATAAGGAATGAGTTATGTGTATTTTTTTTATGGGAATGAATGTCCTTTCGTCAGTTCGTCCGTAGGTCAAAGGCTGAATGATCCATCCTTTTTCCACTTAAAAGCCTGACTTTCAATCAATATGCTAGAAACAGCTGCTGGTGAATGGCGTTGCCATGGGTGGAAAGGGTTTTTGCTCAGAGGGAGATTAGTTTGGCACATTGGGTGAAGTTTGTATAGTTTGTAACAAATTTTCGATGCCTTGTCCAGATATGGAAGGGCTGGCACTTTTATTTAGCACAGAAAAGCTACCCCATAATGTATTTATATGTTCTTGATCAGCATCAACAGCAGAGTCGATATAGAAATGTCTGTCTGTCCGTATTTACACACAGAATTTGGAAATAGCGTTATATCTTCCACATGCGTACCTTCTGTACATGTTTAGTAATGAGTATTATTTATCGATCCGCCATAGAAATAGTAAAAATTGGTTGAACGATATCCGAGTTATAGATAAAACAAATATTAATGCTGGGCAGCACCGGCTGGAACAGCATTGGGCAGCATTTTATACTCCCTTAAACTTTGTGAGAGGTCTTAGAGTATGTTATTACTTTCTTAAGTGTTTTGAATGTAGTATTTTTTAGAACCGCGAGTAATCGGTGGGTACATAAGTAGTTCGATTCCTAGGTTAAGGCTCAAAAACTATACCAATTACCATGTTAAAGAGAGAGTAGCATAGCAGTACTCACACATTAATTAAAGCAACTTTTTACAAGATTGACAACTGTTCCAGAACCGAGCCTTGTTGAAACATTTCGGATTTGACCATAGGTCAATACAAGGCTTCGAAATCGATCTTTTGACCAAGCTATATTTTGTAGGGATACGAAAATTCAGTATATTTGTCACCCATTAATTGCATTCATTTTAGCTTTTAAAACATTTCTTTTGACCCCAGCTTTTGCTTGCCTTGGCCAGCCGGACTGTACTTGACTTTACCGTTTAAATTTAAATTTTAACCAAAAAAAAAAGAACAAGCCATAAATTCATGTTAATAACAGTTGCAGCGCGCCCCCCCCCAAAAAAAAACACACACACATACAGATAGACACTTGATGATGCCCAACGGCAACTGGCCATAAATATAAACCAAATGGGTTGACAGTTGGCAAGAGTCGGTGAAGAAACCCTTCCGAAATGTGAACTCCCAAAATAGTCCGGCACAAAGTTTGTGGCCAGAAATTTGATATGAATCAAGTGCCACGTGTCGCCCTTTTTTTTTTGTTTGCAAAAATTCGGGGGCGACAACTGTTCTTGGCCCGGGCAGAGGCGCAGGATCGACGACGACGACAGATGCGCGTGTCGGGGGCATGACCGAGAAACTGAAATTGTGTTACACTTTCGTTTAAAAACAAGAAACTAATCGGCGGAGCGAAGGAGCGTGGTGTGCTTATCATGGGCAGACATCAATCCAGAAGACTCGAGGGAGTAGGGAGTAAGGTGGAGTCGGAGGCGGTAACGCATCTCGTTAAACCGCAACCGCAGGGGCCAACGATCCGTTTTGTTCATTGCTGATTTGGATCTGGGCATCAGCACATCTGTGATCAGGTTCCGTTGCAAGAAGCGTGAAATGCAATTGCCTTGGCCAAGGGACGAACATGGCTTAGCGGTTGTTTTGCCCGTTACGCGAAATTAATGGCCCTACCTGCCCAAGAAGCGTGCCTGGCTGGAGATGAAGATCCAAGGATGGGCCAATTAAGATCACCATAACCAGCTGTTATTGCTCTCAGCCTCAGCCGTGTGTGCTTGATGCCAGGATCTCCCACAGATGCGCTATAATGGAACACAGCAGAGCCGGTTCGGTTCACCAGAACCGTTGGTTCGGACGTTCAGCCACCCAACTTGGCCATTGTTGATTATGACACTTGAACGTCTTCGTAATTCGATATCTCGACTGGCACTTCTTGGCATGTGCCAAGGAAATGGACATTGAAAACCAAAACCAGAAGTGACCCAATGTCCACTTGAATTTCAATTTCTGAAATTCTTCCATTTTCGTTTTTGGCGCGCAGCACACCTCGCCGGGTTTCGTGGCCGGGTGTCAAAGGCCGTGTTAGGTTCATGCATCCTTTTCAAGGCAAAGTTGCGAGTCAATTTGTCAGCGACCCGGGCATTGAAATTGAAAATTGTTAAGCAGGCGACGGCGGCGTCTCTGTCGATCTGAATGGGACATGGAAATTCGATACATTCGGCAGCCACAGAAGCAGCCGGAGCAGGGATAACAGCGGCAGCTGCATGCAGGCCAAGGGCCCTGTGCGTTATTATGCAATCTATGAGATATGAGTTGTCAATGGAGATGGCAGTTGCAAAAAGCTTTTAAACTGCAAATGGCAAATGGTAGTGGCAGAGCAAGGACGACGAAGATCCTGTCAATGGCAGTCACTGTCAAATGGTTGCAACATTCAATCATGGAATTTCAATTGAAATGCATTTCGACAGGAAATGAAAGGTAGAAAATGCAAGTAAATTCCAGTTATTGGTTGTGCAATAATGAAATCTTTCTGTGGTCGTGTGTTTGCGTGTGTATATGGGGTTATTGGACAGAATGCTGGAAATTTACATACATTCGTTCGCTATTAAAGCGCTGTGGTTTATCAGAGAATAGATCGATTGCATTAAAATGTCAGTGTTGGTTTTAGGTTGACAATTCAGTGCCCAAACAGAAGAGGTAAGCAATTTCTTCTAATATTTTAAGGGTTCTCTGATAATAATCTGGGTTTGTAGGGATGAGAAAGTTTACTGAGAAGGAAGATCAAGGACAGTTTCTTTACTGCGGAGGATATAAAAGAAATCGTTTGATTTCTCAATTTTTTTTAGGGAAAAGCTCGCTGACTTTGCTTGCTAAGATAAGGAAAGGAAAATGCTTATTCCTTTTTACTATGTAATAGGCAGCAAACATACGTCTTTATTCTTGCCTTGAGGCGCGGAATGCTACTGAATGCGAACTTATACGAATGTTTCTAAGGCTAGGTACGGCTCAGTCAAGCCATTGCCACTTACAAAATCTATTTCAAAGTTTGTATTCATTACACAAAGCTGTGCAAAGTGCTGCCCATCGCTGTGCCAGCTGGTGCTGCCCAGCAGAAATGTTTGTTTTTTCTTTAACTCCACAATAGTTCATCCAATCTGAAGATTTCCTTTTGCAGATCCATAAATAACGCTGATTACTAAATATGTTTAAAAGGGACGAACCTTTTATCCATGAAATTGAGCAAAATATAACAGATTTTCCAGAGAAATCCATTTGAAAAAGGGGAAAACTAAAGCATCGCTGATCCTACCACCACAAACTAACTAATTGCCACATCAATCAATAACATGTTTCCAACATTTCTCACTGGCCACCTCTAGTTCCTCTTCTCCATGGGAGATATGGTTTTCCTAATCGTTCGCTTACAAACAAAAATCCTTCAAAATGCCGTCAAGTTGCGTGTAAAAACATGAATCCTGCGATTCATCAACATGACAGTCGGGGTTGGTCCTACTGGCTCCTGCTACTGCTGCTACTACTTGTGGTGTGTGCCGTCTCGTCCACGACAAGCGGGGACTTTCATTGATGAATGTGAAAGAAATTTGTAGATTGTCAATCAGGATCTAGTGATCCTCGACGTGTGCTATGGACGGCCTGTCGCTTCACGGAGCTGACAGCAAACACGCGGTGTGTTGCAGTCCTTTTGCCTATTTGCTGAATTGTACGAGTAGTTGTTATTGTTATTGTTTCTACTCGGTGGCTGCCTAATGTCTTGGCAAATAAGGCGCGCCATGGCTGGGTGACTCCTGTTTGTATGTGCGAGTGTGTGTGTGTGCGGGTGAATCAGTTGCCTGTTTACAAATGTGTCGCCAGCGCGTAATACAATCCTTGCTGCATAGCAGGATGCATGCGACAGCCGTCGCCGGCTTGACAAACCAATAAATACCACTTAGATGCAGTCTTAAGGAGCGCTTACCCCCGCTTACCTACAACTGCTGCTGCTCTCTGCTCCCTGCTCCTTGTGTGTAAACATAGTCATGTGTCGGCATGTCGCCGTTTTGAACATATGTGTGGCCCTTTGACACGAACGCAAATGAGGTCTAAGGTGAGCTGAGTGATCCTGAGTAAGTTTTAAAGAAAACTATTGAAAATGTTGAATTTTGGGATTTTCTGGAATCGGCAAACTAAGTTTGAAATTAAACCAAATGGCCTATGTTAAGGTTTACATGGAGTTCGTACCCCGCAGAAGAAATGATCTCAAAAAGGGCTCCCTTCCCATTCAGAGTTCGTGTCACGGTTATATCTTCAAGGCAGCTGATCCAGCCAGGACACGCATAAATTACCACACACCCACACGAATACAGATTCCTTTCGAATCCGTTCCGCTGACTGTTGCTTTCTAATCCCTGATCCTTTGCACCCCTGCACCTTTTGCTCCCCATTAGCACGCGTCCAGTTGGGACTTGCGCACGCGCACACACGCGCACACACACACACACACACGAATCCACTTGAAAAAGGATACCAAAACACAAGGTGGGGGCAATACTCAAGCTGCATAAATGCGACTCAAGTGCCTCGCAAGGACTTGGGTTAAAATTAGTCGAGCCCTGTCAACAAATCTGATTTACGTTTTGGGGTTCCCGCCATCTGCGACTTTGGAATCCCTGCCAGCTTTGCTCCTTTTTCCAAATTATAATTTTTAGTGGCAATCTAATTAAGCAATTACAAGCGTGTTTCGTGTTGGGTTTTCTTTGAAAGTGTTGATTTATTTAGAGATGCGACCAAAGAAGAGCAGATGCTCGCACCCAAATGAGATGTGGTAAGGTGAGGGGAAGCATACTATCTAATATGCACAGACCATGAGCATGGTTGTGAATTGAATCACATAATCTCTTTGATTATGATGAAATTTTTGAATGCTTTTGGAATTTATTAAAATTTTTCCATATTTAGGGCCGACTTCTCATCTTATACATAACTGCTATGTATCAGATAAACTAAGATTTTGCTCTGTTATTTGTAGGTTTATGTGACAGAAAGCTCTATGTAGTAGACTAGAAAATGGCCCTTGGTTTTTTTTTTCCAAAATATTTATAAAATTTTACTCGCAAATAATTTGGAAAAATATTTTCCAGAAAATTCCTATTTAGGCCAAATTCTGTTTATGTTTTGGGAGATTTGGGCTACCAGTGTCTGGTCTTTCTACAAACGTGGGGTGAGCTCTACGAATTGATATAGTTGGATCAGTGTAGATTTGACATTTCTATATCAAAGTTGAGCCTTTTTGTACTTCTAGGGGCCGATTCTACATAGCCTTTACGTGTCAGATATACTAATATTATGCTCTGTTATCTGTAGGATTATGAGACAGATATGTAGCTCTATGGAGATGATTAGAAAACGGTCCTAAAAGATTCTTAGTTATAGTTAGGTCCTAAAAGATTCTTAGTTATAGTTCAGCAGTTCAAACTTTAAGTGTAGGGCCACCTAATACTAGCAAGCTTTACTTTTTTCACATACATTAGAAATCTTAAGCAAGACTGATCTGCCCAACAACTCATAACTGATTCAGTTCGAGCTTTTTAGGTTATTGCAAGGTTTTTGGAACGGGACACATATTTTTGAAAAGGATTTCGGTTTAAAGGCGTACTTTATACCATCTGTTTAAGAAACTTGACTATTCTCTTCACCTTAAGCCTAAAATATAAGGAATGGAATCGGTACTTCATCTATTAAAGACCGAACGAAATATAAATTTCAAAAAGATTTTTCCACTGAGAACCATTTTCCGACCGATCGTTAGTAGAGATTTGAGAAAACATTGTAGACTTATGTCAAAACATATCAAATATGGTAGCATTAAAAAAAAGTGAGAAAGTTGTTTCCAGCTCGACTGAAATATACACTGTACCAGCAAAAGTGTATGCTCTGTATGAATTTGGATGCTGCCGTTCCAACTGAAAGCAGCGCTGCTAAAGCGAACATTCTTTTGCTCATAGCGCGACTCCCGCTCATCTCTTCTTTATCAATACTTTGGCGAATTGATACATAATATCAATTACTATATATGTCTAGCAGGTACAAACCATCTAAAACTGTATTCCAAATTGTAATTTTCTAGTTTTATGTACAATTTCTCTTATGTCTTCCCTCAATTCTTTTGCAAATTTCTAAACGTCTTTCCTTTTTTTTTTTAAACTTTTCTCCAATCGTTTCACTTCACTACCAATGCAAAGAATGGAGGGGGGGAGGGGAGGGTCTCGCATAATCGTAGCATTAAAAATCGTCGGTTTGACATTTCCGGACAGTTCAATTAAATGCAATATTTATGGCGCACCGGTGTCAGGACACGGACACGGACCACAAAGTGTACAAATTAGTTGACTACCAACTGACCACTGCCGGCCACAGATGGTCGCACGGCGAAGATTAAGCGAGAGTGTCACTTTGATGCATAACGCCAGTGACCCAATGTTGGTCTGGTCAGGTCTCAAGTGGAGTGCAACAGATGCCGGGTGAAAAATTAATTACAAAGCCCAAAAACCTGTCATTGCAGAAATTAATAAAAATGTGTAAGTTATGGATGATTCCACAGCTGACTTCCAGTGCCCCGCCAGTTGACATCCCTCCCACCGAACAATTAATCATTTGATGGGACAAACATTTTTATGATTTTTAACGACTGCCGTCCGTCCGTCCGTCCTTCAGTCCGTCCTTCGGTCCGCTGTCAACACACACAGAGCCTTTTCCGCAGTGGTTTTCATGCCTTCGCATGGGGACTCGTAAAATTGTTTGGGAGCCATCAAATAGATTTATTATTGAAAATATTTGGGATGCCCTTTGATTGTCATGGTCGTTGTCCTTTGTTGTGACAGGGCGGAGGAAACAAATGTTGTGTTAAATTTATTTTATTGCATTTTTCGGTATTTTATGATGACTCGGCGCGTTCTGTTTCATTTATGTTTTGATATTGTTTATACCATTTTTCGAGGCGTTCGATTTCGATTTGAGGGCAATAAAAGTGCAAATGGTCCTTTGGCACAGGAGCTGCCAGAGCAGCTGTCGCTTAGGTCTTTGAACTGTATGAAAACATCAATGAAAGTGCCTTTCGGGGGGAGGGGTGGTGGTGATGGTGTGGAACGTGCCTTGGGAGACAAGTGATTCGATGCAAGTTTGTTTCCATAAAATACTGCAGTGTCAGCTTATAGACTTAATCAATTACTGTTGGGCCAGTACCAAGCCGAATTGGATACCCCATAGTAAATGTGGGACTCCTGCCTAATTGTGCCTATTTTGTGGCAGTTTCTTCACTTCATATTTCCCTTCATTTGTGCCTCCTTTAAGCTCATGTTACCAAAGGTAGCCACACAGCTTCCCTTTACAGTAGCCAATATCGATTGATTATCTTTATGGGTCTCCACTCTTGGCACTCATTGTTCATTCAAATCCTGAACACAACACTAATTAACCCTTGTAGCTGAAGAGATGGATGCACGAGATGGGATGGGATGGGAGGGGGGAGGGTGGGGGCAGCGGGTGAGCATACACAACAACACCTTTACACATAATTAGAGGCCTGTTGACTGCACCGACAATGAATGAGATGTGTGATGTGTGTGCATATGGTTTGGTAAACACGTCCATGTCTATGTCCAGCCGGAGCAGCCATTCATTAATCCACATAGAAATGCCAATGCCAAGGCAAGGCAAGGTAAGGCGTCGGCTGCGGTGACCACATATGCCCAATGCCAATGCAAACGGCGGCACAACACCAAAGACCGCAAGAGGTCTATTAGCCACAATAAAGGGGCAAGGCGCAGCAGCATCGGCAGCAGCAGCATCTTTGTCTCTCACTCCGAAAGTTCTATGTATTATGCAGCTATGCAGATGAATGGGTTGCTTGGGTTGATGTTTGGGATGTGTGTGTGTTTACCCGCGCCAGATGCCATTACAATGTAAATACAACAAAAGTTCAGCTCGACAATCTTGAATGCGGGCCTGGGGATTGGGGGGAGGCGCACGTAGCTAGACATTTCATTAGGAGCCCCAAAGACGTCTTCATCTCTGAACAATTGATCAAATATCATAATTTATCAAATGACAATGCCAGAGGCGGCTACGGCGGCGGCCTCTATGAGCCAACATTCTCGATCTTCGACTTGTTTACTTGCCCCAATCCCCACACCCGGCCCGGCACCGCCACACCACCACACACATTCGAAAGCTACAACTTAATTTATTTGAACAATTTAGTCTGACACAACACACAACCGAACCCAAAAGATCCGAACCATTTTAGCTGGTCCGTTGTTGTTCGCTTATTTATTTCGATGAAGCTATCAAAGCATCTATTTAGCATAATTGCAGCGGCGACCAGAGGAGATGAGCATGATGATGATGATGATCATGATGATGATGATGGCCATAATGATGGTGTGTGGGGTCTGTGTGTAATCCTAGATAAGGTACAGTGGGTCAAATATCAAATGAGTTTAAAGCGTTTCGGAAATGGGGACACACGGTTGAGGTAATAGAGATCTTTGGGACCATTGAGATATGCTCAGTTGATGGCATATTTTAGGGAAAATCTCATCTCCAAAAGAAAAGTGGGTTATTATAAGATGTGAAACTTGAGACTTGGACTAAAAGGTAGTCTCGAACAACAGTTTAAGGTTTTCGACTAGAAAACTCTGTGTCACAGTTACTCAGCGTATATTTTGTTTGTGCAAAAGTAGGTACTCAATTGCTTACACAGGGAATACTTAAATCCAGGGTTTGTAAATCATGATTAAAAAGTATTCCATTGACATAACCTTCAGCTTTTGATAACCTTTTTTTTGGCATTCCCTTTCCAAGTTTTTTTCTTTTTTTTTTGTAAATTTGTGTAAGATTTTGTTGTTGTTAATGGAGCTCTAACACTCTAAATTGATTTCGTTTTTGTGGAAAATGGAGAAATACGAGAAAATTCAAAAACTTCACGAGGTGGCGGGCATTGATCCTCAGGCGGGTGTGAAATGTTGCTGCAATTGCAAACGGAAACTGGATCCCTATCAGCTGTTCGACGAGAATATCGAAGACATCTCAAAGAGTCTGGCTCAGATCATGCTCATCTGTGGCATCAATACCACCAAATCCTTTCAGGCCAGATCGATCATCAAGCGTGCTTTCGTGTATCATGAAAAGTTGCGCACCCGTTGCCCTCCCGAACCATTGGCCAACTCTCATCTCAACAGGGATGACATGCTGCAGGCATTGCGTCTGAAGTGTTCAATGGAGCGGGTGGAGGCCATGTTGGTCTATGCCATTATCAAGCGAGCTTTCAAGGCCTTCTTTCATGGCAAGTCAACGACCGGCAACAGTATACGCAATCCCATTGTGGATGCCATGGCTGTGCATAGTCAGGAGGCGGCCTGGATGCATGCCGCCTATAAGACGGCCCGCATCTTTGATAACTACAAGGCGGCCTTCTTCTGGGCCCACAAATCCTACGAGAAGCAAATCAATCTGGTGTACTTGGCATTGTACCGTCGCATGAGCGCCCGAGCTGATCCACTTTTGGTGCCCGGCTGCCCGTGTCGCGGCTGTGTCAAGCATGAGGTACCGGGTTATCCCAAGGCTGGTGAGCCGCCTCGAGAGAAATTCAAGCTGGCCGATGTGACGGCCTTGCCCGAGGATTGCCTGCTCTGTGGCCTGCAGGTACCCAAGATGAAGGACCATAACAATAGGGTGAAAGTGAAACCGCCGCGTCCCATTCTCAATCATGAGCTGAGGCTGCCACGTTGTGAGCAGTGCAACTCACCCTTTCTGATCTGTGAGTGCAATATTGATCAATTGACGGGAGAACAGTTTGGGGAATGTGGTCAGGACTCGTACAAGGTGAAATGGTATCGTCTGGAGCAAGAGATGCTGCCGAAGACGAAGAAGCCGGCAGACACTAGCTATGAGGAAATGCAAGAGCCCTCAATAGATTGGGAGAATCATCATTGTCCCATTGACTGCAAACATGATAGCAGCGGCGACACCTCGGATGTATGCAAAACCGATCAATCGGAATCCGAGGGCAGCAGCCTATCGTTTGAAAGTTGCACGGGGGGCACGGATGAAGATATGGTGGGTAAACTGGAGGATTATCTCAATCAATTGTGGGCCGAGGAAGTGGCAGCCAAAAAGAATCCGGATACCTATAAGCCGCATGTGATACAACCGCCGCGCGAGGCCTGCGGACGTTGCCAGGATTGAGAATTGTAGTCTCAGTTTTCTCTGTTAAATGATTTTGGCTTTATTAAAAATTTTGATCAATGGACTAGACTAGACGAGCAAATAGCTCGCATCCGCACCCATTCGATTGGACTCTCGTCTACTCTCTGTCAACACCACAATTCCTGGCGATCGCCCACATGGCAGCCAACTTGCCACTTGGGAGCCGGCGCTTATCGCGCTTTTGCTGATCGCGCCTTGACAATGGCCACTTAAAATGCCATTGCCAGGTTGTAATCGTCTCTAAATTGCTGCCACCTTCGGTTTTGGTTTCGACTGACTTTAGCTTCTGTTGTCATCATCAACATCTCCGGCCACCGCCGCCGCCGCCGCCCCCGCCTCAGACTCCGAAGCTCTTACAGTAGGTTCCACATAAATCGCTCACATTATCTAAGCACTTGCATCTGAAAAGGGGGAACAAGGAACATTGCGAGTAAGGCACGGGCCTGGTGCTGCTGCTCCTGCTTCGTCGTCGTCGCCTGCTTATCAATCTTGGCTCATCTGCACGCAGTCAGCGACGCGAACATCTTCTGCGAAAAATAATTCCCCAACTTGTCACATTTTGTAAGATTCTGAGGACGTGGACCGATGCAGACGCCTCTGCGCCAGGGATTGGCAATTTTGCGTCTGCCGTTGGAGTCCTTGACTGGCAGTTAGACTATTTTTGGCAGACTGGGTCTGTGGCTGGTTGGTTGGGCTCTTCCCTTTGTGTGCCATGTTAACTGGCAGTCACATTTGCATATAGATTTATTTTTATAGTTGCTGCAATGGATTGCAAAACGATGTTGCCGAAGTCTGTGAAACTATTTGTGTGAGTTCGAATGGTTGGGATGGAGAATGGATGGTGATCTAGCTAGGACCTAGATCTGGGAAGCTTTGTTGAATTCTCTATACCAATTCGCTCTTCCACCACTTGCCCACAAGTCGTATACTTCATATTTTCTGCTTGGGGAAACTACCGACTCCTGCTTTCCCCATACTTTGCACTTGCAATCACATCATTTCCATTCAATTACCAAATAATCATTATTGAGTATTTGGTAATATTTGCTCATCATTTCTCTTGCCAAATTCCTTAATTATGATATTCTCACATTAAACGAAGCATCGACATAAGTTTCCCACTTGGTATGGACACTTGAAATGGCATATTACCCCAGATTACCCAGTGCCATGTGTGTGTGTGTGTGTGTGTGTGTGTGCGTGGGAGTAAACAAAGCTCTTGCAGTCAATGGAGGAGACCGACGCGCCGGTTTGGGGCGGGCACAACATATCGATGTGGCAGCAACCATTGAACTCTTCAATAGCAATCCAATTTGCCTCCAATGCAAATGCGGGGATGGAGTCTTGCAGCTGAAACAGAAACTTGAAGTTCGCTTTGATTGTGCTCTCAGGGCTTAATAGTCTTTTTATAGCTGCACTTTTTCAACTTCAATTAATGAAGTGTCGAGTTGTTAACACCAAAACACAAGCGGTACACCCCTCTACGTCTATTTCCAAACATTTTGCCCATCTAAAATAAAGTACCAAAACGCTGGGGAACAAGCTCTGGGAGCACTGCAGGTGTGGGCCGGGCCGAAAATGTAAACAAACAAATTAAAACGAGCATCGGCAGCAGCAGCAGCAGCAGCCCTCGGAGACCGTCAGGTGAGAAAACGGGCACAGCTCGTTGGGGAGAAGGGGGAGGCAGTGGCAGTGGCTGAGGCTGAGGCAGAGTCTGGTGCATTTTCACGGCAGCGCCAAAAGCAAACAAGCGACTGTATGTACAGCTCCAGACAGAAGCAGAAGCTCTTTAATCCTCAAACTTTTAGGTAGCACTTTGCGGTTTACGAGGCAAACCAAAGAGATATCGGCATATCAAAGTGGAGGCAGAATGGGTAGGGGTGTGGATGGTGGTAGATTTTTGGCGACACTTGGTGGTGATAAAGATGTTGAGCGTTTAATTGTCCATTAGGTAAATAAAATGGAGAACGACAGAGTTAAATATATATTTCAAAGAGGTTTGCTTTTATGGCGGAACAGTGGAGTCAAATGCTCACGAATTTGGTTAAAAACTTAGAAGCCCATTGCCCAGTTCCGGTACGGTTTCTGCACTTTTGAAAGCACATTGGTTCGGTTCGGTTCGTGTTGCACCCAATTACTTTTACTGCCAAGCTCTTCCCATACCCATTGTACTTCCATTTCATACCTTACCGAAAATGACTGTGGGAAAACGCTTGGATCGTCAAATGGAGCGCCGCCGCAACGCCAACGCATCCCATGAGAAGTGTGTGTAGTGAGAAAAATGTTAATGACAAACCTGTTTGTCAATTAAACAACAAAATATTGTAATAGTTGATAACAGAATGGGCAAACAGAGCAGCCGGCTCCGCTATGAGAACTTCCCAGAACAGCCAGAACAAGAGATGAGAGGGAATAACACAACCTGGTTGGGCTGTCAAGTCCAGAAAGGGCCGAAAGGGCCGAAAGGCTGTGGGGCCCAGTTCTTCGATGTGCTTGACGCCCGTCGTCCGTTTCATTATCGCCTCGCCTTCAACTTCAACTTTACCATGTCTCTGGCTTATTGTTAAGTGAAGCATTTAACTTATAAATATTGTGTTCTGTGTGTGTGTGTGTGAAGAAGAAGAGCAGTGTGTTCTCTGTGTGTGTGTGTGTGTGTGTGTGTGCAGTGATACCGTTTTGAAATGCGTCCAGGGAATGGAGCACTTCAGCCACAGCGCTGTGAAATATTTCCCATGACAATTCTGTTTGTTTTTCGTGCATTGTCTGAGTCTGTCAGTGCCGCCTTGGCACCTACTCACCTCCTCACCCCCTCGCCACATCAACCAAACGCTGGCACAGAGACATCGTCGCCCACTCAGTTGGCCAGGTCCACAACATGGGATAACAAGTGAGCTCGCTCTATTTGCTTTATCTATGCCCATTGGCTTTCTGTTCCCAGGCTCGAGTGATGGCATAACAAAGCCTGCCCTGAGACTAAATGGTCATCCTAATGGCTCACACACGGCTATTCCAGCAGACTTGGGCCGTTGGCACGAGTTGGCATCCGAGGCATCCCAAAAACAAGACCCAAGAACCAGTTGCAAAAAAATGAACACAAAAAAAAAAAAAAAACAAGAATAAAAAATATAAAAAAAGGAATTTCTCAATTGAATTGGGGATTTTGTTGACGGGCTTATGCACTTTCAGTATATACCCTTTTTTTTTGTATTTGTTTCGTTTCTAACGCTTTACGGCCGCGGATTTACTTTTCTTTGTTGGAGAAAACAAAATAAAGCAGTACGGAATCCAGTCCGGAACCGAAATGAGTTGTTAATAGAGTTTCGCGAATTTTGAATTCACCAAACACGTTAAATTTTGCTTAACGATCGAATCACGAATGTAAAACGTTTCTAAGCAAAGATTTTAGTTCAGTATTTTCTAAAAAGCGAAAGCCTTAAATAAGAATGGTTTTGAAACTGCAGAATTACCTTTACAATTATCACAAGTTCCTTCAAATGTGCGCATATAACAGGTAGAAGGGATCACTTTCCACCTTCATCTCTAGAAGATGTAATATTCTGATCAGCATCAATAAACAATTCATGGAGAATCAAAGTAAGATCATGCTCAAAGCCCTAATCTTAAATCATTATTAATAACCATTTTCTTTCTAAAAACCTGAGATATGATAATAAAATTCACAATTAGAACACAAAATATAATTCTTCAGAAGAAAATCGCTGTCGAAGTGAATTAAGGTTAAAGTTTTATAACAACTTTTCTAATACCATACCAAATCGTGAACAACTGACATAAGTTTGAGCTTTGGCTGATGTTAATATTAAAAGATTTCCGAAAGTAATTGGAAACCCACAAATAGGTAGATAGCACATATTTTAGCTCCTTGATGTGTATACGACACTTGGTTGCTTTTTATAAGTTTGTTCTAGCAAGATCCAATTAGTTTTATTATTATTGTTCACTGTAAAGATCTAGTTAAAATAGAACTCTTTTATCATTTCATGTCTGGGTTGAAGAATTATGAAGATTTTCTTCTACAACTTATCAGATTTCTCTTGTTTTACTATGTAGCAGCTGCCTACTTCCTCTGCTGTTAATCTAAGCAGTGTTGCTTTCTTCTTCAGGGCAATGTTCAAGCACAGATATGGCTTATCTATCCACACAACATCTCCTAGAGGTATGCTTGGTGTCAGCCCCACGATCTTAGGAATACTGTTGTGTGTGTTGTGCTTGGGAAATCTTAACCGGTTGTCATAGACAACTCTAAGACAGAGGGTAAGGAGTGTTGGTGTAGTATTGGGCAGTTGGCTGAGAGTGGTGCAGCTGGTAGTGTGTGTACCTGCGGTGCATGAGGTTGCGGATTTGTTCCTACCTCGGTAAATCTAAGGAACCTAGTATTTACTTTCAAGTCATACACACCCGGTCGCCCTCACCAGCAATTGGCATCAGCTGTGAAGTAACCAGGCATTAAAAGGCTACTCGAACTTTGCCATGGAAGATAACTTTAGATAACTTTCTTTCTGTAGATAACTTTCTTCTGAAAATTCAAAGTACACAAGTCAAGAGATTGCGAGAAGCTCAGCTGGGACCTCTGTGCATAATAGGTAATCAGCATTTTTCAACTATTCTCCAAAGCAGCGATGGGCAAGCCCTTGCTCTTTTTGCTCCCATTGCTCCCATTACTCCCAAGAGCCACACACAGATTCTTTAAAAACTGCCTCGTCATGCACACGCTGTGTGCATGACTTGCAAAAATTGTCTCGCTTCGAAGCAAATCCAACAACAACGCCAGGCAGATGCGATCGCAAGCTACGCTTAAAAATGCTACGTCATGCACAAGCCGTGTGCATGACTTGCACAATATTTTATTGTTGTTGTTGGACTGCTCCCAAAATCAAATTTCGTGCGCACCGCTGCTCCAAAGGATTGATTAAGATCGGATGGTCGATTGTCGTGTTATCAGGAAATCAAACAATAACGCTGGGCAGCACCAGCCACAACGGCAATGGGCAGCACTTCACAACACCTGAACACATTGTGTGATATGTAATCGTTAGATTAACAGGCCTGTTAGCGTTTTCGATCGGAATTGGTAGCCTGCTTAACTTTGGGAGGTACAGACCTGACCGTATTTCTTTACTTCTAACTTCTATAGTTTTGTCAATGATCTTTCAGAGCTGCTAAATGGCTTGACCATTTAGGAATGTCCTTCCATCCTGCTTATTGTCTTTATATGTATATGGTATATATTTCATATCTGAACCGCTTCTCTGGGTAAAGCCGTTTATTTAAATATATCACAAATTTCGATCATAATTGTTCACAAATCTTATCAAAATCCCCGTATACCTTGTCAGTAGAGTATTCAGCATTTAGACCTGTCGGCGAGGTCAATGAAGTGCCGCCGAAATTCCTCGAAATTGAACGCGCAAAAATTATAAAATGAGAACAAAGCCAATTTGCGATCGGTAATTATAATTGGCGTCGTCGGGGATCGCAAATTTAGAAAGATTTAACAGTTCGATTGGTGCACTCCTGCTTAAACCACCATTTGAGGAACGCACTTGGGCCACTCGGCTGGCGTGGCTTCTCCTGGAGTGCCCGGCACAGGGCACAATACGGATGGTTGGCAGTCTGCAGCTGGTATTTGGCATGCCACCAGAAGTATTCCTGATACTTTAGTGGGTGGGCCACCAAATCGAGTAGATACTTTGCCAACTCCTGGGCAGTGCCAAAATCACGACTGCTTATGTACGAATGGGGTGGGGCCAGATGTGTTAGATTGCCGCCTCCAATCATGACGGGAATAACATGATTAGCCAGGGCAACATAAAATTCAGGATGCAAATAATCCGGACAGGCACTGGGATCAAAAATCAACATAAAGTGATAAAAGGTGCATCTACAGGAGACAAAGAGTTAGAGATGTTCGCTGGGGAGAGTGGGTGGTTGGATGGGTTATGTGTAATTACTCTAGGGTATTGGGGCATCTGTCATAGGCGTCCAGTTCGATGTGTTTGCGCAACTCGGCCAAATACAGACTCTCCGCCAAAGTGTAGTTGTTCACCTCGTAAATCATGTACATGGCCAGGCGCTGCTTCAGTTTTAGCTGCGAGTGGAGCGCATGTGCCAATCGTCCTGGCATTTTATCTATGAAATTCAAATAAGGCTCCGAGAACTCCTTCAAACGCTGGTTACCATCACGCACTGAGAAGTAGTAATCTGTCCAAATGATATCCGAATCCAGACGATAGGTCATCGTGTAGTTAAATGGCGGAGGGCTACGTGGCGGTAAAGGATCCTGGGTAAGACTCAGTGGGTTTCGACCCGAAAATACCACCAAATGGTTGGGTGTAAGTCTCAGCTTGCTCAGACCCTGCAATGTATATGGACGATCCGCATTGAAGACCACCGCATCAAAGGCACGAGTGGAGTAATTAATGGAGTTGGTCACCACACAACCACATTCCATATGCACCCAACTAGGACGTTTGCTAACCGCAGATATGTCATCATTCCAGAGGAAAATGACCGAGCTATTCGTTTCCGTTTCCAATTTGTCCCGTTTGTAGTAGGGTATCAGCCGTAACAGGCAAATGACTGTCACAAGGAAGACCAACATCTTGATCCCCTGATGATAGCGATCGAGATCCAGGCTCTGAAAATTCGGCCGTGATGTGATCGATCTTCTGGGTGGTGGCAACATTTGCAAGTCCGAGTCCTCCGTATCACTCGAGTCGTAGTCCTTGCCATGCCTGATCTGCTGTTCCGACTTGTGGCTGAGATGTGAGGGCAGAAAGTGTGGTGACTCTGCATCTGCATCATTGGATGATTGCGGATTGCGACGATAGCTAAGAATTTTGTCCACGGGCATGTTACGAATTTTGTCTATCGCCATTGTGTCAAGTGTTTTCGACTTTTGTTAGGTTCAAAAATATAGAAAATATTGAATGGAACTTAAGGTTGGAATGATGAAAGGTAGTTCAGAGAGTAGTGTGAAAGGAAAAGCAATTTCAGGGGGTAGCTGCTTTGTCGATAGACTTGTGGTGTTATGTGGCTTCAAAATCCGAGCAAAAACAGCCAAATAATAACTAAAACTTTGGGCGAAAAGCCTCTAATATCGAATATCGAACTCTTGGTATATTTTTCTATGAGCCCTTGAATCGGAACTCCAAGCCAAGCTCAGCTCCTTTCAATCTCTTGTCTTGGAAGCTTCTAAAGCAAAGTTTCAGATTCCTTTTCTTGATTACTTACCTCACAGCTTCACTTTTTACTTAAGGTTCCGACCTAGGGGGAAATATCCTACGACCTACGGCCACACACTACCCGCTGCACCACAACCAACCGTTTGGACGTAGTTGTTGTCTTTACTGATGCCTAATATAGCGCAGTTTCTGCTCTTTATTTTGCTCCTTGCACATGATATCCTGATTTCTTCCATGATTCGCCAGTATGACGCCATATTTAGTCAGAAAGTCCTAGCCTAGCTAAAAATCATCCAAAGGATGGGAAAATTGAAGACCATTTGTATAATTTTGCAGCTTCGTTGGATGATTAAAAGCATATTTAAGACATATCCTTTCCAAGTGGATCTTTGGATCCAAGAAAATTCTCCAAATTTGCCATACCCAATGCACCAGCACTATTAACCATAGAAAGGGTTCGCCGCTCACGTTAGCCAGCAGTTTTGCGAGTGCATCTCTCAATTACCAGGGTTTAACAATGAGGAGATGTGAGTCAACTTGGGACGCAGTAAGTAAGGATCAATCTGGGTCAGCCATGTTGAGCCGGTAAGGAGCTTTACTTCAATACATGAGTCCTCATAACCGCAGGAGAGGATCTGCCTTCCAAAGAAGCCCAATTCTTAGTACTATTCTAAATTGAGCTGGAAAAAGGATTAGATGGGGAAAGACCCAATATTCGTCTCAATCGTAAAGCTTAAAAGATACCAATATAAAAATTTTACACATTTTATTTAGATAAGAGAGAGATAGAGGGACATGTTCCGCTCAGCGGAAACTATTTTGCATAATTTTCTTAGACCGACTGCGCCCGCTGCCACCGCCATTCGTGAATCAGCCGGGCATCCATCAAACCAAATAAACGAATATTTTTCATCATCCGCCCAACTCCCATTGCCTCTCACTGGTATCCGTCGCCTCCACCCTTCTTCACCTGACACTTTTCGCATTTCCGATTCATTTTCTCGTTTCTCTTTGTTTGTTGTGCACATTTCCCTCAAACAGGAACAGAGTAATCAATCATTTTGCTCAAACCATCAGAAACATGACAATCTGCTAGAAAATTTGCGTAACATTCGCAGGCGGGTGGAGGCGGCAGTCAGTCAGCACGTTCTCCCATCCATCTATCCATCCATCCATCCATCCTTCCTTCCATCCATCGATGATATATCACTGCAATTTCAAATATTCATTTCGCAATTTTTGCCCCAGCTCATTGGGAATGCGTGGCGCATTCGCGCATCGAGGATGTTTTTAGCGTGGAGCTGTAGTGGACGTGCCCCGGCAGTGTCATTGTTTTGACTATCTCCCAACCCATAGGCACGTTATCTCAATTATGGCGGTGTCCAAGGGGGTCGGGGGGCCGTCCAATTTTCCAATTGACAACCATTTAGATGTAACGCACTCGCGTTAACTTCCCCAACGTGACTTCGGGTCGCGCGCTGCACCGCTGGAGTTATGAAAGTGAAATGGGAACGTTATCCCAGCCGGAGCGCGCATATAAATTTTAATTATTCCCGCGAATCCAACTCAAGATGAAGGTAGGAAAACAAAGCATAGCGAAATAAACGAAGAAGCGCGAATACGATTGCATTTGGAGGGACTGGGACTGGTACTGGGACTGGGACTGGTCCTGGCTTCGTCCAGGGAATGGAATTGAAATTCCATTGTGAATGTGTTTTCTTTTCTTCGGCTTTTTGGGGGCGTTGCCGCGTCGAAAAAATGCAATAAATATGCATATGAGAGAGCACGGGTGGAGAACTTATGGACTGCCTTCTGACCTGGGACGAGAGCGATTTGAATAATTTGGTTCCCACACTCCAAATGCGGTTGGGCCGTTGTCGAAGTTTTTAATTAAAGTTATTAATAGGACCTGCCAGTTTGAGGAGAAGCCACGACTTAGGTGATTTACCTTGGCTTCTGACTCATGTGGCGACGGAGGCGTCGTCGGCGTCGGCATTATGTGTGTCGCTAGTTGTCCTTCGGCCACGAAAGCCACCGCCGCCGCCTCGGCAATTAAATGCCGCACACATTGTTGTTGGCAACTGCTTAATTATCGATCCGTTTCGATTCGGAAAGCGATTCTCTGATCCCAACAAGAAACAGAAACGCCGCCCCAAATTGGACCTGATTGCCTTGTCTTCGGATTAAAACGGTGGTCGGCGGCAAAGGGAGCAAACGAATTAACATGTAATTATCTCAGCTTGGTCTTCACTCGCGCAACGAATCGCCGGCGACACCCAGACCAAAAACAAACTCATCTTGTTACCCCGCCGCACGTCCTGGGCAGCTGGCCGGGCATTGCGTGCGTGCGCTGGCTGGTCCCTTCTGAGGATGCGCCTCTTTTTCCCGGCGACCACCCGCACTACAAGTGGCGCTAAAGTTGTCAGTCGCCTTGTCCGCAGGCGACGACGATGCTACACCCTAATTAGGTGCTATCTACGACTTGGTTTGGGACCATTGATGTGACCGACGCGAAACCAAGAAGTGAGAAGACTTTCACTCTCTCTCACACTCTCTCTCTCGCTTGGGTTCGATGCGTCACTTGGACTTTAGCAAAATGCAATGACCAGGTGAGGAGAGATGGGTTGAAGGCCCTATATGGCTAAAAGGTGGTGTTCTGCCAAAAAATAGTTACAGATTTTCTGTGAAAGCTTGCATTGATCTAAAGTAGATAAGAAGGTAGCCCTGCCTGACCTTGTTAATGCCCCCTGCACTTCATTTCCATCCATCACTGACCCACAAATGCCATGCCAAGCACCAGCATTCATTCATTTCACAATCAAATCCCGACACATTTCGGTGATTATCAGTGCCCGGCACTGGCACGTCATCATCATCCACATAATCATCATCAATTCCACAATTTCATCCAAATGTTTTGCGCAATTGTCCACGTCCGTGTCGTTGTTGTCCATCATCCGCGTAAACAGTTTCATGATGATGAGGCAATCAAGAACGCAAAGTCGACCCCGTTGGGCAATTGTTGTGCACTTTACTGTCGCGATCAGCCTTCCATCTTCCATTTTTTTTTTTGTGGGGGCGGCGGTGGTGGGTTGAGGTGGAAACTGTTGATGACACATACCCGCCCGGATGCTGGCAATCAGCTGACCGCTGATTGATGCGAAGGCAGCTAGAACCAGATCGCCAGCTCTTAAAAAAAACACAAATTAGTTGCCATAAAAAAAGAATGACTAAAGTTAGCAATTTAGCTTAAATGTTCACAGGGATGCAAAACGATTCCGAACCGAACCGAACCGAACCGGAGCAGTTTCCAATAGAAAGTGCTGAACTGTACCCGTAAGAAAACTCATTTTTTCAAAGAGCCTTGCATTGCACTAGTCCAAACCATTTTGGATTTTACTTAAGATGAGCCACGACCATACAAGTTAATGGCTAGGTTAAGTTTCAATGTGGACATTCGATTTCAAATGCTGTGCTGTGTGTTTGCCAAATCTGCCGCATCAACTTGTCACACACTCAGCTCTCAAACGCAAAATCGTAGGCTCATTACTCATCAGTGGGAGATCAGGGAGTGTTTCTTGATTTGGCTACCTTGCCAGGCTTCTACCAACATCTGACTTTGTCTATCTTCTGCAGTTGTCCCCGGTTTTCCAGCAGACTCGCTCAATCCACAACTTCATCTACATATTCTCATTTATTAACTTTCATGAAACATTGGAAAATGACAGCTTGTTTTTAAAACTCCCTTGGTATTTTGAGTATGTATTTGTCTTCACTGGGTCATAAGTCTGTCTACAGGCTTCTCTCTTCACTGCTGCCTCTGCAGCTCTCTGGAAGGCGAGGTGCTCAGCAAAGAGCTGCTGTCGATTGCTCGCCTGCTGCGATAATTTGGCTTACCACGTTAATTCTTGTAAGCTCTTCTGTCTAAGAAGTTTCTTGACTTCCCATTAAACTCATGGCTCAAGCTTTACTCGATAAATTACACTTTTTGCTTTAAAATATAAGACAGGATTGTTACCTCTCATATTTCACCGTGTGAGCAAGGGTATAAACTTATTGATCTGGAATTTCTTTTTTACATTATGAATAATGTACCAAGGAACAGTTTCCTTTCACAAACTATTATTAGGAGAAATGGATTCGAGGGATAATGAAGGATAAGCCCATATATCGTTCGCAGCATGTTTCACAACATGCCTCTTCCGAACCACATCGCAGCTTTTGTCATAGCTATTACTTACATTATCACCTCTTGTCATTAGTTCGTACTTACTACTATGTTTAATATGTATATTCAATCCTTACTTGTAATCCTGTCATAATCCTTTCATATGCTACCACTCTGAATGCATTTTAACCTAAGTTGGTGGCCGCAGTCTTATAGCTCATTGTTAAACTAGGAATAGGCAAAATACATATACAGACCAATCCATCTTCTTCGATTCTTTTACTGAATCTTCACCGAAGTGGTTTTTGCAGTGATTTTCCAGGTATATTTTGTTGTTGTTTCCACTTTGATAAGTAAAGTTGGCGCCCCTGGGTGCAAAAAGTTGTTCTCCAATCAAAGTTTAGTTCGGTTATCAGCATTAATATTGACAGTGACTTTTGTAGTTTTGAATGGAAGAGTAGCAAACCTAATGAATGAACATTAATTTCCTTTCCCTGTTCAGTTTGGTGAGACCTAAAGTTTAATTATGCAAATGCGCGACGGCGCCTTCATGCCCGAAGGACATCGGACACCGAAGGACACAATGCGACAACCGCAAATTATTGTCGGCCATTTGGCGAATGAATGCGTGACAAAACAAAAAAAAAAAAACACAGACACAAGAACCGTTTTCGAGGTCAAGACCATAGAACAACGCTGCGGGAGTGGCAGCGAGGTCAAAGGTCAGCCGCTTTAATGTTGTGCTAATTGCGATTGGAACGCGCTGACAGTGTCTAAACAGTCCACACGGGAGTCGGCGCTGGGCCTAATTGACGTCGGCGAAGGAGGTAACTCATTGTGTCTCATTGCCAGCGAAAGTAGCGACCACCCAGAGTGCGAGAGGCACTCTGCCCTGGAGGTCTTTATCCTTGCTCCAACGGGGCAGGCTCATCTCCAACTCGGGTAATTTGATCTGGCCAACGCGTGGCCAGGCTCTGGGCAATGTCGGGCCAACGGCTGTGATCTTTTTTGGGCCAGCATTTATGTCTGGCGATCGGACAGCTTAGGTCAGCTTAGGCGGTCGGTCAGGTGTGATGTGTGCGTGTGTAACTGGATCACTTGCCACACGAGCACGTATGTATATGCAAAACTGATCAAAATTTGACCCTGGACCGTCTGCTGTTGAAAGGCCTCAGGCGTCTGCTGCTGCTGCTTGATACACTTTCCTCCAGAAGGATATGTGTGTACACTTGGAGAAAAAAATCAAAGTATGTTGAGCCCCAACGTGATGCAAGTACAAATCTCTTATCCGAATACAACTAAGTTTTTTCAAGTGTAACACAACCCTTCACTGCTTAAGCTTGAACTTTCTTTCTGCTCTTCTTGCTTTTTTTTTTTTTTTGGTACTCTCCTCTCATTTCTTTGGCTGGCCACCCAAAGTTTGTTCAACATTTTTTGGGCAATGATCACCGAGCTGAGCGCAGCTGCTCCTGAAAGCAGCTGCCGCCTGGAGGCAAACTCAACTTCACCCACTGGCCAAGTCGCCGGAGCGTTAAAATGCACACGTTGACAGCTTTTTGTTGTCAGTTTTTTTTTAGCGGCGGCAGTTGCTGCCACGTTTTGCATTCTGCACTCTGGCCATTTCTGCAGTTGGCTTAATGTGCGATTTCTATCTGCAAATATAAATTGTAATTATTGCATTGTGTGTGTACGCTTATCAGCGGCGGGCATCGCCGGGGGAAAAAATTAACGAAAAATTGCAAATGAGTGTCGAAAAGTTGATGCAACGCCCCCTGAGCTGGGGAGCTCACCTGGACGAAGGGGAGGAGGGCGGCTGCCGGCACAGCGACAAAGCGAAACAAATTGCTGTTGCTTTTCGCGCTTTAACACTTTTTTGTTGTTGTTGTTGTTGTTGTTGTTTCATCAAATTGATGGCGAGGACAGTGAGTTATTGCCTTGGCTTGGTGACGACAGCTGCCCGTGCAGTGGCCACCCAGCAACAAGAGAGTTTCCCCCAAAATCGATTGAAGAAAATACATTTTAATTACCCGGTGCGGAGGCTCAGTCGTTGCACCTGGTTGGTGGTTTGGTTTGGTTCGGTTTGCTTTTTTTTTGGGGAAAACAAAACGCTTTAATCAATAAATCGCCGCTCAGCGGAGAGCCGCTGCATCCAACGGTGCGTATGAAATTGAAAATCAAACCACACGACCACACCAGGCGCCCCCTCCTGGATGACGTTGATGAAGCTCCCTGGGTCTCCCCTTCATCCCCTTCCTCCCCCACCTCCTCCCTCTGTCATATTCACCACTTTATGTTGTTGCTTTGGAGTTATTATTAACAGCGGCTTTTGATTGATGCCCCCCCACACACAACAACAATGCAACACACACGCCCAGAGACGCCACGCCGGCCGGCCGGCCTTCGATTTCACCTTCTTCGACTGCTTCTTCTTGATCGGTCATGGCCCGATAATTGAAATATGTTTTTCCCATTCGTTTTGTGGCCTGGGAGCCATAGATCAAAGAGAGATCAGTTACTAGCCGTTGGATTGATGATTTGATTAATTCGACTGGCGTTGGTGGCGATGCCGTTGCCGTTGCTGATGATGATGATGAAGGGATAAGAGTTGCTTCACCCAATTGAGCGGAGTGGAGAAATGGTTATGCTGACCAATAAAAAACAGAACTGTTGGCGACAAAAAAGTTTACAACTGTTTTATAAACAGGTTCAAAATACGTGGAAAATAAAACATTAAACAATCATAAATATAAATGCGATTTCCCACAGTGCCACCCAGAAAAAAAAAAACAACAAATTTATAAGCAACTATGGAAAAGAAAGACACCGAAGTGGAACTACTCTTGGAAAGGAAGATCGCAAATTTGGGTGATTCAAAAAAGAGCTTCAATCTTTAGAGCAGATGAACAGTTGATAATTATTGGAATATGTTGGGGCCTGATGCACTGTTGTTTCTTATGATTGGAAGCCAAAAATGTCTAGAAAAGCCGATCGTAATTCATGTATACAATTTGTACACTAGATACCCGGATACTCTTGAGCCGATCCGAGAAAAGATTTCGGTTTCGGTTTGATTTCAGATTTTGTATTTTCTGCGTATGAATTCGGTGCGAAATTCAGTTAAAATCCCAGTACGAGAAGTATGCAATGGATAATGTGAACTATTCCCCATATCTTTTGTTGCTATGTCGCCTACCTTTTGGATGAAATACAGAGAACTTGATTATAAGAAAAAGTTGAGAACAAACAACAGAATGTTATGGGCCCAAGGCAAGAACATTTGGTTCTTATAAAACTTACTAATTATTTGTTCAAAAATGTGTTGGAAATGGATACATTCGATGCCATTCTGGTCATAAGTGCTAATTTAGATTGACTTAAGAATCATGTGAACTTAAAGTATGATCGTAACGTCAAGTTATTAGTTCGATATATATTTAAAGTCTGGTCTCTGGGATGGAAATATGTCATACTTGGAATAGGAATTTTGATTTTGTGTTATGTACTCATGTTTGTGCTTATTTTATATTCAGAAAGATTTTGTATTGACACTAGAAATTACTGGAGTTAAAGAGAGATTATTTTGTTTTGATTTTGGGAGATAAACGGGCTGGAATTAAGATCATTACAACCTTGAAGTATGACCAGAAAGGTTTCAAAATGATTCGAAATAAACTTTGTATATTCAGGAGCAGTCTTAAATCAAGCATTTTTCGGATCGTACTTAAAATAAGAATTCGTAAGAAGGCACAGATCTCAGAGATGGTAAGAGATGGAGGCTTGACATGTATGGGACATATGCTTGTTATATCTGCAGGCAGATCAAGTTGGTTTTCAATTTTGGCCACGCCTCCTCCCGCCCCTGCAATTTGGAAAAAACGTCATATCTCCCATAGTTTTAAAGATAGATGGCTTGTTCCTTTTAGACATATTAAGTTATAACTTATCGATCCGCCAAAGCACTGGAGAAGATCAGATGAACGGTTTTCGAGTTATGACCAAAAGACTGGTACAGCGTATGTTGCAGTTGGGCTTGAACGACTTTCTTCTTGTTTTAGTTTATGAATTGAGGATTTAATATAGAAATTTTCAGCACTCGGTAAAAAGAGCTTAAAACTTATAACTGACGTCAATTTTATATCTTTGGGAAGAAATGAAAAATATTGTAAATATGTTTTCTTTTTGATCGGTTTAAGTGAAGGTTCGGATTGGTAAAAAAATATATGTGTTGCAGATTACAATTGGTTTGGGCCTTCAAAAAACTGGGAGACTTCGCCTAATACTGCTGGATAACAAAATTATGCGCTAAAATACCAATTTCATATATTTTCCCCAGTCCCAGCTTAGATAAAATTCTGTGGTTAGGAAATGAAACTTAGAAGAATTCTTAAAGATTCGAAAAATATCTTAATTCTCTCTTTGCTGATGCAAATTTCGGTTAAATTATAAAATCCATTTAATATACCCCAAATTGGTGAGGGTATAATAAAAACGACAAGTAGTCGAGAAACTTTTGTAGTACATGGAAATGTCATTCGCATAACACAGGCAAAAAGACAACAACAATGAACGATGACTACAACGACGACGATGATGATGATGATGATGATGATGATGATGATGATGGGCGACAACAAACGAAACAACGCACAAAGTTTCAATTCTTCCACAGCTCCACCTCCTCCTCCACCCCCTTCTCAGCCGCTGCCTACTCCTATCGTGACACTTTCTGGGCAAAGTTGGTGGCACCTTTGTAACGTAGTTGTTGGCAAAGATAGCAGGCCAAACAAAATGTTTGATGTACTTGAAAGTTAATGTTTTGTGGTGTCAACTTTTGTTGGGTCTTGGGGTTTTGCAATGAGTTGGAACAGCTTTTTTAATGGTTGGGTTTTTCTCTAATTTGCCGGAGCGTTAAATGACCCTTTTGCAGTGATTTCCAGTTGGTTCGTAAACTGAACTTTAACCTGTTCACACGCTTCACATTGGCCACTTACATAGTTTTGCTTTTAGGGAACTGTGAGTGTGTGTGTGGCAGGTATGACAAATTGTTATCAAAAAAAAAAGAAAGAAAAGAGAACCCAAACGGTACCAGAAATTGTTTTCCCACGCAAATTAACACACTTGACTTTGTTTTCATATTTGCACAAGATGACTTCATTTTCTTCGGGTATTTCTTTTTAAAAATATTTTTTATTGATGTTGACTTTGGTGTTACACCTCCCTCTCCTGCCCACACCCCTCCCCACAACCCCACCCACGAAGTGGGTGTCTGTGTGTGTGTGTGTGTCATGTTGTTGTGGTGGGTGCCGCATTGGAGTTGCCTTTGTTTTAAATTTATGTTTAGAGATGTGGCAATATTTACAGTTACGATTGACAGTCAATTGCATTGTGGATGAGTGGCGGCGGGAAGGGGGATTCACTTGTTAAAGTATCCCAGCTTCAATAACCACTTCGATACGAAACTAAAGACCTGCGCCAAGCCAATACAAATCAAATCGAACTGAAATAGAGAAAAAACTTTGGCCAGAACGAACTGTACCCAATCAATACAAAATATAAAAGGCACAAAGGCAGGCAGCTTGCACTCTGCAATTGCCAGACACTTGAACAAAATAAATTCAAACTTCTTGAGCCAAGGACTGAGCTGAACTCGAGTCGAGTTGGCACACATGAGCTGCGCTAGTCCTGACCAACTCTGCTCGGATTTTATGCGCTAGAAACAATAAAATTGCTTTCCTTGCAATTTCTTCTACTTATTCGCCAGCACGACGACGACGACGGGAAAAAAAGACAAGTCCTTCTCAGATTGAGATATGGATAGCAGTGGATGACACTTGTGTCATACGCCCACCCCTAAGCGCAAGGATCAACTTTTCGCAATCTCTCTCTCCATCTCTCTCTCTCTCTCTCTCGCTCGCCTTTTCAGACTGTTTTCTTTGCTTTTCAGTGCAAATTGGAATTGGATTTGAAGAACAAGAATCTGTGGCAAATTAGCTTTATTAATGTATACGGGGATATCTGACTCTGGTCCTTAGAGGCGATGTCCTCTACAGTCGCATAAATATATTATATGCTTTTCTTTTTGCATCGCTTTCATTTTTGCATGCAATTTTTCTCAGCTGCTGCTGCTGCTCGCATTTCGCTCAATCAGCATGGAAATTTATTATGCTCCATAATCATTTGTCATCTTTCCATTTTCCATTTCCATTCCCATTTGGCGCCCGCAGTGCAGCGCATTAAAATTTTTCGCAACATATTTCACGCATTCAGCACAAAAATGGCATCGGGAATGCCCGGAATGCGCTCCAATTGCCCTACAGGCATTCGCCTCTGGTACTTGTCATAAATTTCCCGGATATTTGTTAAGAATATAACAATTTCTCTCTTCTATGCTTTTGTTAGATACCCCATATCAGTCGACCATGGGCACTTGATACAATTTGTGGCTTTTATGGCAATTCACAATAGACCTCTTGGCCAATGATATAAGTGTAAAAGGCCAACAGGGGGTTTAATGGTCAATAAGTTTAGTGTTCAGTCAAGGATTTAATCAAATGTAGCTAGAGTAATTAATTTTAATACATTTTCTTGCTTTTCCTTATCCAGAAACTTTTGTCTAGTAGCTAAATTGGCCACTCCGAATACTATATACCATATTTCATTTCAGGGCAATGAACTGCGTTCATCTTTTTGTCTGTTTCATTGCTAACAAGTCTCTCAGCTTTAAAGCTGAAACTGAAAAATGTATTACACAGAGACTATCATTTACTGACCAGCTTAGTGAATCACTTGAAATATGTAGCAGCTATAGTAGAATAAGTACGAAAATACTTGATTCATGTACCTAATTCCAGAATAAACTTTTGCAAAACCTGCCATTCTTGACTTAAGTCTGTTTTGGTACAAATTTAAAACATTTAGTTATGTCATAGATTGTAATGGACTTACGTCAAGCCCGATTAGCTCCAAAAACAAGTACAAAATATTCTTTTTTTAAAGTTTAATAACTGCTTAAGACAACCTTAACACATTCTTGATACGTAATAAGGGTCAAAGACTCACAAAAGTACATATTAGTTTTGGTTTAAGTCCATAAAATTCTTAAGCTATTCCCACTTTGTGCTTGAGATGAGGCTTTTGTACTGAAACTTAAGAAAGCTGGAAGTATTTGGAGGCCATGAAAGCATGGCGGTTTTATTTTGGCTCAGATACTTATCCTCAATTTAAAGCTAAAACTGTCAGAACCAGTTGGGAATTCTAAAAATAGATTCGTATTTTCCATTGCAAAATTTATGAAGCTGGCATTGTAAGTATATTTTGAAGGCAATCGAGTTTAACTGAAATTTTCCCGCTTACCCGTCTCACTTTAGTCATGTTAACTTTTAGGAACAAATATTACTTATAATTGAAGGATTAATCTAGAACTCTGCCACTAGTTTTTATCTGAGTGGAGGGTCCGTAGATTTAGGCCCAGCTTCAATCTACTGCATTTTCCATGACATATCTATTTGTTCCACTCAATAACACAAAAGATTCTCAAGAAGACCCATGCACAATTGTGGCAACACAAATCTTTCATAGCCTTGTTTTCTTTACTCTTCCCAAAATTCTATTACTCATGGCAAAGCTCCTCCCTTTATCGCCAATTCGTTGGCTTAATAAATTTCCCAAAAAAAATCCAACAATGAAAACAAATTTTCCCACATGCTTCTATTTCTCCCCCTCGTCTTCTTTGTTGGTAAGAAATGTCCATAATTCATGCATTTGCAAATAAAAAATAAGTAAACGAAAAACAAAAATATCCAATAAAAACATTAACAACAACCAACCATAAAATATGAGCCAGGGAATGTAAATCGCTTTCCATAATTCATTGAGTTGCGTCAAGACTGCTGCTCCTTGCGTGCTGCTGGTACTACAGATTTCCAGCGAAGGGTCGTAAAGCCAATGGCGACGATAAGGTGTGTGTGCCCATCCTTTTCGTGCGTCGTAAAACTAATGAAATTTCAATTCAAGTGACGCGACGACTGCCCCTGACGACGCCCACGAAGCGCGACTTGAAAATTCCACGAAATATTCGCGACGAAAATTCCATAAATTTCCCAAAACGTTTTTCATTCGTTCGGCAGGACAATGGTTTTCGGCAACGGAAGCGGGTCTGCTTCCAGGATGAACTCGCAACGACAGGTGAATTTATGATGAAGTGCAGACGTCAGCGCTGGGTGACTACGCAGCTCGCGTGTAAATTATGAAAACAGGCGATAAAAACGAAAGTAATTCAAAAATCGTTGTGTGTCGTCTTCCTAAGTTGTTACAGCTCACGCCCACACCAAGGGGACTTCAACACACACACACACACACAGTCACACTCGCACTCACACTCGCAAACACACACAGATTTATATCGTTAAATTTATGATCCTGTTAGCGCCACTGCACTTGGCTTATCTCGTTTGTAGCATCATGATAGCCAGAGGGGAACTGGTAGTTTATGGGCCAGTAGAAAGAATGAGTAAATGTTTATCTCTTCATTGTCTTACCTGATTTTCACTTTTGTTGGCCATTTGTTTTGATTTAGTGATGGTGCAGCGAAGGCCCGGTCGTTGGTAAAAGCCTGATTTGGTGTGATTTGTGTTCTTCAATTGCCCATGGCTAAGTTGGGAAAAGCTTTTCGTTGAAGATTTAAGCGAACAAGTATATTTCGTAAGACATTTCCTTGAAAAAACGGAACTAGTCTGGAAGGTCCTTTAAATTTCTATATATGTATATTGCATCACTTGATCATCTCTGCCTCCGCCTTATTTATATTTGGCCCACCCACTTCAACATGCCAATACTTTTTGGCTTTACTCTCGCCAAGTCCCATATTGTCTAGTGGTTAGGATATCCGGCTCTCACCCGGAAGGCCCGGGTTCGATTCCCGGTATGGGAATCTTTTTTTGGGTATTTTATTTTCTCTTCCATTCAGTTTGTTTATTGCTGTAATTCTTTCTAATTTAATCACACAATTCGACAGTGTAATTTTCTATTCCATTACCTAATTTCCTCAATAGGCTCAACGTCTTTATTCTTTTAATCCAAATAACTTTCAGTATAATTTTCTAATTCAATTGAGGGTCCATGGGCCAAAACAAACCCAAACTTCTGTACATTAACATGAGTTTACGGGGGGGCAGGGACTCTGTTTGACTGACCTGACCCGGCCAAGTTACGAGACAGCTACAAAATGTTTGGAGTTCAAGCGCAAAACCGAAACGAAATGGACAGATTTTACGAGCCTGCCAACTGAAGGCAAACTACAAATGTTTACACAACTTGGGGGGCTGCACCTATGTGGATGTATGTGAGCGCAAGGATACCCCAAAGAGGGATGTGGGATGTGGGGGCGGTGGAAACAAGAAGTTAAAGTTGTAACAAAAATTGAAAAACTTTTGCCGTCGTCCTGTTACTTTATGATGATGACGGAGAATAGCACGATGAAACTGCCTATTTCAGTTACGCCTCCACCTACCCACACGTAGTCGGAAAGTAGGGCAGATAAATAGGTTTTTTTCCGTTGGTTTTTGTCTACAAGTGGATAAGGAACTATAGAGCTACTTAAGCCCCAAAATACAAATGCATCTCTTGTCTGCGAAGGATTTGCATTTCCTGCTCTAATTGTGTGGAAAATTGTAGGAAAATAATTCAATGAAATGGGAGAATGTGCCAGATGCAAATGCAAAATGCAAACTAAGTACTTGAATAAATATTTAAGGGATTTGCTGGGGGGTTTATCTGACTTTTGCGGTTGGCTCCGCTTAATCAGGCGCCCTCAACAAAAGTCTCGCATTACACGCGGTTGCGCTTTCGCTGCGGTTTGGCAATTTTGTTAAAGATACGAAAGCGCCGATATGTACAAGGAATGGAAACGTGTGCGTCCAGGTGCGAACAAAGCGATGCTAACCGCACAATTCCCAGCAAGGTACCAAATGCAAGAGAAAGATGGAAACGTGAAATTTGCATGCTAGGCAAAGGCACAGTGGGGCAACAGTCAGGGGAAAGCGGTTATATTGCTGCAAAAGGTGATTCCAGGGCCCCTTAAGGCTTCAAACAGTAAAGTAGGAGTCAACTTTTGGAGATTTTGAGAAGGAGAAGGTAGCAACTAATATCCTTTGTAACCATAAATCCAGCCAGAATGAAGCATTAACGGCCACATAAAGTATATATATTCTTGATCAGCATCAACTGCAGAGTCGATATAGCCATGTCCGTCTGTCCGGAAGAACGCACACATTTCAGATTGGTCCTGTATGGAAGAAAAACGTATGTGTACCTCCAGGCTGATCAAGCTTATTTTCAATTTATGCCATGCCTCCCACAGTTTTAAAGATAGAAGGTTCGTACCTTTTGGACATATTTAGTTATTAGCAATATTTATCGATCCGCTGAAGGAACGATAAAGATCCGATCAACGATTGTCGAGATATGGGGAAAACCAACATTTATGCTGGGCAGCATCGGCTGAATCAGCGATGGGCAGCACTTACGAATCTTGAGGGCTTACAGAACAGGTTATAGTAGGGCTTGAAGTACTTTCTTACTTGCTTGAATACTAAAATATCCATTTGTTGTTAAATTAAGCTAAAACTTTCAGCCAAAGGAGCTGAAAATCATCATTATGATATGGAAAATGGGTTTTATTAAGGATTCCTTAAAATAAACATTCCAAATGGACCTTTTTTTAGTCCGTGCGGTCTTTAAAGACACAGGTCCTCTTTCAAAAAGCGGATATACCTAATTAAACGTTGGCTATTACCCATTAATTTTTGCCCTTATTCAAAAAAAACTCTAACCATTGTACCAGAAAAGCACGATCCATTTACTCTTCCTGCCGCTCTTTTCTATCTCTCCCTCTCTCTCTCACTCGCTTATCCCTACACTTTGTTCAAACCACAGCAAAACAAACGCTAAACCGTGTACTAACCCCAACCGAATCTGTTTGCCCCCAAACCAGCCACGCGGCCCTTCTTCACATACCAACAAGGCCTAATTGCAATTGTACAGCGCCCGCCCACAAAATGTGCAAACACTTTTCAAATAAACGTGCACGCTGGTCACTCTGCGGATGGGCTGTGCTGGGTGCATAGTACCCTTAATTACTAGTTTTAAAGGCAAACACGTGGAATTAAATAAATATGGTTACGGAAAGTCCTTGTGCTAGCTTCGAGTGCACTTGATCACCGCATGGCGTGTCGAAGCTCATTTCCGTTGGCTAATTTTTCAATTCCCCCCGTTCAGCGGCTGTCGAGGCATTTTGCCCCCAATAGAACCAAGTGCAGTTTAATTGAGAGAAATACATAAACCAATTACACGAACCGGTGTTATTTTGGAAAATTGCAATGGCTGATGGTGTGTCGCTGGTGTTAGATACAAAATGGATGCAATTACCGTTGACACATGAGAGAAAAAATATGAAAAAATAAAGATATATCTTTATCGAGTCCGCTTAAGCACTTTTATGCCGTCTGGCAAAGGTTACATGCTGACAATTAACTCCATCTGGCTTATATGATTTTACATCTGGATCGTCCGAGGAGTCTCTATGGGCACACACACATTAATCAAATGTCAATCCTCTCCTATCTTTAACTTACTCAATATCGGAGAGATCACTGTTGTCCCCATAGGCAGTTGGTGGATTACACAGTATACAAAAAAACTTGCTCTCGGTGAAACACACCTGACAATAGATGCCTTTACACTTGGGCGTATCACACATAACATTATCTGTGCTGTGGAAGAATCGATTTTACTTTGTATATAACTTAAGCGAAACCAGAAACCGACATGGTCAAAGCTTTGTTGCATACGAGACACACTTTGCCCGTAAACGAGCCCAGCAAACTGCCGCAGCACCTGAGAAAATTGTATATAAATCTTATATAATATATATCTACATATAAGTTAGCACCCACCAGCTTTTAAGTGAATTTAGGCAGGTAAGCCCCATAAATAGTTTACTCTGATCTGCATAAGTGTACAAAGCGCGAGCTCTGCGTCTGGCTACCTTCATAAAAGTCTCTGAAAAGTATAAAAACTTAAAATAGCTTTCGTTATGTTATAAAAATACCCACGTCTATCCTGAAGTATACGGCCATGCTGATACTGTGCACGCCTATTGGCATCTTCAGGATAAAAGCAAGCTATGAGACGATAACGCAAACGTAGACCATACGGTTCCCAGATCAACAGAAACCAAGCCATTAGACTGAGCACCAAAATCTCCCAATAGTTAACATATTGTGGTAGTCCCGGTACTGGTAGACATCTCATTGAATCCACATACAAATTCTTGCTCAAAGGTTCAAAGGCATGTACCAGACCGCGTAGAAGGTTACCTATCAAACCGCCATCTTTGATCACAGTTTTGGTATAGGAAGGAGCTGTTTAAAAGTTGTGTTAATTAGGTGTAGTATAGTGTAACTGAGCTTACTTACGCTGCAGTCCAGCCGTATTATGCGAATGAAAGGACATCAGTGCCAGCAACCAAAACAGACTATAGTCCACCAGACAAATAGAGAAGAGTTGTACGCCAGTGATGATCAGAAACAGAATCGAGCGTGTCATTGCATTAAACTCCTCGGGCAGTAGACGCAAAGCGTTAATCTACATAAAAGTCAGCAGGGAAACTGATCTTTAAAGTGTTTGTAGGAGACCATACCCTCACATATCTCCGCTGTTCGTAGGCGCGCAGGGGTAAAGCACTTACCCCCGCCACCCGTTGCTGTTGCTCATCGTAGGAGTAAAAATCTTGAGTCAAATAGATATTGCCATAGATATCACTGCCCAGATACTGCATATGAAAGTATATAGATCTCAGGATAACCGTGAACACCAATATAAAAACCACAATGTCCAGCCAAACAAATACTAAGAGAAAGTTGTGCATCTGCCATTCCAATTGCTGGCCAATCTCATGATCGAGTATTATGTCACTCTTTGCCACCGAATTGCCACTTCCATTGATGAGTTTACGTTGATGGTCAAAGGTGATGCTCACCTCAAAGAGATTACGGATTTTGGTAAGACTGTCGTGGATACCTATGCATAAACATATAGAAGTGAAAATGTAAGAGAAATGTGGCTATAGATGAACTATGGAAAGTGCTGCTGTGATCAGTACTCATAATTCCAATTTTTTGATTGAATTTTTTTTTGGCATATTGAAGGATTGTTGTTGAATCTAGATGATTTGGGTATGCTGAGCTCGAATCTGTTTTTGGAAATGGTCCATCATGTCTAGATTTATAATAATTTGCACTTAAAGTGGTTTAAAATGCCTATTTTGAAGCTTTTTAGATGAGATTTATGAGGAATTATGTTATATTTAGATATACACATATAGTATTACACCTTAGCTTTCAAATAAACCATACCAAACAATTCTGCGATTTTTTTAAGCGAAGATATACCATTTCGAATTCATGAATGCACAATTACTAAAGTGTCCTTTGCTCAAAAGTATGCTATGAAATTTGACTGTAGTTTGCTAGTCATTTGTATTGATTTTGAAATGGTATATCTTCGCTTAAAAAATTCTTAGAAATATGTGGAACAGTTCAATTTGAAGCTAAGATACGTGACAATTATATCAAACGAAAGTTTACCCCACAAAAGTAGCATAAAAAGGGTAAAAATATACATTTTAAGCAACTTTATGCTAAAATTTCCAAAAATCCGTACAGATTCGTGTTCGAATCATGAAACTTATCTGGAATTATCATTAACCCTTCAAAATTTGGGACATTGTTGCCTAGTGTATTAAATGATTAATCTTTGAAGTGCATTTAACCCCCATCCCATTGTTCCCAAGCTAATCCCTTAAGCTAGATAATGCTGAAATCTATAAGAGAGTAAGACCCAAGCAAAGTTCCTACAAAGTTGTGCGGGTAAAGCTTGGCTTCATAGGGTTGTCAATCAGAACATCATTTGGCTGTTCAATTCATTTGTATGCTCTAGCTTTCTGCATTTTTAAGAAGTTGATATCGTATTATCTCGTTTTATCGAATCGGACTACGAACATGTACTTATTTACATTCTAAGTACTAAACCAAGAAAAGATCATCTAAAGAAAAGTTTTCTAAGACCCCCTGCTGTATAAACTTAAAATCCTTAATCGAAATCAAATATCAATTCTGTAAAATTTGGAAAACATCGACAATCCTAGTGACTTTATGGCTTAGATGTTCTTTTTTTCATAAATATAGTTTACCCCCACTTACGTCTAAAGATCTCTTGAACGATATGCTGCTGCAGCTGCAGATTATTATCAAAAAAGCTGTTCAGCTCTTTAAGATTCCCGCAGAACCATTCAAAACGCTCTTTGGCATTACAAATGGGTTTCTCTGCTCCAACTTTGTCACGACATTCTTGCAAGGTGACACTCCCGGCTCCTATGCAACGTTCATAGGGTGAGCCCATTAGATTCTGAAAGGAATTCTGCTGCATGCCCAGCCACTCTCCACAGGTAATGTAAGTGGAATCTGCAACACCAAACAGAAAACCATTCAAAACTCAATTCAGCCTCTACCAAATACCTACGTATGGCCACAATGCGAGTTTCCAGTTCTTCCAAAACTCTTTCCAAAGGCTTTATGGTCTTCTGTATTTCCCTCATGGTCACATAAACCGCTTGCTCTACCGCATAAATGGGATCACCCATTATATCATGCATGGGGGCGAGTGCCTGCTTTAGCAGAAATTGGCCACAGGCAAGACTTTGTGTCATTATGCCTATATTTCGTATGATATTAATTACAGGTCCGGTAGCGGCTATGAAAAATGCAAAAGCCATGAGCAGCGCTCGACCCTTATAGCCGCTCAAGGTGGGCAAGGCAAGCACCATGACACATCTGCAAAACAAATGGCTTAAAACGTACAAAATATCAGTTAATATCTCCATACAAAACCCACCTAGTTGCACGACTATAGCAAAGTATTAGCAGAAGAAAGATTAGCAAAACAATCAACAACCATTTGCCATTCAAATCCCGACTGGCTCTCTGTGGATGCCAATAGTACCAGATGAGCGCCAGTAGTATACCCAAAACATAACCCACAATTATATATAGCATTAGATTATCCTGATTATCGATATCTTTGGAGTTACTCTCAGAACTTGTTGGTGGATCGGCTCCGGGAGGAGGTATGTCATAGATAGGAGCATCACCGTCCGAAGATTCGAGGTAGTCAGAGTGTGCACTTTGGGAATCCAGCGGGTGGTAGGGTTTTCTTTTATTTGTCATTAGGCGATTATCTTCCTTAGCCTTTTGCAGTTCATGGTTATTTCTTTGCACCAGGCCAAACCTGGAAAGTTCAGAATATCCATCAGAGGACATAGTTTCAGTAGTTTCCGTTTGAATGGATTCATTTTGTTTTGAGCCGGGGCGGCCATATCTTTCTGGCTTGCGGTCAGGTCGTATAAGTTTATCTTCTTCCGATGAGTGAACCATTTTAGGCTAAATGAATATTTTGTATAAACAAATGACTTGAAAATCAAAGTAGGACAAAAATTAAGAGAAATAAATCAAAATATTGTTAAAAAAAAATGAATGGAAAATGTTTCCCATACCGGGAATTGAACCCGGGCCTTCCGGGTGAGAGCCGGATATCCTAACCACTAGACAATATGGGACTTCAATTTAGTCTGTCTACTTTTAGTGTTAAACTTTTGATGATGCTCAAGAATCTAGCAATTAAAATCTTATTTTAGTGCAGAAATGTGTGTCACCATTCCAAAAGAAGAAGTGTGCCACACTGAGACACATTTCTTCTTCTAGGATATAGCTTCTGAGTAAGAGAAAGCGTTTGTTTTTAGAGTTGGAAAACTGTCTCGTCTAAGGGTCAAAACAAAGTTTCCTCCTAGGCATAAATAATACCGGTTCATCAAGATAAGAAAAGGATATGTTTGGATGATAAACAAGCAATACAAAACTATAGAACTAATTGGTATTTCAGAATATTAACTTGGTGGATCTGGTTGAAGTTATAGAAACTAAACGGCCTAATGGCTAAGAGGTGACCCCTCCTCTAGTTCCCAAATGGGTTTCAAACTGGCTGTCCACCTAAAATCACTCGTCAATTGACCCGCCCCCCCTTTAGTGGGTCATCTTCTCATCCACTTTTGTGTCCAAAATTTAATTAAAAACCATTCAACACTTACACAATGCCCAACCGATGCGAACCGGCTAACTACATTTCCACAGTTGAAATCGCATCGGCAGTGAATAAAGCACATAATCATCAATTATTCGCACAATTACCGCAAACAAATAAATATTCTTAATTTATTATGTTTTTCGAATCGGGGCTCGGCCGCCCACAATGGACACCACACAGACCGAAAATCGGCAACGAAAAATATTAAAAATAAATTTCCAACCCAAAAACAACAAACAGCACACAAATTTTTGGTCGAACGAGCAGACGAACTCACGGATGCCGTATGGGGAGATTGAGATTGATGTTCATAAATTAATTCCTTGCAGACATCGTCGTCGTCTCCGTCGCCTCCGGCTGTGTCAGGCGATAAATTTCATAGTTGCATTTGGTAATTCCAATTTGTTTTTAATGTGTCGTCCTCGGCGGTGAGTCAAGTAGACACATATAATTTGAGGTTTATTGGCCGTGCGCTCTATGTAGATGTGGATCCATTTGCTATTTCTGGGTTCGGCCTCGTGGGATGGAACAATTGTCGCCGCTTATCAGCGCGCGTTAGGAGCGGGAAGCGGGGAGCGGGGAGCGAGGGCGGCAAAGCTTCTTGAAGTTATCCAGGGGCGGAAATCGCATCTTGTTAAATACGAAAACTTTTCTGTACATAAATCAGTTGATTTGTTTTGTCTGTCATCTCGGGGATTCCTTGGCGCCTTCATCAATTTGCAGGGATTAGACCGTAGGATTTGGCTGGCTCCTTCTCATAATTAATAAACTGTCGCTGGCTTTGCCCCCATTTGTTGGTGTCATGTTTTATTTCCACATCAATTTTTAACGTGCCATGTTCCTCTCATAAATTAAGTTTATGCCTCAGGTTCGCACTTTAATCGGCTGCTTGGGTGGGTGAGAAAATGCTGTACCTTTTTGAATGGCTTCCGCCGCGTGGCGGAGGGCAGAACAGTTATTGCAGTTGAATTGCATTTCCCCGAAACTGTTTTTCACTCATCAACCCGAAATTTTCACGTTGCCCAACCATTCACGTTGCTGTCTCGCCGTTTCATTAGTTCGTCCAACTACGGAGTAAAAGTCATAAAATGTAACTGGTTACCACCGGACACCGTAGAAACGTTCTCGTAACTCTCAAATTGTGGCTACCTACAAAGTTTACTGGTCTTTTACCATGTAATATGTGTGTTACTGGCACAGCGGACAAGCCGACAAGACCGAGCGCGGCATTTTATTAATGAAAAGCGCAAAAGTTGTTCCGTTTTCTCTATATTTATTGTATTTACTTCTCTCTCTCATCGTGCGTGTGTGTGGCCCAGCACCAGATTGGGGTCAGGGCAGGGCTAAAACAGAGATTTGTTAACTGAAAGTGAGCGGTTACTGTAAGCAGGCAAATGAAATGATTAAACAACTTCTGTATGGTGGGGGGGAGGGGGGAGAGGAAAGTTTGGGAGTAGTTAGAGTGCAATGAAGAGGGATTTCGTGCTTGCTTCAAATGTCACACCGTCATCTAATGACCAACAAATTTTATAGTTTAGTACTTCTGCAGTTCTATGTTGTAGTATTGAGTTTTTCAGAGCTGAATAACTGAATTATGCATGTTTTAATACATTCGATTGGATTCACTAATGATTTCTGTCCCGAAATCGTGTCAGAAATAAGGCTAAGATTCATGGTTGAAACTTATAAAGCGGATGCTGCCATGCCATGATTGTATCAAGCTTATCTACCAAACGTACGGCTATAACATTTTACATAAACTTACCAGAATTCATCATTTAAATGCTTGATAATGTGGCCTCGATTAAGCACCCAAATGGTTTAAGTAATCCTTGGGTAATTCTGTACCTTCAACTTAAATCTTACTCTCATGTAGCTGCTGCTATTAATAAGAACAGGACTGTTCGTGGGTTCATAACGCGGTGGTCCAAGATATTTGACGATTCCTATACTACCAAGATTCCTCACATTTCTCTTGACTGCTTCTCTGCTTGACCCAACGACCCATTGAGATATAATTGAATCTTTGCTATGGCAATTCTCATTGTTTGCTCTTCGTGGCTTGAACTGGAATCCTGAGGTCCACTTACACACCTGGCTACCGCCCAATCCCATTTACCTCAATCAAACAAAATGGCTTGCACTTATTCTCGAGCTCTCAGCCGACAATTTTTGCTGTAGCGCCTCACCTGATTATTAAATCATGGTTCGTATCATAGTCGCAATACGAAAAAATAGAGGAAAGTTAAATTCGTCTCTGCCGAAGTTCATATACCCTGCAGCACGTTTTACTAACTAGTTTGAAAGACATTTTCACTAAAAACAAACAAGTTTTTCTCACAAAGACTACATTTCTGACTCTACTTTTGTGTGACAGCTATACTATATAGATGTCCGATTTCGACCAAACTTACTAAAATTATGGCAAAGCATAAAAAACTAAGAAGTTCAAAGTTTAGAGGCGTTTTCTTGGAAAACAAAAAAGTTTTTCTCACTCAAACTAGTTTCTCCACCGAACATTCCTATGGCCGCTATAACCTACAGTCTTCTGATTTTGACAAAACTTTGTGTGAAAGCTATTAAAATACATATATGCCAATTTTACAGAGGTTTACATTGATAACCAAACAGTTTTTCCTACTAAGACTGTTTTTCTAACCTTACTTTTCTATGGCAGCTATACCATATTGATTTCCGATTTCAACCAAACTTTGCAGAATCATGGAGAAGCATAGAAAACTAGTAAGTACAGAGTTTGAAGACGTTTGCATTGAACACAAAAAAGTTTTTCTAGCTAGAACTAATTTTTCGACCGATCGTTCCCATGGCAGCTATATGTTAAAGTCATCCGATCCGGCCGGTTCCGGCAAATGTGCAGCGTATTTGTACCAAAAGACTTCGTGCAAAGTTTGGTGGCGATAGCTTTAGAACTTTAGCATAGAAACAGACGGACATGGCTAAATCGACTCAGCTCGTCATGCTGATCCAAAATATATAATATATACTTTATGTGGTCGGAAATGCTTCCTTCGATGCGTTACAAACATCTGAACAATTTCAATATACCCTCTGCAAGGGTATAAAAATAGGTTAAGAATATAGAAATCTGAACCAAGTCTTTGTTCAGCACCGCCCAGGGCAAGTTTTGATTTGATTAAAAGATCTCCGATAAGTGTTATAGAAGCACTTGTAAACTAAGAAGATTGCATCATGGAAAGCCGAATTTGTGGCAAGTTATAAAATATCTTCTGACTGTTCATTAACATACAACCAAAAGCTTGTTATGATGCAACAAACATGCTTAAATATCTCTTGATATTGCCAATCCTAGATTCTCGATTCTTCACCCACATCAGTTCGATCAGAAGTTCTAATAAAACTTTTCCAACTGAAGATGAACTCTTTGGCTTTTCCAAACAAATTGACTTCATTTACCAAGTTGTTTATTTTTAGGGTGGACCCAGCAGAAACCAAAAAAACAAAACAAACTTCACATAAAACTGCACAAATCATAAAAACTCAACTCGCACATTCCCCATAGAGCTCTCTAGACCCGGCATGGGGGCCGTCCCCCCCCTTTCCCTCTTTCGATAAATGCTATTTGAGTGCAATGAAATTGAATTCAACGTCTTTTTTGTTGTTGTTCTCTCTTGATCTTGAACACCCACCAGACTTTTCTGTTCATCGTCTCCTTCTTCTTCGTTTTGGCGTGTCGTTGGCATCTCTGGCGCATGTTAATTATGCGGACTACCTATGCTCAGCTGTCAAGATGTGGGCCGTGCCAAGACCTTGACTCTTGAAGATCTCTGTTTTTGATACGATTTATACAATTTTTTGATTCATGGCATCTGAATACAAATGGTAGTATTCTGTAGGCAAGCCGCATCGCCATATGAGAATACAGAAATTTGAATTCAATCAGCAATTTGCATATATTTGCAGCACAAAATCGAGACGCTGCTTATGCTGTATATGGCGGCATTAGCCTCCTCCAACCTCCTTCTGGGTGAGGAGTGGGCCGCTGACCAGACCAAAGTGTGGCGGCGGCTAATGGGACAGCGGAGTGACAAAAACAATTGATTGACTGACGAAAGTGTGGGTAGAGCCACCATCGATAGGCTAAATAGGGCCCCTTCTTAAGTGTCAGCTGGTGTGTATGTAGATACCTAGATATACACACGTTGATCTAATATGTTGGACCTGCACCAAACATTTGGCAAATTTGTTTCGATTCATTTCGTTTCGTTTTTGTCGTGCGGGCAACTACTAAAAATACCTAAAGAGGGTGGAAGACGTGTTGGGATAGCATCTGTCTGAAATATCGTACGATTTTGTATATATAAAACAAGATAGAAATGTTTAGGGGGGCACATGTGAAAGAGTCAATACCCTGGGAATGTTTTGAGAGATACATTTTGTTAGAAAATATAAGCTGAATGATTGCTAAAGTCATATCTCACCATCCACTGCCCTTCCGCGCATCAAGGCTAGCATTTTGACGACAGTTGGCTACATTAGTATGATGATTAATTAAACTACCTTCTGCCTTTTGCATAGACTTCCCCTCATAGTTCAACTACCCTCGATCGTTAGGGTATACATATAAATATCGTCAACCGCTGCCGCCAGTTTCTATTTTGGGAAATTTCTTTCTCGTTCAGTGGGCTGATCGCCGCCTCGTCGCGTCTTCATTTCATTTGTTTGTATCGCTAAATTTAAATGCCCAAACATCCATAACGACACTCATATGCCGCGTCCAACCCCACCCCCCCCCCCCCTCCCGCATCCACGAAACGTGCTGCCGTCTGGTTTGAAATTTTAGTTCCATTCTCTTCTCCCAAAAATTCTGCTTTATTAATTTTCTAACATTAGTTTTTAATGCGTCGACGCTATAATTAAAGTCGCCATAAAGCTGACAATATTTTAAAGGCAATTTTCCAAATGCGACAAATTAATGAATTTATGTGACACTTTCGCGGTTGGCCGGTCCAACCCAGGCCCCCGGGCATCTCTACTGGCCACTTGGCTGCCACCTGTCTGGGGAATCATTTGATGATATATTTTTTTTTGTTGTTTTTGGTTCCGAATGTCGCTAGGCGCCCCCATAGATGCCACCCCCCAATACCCCCCTCCCCCACCCCATCGCCGTGGCGTGGGCGATTTCAATTTGTTTTCTGCGAAACGATAAAGAAAACTTAAAGAGCTGTCGTCTCGTATATTAAGATTTTTGTGAAACACATTGTTTCTGGGAAATTTGCTTAATAATAATATTTTTTGGCACACACCGAGTGCATGATATGAGGCGATCGCATGATGCTGGCTCCTAAGTGTGACCAAAGGCGGAGGACTTCCCACATGGCCAGAAAGTGGCGTTCCAAGTTTTGCAAAAATTCTTTAGCGACGTCCTGGGAAACTGTGTGGGCGTGTAGGTGTGTGTGTGTGTGTGTGCGTGTCAGTGTGTGGGAATGGTTTAGCAAACTAAATCAAATCAAGAACCGGCCCTTCACTTTAAACCTTGTAGGGGCTCCGGGGTCAGTGGTGGCCTTTGGAGAAGTTAGAAGCTGAAGCTTGAATTAATGTTGTCAGATTATGTTGGATTATGCAGCAGCTAAGTAAGTTTTGTATCCAAACCAGTAATATAATACAAAAATGCTAACTCTATAAGCTGATTTGCACTAGAAGTGCGTTATGCGCAAAATAGCCAACAATCAGCTTGTTTTGTATGCGGAAAAGTATGTTTATAATGTTAACATTTATGTTATGGTACAGTTAATTAACATACGAGATGGCTATGGAACACTTCTTCCCTGAGTAAAGGGCTCGATGATCCTAGGCAATACGGCTATTCCATTCCATTCTATAAGAAACTGCCTGGTTTTGGCATTAAGTGCAGCATGTTTTGAATATCAAAAGGTAAAGGCTTAAATATCTTTGAGCCAGATTTATGCAAAACTCTATCTAGCTCTTATATTCAGCGACTGGTTCGGTTGTGAGGCAAACGCAGTTCCTCAACCGCCGGTTCGGTTCATTACATGGTTTTTGGAGCTAGCTCAACCACGATTTCGGTTCGGTTCATAATGAAATACTATGATTTCTGTCGTAATGTGTCTTTTCATACACTTTGGAAATTGAAATCCTATAAATCATTTGAATATGTTCAAAGTCCTTGGAAGAATGTTCAAAACTGATGTAGTCAAATATGCAGGATTCGTCTGTAAGTTCCCAAAGGAATGCCTATGGAAATCAGTGATTGTTATTAAAATTATCTTATGGAAACTTAAAAAGTATCGATGGCTAGAGAAAAGCGATTCACACCCTAAAACTCGTCAGATAACTTAACCGAACCGAACCGTTTTTCTTAGTAGTTTTCGGTTTGGCACTTCTTAAAAGGAAGCCGGTTCGGTTTTTGCGGTTCGGTTCACCAGCTGGATTAATCCCTGCTTTTATTGTCCTTCTACGAGATATTTGTGTTTACATTTTAATAAATATATTTTCAATTAAACTTGAACTCAATCCCAATCTTACTCCCAGCCAATAGCAAAGCCCAGCTAAAGGGTTAAGCCCCGTTCTGTCGAGACTTGGCTGAGTTTGGTATCTGCACCAGCCAATAAGTAAATTAATTGAGTTCATATTTAGACTTCAAATTTTCTGCACACAGTCTGTCTACGCTGGCTGTTGCTATTTCTGCTGCTGCTGCTGTTGCTGTTGCTGTTGTTGCTGCTGCTGCTGCTGCTGTTGTTGTTGTTGCTGACCGCACGCGTTTCCATAAACAATACACACACACAGAAAACTCGAACCAAACTCAAAGCAAAAACAAACAAAAACGTCCAAACGCTACGCGTGGCATCCACAACTTTGGAGCATCTTCTGCTTACAATTTTCGCCTATTTGTTTTCCAAACAAGACTCTCTTGCCAGACAGGCAGGCGGGGCTGCCCTCCCCATATCCACACCACACCACACCCTCCACACCCTCCACCCTCCCCCTTTTTCTCACTGTTCAAGTGCGTTCAATTTTCAATAAATCCATAAAATTTAGTTTTGGCCCCCACCGAACCGAAAGCCACAGCAGTTGCTCCCTCCCCATCCCCATCCCCATCCCCATCCCCAAGCGATGCGATGCGATGCGATGCGTTTCTTTCTTTCTTTCCTGCTCGGTGGTCGTCGTTGCACGGCAGACAACGAATGCCTGGCTGGCGATGGTTGGTTGGCCTAGCCTGGACAGCCATGTCTGCAGCATTTTTGGTCTCCGTTTTTTTTTCCCTATTTTTTTTGTTGTTGTTGTTTTGGTCTGCTCCAAGTAAACAATGCAGCAGCAACAACCACAGCGACAACTTAGCATCAGCACATGCCAGATGATTCATGGCACAGTGGGACAAAAACGGTGTTGCAGAATTCATCAAAAAGGATCAAATGACTGTCTAGGTGCATTCACCTAGAGGGGAGGACTATGAAATTTAAGCATGTAAATCATTTCTTGGAGAAGTCTACGCCTTAAAGCAGCGGTGGGCACGAATCCGAAGAATAATCCTTTAATATGTGACTCCACATTTCGCACCAACCTAAGAAGAACAAGCCAAAACCTCATGGTAAGTGTTCGTGCTTCAACTTTGATGTCGTGCATGCTCGTGTTCCTTTGTCATATTACCACTGTACTTCAATGCCAAAACTTACAATGTGCACTGTGAATGACGGAGATGGTGAGAATAAGTGAAGATTTCTCTGCCGTCTGCTGTTGAAGCTGTGAAGTTTTTCCTTGGCTGGGATATTTTGCATCTGTTGTTGCCGCTGCCGCTCCTGCTGCTGCCGCTGCCGCTCCTGCCGCTGCTGCTGCTGCTGATGTTGTGGTCCCAAGCAGACGCATCTGTAACTCATCATTTTCTGAAATATTGCTCTTTTGCATACCTGCATTGTTGTTGTTGTTGCTGTTGCCGTCGATATTTGCTGGGTTAACAGAACTTAATTCCGTTTTATCAGGGAAGGCGATTTCCATCAACTTGTCCGGGCAGTCGACGCCACCGCAGACATAATTTATTGCCGCTTTTCGCAACAGTTTCCATTTTCTCGCATTGATGTTTGCATTTGGCTGTTTGTGCCCAGTTCTCATCGAGATGAGGAGGCGCAACAAATTGAAAAAAGGAGCACACCGACTGCAATTTGAAAGTTAATTGGCCCAGACAACGCCACAGCAGGTATGTGAGTGTGTATGTATGTACTCGCACTCCCTAAGTGTTTAATTAATGCAAAAACCAACGAATTCGCTACTCTGTGCAGTCAAGCACTTTGTTGCATTAGATGCGCCTCTATACCCTTGGGATCCTGGGATCAGGCCACAAAAACCACTTAATCTGCTGCGTGGCTAAAACATTGAGAGTGCTGGCTGGATGGCTGGATTGCTGGCTGGCTTTCAGTTTTACACCAAATGGGAAACGAACTGAAGATGGAGAAGGAGAAGCCAAGCCGGCAAACTGCCAAATGTTGTGCAATTTTCGCCTGTTTGGTTTTATCTTGGGTGTGGACAATTGTCTTAGAAGTTGGGTAGAATGATGTGGTCATGCTCTGTGTAAAGGACAGCTAAGTGGTACGAATGGGGTAATACTTTAAGATGGTTCATAATCTGGGATACTTAGTTTGGGCTGTACTCACGAAATTATATTTCCCAGCGGAGAAAATTTCTTCTCCTAAATACCATGGGCCATATTTTGCATAGACTATACAGCTGAATTAGTGGAGAGGTTACAGAAGATAAGGCTTTGGAAACTTATATCCTCGTCCCATGTTCAATGGCAATATTAAATCAAACAATTAAGAGATGTGAACATATAATCAAAGTAAACAGTCTGAAGCAATGGCGATAGCCTTCTTATTGACCCAAACGACTGAAGTTTGCGTGATCAGAAGTAAACAAATTCTGAAGTCCGATTTTTCGACTTCTAACTGTCGCATAAAACTTACAAGTAACAAAGTTAACTATAAGTTTATCTGACACAAAACTGCGCTTTAGAAAAACTCTGCTCTAAGTACATCAATTGCTTTAATAGTCAAATAGGGGGAACAATTCTCCCTATAGTGGTTTGAATCCATTATTTATCTCAAATATTTGACAAATTCTAAGTTTCATTAAGAAACCAAATACTTTCCAAGACTTAAAAAACTAAGTTCCTTTAGGAAAACAAACTACTAACCTCCGGAAAACTTTAAGTCTCAATGGAAAATTTGAAAGTTTGTTTGTCTTGAATAATGTTTTTATCAAGTTTGATGTTTTTTTGTGACATTTTTTTGTAAAAATCATTTTTCTATGTATTCTTCATTGATAAAAACTACTTTTTGACATTTTCCAGGCAATTTTTGTATAACATTTCGAAAAAAAAACTATGCGTCTTTTGATGCCATCCACGAGTCTTCATAATTTGCTAGTTCAAATGAGCAAAATTGCTAATCCTTAAGGTTATGCATTATCGAAGTTTGCAAATCGAGTCCAGGCTATGCTGCGAGTGGGTTTAAGAATTCCCCTTTCAGCGGTTCAAGGTAAGTTTTGATGGGCTGTGCAATATGTGGCTGAGAGTTATCATATTGCAAAATTACCTTGTGGTGCCTTTGCTCGTATTGTGGTCGATTTTGCTTAAATGCTCGTCTCAAAAGCATCAAATGAGCTGCTTTTGGCAGTAGAAACCAGAAAATTATGCTATTTACACTTCAGCGAAACGAAACATACTGAATCAGAAATGCTAATGATGAGGCTTCAACATGAAGTTATCCTTAAGAAATTCTTTGAAACTTTTTTATAAGGTAAGTGTATCTTTTTTATTAGGAATTCACCTTTGTTTTTACATTAGTTGTAACTTTTCTATAAAAACTTTAAATATGTATAAGAAAATCTCAAATTCCCACAAACATTGTGACTTTTACTATGAATACTTACACCTGCTATCATGTCCTTCTTGGGAAACGCACCCAGCAGTCTGACAAATATGCCCCTAGGGTACCTGACACTATTTATCGACATCTGTAAAAGGTTTAACATAGATTTTGGTGGAATCGTGCCCACTTAGATGAATTTCTATGGTATAAAACGCAAAAAAATAAGGAGATCTCGCAGCTCAAACCACAAATTATCTGAACAATCTAAGAAATTGATACACTCAAAAATCATTCGCCCTGAAAACTCGAAATTCTCCAATGAAATCCGTCCTAAGGCGATTGATTTTATAGGAGAATTTCTAATTTCCAGGGCGAATTTTTTTATAAGTGTAATAAATATTTGAATAGTCCTCGAAAAAAGTTGGCTCTTCTAAACTACCATAGTTACATTGAGCAATAGCTTCAATCAAATATTGCATTCTTCCTTAAGTCCTTAGCTCATAAACTGCAATATGTTGCCAATTTCGAGGGCATTCAAACTTCGTCCCAAAACTTCGCCCCGTATCTCACCCGTTGGCGTGGGCTGAGTGTTTGGTGCATGTTATGACTTTCTGGTGGGTGCAGCAGCCAACATCCCTGGTCTCTTACTGCTGGATTATCCTTTGTTACGGATCGACAAGCAGTCAGGCGCTGGGTACATGGTACATGTTAACCGTACGTAACCCAAGCCACCTCAATGTGCCACGCACTTTTCGACCCAAGATCTGCGCTTAATTGCAAGCATTTTGTTGTTCAAGTGAACTCTGATTGCCGCTCTCAACGTGCCCGGCTGCTGTTCCGTTCCGTTAATTGGGCAAGGGGCAAACACACATTCGGCTGATGCCACACTTTGATGCCTCGCCGATGATACGCCAAAGCTGCAGTGCCCCGAAAAATTTGCATTTCAACCAGCCCGCGATTTATGACCCAGAGAGCGAGAGGGATGCACAGTGGTGGAGCTGCAGCAGGAGGAGCAGCCTGTGACGAATCCAATTATGAGGCGCGCCAGCTGTCCAATGAATCGGTTCAACCGGGTGTCGGTGTCGGTGACGGTGACCGGGTGCCATGTGCCTGACGCGATAATGTGCCATCAAATGGCCATAAATAAAATGCACAAAGCGGATTAAGCGTTTTGTTAACAGATTTATACATATTGAGCTGAATTATGGGGCCAGGCTCTGAACTCGGAATCTCAGAGAGAGAGAGAGAGAGAGCGGCGAGCAGAGATTTGGCAGATTTAATGAGATTGCAGCAAAATTGGAAGTTAAATTGATGCAAAATGTTGGATATTCGAAATGCAAACCGGGAACAAAGTTGGCTTGGCATTGTTCCATCAATGAAATTTAATAACTCACAATATTTTGGACCCACAAGTCCGTCATCGAGTTGATGAGACATTGATGGTTCAATCGATGAAGAATCTGGAACCCACCCAGCATGTGGAGCCAATTTAGCAGATCGCAGATCTCGGAGGAGGCAGCTAAAATCCTCGTTAAGTCATCACCATTGACAACCAACAGAGCGGAGCAGGAGAGGGAGCGAGGGAGACATTTGACAACAAATATTTTGTGACATTAAATGCTGCTGCTCCTTGGGCTCCAATGTCCACATCCAGTTTCCTCCCCAGACTCGACCAACTCTTGCTCATTTCACTAATTTAATGAAGACCTTTTGCAATGTGGTTCGCGTCGTGGTCCTGGGACCCCATTGTCTTGACGTCGTCATCAGATTGATGAGCCTCTCGTCTCTCCTCTCAGTTGGGCTGCTGCTGCGGTTGATGCTGCTGCGCCTGCATCAATAATTTGTGTTCGCCGTTGAAAATAATTGACCAAGTTTGTCTGTTTGCGGTTTGTGGCATTTAATCTACTTGCCAGAGACAGCGACAACTGCACCAAGGCGGCAGCAGCTGCCTGGAGAAGACGGCACAAGAAAAAAATAACAAAAAAAAAACAGACACAAAAACCAAAAAAAATCCTGGGGCAGGCTACTGAGTTCCTTTTGCCGCTCCCCTACTCTGTGGTACTCTGCGCGTAATTGAAATAATTTTAAGTGAAAAATCTGCATTCAAAAAATATTTCTGCGGCTCACAAATGTCAGCTGCAGCAAAAAAAAAAAACAACAAAATTCCGGGAGCAGCGATTGAAGGAATCTCCACACATTTAGAATGACCGGTGGATGCCCTTCGAATTGGTTGAGAAGTAGAGAGAGAGAGAGAGAGGTTCCGTTTATCAGGTTTCCAAACTTTCAAATTTCAAACTTTCGCTCCTATTTTGGAAATTTACCTTTAAAGAACTCCAAAATGTAAGAATAATATAGCCAAAAGTTGTTTTAGTAACTGTCTGGACTATTCTCCTTCTCCTTAGAAGCTTCTTAGCTTCTCCAGACACAAAATCAGCTGCAGTCAGTTAAGATTGTTAACTGAAGACAGCTATAAACGGAACAAATGACCATGGCAGGAGCACTAGCCTATGATTTTGAGGATTAAACGGAAGGAAATATAACTTAAAGAAAAAGGGATTAGGAAATACCTATCAAATTCTCGATATAGGCGATGCTTAGGCATTTCTTCGATACCAATTTATGCAAGTGACCCCCAGCTGCATCTTAATTTAATCTATTTTCAACAAACTCTTTGAACAACCAGCCACACTCTTTTCTAGACAGAACCTGCTGAATTCTAAGCTAACTGCAAGTGTGCATGCGTGCTTCTAACGCCACAACAACAAAAAAGACACTTTAAGTTGACTCTTGGCTCGTTTTGCTCAGTTTCTTCTGCTCGCCTGCTGAGAGCCTAACCAAATTATTCCCTTTTAAGCTGTAATCCTAAGACAGCTTCGTGTTTTTTCACTCATTTATCAAGCATGAAGCAGAAAACGTCTGAGAAATAGAATTAAGTGTACTTTTGAGAGATTGAGAGAGTCTGATTCATTTTTACCTGTCATTTCGGTGAGCAGACAGCACAGAAAACATTGGTCGGTGAGCTCTGGCTTAAAATTGCAGCATCTGCTCAGCAACAACAACAACAACAACTGAAAAAAAAGAACACAAACATCTCGAGTCGAACGCAAGCCGAGGAGGAATCAACCTGAAGGAGCGCACCATAATTTGCTTAATTCAACGACGACGACGACGACGACGCTCAACCAAAAGCACGCGGCTGCCACTCGTCAATGGGTAGCCGGCCAGCGATCGACACGCCGCAGACGGACGCAACTTGCCGCTGATGAGGATGATCCTCCCCTCCTACCTTATTTTTTATTGCGACGACTACTTCAGCGGCAGCCTCAATTTGAGTCTGCCCCCTGGGGGCAATTTCCAAAGTTGCATCGTTCACTTTTTTTTTTTCGGTGGCTGTAATTTTGGTCAGACCATTAAGTCAAGTACTGACATGCCACCCCAAGCTTACATATATGTATGTATATATGTTTGGCTGTGCCATAGTAGAACATAACTTGACCAAATGTCAAATGTCACAACAGTCCAAATCCCACTTGGTGGGTACGGAGGGTTTTGGGGCCACTTAAATTCGATAAGCAAACAGAAAAAAGAAATAAAAAAAAAACAAACCAACAACAAATATCGATTTATTTCTCCAGTGAGCCAAACTTCTGCAAAAAAATGCGGTTGCATGTGAACATTTTTTGGTGTGGCGCGATATATCACATATTTCCATATTTTGGTTTTATTTTGTTTATCATCAATTTTAATTCATTTCGGGGAAAGCTTTTAGTTGGACAAGCTTTAGATTCCAGGGCAGCCCTACCCCCCTCCACACACACAACTGATTTTCTCATCCCTCGCTCGACTGGGCCACTTGTGCAATTGAAGTGACAAGCACTTTAAGAGTATCTCGGATTTGGTCATTTCGTTGCCAAAGCAATTGAATTGCAGCGGGGGTGAGGGCAAAATTTATGATTCCATCAAATTGGGAAACCCCAAAAAAACTTCTGGTAGAATTTTGAAAATTTTCTAAACAATTTTCTGTGTTAATGTTGGCTACACTCAGAAAATATGCATAAAGTTGTTGTTCCTGGAAATACTTAAATTAAGTACGAAAATGATTGAAATGAAAACAAATTGTACTTAAAGTTAAACGATATACCTAAGAAAAGCTTATTCTAACAAAATATTATGGGTTGAGTAGAAAATTTACTTATTATGTTGGCTCCCAAATGTGTAAAACGGAAATGGCGAATTATTGTTTAGCGAATCTGTTTCTAAAATTCCCAACTGGTTCTAACACTTTTCTTATTCTTAAGTGACGGTTGATTTCTGAACTGCAGTGATACCATCCCAACTAACATATTATGTAAATTTTTATCACTCTCGAGACTTTTTCGAGTCCTCGTTAGATTCAAATAGTTCTGCCCTCGTTTTCTGACCGAAAATTATACTTTTGTCGGTAGAAAGTGGTACCATAACCGCGACACTTCGTCGTCCCACCCAACATTTGGAAGATCATTTTCATAAAAATCACCTTGGTGAGTCTATTCCGACGGCTTTTGATGATCCAAAATAGATGCCTATCATATGCGATTAACTGAGACTCGAAAATGACTCATGAATAAACTCAAAATGTGATTTTGTCAAGTACTACTAAAAATATACCTCAAATGACTCAAAACTGATTAGAAACTGATCAGAAGAATGGGTTAAGAACGACTTTTCATAAAGAATAGCGGCTAGGGTATCATTTTCTCCCGACTAAAGTATCATTTATGATCGGAAAACGAGCGCATTTATGAGTATTTTCATCAGCCTTAGGATGAGAGTGATCAAAATTTATATAAAATGTTTGATGGTCTTGGTCTTTGGAATAAGCAAAGGCCCTTGTATATTTCCAATCTTCTTTTGTTTAGATTCCCAGTCAAAATACAGAGAACCTAAATTAAGAAATAGTTTTGAATAGCTGAAGAATTGTATTTTAATGCCAAAATTGTCACAAAAAACTTTAAAATAGTTCGAAAGGTACTTCATATGAAGTCAAGTGTTTCGGGATTGAACAAGTCATGCTTGATATAAGAATGTTGTACTTTGAATGAAGTGTTTTTATATTTACAAAGATGTGGACTTTATTACTGAGTGTACCAAAAATGGCCTCAGAACAGTTTTATATATTTTTAACAATCTGTTTCCACCGATTGAACCGAAAGCTTAAGAAAATTGAACCTGGACATTGACACAGCAATTCATCTGTAAGTTAAAGTTAGTTTTTTCTCTGAATACTTACTTACCTTCCGATTTTCCATATCCTTTAGTCACTTATACACATAAGGAACATAATTTGAATGTCATTTATTTCATCTTTAAAACCCAAAATAGATTACATATTTGAATATTTTTCATAGTTTTCGGTTAACCTAACTAAGCTCTTACCCTACTTAGATTAAAACTATTTTAAATGAGTTTTGTTGTTGTTGTTAATTTTTTGGCTTTATAACTAAAGTAGGCATCATATCCATAATATTGCTTTCGCTTAAATCCAAAGTCTCTTTATTAATGAGCCTGGCTCAGAGTTGAGCAAAAGTGTTTTGATATCCCAACATATTCCTTTGGCATTTACATAAGATTTATTTTTACAATTTAATGAGTAACTTTGAGCTTATCTCCCACTCACTCAACTAAAAGAGGAAAAATCGATATGTTTCCATAGCATTTGAGCATCCACACATTATCCAATGGAATGACTAGATTAGAGTATAAGATCAGGATGCAGTCTTCTTTGGCTTCTTTGGATATTGTTCAACCCATGCCCAAGTCATGCAGCAAATGTTGTTTGATTACCTCGCCCTCCCGTTCGGCCAGGAGTTGGGCCGTCACCGTATTGATGAGATTAAAACTTATAGCAAATATGCTAAACGCTGACCAAACGCCCAAGGCCAGCCAGCGTAGTAGACGCGGACGCAGTCCACCATCCAACTGTTTAAGGAACAGCAGACCCAAACTAAGGCCAGCCAAGGCACCCGTCATGTGTGCTATGTAGGAGACAGTGGGTCTAGCATGATCCTCCAGCATGCGGGAGTACACGGCATAGCCCAGATCGCAGGAGACTGAGGCGAATGTCAAAATATTTATGGTATAATTGGAATATCTTAGGCTAAAACTTACCAAAAATGATCACAGCCATCAACTGCAACAGGCCATGTCGCATTTGCTCCACATTGAGCAAAACACTTGCCAATTGGGCGGCCAACAAAGCGTAGACTCCACCGCTGGCGCCCACCAAATAGACTTCCGAATCCACCACACTGGTACCCAAAGATCCAGCCAACACACCAGCTAGGTAAATGACCGCAGTGCGTACTGAGCCGTGAACCAGTTCCAATGGAAACCCAAATATCAATTGGGTGACCACATTGAAACCCAAATGTAACCAACTGGCATGAAGTAGGGCATAGGAAAGGAAACGCCACAGCTGCACACGCTGTTCGGGGCTATAGACGAGGGATGAATTCTCCGGTGACGATTCACCCACAAAGATGAAAACAAAAAGCTATGGAAGAGATGGTTAAGAATGTTATAAAGGAAGGCGGCAGAGTGACAGTCTTTCCCTTTATTGCCCCAAAGTACAAAAGATTTATCATAAATGAATCAAAAGTTAAATTCATTTGTTAGCTAAACTCGTTTGAAATCATTTTCGGTACCAAAGATTTGTGCTCATCCGTTTGCTTAACTAGATTTTGCCTTTTTTTTTTTGAACCTGTTCGGTAACCCGGTTTTCAATCACCCGCCCCCTTCCCGCCCCCAAGCACAAGGATATAAAACCATCAAAGCCATAATCTAGATAGAAAGGGGTGGGGTGAAAAGCAACCCCCAAATCGACGTAGACTGGCAACAGACAGCGACGAGACGACGCCATTCCCTTCCTGATTCCACTGGCGGCGGCGTCCAGTCTGCTGTGTGTGTGTGTGTGTGTGAGTGTGTGGGGGGGAGGGCCCAGACGAGGAAAACAAATCGTAGACGTGTTGGATTTTCGCACGCACTTGCTCACTGCTCGCTGGCTGTCTCCTTATCCCCCCCTTTCGATACATGTACAATGTATATCCTGCATGTATATCCTTTAACCGGAAGCTTACTTCCATTTACAAATGCACGAGTGTGTGTGTGTGTGTGTGTGTGTGGGGCGGGAGCTGGCAGCGGACAGCGCGTTGTGTGGCAAAGTCGGCAATTTGTTTGCCTCAAAAGTCAATTGCTGGTCCAGCTAACGCGGCGTGTGGGATTGTGGGGGGAAGAACTGAAATATGATCAGCATGGAACTAAAACCTGAACCAACCCCTCGCCCCAGACGTGACTACAAAAAGGGAAAAACAGCAAAGGAACAGGCTGTACAACAAAGTAATTTCAATGGTTTTAGAAAGTCAACAGTTGTGAGAGTTGATTTTGAGAGCAAAAGTTCGATTAAAAGGATACAAAAAACTTTGGAAGGAACCTATTTTGGTTGATCTAGATTCATTCGTTTAGAATGTAAACTAATTCCCAAGCTCCCCCGTTTCACTGAGAGCTTTTATGTCTCCAACACTGCCTCCGCCCTTTCAGGCCAAGTGGAAGCAATTAATGTACAAACCCCCCCATCCCAGCCAAGTGCAGATTGTGGCCGCAATGTTGTGTAATGTCCGGGGGCTGATGTCATGGCAACCCCAAACATGGTTTTTATGAGCCTCGCCACCCGCCCCCCAATCAACCCCTGGCCCCTGGAGTTTAATCGCCTTAAAAAGTCATTATTTTGTGGGTTCATTTCGTGTGTCTTACCTCCAGCAGTGATATCAGCAGAATGAAACAGGGCGGTGGCCAGCAACGCAACCAGACTCTAGATTTTGTCACAAGATGTTTCTCCTCCCGCTTCGATTCATTGGCCATCAACGATGTCGTGCTCGGCCCTCGGTGTGCCTGCTGCATCAGCTGGTCACAGCAGACGCCCAGCACCAGGCCAGACTGTGTGGATGGCAACTGCATCTGTACAATGGTGGCGCTGGCCAGCATTTCCTTTGACTTTAGTCTATTTTTGGGGTGTCTGCCTTGTGCTTGTGACGGTGCCCCACTTAGTAGCAGCGGCGGCGGCGGCGGCGGCGGAGGCTGACATGACGATTCGTTTGGTATGTCGGCTGTCTGGCCCCTGTTTGGCCTCCTGGAGAAGAACGAGAGAAGAAAAAAGTGTGTGGGGCCAAATTAGCTCAAGGTTGTCTGTGCGGTCCCAAAAAAAAAAACAAAAACCAAACAAAAAAAAAGAACACGTTGTTGCAACGACAACAAAACTGCAGCGCAATTTGGCAGACAGACAACGTCGCCAATGGCGCCATCATCAAAGTCTGCCTCCCCACCCTGTTTTACCAAATGTTGCTTTATAATGGCCCTAGACAGCCATAAAACAGACGGAATTTATTCCTTGGCAACACAATGAAATTTACGGAAAATACAAATTTATTTCCGCTGCGGATTTTCGACTGTAAAACCAAAACCGAGAAAGAAAAGCTACCCCCTTAACGTTTCCACTTTTAAGATGGATAAATCCTTGGAAAATTCTTGGAAAAAGAAAGCTGATTCAGGCCTGATGAAATTGGTGTAGATAAGTTTGGGTTTTTCATTGATTAAGCAATATTTTGGGATTAAGAGCAGGGATGCATCCCCAATCGAAAATAAGTACTGGTTCGGTTCAGTGGTTCGCACAGTTTCTAAACCGTCGGTTCGGTTCGGTTCGGTTACATGGTTTTTGGCGTTAAATGAACCGCGGTTTCGTATAAAATTATTATGATTTCTGTTTTAATGTGACTTTTCAAACATGTTTGAACTTTCATTCCATTAAAATTCTTAGCACAATGTCCAAAGTTTATTATGTTGGATTCCCAACACTCGTCTAAAAGTTCCCTTACTTAGTGTCAGATTCTAATGAAGAAACAAATTTAGTTTGATAATAGATAAATAAAGAGATCGGCGTGCAATTGCAGAAGACATGTTGTTAAATTTTCGTCAGGTCATCTTTAAAAGTAATATCGATCCGACACCGCTAAATATGTACAGCGTCGAACGAAAAGTTGAAGAATTATCTTTGGGAAACGATTCAAATTTCCAAATTAATACTAAAAATCATTGGCTAGAGGAAAGCGATTTGCGCTAAAACTCGTCAGAGAACTGAAGCGAACCGAATCGAACCGTTTTTATACCCTTGCAAAGGGTATTATAATTTTTCACAGAAGTTTGCAAAGCATTTCCGACCCCATAAACCATATATATTCTTGATCGGGGGGACGAGCTGAGTCGATTGAGCTTTGTCCGTCCGTCCGTCTGTCTGCTTCTACGCGAACTAATCTCTCAGTTTTGAAGCTTTCGAGCTGAAATTTTGCACAAAGTATTCTTTTTGCTGCACACTACTAATATGTCGGAGCCGACCGCATCGGATGACTATATCCCATAGCTCCCATAGGAACAATCGGTGGGAAAACTAGTTTTAGTGAGAAAAGCTTTTTTCTTTTCAATGGAAACGTCTCCAAACTTGTTAATCGTAGGTTTACTATGTTTTTTTATAATTCTACCAAGTTCTATTAAAATCGGACAACTATATGATATAGCCGCCATACAAAAGATAGGTCTGAAAAACAGTTTTAGTTAGAAAAACTTTTTTGTTTTTAATGGTAGCATGCTGCAATTTTGTTTTTGTTTGTTTCACATGCTTTTACATAATTTTACAAATTTTTGACCCAATCGGATGACTATATCATATAGCTCCCATACGAACGATCGGTCGAAAAATGGCAAAAAAGGAGTATTTTTTAAAATATTTAAGAGATCCCTTGCAAGGGTATAAAAACTTCGGCACAGACGAAGTTAACTTAGCTTTCTCGATATTTGTGGTTTTCGTTTCGGTTCAGCAATGCTGAAAGGAAGCCGGTTCGGTTTGCGGTTCGGTTCACCAGCTGAAATAAGCGGTTCGGTTCGGTTTAGTAAGCGCTTGCACTGCTTTCTATGTTAGTCTAGCGTTTTTGTTACAATGCTGTTGTCAGCAAGTAGCCGGTGTGTCTCTTGTCTGTACGGAGTCACTAGTCACATTTCATACTCATAATAAAGAGTAGAATTGATTTGGATTGCACCTTTTCTCGTCTGTCCGCTACCATCAGGCGCTTAGCAGCCTCAGAAGCGATCAGCCTGAGGTGTTTGCCTTGAAATAAAGTTTTATTTATTACAAACATGAATATTAACAGCAGCTGTTACCTTAACATTCTGTTGGTTGACTTAAGCTGTACTTATAAATGCTACTCGTTAATAGATTTTCATCACTGCTGCAAAAAAAAAGGTTTGGCTCTTGCCTCTTATATTCACAGCTTTAGCCTCAACTTTGAAGTTGAGGAAAGAAAACTTCAGTAGTTTTTTTTATGCTAGAGAAATAAAAGAGTTTGGCGCATTCCCCTGCGAATGTCTTGCAGTTGGCAATGTTTAAGGTTTTTTCTCTCTCTCTCTCTTCACTAGTCCTGACCATGGCGTGTTGGGTTGTCCTGGTAATGAGTTTTAATGGTGATTGCCTTTTTTTTCTTCTGTCGTTTCAAAACCAAAGGACTTAGCTGAACGGGAACTGCACCTTCGGGGGTCAGAACAAGTTTTTCGCCAGACGGAAGTGTGGCTGCTCCTCTCTCCTCTGATATGGGAACTAGAAAACCGGTTAGAGCGCATGCCAAAAACTGTAAAAATATCGACAGGTGTATCCTTAATGTCCTCGTAGCTGTTCTTCCTCTTCCTGCTGTTGTTGGCCTTCGCACGCAACTTGTTCGCCCAGGAAGCCAACAGACGCGCAGAGTGAGTGGGCATATCCTTGAGAGAACTTCCAGCTTGCCTTTGGCCAAAAACCAAAAATCGAAGTAGAAGTTGATTATGCAACGCTCCCTGCCCCACATTCCCCTGTCCTGGTTCGCCATGGCATTTGCATTGGGTAAATAATTTCATTTACATAATGTTGACTATTTGTGTTTGCATTATTTGCCTTTGTGTGTGTGTGTGTGTGTGCGTTTGATTTTTTGTTGTTGCTTATCCAATATACGAGAGCTGGTTTTTTTTTTATTATTGATTTATGCGGTTCAATGGTTCGACATATAAGGGGACAAAGGCACCATCTCAGTTTTCCTGCCAGGACGACTGGAGTTGATTCATTTAGTGCAGAAATTGCACTGCAAACATTTTGCAATTACTGGAGCCACAGGGCGCCCCCCCCCAACTGGCAATGGGAAAGGGGAGAGCGGAAAATATATAATTACAACTCGGCTTAAATGCTTATGCCGAGAGCAAAAGTTCGAGTTGGCAGCCCCGTCTCCTCCTCATCATCATCATCGCATCTTTGACTTTGGGTGGGCGGTTAAAAAAGTGAAAGAATTAAAATGTACATGAAACACGAAATTATGCATAAAGAAAGTTCCATTAACAATAGCAATAACAACAGTTTCAACAATGACGAGAAAAATGTTATAAAACTATAATTGAAAAGTGTGTGTGCGTGTGTGTGTGTGTGTGTGTGTGGTGGGTGCACCACCAAAGACTTGGAATGGACTTCAGTCGTCAGTGGAGTCGACTGTAAACACGCAGAGGCGGCGGGCTTTAATGGCAAAGGAAGAGGGGGGACGGGCGGGTCTGTGAAGGTGACAGCCATGTATGCAATACAGTGATAAATGCTATGGGTGAACCTTATTAAAGCTTCATGGTTGTATCATTATCTTGGAAAACATTGAATCTTAGTATGAATGCACCAAGCTCAGCAATGACTTCAAGTCTAAGCACAACCAGGGCTACTAACCTAGAAAAAAAGTTTTCGGAGCTTCATTTCAGGGTTTTGAACCAAAAATTTCCAATAGCCCTTCTTCTAGTTCCAATCCTTGTGTGGGACATAAGGCATCGTCCACTACCCTCCTCCATCGAACTCTGTTGTTAAGCGTCGCTTTGAGTTCTCCCCTACTTTTCCCTATGCTTTCCGCTTCTGTCAGGTGTCTACACGACTCCGTCCAACGGATTCCATTCCATGTCGTTATCATTTTATCGCAATTTATGTCCCATCCAGCTCAATTTCATTCTGCGTATTCTGGTGTCGACCCTCTCCACATGCGCTCGTCTGAGTAGCTCAGAATTCCGTATTCTGTTAGGCCAGGTTACGCAGAATATGGACACTGTAAACAGAATGGCCGACAAAGCACATCCCTGACGAAAGCCACTCAGGACTGGCTCAGGACAAGGCTGTGTCAACATTCCATCGTAAAACATCAATGGTGAAAGTACAGAACTTAAATGTTGGAGATTTTTGGGTGCAGGTTTTGGTTCAATCCTTGGTTCAGCTCAAATTATACATTTTTCTGGTTCAAATCGCTTTTGACCTAAAAACTGTAGGTTTTTCTAGATGTTCTATTGAACTTTCCTGCCGTTTGCAAGACTTAGTCGAATATAACCAAAAAGCCTAGTTTGTCTATAGTTTTTGCTGAACCGTAAAGGAACCGAAATTCAGCTTTTATTCCGATTTTAAATCTAAAGAGGTGCAGTTCGAAGTTCGTTTGACAATAAAATAGATATTCGAACTCTGGGCTTGAACCGGTTCGGCTCAGTTAAAACCGGTTTACAGTCCTGTAAATGTAAATTAAATCATTTGTCAAACAACAACAATCACCAGCAAAAGATAGAGAAAACCCGCTAGTTAGTGGGTGCATAGTTTATGCCTTTGTCTGGGTAGTTTACTAAATGAATTTTGCCTTTAGAGCATAAACTTTGGTCATTTCTGGTCAAGACTTAAGGGGAATTGATTTGGCTAATGATGATAGGCTTTTCATATTAAGAAAAACTATCTAATTTTAACAATAAGATCTGGCTGTCTGTTTGGCAGTTAAAACATTCCGACCAAATCTCTTTCATGTACGGTTTTCGGTTCGGTTCAATATTATTTGAAATCTTTTAAATCGGGATTCACAGAGTGAAGTAAGATTTCGAAAAATTCCTCAGTTTACTGTGATTTGCCACTTTTCAAAGATTTTGGTGCTTCTCAGATTACACTTGTCTGATTTCTCATTTGAGAAACATTCTGAGATATATTAGACAAGTTAAAATACAGCTTTAGCAGGCGAGAGAATGAGTTAAGATTCTGAACCTTTCGTTCGCTTCATCGTGTAAGTCCCGATTCAACCCATTTCTTTTATTGCAACCCTCACTGTACCCAGCAAGCGCCTCATGAGCTGCCTGGGAAAGGTTTCACTTTTTTTTTTTTTTTTCTTTGGGGTTTTGCGCATTTTTATTATATTTTTGTGAAATGTGCGACGATAACGAAGCGTTATGAAAGATAATGTTGTCCAGGTAAAGGGGCATCCCACCAGCACGGTGGGGATGGGGGGGGGGGGGGGTCCATCCAACTAGAGTAACAAAGAAAAACCATGGCGAAACCATTGAGAAGGTCTCAACGCCCAAAGTCGTCACTCATTTCACAATAAAATTCCGGCAATTGAAACGAATGCGATTAAAAGCCGCGCACGCCATGCCAAGGGGGGGGGGGGGAGGTAGGTAGGGGGGCTTCGAGGTACGCAAGAGCAAATGGAGCATCGCGATAGCAACTGCAGACTTACATACACTACCACCACTACCACCACTACCGTCTTATTTTCTGACTACAACGACCCACGCAACCTCTGGCTTCAATCCACCGGGGCTCTCTGCGCCGCTGCCAGCAAAGTTCATTTCCATTTGGATTGCATGTCAGAGCAACTGCAGCAGCAACTTGACGAGCTGGTGAATAGTTGGGGTGGTGGAGGGACGGGGACGGGGACGGTCGGAAGGGGGGGTGGGGGGCAGGGGGGAGGTGAGAAGCAATCTCTCTTTGCCTGCTTTCAATTTAATTGTAATTTCTTTTTGTGTTTATGGCGTTTGTCTGCTGCTTACGTTTTAATTTCATTAACTTGTGTGTTTACTGTGTGAAACACTTGCCTCCCCTTCCCCACCCCCCCCTCACCCCCACGATAGTGCTTCAACTTTTGAAGACATAAAACTTTTGGGTACTGCAAGCCAGTGTTATGGTTATTGTTGCTAAAGAAGCTGCTTTTGATGTGAAGTCTGAGATTTGAGATATTTAGAACAGCAAACGGAACCATTTGATTCCCAGGTGGTCGTCAAAAGTAATGAGTCTTCTCGTCTATTTTTTTTTGTGGTTTTAGAAGGGATTTGTCATGATGACATGGTTAAGATCAAAGTGGGGAACAAGTAAGATTTGGTAAAAGCAAGAAGAAAAAAAACATTTCCCATACCGGGAATCGAACCCGGGCCTTCCGGGTGAGAGCCGGATATCCTAACCACTAGACAATATGGGACTTGATGAGCCAACCGATGAATATCAATCTGCTGGCTCGATCTCTTGGAGGATTATGTTATTTATAGCCCCTGTGATTCATTCCCTTGCCGCTGGGGAAAGTACAATTGATCATTTACACTTAAACCGATTTTCCATTCAGACATTCCGCCGACTGACTTCGACATGCTTTTCCTCCTCCTCCTCCTCCTCATCTGCCATTCCCTTGCTTTCTGTCTCTCTTAAGTGTGTTTATGTCTCTTGGAATATTTCTACGACTTCGCGTCAATGCACAAATCAGTTAACGTCCGCCACAGTGCGACAGACATCAGACCTAATCACCTGCGGCGACAGAGACACCACCTGACCACGTCGCTGGGCTGGTATTGCCCAAACAAGTGCAGCGGGTATCCATGTTTATTTTACGGTTCAACGATTATTACCAGTTATTGTCTAATGCCACCGTAAAAGGGGCCACAGGGCAGACCGCGGGGTTGGGGAGAGAGAGAAGGCCACTGTTGACCAGACCAGCCAAAAACAAAAAACAACCACAAAGTGGTGGATGAGGCCCAGCGGTGGCAGCGGCAGCGGTAGGTGTCGCTCGGTTACAACCACCACCGGCGATGGATGGTTGGTGCATGGGTTGCTATCAATATTTGAAACACGTTCCAAAAACTTTTGCCTTTTTCAGACAATCGAAAACGGAAGTTCACACGGAAATATATGAAAATGAAAAAAAAAAAAAAAAAAACAGAAAAACCAAACATGAATCACGCGAAGCAACACTAACTGAGTAGGAATAAAGTTTGGCAGGAATTGAAAGCAAATTTAGTAATATGACAGAAATACAAACGAAAAACTACAAGAATTTGGTGAATGTGTCGAGGGGGTGGCGGAAATGACAGACAGTAAAACACGAGACATTTGATAGAAGCACCATTTTGTCGTTGTTGTTGTTGCTGTGTTCTCTTTTTTTTTGGCATGAGGCCCACCAGAAGATTATCAAGGAGAGAATTCGGAAAGAACTTGTTAGAGACAGAAGGGCAAACCGTCGTCCATACATACATATATGCTGACATATCAATAAATTAGGCACGCAGTCGATTAATGTTTGTGGTGGAGTAGGAGGAGAGGAAGAGGAGACTAGACAGGCGGGACAGCAACAGTAGCAGTGACCTACAAGCCCCAGGGCTTACACACATACAGTGGAGATTCGCTTAAATGGAGCTGGCTTGTAATGGGCTAAGCACAACTCAAATTTCAGATGTGTGTAACGCTTCCTCGCGAATTTCTAGTGGCCCAAAAGTGACAAAATGATGTTAGTTTTAAGCGGAAATGCTAACTCATTTCAGTTGCCCACAACAACAAAATCTACTCTAACAACTCATGCTAACTTGTGGCCACAGACAAGAGAGAGCAAAAGTGTAAGCAATACATACGAAATAGTCCCTGATTTCTACATTTCTACAGCATTCCAAACACAACTGTGCTGATTTCACCGCTGGTCTTTAGTTCTGAACATTTCAGGTATTTTAAAGAATATATTGATTTTTAGCTTGAAGCTCTATGTTAAGCCTAAGTTTCGGCTTGCGGATCGGTTTTTTCGGATACAGAGCCGGGCATGATAATATTTAAAAACGAATCGTTGGCCTCAAATGAAGTTAAACCTCTAAAACAAAAAAACCAATAGTTTCCAAGAAAATTTTACTTAAAACGCATAATTTCCCGAATTTGGAAACATTTTTGAACCCTTTTGGGTTTCGACCCATAACAAAATCTTACCACCTTAGAAAAAGCTGCTATGTTTCAGATAACCATATAACACAGTACTACAAAAATATACTTTTTTCAGTATATGAAAGATTTGTTGGTGGTTCTAAATAATTACCGTTTCGGTTTTTGAAAATTGTCCATCAAGTCAATAGTAATATATGCTTAAAGTTTCTGAAAATGCATATTTTGACCCTTTTTAGACACGTTTTATTGTAGACCTTTACTGATACTCCAGCTCTTTAAGAAATATAGTTTAGTATTACATCTTAGCTTTAAAATAAACATACCAAACAATTTTGCGATTTTTTTTAGCAGCGATATACCATTTTGAATTCGATGGCTTTCGAAAATTATCAACCAGCATCACCCTCAACTTTTCAATATGCAGAACCTTGATGCCTAGTGCCATCAACCCATCGCCTAGATCGGAGATCAGAGATCTGAGATTTAGCATAAAAAAACACGATGTTTACTGATTTTCAATATCAAAAAGTTGAAGGCAGACTGGCTTTATCTCTCAATATATAAAACATAGTATGTCCTCACTGACTGACTTACTGATTGGGAATTATCGCACAGTCTAATCGGTAAGGGATAAATGGCTGCTAATTGGACAGTAGTTTGCCTTTGAGCTGAAAGTAGGCACCAAGGGTTGGAAAAGCGCTAGAAAAGTTTGGATGAGTTAATTTTTGGTTTTTTTTCCGGTTAATTTGAAACTCGGTAAGCAAAGTAAGCGAAGTAGTTGCACACGTACTTCCCCATGTTTGGAAATACAGCCACAAGGAAATGCCTGTGAGTTTTCGAGGTCGTTTACCGCCTTCACATGTAATATCTTAGATTTCATCTGATTGACTTGAAACGCGGTTTGTAATGGGAAATGATACTCCTCTTTCAGAAAAGTAGATAACTAGATAAAGTAGATAACTCTGTGTAGAAGATGAAAATCATCCATTAAAGTCCGTTTAAGGTTACAATAAGGTTCAGTGGTTCAGAAAATAGCTTAAGAAACAGTTCATTGCTGTTTTCTATTAGAGTTGTTAATATGAATCATGAATATCTAGTCCATTCCATCCATCCATTCAGAATGGCTGTAACCTGAATCAATGCTGACTCTTTAATTATACCACAATGAATCAGCTTTGCCTTACAACTGAGTGTAAAAAGCAATTGAAACTCTTAGCCAACTTCCACTGTACCCAAACCTAAAAAAATTTGTGGGCTGTATGGCCCACAGATGTGGCATATGAGCTCACACAGTTGCCAGTTGGCCGGTTTGATTTATGCCCAGAGCCTTCAGTAAAAATCCATTCCTAAGCTAGAAAACTTTGCCTCCGTTTCTGTTTCCACCCCTCTGTGCGCTGATCTAATAAAAGAAATCTTCAACTAAATTGCAGCACGAACGCGCGCGACTTTGATAATTAACTTCATGCAAAAGATACAAGAAATCGTTTGCTGATTGCCAAGCCAAGCCAATTTAATGCAAAAGCCATCAATTAACCCGCTTTTCCTAAGATACAGCACAAAACTATCTCCGAGATGAACCGAACAGTGAACAGTGAAAAGTGCACAACTTGTGGCCAACGATTTGCACGTAGTTCCGTTAGCTAATTGAACCAAATTGAACCGATTCCCCAATGAAGGCCGCTTAGGAAGCATTCTGCGGAAATTGCAACTGGCGACAATAAGCCAGCCCAGGTAGGTAGGTAGGTAGGTAGGAAGGAAGGAAGGAAGGCAGGAATGCGGCGTCGTCGTCGTCGTCTCCGCCCCCAGAGCCAATGGTCAGTCAGCTTGTTTGTTGCCCCATGAATAATTAATTTATGATTTTTCTCATTGTAAATCATAACAATTAATGTTGCTTTAAAAACAACTGGCAGAAGGGGGGATGGATGCCCAAAGGCGCCCAACAACAAATGGCAATTACGCTCTACCCGAGAGCGAAAAATGTTAATAAGAATGCAGCAAAAGAAAAATATGGCGAAGGGAGCGAGCGAAAAGAACAATTCGCACGATAATGGAAATGAAAACGAAATGCCATGACTTTTGTCTACTCTGGGCGACAAATTGGCCAGGAAGAAAGGAACAAATAAAGGAAATGAAATGCAAGCAAGAGAACAAGCACGGGCTCCAAGTCACCGAGTCTCAATGGAAGAGTCAAAGGCAAATGATTGACAAAGGGGGCAATTAAAGCAAATGAAGAGGAAGGAACATTAAGGTGGAATAGAAGCATTTTCTTAAAGCCGGCTTGAGCTGTGTGTATTAACAAGTTAAACTGACGTTGCACATATATCAATTTTGTATGGTTTTAAATTAAATGACATTTTGGGATTTATTTTGGGTTTTTCCCCGTTGGGGAACTGTTGGGCGTTATCACGTCGACTTCTCGCCAATCTCTCAAAATGGAAAATACGGCCGGAAAAACTAAATGAAAATATGTGAAATAAAATATTCTGGCAATTAAACGTCGCACAAAATTTGTACATTCTTTTCCCCTTTTAGCTGCTGTTTCATGTCTGTTTGTTTGTTTGCATTTTTGTTTAATGTGTTCAACCGCAAAACGAATTATGCAGCAGCTTTACAAGCAATTTAGCTCGCAACAACAAATTAACAAAGAGAGCACCTAACACACCCACACCCACACACCCACACACACGCACACAGGCATAAAAAAGTGTAAAATATTTATAATTAAAACATGGCAGACAACAAAAGACAAAAACCAAAACTACACAAACAATATTTCCGAGGGGCGGAGGGTGTTGGGGGGATTGTACGCAAAATGAAATCAAATCGAAAGGCCAGTCTAATTAGGGCAGCTGGCGAATGCACAAAATGCAATTGTTGATATTAAATTTCACGGCGAGATACATATTTTGCACAACCTTTTGCGGATATTCATCAAATTTGCATTAGCAAATGAGTTGAGCAAAAGAGGAGAAGGAAAACTAAAAACAAATTCAAGCCAAGTCGGCAGAGTTTCACAGTTAACTCAATTAACTTATAAAATGTAAACTATGCAACAACAACAACAGCAACAACAACAACAACAAGCGCAGTGAGCTAAACGGCAACGGTGATTAACTCTTGGCCAGCCAGCCAGCCCACAGATCTGTTGGATTAGCGATGGAAGCGTGAGGTTTTCTCATAGAAGAAAACTTTACCAGACCACTTGTATCCAAGTTTCGACTCTTAGGGCCGTTTTCTAGCCATCTGTCACATAAACCCCACAAATAACAGAACAAAATCTGAGTTTATCTAACACATAGCAGCTATTTGACAGATGAGAAATCGGACCTTAGATTTTCTGTCTTTTCCGTTTGAATTCCAAGTCACATCTCCAATCTAACATATCTGTTGCTCAATGCTTAGGCTTTCCATATGTAGATGCGTGCCCAGAGATACGTGAATGTATCTACAAGTTACCAGTTACGCTTTGCAGACTCGCATAGTCAGCTGAGCGCGAATAATTACCACGCCAGTGTCTTGGTCAAAGAGATGGAGAGAGGCAGCAAAAAGGGAGTCAGGCGGGAGGCGGTCTACTGGCGCCGCCGTTCATACAGCAGGGCGGTACACTGGCTAAGCCCCCCCGCCCCGACTCCGACTCCGACTAACTAAAAAAACAAGAGTTGCCGCCGCACGGTGAATGTAAATGTAGATCGCACGCTGGCCCGAGAGAGGCTGAGAGGCGGAGGGTCATTGTTGGGTCGACGCCAGCAATGCTAATGTGGTTATGAACGCCAGTTGGTCAGGTCAGTGAATAGAGATGTTTTCTTGCTAATCGAAATGTGATAATCGAAGGCGAGGCAACGCCGGAGGAGTTCAACAAACGACGCCGAGCAGCCAGCCAGCCAGCCAAGCAGCCAGCCAGGGAGCCAGCCAGCGGCGCAGCTGTGAACTGAACTAACCACATTTGCACATTTTCACAGCTATTGAACTCATTAACCACGTTTTCTTTGCCAAATGGAAAGTCGGCGAAAAGTGAGCAGAGAAAAACCGTTCCCGGGAGCAATGCGGAATTACGATTCGATATGAAGAGATGCTTGGAGAAGACATTGAGGTATGTGGAATTGGATCAGTGTGGAATTTCAAAGAAGTATTTCATAAAATATGGAAAAAGGTGCTTATGAACTAAACAATTCTGCTAAGGGTTATGAAAAAGTGTTGAGTCCAGTTAAACATTTTTGTAAAATATATAAAAACATCGTCTGTGCCGAAGTTTTATTACCATTTGCAGTGCTCGCTTAAATATTTTCAAAAAACATCTTTTTTCCCATTTTTCGACCGATCGTTCGTATGGGCGCTGTATGATATAATCATTCGATTTGGCCAAAAATTTGTAAAATTATGTAAAATCATGTGAAACAAGCAAATACAAAATTGCATAATGTTACCATTAAAAACAAAAAAGTTTTTCTCACTAAGACTGTTTTTCAGACCCATCTTTTGTATGGCAGCTATATCATATAGTTGTCCGATTTTCATCAAACTTGGCAAAACTATAAAAAAGCATAGAAAACTTATGAATATAAAGTTTGGAGACGTTTCCATTGAAAAAAAAAAAGTTTTTCATACTAAAACTAGTTTTCCGACCGATTATTCCTATGGGAACTATGAGATGTGGTCATCCAATACGGTCGGTTACTACATATTAGTACTGTGCAGCAAAAAGAAGACTCTGTGCAAAATTTCAGCTCGATAGCTTTAAAATTGAGAGAGAAGTTTGCATAAAAACAAAAAGGCAGACGGACGGACAAAGCTATATGAACTCAACTCGTCACCCTGAACAAGAATATATATGGTTTATGGGGTCGGAAATGAATATTTCTATGCGTTGCAAACTTCTGGGCAAAATTATAATACCCTTTGCAAGGGTATAAAAAGTGTCTGCACTTCTTTTGAACCCATTACTTTTAAGCCTGATAGATGTAAATTATAATACAATCGTTGAATGAATGTTAAAAAGTCGATCGATTGTAAATAACCCATTGCTCATTACCTTCCCTCAGAAGAGGCACATTTCTTTTCATAACTGATCTTTAACACATAATAAGAAATAAAATGTGGCCTTTTTTCTACATTTGTGCTTTCCAAGTTGGAATATGCTTTACTTATGTGGAATCCCTCAGTTTATATATAGAGGCCAGAAAGGGTACCGAAAATTTATGATGTTCGCGCTTCTACCATAAAACTTTTCTGATCTTTTGCTGCCATATATTAGTAGGTGTGTCCTGTTGCATCTCTCAATATTAAAAGATCGAAGAACTATTGCTTCACTATGGTTTTTAAACGACCTTGTCTTAGGTTGTATTGGATGTTCTTTCTTGTTAAGCAAGATCAGTTTTAATGTAACAAAAAGGAGTCTTAGATCTTTTCAACTATTTCCCCCAACAAGTTTCCCGAACCAAATATTTCCTTCATGAACCTGTATGTAAAGCCCCGGAAAACCCCAAATCTTTACCCAAAATCGATCATTAGCAAAGTATTATTCCTCCGTTAGACATTGTTACTAATGTTATAATATAGCTCAAAATTAGTGCGGCCAGTTAAGAACCTTGTTCATTTGGCGAATAACAATAAGTAAATAAATAAAACTCTGAGAGGATTCACTACGTAAAGCCCTACTTTATCTTAAAATGGAATGAAGTCAGTTGTACTTAATTGTTTAAAGTTGATTCCGCTTTTAAGTAGGCTGCCATATTTTTGTATGCCTGACAGTCTGTTCACACCAGGCTATTAAAGGATATTAAAGCTTCGGCATAGACGAAGTTATCTAAGCCTTCTCGTTTCTAATGGTAAGTCAATAGGTCAAGGTGGCTCCAAGAGAGAGTTTTCTATTGTTTTGGCAAATACTTGATAATGTTTTATTGATAAACATTTCGTTTCTAACAACCTCTTTGAGTTCTCCCATGGTAAACACTGAAAACAAAGCTTAAAGCTTACCCAATGGACAACAAAACTAGAATACCCTCTGTGTCTCTGTGTCAGGGTACTTAAAAAATGAAACAATTTATAATACCAATAAATATGGACCAAATTTGTTAATATTTGCCTAGCTCATTTGTTGTAATTTGACTTCAATTTTGAGTGTTTGCAGCTTCAATTGTAAATTCTTCCGCTTGCAAAATATTTGTCACATGAGACATTCGAATGTTTTTTTTAATTTTTTTTTTTGCTTTTCCCTTTTGCAAATTGGCAAGGCAAACAAGTTAGCAGCACCTACCTCAACAGAAATCCGTAATAAATTTACACTCTTAATATCAGCTTGTACCTTGTACCCAGAAACGATATGATTTGGCATGAATAGTCGTAGTTTGTCAACGCGTTGTCCAATTGCTGACGTCAAAGCGGCGTCGTCTATTGCCCCCTTCCATTGGTGATACAAATCCGGAGACGGTTTTGCCCACACTCTTGGGCGAAGCAAACTTGTTTTATTATGAATTTTGGGATGCGGATTTCAGGTGTTCGCATTGCGTGGGCCTGACTCATAATAACCAAGCCAAGAGTTCTACGGCACAGATACTGGTACAGGTAGTGGCCCTGGGGGCCGTTCCGTTTCACTTTTCCAAAAAATAAACACAAACAACAACAACAACATAAATGTTGTGCTAATGTGTTTGGTTTGCCTCAGCAACAATTTCAACTATTTTCCAGTTGCAGTTTTGTCTCGTTTTTCACACGTAAGATAGATCTCTTGCTTGGCTTTCTTTGAATCTCTCTGTTTGCAGTTGGTTTGTAAGTTTTATTTATCACAAGTCTAGGGCTTATCTTTTGTTTTTGAAGCGCAGCACGAAATCGATGAATGAATCAGTGTGAGATGGTGTTCCCTTGGTTGGCCTGTGATTCATAAAATTGCATTTCACATTTGCTTATGGCAACGGTTAGGCATTTCTCTGTGTCGTAATTTGCCTGGTGCTTTGTAAAAATATTTGCGGAAAAAAACACTTTTCCTTGGCATTTTTACCCACATTTATTTTCGTTGCATTTCCGGCTGCCATTTCCACCTTGGCTCCTTTCTTCTACGTTTCTTCTTTTTGTTTTTTTTTTTTTTTTGGCATAAACATTTCCTAAACTTTTATCTAATTCTACAAACTGCAGCCAACCAACTTCATCCATTTCGCAAGATTCCCAAGACATTTCCACATTTTCCAAGCCATTGTTGTTCCATCTTCGCGCTTTTGTTTTGGTTTTTTTTCTCTGTTCAGCGTGTTTCAACTTGTTAGGCATTCAACTTTTCACATCGTTTTTTTTTCACCCTTTTTTTCTAGCTTTGATTTGGTTTGTGCAACACACACACCCACACACGCACACACACTTTGGCCTGAGACCTAAAGGCGCCTTGAACCAGGTCTTCTTATGCAAGACTCGCGGGGCTTTGGTTAAATTTATTAAATTTCTTAAACATAAAATTGCACTAATTTATTAGCTTGGATGTGCCTCTCTCCCCCACTAGCACCTTGAACAGAGACACAAACAAGCCAACTACAAAATAGTTTTAAGCTATTGTCTTTTGTCTACTTTTAAATGACTGTAGACACTAATGAAGGTCACAGGTTGTGATGCGAGGGGAAGTTGTAGACAGCTAAAAGAATGATTAAATATATAAATGTTTGACTTTTGTGTTGAAATTGTGTTGTGAAAAATGATGGAAAATAATTGTATGCTGAATGAGCTTTGAGTTTTGAAAGATAGGAAAATTCGTGAATAGCTATAGGATGGGTTTTCAGTGGGAAAGTTAGCTGAAGACCAGAGAAGCATTCTGCAGCAAGCACAACCGCAAGAAACCGAAAGAGAAAAGTGTAAGAACGCAATCATTCCACGCACAACAACAAGTGTTGCTTACAATTCGGCAAGAAAGTTAGTTTAAGGCCACAGAAGCCCAAGAGCAACCACAATCATAAGCAACCGAAAAAGAAAAGTGTGAAAACGCAATCATTCGATGCTCAACAACAAGTGTTGCGTTCAATACTGCAAGAAATGTCCAAGAGCAACTAACGATGGCGTTCTGAAACAAAAACAACCACAAGAAACCGAAAGAGAAAAGTGTGTGCAAACATGAAAACGCAATCATTGCACGCTCAACAACAAGTGTTGCATTCAATTCTGCAATAGGCATAAGAGAGAAAGACCCAGAACAAGTTATTGTTGCAATTTTGACATGCGCAGGCCGCTTTACGCATTGGATTGGCTGTGCGTAAAGCAACAACAAATGCAGCTGTTGCGTATAGCTTGTGGGCACGCTGGATTTAGATTTGCAAAACGAACATTTTTACTTTTATAATATTTCATCTATTTCTAGGTAGTTTAGCCTCAAGTCCATCTTATCTTCTTCCAATTCACTTTCCCACAACCATAACCGAAACCCAAAACCCCAGCTAACCCATTAAAAATCCAGGTCTTTTGTTCATTTTTGGTGTCTTGCAGATGGTCTGTTTTTTGCCCTAAGTTCTAGTTCTATAAAGTTTAAACGATTGGCTCACTTCACACCTCAGCGGCAATTAAGTATCGTTCAAAAAAAAAGCAAACTTGACATAATTACAAAAAACCAAAATACATTCACAAATTTACAATAACATAAACAAAATAAAAATGCATTGCGTACAATTTTAAAGAATAGCGAACGCAATAATTTTTATATTTTGCACTCGCAATAAACAAAAACGCAAAGAAAAAGCTGAAAAAAAAGCGGAGGCCCCCCGTGGAAATTCAAGGCGGCGCATTGTCGATGTCTGGCGGTCGCCTCGTCCCCATCATCTTACCACTGACCCAGTGTACTTATGAACATGATATATATGCATTTCCACTCACTTGTTTGGGGCTTGTTTCGAACATAACAAAAAAAGCAAAAAAAAAATTTGCAAATGCATTTTTGCATCATTCACCAAAAGACGCTAGTGATATATATGGGCGCCGGCCACGCCTCCACCTTGAGTATGAATGAATTGTTTGTGTGTATGTGAATGCGATTAACACAGAAATACGTGTACCTAGCACAATAACCAGCAATCAGCAAACGAATACGCATTTAATCAAAAAATAAATTAAAGAAAAATACAGCAACAACAATAACAATAAGCGGAGTGCATTAAATGCTTTAGTGAATGAACAAATAAAGCAATAAAAATTCAAACAATATGTAAACAATTTAAACAGCTAAAACATTTATTTAAGCAACAACAAAAGGAATGACGAAAACTAATTTGATTCCAAAGACTTTGAGAAGTGGCAAATGGACTATCAAAGTTGGACTATATCATTTATAACAAGACTTTAAATGGGAGGGAATGAGAAATGGACAACTTAAATAAGAATACAAATAGTCAAAAAGGCAGAAAATCAAGAACTTTCTACTTGAATCAAGTAGCATAGAAATACTTGAAGTACAGAGTTTTTAACTCTTTCAATCCAGAATCAGAATCCATTTGAATCCTTCTTCCAATTCAGAATCCCTTAATTTATAAATGTTTCATGTTATATTTACTTTGTTATAGCCTATTTACTCTAGCAGTGCGTTAAGCGTTTAACTAACATGTTTTGTTTATTTGATTAAAATAAATACAAGATATTCCTCGTTAAATATGTTCGGTACATTTATTTTAATAATTTCGGGGTCGATAAACACATATAACGTTAATACGCACAAAATATATCATGATTAAGGCCCTTTAAAGTATGCTACGATATACGAAATCATGCTTTAGTCAATTATTTATTGAATATAAGTCTCTTAACTCAACATTTTCTTCTATACCCATTACTTATCCAACCATCTGTGTGAATATGCAGTGTCGATTATCTATGCTGGCTTTGTTTTAATAGAGAATTACTTAAGGAAATAAAGTTAGCATACTTTGAAGGGCATTTATCACAAATAATTTGGTGTGTAAAAAGGTAGTAACAGTCTTGTTCTCTTTGGCATCTTTACTGTTAGAATGATTGTTATAAATACTTTTCCATCTGATGATGGACACACTTAATAAATTGCCTAGAAACCATACTTCTTAAATGAAGACAGAATTGCCGGTATCTGGGATCCGTTATTGAATCATATTTTTGGAAGTGAAATGACTTAAAAGAAACTAAACATGCAAACAGGTACACTTTGAGTATTAAGTGCAATAACTACACCCCATAGATCACAGTTAGTTGGCTTAGTTTGTAAGCTCACATATAAGTAAAAACTTCTGGTGTAGAAAATCTTTTGTATGGAAAATTTGAAATGGTTAAATGTTTTTTTTTATTGTGGTGAAGAGTTCCGTCTTCAGACATCTTATAAAATCCGCCTTTTCTTTAAAAACTTACACACCCGGTCTCCTTCACAAGCTATTTGGCGTTAGCTTTGAAGTTTCTAATTATAAAAATGCTTCTCGGATTCGGCTTTAAACTGTAGGTCCCTTTTCTTCTGCTGATAATGGACTTACTCTTACTTACTCTTCAGATGAATTGTATCGTTTTTGGAAGCTGTTGATAAACTAAATGGGCAATTTTGCTCTTAATCAATCTAAACCAATGCTTCGTTTGTAAAACTGAAAACGCAGTTTATCCGTTCGACTTACTATTAGGATTCTTTGTTGTTAACCAACGGAATAAGTTGTATCTGGTAGACACAACTCAGTGCTTCTTATTGGGTTTAAGCGATCGAATCCAATCAATCGCTTCAACTGATCTTATATCTTTTAAGGCATCAAACCCAAATCTAGTATATAGATTATAATAAGATGGTCCATTCGCAAGTTTTTTTAAGTTAAGTGAGCAAAATGAGCACTAGACGGGTTTTGGGGCCATATCTTTAGATTTTGGGGGTTCCCGAGGAAAAGTGCTATAAGCGATTTGCTCATCAGCGTACGCTAGGTCATTTCCCAGGTTTTAGCACTTTTGTGAAATTTTTAGCACTTTGTTATATTCAAAATATAATCTTCCTATGCTTTCAAAACTAGTTGATGCCGCTCAGCGACAGTTATTTTGAATTGTTTGGTTCAAATTGGTTCAAACTTTACTTGGAAACTTAAAGAATCCCTTTATTTTAAGGGATTATTTCAAAATAACACCAATCCTTTCAAAAAACAGGATCATTTATGTTCAAACTTTTCCCTCAGGTAAATGATATTCGTTGGCCAAGTCAGTCCGTTTAAATGCTGGTCTAGCTTGTTAACAGATTTAATCGGCCATCTCTCGTTTGTATGATTTCGTGCGTGTGTCGGCCCACACAAGTGCTCATTCAGAGGCAACTCTCAGCCCTTCCTACACGAAAACGATCGAAATATTTGAACGATTTTTGGGGCTGTGGAACGTTGCGAGAGTTGAACGAATCCCCAACAATGGGAGGCAGAAGCCAAAAAGAAGTCGGCTAAGTAGCACTTGTCTAAGATACCAAACAATAGATAGGCGAAATGCAGAAAAAATAGAGCAGAGCCAACCCACATGGGCCAAAAATTAAATCAAAGTGAAAGATCGACACATTTTTCATTCATAAAATGGACGGACAGAGCAAACATGGCGTATGCGCAATGTGTCACCATCAAACCAAATGCCAAATGACATTCCTTAGCCTCAGTTGTTGTTGTTTTTACGACCAGAAGCTACATAGATGCAGTTGCAGATGCAGATACACTCAGCCAAGTTTAAGCTGATGGATTTGTTGTGGGTGGGTGGGGTGGTGGGGTGGGTCTGGTGGCAGTATAAAACTTACCAATGGAAATGTGTTTTGGCCCTTTTTTTTTATTCGTTAAGCGGATGATGTGCAAGTTTACTGCTCCAGGAGCAGTTAGTTCCAGCAGTTAAAATTCCTCGAGCGGCGGCAATAAATTTTTGGTTCGCTTCTGGGAGATATTGTGTAATACTCAGATCGCTGTTGGCCAAGGCCAACAACAACGTGGTCGTCCTTTAGTTTTACTTGGTATTCTTGCTTGCCGTTTGATTTACCGTTAGTTCGAGCCGCGTTTGTATGGCCGGGTTGCCGTTACAAAGTGCCGTTCACTACTGAGCTCGTTTTTTATGCGCCCAGATACTTTTATAGATTCGCAATGTGCCTCACCCCCCATCCCCACCCCCGTGGGGGGGGTGTAGTCCATGCCTTAGAGTAGTTTGCTGTTGTGTTTGTTTGTTTGTTTCTTTTGCTTCTTTTTTTTGTTATTTTTGCACCCCTTTTTGTATGCCGGCCGGCCAAGGCAAGACCCCTGCTCCGCTTTTGCTCTTTTGGTGAGAGCGAGAGCTTACCTGCCAGGTGCACTGAACACCACAAAACATGCTCGAAGTTCGAAGCACGCGTTGCCAAGTTTTCATTTGTGTTTTGGTCAAAACGCCAAGTTGAAAAAAAAAAAACGGTAAATGAACAGCCGACGAAGAAGCAGCGGAGAGAAGAGCCGCAGCAGGAGCAGGTGAAGGGGGAAAAGGAGTCGAGCCGGTTTCGTTGGACAGCAGGTGCAGACTGGCAGACAGCTGATGGTCAGCAGCAGTCACTTTTCTGACAATTAATGAGAGTTACTCATTACGGCAAAAGGCGCCGGCGATGTCCCCCAACATCTTTTGCAATTAATAGCAATGAAATCGTTTGGGAAACAGTAAGAACAGCTCTCGGCGCAATCAAATCAAACCAACTTCCATCTGCCACCTTACTTTTCCATTTAGGGGGGTGTCAAAATTTGTATCTACTGGCATTTTTGTGTACTGCACAGCCACTACAAGATACCAGATACTTATTCATGTGGGTTATCTTCTGCCATCTCTACCAACTCCCATCTGGCTCTTGACTTGTTAACATATCGAACACAATTTTGATATGTGGCCTTTCCTCTTCGGGCCCACCACAACTGCAGCCAGCAACCATCTATCCATCAGGGCAACAAACAAGAAACAAACAAAAACAAGCAACAACAATTGTCGAGCCCTGCTGGAACATCATCATCAAAAGAGACGACAACATCGACGATGACGACGACTGCTGTTGCTGACAGATGATGAGGGCTGAGGGCTACCAAACCAAACCAAACCCATCCAAACCGAACCAAACCAAGCACCCTCTCCCTCTCCCTCTCCCTCTCGGCTTTGAAATCGCGAAAATGCCTTCAATAGATTTGATTTAAAACGATTTTGAGTGCAGAAAAGGGAGATGCAGTACAGCAGCAACCTTGATTAGCCATCGCAAAATGGGGGTGCTGTCAGCGAGAGTGAAGCGGAATTATCTCCCAGTCGGATCGGCATATAATTGCTTGATTAATTTAATTGAACATGTTTTGGTTTTGTTATGGTGGCGCCTCTTGCCATGGGAAACTCTGGGTACTGTAAAAGACCAAGTGAATCAATCAACTTAATTGGAAATAAATTAGCTAATCTGCTACTCACTTGCAAATACACAAGTTAGGCTAGGCGCATAAAATATGTAACGTTTCTGCATTTAAACAAAGTTAATAGAGTAAAGTATGCCTTAGAATTTGATGAACTAGAAACCATAGATGTTTAAGAAGAACTGGCTTCAGCAGAGAGTTATCTATGCTGATATATATTTGGAATCAAACTATATCATATCGGATAAAGCCTGTCTAAGGCCCAGTTCTACTACCAACTGCTTGCAGAATTTCACTACACTCAGATAAAAAAAACAAAAGAACTTTGTACTAGAATTAAGTACAAACGATGTCAATAGTACGGTAAGTACAAATATAATTGCTTCATGCTTATTTCAAGTGCGAATTTTTCTATTCTGAAATGGTATCAGAGTATTTCGGCAAATCTTAAGTACATTTCGAATTGAATGAACATTGTTTCGGACATACTTTTAGGTTGTAGTGGTCTAAAGACAAGCCCGATAAACTCTTAAAACAAGCACAAAATATTTGAGTGAATGAATTGATTTAGCCATGACCTTCTGTCCGTCCTTCAGTCTATTTCTTTGCCTTCTTCTCCGTCAGTTGGAAAGTTATCTTTACCAAAACTTTGCACGAAGTCTTTTAGTACAAATTCGCTGCACATTTGTCGGATCCGGCCGGATCAGATGACTATAGCATATGGCTGTCATAGGATGGAACGGTCGAAAAACCAGTTTTAGTGAGAAAATCTTTATTGATTTCAATGGAAAAGCCTCTAAACTTAGCATTTCTTAGTTTGCTATGCTTTCCCATAATTTCACAAAGTTTGGTCGAAGTGGGACATCTATAAAGTCATGCCATCATGGAAAAGAAGAGTCTGTAAAGTAGTCTTAGTGAGAAAAACTTTTTTGTTTATAATGGAAATGTCCTTTAAATTGGCATTTATTTATTTGATATGCTTTCACATTATGATACAAAGTTTTAGCCAAATCGGATGACTATAGCATACAGCTACCGTACGACTGAACGGTCGAAAAAGAAGTTCTATAGAGAAAAACTTTTTTGTTTTAAATGGAAACGACTCCAAATTTCTTACACATTTGTTTGTTAGGCTTTAGCATGATTCCACTAAGTTTGGACGAAATCGGACGTCTATATGGTATGGCTACCATAGAAAAGTAAGGTCCTTAAGGTAGTCTTCGTTAGAAAAGCGTGCTGCAAGGGTATACAACGTTCTGTAGAGCCGGTGCTAACTTTCCTCTACTATTTTTCGTTAATTTCTAATGTCAACCCAAAAAAAATACAAGTAAAGAGATTAAGTGTACTTCAAACAAGTACAAAATGAGCTTGCTTTGAGCTCAAAATTTGTCAAATTTGTACTTTAACGAGGTCTTAATATTATATATATGATATGTACAAGGGCCATGAATTAGTCAAAGCCCAAGGTAGTATTACTGTGGGTCCGAAATGTACCATCACTACATAAGAAAAGTGCTACAATCGGTTGGGAATTTGGAGAACAGACTCGCTTTAAAAATAACTCGCATTTTACGATGCACACATTTAGGAGCTCGCATTTGTTATTACTTTTCAGTTCGCTATCAACAAATCCTTACAAGCATTCAAAGCATTAGCAGGACCTTAAAGGACCATTAGCTGCGCATTGCTGTATTGGACTCTAGTCTATTAAGTAAGGCCCTGTTAAGCTTTTGAAATGTAAAACTAATTAGTTCGGATAAGTTGAACAATGTTTGCACTCTACCTTTCGATTAATTACCCTTTAGCACTTTAAAGTCGACTATTTTATGCAGGTTATTTGATTTTTAAAACTGAACCATTTGTTGTGTGTAATATTCGATTGTAGCAAAGTCCCCTCTCACCGATTATCCCCCCCCTCTTACCATAATTTGTCTGCCCACAAATGTGTTTTGGTTTTCTTTTTTTTTCTTTTTTTATTATTTTACATAAATTTAAATCGCCCACCATAAATTGAAAACAGTTGCTCATAAATGTTGCATGGCACACACACACACACACACGCACACACGCACACAAAGAGACAATTTTCAATTCACATTTTCACTCTCATTTTATGTCTGTTCATTTTTAATTGCCCTCAAAGCACAAAGAAACAAAAAAAATCAGAAAGCCAACAAGAAAACACTAAAAAACAACAATAAGGTGAAAATATTGCGCAAAAACAACAATAACAAAGCAGAGCATAAAATCAAACCGAAATAAAAGACGAGCCGAACCAAAAATCTGAGCGATTTATGCAAAATGAGTATCGGAGGGGGTGGAGCGAGGGGGGGATAGAAAGACGATTAAGCGATTAGGAGGCGATTCGCCGAATGAGAATGAAGTCCCATAAAATGTGATTATGAGTGGCAGAGCAGACGACAGCTGTTTGAAGCTTAACTCAAAACTCAAGGATACAAGATACTGTATCTTTTTATGCCTGTACTGCTCGTGCCACACACAAAAAAACTCAACTCCTAACTGCATATTCTGAAAACATCCTGCCAACCTTTGACTCAAGTTTCGTTTGAGAACCGCTTCCGTTTGCCCAGGAACTTCGTTCCCGTTCCCGTTCCCGACCAACACAACAAGCAAATGTGGCCAACCTCAATGAGCCACGCGGATTCATTCTGAAAAATGTTCAACCCATTTGGCATACAAAGTGGCTGCTACTTGTAGTAGTAATTTTTATTGAGAAATCCAAAAGGAAGAGGACCTAAACATCTCCTCATCCTACCCTTCCTGCCCGAGCACAAGCCAAGTGGAGGTTCGTTATGTACACAGGGAATGCTACGCTTGGTGCATAACAATGCACATTCCTCTACCCACCAACCGCAAGTCAAAGTCATGTATCTTAGAGATACGCCAAAGTATCTGTGGGCACAGTGGGACATTGAAGGTCTGAGGGGCTTTAGACTGGCGAAGACTACAAATTGCCTGACTGACCAAAAAAAAAAAAAAAAAAAGACCTAACACCTTGCCAAAAAACAAAACATGTGTTGTTTCTCCCTGCCTCGCTCTCTCTCTCTATGGCTCTCTCTCCCTCTCTGTTTTATTCACTCTTATACCAGCCACTTGTGCAACATGTTTGATGCCCAGTGGCGCTGGGCTGAATGTAGTCGGTCGAAATAATGCAATACGTACGAGCCACAATGTAATGCATTACCCATGAGATTTTTTTTCAGCGCATTTGTAATGGCTCGAGAATTTCTGCATTACAATATGGTAAAAGAATACGCTTGTGTAATGGGGACCCGAAAGAAACTTCGGCACGTCATTACTTTCTGCATTACAAAATTCAATAAACTCATGTACCGTGCGGAAAATTTGGCCATTTCTTAAGAAAGTAAGGCAGGTTGTATTGGGTTTTTGAATGCATACAGGCGAGAGGTAATGCATTAATAATGGACGTAATAATGAGCATTTGCGCCACTGGGTGGTTGCATTTTGTGCTCTTATATGCACAGCTGTTCGAACCTTGCAACATGTTGTGTATAAGAGAGTGGCAACATGTTGGTTAGAAGAGTTTATGAATAACGTTTGTAAGTTTGTATGTGTGTGTGTTGTGGGGGGGGTTCGATGGAATGTGCAGATCGTCGAACAAAGGGAACCAAAAACGAAGTGGTTGAGGGGGTACATGATCGTTCTTGTTTAAAGGGAAGTGTCAATGTTGTGAAATAGCATTTAGATGTGTATATTTCACCACAAAATATGAATAAATGGTTTAAATTTTGTCTTAGGAATTGTATAACTTCAAATGTACTTTATGTTAAGGGTATTCACGACCCACAGCTGATCTATGGAGTTGCTAAATTGAAGAAATGTTACATTTTTTACAAGACAAGTGCGAAAATCAACGAAAAATGGTACTATGATGCATGTTTCAAAGAACCATTTGAAATGCAATAGCAAAAATCTTATAAGAAAACCCGGAAAGGGGAGAATGCATGTTTATGAAGCTAGATTTGTTGAACCGCAGCGAAAATTTAGTTTCAGAACTAGTTCAGGTTCAGCTTTTCATGCAAAAGAGGTTCATTCAAGGTTCGGTTCGGTTCAAAACCGGTTTACAGCCTTGTTAAGCAGACTTATAAGGTATAAACGACTCCAACGAAGTAAAACCTTAATCCCAACTAGTTTTGTAACCCAAATATAGTCCCATCACAGCACAACCAGAGACCAAAGTAAGTCAAGCTGAAGCAAGAGATTCATATAAAATTGCAAAATCACAAAGGAAAATATTTGCCTAGAAAACATTTCAATCAGATTGCCACAAAAAAATTCGTAACTACTTTTCATACATAGTCCTCCTGCAGAACTATATCAATTTCATCTACATCAAAAACAGATTCAACATAAATCCAGGCCATGAAAACTTTTCATATCCCACAGGCCCCCTAAATCCCTTGCAGCCGCCCTTTCTTCCATTACTTGACTTTTCGGCAGCTTCGACAGCTGAAATCTTAACATCAGTTTAATTTTCTACTCAAACTCTGCGCAAACATTCGAGTGCAACCTCACTTTCAATGAAACTCCCCAGAAATGAAACAAAGTCCATTAATTCAATGCAAACCATTCAAATGAAATCCATTAGAGTTTATATTTCAGCCATAAAACGCCCCAAAACTGCTCCAACGCTCTCCATTTCCTCCCGCACATCCCCACAGCTTCTCTTACACACACACACACACACACACACACATACGCGCGCACACATTCACACAGCAGCAGCGTAGGCCAAAACCCCTAGGCTCAATTTAAAACCATTCTGTGCATACAATGTCGGACTCCGGACTCCCGACTCCGGACTCCCTCAATGCCATTTTGAAAAGCTTATCCAAAAAATATTTGCATAAGATTCAAACTGCATGCAAGAAACGTTTTAAGGACCTACCCCCACCCAATCCCCATCCCCTTGCGCCCCATCAGCTGGAACTAAAGCCAAAAATAAAATGCAATTTACTGAAAATGAAACAAAATAACTGAGCCACCCTGTATGCAGTAGCGCCTCCTCCTTATGCTGGGCAAAAGTTTTGTTCAAGTTTTTGGCAGTCAAGTGTGGAGTTCATATTTGTGTTGAATTTCCACTACCCCACCCCCCCTCCGTCCCCTGCCCCGTTGCCCACTCAGTTGCCTGCCTAATTGTATGAAAATACTTGGATCCCTTTTCAGAATGAGAATTAAGGCTCCAAGTACATGGGTAATGTCTGTAACTAGCTCAAGGTGTCGCCGTGTCGGGTCCACCCTCTCATGACTCTAACCCAGCAGGTGGCCAGTGGAGCGACGGTGCAAGGGGACGATCATTTGCTTACAATTTGAGTTATTGGCTGGGCATGACCAAAAAGAGTCGACTTGGCTGGGTGTGCAGCGAAGCATTTGACAGTCTTGGCATATGCAAAATTTACATTTGAATTAAATATTTGACACCAGCAGGCGGCGGCAGCCGGCAGCCAACAATCCCAATCCCAAATCTCTACTCCCACTTCTGCCTGCAACCTCACCAACCGCAATGACAGTCTCATGGAAGCCTTTGCCTTTGACTCGACTCTGGGTTTGCAATTTCTACAGATTAACTTTATCCCCTTTTTTTTTAGGTGGCAGACATAAAGTTGCAAGTGCCCCCCGTCCCACACACCCTCAAGAGTGGACTTTGTTTTGGACAAAAAAAAATAAGGGTATACCAAAATCAGTTGACATTTGGGTTGAAATGGGGGAGACCCATTCAATTGCTCTCCGTTGCGGTCTGCGAGTTTATTGATTTATTGGTCATTTTTCTTAAGGAATTTTGGTTTAAGACTTTTGTTAAGAAAATAAAAATAAGACTTGTTCTTGATTCCGAACTCCAACGGTCGGAATTGGTAAGAGATCTGACGATATGGGAGCTATGCTGTATAGATGTCGGATGTCGACCAAATAGAATAGTGAAAAAGTATATTCAAGAAATAAATTTTAATTTTGTGGACTTTTCCATTGAAAACAAGAAAGTTTTTCTCACTAAGACTAACTTTCAGACTCTACTTTTCTAAGACAGCTATACTATATAGATGGCCGATCTCGACCAAACTTAGTAAAAATATGTCAAAGCATAGAAAAGCGAAGTTTGCAAAATTAGGAAGCGTTTGCATTGAAAACAAAAGAGTTTTTCTCACTAAAACTAGTTTTTCGACCGATCATTCGTACTGCAGCCATATGCTATAGTCAACCGACTTTGACAAAACTTTGTTTAAATAGTGTAAAAGCATATTAAATAAATATATGTAAATTTTAAGGACATTTCCATTGAAAACCAAAAAGTTTTTCTCACTAAGACTAACTTTCAGACTCTACTTTTATATGACAGCTATACTATATAGATGTCAGATTTGGACCAAACTTAGTAAAATCATGGAAAAGCATAGTAAACTAAGAAAAGCAAAGTTTGGAGACGTTTTCATTAAAAACAAAAAAGTCTTTCTTACAAAAACTATTTTTTTGACCGATTATTCTTATGGCAGCTATATCTTAGAGTCATCCGATTTTGACACAACTTTTAAGAATTGTGTGAAATCTTATAAAATAAGTATAAGCTTATATTTAAGAGGCTTACAGTGAAAACAAAAAAGTTTTTCTTACTAAGACTATTTTTCTAACCTTACTTTTCTATGGCAGCTATAATATATAGATGTCCGATTTCGACCAAACTTAGTGGAATTATGGTGAAGCATAGAAAACTAGTATATACGGAATTTGGAGACGTTTGCATTTAAAACAAAAAAGTTTTTCTCACTAGAACTAGTTTTTCGACTGATCGTTCCTATGGCAGCTGTATGTAATAGTCGTCCGATTCTGATGGTTCCAACAAATGTGCAGCGAATTCGTACCACAAGACTTTGTGCAAAGTTTGGTGAAGATAGGTTTCAAACGGACTGAGGAGATAGCATAGAATCAGACGGACAGACGATGCTGATCCAGAGTATATATACTTTTTATGCTTTACAAACATCAGGAAAATTTTAATATATCCTTTGCAAGGGTATAAAGAAGTTCGGTTCGGCTCTATAATATTACGGGATTACGCTGTTTTCAATCCTGTTTGGGATTGATGGATTGATTTGTTTTTTGAGTGTATTTTTGCACAAACTAAATATACTCTGTGTACGTTTGGTACAGAGTATCAAAATTGCAATGGCATATCCAAATTGGTCTTAGTTTCTAGCTCAGCTCGGCTAAAGCCAGAATTCTAATGATAAACCCTGTCGGGTTTAGTTTAAGCCATTATTATCTACGCTTTGGCTTGACATAATCTCGAAGGACTTTATCAGTAAAAGACTTTGCCATTCTTAACTCAGGTGGGGGACCACAACACAACAAACTCAAGCTCAAACCTCTTCTTAAATTGAATAGTCCTGGCAGCCTGGGTTAGACTTTTAAGTCTATAAGGGGCACCCAAATGTCTACCCAACACAAAAACAGCCACCCTACTCTCCTCACCACTTCACTGACCATTTCTGCTCCAACTTAAGTGCTCTAATTCCCAAAACACTTTATATAACAAGGTCCAGCCCAATTTCGTCTCCAGTTGATATTCTCTTAAAAATTTGCCAACTTTATTTGCTGTTTTCTTTCATCTGTGCTAGTTTTTAATTAAATCAAAATATTCCAAAATGCAGGGCATTTTGTGTGTGGGCGTGGCCTCAATGATCATTGCAAATGGCGAATCCCAAACCCATGCCAATCCCAAGCAGCAGCAGCAGCATCAACTGACCAACGGATGGGTCAAATTACGAAACCCGTTTTTAGAGTTCTGGTTTTCCTCTTGCCGTCTGTGTGTGTGTGTGTGTGTGTTTTCCTTGTCTGTGATTGGAAGAGAGAGGCCAAAACAACTACCTGGGCTCAACAGGCAGGAGTCATTAAGTCGCCACCACCAACACAACATCATTAATAAGGGACACAGAAAAAAAAGAAGGAAAAAGGAGTAGAGAAATAAGACAAAGCATTGTCCTAATGGTTAACACGTCAAGGCTAATGATCCGCAACGTAGATTAATTTGTGGGAAAGTCGCTTTTGAAAACAGTTTGTTTGTTTTTAGGTAACAGCCCAGCTGGCTGGCTGGCTGGCTGGCTTCTGTGTAGAATCTTTCAGCTCATCAACGTAAATTTCTTGATTTTATTAAAGTTTTCCATATTTTGAATGGCACCTGCCTAAACGTAGGAAATCAGGGGCTGCTGCAGCTGCTGCGGAAAAACTTCAAAAGATGCCATCGAAGTTCAAAACATACTTAAGTCGAAAGATGATAATGCTGAGACCCAAAACACTTGTCGAACGATGGGACACACACACACAGGCAACTTATGCTAATGGCGCGTACCAAAATAGAAGAAAAGAAACACACAAAAAAAAAAAAACAGAAGTGAAAACAATTCATAAAAAATTTACATAACATTAGCGTCTACAGGCGACCCCAAAGGGCACAATTAAATTTAGAGTGCGCAGGCGCAGCCGGAACACACATTTTTCTTTACTAGCTGCTGGGGGGAGCGAACTCACATAGTTAAGCAGGAACAGGAACCTCTTAAGGACCCCCAAATTTAAGTGTGTTTAGCATTTAAAAAGGTGGCAATAGATCATGGCAATGGCGCCACAGGAGGCGGGGCCAGTTGGGGGCCTGTTGAGATCATAAATCAGCTAACATAATTAATCCATGAGAGGGTAGCTACTTAGGATGTGAGATGAGCTATGATGCAGGCGGGGGTTAGTTGGGTTAGGCTGCTTGCAGATAGTTGCCATAGTGAATTCTTATTAGATGACCTTTAACCCGTTTCTAAAAGAGTTCATTCATTCATTGCATTGCCCCTTTCGGTCAATCTTTCAATTGCATTTTATGGTATAAACAAAGTTCAATCAAGTGAACTGTGATTGATGCAGGAATTCTAAAAAGCATCTTCCGCTTTTCACTTTTCATTCTTATGCCATTCCCTTAATTCTCTCTGCAGGTATCGCTTGGTGTGTGTGTGTGTGTGTGTGTGTGTGTGTTTGTGAGCAATTTATTACCTGCCATTTACCGTTTCTCAATATTAATTGCAAGGCAATTAATCAGTTTTACTTGCGTTCAACGAGGCGTATACGCATTCTCGCACCTCTCACACCCCCCCCCAACCCCCTCACACAAATTTTGAATGAATTAAAATGGAAATTGGTAAATAAACATTTGGAGAATTTGGGTCTTTAAGACTCAACTAACCGGCGCGTCGCCTGCCCGAAGTAGTGTGAAATCGGAAATGTTTGCCTGTCGTTTCGTTGTTCCGCACAGGACGTGGCAATAAAATGCATCGCCAGTTTCCCCCATTCGTGTCCTTGCTCCATCCATGCTATTTTCTTATTACGAAATATTTTCCCCATTTTCAAGTTTTCCGCTCCCGCTGTTTCCCTTGTCTTTTAGTCAATAAAACTTTTTGATTTCCGCTCGAATAGACGAAACTTTTTAATGCGGATGTTCCGGCAGCGAAATAAAAATAAAAAAAAGTAAAAGAAAAACGAAATCAAATCAAATTGAATCGAAGACAAAACAAAAAGGGAACCCAGAGAAGCGAATTTAAATGCGGAATTCAGTGCAAAAGCAACACCTGCCAAATCGCCCCAAGTTCTCGATTTAATTCAATTGGATTAGTTGCTTGTCCACACACACACACACACGCGCGGGGGCGGGGGCGCTTGGAGTGTGAATGTATCGCCCCGTCAGGGACACTTTCTGGTGGGGCTTCCATTAAGCATTTAAGTAAGTGCTGGCTATTAATGCACCCCTATTAGCCAAGTGTCTTTTGTATAATTGTTGAAATCAAAACAGGCAAAACAAAACACATTGAAATAAATGAATGGACGACGACTAATGCCAAAGCCAGACAAAGTCCAAAGAAAAACTTGCATTAGCATGATTAATGAAATGAGGAGGACACACAGAATGTTGTGCCTGCCGATAACTGGATAGGGTTTGCTTTTGCAGTTTATATTTCTTGGTTAACTTTAAGCTATTTTTCTTTTATGGGCTGTCAATCGGTTGATACTCATATCATACTCAGCTGTACTGTTGGGAGGTAAAATGGTTCTTTATGGAGATGGGAGTGGGAAACAATCTTTAACTCGTCCCGTTCCGGTAAGCTCCCTCACTATACCGAACCCCAATTGTCGAATCAGAGCCGTCGCATTCCGGCCAGATCCCGTCTTAGAGACTTAAGCTCCATGCTTTGACTTTTATGCGCTCTCACCAAAACCTGAAACAATCTGTACCCTTATAGAAACCGGTTCTTTAACACGGGTAATTCGAGCCACCCCCACTACAAAGTATCAAAGATTACATACATATGTTATAGATGGCTTCTAATTTCGGATTTAATCCTCATGCGTCATCTATAAATATTTATAAACCATTGGTGGTATATACTATTTAGATTACTGTGTACTTCAAATTCTACGTCTATAAGTCGAAAGGAGTGATACAACCTTCCCCACAGCAGAGCAAACGCCTTCAATATCCACCTGTACGGACCCAAGATCGATGAAAAAGAAGGAGGGAGCGTAGCTGGATCATATTTGGAAACAAATCTGCCAACACACTGGCCACATTAGACACAACCACTGAGCCACCTTTCCAAAAAGTTCACAATAGGGCTGCCTATGCCTAAGCTCTGAGAAAAATCACATGGTAAAACCTAAAACAATCATATTTGATTTTACCATACTAAAACCAGGGTTCGGAATTTCTCTTTGCTCGCAACTCTGCAGAGACAGCTCTTGCTCTCAGCTCATAGCACTCGGCTCTTGGCTCAGAGCTGAGAGGCCTCTACAGCCGTGAGCCATCAACCGGCTCTCGGCTCGTGGGCCACAGCACACTGCTCTGAGCTGAGACCCACTGCTTGGGAGCCGCGAGCCCTCAATCCCTCAAACCTCTATCTCTTACCATTTCTGAGATCAGAGCGTTCATACGGACAGACAAACGGACAGGGCTATATCGACTTGGCTGTTGACGCTGATCAAGAATATATATACTTTATGGGATCGGAGATGCTTGCTTCTGGCTGATTCTAAGTCGAACCGGTTTTGAATCCAACCGAACCGCTTTGCCAGCTGCTGAGCCCCATGCCGAACCGTCTTTCTTTTAGAAATGCTGAACCAAACCGAAAATCAATAAGAAAATCGGTTCGGTTCGGGTTGGTTCGGTTCTCTGACGAGTTTTAAGACATGAATCACTTTACTCCAGCCAATGATACTTATTAACTTAAGGATTCGAATCGTTTTTCGAAGATAATGTTTAAGCAACACTTCGTTCGGACCCTCTACCTCACAACCTGTAATCCCGCCCGGCGATCTCTTAATATACCTGTCTGCATTTAATCCTCTAGTAGATTCTTTCCTCTAGTGCACAATATTTTCCATTTGCTGTATTGCTTCCCATTGCTTCTATACCTTAATTCAATCTTAGCCAGGCGAGTTTTTTTCTCATACAAGAAGATGCATGATACGCATGCTTTTCTAGTCAAAATTCTCTGTTTTCGAAAGGCATTCCTCTACAAACTAATTCTCATTCGAGACGCTAAGTTTATGTATAGATAAATTTGGATCCCATCTACTTTTCTCTGCTCTCAATTTAACATCCCGGCCTTTTACATTCCACATTTGTCTGTGCACTTGAAAATCTGCCCCCTCCCCCCCTATACCACTTGTCCTTCGTGCCCTAAATACTCAAACACAACCTCTGCCAAATAATTGAAATAAAACAAAGATCAAATTCAAGGGAAGTTGCTTCGTCCCCAACCCCCCGAAGGATAAATAATAATAAATCTTCAAAAAGGTATTTAACCTCAGAAAACAAAACAAGGCGCAGGGACTGAAGTCGGAGCATCACTTCCGATTCCTACTTTTGCGCACGCGTCCCCGTGTCGACCGTTCAATGAAAACATCTGTCCCGGCGGTAGGCAAAAGATTTGCCCCTCAATCAGTGCGCTTCCTGCCGGGACAACATGTGTGTGAGTGTGTGTGTGTGTGTGTGCACAGTCCTTTTGTCCTGGTCGTGCTACGCGTGCTGTGGCCAGCAGATGCTCCCAAAAAAAAAACAAAAAAAAACACTGAGCGAGTGGAATATCGAAATGATGCCACCAATTTTGCACAGTCGCAGTCAAATTTGACAAAGTCAAAGGATTCCTCTGGAACTATTAAGAAATCGCTCATTACAATAATCCACAATACGACAGCTGCCTGGGTGGTTCCTCATTTAAGCCATTTACCATCAAAGTTGCACTCAATCAGTGTTAGCACGAAGCCAGGAGGAGAGTACGTGCCTCGTCACAGCCATTAGCAGGCGGAACAAAAGCAACAGCAGCAGAGTTGAAAGCCGAGACGAGACAAGACAACACGGTAAGCACTTTTCGAGTGCCACAAGTAATTCCAGGCCAGGAATCAGCTTAATCCAAACATGTACACGTTCCGTCGCATGATGCGGACGGCGGGGTGGAGGCGTGGAGAGTGCACTCCACATCTCGTTATCGCATCGCATATCGCTTATTACCCTCGCAGCTGGAAGCGTCAACACTTTCCATGCTTACCCTTGCACTTGCCGGATATGCTTGAGATGATGTGCTTGCTTTTTGGTCTTCCCTATCAGATTCCAGCTGCACAGCATCCTACACATTTAATGCCCTGTGCGTTTCTTCCGGTGTGTTTGTGCCCTGGCTTTGTCTCTTACCCCTACTTAGCTCTCGCTTTTTTGTTTTCTGGTTGGTTTTTTTTCCGTACGTCTTCGGTTTCATCTGCCCAGCTTCCTCCACCCAACATTTCAGGTTGGCACGAGCGTAAACTCTGGCATTATTCACTTGGACTCTGGCGCTGATGTGCCCCATTTAGTTGGCCCTTCTTGTATTCTAAGCTTAAGTGCAGTTAAGCGTGTTAATAACGCCGTTTTGTTCCCTCCAAAAGAAGCTTCGGCAACGCAGAAGGGAGAAGTTGTTGTAGGGGAGGGAGAAGCGTAAAAGAATTGGACAAAATGTGCTGGGAATTGGAGGAAACTAAACGCTAATGGAAAACATATTAAATGGTCGAAAGTTGCAATTAATTTATAATTAAGTTTTATTCAGTTGAAATGGTTTTAATTTCATTAGGTTGAAACACATTTCATAGCATGCCTTTTAGGGGAACGAATTGCCAAGGATCATTGATTGGTAATGCATGGGAGTTGTTTGGAGAATAACCCTGAACTACCTTTTCCACTATCAGAACTAATTTGAAGGACATTTCCACCGAAATTAAACTAGTTTTTCTCACTAAGACTACTTTTCTGACTCTACTTTTCAATGACAGCTATACTATATAGATGTCTGATGTCGACCAAACTTCGTGGAATCATGGGAAAGCATAGCAAACTAAGAAATACAAAGTTTGGAAGCGTTTTCATTGAAAACAAAAAAGTTTTTCTCACAAAAACTAGTTTCTCGACCGATCATTCCTATGGCAGCCATACCCTATAGTCATCCGATTTTGGCAAAACTTTAGAGAATTGTGTTAAAGCTTGTAAAATAAACATATGCAAATTTTAAAGAAGTTTACACTGAAAACAAAAAAGTTTTTCTCACTAAGACTATTTTTCTAACCTTACTTTTCTATGGCAGCTATACTTTAGAGATGTCCGATTTCAACCAAACTTGGCAAAAACATGGGAAAGCATAGAAAACTAGTAAAAACGGAGTTTGGAGACGTTTGAATTGAAAACAAAAAAGGTTTTCTCACTAGAACTAGTTTTTAGACCGATCGTTCGTATGGCAGCTATATGTTATAGTCAACGGATACGGTCGGTTCTGGCAAATGTGCAGCGCATTTGTACCAGAAGATTTCGTGCAAAAGTTTGGTGAAGATAGCTTTTAAACTGACGGAGGAGATGGCTTAGAAAGATACTGACATGGCTAAATCAGCTCAGCTTCTCATGCTGATCATGAATATATATACTTAATATGCTCGGAAATGCTTGCATCTATGCTTTACAGACAATTTTAATATAATCGCTGCAAGGGTATTGAAAAGGATATTAAAAGCTATCCATTCCAATTGGATTTTTTTTCTGTGTAGTTTATTGAACTTAAGAGCCTGCAAGTTCTTAATTCAAGTACAAAACTTTTACATTTTTCTCTTTTTTGATCTAAGAACCAAATTCTTAATACTACACGCAGAAAATAAGGATATAAAAATATCCATTGAATGATTTGCCGTATCCATTTGGGAAGGATATGTCTTAAATATTCTTTAAATCATCCAACGGAGCTGAAAATCTTTCAAAGCTTATGAAAAAGTATCATCTTTTGGATGACTTTCAGCTCCGTTGCATGATTAAAAGGATATTTAAGATATATTCTTCACAAATGGATCTTTTTGATTCTGTGTAAAATTTCTTTGGAAATGTCCCAACCAAACCAGCCTGAAAGAGTACTAAATGTTCTTAGATCCGAAAATATTTTTGAAACTCGTTTTAAAATTGAACGAAAAAAGAGCTCAAAGAAGTTTCTGAGTAAAGATCTGCCGTAGCTACAAATTTGAGCCCAAGGCAATGATCCTAAGCTCTCTGGCTTCATTATATCCATGACTATGCCATGAATAGGAACAGAAGTATGACGATATTTGGTAAGCATAATCTCAACTCAACTAATCCACTTATGGATTCATAATTAATCACATTCAATTATATATTCAAAAACCAATAGTAGGAAGTAGCCACTTCTAACCCCACCGAACCGCTCTTTGCTATCCAATTAAGACTCGGATAATATTTCCATTTGCTTCATAAATTTCAAAATCATATGCTTCATTCACCTTTTCTGCCCACTGACCTGTTATGGCATAGATAGAACCCCACATTTCTGCTTATGGCCGCCCGTCCCTTCATTCACGTAATTAGATTTTAGAGCCAAGCCTTGCAGTTTTTGTATGTGGGGAAACTTTGCCGAGGTAAACAGTTTTCTTGTTTTTTTTTTTGGCCACTGCACTTTCTAATTAGTAAGCCGCAAAATATGAGCTTGGCCACCAGCTCCCTGTCCCCCCCTCTCTCTCTCTCTCTCTCTCTCCCAACTCATAAATCCAGGGTGAGCGGTCCAATGAAGTATAACCTCCATGAGGGCACCGGGAGCAGAGTTTCAATTAAATTTCGACTTACAAATCAATAAACCAACTTTTCCAACACAATTCATTTAACGCACATATGTGTACACCTGGATTGGAGTAGAAGGAAACCGAAGCCCAGCCGGCCCCGGCTAGGAGCAGACGAATTGAGGCCGTCGTCAACGCCGCGTGTGCAACTCGACACCGGAACAAGTGGCAGACGTAGGAAGGCGAATGAAGGGAACAGTATAGAAGGGAAGGTGCAGGAGGAACACCATCAATACCGCTACCACACTATGCCCTTCATATTATGAATGAGCTACAGTGGAGACTGGGTAATGGAGAAGCGGCTTGAGCTTGTCTTTGATTTGGGTTTTGAAAGCCTACTTCATCGATTTTAACTAAGAAAATGGTTCTACATCTTCCAGCCGAACCGGTTCAGAGTGTATTGAGAGCAAATATAATGTTATATACTTTATTTTCAAGTATTGTTTCAAGATCATTTCAATCGAAAAAGTAACTCCGAAGAGTTCTTCAAATAAAACGAGGTATTCTTAATCCTACTTGCACTAAGAATACTGTGCTTAACTTAAGTATTTTCTTGACAACTCCCACAACTGTTTCACTCTAGCTGTGTACCCACTGTATGTAGCGTATACAAGCCAAATGAAGCGATGCTTCCTCCCTCCTCCACCACTCCTCTCGCCTAAAGCGCAAAGTGTGTTTAATGCTCGGCGAGGAAAACATTTGGCGGCTTTATCGGGTCAGGCACGCGCAAGAGGGCAACATCAGGACAAGGGCAACATCATGGACAATGAGCTCGACATCCTGTCGAGGGAATCGGGGCACTGCATTAATTGGTTCACTGATTTTTTATGGCCAACTGGCAGACAACAAAAACAACAACAGCAACAGCAACAACAAAAGGCTCTTGTTTAACCTGTCGACCGCAGGCGCAGGATAATCGAAGAGTTGCAGCATGGAGTTTGGGGCCAACGAAGCACAAGCTGGCCACATTTGTAGCAAGATGTAGTCTTGTTGATAAAAAAACAACAACAACAACAACCAAAAAAAAAACACATGCATACTCCAGCGGCAAGGATGCACCGCCTCGCACTGGCCTCAGCTGCCATGGCTAACGAGCGGAAAAACGATATTACAAACCACATATAACTCGTGCCCCGGCCAAGACACGCTTCTGGCACAGCAGCAGCAGCAGCCGCCGCCGCATCGCCGCATCCCTGCATCCTTGCAGTGGCAGATGAAAGCGAACAAATCTCATTAAAACTGAATCGAAATGGTAATTTGAGTTGTTCACAAACAGATCCTGGCAAGCAGTGCAAGATTGCGATTGCCGATTGAGTTTGATAGTATAAAACAGGCTGAGCTCTCACGTGTGTGTGTGTGTGTGTGTGTTTGTGTCTTGTCGTGTATGTGTGCCAAGGACTCTGTTTGCCAAGATGTCTATGAACAGAAGGCAGCAACAAAAAGGAAAGAAATGGGCACAGGACATGGAAGGGGACACAAGGTGTGATTTGTGTGTTCGGTTTCCCAAATGCGGGCAGGTGGTTTTTACTGTGTTTGTGCGACTGAATGGGGGTGGGGGTGGGGGTGGGGAAGTAGGGAAGAGATTTGATTTGTCATTGATATGAATGACATGGCTATCTACTTGAGCCTAATTGCAAACTATTTGCAATATCCTACAAATTGCCCGAAGGGGGGGGATATGCATTTTATGCTCATCTGTTTTATATGCCAGCTAAACTCACAACTAGCAGAGTTTATCTGATACAATATCAGCTATTTATCAGCTTGTGTTCGAATACTGAGACGCACAGAACAGAAAACAAGAAAGCTAAGCTAACTTCGTCTGTTCTAAATATTTTTAAAAATATTCCATTTTCGTATGGGAGCTATAGGATATAGTCATCCGATTTCGACAAAAATTTGTAGTATTGAGTGAAAGCGTGTAGAACAAACAAACACATAATTTCAAGATGCTACCATTAAGAACAAAAAAGTTTTTCCCACTAAGACTGTTTTTCAGACCTATCTATTGTATGGCAGCTATACCATATCGTTGTACGATTTTCATCAAATTTGACAAAACTATACACATGCATAAAAAACTTATCAATGCAAAGTTTGGAGATGTTACCAATGAAAAGAAAAAAGTTTTTCATACTAAGACTAGTTTTCCGACCGATTGTTTCTATGGGAGCTATGAGATATAGGCATCCGATCCGGTCGGTTCCGATATATTAGTAGTGTGCAGCTAAAAGAAGACTCTGTGCAAAATTTCAGCTCGATAGCTTTAAAACTGAAGGACTAGTTCGCGTAGGAACAGACAGACAGACGGATGGACAAAGCTCAATCGACTCAGCTCGTCAGCCTGATCATGTATATGTATATATAATTTATGGGATCGGAAATGAATATTTCTAAACTTCTGGTCAAAATTATAATACCCTTTGCAAGTGTATAAAAATACATTTAGAAGTATTTCCACTCAGTATTTGCTTCCCAAGCTGCCCGGCTTTCCTAATTTTCCGAAGGATTTCTCAGTTATTCCAGATCAGATGACTTTTAATTTGAAGCCGATCATTCTAAGTTCCGGATTTTGTAAAATTCTATCGGGAAATGTGGAACCTTCGCAGAAACTGTTTAACAATGACTGATTTCTATTCAATCCTTTAAGGCTTTAAGTTAGGTTATCAAAAGTTTCGACTGGCTAAATTTGTTGCTTGACTTAACCAGCGGTTGACAACAGTTTCACCCGATATCGATAAATTTCACTCGCTGTAGCAGTGTGACCGGACACTGTCAACGAATTAGGTATATTTGAAACGGTTTTATGAACGCTTTTAAATATTGCTGGCAATTTTCTAGCAGAAGTAAAAAGTAAGTATGAAAAATACTAACTAAAACCGAAAAATGCATGTTAATATTAATGATTTGAGAAACAAACGTTCTTGAAAAATTTAAGAAACGCAAGTTTGTAGTTTAAATACAAAAAAAATATTTTATGTTTAGTACAAAAAAGATTTATAATGCTGGCTCCAAAAATGATAACTATTTTAAAACGAATCTGTTCTTAAAATCCCAACTGTTTCGAACACATTTGTTATGGAGTGATGGTAGATTTCTACAATAATATCCATATTTTAGCAAAAAAAAATTTGGAATACCTTTAGAATTTTATGAGCACACCTATAAAATATTTTGTACTTGTTTGAAGAACTCTTGGTATCTTTCAAGAATGTTTTTGAGTTGACTTTAGATATTACTGGACTTTTAGAAAGAATGCTTTGTACTTATTTTGAGAGTTGTTAGTCCGGCTTAACCTAAGACCATTTGAATCTAAAGGCTTAAAATATAAATAAATTAAATATACAGCTCATCTCACAGTTGATCTTCCACCTTAATTCCTTCCTTCCTTCCTTCCGATTCACAGACATTGCCTTTTGCTTTACAGTAATTCACTTATTTTAATTAACAATTCAAATGGAAAACCACAACACTAAAATTACCATTGAGTATGTCATTCGGATTTAGTGAAGATTATGAAAAATTACATTTGAATTGACAACTGAAATAAATTTGATTTCATGAAATTTTGGATATTATTTTGTCAACAATTTTCAAGCCCGTATAATTGGGCCGCCCGCCCGCTTGGCATATTGATTGATTGTACGTATATTTAATTAAATGATGCACTTTAAGCACTTTAGCGTTTAATTAGTTGTCATGGAGAAAAACACTTTTCCACTTAACTCTTTACGGTAATTAGCATTTCTGGGTAAAAAAAAAAACAAGCTGAGCATAAAATATATATGAAAAAAAAAACGACAAGTTTCAGTTACAATTTTGTTTTCAGTTTTTATGCCAAGTCTGAAATTGATTTTGGCACCTGGGAAAACTGCTACTAAAAGTTTTCTACGAGTGAGCAAAGTTGGGCGAAAAGTTACACCGGAAAAGGGTAAGAAAACAGAATTAAACATTAGGTACTGATAGGGATAGGTCGAAGGATGGTACATTTTAGTATCAAAGGCCATTACAAATGGGCCCCCAGGTCGTATACGCAACTTGTGCAGTTTATTGGAAAAAAAGTTGTGTGCGGCACAAACTCATTCTTTCTGGTCCTGGTCCTCCTTTTCTGTGTGTGTTTGCATGCCAACCAACCATTTGACAAGGCCATCAAATTATGCAAAGAATGCGCCACAAATGCCATAAACAATTCTTGGAAAATCAACTCTGTGTGAGGGGAGGAACACTTAAAATCCAATTGAGTTAAAAGTGAGGCGTACACACACACACACACACACACAATTTAAGAGGAGGCGGGGAGTGCAAGTACAGCAAGCCTTCCCTATCAAACATCCTTGCAATGATTCAGCAGTCAGCGTTCCTCTTAGCCAATGGCCACCGTCCACAGTTTGCCCTCACAAATCTAACCATTTCGAGTTGAATGCGCACGAATTATATGAACCGATTACCCTGGCTGGATTCTGTATCAGACTACCCAGAGCAACATGGACATCCTGCCGTGTATGGTCAGGGCCAAGTCAAGAGAGTTTTCTTCCAAAGAAAGAACAAAAAATTAAACAGATGTACAGAGTCCCTTCTGCAATACAAGCTCTCGTCCTCACAAAAACCTCTTAATGGCGCCGTAATCAAAAGTCATTATGTCGAAGAGTATCAAGGACATCGACATTGGTTTTAATGGTCGTGCTGCCTGGCAATTCAAGGGTGAGGGATCACAGACGAACGTAAAGCTTACAAATGGAAAATTACGCGTATTATGACCACAAGTACACACACCGAGGGAGATGTGACTTAGAAAAGGGGAGGTACACGAACAACAACAACAACAGCAACAACAACAACCACAAAGGGGCACGTCCCGGGCCCAGCCCTCGCTTTCTTATTAATTTGTTTGTCAAAAGCGAATGAAAACGAAATGCACGCAGGAAACGGCAAAACAAAATCCGCCACATCATTCTGGCCCATCATCCATTTGCCTTGTTAATGGCAAGCAACAGGGGTTGCCTTTCAGTTTTCAGGATAATGCTGCAGCAACGATTAGTCGTGTATTTGGGTAGGGGAGCCAGCCGGCATGAGGGTCAACTAACCCGCGGATTAGGTTCAACTGCACGCACATCGTGAGACGGCAAGTATTCCTTAGAAGGGGAAACTTGGCTTGGGGTAGAAACACACACACACCAAATGCAGTTGAAGCATGCGTAGATCCTTTGCCGGGTTGCGACAACACGTGCTGGGGGCACAAGACGTGAGATTAGTTGTTGGAATTAGGAAATTCTTCACAAGTCGGAGAGCAAAGGAATTTCCGCAATGGACTCATTATGGAGAAGGAAATGTTGGGAAAAGGAATGTATACTTAAACCATTAATGCTGCATGGGTTCACTTAGATTTTAAAGTCAAATCTGCATACAATTAAGATTATAATCCAAAAGTTGAAAAACATTTAGATTTGTGACTATATTCCTGCTAAACAAAGATGGCAGAATTCTACTTTGAATGGAGTTGAAAAGGAATGAGAGACATTAGCTCTCATTAGGAAGAGCTGCCACACACAGTTCAGTGGTTTATGGACGGGTCTCTGACACATCAAGGAGTTGGACTTGGGGGGGAACAGGACCGACAATGAAAAGGTTTCGGTTACTGGAAGAATATTCTAGCATAATTCAAGCCGAAGTTTATGAGAAAAACTATACATTATGGAGAAATTGCTCTCCTCTCAGTTAGTCAAGCAGCACTCATTGCTATTAGCAGTAATAAGTTCACAGGATACGCAGATTCACAGGATCTTTTTCCCATTTTCCGACCGATCGTTCGTATGGGAGCTATGAGATAGAGTCATCCGATCCGGTCCGTTCCGACATATTAGTAGTGTGCAGCAAAAAGAAGACTCTGTGCAAAATTTCAGCTCGATAGCTTCAAAACTGAGAGACTAGTTCGACTAATCGACTCAGCTCGTAACCCTGATGAAGAATATATATAGTTTATGGGGGTCGAAAATGGATTTTATAGGAGAATTTCCGATTTCCAGGGCGAATATTTTTATGAGTGCAGGACACAACAACTTCCCCAAAAACAATAACGTAATAACGAACGCTCCAAGAATGTGCAATCTTAAATTTGAGTAAGTTTAGCACTTGATTCAAGAATTATTATACTTGATTTGAGAATGTTTAGTACTTAGTTCAAGTAATAAAGCTCTTGAACCTAGAAAAACGGTATCAAAAATGCATACTTGCAGCAAGAATTTGGCTCTTGGATCAAGAATTCCCATTCTTATTCTGTTGTTTTTCTCTGAATGTACCACACCACTAAGAAGCTCCCTAGAAAGTAAGAGAATTCGCTTCGTGAGTTAGCACCAGGGTTTATCAGACAAGCAAACGCTCTAATAGTGCACCACAACCTCGAAAGGCTCCAGAAATTGATCCAACAAGAAAAGAATGACCTCAGGACCCTGACAGGGCTCTACGCGTATCACTGCAGACTGCGGCGTCACCTGTATAAGTTGAGCATAAGAAACAACCAATTATACAGATACTGTGTAGAGAAGGAAGGACTCAGACCCAGCAGATTTGGGGTACACAGCCAACACCTTAACAAGATGAAAGGTAACAACCTAAAGCTCACAAAAATGCTAAGATTCGAACAGGAAATGGGGCTTCTAGGAGGGTTTCGCAAGCAGCTTAGAGATTATCTGGCCAAGAAACTATGATACATCTTCCAGATTATCTATTCTAACCCTAACAGGGGTATTAAAATGGTACTTGATTCCTCCTTGGTTTATGTTTGAATTGGTAGCGTTTGAATTGGAGTATTAGCAATGGACAATAGAAAGATAACCCTGTGCAAAATATCAGCTCAAAGCTCAACCGACTCAGCTCGTGGTATATATAGCAATATAACTAGTTTATTATAGTTTATATTATAGTTCCAATATTTTATCACAATTATGATTTCCCTTATGGAGAAAGAAAATCAGTGTCCATTATTAAGAACTGGTGCAACACAACTCTGCCTCGGAGTCTTATTGCTTTCGTTACCACCAAATATCGCCTGGGGAATGTAGAATGTAGAAGCTGGTACCCACCTGAAGCCAGAGTTGTGATCACAGAAAGCTCCATAGACCCGGAACCGAGTAGCAGAAAAGCGATACAACCCCACGGAAGGATCCAGACGATCAGAGTCAAACCCACAACAGTCCTTGTAACCCATCACATTTGGCCTAACCCCTAGAATTTATAATCCTGTGGCCGGTTGCGGTACCTCGCAAAGTTTGTGAGTGCTGCCCATCGCTGCTTCAGCCAGTGTAGCCCAGCATACATATTGAATTTCCCTATAACTCGACAATCGTTCGCCCGATCTTCACCGTTCCTTCAGCGGATCGATAAATAATTCTAAAATCTTTAAAATTAGTACGTTTTTATTCTCTTGTGCGAAAATTAGAAGCACACAAGCAATGAGATTGAGAGTAGCTTGGCCCCTTTGAGGCTGTCTATAGCCAGATACATAGAACATACTAAAATAAATCCCAAAAGGAAAGTCTTTGCAACCTCGGATTGTTGTTTATATGCAGCAACCACGACTATAAGAAATCACTTTGAAGAATCTCTCCAACTGAATATTGTTTGGTTCTTTGAATCTACTTAGCTGCTTTTGAGAAATTTAATTCATCATTTTCTGACCTACTTTAAAAAACTTAAATCTTTAAAAATTACAAAAATTTCATTTATAACTTATAAAACATTCCCCGAAATCACCTTAAGCTATAACTCATAGACCATTGAGTCAACTTATAAGTATAAAACATTCCCCGAAATCACCTTAAGCTATAACTCATAGACCATTGAGTCAACTCATGATTGAGCATATTAATAATTCGCAAGAAAATGAGTTCATGGAACGCATATTTATCAAAATCCTGACCGCTTTCCGTTGAAATGTTGTATGAACAATTGATGTTGTGGGGGAAGTTCATTTCAATGAAATTTTGAAAAGTTTATTATAAGTATAGCCCATACGATAAATGGGAACACCCAAGTCCAACCCCCACCCCCACCCGCATCCAATTACAGTAAAACCAGCACATCCACACAGGGTAGATACCCCTCTTCGTCATGGCATCAACTTATAGCCAAATGATTATTGAATTTGAATGTTCAGTTTTGTTTACCTTCCCGGCCATCGAAACAAACTCTCGTGCAATCATCCGAAAATAGACCGGGTTGCTCAGTTGGTTGGTTACCTGGGGATGCAAAAGCAAATAGCACACGAACAGCTGTGACGTCACGAGGAAACGCAAATCGTAGGCGTGCGCCTCTTAAGGTGGCGCTAACGTCATTGTCTAGATCCAATAAGGCTTATTTATGTTTGGCATTATATATATGTATATATATATATATATTTGAACTAACTGCATCATCATCATCGCAAAGGCAGCCATGACGCCACATACAGTAGAAGTACACACATAAATCTGTCTCCCGGTGGGCGGTCGACAATTTCAAGTGCAAAAGTGGCGAAAGAAAATCGAGCGAAACTGTTTGGCTGATTGACTTGTTTGGTGGTGTACCACAAGATTTCCACTCTTTATGAGAGTTTTTTGTTTTCTTTTTTTTTTGGTTGTCTGTGCTTCTTTTTATTTATTTGTATTTAAGGCGAATTGCGCTTTGTTTTTACTACGCCCCCGCCGACCTCCACCATGAAAATTGCTGGCAGAGGGGAGAGGAAAACTACATAAGAAGATCTCGGGGCACTAAATTGAAAACAAATTTGTACATTTTTTGGGTAATTCCCGTGGGCCAATCAATAAAGTTGAAAGAGTGGAAAAATTAATGGACTTTGATTCAATGTTTGGTTGGATACGCCACTAAGACGGAAACTGGCGGCGATTTCCAGTTGGATTTTCTGCGCATTTTCGTTATGTAAGGAAACAATGAAGAAAACTTGCAATTGCCATTCATAGCATCTCATTAACTAAACCAAATTATACCTATATGCTCTGCCGGTGTTGATAGCACACTATGCTCCATTCCATGTTTCAAATTGAAATCAATTTACAATCTTTTGCATTTTATGTAGGGGCAAGTGTTGATTTGAGAAGTCAACGCATCTTTCCACTCACCTCTGACCCATTAAGCAGCTCCCATGGCTATGGTATACGATTTTCTTATATGATTATTATTTGTTTTGTCTAACATTTCGCTCTCGCATCACATGCCAATTGACGTCGTCAAATTATTCCAAAAAAAAAAAAAAAAAACAAATCGAATTACTTTTTCAACAATTTCATAAAATTTTATGTCTCGCAGGTTCGTCTACCTTGGGGGGGGGGCCCCTTTGTGTTTGTTTTCATAAACAGAGATAACTTATTTTTCAATAAGAACATTTATGAATTATTAAGTTGTCGATTTGCTGGCATTTGGTGGTTCAGCTGGCTGGTTGTGACGCAAAACTAGTAAATTTTGAACGCTGCCTTAAATCGATGATGGCCTGCGAACAAATGCTGGCCATATGCAAAAACAACAACAACAACTAGAATTGGTGGTGGAGGAGCCTGCTCCTCCAACTGGTCGGAGGGTTTTTCATTCAGCTTTCCATTTTGGCCAGTGCAAACACACAAATCAATTGCTATTATTTGGCCAAAGTGCAAAATTTCACACCTCAAGTGATGACTATAAAAATATAATATGAATATATGTGAATATATACACAAGTAGATATTTTCATTCTAAGAGCAAACAGTCGTTAAATTAGCCACAGGATATCAAGAAAAAAAAAATTAAATGTCGACGAGGAAACTTAACAATTAAAGAAATGTATACAGAAACAGCGTTCTTAGAACCCATCATGAAACAACGCAGCCATTTTATGTTTATTACATTTTCAAACTGTTTTCAAATGTTTTCAATCTTCGCGCCTGAGGTGGCGCCATCTAGATCCAACAAAGTGCACTTTGTTCATTAGTGAGCCACAGCTGGAGCCACCACCAAGTCAAATGTAAGGTTTCTAGACATGAACAACAGATGTGGACTGTCGAATGTGTGTGATTTCAACATGACCCACAGATGGCGCCTGCCATGTGGTGAATTTAAATTTAAATTTTAATCATAAATATAGCAAAAAACTATATTTTAAAACCAAAATGCATAAAGGTAACGTATTTCTAAGAAGTTTTTCTTCAATATTTAAAGTGTTATGAATTTTAAAGTGTGTTTCTGACTTCTCGGCACTTTGGAATTAGAATTCCTAGAAAACATTCGAAAAGTCCACAATGATTTGACTTTGAAAGAAATGCAACTGACGAATGTTTGATTGCTGGGATTAACGTTCCTTAATCGAAATGGAATACTTGTGGTGGTATTCCATTTCCAACGACTAGCACCGCCCACAAAACTGTGAAATTTGAAGCAAAGTTGGCGATCGAAGGCTTAAAAGAGCAGAAGTCAACCAAAGAACAAAAAAAAAAGGTATATTAATGAGGAAAAGGAAATTTAATTACAGCGTTTTAACATCTAAGCTATGCTGCCTTTTTGCCAGCTAAAAGCTTGAAGTAATGCTAACTTAGTTTGCATTCCAGAAGCTTAGGAAAAGTGACCTTACATTTTGTTGACTATTTTCTTCAAAAGAACTGTCTAAAAATGTATTTTTATGGCTTAACTCTAATATATAGGGTAAGAATTTGCCTTGACAGTTGAGTTAAAGGCCATTTTTCTTTTTTAACCTTAATTCTAGGCTTTTTCTATTTTGTGTGTAGCAGTGCCTACAATTCTTCGCACCTTCTCTTTAATCAAAGCCCATTCAATGCATAAAATAAGCAATCAACTGAACCTTTTTCAGCTTCCCCATGCTGCCATTTCATGTAAACTCAAGCCTAAATCCATTATAGACTTAAAGTAAACGGATTAAACCATATTTTGCACACTAATCTTAACATTTAGCACTTTATTTACGACTTATTTTGACACTTGTATTTAATATCTAATCTTATCTGTTCCAAAATAAATGTTTATATTCAAATTGAAACTGAAGAACCACTTAAGTCAAGTGTTAAAGGTCCAAAAATATCGACATTTAGGATCCCATCATAAAATCAATTGCAATCTTTTGCTGATAATAGCTGAAACCAAACAAAGAATGTAGACTAGAAAAAGTGAACAAATTCACTTTTGTTTGTTTCATTGCATGTTTCCGATTGGGAACTCTTTTTTTTCATAGGCTCATTTGGTATTTGTGGGGTTAGAAATGAAGAGAAAAGATCCTATTATAGTCCCTACAAAGAATTAAAAATTTTCAATTGGAGACCCTATGTATACAGAAGAAGCCAAAGGAAGCCTCAAGTTTCATGTTTGGCTTGATGGTACTTAAAAGTTAACACATCCTAGTAGGTACTCTGGGTCCCTGTTACCCATTACTTAAGGAGTACCACATCATAAAACTGGCAATCTTAGTCAAATTGTAGAGTTGATGAAGCTCTTTAAGCTGAAAAGCTTGCAATTAATTTAATATCTTTATACCCCTGCAAAGGGTATTATAATTTTGCCCAGAAGTTTGCAACGCATAGAAATATTCATTTCCGACCCCATAAACTATATATATTCTTGATCAGGGTGACGAGCTGAGTCGATTGAGCTTTGTCCGTCCGTCTGTCCGTCCGTCTGTCTGTCTGTTTCTACTTACTAGTCTCTCAGTTTTAAAGCTATCGAGCTGAAATTTTGCACACACTACTAATATGTCGGAGCCGACCGGATCGGATGACTATATCCCATAGCTCCCATAGGAATAATCGGTCAGAAAACTAGTTTTAGTGAGAAAAACTTTATTCTTTTCAATGGAAACATCTCCAAACTTTGTAATCGTGGGTTTTTTATGTTTTTTTTATAATTCTACCAAGTTTTATTAAAATCGAACAACTATATGGTATAGCTGGCATACAAAAGATAGGTCTGAAAAACAGTTTTAGTTAGAAAAACTTTTTTGTTTTTAATGGTAGCATTCTGCAATTTGGTATTTGCTTGTTTCACGTGCTTTCACATAATTTTACAAATTTTTGTCCAAATCGGATGACTATATCGTATAGCTCCCATACGAATAATTGGTCGAAAAATGGGAAAAAGGGTATTTTTTGAAAATATTTAAGCGAGAGAACAAATCTAGAGTTAAAGACGATGGAAATGGAATTTTACCCAAAACTAAGAATAAGAATAAGAAGTACGAACGCACCGCAACTACCCTCACCCAAAGAAGTGTTAACCACAAGCTTGAATCAATTCACTCTTGTTTTTAGCCCAAGAGAGCGCCGGCGTCATTGTTGTTACGCTCCCTCTCTCTCTCCCTCTCTCTCTCTCTCTCAGTCGCTCATCCACTGCCACTGCCACTTTTAATTTTAAGTAACGATGCCTCATCGACTTGCCCGCCAGTTGGACGCCGCTCAGCAAACGCCACGGACGAACCAAGTAGACAAACACCTTCCACCTTCGCCGCTGGCAAAATCAAAATCAAAACAAAAATTCTAAAAAAATTGACAAAACAAATTGCATTCGCTGTGTTTATTTTATGTGCGTGTCAACTTTTGACTTGGGTTAATTATTGCCATTTCCCTTGACTGATGCCTTTGGACGGAACCAAATAAAATTCAGAAAAATAATTGCAATGAAAATGTGCAGCTAAATGTGCGGCAAAAGCTAACGTAACGGCCAACAAACAACTAAATAATAGTAGAAAGTTTTGTATTGTTGTTATTATTATTATTATTATATTTTTGTGTTCATGCGACTAAGACCTGCCCACAGGCACCGCCGCGCCGCTCCATTGCCAAAGTTAAAGCCAAATCACCGAAAATAAAGGCCAAATTTGGTGTCGAAAAGCAACAAGCAAAAAAGAAAAGAAATTTGAGTTGAGTTTCTCACATTTAAATACAAAATAAATTAAATACGCAATAATGTCTGGTCCACTGCCCGAAATCAGCGTTGAACAGCGCCAGACGCTGGAACAGGTGAGCATGAGAAAAGATTCTCTTTCAGCTTCAATCTAGATGTCTAGATATCTCTTTATGGTCGCAAGCAACACTTGGCCCACTCTGTGCTCGGAGAGAAACAAATGCGGGGAATATAACAAACCAAAAAAAAAAAAAATGCGAGCAAACGGATGTGACAACAAAAACAAATGGTTGATAATTGCAAGTAAACAATTTGGATACAAAGATAACATTGTAATGATCGAAAAGAGCGCTAACGTTACGTGTTGTGAACTGAAGAAAAGATTTAGTTAAAGTTAAATAACGTTGAATATTCTATTGAGAAGTTGGAATGTTCTTTGTTCTAGGGAACTTTGTATCAGAATTTCATTTCAATGACTTAAAAAGTGGTTCAGTATCATCTCGGAGCAAATCTTTTTGTGTGGCACCTCCAATTTGTTAGCCTTTCAAAAGACACATTCGATTTGTCTTTCCGTAAAGCTCTTGTCCATGAAACACTTATTCATGCTTTCATGGTTTTCGCCACAAATCAATAGATAAATCGTAAATTATTCTTATCGAAACTGCACATGTATGCAGCCAAGCACTATCTTTATGAACCAAAGTGGGCGTTTTCGCTTAATTTCGTTGTTGAGCAGCACCATTTATGATGCATAGTAAGCTTCATTTAGCGTTAACAGCTATACTATATAGATGACCGATTTCGACCAAACTTAGTGGAATCGTGGAAAAGCATCGCAAACTAAGAAATAAAAAGTTTTGGAGGCGTTTGCATTGAAAACAAAAAAGTTTTTCTCACTAAAACTAGTTTTTCGACCGATCATTCCTATGGCAGCTATAACCTATAGTCAACCGATTTAGACAAAACTTTGTAGAATAGTGTGAAAGCTTATAAAATAAATATATGCCCATTTTAAAGAGGTTTACATGGAAAACAAAAAAGTTTTTCTTACTAAAACTCTTTCTAACTTTACTTTTTTATGGCAGCTATGCTGTATAGCTGACCGATTTCGACCAAACTAAGTGGAATCATGAAAAAGCATAGCAAAGTAAGAAATAAAAAGTTTGGAGACGTTTGCATTGAAAACAAAAAAGTTTTTCCAACTAAAGCTCGTTTTTCGACCGATCATTCCTATGGCAGCTATAACCTATAGTCAACCGATTTAGACAAAACTTTGTAGACTAGTGTGAAAGCTTATAAAATAAATATATGCCAATTTTAAAGAGGTTCACATGGAAAACAAAAAAGTTTTTCTTACTAAAACTCTTTTTCTAACCTTACTTTTCTATGGCAGCTATGCTATATAGATGTCCGATTTCGAACAAACTTGGCTGAATCGTTGAGAAGCATACCAGAAGACTTTGTGCAAAGTTTGGTGAAGATAGCTTTCAAACTGAGGGGGGAAATAGCATAGAAATAGGCGGACAGACGGGATAAATCAACTCAGCTCGTCATGCCGATCGGAAATATATATACTTTATGTGGTCGGAAATGCTTTCTTCTATGCGTTACAAACATCAGTTTTCCAGATGTTTTCATACAACACTTAGAGCCGTTTTCAAATCTAATACATAGCACTATTTGTCACTTAAACCTACAAATAACAGAGCAAGGTCTATGCTTATCTGCAACATAGCAGCTATTAAGAAGATGAGAAATCGGACCTTAATGTTTAAAGTTTTTCATTAAGTTTGCCATTTAAAAGGAACAAAGCATTTTGTTTTGGGAACACTCTTTTCCCTGAAATTAGGGTTTTAATTTGTAGAATTTTTACATTTTCGGCACAAACAAAATGAGAATTACATTATGATACTGTTCGATTCCTAGGACCCAAAATAGGTCGAATGTCGTTGTTTTCCGACCTGCACACTGTAATTATCAATTATAAGGTGACCCAACATTTGTTAATGATTCCCCCACAGTCAAAAAGTTTATCAAAATTAGTTTAATGGCCTTCGCCAATGATTAATTGGGAATCGAAAAACACAAAAACAAACGAGTCGAACGTAGCATTTTGGTGCGACCATTGAAGCATGTTCGATATGGAAATTACACCACGATCCATTTGGACTTCTTTTTTTTTATATGTAGATGCATATTTGTATTTAGCCAGCTTTTTACAGCACACGGCGGCTCTGTGGCAATCGCAACATCAACACAACTTGTTCTGGCCATTGCACTCTCGCAATACTTTTTTGTGCATTGTTGACTTTGTTCTTGGCTGCTGTTTTGTCTGGTTTTGCACAAATCGAAATGGAAACTGCCACGCCCACAACACAAATGACAGGCGGGGCAAACACATGTGTGACCCAGAAAACAAACAACAGAAACAAAAAACCAACAAAAAATGAAAACCTTAAAAACTAAATAAGTGTTTAAGCAAATGAGCAAAGAATTTACAACCGGTTGCCACTAGAAGCCATCAACCAAAAGTGAATGCCCTTATTAAACGGAGGCTTCACTTATCTTCCTCTCAGGGGGGGGGGGGTCAATGAAGTAATCATACATCTGTTCACCAAAAAAAGTCCCCTAAAGCTTGAAAAATAAAGTTAAACTGAAATTAAAGTTCTCAGTTGAACGGGTTACTGACAAAAGTATATTTACATAAATCATTCGAAACTGGTTTTATGGAAATGAAATATTTCAATGTGCAAATGAGTTAACAAATAGCTGAAGAAAGTTGTCGAAAGATTAATTCAGTGAAAAGTGTGTAATATGAATGGGAAGTCGGTATAACCCAGGTTTTTGCTGCAGGCATAAAGAAGAATAAGAATAGGAGCAATAGGATTACTAATACAACTATAGAACAGTTCAGTTCGGCGTACCTATAAGGTATCTTAAAAGAACAGAGATTTTGAGCTTCTTAACAAAAATCTCACAAGTGTTATTCAACCTACTAAACACTTCCCAAAATATACCCCAAAACTAAGTTGATGACCTTCTGTTGGCGCTACTTGAACCCTAAACAAGGAAGCTTTTAGGGGTTCGAATTCGTTTACTTAAACAATATTTGCAGCTGAGATTACCCATATAATATGAGAATCCCTAACCCCATAATTGACTTGAATCATTTGATTTCAGATATACTTAACCCTAAGCTGCTGGCCTTTGTTTACATTACACTTCTACGAGTATTTCCCACTTTAACTGAATGCATTAAACATTAAGTACCCCACACGTGCAACAGTCAGTTAAAATACAAAGAAATTTTAACCGCTGCCTGATAAATTAAAAGTCAAGTTGCAATTCTCAAAGTCAAAAACAAAAAAAAACACCAATCCAAAGAACAACCTAACTAATTTGGCCATATTCAAGTAGAAGTCACTGCCAAAACGAGGAAGTTGAAACTTGTCAGTTGGTTAACGCGGCGCTAATGGAACCCAAAGACTGCAATTCACCCCGGCCAGTCGGCTTACCTACTAATAAAAAACTAAACGACCAACTTGTTGTTTTTCAAGACGGCCTCGTTATTGAATTCGACGTGTTGTTGGTAAACTGAAAGCTGAGCTTGAATGTGGCATGACTCAGACATTGATAAACAAGCCAGACACGAGTTAACTCAATTGATTATAATTATGGTTAACTGTGCACTTGAATTTCGATACGTGGTGGAAAAGTAAGTAAGTAATCAAGGAAACAATTCTCACCTCTGCAGTTAATACAAAGCCAAAGTTTGATGGTTATTCAATATCAGTTTTCAAGCACAAAATTGGCATTGGCAGAAGGTCAACCAAATTAACAGCATTTAAGAGAATCGAAACGTATGTATATTGGTTTTATTGAAAGCCAAGATGTACATAGAAGTAGATTAGTAAGTTAGTCGCAAGGTCTTTAATGGCCATAAACATTGTTAACGGATTTAGATAAGACCGAACTGAACTGGATTAGAAATAAAAGACCCAACACAAACTACAGCAAGAGCTGCAGCTTTAGCTAAATAATGAGCCATAATGTTATTTACTCTTTATAATTTGCAATACTTTGTTTCTTATCAGCAGTGCATATTTTTAAAACACTCAATGAACCATTTAATATATATGCATTGCAAAATAAGATAAGCAAAGCACTTGGAATTCTGCCCTCGCAATACGTAACCTTAGAGCTACAGCTTTGTTGTGCAAAAGGAGTTTAACAAATAGAAAGAAACAGGAACAGGAATAGGACTGTTTTGGTAAGGCCTTAAATCCTAGTTTTCGGTTAGTTACTTGAATTTTGACAGGGAAGCAAATTGATCGGAAACCAGAACTGGTTCGGTTCAGCGGTTCGAGTAGCTTTTAAACCATTCAGAGCTAACTGAAACGCTGTATTGGTTCTGTTCGGCAGTTCACTAGTAAATTTTAATATATTACATATCCTTATCCCTGCTACAGTGGTGCAATTCCGTTGGAAAGTGTAAGGTTCGGATCTCGACTACTTTGCTTATCAAACCCCACAAGTTTAGACATATTTTTGATGAAATGATGGCGTCCTGCCTATTAACATTAATCAATCACCCAAAATTTTACCTTGTTCATAATACATCTCATTCAAATATCTTTAAAAATGATAGGCTAGCCTCACCTTGTATTTATGTACATCAATTTATCGATTTGTTTAACCTTTTAAACAAAAACGGCCGAAATACGAGCAAAGGCACTACAAGGTAATTTTTCAACCCTTTAAAAAAAACCTTGAAACGCTTGAAACGGAAAGTCCCTACCTCAACCGCCGTATAGCCCAGACAATGCCCCTTTCCGAATACTATTTCTTTGAGTCGACGATGCTTGAGAATCAGCAGATTCGCTCTTTTTACGAGCTCCCAAATTATATAGATTCGTGGTTGGCTTCAAAAGACGCTTCGTTTTATCGAGATAATATCCCAAGTTGGCCAGAAAGCTGGGAAAAAGTAGAATCCAGCAATGGAAAATACTTTGAAAAACTAAATTGAAACAAATTTTTCACTATAAAGCGTCAAATTTAAACAAGAAGAACCCTTAAAACATATTTGTACAGGTAAAAGTTGTGAAAGTTCTAAAGAAAACCAGTAAGAAAGTTGGTCAAGCCTGACTATAACCAAAGATTTATACATATGATAGATGACGCATGTGAAACAAGACACGATTATTCCTGGTAGCTGACATAGGCTACCAATTTTGGAGTTGTTTCACATGCGTCATCTATAATATATTTAAATCTTTGACATAACGTACTCTGTATCTTTCAAATTGGCAAAAATTGAAAATAAACTTATTATTTATATATATTATGAGAAAAAGTTTACTGTGGAAAGGAAAACATTGAAAAGGTGTAATTTTGGAAAATTTTGATGATTTGTAGCACCTTAATATGCGCCATATTTAGATAAACCTTCTAAAATAGTTATAGTACAATCTGTACCTCCATTTAGTTCATCAAAAGAATGTTACTATCAAAAGATTATCATCATTCAATATAAATTAAGTTAATACAAAGTTGATGCATAAAATATCCCCCAAATAAAGGTCGATATTCGATAATGATATAGCTTCATTTTTGGAAAAATATCAATATTATTTCCGGCATCCCTACTCTGCAACTGCAAAAACAAAAGGAGGCATCTCCTCCCTTTTGACTATTACATAAGTACATTCCCACAAATGCAATATACTTTGCATACCTTAAGTACACAGTATGCAAAAACAAAACATGGAACACGAATCCTATTAACAATTTGGGTGGGCTTTTTTATGATGTGACATAAAGATTTAAGAGGGTCGTATTGTAAGTTTAAGAAAATTACAAAAATGTTCATCATTATTTTAAAACTTTCTTTTAAAAATTGCACTTAAGAGATAATTGTCAAAGTGTATTTTGAATACAAAACAAAGTGGTAATTTGCAACGTAAGGGGAGAATGTTAGCATTGGAGGAAAATGCCGAAAATTACGAAATTTAAGCATTTTCATGTTATTTCCGCAAGAAGGCGATCATTTGCCTCTCATTTGATAACCTTAACTGCAACAATAAAGTCGCTGGAGTCTGTAAAACAAGCTTTTACTGTACCAATAAAGCAGTGGTGGGCAGCAAATTTGAGTTTGAGAGCAAGCCAACAGCAACAACAGACAAAAAACAGCCCTATTAGAGAAGTACAAGCCAGATGCGCAATACTTGTGGTTCTGTCTTCTTGTGCGAGGTGGCGCCAAATAGAGATTTTAAGTAGCCCTCTGAGCATTGAAAGCAAGTGCTTGCCCAACTTTGGTATTAAGGGTTCAGAGAAAGAGCTTCAAGTTTATTCCAAAAAACCATTTCATTCTCTTTCAAGTTATCTACAATAATTCACATTATCCCTTTCAATTTCAGTTCCGTAAGCAGATGAGCGATGTTTTGGTGGATACCCACGATGATTACTTTCTACTGCGCTGGCTTAGAGGTAAGTACTGACCTAAGGAATCCATCTTTCTCAGAACTGTATCAAAGTACTCCTCTAACTTAGCTCGCAAATGGAATTTGGAAGCGGCAGAGAAAATGCTAAGGGCTGTAAGTAACAACAAACTAAGCTCCACTTCCTCTCTTTAACCCAACACCTCTTTCCTTACTTCCACAGAGTCTCAAAACCAGAGCCATGTGGAATGTGGATAATATTGAGAAATGGGAGCCACCCAAAGCTTTGAGAGAATATCTACCCTATGGTCTGATTGGTTATGATAATGAAGGATCGCCTGGTGGGTATTCAAAATAACTTGCTTTTAGCTTCCTCTATATCTCTGCTCTCCTCATTTCTTGCAGTACTCGTCTGTCCATTCTCCAATTTCGACATCTGGGGCATGATGCACTGTGTCACCCGATTTGAATTCCAAAAATATTTGGTTCTACTCTTGGAACGCTTCATGACGACGGCCTACGAGCAAAGTTTGACACATGGCTGGAAGGCACGTCAATTGGTGGTGTTTTTCGATATGCAGGATGTGAATCTTAAGCAATATGCCTGGAGACCAGCAGCCGAGTGTGTCATCTCATCGGTGAAACAATATGAGGCCAATTTCCCAGAGTTACTCAAGCGATGCTACATCATCAATGCACCCAAACTATTCTCAGTGGCATTTAATATAGTCAAAAAGTTCCTGGATGAGAATACCACCAGCAAGATAATCATTTACAAGTCGGGAGTGGACAAATGGCAGCAGCAACTCTTCTCCCATGTGGATCCCAAATGTTTTCCCAAGGCCTGGGGTGGCGAACTGGTGGATAAGCAGGGCGATCCACAGTGCAAGTCGCTGATGGTTTGGGGTGGTAAACTACCCGAGGAGCTGTTCGTAGATCAAAACAATCAGCAAAGCGATAAAGACTTCACCGAAGCCCAGGTGCCCAAGGGTGATAAGCTGAAGCTACACTTTAAGGTCAACAGCAAGTTGGAGGAGCAGCAGACCCTCTCCTGGGAATTCCGCACCTTTGACTATGACATCAAATTTGGCATCTACAGTGTGGATGAGGGGACGGGCGAGAAGCGTAGCGAAATTCCATTGGGTACGGTCTACTCCAATGAAATGGATGAGATTGGCTTCATTACCACGCGTCCCAACACCACCTGTGAGTGATTGATAAATCCAAGGGGTGAAAAAATAAAGTAAACTTATTTCTTTGTTTTCCTTCTAGACACGGTGGTGTTTGACAACTCGGCCAGCTATCTGCGCAGCAAGAAACTTCGCTATTGGGTCGATCTGATCTCTGATGAAGAAGAGGGCATCAGTGAGCTGTCTAACCAAATGGATAACACACAAATTGTGGCCCAAGAGCAATGATTTTTATATAGGAACTATGCCAAAAGCAAACAAAATAGTGAAATATCAGATGAAACTTCGGCCTGTCGAAGTTTTCTATAACCTTGCAAAGAGAGAAACATATTTACCAGAGAGAGAGGTACTTTGGATACTGGACTTAGACTAAAGCCACTAGATAATCCTCTACCCCTTAAGAAATTCCATTTCATTGAAGTAATCTACCTCTAAAAGGCATATTTTAAAGTAACATTATTCATTTTGAGTCTGTAGAAAAAGATAGACAGCGATTGCCAGCTTTTTTGTGCTGCTTTTGCACTGCTCGAGACGATTAAACTCCAACATTGAGCTGCCTACAGTTGGGGTGACTTTAACTTAGTCATAAGCTAGGTTAATCCACCCCATGATGCATCAAGTCAAGTCCATAAATTAACAAATATTTTCAAATCTTAGTACTTACCAAATCAATTATCTTGCAATAGCCAATTCTGAGCATAGTCTTTCCATTATATACCGAACCTTTGGGTGCTTACACTTTCTCCACGTCCGTTTGCAAACTATAAATGCCATCAAACTCCATCTCCAATACGAAAACATCAACTTTTCCTTTCATATATAGACAATTTTGATAAATTTCGTTCTTAAACCGGTTTTCTTTTTGCCATTTTCTCTAAGCAAGGATATAGAAAGGTCAACTAGAAACAATGTTAATCAACAACCATTCATACTAACCTCGGTGCAAAGCAACACAATGTAGTCACAGATTCGTCAGAGCTTCCGATTTTTGCCGGCGGCTGGGATTAAAAGTTGGTACCTTCTGGCGAAGCTAGAACCCTAATCATGTGATAAACCAGGAAGAAAACGGCTCACGTTTACAGTTTACATTACAATTTACAGTTAGTTAGTGTCTTTATTACATACCTAAGTAAGTGCAGCATTTGTTAGGTATTATTGTGTACGGTGTGTTTCAGTGTTTTACCATTTGGGACAGTTCTGCATGTTTTATTCATTATTAAATTAATTTAAATAAATGTGGATGATGATATTATCAATGGGAGTGGGTCCGCCGTTTTGATTGCCTGCTCACGGCTGTTGCGAGGAGGCGCGGCGCTTGCGCCTTCATCACTGCGGACCGCCGGGATTTGGTCCCAATTGGGGGTAGCCGCCAGGGCCAACGGGGCCTACTTGCGGTTGTAGCTGTTGCATGGGCATCATGGGATTAGGGCTGGAGCCCACCACTCCCACTCCGACACCCACTGGTGGTCCAATGGCCTGATTTGGCGGTGGCGGAGGCAGATCGGTGGTCAACTGCAGATTGGTCAGCAAATCTGTGATGGCTGGGAAGAGGGAGCATTGATTCTGCTGCACATTAAACTCGCCAAAGCGACGCAACAGTGTACTGGCTGCCGTCATCATGGGGGACTGCACTTGCTCTCGTCTCTCGGCCATTTGGGTGAGATTCGTGGCAATGTCATAGACAATGGGTAGGACCAGTGAAGGGCTATCCTTCCAGTCCTTGCCGTTGTAGGGGTAGGGTATGCGTGTAATGTGCAGAAAGAAGAGAATCTTAAGGCGTCCCAGCACCACACAGGCATTGCCACTGGGCACCAGGGGCACCGCAGAGGGAGGCATACGCATGCACATTTGCACGGTCCATTTGAGTTGATCACCGCCCAGCTCCGGCTTCAGTTCCAATCTCATTATCTGCACGAAATCCTTGAGCACCTGGGCGGGTAGATTCAGGAGACGACAAATGCTGTGCAAGGAATTGGGACGATAAGGCGGTGCCGCCACACGGCTATCGAAATACTGTTCAATGACCAGCAAATCATCGGGACTCAGCTGGAAGGTGGGCTTATCCGGCATGGGTGCCAGCTGAGTGACCTTTAAGTGCAGTGATTGCATATGCATCTGATTCAACATCACCTGACACTGCAAGCCATCCACCTTGAAGAGCACCACACCGGGTTCCGTGGAGTTGAGAGCCGTTAGAGTCTCCTCGCTCTGAATGTTGCGATGGAGCTGTCTTCGCATATACACACAGCCCAGAAAACGTTCCAATGGACTCATATCGGCCACATTGATATCCTTTGTGGGATGAGGACTGGGTCGGCAGATAGTCTCCAGAGCCTCATGGGTAAGCAGAGTGGGTACTGCGCCCGCCCAGGGACGATTCAGATTGCCACTGCGGGCTGCTCCACCAGTTGAGCCGGCCCCCACAGTGCTGCCGCCGGTGCTTTTGTGTTCGGGGCTTTGTCCCGGTCTGGGTGAGGGTCTGGGCATGCTGGGTGATCCTGGCCAGTTGTTGTTAGCCGGCGACATGGCCGTAAATGGTGAATCCTGATGTCCAGGCATGTACATGGTATTGGGTCCAGGACTATGCACCATATGTGGACTGGGCTGAGGATTCAGCGGCGACGAAGGCATCAGCCCACCCGGTGAGGGATGCGGCATGTGTGGAGCCGGCGGTGAGGTGAGATTAAAGTTGCCATGACCCTGACCGGCGCCACCAGCTCCTCCACCAGCACCGCCAGCACTGGGATGCGGACTGGCCGGTGTGTGGGGATTGGAACTTGAGGGTGGAGTGTGCGGAGCAGGGAAACGCAGGCCGCTATCTCTTGGTGACTGAGGTCCTCTCATACCGGCCCCCAAAAAGGGAGAAGATCCTCCTGCGCTCACACCCGCCACACTACTAGGACCACCATAAGTATCCTCCATGCCCATGGGCGACAGCGGATTATCATCTTCATGTGGTGCTCGACCTCGGTACACTGCAGACTCATCCACATACTTGGAAAGGAAGGCTTTTAGACCTTGAATGGGCGTAAATTCTTCGATGACATTTCGTTCAAAGCGGCTGCTGGCTCCATCTCTGATGGAGACCAAACGGTTGGCTCTAAAACGTAACTCCAAGCAATAGACCGCCTGGTAGGTTAATCTCATCAGGCAGGGCGACTGCGGCAGCATACAAAACGACAGTACCGGCACTTGGGGACGCTGTGATTAGAGCAGAGGATTAGTTTCTGAGTGGGCATATAGCTGTATCAACTTACAGGAATTCCCAGTATGGGCAAAACTGGCAGCTTGGCTATGGAGCTCATGGGATTGTAGGTCTCGTGCAGTATGTGCGCAATCTGGGTAAGGCTATGCTGTTGATTCAAATGCTGGGCCAACTGATCTCGCATCATGGAGTGAGCATTCACTGCCGACATGCCACCCACAAAGGTGAGACGAAAGCCATGCGACTGTACCGACCAGTAGATATTGCAGCTGACTTCCTTTTTGGGTCCATAGCCCACCAATAGATTCATATAGCTGTAGGATTTGACCACCAGCATGTCACCCAGCGAAAGGCGTTCTACAAAAGAGAGCAAAGATGATAATTTCCTTCTAGTTTCAGTACCCGAACTACTCACTGTTCCTCAACTGCTCGGCAAAGTCATAGACCAAAGTATAAAGATACACAATTTTGGACCAATCATTCAGCAGATCTTCTACAGTCTTGGAGAAATCATGATTGGCCTGCTCATAGGTTAGATAGACGGTACGCCGACTGCCCTGCTCCTTCTGATGACTGCTCTGCAGGGGTGTGCTAAAGAAGACAAACTCCACCACCCAGATTCTCACTTGACTGTTCTTATTTGTCTGGGAACGCACCGAAATGGAAAGCACACGACGTTGCAAATCTTCCCACACATGCGACTCTATTTTGGGCAGCGAAGAGGAGAACTTGACCTCGCCAGCTGACTTGCCGGGCTGTGGCAAGGCTAGTATTTTCAATACCAACGAGGTGGCATTCGCCTCCACCTGCAAGCCACTGTGGGGTATGTTATGCTTGGACAAGGTCTGTGCCAGATTCATAAACGGTATCTTCTCATCACACATGGCCACCACATGGGCCAGTTCGGGTATGAAGTAAGCTGGAAAAATGGTTTTCTGCTGCTTGGCCGGGGGAGCCAATATATCGCCATTGGATTTGCGCTTGTGCGGCGAGACCTCTGCTAAAGATTAATACATTAGTCATGCTTTAGGTGATATCTAGGTCATTAACTTACCATCCACCTCGGTGCCCGGTCCATGGGTGGCCACAAATGTATCAAATTCTATGAGACGCATCAACTTGGTATAAAATTTAGGTATATCCGATGGTGGTTGAGCCACTACCGATACCAATTGCTTGGCCGTGTCATCTATAAGATCGGTTTCATCCTTTTGATAGGTCACAAAACCCAAATGGAAAGTGTACTCCATTTCGTTGGGCATGTGCGATTTCTCCTTCAATTGGACCACCTTTTGAGGGAAAGAGGGAAAAGGTGAAGCAGGTGTCTAATGTGTTGTGGTGGTTTCTCTTACCAGTATAATATTAGGATGACGATGCAGTTTCACATAGATCTTATTGCGACCCTGCTGCAACAACTCCTGCTCGGGCAGGGTTAGGAATGGTAAAGTATCTGTGGCGGTGGCTGGTAAATGTTGCAGAGTTTTCTCACATCTACGATGGGTGATCCAATAGCGTAACTCTGACAGCAAGCCCGGTAACTTGCTGCGATCAGCATTCAAGCAATCCTGCATCTCATCGCTAATGGGGCAATCCAAGTGCTTGGGCACATGACAACGGAACATGCCCGTGTGGGTGTCAATGGTGATGTGAATTTGCTCGGCTCGCAGGCAGGGAGAGAGCACGGGCACTGTCAGAATGGCAGGAGTGCCTTGGAGATTGACTAAAATGGGGGAAATTTTAGTTGTCTTTCAATTTAAAAGATTGTTTTTGAAACTCACAATCCACATCCTTGAGAAAAGCCTGGAATTCCAATTTCAAATCACTTAAACGGGACACGGAACGTATGTAAACGGTATGAACAATCAATCTTTCCATGGACAAGTGCTCGGAGCGTACAGCACGATCCGCCACCTCAGCGGATTCCTTGGCTCCCAGCGAGGGTACATGCACCACAGCCAAGGGTCGTCCTATCTCACTGGGATCCGACTGTACGGTGAGACGGTAGCCCAGTTCCGATTTAAGATCTCGCCAATACGAAACGGTTAGCTTGACACCTGGCACATACTCCTCCACTGTAACATTATTATCGTCCAGGCGTTCATAGTTCAAGCGCAGAGTTTGAGTATAGAGCACCTCCAACTGCAGAGACTGACAGAAATAATGCAGGCAGTTGTACACCTCGCTCAAGGCATTGGGATTCTCCACCAGACGCGCCTGTATCAACTGATGTATATAGTTGACCTGCAGCGGATGCACCAGAGATTTGCCATCTGAAAAAGTAGGCACACTTTAGGAATGTATAGATTTCATTAAAATTCCCTTAACCCACCTCCCGTCTCCTTATCCTCCACCAGCACATCAATATCCAGCAGCCGCCAGGGCACATTTGAACTATCCCCCATTACCGTCAGCGCCACACTAAACTCATGCTTCACCTCAAAAGTAACACGTCCATTCTTGATCTTGAACTCTCGCATTTGTGGCAGCAGTTTGCCCGTGACCAGGCGATGCTGTATCACCTGATTGAGACGCAACAGGGTTTGCTTCTTCTCCGCCGGAGTAATGGCATCCGGTGGCACTATCCTTTCTCTGATACAGGTGGGCAAACGGTTATAGGTGCCCGTGGTGAGCACCTCCACGGCGGCGGGTATATGAAAATTGGGCAGGCGCGCGCGCACCAAAGTCTCGCGAGACATGCGGGCCAACATATCGGCCGTCTCCACAAACAGCATATTCTGCTTGTCCAGGAAGCTCATTATCTGCGATGATTTGTCCACTTTGGACACCGAATTGCCCCACTTGACCAACGCATTGAGGCGGGTGAACAAATGTCGCGTCCGGGCGGCGTAATCATAAATTTCCACCTTGCGCTCCATGTCCGTCTTGCGGGGTAAGCTAGGCGGGAAAAGTCAGAGTCTGGATGCTTGGGAAGATGGGATATACTTTTACTCACAGCTCAGCCAGCACCATAAGTTCATGGTAGGTTCGCTGAATGATGAAATCGATGAGCACCGACATGGACATTGTGTTCCGCGGCCCCTCCTGCCCAGAGGGTACATAGCCACCACCACCAAGCATCTGCTCCAGCGGCAGCGGGGTGGGCGTCATGTTGCTTGATATAGTGAGATTGGATTGGTTTTCTGATTTTTGCTTTATAAATTGGCTGTTCTTCTTCTTCTTTTCAATGTTGGGCAAACGGTACTACTAATCTCAAAAATAGCCGAGCGTGGTCGCACTAATGCGTGTGCAATCGAGTGTGGTCGCTCTAATCGATTCTTCTTGCAATCGATAACGATAAATGCTATTGTTATTCAATTGGAGGTAAATTTGAATTATAACTGAATTGTAAACATATTTATTAAAGTTTGTTAAATTAAATTCTGGAGCAGGAAAATAACTCTTCCATTTTAGTGTATAGTTAGAGCTGTAAAAGAATGATTTAATATATAAAATAACCATGAAATCATGCATAATTGTTGAAGTACCTGGAACTGGTGCAGCCAATAACAGAAATCAGAAGATTAATTTGAAATATTGATGCATATTGATGGTCTTTTAGCTAAAAAGCTACTTTGGGTTTAATGCGTTCAATGTTTACATATATACAGACATATCTAAAAGTAAAATGTTTCCGCTTTAAGGTATAATTGGCGCGAATTTCCATGTTATGGTAATTAGAATATATTAAAATGAAATTTCGATTTATAAACTTACAAGAATTTGCATAAAATTTGTCCTTTCTTGAGGCTTGATATAGAATGAAAAGCCTTCTTATATCCTTACTTCGCTTCGCCCACAATCTTCTCAATTTTGACTGATTGGGCAATTAAAGATCAAGAGTTCATTGACCAACCATTTGAAAACTTTTCCCCATTTTTCATTCGACGGCGGCCGTCTGTTTGTTGGTTTGTTTTTGTTTTAGTTAAAAATAAAAAGAAAACAAAAACATTTCCGCTTTTGTTTCGTTTGAATTTTGACACGGTAGATGTAGAATGGGTGGAACGGCAGCATCTCTTCCCCACCAGGAGGAGTTTTTTTTTTCCACCACTCGATCAATAAACAGCCACTGCCAGGGCAAACTTCAAGTGGCGGGCACATGCCAAGTGGCTGCCACCTAAGGAAAGGAATCATGGGCCGCCGCCGACTCACTTGCTCTTCAAAAATAAGCATTTACAGTTTGAACTTCCTCCCTAAATCCCAACGAGAAGCCCTCTCCGTTGTCGGTTGTTGTCAGCATACGTAAAAATAGAACTTTATGATGTTTCATTTCAAAGCGACGGCAACGGCACGTCCCAAAACTCTCTTAACTCCCTCCGATTCCCTTTACCATATCCGGCCTGGGGCACTGCCACAGATTTCCTTGAGTTTTTTTTTCGCTTTTCACTTTTTGTATAATGTCAGGTGTCGAAGTCAAGAATTGTTTTTGAGTAATTGTAAATTGCTGAACTCCTGTAAACAGGATATAACATTGGGGCGGAGGTGGGGGGAATTGGGTGATGAAATTATGGGCGACGACATAACTTATGGCCACTTGAGTTGTCGTTCAGAAAAGATCCAAGCAACTGAAGTAAACTCCGGAAAATCTGGACTTCAGCTCGTGCTATTGTTTCTGAACTCATTTGCTAACGATGCACTGAGAAAAACATGTAGAATTGGGGAATGGGGTAAGATATTTTATATTCATACAAATTGTTTTGAAAAGCTTCTTAGAACTCAAATGCAATGACATTCTATTTCAAAAAACAGAGGATCAAAAGAAAAAGCACATTTACATAATACCCAGTACTTGATATTTGGTACTCAATTACTCAGTAATTGAAACTCAAAATTGTATACTTAGTCCTTGACACTGGACAATAAGTAGTGATTCTTTGCATGCGGTACTTACATGATACTAACTACACGAACCTAACTACTCGATACTGTCAGTGGGACTGAAAATTTTCCCCATCTTAAATCTACCAAACTGAACTTAAAGATATTTCACACCAAAAACAATAAGTAAGAAAGTCGGTCTAGCCGAACTATAATACCTATAGGTAAATACTTTGACTAGAGTTGAGCGCTTGTCCTGTTTTTATACCCTTGCAAAGGGTATAAGAGTTTGCAATGCATAGAAATATTAATTTCCGACCACATAAATCATATATATTCTTGATCAGGGTGACGAGCTGAGTCGATTGAGCTTTGTCCTTCCGTCTGTCTGTCTGTTTCTACGCAAAATAGTCTCTCAGTTTTAAGGCTAAAGAGCTGAAATTTCACACAGAGTCTTCTTTTTGCTGCACACTACTAATATGTCGGAATTGACCGGATCGGATGACTATATCTTATAGCTTCCATAGGAACCATCGGTCGGAAAACTAGTTTTAGTGAGAAAAACTTTTTTCTTTTCAACGGAAACGTCTCCAAACTTTGTAAACGTAGGTTTTAAGTGATTTTTTATAATTCTACCAAGTTTTATTAAAATCGGACAACTATTTTGTATAGCTGCCATACAAAAGATGGGTCTGAAAAACAGTCTTAGTGGGAAAAACTTTTTTGTTGTAAATGGTAGCATCCTGCAATTTTGTATTTGTTTGTTTCACTTGCTTTCACATAATTTTACAAATTTTTGGCCAAATCGGATAACTATATCATATAGCTCTCATACGAACAATCGGTCGGAAAATGGGAAAAAGAGTATTTTTTGAAAATATTTAATATGGTGGAGAAAATTAGGATAAAGACCTCTTGCAGGTCGTGTTGTGTTTGGTATGGTGTTGACCTTGTGTGGGATGTGCGTATCTCAACTACGCCATTCGTGTTGAAGTCGTGTTGTGCTACAAATATGCTCAGCAAGAGTTCGGAAGAAAAGTTTTGAGCCTGCACCCGATCACCTTCACAAGCTATTGGCGCCATCTTTAAACTAACTAGCCATGAAAATGCTTTTCAAACATTGTCGCACGGATTTAAACTGTAGGTAGATTTTTTTGAGCGAAAATTATAGAAGAATGAATTCGACTTGGCCCTTTATGCTTGACAATATCACAAAAATTTTCTCTGAGTGAGTTGTCCGAGTGGATAATTTATGAATCCGCAGACTTTAATTAAAAAGCAATTATAAGAATTATAAACAAATAAAATCCAGGGAAAGAGAAATTTTGTTGTGCAGAAAATACACAACATTTCTCTTGTTGAATTTCGCTTGTTTTTATTTAAATTTTTGTACTTTGCTTATACGAGTAGATCTGTGTAAATAATTTGGAAAAACCTCTGTTGGTTGGAATTTATGTGGCTGAAGCTGATGAAGATGATGATGACGATGATGACGATGATGACGATGATGCGTTTTACCTACGCAAAGAAAACTGTTGTGTTGTTCCCGTACCAAATACCGCAGGCAGTTAAAAATAAAGACCCAGGGGCACTTAATACAGACGAAGATGGAAGATGGGAGCTGGGAGCCGGGAGACCCTGCAATTGCGCAGCAAGTGAGAAGAGCAAACGGTGGGAGGTTGACTGGAATCAGGATGAAAATAGATTTATGGCCGCCGCCAGAGTCGTTGTCGTCGCGCGTCAGTTTCCAGAACTGTAGCGCTCCGGGTGAGGCTCTTTTCGAGAATTCGCTTTTGCTTGAATAATGTCGAGGCTAAAGCTTAGCTGCTGCTGCTGGGGTTGGGGGCTGACACTTCCTTCCTTTCTTTGTGCCCGGGGGCCAGTCAGTCTTCGTCGCATCTTATTAATTGCCGTGATTAAAGTCGACACCGTTGCCACAAAATGTCTTTAGCACATGTCGCTTTTGGTCCTCCCTTCCCGGCTGCCGCACCCCCTGACAACCACTGAAGACGACGATATTTCCTTGGTCTTGGTCCAAATCTCTTTCACTCTCTCTCTCTCTCTATCTCTCGGTGATGCATGGCACTGGCCCATCTTGACCCTAGCACTCAAATTGCATTTCCATGTTGGCGCCAGACAAAAGCCACAACAGCCACATCTTCATCTCTTTGTCTTGGGAACTGCGTGGGCTGAAAGTGTGAAAATTCAAAAGAAGTGCGAAAATTGCGCAAATTCGGTGGAGAGGGGGGAGGATTCAAGGAAGACTTTGATGGTTGGTTATACAAAGAATAATTATTCGTAATATCAAATTAGGTTGAAATCAAGATTAATTTGATAGTAGAAATTACTAAAATGCCATTTTGAGGATGACTAAGCAGGACTGTAAGAAAAGGCTGCTATTTTGAAGTTGATTTTATGGTTTTATTATGAATAAAGAGATGAATAAGGAAGCATTCACCAGTTAAATGCCAAATTGGTAGACCTTATATCAACTTCTTATCGTTTTTACAAGTTTTGGTCTTTTTTCGAATTTTATGTGCTATCTAGTGATTCGTCAGTCACGGTAAATTGATTTTTATTTGACATTTATGGTGTTTATCGTGGTTTAGTACTATTATAGTGTGCTATATTGTGCCTTTGAAAAGAAGTGTCTTAAGCGGTTTTCCTACCTAGAAGAACTCTCAGCTGAAAATAACAAAACGCAGCGAGTACGCAGGATTTTTTTAAGGGGAATTTTGAGAAAATTGCCTTTAAACGCTTGTTTCCTACTCTATGATTAATCATATAAATTGTTTCCTAGTCTATGATTTCTCATATAATGTACACCCAGTTTTCTGGGGGGTTTTGTTGGTTAAGCCCAAATACCCCCTGCAGCAATTCATTCGATATGATCACTTGATGTACAGTATTTTTTTATAGCATTATGCATTTTTCTGTGCTTTTTGCCCATTATTTGCGATATTTGTTGATTCTTAAGTTACGGTAGTGGTACTTTCTTTCAGATACATTTTGGCAACGTTTTTAGATTACATTGTGTTCATTATGGGAATATTTTGTGAAGAATCAAGAAACATCTCGGGCTCATTTTGGGAACACAATGTGTTCCGTTTTCGAAACTTGTTGGGGAACATTTTGCTTCTACCTTTTGACTGATTTTAGGATCTAAATGATGTTCAAACCAGCAATGGCAAGTTTGAGCCGGTTATAGGCCACGGTTATAGGCCATAAATTTTAGCAGACACACACAACATCACAAAGCAGTCGGATATGTTTAGAAAATCCCATTACTATAATCACAGCATAAGCATAAGTTTCCTCATGCCAGCATTGCTATAACTGCTTGGGAATTTCAGAGCAGCATAGGTGGAAAAGCAACACCAAAACACAAACTTTACATTATAAAGCGTACCTAGTAATATAACAATTTTAGGACTGAAATATTTAGATAAGAAATATTAAAAAGTTCAGATCACGCAGCTAATTCCTTTATTTTGGTTTAGCCCCAAAACTGTCCACTATTAATATCTGCATGCCGTATTAATATTTATTTTACGCTAATTAAATGTATTCCCTGTTTCTAATCTGTCACTTTTCAACCATATTTTACAATGCATTTGCGTAAATCGTTTGCCCTAACAACAAAATCCAATTTAAACCAGAAATCAAACACATCAGCGACATAAATCATATAGAATATACATTAGCAAGGCACGTAAGAACCATCAGAACCATCCCCCTAACCAACCCCCATGCACATTCCCACTTTCTCAAAGATATTAAAATAAAACCGAAGCCAACACCTGACAGAGCGACATTAAGTTCATTACGCTTTGAAAAAGTTCGAACATATTTAAGAAACCGTCGACAACACCTGTGTTGAATCCGTACCGCGGGTTGCCGGGTAGGGACAGGTGAGCGAATCTATTTCGGATGCCCAAAAAGTACAAACGCACACATTTTTGTTGTGGAAAATGCCAAACTGCACGACTGCGTCACCGCGAAGAATTTTCCACCGGCGGCTCTCTCTCTCTCTATCTCTCTCTATCCCGAGGGGGGGCACATCGAGCCCGTCGAGGTTTTTGACACTGACTGCCTTAGAAAAATTCTGCGCAGTGGTCCTGGGTCCACACCAACAGTTTTCCCTTTTTGGAAAACACACTCAAACACACACACACACACACACTGACAGCGGAGGGCGGGGAGAGAGTGCGCGAGAGCGCGTAATAAAAACATTATTTCGATTTATTTTTAAACCGCACACACTTGTTCCAATCGCTGGTGCCGCTGACGCGCTCTCGAGGTTCGATCCTCGGGAAACCAAAAAGAAAAACAGCTGCTTGCTGTCGTGTCTACGTCTCCCTCGGCTTACGTAGAGACGTTGGAGGCCCCGCAAAAGATGTAAAAACTGTAAGTGGTATTCTGAAGAACATTCAGTTCTTCCTGAGATCTCGTGGCGTTGCGTTCGTTCCGACATTTGTCGTTGGCGGTTTTCTAGTAATTAGTGAGGATCAATTGCCCACCCCCCGCCCCCTTCCCACCGGCGCATCTGCACTTGTGTGTATGATGAAATACGTGAAAATCGTGTGTGTGATATATTATTGATGCGGCATCGATTCTATGAATCATCAAGCTATATTTGAGTATAAATTGACAGACAAATTCGATCGATTGGTGAACCAAACAGAAGACGCGACGTACTCGGCTGCGGAGGGTGCAAAAGGTGAGTCCTTGCAACATTACGAAACTCAGACCAAAAAGTTGGCAAAAATATTTCGATATTTTAATAAGATAATTTCTTTTGATATTTTGACATTTACGTGAGAAAAGTTGGCTTTCGGGAAATAGTTTTCAGCCAACGAAATTGTTCTTTTGTCTGTCGACAACACAAAACTGCGTAGAATTATAGCTATATGGGGTATATCTATATCCATATCTATGCATTAATTAGGAACAACTTCCCCTTCCCAGATCCTTTGTGCGTCCCCCGTTTGTTTAATCAGTTGATGTAAACAATTTAAACTGGCAACCAGTTGGGACAACGATTGATATGGGCCTCGTTGATGGCATAAACAATCGAAATATCCAAACAATTTCAACCCAGGAACTTCTGTATCCTCCTGCATGGCATTGACTCTTTAGCCCCTGGCGCCATTTGTTTATTAGTGGCATTTGCATTTTCAAGTTTGAACTAAAATGTAAACTATGCCCCCCCCCCTGACCAACCTCCTCCAGTCGAGGGGGCGTTTAAAAATAGGCCGAAAAAAAAAGAGTGAAGATCGCTGCACTGCAGCCACCGAGCAGCAGCAGCAGTACGTTAAGGCCACCGCCAACGCCTCCTGCCACGACCACGTCTACGTAGTACATACACCATTAACATTTCTTTTGCTTTTGTGTACATTAACAGGACTTTGAACTTTCTTTTTGGACTTGGACACAGCATGTTGGCTGGCTGGCTGGCTGGCTGGGTGTCGGATCAATTTGCGCAGAAATATCTGTTCTCCTGTCCGTAAAACATATATATATATATACAAAGTGAACAGAAATTTCCAATGGTCCATTGTTTGGGATTGCTTGTATGTATGCGTGTACTGTAACTGCACTGACTGGCGGATTACTTTTTGCCCTGGGTCAGGCTAAAGCTGTGTGAGGGTGGGTAAAAGATTATTGAATGTTTAATTGAGAATTGATGGCATTTATTTACTTTAACTAGACATTGTTTTTGTTTGAATTCAATTGAAAATCAGGCGATTTTTTAACATTAATTGTGGAGTCACTTTTGAATTGGAACAATTTGTTTTGCTCATTCTGGTTTAACCCATGAATTGTGGCAATTTGGGAATGCTAGTACTGAAGAAAAGGAAGGAATGGCCCAGGTCTCAAAGGTAGCTCAGGGAAACGTTTGTTCAAACGAACCAAATGAATCATTTAAATTTGGCAAGAATCAAATATGGAACTGATGAATCACGGATGAAGAACCTGCTTTTCAGTTATGAAAGGAAGAAAATTATAATGATCGCCCAGTTTTACACTTCTTTTAACCAAGAAAAAACGAAATGAATGTGAGAATCAACTCTAAAATATCACTAACTTTACTCATAATCTGAAGCTTTTATCATGAGCGATGCAAGCCGAAGAGAAAGTCGGGTTGGTTCTATTAATTACTTAATGAAGGTTTAACATTAAGGACTCTGTTCATAAAACGTTTTGTGGGGTCCAAAAACTGCGGCTGTGGTTTCGCCTTCGTGGTTACAGCTTAATAATATTCTAAAATGTTAATTTGGACCTTGAATCAAGGTTCAGTTCTCACTCCAAGATCTGAATTTCAGACCTGAACCATAACCGAAGCTCTGCAATCCGATTGCTTCCAAAACAACTTACATTGAATTGGGGTTAACAAAATATATACTTTAGTCCCTTTTTTATGATCTTTTATTCCTATAATTAACTAAATTTTTTTTGTTGGAAAAAATGGTATGTTATGAACTGAAATAGTGTCCAAATTCGTTATTTTCTGACACAGAATGAAAATAATGCAAGTTTAAATCATGATTCTACCATTTGAGACGGTTTCAAGCCCCCTGGACCGTACCTTTAGCATTATTTTAGAGCTATACAGAGTTTACAATTTAGGCATAAATTCGAAAAAGTATTTCATAGTTTAAGTGGATCCTGTCACACGATTCTAGGTTTGGTTAAGCTGTACTTGCACTTGTCAAGATCTTATTTAAGATGGGATAATAATACCTCAGTTAAGTGTGAGTTGTCTGTTAGGTTAGGTAAAGTTAGTTTAGGTTAGGTAAGGTTAGATTAGTTTAGGTCCTTTTAGGTTAGGTTAGGTTGGGTTAAACAAGGTTAGCTTAAGTAAAATTAGTTTTGGATAGTTTAGGGTTTTTTGGGTAAGGTTAGGATAGGTTAGGCTAGTTTGGGTTAGGTTAGCTTAGCTTATGTAAGGTTAGGTTCAGTTAGGTTAGGTTAGCTTGGGTTAGGTTAGGTTAGGTCAGGTTAGGTTAGGTTAGGTTAGGTTAGATTAGGTTGGGTTAAGTTAGGTTAGCTTAGCTTAAGTTGGGTTAGGTTTGTTAAGTTTGGGTTAGGTTAAGTAAGGTAACATTAGGCGGTCGAGGAGGGGTAAGGTTAGGTTAGGTTAAGCTAGATTATACTTGGTTAGGTTAGTTTAGCTCAGGGTTTCTTATGTTAGGTAAGGCTAGGTTAGATAAGGTAACGTAAAATTAGGTTAGATAACGTAAGACTAAGTTCGGTAATGTAAAATAAGGCTAGGAGAGATGGGGTTAGGTAAGGTTAGGTAAGTTTGCAATTTCGGAGAGCGCCAAAACAATACCCCTATGGGTCAAATGAGTTCCATTTTAACCCCCAGAGGTTGAGTATAAAAGGCTGCCTACTACTTAAAGCGGGATAACGGCAAACAAGATATGTCCGTCTCCTCTCTTTATATCTGCAACTTCCACAATTCAGAGTCCCTTTTCCATATAGAAGTGTTCTACTAAGTAAAAGTGTTTTACAGCTGCATGCCTTTATCGGTATCATATCGGCTTTATCACTCTAATCCCACCTTTGTGATGGTGCCTAGGCTGGCCAGTTTGTACACAGATTCATTACTTTGTATGTTGCAATAATCAGACAGCCATATCAGGTGTCTCTTTCAAAGATAAGAGACTTTCAGTCAGCGTTTTAGCATTCGGATTTGTGTGTGACTCAAGTGCCTTATAAGCAGCTTGAATGTTCTATTTTCTATAAAGGCGATATCTTCCTTGTCCGAAAGTGGGCTCAGGTAAAGTGAACTCTAGTTTTATGAGCACGAAAAAGAGATTCGGCTTGAATTGGTTCAGTTTAAAAGGGAGTAACATATCTGAATCCAAGTGATCAATAAAGATATCATTCCTTTTCAACTTTGGAGGACAATAGAGGTCTTAGAAGATAGTTAGTTGGTACCCTCCAAGCAAATTTAGTATTCAGCATTATTAGATAGTTGATAGACCCGCTATAAATCGAGCAATAAAACTGATTGAGTGCATATATTCTCTGGTACCCAACGTCATCTATGTAATTGCTAATTGAAATAATCTCAACATTTCACCATTTCAAAAATGAAATATTTCCATTTAAAATTTATAACATTTTTCTCACCTTACCTCATGCATCCCATTTATTACGCAGTCATAAACAAGTCATAACTCAGCCAAACCAAATATATATATGTATATGGTATATAAGCAGCACATTTGGAAGACAGACAACACATCCCTCCCCAAACCAATCTTCCCGCTGCATCCATCCGGAGCCTACATCACCAATTACCATTTGCTGCATTATTTTTCTTTCCTGCTCTTTCAAGTTGTCATCTGCGATTACCGATCTGCAATCGCGCCTCGCACGGGCCAACGGTTAATTAATTAACGTTCTGTCATAGAAACATGCGACATATCTTTCGGTTGTTTTTGACATCGAAAATATTGCAAATATCATAGAGAAGCGGCAGCGGCAAAAATAATTCAAATTTCCCCACTTGTCAGCCTGTATGAATTTTCTTGAGAATAGACCCGCACGCACACACACAGACACACTGCTTTTTGGTTTTCCTTGGAACAGGTATGGGTTAAATAGAAATATGCTCAACCACCTGGGATCGGAACTTTTTGTGTTGAATTCAAATAAATGGGCCGCAAATTGCTTAGACAAACCGATTATTGCCTGTCTGGCAGCCCACACTCGCATCCATCAATTTCCGTGTGAGAGGGATTTCAATGGAAAACCACCTTTTGCCAAAAAAAATTAAAAAAAAAACCTTCTTAATGGCCACAAACATTTTGATATACTCATCGCCGGCGATAGAATCAACAAAACTTTTTGGCTGCTAAGCATGCTCAACAGGTTGCTCAAAAGTTGCTCGGCGGGGGCGGCACCCACCCCACCCTCTTACCAAAATCACGCGGCTGGCCCCAGGGGGATATAACGGGAAAATCGGCCGCTAAAGAAACAAACAAAACAACCAAAACAGCCGCCACACACACATTGCACATGACCTCCTCGGGCCATCCCCTCCTGCCAGCCACCACAAGGCAACCGAAAGAAAGCCTGCTTATTGTGGCAATAAGCATTAATCGATTATTTAGACGATTACGAAAAATAATGAAACAAAACCAAAAATATAAATAAAAAAAAAAAGAGAAGAGAAGAGAAGCAAACTTTCAACAATAAACAATTGGCCAAGTGCGAGCGGATATATAAAATTTTATTGGCCTTTTAAAAGAAAGATGCGCACATTTTTTATTGACGGTGAATGATCAACAATGAAAATGGATTTGGTTGGGGCAGGCTCTGGTAACTGAAGTCTAGGTTTTGAGCTATAGAAGGAAGGATTTTCTATTCTCTTAGTTTAACAGCTATATAGCTAAGTTCTGTTGTAAAGTTAACCCTCTTAGACTTGATTTCGTGGTTATTTTAATCGGAAATGGGTGTTATAGTAAAAATGTAGGCACAATCTTGTATACCCTTTCAGAGGGTATTATAAAATTGTCTAGATGTTTTCAATGCATAGAAGAAACCATCTCCGAACACATAATGTATATATATTCTTGATCATCATGACGAACTGAGTTGATTTAGCCGTATCCGTCTGTCTGTCTGTCTATGCTATATCCTCCATCAGTTTGAAAGCTATCTTCACCAAATTTTGCACAAAGTCTTTAGGTACAAATACGCTGCTCATATGGCGGAACCAGCCGGATCCAATGACTATAGCATATAGCGGTCGAAAAACTAGTTTTAGAGAGAAAATCTTTTTTGTTTTCAATAGAAACGCCTCCAAACTTTGTATTTCCTACTTTGCTATGCTTTCCCATGATTCCACAAAGTTTGGTCAAAATCGGACATCTATATAGTATAGCTGTCATACAAAAGTAGAGTCTGAAAAGTAGTCTTGGTGAGAAAAACTTTTTTGTTTTTAATGGAAATGTACTTTAAATTGTTAATTATTCATTTAATATACTTTTACACAATTCTACAAAGTTTTGTCAAAATCAGATGACTCAATTACAAAGCAGCCATAGAAACGATCGGTCAAAAAACTAGTTTTAGTAGGTAAAACTTTTTTGTTTATAATGGAAATGTCCTTAAAATTGGCAGTTATATATTTATTGTGCTTTCACACTATGCTACAAAGTTTTGTTAAAATCGAATGACTATAGCATATAGCTGCAGTACGAATGATTGGTCGAAAAAGAAGTTCTATTGAGAAAAACTTTTTTGTTTTTAGTGGAAACGCCTCCAAACTTTGTATTTCTTAGTTTGGTATGATTTTCCATAACTTTAGTAAGTTTGGTCGAAATCGAACATCTATATAGTATAGCTGTCATAGAAAAGTAGAGTCTGAAAAGTTGTCTTAGTGAGAAAAACTTTTTGGTTTACAGTGGAAATGTCCCTAAAATTAATTATTATTTATTTCATTTCACAATTCTACCAAGTTTGGTCCAAATCGGATGACTATGGCATATAGCTGCAGTACGAATGATTGGTCGAAAAAGAAGTTCTATTGAGAAAAACTTTTTTGTTTTTGAAGAAATCGATTCCAAATTTCTCACATATTCGTCGGTTAGGCTTTCACATGATTCTATTAAGTTGGGTCGAAATCGGACATCTATTTAGTACAGCTCTCCTAGAAAAGTAAGGTCCGAAAAGTAGTCTTAGTTAGAATAACGTGATGCAAGGGTATAAAAACTCCGGAAATGTCAGGTATGAAAACTTTAAAATTCTCCAAAAATGAAATCGCCAAAATCTGCAGAGATTACCATTTACTTTAACCTCATTTTTCGAAAAAGGTGTCCGGTTTGGGGTAAGCCAGTGCTGGCTCTTCTCTCTCAGTGTCTTTTCCTTACTCCCCCAGCCTCAAAGTACAAAACTAAGAACGAATTTAGATGTATTTAAAGATCAAAATTCTTGAAAATTCAAGAACGAATAGAGATCTTTGGAAGCTTTAAATAATGATCAAAATCAATTAAAACGCAAAATATAAATCTGACACTCCCAAAAATTAAGTGGGCCACTTTGAATCGTTTGAGTCCCCTCGGGGCCCACCTGACGCCTAAAGTTTGTGCCAATTACGTAGGCCAGATTAATCAATGCCAAGACAACATGAACAAATTAAGCGCATTCATTTCGACATAAATTTATTTTCAACATATTAAAAAAAGAGAATGAAAAGAAAACAGAAAAGATGCAACAACAGCCAACAAGTGCGAGAAATTCTCTGACGTTAATCATACGCCCCGTAAACGGACGTACACAACAACCTCCGCACAGAAGCTGTAACAGCAGCGGCAGCAGCAGCGACTTTGGTGATGGCCTCACCGACTTTGTCCTTAATTTATAGATTGATGAAAATGCGCCAGAAAAAAAATAGATAAATAAGCGAAAACTTAAGATAATAATTAATAATACTTAAATATATATATGTTTGGTTATTTATTTATGTTTACGTTGATGTTGTTGTTGTTGTTGTTGATGTGGGAAAAATCGGGAAGCAGTCATGACGCATCATTTTGAGTTTATTTAGCTAATTGTGTCACCCGTTTTCTCCGATACGTCATTTCTATTTCATCACAACATTCTGATTATATTGCAGACTTTAGCAACATGACCAAAGATCAGCAGGCCACCCCCATACCGGAAGAGCTGTACAATCTCACCCAATTGGCGGAGGTTACCCTGGCAGCGGGTCCTTTGAGTACGGCAAGCTGCAAAAGTGAACTGGATATGAAAACCAATAATTTCTATGCCTCCTCGGATGATGATTCGAATTATTATAGCCACAAGGTGTTTGACAGAAGGAAACTAAGACGCAGCACCATATCCGACTCAAATTCCTGTACCAGCAGCAGCAGCAGCAGTAGCAGCGGCAGCAGCAGCAGCAGTGGTGTGCAGTCTGGTGAAGAGCAGCCAACTGGTGGACTGAACTCCACTTCACTGTTGGATGATGAGCATATATGTCCCGAGTGTGGCAAGAAATATTCTACTTCATCGAATTTGGCACGCCATAGACAAACCCATAGGTGAGTTTACTGAGAAGGGAAGGATTATCCCTCGTAACCTTTACTCACTTGCCTCCCTTTCCAACAGGTCAATTATGGACAAGAAGGCACGCCATTGTCCCTACTGCGAGAAGGTTTACGTCTCCATGCCGGCATTCTCCATGCATGTTCGCACTCACAACCAGGGCTGTGAGTGTCAGTATTGTGGCAAATGTTTCTCTCGTCCCTGGTTACTGCAGGGACACATACGCACGCATACGGGCGAGAAACCCTTCAAGTGTTCGGTGTGCGACAAGGCTTTCGCCGACAAATCCAATCTGAGAGCCCACATCCAAACACATTCGAATACCAAGCCCCATACCTGTGCCCGTTGCGGCAAGGCGTTTGCCCTGAAATCGTATCTCTACAAGCATGAGGAATCTTCGTGTATGAAGAATCGTGGCGAGACACGTAGACAGCAGACTGCAGCATCACCCAAATGTTTACCCGACCTAGCCACAGCCAACTCTATAGCCCTGACCACGCCAGACTCGGCCAAATCGACGTTGGCCAACAAGCTCAAGGAACGTAGCCGACAGGCTGCTTTGGCCTATGCTTATCCCACAGATCCCTATCCACTGATGTCCACAGCGGAGGATTATGAGCGTTTTAAGCGCATCAGTGTCATACAGCCCACAGTAGTGCTGCCACATCCCAGTGCTTTGTATCAGGAGCTACCCTATCCGGGTTATCCGCAAGCTAATCCCGTCAGCTCCGTCACTCAAGAGCAACCCGTGGACTTTTCACCCAAAAACAATTTCACCCACTCGGCGAAGACAAGTCCCTTTGAGCTGACCGGCAATTATGCCATCATGGCCTAAGCCCCAGGCTCCCTGGACAGACTTGAAGCAAGAGCAAAAGACGTACCCAACCAACCAACCAACCAACCAACCAACCCTAACTTACTACAGTAGTCAACAAATATGTGATACAAACACCATTAGAGAGTAGACGATTCCAAATGAGAGAATGAAAAATATAAAAGATAGATCTTCACTTAGTTTGTAACGAGGATTTAGAGACTTGCAAGCACACAAAACAACAAAATTTAACCAGTATTTTTTTCAAGCAAGCTTAACTAATGTTAGTTTTTGATTTACACATTTATTTTTCCGTTTGTTTTCTAAATATTATTTATAAGGCCTGGCGATTTCCTGCACGGAAGTCGAACGAGAGAATCTCTAGTCTTTATCTTTAAATATTTTTTTGCACACATGAGGAAGGTGGGGGGGATGGGGGGGAGGTCGTCCTCCTCCTCCTTTACATGTGTGTGTGTCGCGTTATTTTTAAGCACTTTACGGCCGCATGTGGTGCAATAATTGACATAACTGTAACACTAATTAGCCTCTACACATCTATATTATATACGTATACACTCTATATATATATATATATATATACTATACACACATTTCTATCTAATGGACAAAATCGCTTTTCATTTAGTATACCCACACACACACACACACACACGTTCTTTTACATATTGTAGTTACAAAACCTAAATTGTATTCTTTTTGTTGTAGAAAACACACTGCATTTTGTATACTCGATTTGAGAGAACCTACAGCTAAACGCACCAAAGATATAGTTGATACATATTTACATAAACGTTTACACATTTATATACACCAATAAATTGTATCTATAGAGAGAGAGAGAGAGAGAGAGAGAGAGAGAGAGGGAGAGAGTATTTTGTATTAGAAATTTGCACATTTATTCGAATTAAAGAACAAACAAATCAAGCTGATCCGCCGATCCCGAAAAATAAATATCAGGAAAGTGGTGTTTTTCATTTTGGTAAGATCTTAGCACTTAGAACTTTTGGACTTTGTTTTTGCTTTATTTTTCTGGCCGCTTATCTCTAGATCCTTTAGATCGAAATCTGCCTTTATATCTTCTCAGACTGCGAGAAAGTGGTACCTGGAAAAGTAGGAACTCTGGCTAGAGGAGAATACTTATGCATCAATAATACTTGACTACTGCATCTTACCACCATATATAAAGTCAACTTACCATGTCGTCTGGAGTGGTACTCAGTTTTCCATTTACGCGGAGGAGTCTTCAGTCTAGAACTTGGTATCACTACATCATTTCGGCTTCTAGATCATTACCTTTTAACCTTTCGGAAAGCCTCTTAATCATAGGAAGCAACGTGTTCAACCCCTTGGTGTTATATTAATAATGCTACGACCATCACAGCTTCCTTTTCAGATTCAGATTTTACAGCTTTTATAGAATGAATCAGCCACTTTGAAATCATTCGAATATGTTGATATTGGGTATCTTCTTTGGACCAATATTCAAAATATTAAAATCGAGAGAGTCCATTAGCCATCGATAAATAACTCTAGTTCCATTTGGGAGTTATTCGTGTGCTGTATAAACTGAAACTCATTTTGAAAATGATCCATCAAGTCCATATTTTTGGTAATTTGAGCATTAAGCTGCCTGAATGGCAGATCTTGGCCAATTTTTGGTTTGTTTTATGGGGAACCATTTCGTTTGCTTGATTTTACTATTTCATATCCTTAAAAGTAACTAACACAAATATTTCTACGATTTTTTAAAGCGAAGATATACCATCTTGAGCTCAGTTATCATTAGTTACCATACAAATTTTCTAAGGACTCAATACAAATCACAATACAACTATAGTGATTTTGCATAGACAATTTAATAGTCTTAAATGCAAGTATAAAAAATAACAGAATTGTTTGGAACAGTTTGATCCGGTCGATTTCAACTCAGTCATTATCAAAAACCCAATTTGGAATAGTTTTTTGGTCTAAGCAATCCACGTAAGTCAACAGAGTAGCAAAAAAAAATAAGAAAAGAATAGAAAGAAAATAAACCAAATCCATATCACACAGGCGGACAATACAGTTTCAAACGAAAATAATTGTTTTCAATAAGAGTGAGTATCATCAGGCTAAGCCAGAGCAGCAGGGTCAACATCCAGATTGACATGGCTCACTCGTTTCTTAAGTTTATCATGGGTCAAACACTCTCGGAACCGGTGACCACCAAGGATACGGCCTGCTGTCAGAATGCTGCCTATCGCGTGGGCTCGAGTTGTATGCAGGGCTGGCGTGTCGAGATGGAGGACGCCCATACACACATTTTGTCCTTACCCGAGGATCCTGGGGCGGCATTCTTTGCCGTCTATGATGGGCATGGTGGTGCAGCTGTATCCAAATTGGCCGGAAAGCATCTGCACAAGTTCATTACCAAGCGTAAGGAGTATGCAGAAAATTCCATTGAGTTGGCATTGAAGCGTGCTTTTCTGGACTTTGACAAGGAGATGTTGCACAATGGCTCTTGGGGTGAGCAGATGGCTGGCTCCACGGCCGTGGTGGTGTTGATTAAGGAGCAACGTCTCTACTGTGCCAATGCGGGGGACTCGCGAGCCATTGCCTGCATTGCGGGCGAGGTGCATCCACTTTCTGTAGATCATAAGCCCAATGACGAGGGCGAAGCTAAACGCATTTTGGCCGGCGGTGGTTGGGTGGAGTTCAATCGGGTCAATGGCAATTTGGCCCTGTCCCGAGCTTTGGGAGATTTTATGTACAAGAAGAACTCCTCAAAGAAGCCGGAAGAGCAAATTGTCACCGCCGATCCGGATGTGGAGGTGCGTGACATTACTGAGGATTGGGAGTTTGTGGTCTTGGCCTGTGATGGCATTTGGGATGTGATGAGCAATGCCGAGGTGGCTGAGTTTGTGCGTGATCGTATTGCCTCGGGCAACCCGCCGGAGTTTATATGTGAGGACCTGATGAACAGCTGTTTGGCTCCAGATGGTCACATGAGTGGCTTGGGTGGTGACAATATGACGGTCATTCTGGTGTGCTTTCTACACAACAAATCCTATGACGAGCTGGTGGTGCGCTGTGGCGGTGCACAGAAAAGCGCAGTGGAAAATGTCGGCGATGTTAATCAGAGTGTTGGAGAAGCAGCCGTAAAAATGCCCACATCTAACACTAGTATTGGCCCTGGCATGGCTAAAAGCGAGACGGATAATCTAATGGGCTGTCCAGCTCCCAAACCCTTGAATTCTCCACGTAATTTGGAGAATGCCTGAGTGATGACCCATTTAGGATACACCTATCACATTGTAAAGTTGTTGTTGTTTCTTCTTATGTTGGCTAACAAGTTCTTTGGATATTACCAACGATCTCTAGATTACTCTTCAATGCCTCTCTCTCTCTCTCTCTCTCTCTCTCTGTCAAACACTAATAGTTAAAAATCTATAAATTTCCAAATTTATTAGTCTGATATGCTTTTGTTAGTATAATTTTAAACAGAGTTCAATAAACAAAAGTTCAATGCATGTGAAGAAGTCTCTGTGGTTGCTTTTGGCGTTAAATCTGTAATAGCAACTCAAACATCCAATATATTTATCAAGAATCAAGATAAATTTTCAGATTCAAAAGTACAATAATCCTGGGAATACTTTTACGTATTATATATTTTAAGGCATTTGCTGCTCTGTTATGATCATTTTAAGTCTTAGTTCTTAGATCGTCCAAAAATTTAATTTTTACCATGATAGATACTAGATACTATTTCGAACAGCTTAGGCAAAGACACATGTACTTGTTGATATTATTTTATGAAATAATATACTCTGTACTTATACCTTCCAAAGTATATCCACTCCAACTTGATGACTCTTTGACAGGTAACATTTATGCTATATTACTGCATCAAAAGTTTTTTTGGCATCTGTGGTTTACTATCATGGATTGGGGCTCAATCGAAAACTTTGTGGTCCTAACAGGTATGCATAAATGGGGCTACGAAAATGGCGACATCTTTCGGATTTTTCAATATCGATAGGATATTGATGGATACTGCGCGAAGTCCAGGAGTGTGTGAAAGCCACAAGCCATGAAACATCGGGTTCGTCCAAATCCACTGCGCAATGCAGAAAATTATGGTTCGGGAGATGAATATAAACAAAGACAGCATGTCACGCATCATAAAACGTGACTGGGGACTCGGTGCAGACAAGAGACAGACCACTTGCTCACAGGATGAACATTTTTCATATCTCATGTATGATTTTCAGCTCCTTTTAATGATTAAAAGGATATTCAATAAATATTTTGACCAAATCGATGCGGGAAATCATCCAATGGGTATTTTTATACCCTTGCAAGGGGTATTATAATTTTGCCCAGAAGTTTGCAATGCATAGAAATATTCATTTCCGACCCCTTAAACTATATATATATATACTTGATCAGGGTGACGAGCTAAGTCAATTGAGCTTTATCCGTCCGTCTGTCTGTTTCTACGCGAACTAGTCTCTCAGTTTTAAAGCTATCGAGCTGAAATTTTGCACAGAGTCTTCTTTTGGCAGCACACTACTAATATGTCGGAACCGACTATATCGGATGACTATATCTCATAGCTCCCATAGAAACAATCGGTCGGAAAACTACTTTTAGTGAGAAAAACTTTTTTCTTTTAAATGGAAACGTCTTCAAACTTTGTAATCGTACGTTTTCTATGTTTTTTTATAATTCTACCAAGTTTTATTAAAATCGGACAACTATATGGTACAGCTGCCATACAAAAGATAGGTCTGAAAAACAGTCTTAGTTGGAAAAACTTTTTTGTTTTCCATGGAAACGTCTTAAAACTTTGTATTCGTAGGTTTTCTATGGTTTTATACAATTTTACGAAGTTTTATCAAAATCGGACAACTTTATGGTACAGCTGTCATACAAAAGATAGGTCTGAAAAACAGTCTTAGTTAGAAAAACTTTTTTGTTTTTAATGGTAGCATCCTGCAGTTTTGAAATTGTTTGTTTCACATGCTTTCACATAATTTCGCAAATTTTTGGCAAAGTCGGATGACTATATCATATAGCTCCCATACGAACAATCGTTCGGAAAATGGGAAAAAGAGTATTTTTTGAAAATATAAAAACTTCGGCACAGACGAAGTCAGCTTAGCTTTCTCGTTTTTAATAATTTTTTTTATCTTTTTGTGTAGAGTCAAACAAAATTCCTAAAATTTTAGGGTTAAACTCCAGAGTTTCTGCCTAGCTGCAGCATAATCTAGTTCCAGTTCCCATGATCCTTGTTCCCCACAATAAAACTGCACTTGGAGTTTCATTTGATAATTTTGTGTTTTTATATTTTTCTGTTTTTAAATCATTTGTTTTTTTGTTTTTTATTGTATTTTTTTATATAATTTTGATAGCGTTCGTTTCCATATACACATACATACATATAGTGTATATTTATATATATATATATATATATTCTTGTTCTTGTTCATGTTAATATATATATAGACATTTAGTTTGTAATTGTTGTTGTTGTTGCTGTTGTTGTTTTGGTAGATTACTACACCGTTTAATTACCTTTCAGGCATATGTACGAGAGTATGTGTATCCATAATTATGTTATGTGTCTGTGTTTGTGTATGTGTGTGTGTGTGTGTGTGTGTGAGCCATCTACTTTCCATTAAAGTTAAGTTTACTCTTTAAAGTGTAAAGACACTAAATTTCACAATGTTCGATTTGTTGTTGTTCTCTATAATTAGCTACAAAGAGAATATTTTCAAGCCTGAATTTAAGCCGAAAGTTCAAGTGAGAAATGGTAGGGTGGAGAGTGTGGGGAGGGGGGTCGGGATAAGCCCTGGTCCTACAGGGACACAAAGGTGAAGAGTATGTGTAAGTGTGTGTGTGTGTCTGTGAGAGTATGTAAATAACTTACGAAAATGTTGGATTGGTTTATATATCGTATCTATATATAATATATATATATATGTATTATAAAATCTCTAAACAGCCATAAAAGTCAAAAGTTCTTAATCGTTATGTATTATCAATTAACTAGATGCCCCATTCGCTTTTGCTAGGTTAGTTGTTGAAATCGGAACTCGATTGTTATAGGTTTTTTTTTTTTCAATTTATCTTTTCGCTTTTGGGGGGTTCCGGGTAGGAGGGAGGGAGATATACATAAATACAAATTTGCGGCTCATTGTGTTTGGTCTTGATTAGTGTTATGTTGGTATTAGTATTATACGATATACTAAATGGCTTGGCTTTAACATTGAATTTACTTTTGCTCAAAAAGGTACGCATATCTGGTTATAATGTTGTTGGTTTTTGATTCGCATACAACTAAATGCTAATATCGTTAGCTTATCAATTACAATGCTAAATGTATCGGTGTGCTTGGTTTTTGATATATATCTATATATATATATATATTTAGATGTATATAAGTATTATCTTGCCGTTGTTGTTGTTGCTGTTTTATTTTTTAAAAAGGACACCAAGTAAAAACATTCAGTACACATTCATAGACATTCGATACAAAAAGTGAATACTTTGTGTTGTCATTTAGGTTAGGCTAGGTTAGGTGAGTTAAGGTGAGTTTTTTGACTTGACATACATATGTTAAACGACGGGACCGCAGCCGGCATCCACGTCTCTCGTTGGTGATCGAAGCAATTTCCATTTGCGGGGTTTTTTGGTTTTGGGACAAGGAATGTACATTGGTTTTGCTCTTTCCATTTTCGCCCGGCAATTTCGTTGTCTAACCCAAAAATAAAATCAAACGCTTTTCTTAATCCTAAAAAAAATCTTAGGTACACATTGCTACACAAGGAGACAAGGTATGTGTATGTTATGTATGTATGTATGTATATGCTATGCTATATGTATGTATTGTATGATATATGTATGAATATGAACTTGGTGCCCACAAAAATCCTTAGGTCTAATCTAAATATGTGTGTGCGCGCTTTGATTATCGGTCTTTGGTTTTATTCGTTTCCGTGAAGCCAAGAAAGATTTTGACATTTTCTCTACTCCCCTATTGGCTCTATACATACGAGTACGACTAACTTATTGTTTTTGGTTTATATAAAAATATTTAAATTCTTCAATTTGAAACTGCGCAAGTTGGATTTCGTTTTCCTCCGTCTCTATATAAAAAGCAAATCCCCGTAAAGTGCTCTTCCGTATGCTCTAAAACATATTGTTTCGTTTTACATTGTGTTTGCATCACCACCAGATTCTTCGTTTTGAAATCATTAAAAAGGTACAATCAATTTTTCCCACCCTTAAATTCCATGAATAATGATTTTCAGCTCTAGCTTCTAATAATTACATATTAATCCTTTTTGTTTATTTTTTTTTGCTTATCCCTATACATATATACATATATGTATCATATATATATAACCGTATATTGTTGTTGCTTTACTTGGTTTTTTTTTTAGGTAGGAAATATGCTAGTCTTATAAATTTCACACATCAACATTGTTTTTGGTTAAGATTTTTGTTTTTGTTCTTGTTCGAAATATTTGTTGTATTTAATAAAATATATGTTTATATTTTGTTTATCGTATGTATATATATATATATGTAAATATCCGTAGTTTTAATTTAAAAACATCTAATATCAATCCGAACCACAATTTTCAAGTGTTCTAGTTTTTTGTTTTTTTTTTTTTAGAGAGTTCTGTTCAAAGTGAAAGAAAACACGTAGAGAGCTTTTTGTAGTATTTATTAGAATTAAATGTACTATTTACCCGCCTACTACAATTACATTCAAGTGTTATGCCCATAGAAAGTCGGTACTAAGCAAGTGGCCATTTGTTTTTCATGGTGTACGGTTTCAGATCCTGCTTAAAATAAAAGAAATCTAATTATGGACGGGTTTTTATCAATCTTGTTTGTCAACTTCAAATGGTTTCGCCTTCTACTTGTTCTTAATTTTTTTTTGGTTTTTTTGGTGTATTTCTACAATTTGATTAGACGATAGATAATCGTGGAACCAATATACGTACATGCAAGTACAATATTTGGTTTGGTTTGTGTTTAACACCTAGCTAGGACTGTTGATAGCTTTTTAATTCCAATTCTATGTCTCATCAATGAATTGAAATTGAAACATGGTTCTGACTCCTAGCTCAGAGTACACTCTTCTGTCTTACAGTATCCCCTGAACAGTGTTTGACGCACACACACTTCCCGCTGCACCCTGACATAAATTATAGAATAGTATAAAAATTTCTCCGAATAGCTGTTTTTGCCCTCTGAAAGGATAAAAGAAAGAAAGGGGAGAGGTTCCATTGAAACAAATAGGTTCAGAGCTCCGAATCGCCGTCGTGATCCCAAATTTACCATTGGCTTATGTTCGGAAGTTATAAGTTTAAGGTTTATCGTTCGATATTTCCAATATTTTCATATTCGACCAATCGTATATGGTAATTGAGTCGTTATTGCTTTTGAAACGACTTAACGATCTCTATCTCTATTTTATTTGGTCGGCTATCTGTTAAAGTTCTTCTTTGGTCAGCGTCTAAGTCGCAGAAATAACTTTCGGGGTTTTCTGATTGGAGTAAAGGATCTAAAACAAAAGGATTTTTGTTGACTTTACGTGATGTTATGAGGTTCTAAAAATAGCCCATATTATGGCGGATTCTTAGAATGATATTATTCCATAATGCCCGCGTTTTGCAGGAGTCGAAATGTTGTTCACGTAGAATGGGTTGAAAAATGCTACTTCTAGCGAGAAAGAAGACTAATCTTAAGCCAGAAGCACAACTAAAACTTGCACTCTTTTCCCTTTCTGAACTCTGAGACTTTGAGGAAAGGTTTGAAACGACTTTAAAATTAGGAAGTTATTCGTTTTTATTCATCTTTATCAAAAGGTGATCTTCTAACTTCCTGTCAAGGTATAGCAAGTTCTAGAAGATGTTAGCTATAATCACGAGGTCACATTTGAAATATTTGTTCTTTTTTTATAAGAAAAAGGATTTAAGGAACTTAATCCGCTTACAAATTTGTACAAATATAGATGAACATTTGCCGGGCTTCTTTTTCTGGTACAACGCTGACGTTCAAAAGCTTAAAAGCCGAAAAGGGGATTGATATAAAGTTTGAAGCAGATTTTCAATATAAACGATTTTGAGTATTTATGATCTCCTCTTATATCTTATCTTATCCTCAAGAGCTGGCAGAGGCAACCAAATCGTTTGCAGAAAGGAAAGGCAAACTTCTATTCTGGTATGGTATGGAATCGATATTACTTGAAAATCTTCGATATACCCCTTATTCAGTGAAATTATTGTTTAATATCCTTCATTATGTTAAATAACAAATAGATCACGTGGATATTGGGTGCCCAAGAGCACCTTATGTCCGCGTAGTCACCAATAGAAATGAAGCAACAGCAAGCAAATAAAAGGGAAACCCGGTTATTGCCTAATGCTGATGCGCACGAAATCATTTGACGTAAAACAGCAACGAATGCGGCCAATGCATATAGGCTGAGGGCACGCCTGATATAGATCATACCTCATGTCATCAGCGATGATTTAATGAATAGGAAATACATAGTTCTAAACAGTAACAAGGTCCAGGGGAACTTTGATTCCGCTTATGCAGGGTTCTCTTAGATATCCACAAGTGCATCTCCAAGTTAATACCTAGAGCAATATAGAAACTGAAATGTGAACTTAAGATATCAACAATCCTAGTTTAGTACACGCCATATATTTTGTTTGTTTGTTTTGTTATTTACCTAACTTTGTTGTTTTGGTGTTTATTTAAATGCTCATAGATTTTCCATTTTACACATGTCAAAGCAACAAATTTGTTATATTCAAAAAAAGCTCATCAATTGTTGGGTGTTCTTTTGCAAATTGGTCATCTAAACTTACGAGCTCTTCGTTTTTGGTTTTGGTTTTGGGTTTGTGTGTGTGCGTGTGTGAGGGTGTGTGTGGGAGGGTATTTGCGAAACTTAATTAATCCGACAATCCGTTGACAACTGCAGAAACCTCTGGTTGGTCATTAAACTAAAACTAATTAGCTGAGGACAAAGAGATATCGAACTATGCAAATTTGCTCGTACTATAATATAATATTGCACACATTTAATTCAAGTTGAAATATTTAAAATTATTTTTTACTTTTTTTTTTTGGTAATTTGGTGGGATATATGTTGTTGTTGTTGTATTTGTTTTGTTGTTGTTCTCGTTGATGTGATGGAAATCATAAGAAAGTCAAATAAAACGAAACTCAAAAGCAAATTATGCTGTCGTTATTAAGATGTATTATATTTTGATGATTTTGTTTTAGGACATAAGTAAATATAATAATGTTTTATATATATATATATATATAGGTATATATGATAATAGTAAGTAATGTGTGTGGTATTTTGTATGTTGTAGTGTTTAGATATACATATTAATGTTTAAAAAAGTTAAGTGAATACAAATTAAAATATATATATATATATGGAGAAGGAAAAACACAATATATTTTAAAATAAAGGCAACTCATTGTTTTGTTTTGCTTTTTGTATGTTTTTTTTTGATTACAAATACACAAGTACATTGAAACATCGATCAAACGTTGTTGTTGTTTTTGTTGTTGATATATTATAATAATTATTTGGAAATTGTTTTGTTTAAGGCTACACAGTTAAAACATTATTTGTTTGTATGTCTTAAAGAGAAATCGATATATGCATATGTCTGTGTGTGAGTGTTTAGTATAAATTTACTTCTTGTTGTTGGTTTGTTTGTTTGTTGGTTTTAAGTCTATTAACGTTTCGTTTTTGTTACATTTAAAGCGTTCTTGATTTTTTGTTTGCTTCTCTAAACATTGAGTAGAAAGTGAAAAGATTTCGTTTTGTTTTTGTATAATATATTATTAGTGCTTGGGTTACGCTTAGAGTTAAAAATAAAGAACATAACACAAAAAAAATTTAACTTTAAATGGTCCATAAAATGTCTAAGTATATAGGAAAAGAAATATTACACCCCTTCAAAACACAGGCTGCAAAACCGCGTCCTCTTTTCGGGCGGCTACCAAAGGTGTCGGTTTGTTCGGAACAAAATTGTGGACGGCTAAAGACCTTCTAGAGTAAAACTGCACGGGTTTGTATCACCAGGCTTGGCTGCCGGTCAAACCTACTTAAGATAGTGAAAACAATTTCAAGCAAATAAGAGAAAATTATGTTTGAAGTGGAGTTAGTTGTTCATTTGTGAAGAGCTTACAAATTTTTGAAGGGTTCTCGATTCTGTGTAACAGTTTGCAGCCTTGTCTTTAACTCTTCGACACACAATTAGTATTTTGCTTTGATCTAAAGAATAAACACAAATAAAAAAGCCAAAAATTCAGGCCTGTCTTAAGATTATTTGTCTAAATTTTAGCTGCTTGCTGCTCAAGTTCTGCTTGTTGTTGTTATTGTTTATACACAAAATATATAAATCGTTATCGTATATATATATATATATATATATCTATATCGTATATTCACAACACTAACGTTTCTTATTTACGATCTACAAAAATGTTGTTTTGTTACTAAAAGTTTGCATATGTTAAACTTATTCTTTTTGCCCATTTTTTTGTTTGTTTGTTTTTGTTTGCCTGCTGCATACTAAATAGTTAACATATGTAATTCATATTTCGGTTAATATAATTAATTTGTAGTTCCTTTATTTACGGCTAATTACGTTGACGACCAAAAATTCTGCACGTTTTATGTTTAATTCTTTTGTTAAAAACTACATCACAATAATTATATGCTAGACTTTCAAATATTTCATTCATTTACTTTTACTTTTTTTTTTTTTGTTACGTTTACTACAAGTTTCGTGCCCTCTATAAACTGGTTGAGTTCTTGTAATGAAATGTATTAGCCATGGGGTATATTTGTTTTGTTTAGTTATCATATATATCATAATAGGAAGTGCCACAGTTTGAAAGATCGAACCAAAAAAAAAAAAACACATAGACAAGTTAAGGACTAACTACAAAATAGTTTTAAGAAACCTAATTAACAAGATACGTGTAATAGGTATATCATATTTCTATCATTTTATATGTATACTATATTTGTTTATAGTTAGGGTGTTTTTTTTTTGTAGTAAGCATTGGGTTTTTTGTACATGTAGAAATAAATTCTATATTCTATTTACACACGAAAAAACAAATTAAAGAAAATGTGAAATGAAAAGTTGAACTCTGCGCTTGGGGATGTCAAATGGGATTATAAAATTTTTTCAAAATAATATTAGAAACATTTTTAAAAGTTCAATTACGGCTAGATTGCTTGATATTTTGTACTTTAGTGAACATTCTCGGAAAAACGGGGCGGGGCGAGGGGCCTGGGATGGTCAAATTATTGTGGAAGTTTTTGGCACCAGAAAACAAATGAATTATAGTTTACAGAAAGTCGTGGGGATGGGGGGATTTATGTTTATAGTTGATTGAAAAGTACCCTCAATGGAGGTACTAATTCTTACCAATTCTTTCAATAGAAGCAGAAGCAACTAAGTATCACATAAACTAACCAATAACAGTTTAAATTGTTACTAACAAACAACAGGTAAAGTTGTTAGTTTATGTAACACATAGCAGCTAACTAGAAGATAAGACACACATCGGTCATCGGATGGTATTTATCTGATGAAATGGTGCTGACTCACTCAAATGAAGTAAAATCAACTTTTCCTCTCTCGTCTCAGCTTTCGAATTTAATAGATTTTGCTAATTAAAATACATGCCAAGAAGTGTTGTCATTTTCCACCCAGACTTAAACAGGTGGGTCGTTGTGACACCGGTGCATTTAACAAAATCACAAGAATATTGCCTTAAAGCAACTGCAATTTATTGCCAAAGATATGGGGACATTGTGTGTATCTGCATAATTGGTATTTTGTTTAATAAGTTTTTATGAAGATGCGTTTTTATATCATAGCGCATTCTTACATCTTGCATGAGGCGTGAGGCAGGCAAAACGCTTCAAAAAAATTTTTTTATATCCTGAATAGTTCGTAATAGTTCGTATATAGTGAATACGGATTGTGATACAATGATCAAGGGAAAAGTGTAATAAATTTGAACATATTGGAGTTAATGTTCATATAAAAAAATAAACACAATGGTTTCGAAGGTATTTTTCACTTTGCTTGACTCAAACGTATTTGCCCTTTGGCCTGTGAAATAATATTTAAGCTGAAAACTTATTTTCAAAGCATAAGATACACACAATATATAAATATATATCATCATTAGTTCTGGTAATTTAAAATGTTTTGATATAACAAAGATTTTAAGTGAATTTTTTAACAGAATTTTCCATGGCATGGGTTATGAAAGCTAATGATTCGTGTTAAGCAAGCCGAAGCACGACTTCTTCCTATTTCACTAGTTTACACTTAATATATAAGGACAGGACTGCTTCTCGTTGCTCAATTATCCGAGTATGCTTTATAAAATGTTCGACTGATTTGAAATTCAATAAAATCCCAAGCTCTTAACTATAATTCAAATGTTTTCGGTAGCCTACCTAAGAAAATGTATTCAAAATTAAAGAAATCTAACACATTATTCAACCATCATCAATAAAAAAAAAAAAAGTAACTTAAACGCAGAGTAGTTTAAATAAAAAATACACACATAAACTAGTTTAATTTGAAAAGAAACTGTTAACACCGACTGATTATTTAGTAGTCAGTTTATCCCCAAACACAAAAGTTATTAAAATTGTCAATTTCATATGTACAATTCGCCTCTTAAACTATTTGTTTAAACTTAGTTCTAGTATTGTAATGGTATTGGTAATTTCTATGAGTGTGTGTTGTGTGTCTCGTGTGTGTGTGTGTGTGTTTATGTAAAATAATCCATTCAGTATCCAACTAGCTCTATTATCTATATATCGCAAGCTTAGATTTATGTTCTTTTCGGTTTGTTAAGATATCTAAGTTTAGGTTCCTATATATTTGCTTGGTTTTGCTAGTAAGGTTTTTGCGGTATGTTTGTTGTTGTTTGTTTTAGTAATAATTTTTTATATCATATTTTGTTGTTGTTGTTTTTGTTTTCTTCTTTCTCGGTTGTGTAAAAGGCAATTGCATAACATTTCGCATTTGTTGTTTTAGTGGCTTTTTTTTTGTTAATATATTTTGTTTTGTTTTTGTTTTTGAGGTACTTTCTAAAAGTCTAAAAATTCTATTTATTTGTTTTTGTGTAACTATTTGTAGTTGTTCCATTTTGCAAAGTGTGTGTGAGTGTGAGTGGGTGTGTGTGTTGTTGGATGTATTAAATTGCATGTAGTATTTTTGTATCATTATAGTATTACATATGCATATGTGTATATCATGTAGAATATATATATATTGATAATTATATATATACTTATAGAGGTTTATCATAAAATATACAACACACATAATGAAACGCTTTAGGTTTTTTTTTTCTGACTTATGGTTGTTTTTTTTTTTTGTTTTGTTTGAGAAAAATTCAAATATATAGAAAAAGGTGTAGTTCGTTAGGACCTAGGCATAGAATTAATTTTGCTTGCAACTGCTGCGGTTTCTTGTTTGTTTAGCATTTTACACTGTAACCAAGTGTAGAAACGCTTTACATTTATATTTAAAAAAAAAAAAGGATATTAAATTATAATAATAGTAATAATAGAATTGCTCAAAAGCATTAAACAAACTTCTGTTAAAAGCGGCCATGACGAACTCTTAATGTTTGCGGCGAGTTTTTCTAGTTGTTGTTGTTGTTGGTGTAGTAGATGATGATGATGATGTTGAGGTGGCTCCAGCTGATTGCAACATGGTTTGCTGCATTAGCAACATAAACCACCAACATTGCGTTAACTGTTGCAACTCCTGGCTATTGTCAGTTGTATCCCCATCCGAGGCCACAAACGATCTATAATTGTAGGAAGGAAAGAAGGAAGAAAAAAAGGAAAAATTCATTTAGAGACATTTTCTTAAGAAAAGCCTTCACGGTGGGTTTTCTGACAAAAAGTCTGGCTTTTGACAGTTGCGGACTCACTCGAGCATCATTCAATTCAATCAAGTTCTAGCTCAAGATCAATGTAGGGGGGGTGTGGTATAGGTTGATTGTGTAGTAGTCACTGCATCCTCATCAACCCGTTGATGTTGTTGTTGTTGTTGTTCACCCTGGAAGCTACTCAGCACCATACCATATGTTGGTGGGCGCATAGTGCGCTGCATGCTTGCTGGCAGCTACCTGGGCAGGACTGAGGGGTCCAAACTGGCTGTATTGCGAAGGGATTTGAATATGGGCCGGCAATGGGTGCGATGGGATGACCTAGAAAGGGGGATAAACGAGAAGCAATTAATAAAGGAATGTATATTTGTAGTTCAATAAGTGGGGGGGTTGATAACTTATAGAGTAAAGGACACCCTTTTATTTCCCACTTTCTCGCTGCTTTTGTCTTTGTTTGAACTCTGAGCTCCTACCTAACATTCTAAGCATAATTTGTAAACTTTTCCCTTCATTTATAACAAGTGACACATATTTATGAACAAAAGACCTAGTTAATGCAATAGAAACATAGATATATCGGATCAAGTGGACTGAGGCGCACACACAACAAGCAGAAAAGGGGACAACTGCTAGTACAGACTGATGGCAAAAGACTCTACCTGTAGTCTAACCCAAATGCTGAGAGGACATACGCCTTTTCAAGCACTCCTTAACCGATTCAATCATGAGAAGTCATTCTATTGCTCATTCTATGTCTGAAGTATTAGCTGCTAACTCTATTAGCACCCAGCTCTGTAGCCTATGCAAGGATCGATCTAGGAAATAGGCAGAAAGCCTTCAAAAGCTTCTCTGATTGCTTTAAATTGTTTTTTGCTCGGCCGCCGCCTACTAAGTAAGCAAAAAGTGGAAAAAATAGAGCTTTAATCTCTACATCGACAGCATTTCTCTGCAGATTTTGAAAGCGAGTGTTCTCCTATTGTCTATCTATTCTGCAGAGCCTTTGTTGCATCTACATAGAGGTAAGGAGTTTGGCTTGGCGCTTAAACGCAAAGCTCTTCTCACAAGGAATTCATTGGGCACCAATTAAAACTTTTTTTTTTTTATAAATTCACCTCTCATCCTTACCTGACGGCTTGAGCTATTGTGGGCCGGTGGCGGTGCCTGTTGTAGTGCACGATTCGCATAGGCATAGGTGGGTGCTGCCTGGGATACAAAGACCGTGGGACGTCTATACATATCACCCTGAGCGTAGATGTCCGGTTGTAGCATTGCTGCCGCTGCCGTAGACGATGGTGATCCACCCAGAGGCGTGCCAGCCTGATGATGATGATGACCATGACTTGGGTGATGATGGTGAGGAGCAGCCGCTGGCTGTGGCACTCCTGGTACATTTGCCGGTGGCGGTGGTTGGGATGGCTGACGATAGACTTGAGGTGCACCCCAAGATGGTGGTCCCACACTGGCCGCAGCAGCGGCAGCAGCTGCCGCAGCGGCGGCTGCAGCCGCAGCACTAATCGATGACGCTGAAGAGCTGGAACCACTCTTCGAATGAGCCAATGGTGGAGCCACCACTGGAGCCACATAGCTAATGGGTGCAGCCGAGGGAGCCTCACGTTTGGGATGGGCCAGGGGCGGAGCAGCACCACTGGAGGTGGGTGCCCAGGACGAGCGCTTGGTATCGAGTTGCTGCTGCTGCTGTTGTTGTTGCTGGGGCGGCGGCGGTTGCTGCTGGGGAGGGGCATACTCCGGATAGAATTCTGCCGGTTCCTGCTTAGGCGGAATGTGCGGCAAACTGGCGGAGGATTGAGACGGCACCACTTGTTGCACCTGCTGCTGTTGTTGATGCACTTGGGGCTGATAGTTGCACTCACTTTGGGCCATGGCCAAAATGCGTTTCTTTTGGGATTGTCCTGGCTCATACTTGATGTTGGGTTGGGGTGGAGTCTGATAATGCGGCGTCTGCTGGGCGGGCTGCACCTGTTGGGGCTGCGGTTGTTGTTGCTGCTGTTGCTGCTGCTGCTGCTGTTGCTGCTGCTGATGATGATGATGATGGTGCTTGGGACTGACGGCAGCGGCGGCTTGGGCATGATGTCGTCGACGAGCTTCCTCTGGATCGTGTTCACCTACGGTTACGCATGGAATTACTAGCTGGACGTGCGATGCTTTATGGCGACTGAGATGCGATTGAGTTGGGGGTTGGGACACAGGGGCAGGGGCTGGGACAGAGGCGGGACCGGGGACGGGTATGTGGTGCTGGGAGGGGCAGCTAAACTGTGTGGATATGGAAATGGAGGGGGGGTTTGGAAGCTGACTATGATGGTGATGTGAGAGTGGCTGTTGTGGATTGGAAGTGGATGTGGATGGCTGATATTGCGGTTGTTGTTGCTGTTGAGGCTGAGGCTGTTGCTGTTGAGAGCAGGAGTTCGAGGAGGAGGTGTCTATTGAAGAAGCAGCAGCACCAAATCCATTTCCACTTCCACTTGAATGATGATGATGATTTCCACTACCCTTGCTGACCATAAGACGTGGTGGGCAACCAGTGGAGGACATGGAGATGTTGTTGTTGTTGTGGGCATTACCATAATTGATTGACTGCTGCTGTTGCTGCTGTTGTTGCGGCGGCGGCTGTACACTGCTGCGACAGTGGGACGACGAGTTGGAGTGTTGCAGCAAACTGCTGCTGGTCTGCGACTGGGCATGGGCACGCTGTTTAACCGGCGCGGTGGCCAATGTGGGTACAGCTCCACCAGCTTCACCACCCTCATCCTCACTATCCGAAATGGTGATCACAGCCGTGGGCGAGGGTGTATCGTGAATGGTAATCGTTGGCTGCTGTTTCACATGTTGCTGCTGCTGTGGCGGCGGTTGCTGTTGATGGGTATGAGCCGGTGGCTGGCTGGAGGTGTGATAGGCTCCATTGCCATTACAATTCTGTACAATATGATGACCAGAGGCATTGTAGGCACTGCCACTGCCGTGCTGGGCATGAGCCACTGGCACATGATGATGATGCGAGCTCGATGAGCCGCCACCTCCACTGGCATTGACAATATCTAGAAAGGAAGAGCAATTAACAGTAAGCTTATGGCTCTATTATACCCCCTGGGCTCTGGCTACTCACTGCTGTTCGAGGTGGCCGAAGAGGCTACCACCACTCCAACCGAACTGGGATTATAGCCTCCACCATAGTTGCAATTGTGATGATTGTGGTACTGCGGCGAGACATGGGCCGCACGCTGGTAACGCTGCTGATGCGGTGGTGAACTCTCCTTGACACGTTTCTTCACAGGCGACAGCTGCTGGTGTTCCTTCTTCTCGTGTCGCGGCACGCGATAAGAGTTGCCCTTGCTGTATAAGACCAAGTTGGGACTAAGAAGTTAATATATTGTCTGCGGATCCCGACCCTCCCCTTAATACTCACGCTAAATGATGAGCCGGCGACTCCTTCTTGAGATCGTTGCGTGGCAAGTTGAGATGATGCTTGGGATAGATCTCTTCCACATTGAACAGCGGTGTTGAGTCCACTATGAGGGAGTGTGCGGGTGCCTGTTGCGGCCAGGAGGGTACCAGGGCCATTTGACGTCCGGTTTGTGGCCAGGCCACTCCACTGGCCTGCACCCGATTGGTTAACAGCATTCGCTGGCCCGAAGTGGGCTCCACCATGGACACTGGCACCGGCACATTCACATATTGCTGGGGTGGCACTTGCAATGGTGGCTGCATGCTGGCACTACCCACTACCACATGCTTGGTGGGACTAGGCATGGCCTGATAGGAGGGTGGACACAATATATTGGACACCAGCTGATGTTGAAAACTGTCCGTTCGCGCCTGAGGATACTGGCGTGCCACACTCCGTCCATTGTAGATCTGATAGAGACCCTCATAGGCCAGCGGGCGACCATCTCGTACCAGACGTTGGACCTGACTGGTTAACTGATTGTTAATGGTGAAGGTCATGTTCTCGGTGCTACTTGGCACAAAGTTGGTGACCAAAGTCGAAGCGGGTTGTACGCTGAAAATGGAACAACGCATGGAAAGATTAAAGCTGGAACCAAAAGTGGCGACCCTGCTTCGAAACTTACGTATGAAAGTCGCCGCGACGACACACCTCCATCATCTGGACCGATGCCTTGACATTATTGCAGTACACATAATCCACCAGATGGGTAAGCCTCGTAAAGGAATGGCCCAAGGCTTCGGCTGGGGTTAGACGACGCTCTTGGTCAATGGTTAGCATGCGCTTCAACAGATCAATAAACTCCCGACGATCTGTCTTCTCGGCCAACAGCTGGCCACCCTCCAGATCTGTGGGTACATTCACCTGTCCAATATCATCCAGACAGTTGAATATATATTTGCGTGCCTCTTTACTCTTGGTATTCGTTTCGGCCTCATGCTCTTCGGTGGTCTTTAAACGCCAAAACGGATACGTGGAGTCCACATCACGATAAAAGAATTTGGAGGTCTTTGATGCACTATTCAGCATATGCTCGGTGGGCAAACCCTGCGTCTGTGATATGTACCGTATTTGATCAAATTCCGAGCTGCCCGGATAGAGGGGCCAACCCAGAAAGAGTTCGGCCACCACACAGCCCAGGGACCACATATCGATGGCCTCACAGAATGGCAGACCCAAAATAATCTCCGGTGCACGGTAATAACGGGATTGTAGGTAAGTATTGCACACAGTTTTGCTCACATGAGAAGCGCTACCAAAGTCAATGACCTTGACGCGATAAGGTTGACGCACTGGATCGACCAGCATTATATTCTCGGGCTTCAGATCGGCATGAATCAGACCCAATTGCTTCAACTTCAACAGGGCCGTCAACACCTGAAAGGGGGTTCAATAAATCGTAGTAGAAAATGATGGAATCATTCTCAAAAAAGAAGACACGACTTACCTGCTCTAGTATGGGACGTATGTACTTCAGGGGCAATGGTGAAAATTTATTCTGTTTGAGAAAATCATAAAGATTCTGCTCCAGCATCTCAAAAACCAGACAGGTATGGTTTTTGTGTTGAAAACACTCAAATGCACGTACAAAATTAAACTCATCGGCATTCTCTTGACTCAGACGTGACAGTATGGACACTTCGATTTGGCCCTGTCGTGCGTATGAAGGATGATTCTTTAGAATTTTAATGGCTACAATTTCAGAGGTGCCACGTTTCCAGCATTTGACCACCTGGCCAAATGTGCCGCGCCCCAAGAACTCCAGTACCTGATTAGGACAAAAAAGAACAGGGATAAGTAAGTGAACAGTGTTCGGTAAAGAGAGTCAAAACCCACCTCATACTCCGCCGACAAAGAGTAAAGTACTTCATGTTGGACCAGCTGATAGTCGCCATCGGCTCCGCTGCTTGAACGTTTACTGGGGGGCTGCGTATTGGCATGCCCCCCAGAGGTGGCAACCTTTGTGTGCGCCGTCTTGAGGCTGCTGCTAACCAATTGATGGGTAGCTGCTGCTGCTGCTCCTCCTTCCTGCTGCTTGTCAACGCTGCCGTTTTTATACGAGTCCACACAGCCGCAATCGCAATCTGTTCACAAAATAAAAGGAAAAGAAAAAAAAAGGATTCAGTGATACATTTTTCCAACCTCCGCCAACTTCTACCTCGTTTCATTAGTCTTCTAATCACTAGCGAGATCATGGTTCTATATATTAAAAATGTACAATTTGGAAAATTTCCTGCGGCAGTTTCAGGCAATTTCACTACCTCACAATATTGTGGCTGTTAGACAACTGAAATGTCGTACGGCGCGTTCCTGCAAGTACACGCCTATGGCTCATTGTACAAGATATAGATGTATACATATCTCTTGCCTAGTCATCTCACTGCCTGCGCCTTGTCAACACTTGGGGGCAATGCGACAAAGAAAATGCATTTGACCAATTCAAACAAATGACAACGGAAATGACAACAGTGCGACGCAACGCAGTTGGAGAGCTCTCCAACAATAAGGAAGAAAGGTGTTTACATATGTTGGCATGTCTTTATATATTTACCAGCGTACATTAAGGATCCATACATAAAGAATTCAGGAAAAAGAATAGCTTGGATACACATCATCATATTGCTATAGTCAACAATTTGTCACATTAAAAATATAAACAAATTTACAAATTCCAGGGCCTACTTTGGATATGGGGGAGGAATAAAACAGTATAACACAGATGCAGGGTAATGGAAAGTCAGCGAATGTCATGTTTAGAATTCACGTCTCTTTCACTCGTGGGTCGTAATATCCCAAACACCTTCAAGCAGTGTCTCCAAAAGAGATTTAAACCCGAGTATTGGAGGCCAAATAGATTTATTGCGTACGGTTTTCCTTCCTTAAAATCTATCAGCCGACATTATTCTTGTCACTTTGGTTATACAATTTTACTAATTTAGTTCAAGGTTGAAATTGAATATCGTAAATGGCTTTTAAATAAAATCCATTACTCCAATATTTTGCAATAGAAGGGTTTTTTTTTAGAGATTTCAACGAAAATATCTAAAAAAAACTAAAAAAAATTCCATTGTGAAATATTGAAGTAATGGACTTTACTTAAAAGCCATTTACGATATTCAGAGTTGGTGCAAAATATTAATTCATTAAATACTTAGTATTAAAATGGTTGAGTAAGCTCAAATAATTTTGATATTTGTGTTAAATCGATTTACGATATTCAGTGAAGCAACCAATATCGTAAGAATGTAAGTTCGGGAAATGAGTTTTAAGTCGAAAACAAGCACAAGTCAGCTCTCTAGTACGATGTTTTTTTTATTCTAAATATTTTGACATCAAACAATTTACGGTATTCAACAACCGCCTAAATATCGTAAAAATCTAGCAATGACAAAGTTATTAAGCCAAAGTTGGGGCAATTTAAGCCCAAATATGCACCCACGGTTTATTGCTATGACTACAATCTTAACATTGGCCTTAAAAGGCCATTCGCGATATTTACAGATGAAAAAATCACTCGAATCTGGATGGGAGTAAGAAAAGGTTTGATAAGGATGCTCAGTAGGACCTTGGCAAGTTATGTTCATCGCATGATATCCATTTTTCGCAAGTATACCTTTTACGATATTCAGAGCTGCTCAAAATATCGACGAATTTGCAATTACGATATAAAATGGTAAGGTGTTGAGCAGAAAAACGCCCAGTATAAGCTAAAATCAACCCATTCTGATTAAAAATATATGATTTACATTTTTTTGGCGATCATGGCGTTTACGATATTCAGAGATTGACAACATCTATACAAGTCTACTTATTAGTTACATAAAGTTGGAGTCAGTAGTAAGCTTTATGCAAGTCATAATGAATCTTTGAATCTAAATTTTCAGCAATCAAGTCACTTACGATATTCGGAGCTAGCTAAAATAAGGTACAATCTATAAATATTGAATGAAAAATCAGTGTCTAATATTTATATTTTGTATTATAATCGAAGTTATTCTTTATTTACGATATTCAGAGTATCTTAAAGCGTAAAATAAAGTAGCAGGATTCCACTTTGAAAGGGTTTGCTCCTTTGCATTAAGCAGTATCTTATGACCTGGTCAAGTTTATACCGGCGACTTGCAAGCTGCCATATGTGAAGCTCTTTTAGGAGAAGAAAAAAGTACAAATTACATCAATCTGTATTGGGCAATATAGTCCCCCTTTCCATACCCTCCATCATTACTTAATTCTGTGAAATTTTTAATCTTTTGTGCCATTTCTATATAAACCGTGGATTCATTACGTCGTTTGGGTTGACCATCTAAATTTAGAGCCAGTTAAGTAGTTCTCCCATGTCGCCCGCAGGCTACGTATTTGACCCGGCACGCATTACATAAATTAATTAATTTACGTCAAAGGACATTTGATATGAATGCTAAAGGCACAAAAATAGCGCGGCTCTAACACACACAGACACATTTACTAAGAATGAAAAAGGCAAGCCAAAAACCCACGCTTAGTCCGGAAAATTATATGGCGTTGGGTAAGTAGCGATGTGTAGGTGTACGTACAATTAAGGACACACGCGACGACGGAAAACCCCCAGCAGTTTCAAGGGACTACCAAACGACATTTCAACTGACTGAAAATTTATGGCACAAATGAAAACTAAATGCAATAAATTATGCAAAAACCTCATAGAAATCGAAATCGAAATGAAAATTGAAATTGAAAGGCAAGAAAATGGGAGGAGGGGGTGCTTGGAGGCCAATCTCGAAGGCAAAGTCACAGCGCGAAGGTCAAACGAGGGACAATTTGTGAAGCTTTTTATGATGGCCTACGGAATGGAGCAAATTGAGTAAATCTCTTGCCAAGGCAACGCCAATGGCAAGGACTCACGTGGCTGCGGCACATGGAATATAGCCTTGCTCCCTCTCTCAGTTTCACTCTGTGAAGGTGTGTGCTTGTGCGTGTGCTTGTGTGGGTGGGTGCAACAAGTTATATGAACATTTATCCCACAAAAGTTGGCAAACGGTTTGACATCATTTCCCATATTTTCCGTTGCACAACACAACACAAATACCCAAACGATTTTGTTTACGCAAATCTCAGCGGCAGCAGCAGCAACGTCAAACTTGCAACGTGACGCAGTTTTTAGCAAACAAAACGAAGCTGTGGCGCTTGTGTGTGCGGTGTGGTTTTGTTGCATAAAAGAGGCAACCAACTGTAAAAGAGGGAAATGGAAATGCACAGCACACATCAATAGGAATCCTACAACAACAACAACAACAACAAAAAGGGGGCGTACAAAGATGGCAACTTCATTTCGGAAAAGGTCTGAAACCAAAGCCTTATCATACAACTTGGTTTGCGGTGGTTTTTCACATACAAAACTGATAAATGAATGGGCATATTTCTCTGGGAATTATATGTAGTAGGGGTTTTACCCCATAACCATTATTATGGTTAAAATATTGCACAATCAGACGACAGCTGCCTGCATACATGGAACTAATGCAATGCAATTAAAAGCGAATTTTGATTTCCAATCATAAAACAAAAACAAAACAACACTCAAACGGACAATCTATGAGAGCAATGCGCACGTGTCGTCATTATAAAACTTTGATTACAATTCCGACAGCTGCTGGCAGCAGTAGGTGAGATTTTAAAGGTTGAAGCGCAATTTGTGGAGTGTAATGGGTTACCAGACAAGGTAAGACTATAAAATACTCTCCACCATTCATTTTATCAGTCCTTTTTGTACCCTTTGTTCCTTTGATAGAGGGACAGATATGTAAAAACTTTGAAAATGGCTCATTTTTGTACACTAAACTTTATGTAATTTTAAAGTTATTCCACAAAAAGTGGAAATTTTGGTACTCAAGTTAAGTCAGAGAGAAATTTCCTTTACATATTTCAAAGGGTATATGCCTATTCGGGTTAGGCTTATTTTTGAAAGTGTAAAAATGTTTGTTTTGGTATCAAATATATCAGCTAGTTACGATGAACGAACACCTCATAGAATGCCCACCCGCTATAAAAATGCATCTCCATAATAAATGCTATGCACATCACACAGGGGCTATATATCGTGGGCAATTAATTTCAACTGCTTTAAGGCAATATTATCCTTATCATTTACGAGCAACGTTTTTATTGTTGACTTTAAAAAATTAGTTTGCCTATACCTGATTTCCCTTGGTTCTTGTTGAATGCACCGGTGTCGCCACAACCCAGTTGTGCCACTCTGAGAGGTGCAAGGCAACACTTCTTTATGAATAGAAAATTTGTTCCTCATTTCACTATTTTATAATATTAAAACAAAAGAAAAACCAAGTTATTTAGTATTCAACTTAAATCCATGTGTTCTGTAAAACGCTTTCAACCTAAAAACAATGTAAATAATATGGGAATAGGGTCTTTTATTAAAATAAGATTGACTCTTACGGAAAATTTCAATTCTTTGATAAATATTATCAAGGTAATCTCATGCTCTTTCTTTTCTGAACCATTTAAAAAGCTTAGGAGTCGAGGATAAAAGAAAACTGAGGCTTTTATGAGTAGGGGCTTTAGAAATAGCTTAAGGCTTTTTCTAGATTTGTATACTCTGTGCCAAAGGTACACAGAGTGGATAAAGGAAGGAAAGGATAAAGTCGGAATTATTTATGGATCCGCCAAAAAATTGATAAAGATCGGATGAACGGAAGTCGAACTATGAGCTATAGAATGTTCACTGCAGCTGTGCATACACTTTCGTTGCTACAGAGTATATTACAGTCGGGCCTAACCGACTTTCTTACTTGCTTTTTAATGTATTTTCCTGTAGATTTTAAGTGTCAGTCGCCCAGGTAACAAAAAGTTGTTAGGCAGTAGATGAAATTATTATTCTTGTTGAATCGAACCGATAATTAAGATTCGAAACAGGTTCAGATACTCTCTTTTATTTCTAAAAAGGTTCGGTTCACAGTAAAATACTAGTCTGAGTTCCGGGCTTAAACCGGTTCGGTTCAAAACTGACTAGGATTATGGCAGTACTCTTCTGGCTGATCAAACATCCTTAGATGTGCTACCAACAGGATTTATAATGTTGGCAAAACTCTATTTTTTTAAGTTTCGAACTAAAATAATGTTATATCAAACTGATGTTTTCCTACGAAGGCCCCAATGACTAATCAGCCCTCCCCTTTTTGTGGAAAAATAATTGAAGCAACAAATTTATTATGCAGACTAGTCTGATATTATGCGGAAAGCCCTCAAAAAAATGGGCCAATGCCCAACTCGTGTTAAGTGACAATATGTAAGCTAAAGAAATGTAAATCGTAAACAAAGCTGAACCAAGCCGGTTGGTTTTTGCTCAAGCGTTTGAAGGCTATTTTGGGGCTTGATAAAAAATGAGTATGGTGAAATGGTTTGAAAAGAAAGTTGGAGAACTGCATTATAAACTAATTGGGGTGTGCAAACTGTATATGCATTCACAGGCACATTAACGGTTCAGCAATTTTGGGGGTGTGCAAGATTTCCAAAATTAAAGGTATTAGCCAAAGTAATGTGGTAATTTTTGTTGGTGAAAATGCAAAACGGAAGTAAAACAAAGCCTTAAAATATGTTCAAAACACAAAATATTGTGTGCGAGTGTTTTTTTGAACGGAAGCGGAAAGACGCAACACAAAAACCAACCAAAAACTAAACAAAACAGCAACAGGTTAGGCTGGTTGGTTGGTTGGTGGAAAGAGTTGACTTGTGCTGGTGCTGGTGCTGCAGTGCGTCGCATATTTAATGCGCTGATTAATAGGCGCAAACAATAAACAAGGGACAGACAAACACTCGCACACACACACACTCGCAGGGAAAGACAGAAGCCACAATAAAAACGGGGGCAAGAAACAAGGAATGTTGGGTGGAGGAGAAGGAGAATCAGGTGGTAGAGTAGGGTGGAGCTGTGTAAATATTTGTCGCTACAATTGAGAGCAATGCACGGGCAAGCATTTCCACTTGTCGACGCACCTGACGACAAATGCATACACGTACACACTCACACCAACAGAAACAAGTTCCAAGCAACAATGTTGCCATTGTGCTTATGTTGCCGAGTCCCTCTCTCTCTCTCTCTCTCTCTCTGCAGTTTTTTCTTTCTGGGGAAATGGGAGCAGACGAGAGGTATACAGAACGTGCAAGAACAAGGGAGAAAGTTTGAAGAAGTCAAGAGCCAAAAGCAATTACCAGTAGCTCCCATAAAATGGTGGCTTTTGCATATTTCATATCTCTTGTGTTGCTGCAGCTTCATTTGCATTCGACAAAAGCCACCACAACAAGGCAGAACAAATTGCAGCAACATGTTACGACAAAAAAAAAAAACTGTCGTTATTTGCCTTTCTAAAAAAAAATATATATATATAAATTTAAATACAGACAAATAAGCCTTTTATGTACTTTCACGACAAAATTGACATAAACTACAACAACAAACACAACCAGCTGGAGACTCGAAGAAGAAAAAAATCAAAAAGGCGATTAAATGACAGCAAACCGCAAAATATATCTGTGACATTTTAGCAGAGGAAAAGTTAAGAAGAAGAAAGGCGATTGCAAGTTTCAATGAGAAAGCCAAGCTAACTTCGTCTATACCGAAGTTTTTATACCCTTGCAAGTGCTCGCTTAAATATTTTCAAAAAATACTCTTTTTCCCATTTTCCGACCGATCGTTTGTATGGGAGCTATATGAAATAGTCATCCGATTTGTCCAAAATTTAGCATAATTATGTGTAAGCATGTGAAACAAACAATTTCAAAACTGCAGGATGCTACAATTAAAAACAAAAAAGTTTTTTTAACTAAGACTGTTTTTCAGACCTACTTTTGTATGACAGCTATACCATATTGTTGTCATATTATAATAAAACGTGGTAGAATTATAAAAAAATTATTATAAAAACCTACGATTACAAAGTTTTAAGACGTTTCCATGGAAATCAAAAAAGTTTTTCTAACTAAGACTGTTTTTCACACCTATCTTTTGTATTACAGCTATACTATATTGTTGTCCGATTATAATACAACTTGGTTAAATTATAAAAAACCATAGAAAACCTACGATTACAAAGTTTTAAGACGTTTCCATGAAAAAGAAAAAAGTTTTTTTCACTAAAACTAGTTTTCTGACCGATTGTTCCTATGGAAGCTATGAGATATAGTCATCCGATCCGGTCGGTTCCGACATATTAGAAGTGTACAGCAAAAACAAGACTCTGTGCAAAATTTCAGCTCGAAAGCTTCAAAACTGAGAGACTAGTTCGCGTAGAAACAGACAGACGGACAGACGGACGGACAAAGCTCAATCGACTCAGCTCGTCACCCTGATCAAGAATATATATGGTTTATGGGGTCGGAAATAAATATTTCTATGCGTTGAAACCTTTTGGGCAAAATTATAATACCTTTTGCAAGGGTATAAAAAGGAGAAAACGTCACCAGAAAAACGAACAAGAAGTCTTTGGAATTAAAGAGAAACAATTAATAGACTGGTTTACGGAGTGCTATGAAAAGTAATCTTTTAAAAAGAGTTATGAGAAGTATAATGTTCAACATTTTCTTTAAAACAAACCAAAGAGGACGATGTAAAACAGCAAAACTGTTGGCTAACGTGAGCGACGAACTCTGTTTTATATAGAATAAATGGGCTTGCTTACAAAAATGAAAACTCTGACTATAATGACTGGGATAAGCACCCCCTCTGACAAGCCTACACAAACAAATCAAAGCTAAGCTAATAATTTCCATTATCTGATACAAGCTTAAGAAGATACAAAATTGCATAAAATGACAAACTATGATGAAACAGGTTCTCAATTGATCAGAATAAACCTGCATAAGCTGGATATCTGCAAAATGTCACAAATTAATCGGCAATTCCTGCTTGGCAACATTTTGATGACTTGGCAACATGTTGCTAAGTTTACACATTTGCATACGAATTTTTTTTTTTTTTATTTGTTGGTGTTTTTTTTCTATTCATTTCATTTATCGGAAGTTCGCATTTTCACATTTTGCACGCTTAGCCAAATGGAAAATGCAATAAATCAAATGCTACAACAACAACAACAGGGGGCAGCAATAATAAAGCCGCTTGGCTGCTTTTGTTACTTTTAGAGTTGGCAACAAAGTTTTTGCTTTTGTTGTTTATAAGTTGGCAGCACAATATGTACGTGTTGTTGTTGCATTAATTGTTTTTCCAGTGTTGCTGTTTTCATTTGTGTAATTGCATTGCACACTTGATTGCATTTGAGGCGAGACGTTGAACAGCGACGGCGACGTTGCAGTCGACAGCGACTGCAATGACGCCAATAAACTTGTACGCCGGGCAACAATAAAAACAACCCACAGCGGCGGAGGCAGCGGCAGCCACAGCTACAGCTACAGCAACGCCCTCTTCTGATCTCTCCTTTTGCTCTCTGGCACATAAAAAAAAAAGACAACAACATGAGCTGATTTTTGTATACCCAGTGCTGGAGAGAGGGTATATTAAATTCTGGGAGATGAGAAGTAAGTTTTTGATCTCCTGTCTTTTAAGCATACTTTTTTTTAAGTATTTCTTTAAAAAAAACACTTGAAAATTTTTTTGTAGGAAAGAATATCCTCATCCACTGAATTATACAGGCTTGTACCGATTTTTAGCTTTGTTTGCTTATGCTAAATAGCCATAGTCACCTCAACAACAAAATCAGCTTACATTTTAAGCTCATTTTGTTGCAAATACCAGTCCATTGTTTGTATTTGTAAGAGAATACATATATAATCAGGGATGCAAACCGGTTCTGAACCGAACCGGTTTTGAACCGAACCGAACCGCTTATTCCAGCCGGTGAACCGAACCGCAAACCGAACCGGCTTCCTTTCAGAATTGCTGAACCGAACCGAAAACCACAAATAAAAACGGTTCGGTTCGGTTCAGTTCTCTGACTGAAATCATGCCTAAAATCAACTAAGGTCATGACGTAGTAGGACATGTCAGAGTAAAATCCATGGCTAAAATTCATAAAAATGATGTCATGAATTCAGGACCAGCCCTTTCATTGCTGATTCAGCTATGATTCAGTTCTGAGCCTAACTTAAGGGATATGATAAATAGAATAATTAAGATGCATAGTACGTATTTTTTTCTAGCAAACATTCTCAATTTTCGAGAGTGTTCATCTAGGAATTTATAGACGACTCCTGAAAATCCGTCATAATAAGCATTGGACATTCTTCTAAGGATTTTAAAAATATTTAAATGGATTATAAGAATTAAATTTCAAAAGTGTTCGACAAGTCACATTTCTACAACAATCATAATATTTCATAATGTGCCTTTGTGAACCACTGAACCGAACCGAAACTGCGGTTCAGCTAGCTGCAAAAACCATGTAATGAACCGAACCGGCGGTTTAGAAACTGTATGAACCACTGAACCGAACCAGTCCTTATTTTCGAGTGGTTTGCATCCCTGTATATAATACTCTGATTTCACACGATTGGCTCATAATCGACATGCAGAGCAAATGCTGAGAGCGCGAGAGAGTAAGTGCGCATCTAGCTTGCCACTCGTTACACGAAGGATTATTTCGCGAGCAAGAACATGCAACGATTCGACACTTTTAGCCGTTTTTGTACCAAAGCGATGGGTTTACTTAATACATGTTCGAACTTTCAATTTATCATGATTTTTTAACGATATTTTTAGACAAAGAAAGTGTTAAATAGTAATAAAAAACAAAAAAAAATACTTTTCGCGAATCTTCATATAAATTTCATTCAGATTTGATTAAACCTGAAGACCATTTAAGTTTTAAGCTTAAGATTGTAATATAATTATTGAAAAGATGTAACTTTTTGGATGGTTCGCGGTACCCTAAACATCGTTTTATTATATAGTAGAAGCATTAACATAATTCTCCAACTCCAACTAGGGTATAGTCAGTGTCGTTAAGAACCCCACCGAATCTAATGTTTGTAGTTCATTTGGTTTGTAGTTATTAAGGTTAAGGCTTGGCTGAGCATTACAAGTAATAACAATAAAAAGCTACCAGCAAACAACAAATTGGCATTTCAAAAGTTGTTGATTTTCTTTGTATTTTTGTTTTGCTGTATGAATTTTACTACCTTTTAACAATTAAAGCCGGGTATCCAGCACAGCGGAAACTAAAAATTCCTGTCAAACTTCATATAAAAAAAACTGTGCCAGGAATTTTTAGTTTGCTTTTTCGTTTGTTGTGTATCCAGCAACACGAACGAAATCCACACTCATAGATAGCGGCGTATCAATAGCGGCGTTTCGAAAGCGTGTGTGGAACGAGAAACAGCTGTCATTCAGGCCAGGAATATATTGTTTACAATTATTTCGGAAGTAATTTGTCACAAGATGAAGGCTAAAAATGGGAGAAGAAGATTGATTTAATATAAGCAGTTGAAGCAAGACCATGTCTTTCACGAGCCACAATGAAAAAGCATTTTGACAACATTTCTGTGAAAAGTGCCTGAGAAACTGTTTCAGCACAAATTAATGAAGAAGGTGGAATACTTGAAGTTGTGTTTAAAGTTCTTAAATTCATTAATGTTATATATGCTTGCCAGCGAATGACAGTAAGAACGCTTGGAAAGCGGGAGACAGAGACTAGAGAGAGAGACAGAGAACGCTCTGAACTACAGTTTGTTTTAGTTGGGTTCCACACACTCAAAATAATTAGCAAATTCCTGGCAGGAATTTTCCGCAGTGCTGGATACAGGCCTTAATGGCCTACAAGCCAAAACAGCAACGAAAATTTCACTAAACGAAACAAAAAAAAAAAAAAAAAAAGGCCCCCAAATGCAATTTAAATTTAAATTGCGCGGATTTACGCCAGCGTGATTTTTGAGAGTTTTAAACAGGCCGCGCCGCTACCGCCAAGCGCAATCTTTGGCTCCCCATCTCTTTCCCACCCACAAGTGTGTGTGTACTTATGTATATACAATGTGTGGAACGTATGTGTGTTTGTGGGAGGCGGTTTGTGAAAGCTTTTTTTTTTAAAACATTCATTTTGATCTCTTTTTTCTCGACTTTTCGCTTAAATGTTGCATGCAGTTGACAAGACGACAGTGCGCACAGACAACAAAAATAACAACAAAATCATTTCAAATTAAATGTAATTCGTTGCAAAACAAAAACAGAAACCAAAACGAGCAAAAGTAAATAAATACAAAATTAAAGGGAAAATCGCGGTGCTGGCAGTTAGTTTTTCATTTGGTGAAAGTTTGTCTGTTGTTTTTCTTTTCGTTTTTCAGATCAATTTTAATGAGATTAAATAAAATAAATTAAATTAGACAAATTGCACAATAAAATTATAAAATGATGAATGAGCACAAAATACAATTGACATTGGTTGAATGCAAATGATTTTTAAATAGACCCGGCCGTGCCTCTTATATAAGTAGAGGGGATCCAATACGAAAATATGGCTACATCAGTTGGTATTTTAAGAAGAACAGTATTGGTCTTAACACTTGGATATTGATTTCGTTCTAGTTTAGCTAGCTAGCTTCGTTTTTTGGTTCTTGTTGCTCTAAAAGCTTTATATCGAAAATATCGAAATATCTAAAATATATCGAAATATTGATATTCATTTAATCTTTATTTTGCGAGAACCGATGCTTCAAACTTGTGAACTTTGTGAACCTGGTACCGAACCAAACGTCATTTCTTGGAAACAGTTTCGGATCGGTTCAAAAAATCATTTAAGTTAGTTTTCTTAGAACTTATAAAACGATCATAATAATTTTATAAGTCATTTCTAAACTCAGCAAATTACGACATCGAAAAGGATATTTATAATAATTCAAGTTATGAAAGGCAAATAAAATCTAGCTAGCTTTCCATTTTGAAGCCTTGACACTTTTGTAAACCATGACAAAGGTATTATGGGTCTATTCGAGCATTTATTTATGTTCCTGTGTTGGAAGTATCTTTTTCTTTTGAAAATTATGTCTTATTTTCTTTCAAAAAAAGTCTTAACGATCTAAGATTTTATGAACCAAGCTTTGAACCAACACCTTAGATATGATTTGTAATACGAGAACCGAATCTACGACTTTTCAAAGAGCTCAAACCCCCTGACCGAACTTCTTTCTTTATTTCAGAAGTCTTTGAGTTCTATATTTTGAAATAAGTGAGAGCAAAATGTTTAAAACGTGTCAAATGACATCTTAATTTCCTGAATAGATCTGATTATACTAAAGAAAATGCTATTTGTAAAGTATCGATAGTGTCGATGCATCACTATGGTAATGGTCCGTCTTAAATATCGAAAGATATATCAATATATTGGGTTTTCAGATACCTGGCAACCCTAATTTAAAATAAATATTTCTCCAGCTGCCTGGGGAAGCATTTTAATTCGGGTCCCACATCATTTGCTCCCATCTCTAGTTCATTCTTAACGTGTTATCTCGGGGTTTAATGCTATTAGTGCAAGGTTGTGGTATCGAATCTCAGTCAAGACTGCAAAAGTTCGATATTTCTTGATATTTCAGATGATTTAAATCAACCAAAAACTGGTGAGGGCTTATAAATATGTCATATGGCAGAAGGGGAAAGGAAGGAAGGAGTCTCTTTGGAAGCTCTAATTAATCTCTCAGTTAGATTTGATAGATTCTAGGTGCATAATTGTTGTTGTACAACACTTATAGTACCAGTGTTACTTGGGTTTTTAATCCGATTTTCTTAAAATCGTTCTAGATTTTGTTTATAAGTAGCTAAGTAGTGCCTGCTCTGGCATAAGCAGGCAGTGGGCAACCCTGGTTTACTGTCAAGGAGTGACGTTTTGGTTCTAAAGACCATTTTTAAGACCATATTTCATCATATTCCATCATATTCCATAAAAATGTCTCTATATAGCTGACCCACTCTGAATCTGAAGTTTCCACTTTATTCTTTGTCAAAGACCCTTCCTAAAGTTCCATTCCCACAATTCTTTATTTTACATAATTACCAACTCAAGTACCGTCCCATTGAAACCAACATATTTTCCAACATTTAACAACTTTATATAGAAGTCAACAAGAACAACACAACAGAATGAAAAAAAATAATGCTGACGACCGCTTAGAGGTCGCTTGGTTTAGTCTAGCATAGAATGACGGCAACAACATGTACGTAAGTATATATATATATAATATAACTCTGAGCGTTGGCAGCAACAACGTCGACGGCGGGCGTCCTTCAAGCGAGCATTAGAAGCGTCAACGAATGACCTAAAGTAACCCAATGGAGAAGGCAAACAGCAAACGATGAAGGCAAAAAAAAGAGTATTGCACAATGCAGCCAACGCAACGATAGAAGAGAGGAAGTGGGCAACCAAAGTGGGCGTGAAACTTTAGAACAAAAGACCATCACAAACAATAGAGAGTTAGACTTTGGAAAAGGTGGAAAATGGAGCTAAAAAATTTGTATTTTATGATATGTTTTTTTTTATAACTGACATCTCTCCGCTGTTTGCTCTATAGAAACAGAGTTAAACCAAGCCAAGCGAAGTCAACTTCAATTGAGGTCAGCACTTCAGCGGGCGCAGCAGGGTGAAGGGAACCGAAGAGAGAGAGAGAGTTGATGGCGATGGTGGTGGTGTCCATGCCAGATGATAACAACCACATAAATAGCATCAACAGCAACGACAACAAAATTAACCCAGGCCAGGCGACAAGTCTAACAAGTCCATCAAACGAGAAGAACTGGAACATCAACACAATGGAAACTGTACAAAGTAAGCTGGAGAATGGCAGTGCTCTGTCTTTTGGCCTAAAATCTGGGTGATTCAAATAGTGAGAAATATCCAAAGTGGGATCTCCATTAACTGGTTTTGGCCCCCTAGCAAAAGTAAGGTCTTTATGTGAAGGATCAAAAGTTTAAATCTAAAAAACCGGAATATTCGTCCATAGTGCCGCCTTGGGTACAAAGTCGAATCAGTCTTGTAGTTAATTTTCATTTATTCATTTTTATTTTTCTAAATCTGCAATTTCAATTGCCGTCACAACAGCCAGCCCGACAGCCACTTGCAGCAGCAGACAAGACCCACAGAAAGCAACAGGAAAATAATAAAAAAAAAAATAATAAAAAAAAAAATAAAAAAAACAAATCAAATCAATGGAATGCGAATCAATAATCTTAAAGTTGTGTTTTCGTTTCGTTTCGGTTTTTTTTTTATTATTTTTTATTTGCGCCTTCATCTTTTGCTCTCGAAATGCAATTTGCGATTTCATTTCATTTATGGCTCCGCTTTTGCACTGGTTTTCCTCCAGCTTTGACTGCTTCAACTCCTACTCTTCCCGCCCCCTCCCCGTTGGTGAATTTGCCAATCAAATTGACACGCTTTCCCTTTGCTTCATTTCCTTTACAACGCCGCCTCGCCCCGACCGCCCTCTTTCCAAAGTGTTAGGTTTAGTCACTTTTATTTGCATTTAAATTACGTTGGAAACTCGGGTTGGCTTTTGGGGTTTTCATTGGATATTTTCTTTTTTAATGATTTCAGTTTTTTAGGGTCTACCCCCGGGGAACAGTTGTTTATTAAACTTGGTAACTTTACCATAAATTGAAAATGTGATACTATTTTTAATGAATAACTTTTGGTTTTGTTTCTGTTTTGAAGTCATCGAAAGGAAGAGTTTTAAAGAGTCCTTAAAGAACTTATTTGACAGTTAGGAAAAGTTTAAAACTTAGGACCAAATTCTAGCCTTTTAGATAGCTGCTAAATATGTGTAATATAAGCTAAGGGCCCATTTTACATCTTCTGTCACCTAAACTTACAAATTGCCGAGTAAATTCTAGATTAATCTGTCAAAATTTCAGCTATCTAGTAAATGCGAAATCCGGCTTTAAAATTCTGTCTGTTATTTGAAAGTTTATGCAACAGACAGAAATTTTCTAGAGATTAAGAACTCTGTCCTTAGACTATTTTGTTTTTCAGTAAACTCATTAGACAAGCTGGCATTTTCCTAGAAATTTGTAGCAAGTTTAAGCTTCTTAATAATAAGCTTTGCTACTTGTTAACAGTTTAGCTCATCTTCAATTTATTGTTTTTTTTTTATCAATTTGAGAGCTCTCCAAACGGTCTAAAGAAATTCCAAGCTACTTTAGTTTGTAGTGGCGGCGCTTTATGTATTTTTTTTCAAGTCTGAAGCCATTTTTTAGCCAATTAGTAGCTCCTTATGCACACAGACAGCGCTTTAAACGCGTTTGGTTCGAATAAGGTAAGTTTTATTTTTTATTTTAGCAAGTTGGTCGCTTTGAAAACTGTTTAAAGCAATTCAAAGCTACTTAATGGAGAAGAATTTTAAGAAATTGAACTCTTCTTTAATCAAGCAGGGGATTAAATGATGTCCTTTCTGCAGAAATGCTTCAATTAAAAGCACTTTTTTAATGAGTTGGCAGCTTTAATACCGTTTGCAACAAATTGAAGCTTCATTACAATAAGCTGATAGCTCATTAGGACGTTCATTTAGCAAAACCCATAATTTAAAAGTGCTTTAAATTGGCCAACAATTGAAATCAATGGATTTTTAAGTCATTTTGTTTCTAAATTCTTTATTAAACAGTTTGAAATAGCCTTAAGAAGTCTGTACAAAACATTTTCAAACAAGTTGGCAGCCCAGCAAAAAGATTGATATAAAGCAAATCTGTTTGGAAGCAAAATGGTTCTTATAACAATATTGTTTTACGATTCAATTGAATTTAGAGATATTTCGATGAAGTTGGCAGCTTCTTAAAGCAGTGGTGGGCAGCAAATATGAGCTTAGGAGCCAAAATAACAAGTAGCGAGGCAGTTTTTAATGAGTTAATGTGCCTAATGCTGCTTTCCTAAGATTTCCTAAAATCAACATCTTCTTAGAGATGCTAACTTATTATTTTAGAAATCATTTTATTGAAGCGGATTTAGTAAGCTACTGTAAGACTCTTACTTAAGTCAAGTTGACAGCTTCTCTCACAGTTTGAGTTAATTCAAGCATGCTACCGAAGCCTTGATGACTTTACCTAAGAGCTTAGCTAAGTTTAGAACCTTTTGGTAACAAGTTAGCAGCTCTTTAAACCGTTTGAGAGGCTAACAGGTGTTTTGCTCAGTTGTCTTATGAGCAGCTATACGTAAAACAGTTTCGCGTGTTCTCTCATCGAGAACCATCACAAAAAGAAAACACAAAAGGTTTTGAGCGATTCAGTTTATTTTATACCTGTCATTTTGATGAGCAGACAGCATAGAAAAAAATTTGTTTATCATATATTGCAAGCTCTGGTTTGAAGCAACTTATGGCTAAGTTTGTTCAAGCTTCAGATTTAAAGTGGTTCAGACTCAAGCAGATTTTATTACTAAGTTCTTCTCTTTCTCTTTTTTATATGCCTAGTAAATACAAACTATAATTCTGTAGAAACGGGAGAACATTCAAAGACTTTTCAACTCAATTTAGCAGCATCACAACAATATGATCTCCTATTACCAATGTTATAAGAATACCATGATATTTATGCTTACAGGATTCAACTGATGAATGAATGGAGAGCACGTGGAAACAGTTTGTCAAGCTTTCAAAAACAACTCTCTATGAACTTCCTGGATTCAGTGGGGCTTACCTGAAAGATAGAAAAAAGAACATAGAATAAGTATTTTAATTTAGCTGATTATCAAAAGAGTAACATTAATACTATATGTATGTGTTTAACATGCTTTAAATTTCAAATTTCTCTCAGTTATACCCAAAGGCACATACAGAAAGCTGGTGTTGCTTTTTGTACTAAAGCTCGCTTGTCGTTCCCAAGCAGTTATAGCAATTTTGACACGAGAGGCCAAAGTATATTGAAGATACAACTGGAAGGTGGGTAAGTCTGCTGCCTATTTTGTGAAAATGTTTGTTCCTTGTTAGTTATAGTTAGGAGCAAGCTTAGTTTGCTGATAGCTGACACAAAATAAACTTTTGAACAGCTTCAAAAACTAGAAACAAGTTAGAAAGTACGTAAAACTCGACTATTAAATACCTTGTAGTGTTGAAAAAAAAATTCCTTCACATAACTTTAATATTTGCGCTCTTTTCTATTAAGTCGGCTAAGCTCTAGCAAGCTATAAATAGTTGTCGCTAGTCATTTATTTATATGTATGAATAAGAACTGATGTTTTCCACCTGCAGTGAATGGATGGATGGATGGATGGATGGATGGACTGTCTGTCTGTCCGTCTATCTGTCTGGTACATGCATGCATCATCGTCATCATCATCAACAATTCGTTGTCCAATGTTTGTTTGCGCTGGATTTGTCATTGTTGACGAGCGCAGCTAGCTTGTGGTGCGAGTGCAACGACACAACCCACTTGCACCAACCAATCCCTCCCTCCCTTCCTCCGCCACCCTCTGCCACTCACTCATCATCCTCCACCCAACGGCAACGGCAACGGCAACAAAATTTGTGTCGTGCCGTGCACTGACATCAGTCCAAAGTGCTTTTTCGCAACAATAACAACAACTATCTAGCTATAAGAAGGCTAGACATTGCATTGCGGTTGCCATTTTGGTAAATGGCAAATATTTGAGATTCAAAAATATTGTAGTTTTTGGTCCTAGGCGGAAAAAGATGAGTTCTCTCTCTCTCTGTCTCTCTGTCTTAAAATAGGTTTTATAATTGCTGATTGTGAATTAGTATAATCTGTGTATAATGTGATTGATAAGATGCGGCAGGGGGCAATAGGGAATAGAATTTTTGCTCTATAGGAAAATGTAAACAATGCATCTCACTAAGTGCATTCAAAATGAATAATTCACAGGCAACCGTTTCACTAGCTTCGCTTCAACCATCTCTCCTCCTCGCCCCCCCTCACGGTTCAACTTCTCACCAAGAATTGCAAAATAATCCATATTGCAATTGGATTTACGTGTGTGCATTATTATAAAATATGAATCGATGCAATCTAAAATGTGGCAACAACAACAACAACAGCACAACAAGTTGAGATACACATCAGGGGAAGGAGGGCGTGGACGGCTTGGGTAATAAACGGGCGTGTCTGTTCTAGTTAATGTAATTGAGTTGGCAACGCTTCTTCTTTGAGTTTCATTTTCATTTGTCATGTTCTATTTTGTATTATTTGTAGATTTGTTCGAGGGGGTGTTGAGTGATAAAAGCAGACAGGAATTAAAATCGTTTATTAATCAAAAAAATATATAAAATATTTAAGCTTCATTTGAACTTAAATTAGTTTAAAGGTTTTTTTTCAGAATTTATATTTTCATGCCACAAATTTGATGAATTAAAGTTGTACATTCCCAGAGTATACGCAATATGTATTACTATTACTCATACGCCATGTTGGACACCGAAAATGTGTTTCATTTCAGGCAACAGCCATAAAGAAACAACAGCAAAAGAACATAAAATGTTATGAGCCGCAAAAACGCCAACAGGTTCAAAGACCCGAAATGAAAGCCAATTCAGCACCATAAAAGTGGGCGTGGTCAGGCGAAATACAACAAAAATAAAAAAAAAAACAAGGAAAATAGTTCAACGGAAATGAAAAACTTCAAGTTGCTGTTTTCCTTCGGTGAGGAAATTCGAATAAAATTATAAGCATATGGCACACGAAACTCGAGTGAGAATTGAGTGGATATATATATAAATATAAAAAGAGGGAAAATTTGTACATAAATTAACATGTAAACAGCAGAAGAGGCGACTCCTTTAATAATCGAGCAGCAGTCAAAAAGGAAAACAAAACATGAAAAACCCAAACAAGCAACTTTTGGGGAAATTCTCAATGACATGCTGAAGGGTTGGAAAGTCCAGACAAGGCTGACATCATTCTGGGATCTATATCAATGAAAGAACTTTATGTTGCAACATTTGGCTGAATGACTAATAAAATGCCAAACAAAAACAAACTATGAGTCAGTGGAGAAGCAGAAGAAGAAGAAGTTGCTAAAGCCAGCAGAGTAAGAGGAGAGGCAAGCTGGGCAAAAACTCGGTCCAGACAGCGCGCAATGTTGTGGAGGCCGAACGACAAGTTTCACTTTGCAGCAGCAGCACTCGAGAGAGTGGGCTTTGGGGAGTAGCTAACTGAATGGCGCCCGCTGGCAAGCCATTTCAATGTGGGCTGCCGCTTGACAGTTGGCAGTTTCTAGTATGACACTTGCATTTCTCTCTCTCTCTCTCTCTCTCTCTGCTGGGTAAATTGAAAAGTAGCCTACAACTTCAGCAAGAGAGTGAGCTGTCCCATAACTCAATGCACAACATAAACATTAATTTTTGCAAATTATACAAATATATACGTAATTAATTTTTTATGCCAAACAACACAATAACATGCAATTATTATTAATTAAACCACAAAAACTTGCTTTTCACTAGATTTATGGAATGTCGTTTAAAATTTAAACAAGTTTAATGAGTTTTGTACATGAATTTGTCATTTGAAAATGTTTGAAAGCGTAAAGAGGGGGGAGAGAGAGAGTGAGTGAGGGAGAAGAGACCACTCTGAAATGTTTTGTTTTATTAAATTTATCTAATTGTTTTCAACCCCCCAGTTGGGGTGAATATTTTGCTAATGGCTTTGATTTCAAACCAAATTTTTCGAGGGTAGCTTAAAAAATTAATGACATTTGCTATACAATAAGCTCTGGTGGAATTTTAAGCACAAATTCAGCTTAGTCCTTTAAATAGGAAAGCGACTAAGCTAAGCTAACTTCGTCTGTGCCGAAGTATTTATACCCTTGCAAGTGCTCGCTTAAATAATTTCAAAAAATACTCTTTTTCCCATGTTCCGACAGATCGTTTGTATGGGAGCTATATGATATAGTCATCCGATTTGGCCAAAAATTTGTAAAATTATGTGAAAGCATGTGAAACAAACCAATACAAAATTGCAGGATGCTACCATAAACAACAAAAAAGTTTTTCCAACTAAGACTGTTTTTCAGACCTATCTTTTGTATGGCAGCTATACCATATAGTTGTCCCATTTTAATAAAACTTAGTAGAATCATAAAAAAACATAGAAAACCTACGATTACAAAGTTTGGATACGTTTCCATTGAAAAGTAAAAAGTTTTTCATACCAAAACTAGTTTTCCGACCGATTGTTCCTATGGGAGCTATGAGATATAGTCATCCGATTTGGTCGGTTCCGACATATAAGTAGTGTGCAGCAAAAACAAGACTCTGTGCAAAATTTCAGCTTGATAGCTTTAAAACTGAGAGACTAGTTCCACTAATCGAATCAACTCGTCACCCTGATCAAGAATACATATGGTTTAGGGGGTCGGAAATGAATATTTCTATGCGTTGCAAACTTCTGGGCAATGTTATAATACCCTTTGCAAGGGTATAAAAACTAAACTAATACTAAATGTTTCGATTTAGTTTTAATAACTAATTAATCAAGCCGCCCTCTTCAAATATAACATTTTCTGTATTTTTATTTTTTTAAATGTCTTTTTGATTTCAAACAAAAACCCACTTACGCCCCAGTCTTTCAACATTTAATCGTGCATTGCAACATTTGAAAACCACAAAAACCACATGAAAATATTGAAAAATATATAATTTTCTACACCACAAAAAAAAAAAAAAAAAAAAACACGGGTGCAGAGTTATGTGCGACAACAAATGTGGCCGGCGGGGTCTCTGCTCCTAGCCCTCTCCCCCCTCTCTCCTAAACGATGACAATTCGCTTGTGTAAAACTCGTCCATAAAATGCAAAAAGAAAAGTGCAGTCAGGCAACTTTGTTGTTGTTGGTTTTGTTCTTTGCTTTTAGTAGCCACCGTCGTCTGCCTTGTCGGTCGGTCTTGCAGCACCAGAGGCATATAAAATTCTTCTTTCTTTTCTTGGCTTATTAAAAATTTAATATTAAGTGTGCCACGCCTCTTTGGCCAAGGGGCTGTTGTTTTGCAATTACGTTGAATATATTTCTTTTTAGCTTCCTTAGCTGAATTTTATTTCATTTTCGTTGCCCATTTACACGCACTTTATTTTGTTCTTTATTTTTTGACAGCAACGGCCAGGCCAGGCCAGCCAGCCAGAAGGAGGCGCCAACGTTGTGGCAGTTGTTTGACCGCTGAGTAGGGCAATTGTTGTTGTTGTCGTGGCTCTGAGGTGTCGGGATTTTTCATGGAAAATGTTTTTGGTAACATTTTGGCAAAAGAAAAAAAAATTAAATAGAAATTGTTTAGGAAATCTATTTTTTGGAACAGACCCAAGGCCTCTTGTTAGGGACTTTTGTGACTCATGGGCATGAGATTTGACGACTTTTTTGCGAGTTAAAGTCGAAAAGTTGGAAGCCCCATTTCAACAATTTAGAGTTTAGGACTTTAGATTTATGGGATAGATTTGAAATAGAAGGACAGGTATAATTTATGCCCACAGAGCGAAACAGAATGAGGCATTCATACAAAAGCTGCATTAACAAAACACTCAGACTTTTGTACGTGAGGACTCTAGCAATGTTTTTTTCTTCTTGGAAGATTATAAAATCTTAAAGATTAATCAAGAAGAAGATGATAAACATCATATTCTTTATTTACGTTCAATTTCAAACTAGAAATGCTTGATTAAAGAACAAATATTTGAAAATTTTTGTGTTGAAATGGCTAGATACACTTAAAACAATATCAAACAAGAAATATGAGGTACATAAAACGTTAATATGTTGTACAGATATTAAAAGAAATGAAATTCAGAATGTTTCTAGTATAATTGTACGAAATATATATAAATAATTAACGCTACATTCTCAAAGGACCAAATCGAGCTCCCTAAATTTCTTGACTTGTGTGCTTCTTAATATCGCACTAGAGAAAGGTACCCACAGCAGTCACGCACTTCATGAAAACACACACTTTCAAAAAAAGGTATTTTAAAATTGCACCAATTTAATGTAAATCAACCAAAGAAGAAAGAAGAACTCAATTAGGAGTTGTAAACCCAACCTCGTAGAACAAGGTCTCTTGAATCGAACTTTCTAAAATACTCCCCTCCCGAACCAGAACAATTTCAAAGGTTTAAGACACTTAAGCTAAGAGCCTCTATGACCAGAAAAAAAAATGGTTTTATGTTCAAAAATGGGTACAATTTCAACTGAAGATCCGTTTTGAAACGTCGTCAGAATCTTACTTAAATCCAAGTCTACATAGGTTTCAAGGGATGACAAAACAGGAATTTAATGTAGACTTTCAAGTGTTCCTTCTAAAATTCCTTACTTATCTCTATTTGAGGGTGATTCTCTACTTATAAATCGACCAAAAAGTAATGACTGAGTTGGAAATTTGCATTTTGTAGAATATTTTCACTTTAACTTGAAAGAAAAATTGTTTTAAGAAACATATATAGAAGGGCCTGTTAAAGGGCCTAATAAAAGCAAGCCCGTCAAATTTGAAGCAAATTCCCGGAAACAAATAAAACACATTTTTAGGCAAGTGAAAACTTTTTTCTTTTTTTCTTGTACACCTCGTATTCGCTGCTTTTGATAAGAACCTATTCAAGTTTTTGTTTTACCCAAAAAAACAGACACTGTAAACCCAAATCAGCCTTGAGGTGCTATACAAATTTGTATAGAGAAATATGTATATATAAAAAAAAAGAGAATCTTAAACAAAAAAAAATTAGCACGAAAATTAAAACAGATATGGAAATTGGGGGTTTTATACGTGTTTATTGTTTTCAGAGTGCTTATTCAAGGAACGCCCCTGCAAATACAAAAAAAAAAAAAAAATACCACAATAACAACAATTTATAATCACAACTACTAAAAACAAAAAAACAGTTGAAAACTTGTTTAGCTCGTTATTGTTGTTGTGGCTAAACGTAACAGCAGAGAAATAAAATCAAATCTCCCATTAGTCATCGACAACGACAAACACACCTGTAGAAAGCGAAATTTATAATAATAAACAGAAAACAGCCACAACAACAACAACAGTGCGATAGTTCGATAAGCAAAATAATTGCAACTATGAGACTAGGCGGTGGCTATGGGGGACGGGGTGAATCCAGATAGAATCATTTTCACAGACAATTCCCAGAGCTGAGTTGTTAAGCTCAACCCACGGACCATCCACCCTCCCCAGAGCTTTACAAATTAAGCTGTGAAAAGGCTACAGGAGATAATGGCATTAGTTTCTGTGTGGCAGAACAGTAGACACTCGCTGGTGTGAATTGGTAGAATTTGAAAAGCGAAACTAACAGCGAAAGAATGAAAGAAAAAATTTTTTATACAAAAATTCTTAGTAAATACTGCCAACGAAAAACATTTGTCAAACAACAACAACCACTAGCCAGTAAGAAAGTCGACTATAATATAATCCACATACCCCACAAGCATAATCGTTTATCCGATATTTACCATTACTTTGGCGGATTGATAAATACTGCTGAGTTCTAAATATACTTAGAAGGTACCAACTATCTATCCATAAAACAGTGAGAGATATAACCTATATTCCACTTTAATTTAGTTTCAGCATGATTTACTAAAGCGAAACTACTTTGTATAACTTTCTAAACCTTTAACAGAGATGAATAATTAGAAAGAAAAAAAATTGCCCCGAGTTCAGATTATTTTCAGCTCTACCCATCGAGTAATTACTGTCGCTTGTACAACGTGTGTCTGTAAGTGTTTATCCTATTCCTGCAGCAAAGGATTAAGCCAGCAAAACTCCTCTCTTTTAGCCAGCTTTAGGCAAAATGGAAATTGCCATAGTCTGCCCGGGAGGGATAGGGGAGGAGATATGTATCTGTGTATGTAACTGGACCTGGACGGCAAGCGCGTGTTGTGGTTGTTTGTTCCCCATCGCCCCCTGCCCAACAACTACTGCCAATTGAGATGGAAACATTGACGTCGACATCAACGACTTGCAAGCCCAGCGGTTTTTTTTTATTTTTGTTGTTTTCAACACCCGCGCAATTTTCTTGATGTTGTTTTGTATCTCAATTGACTTTCTATAATTGCGTTTAATGTGTTTTGACGGCCCTTTTTGTGGGCGTGTTGTATAAGTTGTTCGAAAATTCTATTTCTGTACATTTTCATTTCGATTCGAATTTCCCGTTTCCTCTTTACACTTAAGCAGCTTTGATATTATTTAATTTCTTCTATTTTCTTTCAGTTAATTTGCGTAATCTGTGTGCCAAATGGGCCGCCAGGTGGCGCTGGGAATTTAATTTAAATATTGATTGAATAGGGTAAGAAAACGGATTGGTTAATATAAAGCCTTGATGAAATGCTGATGAATAGGTATGATAAATCGTCGTAAATGAAGGTAAGGTTCGGTTAGCCATTAGCGAGGTTAGTTTTGAAAGATACCGAGGTGATGTTTGAAAAGGATTTGTGCAACAGGTTGTGGTACTGAACCCCTTAATAAAGGTTGGTTTGCCAAGCATTGAGAAGAGTAAGCACCTGCGTACCATATCTTATACAAAATGAGAGTCATTAATATGAATTTGTTTTAAATTTTGGCATTTTCAACCCGGCAATATGCAGCCACACTATTTTTTTGTGGTACTGCGAACCTTCCTCGAATGAAACTATAATCAAGAAAGTATAAATTTATGTAATCTGTGTGGTTTTTGAACAAAACAAGCAGGTTAAGGTCTTTAATTGATATAAAACATCAAAAATAAAGTTGAAAACACTTTCTCTAGTGTTCTATATCATCTTTTTGACAAAAGCTTGTCATTTTATTATACTTCAAACTCACTTTCAGACACAATAACCAGAGTAAACGACTGCTAACTGTACTTTTATTTCGCCTCTCATACACTCTCATATTTTCGTCTTTCTACAGCTCTTTTCCATTGCTTTTATTTGTTTTTTTTTTTGTACTCTAGATGCAGTTTTTTTTTTTTTTTTTTGTATTTTTGTCGTCGACTGCTGAGAGGGGGGAATTGTCCATTAACACTTGTTAACCCAATTTAAATTCAATTTCCATAGACAGTCGCACGTTTTGTATCTGTGGCTGTGGCTGTGTCTGTGTGTGTGTGTGTCTGTATCTGTGTAACTGTTTGTATGGTTTGTATGGGAACATTGTCGAAATAAGACCCTGTGCCATTGTCATAGTACACAAGCAACGCAACCCCGAAGAACGGCCATAAAACAAGTGACGCAGACATTGCCATTCGCTGCTGCTGCTGCTGCTCAACAACAAAAACCACTTCAAGGTTTATCAACGCTTTTAGAGGTGAGAGAGAGAGAGACGAGACAGAAGTTAAAGTTGGCGAATTTTCTTTTGGTCACTTCTTATAAATTTTTCGACTTGACCTCCATTTGTCGCTGCCCAAAACTCAATTAAAACTCCCCAAAAACTCAAGCTGTGCAACGAGTCAAAAAAAAAAAAACAAGTTCTCAACAGCAAACAACAGAAACTGGTTCGATTTCTCAACTCTCTGCTGATGATCTTTCAGAAAAAAAAAATACAAAAATACATTGAAATCAATGTACTTCAACCATCACACACAAAATATTGGGTGAGACAGAGATGGAGACATGTTTTTTGAAAGTTATCAGCCATGAACAATCAAGATAAATAAACAAACAAAACAAAAAACAGTTCCAGTTCTCTCATTAATTACAATATGAAATTGATTTAAGCTACTGACAAAATACACACTAAATACACAAATTTCCAAAAGAAAACATTAAAGAATAAGCAATAATTATTATTAAAATATGACACTGAAAAAAGATATTATTCATATTTTAATGGCGGAAATTGTCTATGGAATTTAATTACATTTACATGACTTGAGAAGTGTAATCGTACATTTGAAGAGAATGTGGGGAATTCAGTAGAAAAAGCCCTGAATTCTTTTAAAAATTGATATTCATTAATTGATAGTGACATCAGTATTATAAAAAAGTATTATAAAAATAACTAAACAACTTGGTTCAAGAATTTGTGATCAAAAATTTACTTCCTTCAACCCAGACTTCAGCTAGGACTTTTGTATTAAGTTCGATTACGCCTGATTCGGCAATTAAGCGTAGCAAAAGTCTATAGTTCCTTGGTTAAATTTGAGAAAAAAATCATACACAATCTATAAAGAGGTTTCTGAGAACTGGAAAATGTTCCATTTATTGAATTACGCTTTGCAGTTAGGCTGCGTTCAGACACAAAGACAGGTTGCCATATTTTTAGGTGTCAGTTGCTGCCATACATGTGTGAACGCCAGTTGACCTGTGCTATTTATGGCACCTCTCTTTACATGTCAATATTCTCATGTATTTTACTCAGTGTGACAGATAGCTGACAGCCTGCCAGTGTGTATAAACGTGCCCTTAATCTCATGAGTTATAAGATTCATACACCAACTTAGAATTTTGATAATAAATAAGTGTAGAAATGGACCTAAGATTGGTTGGTTTTCATTAATTCTTAATAAAAATCAAGCTTAACAACAGATTTACGTTTTTAAACACTATTTTTGTCATTAAATGGGTATTTCTGCACTATTTTGGATACTATCTTTTTTCTTTGAGCGGACTTATATCCAAATAAGTCGCTTGATGCCTTTGATTTGAAGCATGGTTGTCAATTATTCAACATAATGAAGCAGTTTCAGCTGCAATAACTTTGTAAATTTTGGATTTTCATTCTAATTTGTTGAGTTTCTTTCTTCTCTTCTTGGGGAACACTGATATAAATGCTTAAATTCATTTCTGAATCAAATGGTACCCCACGTATATAAGGAAGAACTTTTTTCTAAGTAATTTTAATTCAATTTTCTGGAAATAGGCGGTATGTAGTAATGGATCAGTTTGTTCTTGAATTCGCCACTATCTTTTTAAAAGACGATGAGATAAAAGATCCCATCATATTTTGACATTTAACGAAAAATAGTGAGTGACTTACTTCCTCTGTTCTGTTGTTTACTTTGCTCTAAGGCTGAACAAAAAAGCACTTTTAGGTAAGAAACTGAACAAAGGAAGCCAAAGGACAAAAGTTCAACACTTTAGTTGAGTGAGAAACTTATTTTTGTACACTTAATCATAAACTACCTTTCGCCATGGCTTTAAGACTTATAGATCACAAAAGCATTAGTCAAGTTTCTTGCATTGTATGAACCACAAACCTATCAAGCTCAAGATAATCATCATCTCATTCTATCTTATCGTTGCTGATCTTTATTTACTTCCCCCCCTCCTGAACTCTGTACCAAATTGCTTGTTCCTCTGTGGTTTTGTTGATTGCCTGCCTCTTGTCGATCACAAAAGTTTCCGCTTCTTTGTTACTGTGGTACTTTCGCTCATAAATCTTGTTTGAAATCCACAAAAAAAGAGCAAATGCCACATTGTGCTAATAATTTCTGACCTGACTTGAAAACTTACTCATACTTTTTTTTTGTCCTAACCAACGGCCAAATGCCAAAGCTTTCTTCGAGGTCTTTGAGGCTGGGTCTCCTGTGTGAAATCATGTGAGTGGGTGAAAGGAGTTTAGACAGCTGCAAAGTCAACCCAGCCCAGGCAGGCGATGGCGATGGCGATGGCGTTGCTTGTTTGTGTAGGTGTTTTTCGCAATTTCACCCAACAACACATATACATATAAACATGTATAACCGGTGCCTGGGTGTTTTATGCTCTACTCTCCTTTCAATGCCTGAGCTATAATGTTTTTCTTTTTCTTTAATAACAAGAATCTTTCACTTTGCCTCCTTGCAGCGGAGAGGGAATGAACGGTTGCCGTTACCGTGTAGCTAGAGATGTGAGCATGAAATATCGTTTGGAATTACCTAGCAGGGCAGAATGGGTCAATTATGCTATTATTCCCTCTGAAATAGTGGTACACACACACCCCTTTTGTTTCCCTAAAGCCTGATTCATGAGTTTCGTGAGTGATTTATGTCAGTTGCGCGCACATCTCTATTTTATGGTGTCGCTTTTGTTGGCGTTATGTGATACGTTAATGGCTGTGCTCAGGTTGTGTATCTGCTGCTGCTATTTCCCTTTTCGATGCGAAGGTTTCTTTAAAAAAGACAGCCCACGCACCAAAAGCTTAAGGTAAGTCAGTAAATATATTGAAGGCAAGCAGCGGCAAAGCTCACATGTCAATCACCTGCAGAAACTGTCAACTTTTTAGTTCAATTTTAGTATGATTTTTCCATTGGCCAATGACAAAAATTTGTTTTTCTTACTCATATATTTATTTACTTTCTGCTTGTATGCTTTTCTTTCTGCGTCTCTGTGTGTGTGTGTGTGTGTGTAAAATGTAAATTAAATTTTCATGCAAGACATCACGTAGGTTTAAAGTGCACAGCACGACAACCACGAACGACAGCCTGGTAAACAACATTTCAGATTCCGGAATGCCCAACGACCGACCCACCCAATGAATAATATACTCATCACACTCGCCATCGTCGTAGGCCTAGTCCACAAGTTAATTGTGTAAAAATATATATGCAAATTGGCATTAAATGAATATTTAAACCTACTTTGGGTTTGGTCAACGATCGATAAAAATTGAAAGCGAATGGAAATGGCCAAAGTCAACAACAATAAAAGTAAGTAATTGGACTCACACATATGTATGTACATAGCCACCATATCCCTGGGTAATGGGAGTAATAGCTTTATTTCTTAATCATCGTTAAATGCTTAAACGGTGAGAAGGTCACTTATGGTGGGGCGGGGGCGCAACCCTGGCTGGGCACAATAAAACAACAAAATTGCAATTATACAAAAATGTCTTGAAATAATTGACAGCTGTTGCTCTTGCTTGTTTATCTATAAAAATACTAGAGCGTGCCGAACATTTCCATTAGCTAGAGAAAATATTGGGGAGATAAATTGAAATGCAAATACCCACAACAGCGATTTTGTTTTCTTGTGCTTCGTGGTTTTTCTTAGAATTGAATTGGCGCCTCGATAATTTTGTCTAGAAATTTGATTGATAGTTCAAGTAGAGACAAGATAGCAAACTGAAATCAATGACAACTATTATTGATTGGGACTAGCAAGTTTCAGAAACGAGCAAGCAAAAGTTATGATGTTGTTCTGTATAGCTATTTCGATTTTGGTCGAAATCTGAAGAAGGAATAGGTATGTCTGTTTGGAAATATACATAGGTAGAAAACAGTTATTTTGGTTCATAGAAATTTATTCATATGAAATCAATCAAAGAGATATAAGGAAATGTCAAGAAAATTCAGGAATGCAAACCGGTCGAGAATTACCACTGGTTTGGTTCAGTGGTTCATGGAGTTTTTAAACCACCGGTTTGGACTAGAAAATGCTTTATCAATGATTTCAAGCAGCTGTTGCTGCTCGGTTTAATGGTTTAAAACGAGCATTTTGCATTTAATTTATAAATTTTTGATATTTTGATATTATTCGAAAAATAAGTTGAAAGTTTTAAAATAATCGGGTTTGTTCGAAGAAGAATCCGTGAGCAACTTAAAAACGGTGCTTATGTAACGTATGTGTCTGTCATTTAATAAACTAGGAAAAACAGATAGCCAAGCAGAATGTTCAGAGCTCGGGAACTTAAAATCTGCAAACTTCCAAGGATATAATACATGAATTATCAGAAAAGGGAAGGGAAATGTACAAAATCACTAAACCCATTCTTATACAGCTGAACCGGTTCGGTTTATTTCAAAATAATATAATTTCATGTACCATTTTCCAAATTTTCACACATTTTTGCCTGAAACTTGTCGGTAAAATTAACCGAAACAAACCGGTTTCTTTTGAGATTTAAGTTTTGTTCTTAAACGGTTCAATGCGGGTCAGAACCGATTTTGCATCCCTGGATAAATTTGAATATTTAACACATTAAATATTCAAATTTATCAAGGGATAAGTTCTAGAGTTTTAGGTATAATGAAGTTTATTTTTGTACCCTTGAGATTCGCTTCATAGAACTTTGACTGTTAGTACTATGAAAGTATCATCATTGCACCTATTTTTCTTTCTTAAAAGCTTCCTGTTATGGGTCCACTTATGCTGGACCTCTCAGCTTAAAGTCTTCAGTGAGGTTGCTTTTTTGATTGCTGGGTGAATTATGAAGGAATACTATCCATCGATTGGATAACGAGTGTTGAACGACAATGGCAAGGTTTTGCTTCTATATAATCTAGTATATATACGAAAATCTCATGAGATTTCTAAGTATCTCCGATAAAGTTTCTTTTTACAGTGGGTCTATTTAATAATCATAATAGTAGAAAAAAAAATGCAAGTGTCTAAGATTATAATGCATAAATGTTGTCATCTTGCAGTAATTCATTATTTTATGATGGATCTAAATTTTTTTTCAAAAGGTGTGAGTACAGTCTCAGCTTTAAGAACCTCAAAAAAGACTATTTGAAATTCTCTAATGCCTTTCTGCTTCTTATATGGGAACATTAAAAAGCACTCAAGCCCAGAAAGTGAGGGAAGCTCGACGTTAAGCTTCAAATTTAAGCGGCTAACTGTTCGATTGTTCTATTGTCATACAAAACAGGCCTCGAGAATCTACGCCTACTGAATAGAAAACGGCCGCTAGATATTAAGTTTCAAAGCGGCTACAAAGCGGCCGCAAAGGTAGTCGGTTTTCCATTTACTCGCTATGTCTCATTGATGTTTACATATGTAGATTTATGTATCCATAAGATAAACAGTTGGTATCGGATTAGATTACCAGAGAATCAATATATTCTCGGTGAAATAATTAGCGGAAAATCCACTATTGATCAAATTGCATTTCCACCTAAGAAAACACAAAAACACAAAGCTCTAAAAATATTTAAGCTAATTATCATCATACAGAAACCCGAAAGAGAAAGAAACAGTCTAAATTTACAAATTAAATTATTCCAGCAGAAATTTTGCTCATGACGACAGCGAAATATCTACACAAACAACATTTTTATAAGTCGCAATAAGCGAAATATAAAACAGCATAAAAGAAATATACAAAAATAGAAGAAACCAACTTAGATTGGGAGACAATTGGGGTGGTAATTGCGTCCGCTGGAATTTTCAATGAGAAGAGCAAAACGGAATACAATTTTGTATGGTGGAGAGGCCTTGTCTCCGTGTGTGTGTGTGTGTGTGAGAGCGATATCAAACAATAACTCATAATAATAAAAAACGAAACAAAAAAAAACACTAATAACAAGCAAATAAGCAGAGAAACGTTGAAGGCAATATAAAAACAAAATCAGCGAGGAGAGAGTCACAGCAAGTGCACGTACGAGGGTGTCAAATGCTAAGACAGGCGGCAAAACGTAATCAGAAGAACGAATATGTCTGGGAACCTCCTCTTCACAATTGGCCAAATACAAATCTCAGAGGGAGAGAGAGAAAGCGACAACAATACAAAAATTTTCCTCAATTGAAGTCAAGCTACCCAAAACAAAAAACATAACAAAACCATAACAAAAAGCAACAAAAAGTTGTCGTGTCGTTTATTGTGATTAGAAGAAGAACCATGATAAGGCGGCGCCCCAAGCGTCAAGAGAATATGCGAGAAGCACACGGCAACAAATAATGCCATAAATATTGTATCTTATATAGTAATAATGGTTAATGGGTGGATTTTGTGCCTGATAACGATTAATTCAAATTCAACGAATGTTAATAATCGATAATTTGTGGAGTATATCGATGCGAGAGTACACTAAACAATCTAGGGTTCTTTTGAATAAACTGAACCGGTTCACAGTTTTCGGAGTTTAAGCGGTTTGCAACAGGAAACAGCAAGGTTTTTCTCATTTTAGCCCCTTCCGATACAAAATTACACATTTTCATTCTGTAGAAAACAGAGAATCAATGCTTTATGGACTACGAGCTTTGTCCTGATCAGGAAGAGAGTTAGCTAAAGAGCGTTTCCTTTTATGTTTGTTGGAAAAAGAAGGTTTTTCTTCTATCTAAATGTCTTCGAGTTGTGAAACCACTTTAAGCTAGCTTTTCTGTTTATTTAACAGCGAAAGTTCGTCTTTAAGGCGTTACCTTAAGTTTTTTTTCGAATTTGCCTGCTATGCTCGTACTTTTGGACATGATTCTAGTACTGAACTCAAGGGTGAGTTTCATCGGAAGTACTGAAACATGATTTCAGGCACACATTTAGTTAATCCTACTGCTAAGGTCTGAATCTTTAGAGAAAATTTATGGTAAAGGAATTGGAATAGTGGATAAAACTCCAAGGGTTCGAGTTTTGAAGCCCTTTTTTTTGGCTTAAAATCTTTGAGCTATATTAAATACTATGTTTCTGAGAGGCAATCTTAAAACTTTTCAATTGGTAGCATAGACCAGTAATTTTAGCATAGTCTTAAGTTAAAAACATCTGTCTTAAACTCACCTGTTTCGCGCTTTCGCTTGCTTGTTGCTGATGTATCTGCTGTTGCTGTTGCTGCTGACTTTGCCAACGACGACGACGACAACAACTGTGGCTTAACAATCACACCAAGTTGCTGTTGTTGCTGTTGATGTTGCTGTTGCTGCTGTTGCTGCTGCTGCTGCTGTTGCAGTTCACTTCCACAGTTTATGCCAATGCTGACCTGTTGGTAATTTTCGCTTGGCCTGCTACTGATGGCATAGAATCCGTTTGAGGGATGACTATAAAAGTGTCCTGGTCCAACGGCAGCGTAATCAACAAAATCGGACGCGTTTAACTGATGCGACGTTTTCATTGGCTTGTTGCTAGATCCCGATCTTTTTTGTATATTTCAATTTAGATGTTTAAATTCAATTTCAATTGAATTTCTCAATTTTTGTATTCCGTGGGGGGACTGGGAGGGGGAGGCGGCGGCGGTGGCGGCGGCGTCTTACAAATTACGTTTTGTACAAAATTTCTGTTACGTTTTCAAGTTTGACCCAAAATTTGCAAACTTTACTTTTATTTTCAATTTTGTGGAATTTCTTTCATTACTTTTTTTCCCACTTTTTTCTTAGATGTTTAAAATTTGAGGCGAAGATATATATTTACAATTATTATTTATAAATTTTTTTTTTAAAGACAAATACGATTTATACCAAATTAAAAGAGAATCTGCAATTAGAGAGAGGGAAAAAAAGGATAATTAGTTTTAAATTTGATGAGAGATAAGATTATATTTAGTATCTAAGCTTTATGTTGGTTAATTTGTCACTTTCTTTGAAAAGTTTGGTAAGTTTTGGCACAAGCTTGCTCAAAACTTGTTGATGCATTCGTCAGAAAAATTCAATAAAATTGTTAAAAATATTCGCACCATTCCCGACAAGGAATATGAAGGTAAGTATATGTCATTCTGCTTCTACTTCAAGCTAAAGCATCATACTTAGACACTGTGAAATAGAGGTACAACCATTTTGTTCAGGACAAATCTCTTCGAGTTTGTTCAATTGATGCTGTGCAAGTATTAACATGGCAAGATTGTTCGTTCCAAGCATAAATGGGTCGAGCATAAACTCACATAATTTAACAGTCGCTCAAAAGAAGGTTCGTGTGAATGGAAGCCACGATTTGTTAGTCAAAATACATTCGCGGTGCTCTGAAAGATTTTTATATCATCATAACAGGCACCGAAACATAGTTCTTCCTCAACCTATACTTCTTAACATACATGTAAAAAGAATGTTTATAAATTTATCCCTAAGGGTTGTCTAAACCGCTAGACCGATCTTTATAAAATTTTGATATTTTGTTCATGTCCATCAGAAAACAATCAACAATCGAAAACAGGTTCAAAAGCCTTAAAAACCGGTTCAAAAGTGGTTCAGAGACGTATCTCAAAAGTTACTTAAGCCACGAAGTTAAAAATTTTGTATAAAGGCTAGTAATATGGAATTGAACTCTAAGTTAAGTGGTTCAGAACCGGTTCAAAAGTGGTTCAGAGCCATATTTTAGAAGATGTTGAAGCTAGGAACTTAAAATTTGGGCTGTATGTGGGCAATTTTTAGTTTAATATTTTACGTGCCTCACAGCCGATTTCAAACAGGTTCAAAAGTGGTTCAGAGTCATTTTCAGAATTTAATCAAGTTATAAATTTGAAATTTGGTCTGTAGATTGGTAATAAGAAGTAGAATATTTTACTGTCTCAGAACCGGTTCAGGCTGCTTCAAAAATGTAACTGGTTCATAAGTGGTTCAAAGCCATATCTGATTATGAAGCTGGAGATTTCACTTTAAAAGTGATTCAGTTCCACACCTTTCATAAGAATCATATTCTTACAATGCAAAGGACACCAGCGAAGTCAGGTTTTCAGCTGGCATCAAATAAATCCGCTTATTTGGGGACTTAGACCGTTTAACAGCCTTTCTGAGTGGCAAAAGTGATTCGAATATTGATTAATCGATTTGAAATACTTCTGATGACCATCAAATATTATTATTATTTGAAATGCAACCCTCGTATGTTTTGCACTTTTAATTAAAGTTAAAAAAAAAAAAAAAATTCCATTAAATTTTTGGGTGTTGATCAAACATTACCCAAAACGAAATACAACGCAAAAACAAATGAAACTATAAATAAGTGTCGAAAAAACAAAACAAATAAATATTTGTAGATTACGCACTTGGCCAGACACACACACATACACAGCACTACCATTCGCAGACGTGGCTTACACGTACAAACACAAACGACCAGAACTTTTTCTACGCATTTTGTTAAAAAGTTCTTGGAACTTACAAATTTAAGCCAATTTGGCAACTTTCGGTCAAAACAAAATTAACAAAAAATAATAATAAAAAAAGGCAATTTTAAAGCAAACAAAAAGCCGGTTCCCTCACACACACAGCCAGACAAACAGATACTTATTAAGGCCTGCTGCCGCTGCTGCTCTTTCCCCAATGGAGTTGCAAACACAACAAACAAACACGCACACACAGATACACCAATACACACACACACACACACACACACACACTCTGTTAACTGCGCGTAGAGACGACGACAAAAAAAAAACCCGGCGCAGACGTCAACAACAACGCTTAAGGGGCAGCCAGGGGGGGATGGAGAGTAAGAGAGACGAAACAAGTTTTGTTGTTTTCATTATTTTTTGGGTGTAACTTAAATTAATATTAATTTTGGTTTGTTTGATTGAAAATTGCCACATTTAGTTTTGCTTTTCTCTTTTGAAATTTGTTTAGTGCAAAATTTCAACACTTTGGTGGAGCTTTTTTATGTTTTTGGTGCACCTTTTGCAGCTGCTTTGTGGACACTTTTGGTTTGAGTTATTTTTTAGTTGTTTCCAAGCCGCATGCAACGTCCACTTGCCAAGCCGTTTGCTGAGACTCTGACTTTGGTCGAGTGCGGCACAAAACTTGCCGCCGCTTGCTGCCTGCGTGCTGCTGCTGCTGCTGCTGCCACTGCTGCTCCACACGGCAAGAGCAACGCCTGCGCAAGCTTTACTCAGTTATAGCCTCTCTTTCCTTTCTTTCTCTGTGTCAGTTTGCCTCCACAAAGCTCTGCCCGGGGGACGATTTGCTGCTGCTTACGTGGGTGGCCCCACCTTGGGCGCCAATTTTATATATTTTTATACGGAGAAATCTACCCAATAGACACGTAAGGATTTGTGCGAGTGAACCAAAAAAAAAAAATCAAAAAAAAAAAACATAAAAACCGGCATGCACCCGGGCAGCGTCAGAAATAGTTTCTTTGAAAGTGGGAGGATGAGGGTGGTGGGCAAATGAGAAACTTGCGTCGTGGGCAGAACTTAATTACACACACCGAGACTTTTACATACATACATATGTGGCCAAAGAAGCATATTTTTAGCTTACAAAATGGCACAGTTACAGTTTAAAACAGACAAGCAGACGTAGGCAGGGTGGGCCGGATGAGTGGCAGTAGGAGGGGTGGGAGGTTAGAAAGGTTGAAAACTTGGTTAATGGGGTGCCATGTGTGAGACCCCAAGTAAACATATGTTAGGCATCTTGATGAAATTGGGTTGTTTAACAGGGCCACAAATGATAGTGTTACCAATAATTTTTAGTATAAGGATAAGTTGTATGACTTTCTCCATCTCAAGTCAAATGTAAGCTACCTTGAAATGGATTTTAAATCTTATTTAACCAGAACTGTTTCAAAAACTCTGACTAAGTAACCAGGATTGGTAAACGTGTCAATTTAACCCGGTTGGTTGGTTTTAAACCTTATCTAATAGGCTGGGTAAACGTGTTGGTATTTGCCCGTTACCCAAAATGCAATGCGAAGGCCGTTTCTGAGACACATTTAGAGTCGAAATCAATTCGGAATAGATTGAAAAGTCACGAAAGAGGGTACTAAGTCAAGATTCCATGGTTTTTAATACCCGCAGCAGTTAGAAGCTGTTCTATATACATATAAAATGGAACTATAATAATATAATTTTAGTTTGAGAAGGATATGATTAAATTTGATCTACTACCTAGCGACTTTTTCTGCTATCCTGATGGTTTTGGCAAGGAATCTTTAATGAACAAAATAGCTACACATTTTCAAAATGCCCCATATTAGAAGCCGATTTTTCAGAACTCATTCGGTGATTTAAAAAATTAGAGATTACTTAGGAAATATTTTTTAAATGGGGACTACGAAATGGAATTTTACCTAAAACTAAATTGTATATTTTGAATAAACCCATATAAACCCAAAATCGACACAATTCCCATACAGTTTGCGTTGTTTTTAGGTGGATTACTATATAAACTGGCTTAAAGCATGGGTTGAACCAAGGTACGAACCAATTCCCCCCCTAAACACAGCAGAATATTAAGAATATCCTCCCGCAGAGGCAATGGGATACTTACACATTTCAATCAGCAACTTTTAAGGTACGAAAGCAGGCTGTTGACGGGTATATTAAGTTTCTCTCACTAAAACCACTTTTCTGACTCTATATTTCTATGACAGCTATACTATATAGATGTCCGATTTCGATCAAACTTGGTGGAATCATGGGAAAGCATAGCAAACTAAGAAATACAAAGTTTGGAGGCGTTTTCTTTGAAAACAAAAAAGTTTTTCTCACTAAAACTTGTTTCTCGACCGATCATTCCTATGGCAGCTATAACCTATAGTCTTCCGATTTTGACAAAACTTTAAAGAATTGTGTGAAAGCTTATAAAATAAGTACATGCCAATTTTAAAGAGGTTTAAATTTAAAACAAAAAAGATTTTCTTACTAAGACTATCTTTCTAACCTTACTTTGCTATGGCAGCTCTACTTTATAGATGTCCAATTTCGACCAAACTTGGCAGGAATCATGGAGAAGCATAGAAAACTAGCAAATACGGAGTTTGGACAGGATCGTATTTTCGGATTTAGATTAAAATTATAAAAATTACGATGAAAACTCTTCAGTGATTTAACCGAAACACAAAAATGTTTTCAGTTCGGTTCAGTTCAACAGCTGGAATGGGTGCGATCAAAAGCGATTTGTAGTTGTTACATGCAATAATAAGTACTAAAAGAAGACCTATTTATATCCCGAGCATTTAAAAAATGCACCCTCCTCAGAAACTATAGTCCCTGGCCCATCTTCAATCAAAACCTTAATGAAATATGCAATATTTTCAGGTTTTGAAAATGACAGCTAAAATTAACCGTCAATCAAACTGGTGACCCCGACGCGTAGATATTTCTTTATTTTTTTTATCAACTTCTTAACAGCTAAACTTGGATTATATCAAACTCTTGATGACTTTAAACCAATCTCTAACTAGATTCCACCTTAATCACTCACCCTTAGCCACAATTCAATCAACAATATGGCAAACAGCCTGGGCATCAATTACAGACCAATAAGCGACGTACACCCAAGCCCGGATACCCAAAGCCAATAGACAACACAAACCAAGTTGGTAATCTCATTTAAGGAAAGTTTCCAACAGCTGTTGGGCATGAAATGAGTGCCAAAGCGTGGGAGAAAAGGGGGCTGTGTGGGATTCTAGAGTAGCGGCAGCAGCAGCACCACCAGCACCTACCATATGGAAGCCAAGTTGTCAACTTGTCATTCCCTTTTTTTTTCTACCACCCTCAATTTGGAGGACTAATTGACAGCTGCCTAACAAGAAACAGGGAAACTAAGAAGCCAGCCCGGGCCTTCTTTAGGTATGCTAAACAAGTGTTGGAGCGGGGGAAAACCCACAACAATCTCCCCCGCCCTAAGGAAAATTAAAGTTGTGCAACAATTTCGCTTTAAATGATTTACATACATATAAAAAGAAACTAAGTCATAACAGCAGCACAGTCAACGCCAGCAGAGGCAGAGAGTGAGAGAGCGAGAGTAACATAGAGAGATTTCGGTATCCTTCTCTCATATAATCGCTCCCTCACTTTTGGAGAGCAAGAAAAAGAGAGGCAGAGAGAGTGAGAGCTAACACAGCCGGCGGGGTTTTACTTTGATGATGAGTCGGCGTCGACTTGATGATGATGATGATGATTATGATGACGCAGCGTGTGGTGGCTTGTTGCCGAAGAAGAGGGAAGGAAGGACCCTCGCCAATCCCCTACTTCCGTTTCAAGCTTTTTTTTCTTCATTTTTTTTTTTTTGATAACTGCGTAGCTCGACAATAATAACAACAAATCATTGGGTAGAAAATGTGAAATAAATATGTCGCCAAAAATGATATAGCAATATAAATTAATTACAGTGAGGCAAGGCACAAAAGAAAAGGAGAATTAATACGAATTTAATTATTAATATTTAATAATGATTATATGTATATATATTTATTTTTCAAAATTCTAAAACATTTGCAATACTGTTAAAAGAGAGTTTCTAAGCAATGTTGAGATACTGCTTAGTCGGCTTGAAACCGGTTTTTTACTTTTCTAAAGCAGGTTTTTAGACGGAAAAATTGGTAACCTCGGAACCATTTTACAATCGGTTCCAAATGTCACCTTCACAAACCACCTGCGTCTTTCCTAGAGCTGCAGCGGCCACAATTTTAATATTCGAGGATATAGTAAGTGTAAGAAAGCTAAGCTAACTTCGTCTGTGACGAATTTTTTATACCCTTGCAAGTGCAAAATATCTTAATATTTTCTCAAAATAATCTTTTTCCCACAACGACCCATTTTGCGACCGATTGTTCGTATGGGAGCTATCCGATTTGGACAAAAACTAGTACAATTATGTGAAAGCATGTGAAACAATCAAATACAAAATTTTGGGATGGTACCACTAAAAACCAAAAGTTTTTCTAACTGAGACTGTTTTTCAGATCTATCTTTTGTATGGCAGCTATACTATATGGTTATCAGATTTTAACCAAACTTGGCAGAATTTTAAAAAAGCATAGAAAACCTACGAATACAAAGTTTGGAAATATTTCCATTGAAAAGAAAAAAGTTTTTCTCAATAAAAGTAGTTTTCCGACTGATTATTTCTATGGGATCTATAAGATTTAGTCATCGTATCCGGATTTGTTTCACGTTTCACATTTTACGACAATTGGAGACCTATATCGTGCGTATAACGCCTTTAGACTATTTTTTGTGGCGTTATGTTAAGGCTCATGTCTCAGCGACATGCAAGCCACAGTTGACGCACTGGAAGCCAATATTGGAGAATTTATTTGTAGCATACCGGCAGATATGTTGGTGAGAGTAGGCCAAAATTGGACCCAGGCGCATCCACGGTCAACATTTATATGAAACCAGCATTAAACATTAAATTATATAAATCTTTCTATCGACTTTAGTAAAGATTACATACATTTTTGTGAATTTTATATATTTTTTGTTATTCAAATCCGAAAGCTGCTTAAAAATCACCCTGTACATAGAGCTATCCGTCACATAAACTAACAAATAACAGAGTAAAATCTAAGTTTATTAGACACATAGCAAGAAGATGAGAAATTGGCCCTTAGATTACTTTCAGCCCTAACTTTTTGAGGGAGGCTATACCAAATGGTTGTTGGATATCGTCCAAATGTATTGCTTTAATGACGTATCATAAAAAACTAGTATACACCAAGTTTTGAGTCGTTTTCATAGAAAACAATAAGGGTTTTCTCACTAAAACTAGTTTTTAGACCGATTTTTCTATTGCAACTATGTGCTATGATCATCCGATTTCGACACAGCTTTGTAGAATTGTGCGAAAGTACATAAAATAAATATATGCCAAGATTTAAGAGGCATCCATGGAAAATAAAAAAGTTTTCCTTAATAAGACTATTTGAAAACCTATCTTTTCTATCACAGCTATACTATATAGTTGTCCGATTTCGACCAAACTTAGTGAAATCATGGAAAAGCATAGCACACTAACAAATACTGAGTTTGGAGTCGTTTGGACCGATCGTTTCTATTCAATCCGACCATATGGGGAGTATAGGGAGCTTACTGTTTCAACCTTCATCTGAGGTCTTGCCTCTTTTCAACAGCTGCTTCAGTGAGAAACGGTAAAGTATGGTCCAAATTGTTGTCGAACATTCTTAAGCATCAGCCTACTATGGTAAAAATATTTTAATCTCAGATGCACTTCCACTTTGGTTTGAAAATATAATATCCAAAAAATCTATTTCAAACAGTAGCCAGGGGAATTTCATCACCAACATCCTTGGGTACCAAAAATATAAGGGCGAGACCCGCATGTGAAATAGAAAAAATAACACAAAACAACAACAACAATAGAGTCAACAGAAGGCCCCAGCGATTTCCATATGGAAACGCACCCCCACCCCTGCCTCTGCTGTCTTGAAATTCACTGCACACGATAAAAGTTTCTCGTTCGCCATGGCAAAATGGGAGAGGTCACCCTGTATAACAAAGAAATTGTTGCTAAAAGTCAACAAAAATACAATACAGAAACAATTTCAGGGCAAAAACAAGTTAAAAATGCAATTGAAAATTGTATTTGCTCTCTTGAGTTCTCTCTCGCTCTCTCAGACACACAAACAGCTACGTGCGCTACTTTGAGTTCATCGTTTTCAATTCATTTTCGAGTTTCTCTTGCTCACACACACACACGCGCTTCTTATACATATACACATTTGGTTATTCATAAATTTGGTGGGTTGTTTGTATTTGTTGCTTACTTTTTTTCAATATATTAATTAAAGTTGTGTAGAAAGTGTAGTTTGAATTTTATGTTGAAGAAACACTCGCCATGTTTCGCTCTTTCTTTCTCGCTCACGCACACACGCGTTACACACTTGAATATTATTTCTATCTCTTTTTCTCTTCTTTTTCTCTTATGTTAAACGAGACCCGACGACCAACCGCGTACTTCGGCTTCTGAAATGGAACTGAGGCTCAAAATGAGTAAATGTGACCATTTAGTGGCTAAAAATAGCTAAATGGCCAGTAATCAATTCAGGGTTGCCGAGGCGCGCGAATGTGAGTGAAGGGTGGGAATGTGAAGCATGTATTTTTATCACGGCATAACGCACTTGAACCCTATTTTCTAAGAAACTAATCAGACTTTTTGAGTGAAATTTTTTTTCCACTAATAACTAATACCCATGATACAACTATAAAGGTAAGGCGGCGCCAGCGTAAGTTCGCTGCAAAGTACCTTCACGTTCACGTTGTGTTGTGAGCACGTCTTGAAGCGTAAGCTTTTGGCAAAAGTACGCATCACAATGACGCCGCCTTACCTGTTTTGTTGTATCATAATAATACCCAAATACTCCCAAAATCGTGCTCAAAGCGCAACGCTTTAAAATTGATGGGAGCGAGTTCGTGACGTGTAAATATTTACCCACGCGCTCACCTCTGGTAACTGAGTAACAATGCTCAGTTACCCGCTACCTTTTAGCTTGTAAACGGCTAAGCCAAACATTCTCTGAGCAATGTATTATTCTGCATGCCTAGTCTGGTCACTCTCAGCTTGCCGCTAGTAAACAAAGTGGTTAATTTATAATAATTTAACAAAATAATACTACAAAATGCTATCAATAGCAGATCCCACAGCTTCAGGCATTCCCGACAAGGCCTGGCAGCCACATTTTGTTACCCTGGAGACCAGGTGAGTTCGGCTCGACCACTAAAATCAAATCTGAATCCATCTCTTCCTCTCCTCCATCTCTTTCCGCACCCAGCATGGGCGAAATCACCGTGGAGCTTTATTGGAAACACGCTCCCAACACCTGTCGCAACTTTGCCGAACTCTCTCGCCGGGGCTACTACAACAATGTGGTCTTTCATCGCATTATACGGGACTTTATGATCCAGGGAGGCGATCCCACTGGCACTGGACGCGGCGGCACCTCTATTTACGGCTCTGAGTTCGGCGACGAGTTGCACAGTGATCTGAAGCACACCGGCGCCGGTATACTGTCCATGGCCAACTCGGGTCCCGACACCAATGGCTCACAATTCTTCATTACCCTGGCGCCCACCCAATGGCTGGACGGGAAGCATACGATTTTTGGACGCGTCTACACTGGCATGGAGGTGGTCAAGCGCATTGGCATGGTGGAAACAGATAAGCACGATCGTCCCGTAGATCCTTTACGCATAGTCAAGGCTAAGGTGGAGAAACTTTAATTAAAAATGGTATGACTAGAAATAGAAACTCAAATGAAAGCGCAGGGTGCCTCAATGGTTGGTGCGGAGGCACTGTCCAGGGCTGTGTCCTACATGCTGCTGTCTAGCATGTCCACCAGGCGCTTGATTTCACGTCTAGAGAGGGGAAGGTTCAATTTGGTTGCAGTTCGTTGAATGGGAATACTCACATTCTTTGTCCCAGCTGCTCGGTGGGCTTCATGGATTTGGTAATCTCTTCGGCTTTGGCCAGCAGTTGATATTGACACTTGATGTTGGCATCCAAAGTGTCTGTCAGTTTGTTTACTGCATTTTTATGCACCTCCACATTGTCTGCCGTGATGGAGGAAATCGAATGCAGCAGATTGCCCAAGTTCTCTAGAAGATTATCCACCGAACTGGCCAAGTATTGAGCCTCCAGTTCGATGTCACTCAGAACATTTCCATCAATTTCGGGCACATTTCGAGAGTTGAGGAAACGATGTGTCAGCGAAGTGGAGGGTGTGGTTTGCTCCGAGTCGGTGGTGGCTGCAGCAGCCGCGGCACTTTCACGCAACTTCTCCTCCAGATTGTGAGCCACAAAATGACGCATTTGAGTGGGATGGGGATCGTCCAGGGCCGCTGGGAAATTGTTATCCCCCGAATTGGAATTGCTTTGTGTGTGACTCTCCTCCTCATCTCCATATTCCTCATCCAGTTCCTCGTCCTCTTCACCTGAATCCAAATTCACGTAGCTCTCTTGGCTGCCAGGTGGTCCTTTGCTGCTGCTGTGGGCAGTGGGCGTGATGTCCTGTTCTGGCATGGGCAAAAAAAAAAAAAATATACTAAAGTATTGATTATGCCTACTTACTTTTAAGACCATTAAATCCTCAGACCGGATTTGTCATCACTTTTTATGGGACTTGGACTTTCACTTGGATTTTACCTGGATATCTGGACAGGAATGGAATTTCCGTGTAGGATGAGGCGGGATGTGGCTGATGTTGTTGCAGTGCGCCTGCAAGCTGCTCCTCTTCGGTATAACCATAGCGTGGTCGTATGGGGATGTCCTGGCTGCGGCGTGACATATTACTTAAATATTTTGGACAAATTGTAACAATAAACAAAAACTCGATAAGCCAGCAGCAGTGTGACCTTTTGTCTCTTTCTTATCGATAGTCGATGGAAGTGCTGTCACTTTAAATGATTTCTAGCCAAAAATGGCTAGCAAATACTGTAGCTTAGTAATATTGATAATATACTTAAATTCTGCTGTGACAATTTAACCTATCTAAAAATATGTTAGGGCCTTTGCATTTTAAAATGAATAATAGTTCCTTCTTTCACAGAAAATGTAAGAGTTTCAGTCAATTTTTTCATTGTATGTCATATTTAGCTATTTTTACCATTAATCGATAGCCGGCAGCGCCGTGTTTTGCCAGCCCTGCTTCTGGGCTCACTAACCGGCTCACGCATTTTGAGTAGTTGCATTTTGATTACTGTTGCGCGAGGTTGGCTTGCGTGGGCCAAGCGCGTGTTAAAACACATAATAATAATAATAATAAATAACAAAATAAAGTACAAGAAATGAGAAGCACAACCACGTAAGGGCCGTTTCCTAGTTAAACCACAAAATATGCCTCTAACGTGAAATCAATTTCTGAAGAAAACTTGCCGCCGCCTAAACAAAATCAAAACGCCGCGTGTTTAAATGTTCAAATGATCGATTAAATATTATAATTTATTAAAGTGTAAAGTAAATGTTGCAAATTGTCATGAAAAGCAGTAAAGAAATCATTTTCTGCCCTGTACGTGAGTGTTGCAACTGTCAGTGTGTGCGTGTGTGTGTGTGTTCAGCGTCGATAAAAAAGTGCATGTGAAGCAAGAAGAGCATAAAAGGAAGAAGCAGAAGAAATAAAAGAAGCGGCCAAGCAAAAGTAAAACTAATATAAAAAGTTATTAACAAAAGTTAGCTAGAAAATGGCAAATTGAAGAAAAGAGGCTTAAAACCCACCCCCCCCGGGCCAAACGCGAATTCAACTGCAGCAGTAAAATCAACTGCATGTATGTGTGTCGTGTCTGTGTGTGTTTGTGTGTGTACAGCAAAGTAAATCATAAAAAATACAAACTGTTTTTACATTTTGTATTTGCCGCCGGGGTACAAATTCCAATTTGAATTTACCCAATTTTGATTATATTGCGCCTGCGTGGCCAACTTGGAGGTAAGATTAAGACATTTAACAAAATTCTAATTCCTCTGTACCTCAATGCCTCTTGTACGTATTTCGCTTTGGCCCAGGCCTAACTTTGTTCTTGACTTCTTCTCTGCCAGTTACGCTTATTCCGCTTTTGTCTTACTTCTTCTGACTGCAAGTTGCCATTGACTGAGAGACTGAGCGAGCGAGCGAGAGAGAGAGAGAATGATCATTTTCTTCACTCTCTTTTGCTTTTACCCATTTGATGTAGTGCAGTGCTTTTTTTGCTATCTACCGTTATGTTTTCTTTCGTTTGCGATTTCGTAATAACTTCGATAATATTTTTGTTGTTGTTGCTGCTGCTGCTGCTGTGCGTGGGTTGCTCTTTCTTTATCTATCGATTGAGCGATTCGAATTGATGTGAAAAGCTGTGAGGGGGAGGGGGCCTAATGGAAATGTCAATGAATGGGAAAGTCAACTCTTGAAAGAGCTGAAGAGCACGTGACGTGAGAATTTATTATTAAAAGAAATACAGTAAACATCGGATATGGGAATACGGCCATCTTCGGCTACAAATTGCAGCTTAAGAATTTAAAATGAATGTTTAAAATGAAATTCAACTTTTGTTGGGCTGAGAATTCAATGATTAGCTTCAGAAACTGGTTCCTCATCGCACTAGGAAAGATAGGAGCAAGGTTTAATATTGGAATTCATGAAAATAGTTTCAAAATTCCTGTCCGTACAGCTATGGCCCGGTTCACAGCCTGTGGTAGTCAGAGACTACTTTTCTGACCCAACTTTTGTATGACAGCTATACCATATAGATGTGCGATTTCGACTAAACTTAGTGGAATCATTGAAAAGCAGAGCAAACTTAGAAATACAAAGTCTGGAGGCGTTTTCTTTCAAAACAAAGAAGTTTTTCTCACTAAAACTAGTTTCCCGACCGATCATTCCTATGACAGCTATAACCTATAGTTATCCGATTTTGACCCAACTTTAAAGAATTATGCGAAAGCGTATAAAATGAATATATGCCAATTTTAAAGAGGTTTACATTGAAAACAAAAAAGTTTTTCCTACCAAGACTATATTTCTAACCTTACTTTTCCAAGGCAGCTATACCATATAAATGTCCGATTTCGAACAAACTTGGCAGAATCATGGAGAAGCATAGAAAACTAGTAAATACGGAGTTTGGAGACGTTTGCAGTGAAAACAAAAAAATTTTTCTCACTAGAACTACTTTTTTGAGCGATCGTTCCTATGGCAGCTATATGTAATAGTCATCCGATCCGGCCGGTTCCGGCAAGTGTACAGCGAATTTGTACCAGAAGACTTCGTGCAAAGTTTGGTGGCGGTAGCTTTAAAACTGAAGGAGAAGATAGCAAAGAAACAGACGGACATGGCTATATCGACTCAGCTCGTCATGCTAATCAAGAATATATATACTTTATGTGGTCGGAAACGCTTCCTTCTGTGCGTTACAAACATCTGGACAATTTCTATATGCCCTCTGCAAGGGTATAAAAACAAAATTCAGATTTACTGTTCTAATAATAACACTTATTTTTGCTGACCAAATTGTCTTAAAAATGTGTTATTTTTCCAATAATTTTCACTTTCCATCCATCATCATTTCACATCAATTTCCCTTAAATATTATGACTCAAAATGGAACATCTGCGTTTGGAAAGGGGCAAGGTTGGATGAAGCCCCCTTAATTATTATTTTCTGATCATAAACTTCTCTTTCCCTAATCAGTTCACACACACTTGAGGCACGAAAATGATCTTCAAGCGGCAGATTTCTATAAACAATATTGAGGGCTACTCACTAAAAGTAAACACATCTCCCAAAAAAAAAAATTGTCTCCCTTAAGAATACTTGAAGTATTATTGCAGCCAGCAATTCCCAGACACCACACTTATAAGTGGCCCGCTTTTCAGTTTCCCACTTTCCCACTTTTATTTCATACATATTGATTTTGCCAACAACTATGGCGGAACTTGCTCAATGTTTTCCTCCCCTCCTTTGGCTTGCTTATTTTTTTTTTTTGTTTATTGACCCGCTGACCCAACAGCAGACAGACAAAAGATTTCATTTATGTTTCATGTCGGTGGGGGCTGGGAGGGGTTAAGGCGATGCCTTGAAGCAGATTAAAAGCGCGTCTTAATGCGATTTGCATTCGTGTGGGCCAAGCTTTGGGGTCGTCTAACTTGGAAATCTAATTGAGGAAATTCATATTTTTGGTTTGACCCCAAAAATTATGTTCATTCACGTGCCGTGGCACTTAGGGCCATGTCATGTGCGTGGCCAATTTCAGCAACATACAAAATTAAAGTCTTTGAAGTCTCCTCCAACCAACAACTCCTTCTTCCTAGGCAGATAAGCGTGTTAATGGCTCATTAGTCGACATCAGTTTAGCTGTGTGGCTGTTGTAGGCCAAAAAGTCAGTTAGCCAAGAAAATTGCCTCGAAATATTTCAACAAAAACGCAAGATCATCAATTGAATCTTTTGAACGTTTAATGGCAAGAAAAGGAAGTTGGAAACTGTATTGAGAAAATAGAAATTAAGTTCTTATAAATTCATTCATAGATGATAAGGGAAATTTCTACGAAATTAAGGTCAGAAAAAAGCAACAAGAATGGATTTTCGATTATCATTATTGAACCCATTTTTTGTTCGTTTGTTGTTTTATCTTTAGAAAATGAGACAAGCCAACATGGAAGATGTGAAAATTTTGTAGTATTGTTCAACGCTTTCCAAGTGGTTTAGTAATTTGGGTAAAAATTTGTAAAAGCTACAGAAATATTCTAAGCAAATGTACAAAAAAATCTCTTTAAATGTTTCACTTGCTTGGCTGACGATCTGTAGCGAAGCATGATGAGCTTCCCCCCCCCAATCTCAAACTAAACTATTTCCAGTACATAAATCTTCAATTAACTGTATATAATAAAAATCATTCCGCAACATTTTCTGCACCAAATGCCTTGAGAATTATTCTTTCGTTTACATCATTTGATGGGAGGAAATTGTAAAAATATATACAAAAATATTTCAACAACTGACACGCCTGCTGGCAGCTCATTTGCTTAATGGGAGCACTCAAAAGAATTTTGCAATCATCAAATTGAAGTTCTCAGAGCCGCCAAAGGCAATCTCCTCCACCTCCTCCTCTCCCTCCTGTTGCTTCGGTGCCTTCTCTTCGAAACGTTTTGGTTCAGCATCAACAGATCTATGAACTGTAGTACCTTGTTGTTGCTGTTGCCGTTGCTTGTCCCGCTTTTTGTGTGCCAATATGGTTGACCTCGTTTTGATTTGTTTACTACAACGTTAGATGGAAGGGGGCAACGAGTTGTTGTTATTGTTGTTGGTTTCGTAGGAAGGTGTAAAATGAAAAGCGAACCGTTTAGTTTGGTGATTGTTATTATTGTTGTAGTTGGGCAATGTTTAACTTCACTTTTTAATATTTTTTCCTGCTGCTAACGCCTGCAGCTTGGTTTTGTGTTGATTCGCTGTGATTAAAGTCCCTACATATTGTACCACAGATATATATTCTTCATTATCATTAACTTTTACTTTTGCTGACCCTAAACATCCTCCGCCTCCGAAAATTGTGTTGCTTCTAACAATGTCCGCATTGTTTGCTGCTCATTAATTTTCCGAAAAGGTTTTTTTTCTTAGTTTTTGTTATCTGCATTTCCGCATCGTAACTTGCCACGCACGAACATGCAACTGTTTTGCTGGTTGCTGTTGTTGCATGTTGCATTTTGAGTGGGTGGTGGTGGAGGGGGAGACGACACGCCTACAAATTAATGTCAAAGCAATCGCTTAACTGAAATCTCTTTTGGCCACTGTGTCGGCTGCCGAAAAGCTCAATCTACGCTGCCAAATAATTTTACAAAACTTTATTTTATCTTCTATTATTTTGCATACATAATTAACCTTGAAATCAAATTCATTTCAAACCTGTTTGTGGTGTTTCAATATTGTCCGCATAATTCACATTCTGGGTGTGAGCTTCTCAAAATCTTTTCTGTGCTTGTTTTTTTGTTTTTTCCTGTTTGCTTTGCCAACATATTTTTTTCTGCGTTGCTTTTGCTAAATCGTTAAGGTGATTAAATAATTTGGAATTTGATACTAATTTGATGTCAATTTAAATGAGCATTTTGTTGAATAAGCCATTTAAAGATGAAAGGAAATATAGAAATATTTTGAGCACTAATTAATATCTTTTAGTAATTTCAAGCAGGAAAGTTAAACTGAAGCCAAATGTTGTTAAAAGCGAGAAGAAACAGAACTTTTAAATATCAAAGTTTCGGCGCTGAACCGAATTGTATTTTTGAGGGATGTAAGTCGATAGAAAATACTAAGTGGTTCGGTTCAGTGGTTCACAGAGATTTCGAACCGCAGGTGCAGTGGTTCACAGAGTTTTTGAAACGCAGGTGCAGTAGTTAGCAGAGTTTTCGAACCGCCAGTTCGGCTTATTACATGGTTTTTCAAGCCAACTGAACTGCGGTTTCGATTCGGTTCAGTGGTTCTCTATCAAGTTTTTTTAAGTCCAGGAAAGGATATTTTTTTTTAACTTATGAAGATAAGGTCCGAAATTGCCAAAAACGCCACTTATGTTCTTGCATCGGCCGAAATTCCGTTAAATCTCAAAACTTAAAACATGTCCTTAAGTACAAAAACCCTATTTTTTCTTGAAGAGCTGTTATTTTTCACTTTTGTTTGGCCTTAATACCGCCAAAACTCAACCCTAAAAGCATAGCGTCCCGTATTTTCTGTTTGTAAAATGAATTCTATTTTATTCCGATCTATCGAAGGTAAGACAACCCGAAAGGGTTTCAAGTCGCATTTATTCTCAAAGATCGTCCTTAGTTTCGACGAGTCTCAAGACTCTAAACCCTTCTTAAGTATAAATAACCGGTTTTCCCTTAAATCTGCACGAAAAATGTATTTTTTGAAGGTAAAGTAGTCCGTCAAACTCTTTTAAACTCATTTCTGTTCTTGGATTCTTGGATTATTTTTTGTTTTTAAAGGTTTTTGTTCAAAAAGACTATGTTTTCCTTAAATAATCCTTAAAATAATGAAATTTTTTGTCATAGAAAGCTTTTTCATACCAAACTGCATTTTAAAATGTAAAATTTCACACAAAGTGTTTTTATCTCCGTTTTGACTTTGGGTTTTTGGTTCGGTTCTAGATTCGGATTGCGGCTCTGTCTATCAGCTGCACTTAGCGGTTTGGTTACCATTCCAGGTATTTTTTTTTTTTACAATAAACCGAACCCTGAACCGAACTCCAAGCCGAACCTTAATCCAAATAAAGCCTATAAAATAACTCAAGCTGAACCCGGTCTGAACTTTGGTTCAGTTGAATTACTTTTATACATTAAGAAGTCAGAAAATCGCACAAGCCCGACTGTAATATACTCTGTACCAACGAAAGTGTGTGCTCAGTATAAATTTTGATATAAATTTTTCTACTGGAATAGATTCTACAGCTTGTCAGTCTCATCAACTCATCTAAGTCATCATAAAACTTTCATTCATAATATCACTAAATTTAGGCACTGCTTGTTTCCCAGACCAACTTCTTTCCATTACCTTAATAGCAAATTTCCATTAAAAATAACAAAGTTTTATCAAATTCCTAGCTTGCAATTGAGGCCAGGTAATCACTTCTCATTCATCTCCATTCACAAACACATTCCTTAACAATGTTTGTTCAGTTGCCAAAAAGTTGCTTAAAAAATAGTTGCAATTAGCCGCTGAAAGCGTGTGGCATTTTTTTGCACCCAAAATTTATAAACCACAGCGACCAGTCGGGCTGTGCGGCTCTCTGGGAACATTGTGGCCGCTGGTAATCGACGTCATTAATAAAACTCAAGTGGAATTTCAGCAAACGGCAATGGCGACGACGACATTGGCAAAACTATCTGTAAGATACAAAATCTCTATCTTTATCCACTTAACGCACGTTTTTTTTTATAGTGTTTTTTACTTTGCTTTTGGAAATGTGCCAAGTCCAGGGCGACACTTGCATTTTTCTTCAATGTGCAACCTATTTTCGTATCTGAATTAGGCATGCCACTGTCACTGGTTGCTAGGAATTTGTATCTTCTTCTGTTGACTGCGTCGGCATTTTGTATCTTCTAGATACATTTCAAAGCAAAATGTGCATTTCGTGTCTAAAAATAAACCAAAGCCCTTCCATCATCAAGAAAAAAACAACTCTATGTTTAGACCAAGCGCCTCGAAATGAACCATTTTTATTATCATCACAAGCGAGCTGCTGCTTGCTCAATTTATGGGGAGGGTCTCCATCATCATTCCTCTTTAGAATCAACTTCATCTTTTCTGTGGGATGCCTCTTTTAATTGTGGAGCTGCTTCTCTCCTCTCCATTTTCTGATTTAATGAACCACAAAATTTTGTTGTTTTTTAGTCTCAGCAGAGCTGGACGACGACTGGCTTTATTAAAGTTTATTTTTTTTTGTCTTCGGGGAGTGTTAAAAATAGTACGACAAAGCAATTGCACACACAGATAACCTCACAGCAGCCGGTGAGCATAGAGACAGATCAGTCTGGTGAGGGGCCGCTGCATAAGTCAAGAGAAGTCAAGTCAAGTCAGTTTTTTGATTTAGTGCATTCTTCAGTCTTGCAGACTTGAAACGCATAACGGACAGACAGTTGTGGAATCTGTTTTATGACAACGCCACTTAAATAGAAACAGAGATGAGGCATAGAATTATGGTACAAGGATTGGTAGAGATCGGTTTAAGGTCTGTTTGGAGATTATCGGTAATAAAATTAAGCAATAGCTGCGGTTTAATTTAATTAGTATTTCATGTTTTCCGGTGTATTTAATACACAAAACTTTCAGCTTAAAAATGAACTTCCTTCAACTTTAATCACATATTTGTTTCAACTGTGTCACAATAATGTGGCCTATATTAAACTTTCTTTATGGACAAACACATGTTCCAATTACCTTAAGACAAACAATTAATGGCCGTTTCCTTTTTAACTTTTTAGCTCCCCACTTAACACCTTTGCGAAAAGTGCACTTTCCATTTGTTTTTCAATCAACAGCAAAACAATTAATATATATTGAAAGTAAAAGTTTTAAAAATGACCTTTGGAAGATTGGCATTTCCCAAATTCCCACACACACACACACTCACACACAGATCCCAGATTGCCTGGAAGAATTTTCAGCTAGCGAAAGTTGTTGCATCGCGCTACTTGCTACCATTTTCAGTGTGATTTAATGCCCAACTTTTCGCTTTTTTCCGTCTTCTTTTTCTGTTTTTGTTTAGGAGGCATATTTGCATATCGTTAGGCTTGATCGCTTGCCATGCAAATAAAAATTTATGCAATTAAGCAAAATCGAACGACGGGATAACAACAAAATCCTGGCCTCCCATCGATATAGTTTAGAGTAAGACGGGTCGCCCGTGGTTACCGTTATTCCCGCCATGAGGGCGTTACGCTTCGTCGGCCGATAGTCATCGGGGCTTAGATCGCAGGCTCATAAATTAAATTGGCGGAGAGCCGAGCATTTGTTTGCCAGCTTTGTCATGTGAATGTGTGCCACGCCCACTAGGCGAGATAGGTAACATAGATGGAGGCAAGGTAGGTAGGTTGGCTGGTTGGTAACACGGTGTCCATCAATTCTTCACTTCACTTTCATTTGGCTCGTTTGAAGGAGTTTTGTTGTGGCTTGTTGGTGGGTGTTTTGGGGCATTTTGTGTAGTGAATTTATTTATATTTTTCTTGATTTTCCTTTGGCTGTGTGTCCATGTGAAAGTTTGCATGCCACAAATTGCTTAGACGTGCGAATGAATCGGGCGGCGAGCGAGCGGAGGCCGGCAGGAGGGGGGTGGGGAGGAGGTGAGTAAGCCTGGTCACCTGTCTCAGGGTTCGACATTCATTTTTCATTTTCTAACTGCCCCCAAGCTGATTATCCTTCTTTTTTTTTTTCTCTCAACATTCACAGCCCATAAATCCACTAAATGAGGCATTTCATCTTATTCCACCACAAAAGTGGGCAAAATTGGTAAAATGGCTAAATGGGTGTATGGTCTTTCAATTTCACTTAGTGGAATGCTGACAGGAAAATGGTTGAGACACAGACAGACAGCCAAATAAATATTATATAAATGGGGCCGGTGGAAACATTTTGCATTTGAATTTGGTTTTAAAACTATTATGGCTGGTTAATGGTTTGAGATTCAATCAGCTTAGTTTTGTTTTTGAATGTTTAATATTTTAATGATTTTATCTCAGCTTAATAGTTTATTTTTGCAACCTGTTGAAGGACCCTTTTCGTCTTGAACAGCCTTGTGCTTCAAGTAACCTGTTCACTTTTGGCAAATTAAGTTATTTTATCAACAAATTTGAGGTTTTTTCTAAGACTAATAATAAGGAGCTAAAACTTAATTGGAGGTTCAGCCATCTGTATCATTTTTAGAGTTAGGGAACTAGGACTTCTACAAGTTGCTACCGTAGATTGTTCGCTTTCTGCAGATTGCAACCTCCACTTCTATATCGTCGCAAATGATATTATTAGGCAGTCTGAATAGCAGTCAGGAATGTGTTGTGCTGAGTAATTTGCTGTCGTCGATTGCTCGCCTGCTTTGACGTCTCTTCCCATCTAAACTTGACCTCCCGCTCCACTTGTAAATCGAACAGGGCTGTTAATTGATTCGGAGTCTCGGAAGCACGCTGCATTGTTAGGTACGAGGCGAACTGCTGCTGTCGATTGCTCGCCTGCTTTGAAGTTGCAACCGCTCTGCGAGTTGCTTTGACGTGTTGCATTTTCTTAGGCTCCACGCGCGAAATAGTTACTTAAATTATTAATTCTCTTAACCATCTTGCTATTTTTTAAGTTAGAGGCAAGTTACTTTTATTTTTCGGGCATATAAAGGAAAATTACAATATTATAATTTTAAATGGAGTGAAGTAAAATTTTTCCTAGACTTTTGTAGACAGAAAGTAAGTAAAGTTGTAATTTTTTCAAAATTCTTGGTTTTTAAACCATGATAAGAGAGTCGTAACTTTATGCAATATTTCATCCCAATCCGTTCAGTTACTTCTGCGTGTTTGGGGATCAAACATACCAGATATCACATATATAAGATTTTATGTATGAATTAAGAATTTCTGCCCAAAAGACCACAAAGAACTTCTATTCTTCACACAAGCGAAAGTGATCCACAGTTTAACAATAAGACTGAGAAGTTTTTTATATGACTTCACAGCAGGCGCCGATAGCTGGTGATGATGACCGATTGTCTAAATATGTTCATTAGCGGAACTTTGTTATTAAATGTACCCAGGTGGGAATGAATCCAGTCCACCCGCACACCACAACTGTCAGATCATTAACTAGTTCTAATTTGCCAAAGAAGATTACCAAAAAAGAATCATTAATCATTCTAAAAAAAGGTATAAAAATGTCAGAAACATTAAGAATGGCAAAAGAATGCACACTTATGAATGATTGAAAATAATATCAATCAATGTCAAAGATCTTCTAGTTGAATAATTTTGCATAAACTAAAGTATGCAAAAATGCGTTTACCTTGTAAAGGAACTTTCATTTTCTCCCCCACCACACTCAAGTTAAGTCAATCATATAGCATCATCAGGCTCAATCATAAATTAGCACACTTTTTATCCCTCCACTGATTATTTCAGAAAAGAAAGTAATAACCCCATTCTTCCCATCGGACGCATCATCAGTCAATTTTTTTTCTTATTTACTGATATGCAGGTATGATGCCCCCCCATTATGCAACAATCTACATGACGGTCTCTTCTTCTTTCGCCACAAAAGCCAGCTGCCCACCAGGAAATGAGGTGAATGCCTTCTTAGCCAACCAGATAAGAAGTGGAAAGGCAGGCCCAAAGTCCAAAACGCAAAGCGAAATCGATATTTTTCAGGGACGCCTCGCTGTCAGTTTGTTGTCCTCCATTTCGAATGTGTCGTTTCTCTTTCGTTTTCTATACGAGGAAAAGACGGGACGGGAGAGTGTGATATGGTGGGGTGGGGTGGGTTAGCAGGGTGCATGACTAGTTTTGCTGTTGCTGTTGGTGGGTGACTCATTTTCAGAACAATTTTGCACAGCTCTTGCCAGCCAGCAGCTTGCAATTTGAGTGTTTTGTGGTTCGCTCTTGCTGGTGGCGCTGGCCACACACACACACACGCACACACACTCAGGCACACACAACATGTGAAGCCACATCAATCCATCAGCCGACTTTTAAACGTGCCATTTTTGCCTGCATTTTTGCACCACAAGCTTTGGACAGATACACAGCGAGAATGAACGGATTAGCTGTTGTTAGTGGGACGAATTAGGTATACCCTGAAAGATTTGAAACGGGGCTGGGACATAGCTTATTCGACTTCCTCAAAATAGAAGGATTATAATCTCACCTGTAGCTTTACACAATCTATAAAAAGAGGCAGGACTCTAAGAATCCAAGTTCTTTGGAAAGTCTGAAAAGATTCTAAGCCTGATTATCAATTTTTTTTACTGCTCGAATCAAATTTTCATCTGGACCCGGTTTAAAACTTTGCAACCTTGAAAGTGTGCACCTGGCTCATAATTGAGGATACATTTTTTTACCTACTCAAACACAAAATCATTCAACCCTTTCCACAAAAAAGTGTATGAGTGTGCACAAAACTTGGCTAAAAGTGTCAATAAATTGTTTGGTTTGGTTTGAGCTTAAGGCAAGTCTTGTGAGTTTATTGAGTGTATGTGACTGTCAGCCAGCCTGCCTGCCTGTTTTTGCAGTGCCTCTCTCCCTCCATCTCTCTCTCACTGCTTATCTTCAATATGCTTTTAATGAGTTTTCATGTTCTTTTTGTGGCCAATTGACAAACTGTAAATTAATGTCACACTGCAAAATGAGCTGAGGAAGCATTTACCAAGAAAACCAATTTAACATTTAAGCCAAATGATAGATAAAACCACAGAGCAAGAGAGACCAGGCCAGGCCAGGCCAGGGAAACCGCAACTTTGGTTAACTCGCAGTCATCGTCGTCGTCGTCGTCAATTCGTCAGTTGTCACATTTGTCAGTCTTAATAAGTTTTGCAAAACTCAATTTATGTTGTTGTTTATGTTTTGGGTCAAAACCAATTGGCATTACACGCTGGAATAGAGGTTAAGTGGATTTTGGGTGGGGTTTTCAGTATTTTGTGATTTATGAACCCAGCGGGAGAATGATTGAAATAGGAGATCTCGTTTCGTGGGAAGTTATTATGACAAAGAGATGGAATTGGTGGTTGGTCTGCAATGACTTCTGTGGGTGTAAGAAGATTATCTTTAGAAGATTTTTAAAAGAAGATGGATATCAGGTATAGTTGGTATTTTATTACGAGTGTGTAAAATATTTTAAACTGAAGTAGTGCAATGTCCCGGACTACAAAATACCCTGTACTCTTGAGTGGATAACATTTCAAACATCTAAATATTCTTTGTCTCTAGTTATTATGACCTGAAAACCAAATGAACCGAATCTTTTAAATGTATGACCTCCCAAACCTAAACCTGAGCCGATTTTTATATAAGGTTCGGTTCAAAAAAAAAAAGCCACAACTTATAAAAGGTATTAGACTTTTGACATTTGGAGCGAAAAAACAGGTTGTACTAGAGTTTACGAGTGTTAAATACTTCAAAATACTTGGAATAATACAAGATTTATGTATGATTCTGAGAAGTATTGGCTTTTATAAAAATACCCATAAATTCCAAGAAAGTCCTTATGGATTCATAGTTATAAGATACTTTGGCATCAGGTTGGAACCACTGCCGAACCGTTTTTTCAAACTCCGAACCGAACCAAGATATAGACTCATACACAACATATGGTTTTGGTTCGGTTCAACAATTATATTAGACCTTCTATGATTTTGTAATGTCTGATCGATTTTGCCCTACAGAGACTTGGAATGTGCTGCAAAGTATTAGGAATGCAAGGATCACACAATGTTAATCGTTAACTTGTTTGAATGAAATACTTTCTATCCTTTTGGAAGTTAGCTGATCTACTGCCGGATTGGGTATTGGTCGCCAAAGATTATGACGTATGTTAATTTATATCAATCTTTTCTTACAAGTTATTTTGTAATCTATGAAATTTGTACATCAATCACTGATCACTGATCTTGATAGCTAAGTCATTTCAAAATCTTCAAGCTTAGCTTAAAGTGCACTCATTGTCGCTGGTTAATTTGTTCCATTCATTACCTTTCCTTTTTAAGTTGTGAATGATAGTTGGATCTTTGCTCAAACTCCCAAGTTCCTTATCTCTTGTACCGTCTTTTCTTTGTACATTCTCTAACCATTTTACTACAACATTCTCAGGCTGTCAACTTGTTTAGTTTTTCTTCCCCCGAGGCCACTCAATTAACTTGGCTTGTCACTAAAAATCTAGATAGCGCAAACACAGGATGGATAAACATTATTTATAAACACTTAACACATAATCTTCTTGACTGACCACAAAATGATGATGCCCCCAGAGCAGCAAAAAAATGGAAAAACGAATGGAAAAAGTCTTTGAAGTCATCTATGCGATGATTAGTAAAACCAACATAAATTCCTCAAGTGTTTTATCCGGTGTAGTTTGATCAACAACTACAAAATTGCGTAACGGTACCAGCAGCAGCTCCTTCAGGTGTGAGCTCCATAAATGGCCGGCGCTAATTGCATAAAGTTAAATGTTGGGTGTATTTTTGGATTTTTGGTTAGCCTACATTATCGTTAAACCAAATGTTCGCTTGCAGCAAATGCAAATACAACAAAGAAACAACTAAAAAAGGCTTCAGCTAATGGCAGTTATTGAACAAAGTCCACCAAAAAAATTATCAAAAATAAGAAAAAAAGGGGGAAAGCCATTCGAACGATCAATCGATCGATGGTCAAGCCCTGAGCCTGAGGGCAACACTTGTCTTTTTTTTTTCTTCTCCTTTTCGAAAGCTTTGCCAGGCGATTGCATAAGTAGGACAACGGGGCGTGTTTTATCAACCTGCCCGAGATTTGGGTTACACGACAAGGAAGTAATTTATGCGAAGAACTTTTGATTTTTACCCAAAAACCAAATTGACCCAATTCTCCTTTAAACATACGAATAGTGGGCGCCCTTCTCCAATTTAAATGTCAGAAAATGTCACAGAGATCGAAACTGTTTACGACCAAGTTTCCCACCTAAACAAAATGTGTGAACAAATGTGTCACCTCACATACCCCACCCCCTCCCCCAACCACTTTAAAACAAAAAGGCGAACAAAAATCAACACAAACTGCAATTAAATTCTTTTGGAAGTCTAGTGTGGAGTTGAGTGTGTTATTTTTGGTAGGTGTGTCATTTGATTGGAATTAAGACATTTAGTCATGTAATTGAATTTAAGAAAAGTTAAAAGTGTGTTGAGAAGTTTGCCTAGTTGGACAAATGTATTAGCTTTGGTCTGGGATTTGTGGCCTTTTCTGCTGGAATGAATCATAGTTTTATGGTTTGTTGTTTTGTTCAAAAATGGATTTTCTTATTTCTTTAAGAGCTGATTATAATCTTTATCAAAGATACATAGGGTATATAAAGTTTGTGCGAATTTTTGTTGGTGCAGAGTATACTATAGTCGCGTTTGACCGACTTTCTTACTTGTTTTTCTATAGGTGATTGAATGTATTATGAATAATAAATATATATTAGCTTTAACTCATCAAACTCTTTTCTTTTATTTACTTTCAGGTATGTAAATCCATGAATCTAAAACCAACAGTTCGCTTCTCAGTAGAATCATTCTTCAAACAAAGGTAGTTACACTTCAAATATGTCTTGTCTTAGTTTCTGCGTCCCCTGAAGGCCACTCCCTAACATGCAAATATGAACCGCTCCCAAAAACACAAAACTAAACAATTTCTTTACCAATTTCCAGGAAGTTATTTTTTTATTTTATGTATTTTGTTTTACGTGATCATCGGCAAGTGGCGCCTAGTGAACATAGATTTCGATTTCCCTTGTACACCGAACCGATCCCTCCTTTCCTCTTACTAACACACCTCTTGCACTGATTTCCATGGCTTTAATTACAACAAAAAGTTGACGGTCAGCTCCATTGGCCCACATTTTGTAGGCCCCCATGGCCGGATTGCATTGCGTTTGGTTGTAGTTAGTTGTGGTTACTGCTGATGTTGATGATGATGGCAATGCGTGTGGAGTACCGTTGATTGCTCCAACACCCGCCGCACCCCCTTACAGTTTGTGATGGCACCACCTTGTTTGTTGTGTGTGTTGTGGGTTGCCTCTTCGTTTTTTTGTACTTTTTTTTTTTCATTTTCCAAACCGTACAGACGTTTTCACGCCTCAGTCGACAGCTTCCAAGGAGCCGACAGGAGGAGTATTTTAATGTACGCCACATGGCATCGGAATTTAACACTTACTCCAGATATAGCCTTAATTTATAGACATTTTGAAACTCACACAGATATGAAAGGTTTTCATCACAATTGTGACCCACTTCTCATCCCATCTTCAACGTACACTTGATACATTTTTATCACTTTTAGATTAGATTTCCACCTTGGTTTATTGTTTAATGTAATTATACTCTTGCAAAGGGTATTATAATTTTGCCCAGAAGTTTGCAACGCATAGAAATATTCATTTCCGACCCCATAAACCATATATATTCTTGATCAAGGGGACGAGCTGAGTCGATTAGTCGAACTAGTCTCTCAGTTTTGAAGCTATTGAGCTGAAATTTTGCACAGAGTCTGGTTTTTGCTGCACACTACTAATATGTCGGAACCGACCGGATCGGATGACTATATCTCATAGCTCCCATAGGAACAATCGGTCGGAAAATTAGTTTTAGTATGAAATTTTATTTTCTTTTCAATGGAAACCTCTCCATACTTGTAATCGTATGTTTTCCATGTTTTTCCATGATTCTACCAATTTTGGTGAAAATCGGATAACTATATGGTAAAGCTGCCATACAAAAGATAGGTCTGGAAAAAAGTCTTAGTTAGAAAAACTTTTTTGTTTTTAATGATAGCATCCTTTAATTTTGTATTTGTTTGTTTCACATGCTTTCACATAATTTTAATATTTTTTGGCCAAATCGGATGACTATATCATATAGTTCCCATACGAGCGATCGGTTGGAATGTGGGAAAAAGAGTATAACTTCGGCGCAGACGAACTAAGCTTAGCTTTCTCGTTTTTATCTACTATGCAAAACGTTATGGGTAAACGAACATAAAGTTTTTTATTCTTTATGTAAGTGTAACGCTTTAAATTTTTATAAGACCAACTTAACGACTATTAAACATAGCTTTATGACTTGAAACATAAATTGAGTCTTGCGTCACTTTCTCTTTTGTTTAAGCCTTTTTGAAGTTCTACCAGGCTAGCCAGACGGCTCCAGAAGAGCCCTGTGTATGGAAGCTGCAGTGATGAATTCATCCACCACTGTTAGGGAGACACCATCAGCGTTTGTTTGTTAGCAATGTACTGTACAAATATTTCAAGGAGCAAAGATCGACCTCTGATGCCGCAAGGAAACTGTTGTTATTGAAATCCCGAAAGTACTGGACGCAAAAACGGGCCATGGATCGATATCCTAGTGCAATGTTCACTTCAAGAACCATTTTAAGAGATCTCAAAAAGTTGAGAACATTTTAAACTCAACTGCATAAAAAAAAAACATACAATTAGAATGCATTGTTTTCAGTATGCTTGTTTTACAATTAAATATTTTAATATCCAAAAATGCATCTAAAAAAAAATACTCATTCCAAGAGGAGAGCGAAATTATCCGTAATATTCTTAACAATATAATAACAAATTCAAGATGGTTCAAAGTTTCATTTAGCTGCTGCTGCGGCAGCAAACTACACCCAAGGGCATACACTTTCTCTGGTACCGAATATCTCAGCCATTTGGAAGATCATCTTCACAAAATCACCTTAATGGATCTTTTTCTAGCCATTTTGATGATTAAAATGAGATTTCTATGAAATTTCGATGCAATTAAAAAAAAAAGACTCGAAAATAACTCATTCACATGCTCAAAATGTAATTTTTTGAAATTCGAATTAAAAAAGATTCGCAAATGACTCGAATATGACTCCATACTGATCTAAAGAACGGGCAAAAGCTATTCTTCACCAAGTGTCGGCTTAAACTCTCTACTAAAGCATAATTTTTGATAAGAAAACGAGCGCTTTTGTGACTCAGACCGAGAACTTGAGAAAGACTCTGTTTAAAAAAAGTACGGTCGGACTTGTTTCTTGTTTTTGATGATAAATAAGAGCACGGCTGAATATTGATTCATACCATTGGATCTCATAGCTCAATATATATATTTTCACATAGCTCTGCACACATTTAAGACTGACAAAATAAAGCAGAATTTGACACAGTTGAGCACTCACAAAACCAACTACGGTATTTAACAAGCAAAATGAAAGACTGGGAAGGGGCGAATGAGAGAGGACAAAGTAATTTCGAAAGAGGAACAGAGGAACAAGAGGATTTGTAGGACAGATCTATTTTTGGTCCTCCCATAAGTAAAGAGAATCCGAGCTTATTACAGTTATAGTGATTTTATAATCCTTCAAGCCGAAAAAAATGATTTTTTAGTTGACAAACGCTTGGGACAATCCTCTGCAAAGGATTAATCAGTAGCTTTGGCTATGCCCGTATTGAATTCGTTAATAAATGCTTCAAAATGCCATCCTCAGAATCTTTTAACATAAATTTTGCACAATTTTCTTGACTCCCAAACTGAGACAATTTTTCCCTGGGGAATATTTAAACTAGTATAATTCATGTGCCTACAAACCTCAACACTTTTTAATTTAATCTTGTCCCCACAACATTTTCTCCCACCACTTCTCTTAATGACCGCGCGGGCGCACAGTTTGATTGCGGCCTCTCATCGAGTGTTAAATTATGCACACGTTCGCTCGTCCGTTCCAAGAAGGCGAAATGCGTCCGCAATGTTGACAACTACGACCGGATATGAGTATGATAATCTTATGCAGATTTCCAACTCCCCCACCCCACCCTAACCCAAAAGCAATGGTCATCACTGCAATTGAATGGCTCCACCATATTTGGGTCTATGGGAAACATAACTTAAAGCTAAATTACTTATGTGGGAGTCTTGATTAATAAAATGAAACTTTCCCCCCTCACAATTCAGGTGTCTGGCCCAAAGTGCTTCATTTCTTCAATTCCATTTTACAATCTATCCAATTTATCAAATACAGTTTTGGGACTCAAATATTTGCTGGACGGTGCACTTCTGTATGGATCTGGGGGTAGGCGACGCTTACGTCGCTTCTTAGCCTCTTTGGCCAGACTCACATACTTTTGCTTTTGATGCGAGTTCTTGCAATTCCACAAATCCTTGGCCACACGCTGAAGTAGTATCAAATCCTTCAGACTAAGTCGAATTGGTGGTGTTTTACCCTGTTGCTGGGCCAGCGATAGCTGGAGTTGCCAGTTGGCATCGTATACTTCCTGAACAAAATTCTGAAATGCGGATGTTTCGGCTTTGAGCAAATCTTGACGATGCGATTCATGTACCAAAGTGCTGGGTGAGAATAGAACATGTCGACTTGGATGGTTAGCACGAACACGAGGTGGAGCTAATGTTGCAGATTTAAATTGATGATACGATGAGAGATGTGGTGGCTTGAATTGCGTTAGATGACGATTAATATCGGCGGCTGGTGGTGTTGTTGATGATGATGAGGGTGTTGGTGGTCTTGATGGCGCCAGAGTGTCCCATATTCTGGTAAATGCATCCCAAATGCTGTCCATTTCGAACGAAAACAATTGACTTCACAGCGCCTACTAATTTGGACACCCCCTCCCCAAAACGAGCCTTGGGCCAGACTATTTGTGAAAATATGTGAAATCATTTGCATTGACCTTCCTGTCAAGAGATTTGCAGCTTAGTTTTAAACAGAGCATTGATTTGGCTAAAGGAAAACGTCTTCTCTATTTTCATTAAACAAAAACCAAAATAGTTATTTTTTCATCTTCTATAAAAATGGCCGATGATGATGATGTCCAGTTTGATACCGTTGATTCGGGTGCCTCCAAGACGTATCCCATGCAATGCTCAGCGCTACGCAAGAATGGTTATGTGATGCTCAAGGGACGTCCATGCAAAATTGTCGACATGTCCACCTCGAAGACTGGTAAACATGGCCATGCCAAGGTCCATTTGGTGGGCATTGATATATTCACCCAGAAGAAATATGAGGATATATGTCCGTCCACACACAACATGGATGTGCCGCATGTCAAGCGTGAGGATTATCAATTGACCGATATAAGCGATGATGGATTTGTTACTCTAATGTCTGATAATGGTGATATACGTGAGGATCTCAAGGTGCCCGAGGGTGATCTGGGAGGAAGCTTGCGTTGTGACTTCAATGAGGGTAAAGATCTGTTGTGTACCGTTCTGGGTGCTTGTGGCGAGGAGTGTGTTATTGCCATGAAAGCTAATTCTGGATTGGATAAGTAATCACAAAGATGCGGGAGATTTGGATATGAAGCAGCAGTCACATAAAATGCATTAAAGCAATGAGTATATATGATCGATTGATGGTTTGTGGGGGGGAAGGGGTCATTTAGAGTTCGTAGTTGAAGGCAGAACCAAGGCATATTGAGGTCAAACAAATTTCAAGCTAAACCCACTATTTTCCATCGGAGCTCTATTGAGAATTGCGTAGCCATTTTCATATTTCAAAGTGTTTGCTGAAGAAGTTTTCTTGCATATCCTTTTTATACTCTGTACCATAGGTACATAGAGTATTATAAGTTTGTGCAAAAGTATGTAACATCGAGAAGGAAGCATATCCGCCCCATAAAGTATATATGTATATATTCCTGTCTGTCAGTATGAACGCACAGATCTCATAGATGCGAAGAGATAGAGGTTTGACATGTATGGGACATATGCTTCTTATGTCTGCAGGCAGATCAAGTTTATTTTCAATTTTGGCCACGCCCCCTGCCGCCCCCGCAATTTAGAAAAAACGTAATATCTCCCACAGTTTTAATGATAGGTGGGTTGTTCCTTCTGGATATATTTAGTAAAAAGGATAACTTATCGATTAGCCAAAGGAATGGTGCAGATTGGATGAACGCTTGTCGAGTTATGATCAAAAGACTGTTCGCTGCAGCAGCGCAGTAGCAGCGCTGTTTTAGCTGCTACTGCAGCATCAAATGAGCGTATAATTTCGTTCTTTCTTGTTATTTATTGGAAAACTGTGTCTCTTTTTGAAACAGAACCCAAAAGGATTGAAAACCTAAATGGCATACAAGTTCCACTTCTCTACTAAACTTCAAATAAATACTAATTCTGTGGCAACAGCATTTTAAACACCTTCCCTTCCTGTTAGAAATCACTTGAAATGTATTTCAAACTTCATCAAATTGATCATTAATCTTCATTTTCAGATTTCAGTGATAATTTTTTGGTAAATGCCTCTATAAACATTTCCAATTCCTCATTTACATAATCTGTTCAATCATTTTTCATAACCAAATTCCATTTACGCCCCGATCAAATTAATTAGATATCATTCGAGAGGTCTCTAGGGCAAGTCAAGGTTAATTATGGGTATAAATCACAAAACGTTTTCAGGGGTAGGGCCAAACCAGAGGTCAATTTGTGTTACCTACTTTTGTGTCAGTTCGTTGACCGATTAAGCCTCCTCAATCAACTGTACAATTAAACTGTATTTGCTAAAAGCCAACAGTTTTTAATTTCTTTAAACGTCGCTTTCCATTTGCATTTTCATTAATTTTTTTTCTTAGTCTACCAGCTGCTGTTGCCGCTGCTGCTCCTGCTCCTCACCCACTTCTCGGCATTATTTGGAATTGACAGCAGTCGGTATTTTTTTTCTCTGCTTCCTTGTTTGCCAATTGCATTTTCAATTGACTTCGACTTGGCGCATTTGCATGGCCCAAAGAAAGAGAAGATAGATAGACAGGCACTCACTCACTCACTCACTCACTCGGTTTCTTCATTCATTCATTCATTTACTCATTCAAATTTTGTAACTGTTTTGTCTGCCAATTTGACATTTCTGTCAAATCTCCTTTCCCCTTCTCTTTGTGGGTGTGTGTGGTGTATATGGCCCCCAGCTAGTTTTCATGTGCGTGGTTGGTTGTCTCCCACCTCCTCCTCCTCCTTCACCCCCCAGTTCGGCTCATTCAGTTGTCGCTGCAATTTAAAATGTTGTCATGTCTGGTAAACAAATGCAATAAATTTGCTAATACAATTTAATATGACATGCCCAAAAGGATTAGTAGCCACTCCCTGGGAGCTGGGCATGATGTCAGAACTTCAAGTTACCAAACAAATTCAATTAGTTGCCGAATTCGAAATCACATTTAGAAAAATAACAGAGAAAAAGGAAACAGTACCAGAAAAACAACTTTGATATGCTGACAGCTCACTGCTGATGAGGGCGGAACATACACGTAATGTTTGTTGTTGGAGTGTGCGAGGCGGTCTGGTGGCGGGACGTGAGGGGTTTTGCTTCAAAAACAACCCGCATGAATTTCAGTCTTGATATTTTCGGTTCTCTCTTATAGAACGTACGAATGTGTCATATAAAAGTTTTTGTTTTTATTATGTGTTTGATAAAGCGAGAGGAATTTTAAGAAACAATTAATCATAAATGATTAACAATCATGTGTTGTTATATGAAAGTAAACTAGTTTGGAACCAGCCAGGCTTTTGGGTAAATAACTTTTCCAATGGCCTTTTATTTACAAAGATCCTTTAATCCAAATTCAGTTTCAGTTAAGTTTCTCTCCAACTAGCTACAGTCAACAAATTGGAAATGGAACTTCGGTTCGGTTCGGTTCAATGTTTCAAAGCAGTTCTAAACCGGTGACTAGGCTTATTCAAAATGAATCACTGACTTTATATATGCAATAAAATTGCTTAGATTTTAGATTTGTACGGACTTAAGGGACGCAAATGTGGAAATGTGTGTTTATTTCAGGGATGCAAACCGGTTCTGAGCTGAACCGGTTTTGAACCGAACCGAACCGCTTATTCCCGCTGGTAAACCGAACCGCAAACCGAACCGGCTTCCTTTCAGAATTTCTGAACCGAACCGAAAACCACAAATAAAAACGGTTCGGTTCGGTTCAGCTCGCTGACGAGTTTTAACGGGAATTGCTTTCCTCTAGCCAATGATTTTGATTATTTTTGAAAACAGTTTGCTGCGCATTTTAAGAATCAGTGCCTCAAAACCCACCAGATAGCAAATTTAGTCGTCAGACATAATTTGTAAAGAAGTTCTAGGTTCGGAACAGGTTCGGGTTCAGCTTTTATTATTAATGAGGTTCGGTTCTAGGTTCAGTTTAAGGTTCGGCTCACAGTAAAATAAGAGTCGGAACCGGTTCGGTTCAAAACCGGTTTGCTGCTGTGAGCAACTGTCCGATGTGTCTCTTGTATGCACCGCGATATGCTGTGCTTGCGAATATCCGCCTCATGAGACATGATTTTTAGATTGCGCAGTGGATTTCGACGAACTCGATCTTTTACGGCTTTGTTGGCTTGTGGAGTTTGCACATTGCGCAGACGACCGGCTGGCTTTTGAGTGTGTACAAAAGGCGCACCCTAAGTTTTATTAAATCAGTACTGACATCAAACATGAGTTGGATTTATTTGCATTTCTCAGGGTAAATTCAGCACTGATAAATTGAGTACTAAGGGGAGGACTGGCGGTTGCTCATCAACTTTCCAGAAAATTCTCGATACATTTTGCATCGGCGATTGCATTACCAGATTTCTGCCACTGCTGCTGCCGTTTTCCTTCTCTTCTTAACCAAAACACTGGCCCATTTAAATGCTAGTAGTTTCATTTACATTGACTTGGTAATGAAATTTCAAACGACATATTTCGTCAGACCTTACAAACACATAAAATTCATATGCTAATTGCGTGCCAAGAGCATGGACACACACCAAATGGAACGACCCTGAAGAGGGACAACAGCAACAACAACAACAAACAAATACTTATTATTGAATATGAGCTAAGAAGCAGATAAAGTGATGGGGGGGCAGGGATGGGGGAGACTCGTAAATCAAATTGCAGCATTTTAAAGACGAGTCTTTCTAACTTAAACAACTCCACGCTCCACTGACAATTTACAAGGGGAACGCTTTTTAATTGCGTGCTTTTGGTGGGGAGGGGGGAGGGGGGTTGGCACGCGGAGGCGTGCGTGTGAGTGCTCAATGAGCTCAATGGGAAGAGAGACCCCAGGCAGTCCAGCGGGCATAAATATAATAATGAAAATAAAAAAAATAAAACCTGAAACAGTAAACAAAGTTGCGACAGTTAAACGGAAAGTGCAGTGGCTAGCAAGCCGGCGGGGGGTGGCGGCAGGGGGAAAAAGAGAGCGCCACAAGTGACCATTAAACGCAATTGAAGCGCCGTGGCGACGAGGGGGCAAGTCTGTCGGCGCATTCAGTTGAAGTCTCCATTAAATTACTTGCGTGGGTTTTAACAGCCACAAATGGCTGGCAGGGGAGGGGAAGAAGGCTGAGGTTAAAGGCTGATGAGATGTGAAACTTGCAGAAATTTGCATCCTTCCATAGACATTTTCCCCAGATTTTTTCTTTTGACCAACTTGGTTTGCTTGTGTGTGTGTGTGTGTGTGTGTGTGTGTGTGTAGTGCAGGTTCCATGGGAAGCAGGAAAAGTGCAGTTTTTTCCTACTCACATTGTTGTTAAGAAATTGTTTTCTTTACTCAAAGTTTTTTTTTTTTTTCATTATTATTTAGTTGTTATAAACTGGTTATGAAAAATTGAGACATAACTGTTGTTAAAATCCATTAACATTTTCCTTGGGAATTATGCCAGTTGGCGAATGGTTGGGGCGGGGCACTCGGAGACGAATGCAGGGCAACCCCACAGAGGCTTCCTTAAACAAACACACACACACACGCACGCACCAAAGGGGAACAACAAACGCTTCATTATAACAACTATCGTTGCATAAAATTGAATTGTGTGTAAATAATAATATGAGAAATACAGCGAAGGTTAATTTCCAAGTATCTATGGGTGAAATTGTAAACCAGAATCATGAATCTAAAATCTCTTCTTACCAGCGTGACCCATTAAACAACCTGCTCAAAATTAAACCATAAAACATTTATCAACCTGCCTGCCTCACTTGCCACACTTGTTCGCTCCACTTCACGCACCTTCACTGATAATAATACCTTCCCGAACCCCAAATCACATAATAAACATCAACTTTCCAATGACCCCATTTTACACCCGTGACCGACCCAAACAACTCTCAAGTCTGAACCTCAGTGCCAGGCCAGCTTATTTATCTGCTGCGAAAACTCCGCATGCACACACAAGCTTCAAGTGTAACCCATTAAAATGGGCAACTCCCATATCCAGAGGGTGGAGACCAAACCGCATAAATCTTTTTAATTACCGCACACGCAACTTTGGTCGTATTGCTTTAATTTTTTTTTGTTTTCGGCAAAAGTCATGAAAAGCCAAAAAAAAAGGTAACAATTAATTACAAAAACACGCGGCGGTGCAAATTAATTTGATATGTTTATCTTGCACAAAAAATAAGACGACGTTACATCATTAGCACTTGCCGAGAGATCTGAATGAAAAGTTGAAAGATGTGATAAATAAATCATCAAGACCTAACGGTGACAAAAGAAGATGCCAATTAAGAAGTGCAGAGCAAGCAAGAAAGATGAAGATTAGAGGGAAATTTCCCATTAGAAAGAAGAAATCTTGGTTGGTTTTGCTGCGCTAAGACAACAAAATTGGTATAACTTTTCCTCACATATTCCACAATTCCTTTTTGAATTTCTTTTTTTAATGAAGATCAGAAGCTGCTTATTAGAAGCCAAGACAAAGCCAAGAAAGAATAAATGATTGATTTTGTAAAAGGTTTTCAGAAGAGGTTATGTTTTCCGAATAGAAATCGACTTTCTTAGACTGATTTCAGTTTGGATTGCTATTCCAAAAGTAAGCAGAGAATATTGAGTTTGTGCCAAAGCTTATATCTTCTGAATCAGCAAAAACTGCCGAGTCGATATAGCCCAAGTCCATCGGCCTGTCTGTCCGCATTACCGAAAAAATCTTAGAGATGCTAAGAGATATAGGCTTGCCATGCATGGGACATATACTTCTCATACTTGCAGGTTAAACAAGTTTATTTTCTATTTTGAAAATACTTGATTCCCTTGATTCTTGCTAAATATTGCAAAATTGTAAAATGATCTTCATTGAAACAATCTTCAAACTCTTCTGAAATGTTCACTACTTCTCTTCGCAAATCAAAGTTGGATTCAGCTACTTAAGCTAAACGACTTATCAAAATGTTGTCATACTGATCCTTTTAAATTATCATCGAAAAACCAAAACATTCAGGTTTACCACAGTAATTTTTACACTAAAAACCGGCCGGATCGGATAGCTGCCATAGAAACGATCGGTCGAAAAACTAGTTCTACTGAGAATAACTTTTTGTTTTCAATGCAAACGTTCCCAAACTCCGTATTTACTAGTTTATAATGCTTCTCCATAATTCTGCCAAGTTTGGTTGAAATCGGACATCTATATAGTCTATCTATATAGCTGCCATAGAAAAGTAAGGTTAGAAAAAGAGCCTTAGTAAGAAAATCTTTTTTGTTTTCAATGTAAGCCTCTTTAAAATTGGCATATATTTATTTTATAAGCTTTCATACAATTCGTCAAAGTTTTGTCAAAATCGGATGACTATAGGTTATAGCTGCCATGGGAATGATGGTTCGAGAAACTAGTTTTAAAGAGAAAAACTTTTTTGTTTTCAAAGAAATCGCCACAAAACTTTTTATTTTTTAGTTTGCTATGCTTTCCCATGATTCTATTAAGTTACGTCGAATTCGGACATCTATATAGTATAGCTGTCATACAAAAGTAGGGTCAGAAAAGTAGTCTTAGTGAGAAAAACTTGTTTGTTTTTTAACCGAAGTTAACTTTCCCCCATTTTTACCCTTGCTCTTCTTACTAACAAGACTTCAAAGTCTCGCATTTGGTACCGAATTTAACATAAATATTCATTTTCTGCTTTAATTCATTATCTATTTCCAACAAATTTCCAAAAGAAAAATCCACACATTATACGAACATCCCTTTCCAAATAATTGTCGATTCATTCCTAGATAACTGATAGCAGAAAAGAAGTTGTGTATGTAAACTCACTTATTTTAATTAATAGTGGCTTTACGCACTCTCTAATCTCTACATTATGCCCAGCACTAATCCTAGAACAGCTTTCTTTGCCACACTTTTATTTAATTTAAAAAATTTAACCAAAAAAAACACACACAATTACTCATTCCATTTGTCAAATGGGAAAGCTGATTCGGAAGTCGCGGGGCCAAGTGAAATTCTCTCTGTGTTACACTCCATCAAATTCTGTGTTCGCACATTTGACTTACTTTCCTCTTTGCCAATTTGTTGCTGCTTCTAACGGCCGCCTGGTCATTCCATTTACATCTCTACATCTCCTCCACCTGCCCTGCCCCCACTCCTTTAGCTCATTTTCACCTGTTGCTATATACCGGCTGTCAGCGTGGCCTCGCAATTTTCACCCATCAGCCCAAAAAGTCTTGACAAATTAATAAAAACAAGTTGTCAAGTGACTTTGGAGGAACCTGCGGGGTATTGGCGATCTTTTTTAGTTGCAAATTGCATTCTTAATGGAGACTGCCAGGCCTGGGGCTGGCGGAGCATTTTTTTGTATTTTTTTTTTATCTTCTTATTTTGGTGCAGTGCTATGCAAATGACTTGGGCAGTTTCAATTTGTGTGCCGTTAACGAAAATGACTAAAAAATACGAAAACTATTTGCAGAGTCGGTTGTGGGAATGAGAAAAGCAGCAGCAGCTTGGGGAATTTTTAGTTTTATGGCCAAATTGTCAAGAACTATTTTCTCTCACTCACTCAAACTCAACTGTTTCGAAAATGTCCACATATTTCGGCTTGATCCAAAAATGAAGTAATTAAAGCCTGCACCCAGCCGTCATTATTTCACCTTTTAACAAATGAAGTTCTAATTGAATGATGAGGGCGGCAACGGTTTTATTACTATTATTTACCTTATGACCGTTAGATAAACATCAACTGCTTGCATTTGCTTTCAAGTGTAAATAACGGTAAAAATCGTATCCATGACACACTCCCTCCATCTGCTGCAACAACTAAAACAACAACAAAATAGCTGACTAATGCTTAGAGCACCACGCCCAACGCCACACGCCGACATATTAAAGCGTGTAATTAGTTTTGTATAGAAAAAATCAACCTAGAAGATGGAGCTTGTGCTGTTTCTTGCTGATGTTGTTGTTGTTGTTGGTTGATTGACTGACATCCCAGACAGACAGACAGACATACTACATGCTGTCTGCATACAGCCAGAAAGAGAGATAGAGACAGAGGTCAAGTGCATGGCCTAGGCCACACCCACAACCAGTTCTTGTTATTGTTTAAGCATTGTCATAGCGATATTCTTCAAGTGCATGGACAAAGTTTTACCATTTCCCTGACGACTGCTGCTGCTGCTGCATGCAAAGCCAAAATCAATAACAATTAGTTTATGCAAAGTATTTTTAAGTAGAAATTTCATGCGAGGAAGGAAGACTTGTCAGGAAACTAGACAAGGATGACATTGACTTTGGTAAATTGGATTTTCTTTGTAGAGAAATTTTTAATGAAACCAGTCAAGTTGGGTTTGTAGAATTTTTTTTGAAATTAAGTTGTAAGAACAATTGACTTGGATATTTGGTCGATGATGGATAGCGGACTTAGCTAGCATAACTCACTTATTGAACGCTTTGTTGATGTAGCTTTTGTAAGTTGGGAAAAAGTATCTCCTTACTCTTGTGCCAAGTGTACAAACATGTTTTCTTACATATTATCATGTCTCATTGTCCCACGAACCGATCCCTGAATGGAAAAACTTCCGCACCCGAACCAGTTACTTTTTGTGGGCATTTAGGTTCGGTCCAGAATTCTGTTATTTTTTTTTTTCAAAGAGCTTGTATACTTAATATTTAAAATTTGTCTTGGATGCCTTTTTGGAAGTAATACCTGTAATAGAACTTATCAAAGGTGTCTTGGATTTCTTATCCAACCAATTTCTAGCCTAAAACCAATACTCGCTTTTCCGGGAATATCGTTTGGTAGGCTTAAAATTTAGTTTTGAAAATGAATTAAACATTAAATAATGGTAAATATTGAGTAGCAAAAAATGAAACCGTGTTTGATGAGTTTAAGTATTAAATTAGACACAAACCTTACTGATTATTTATACACAAACCATTGAACCATGGCAGTAAACCGGTTCGGACTCAGTTCTAATGAAAGTTTACTTGTTATTGTACTAATGATTAACTTAAACTAAGCTAAAATCTTAAATAATGAAAATATCAGAACCACGGTTCGAATCTTTAACTGTGTTCAGTGTAATGCTGAACTCACCTTGTTGAGAAAGATTTTACACACTTTAATACATACTTCGAGAAGTACAGAGAGTATATTTTAGTCGGGCTTGATCTACTTTCTTACTTTTTTTAATATATATATGTATAGTTCTCCGATCTGAAAGGTCTATGCGATTTATTACAAAGCATTTGCGCTGGGACTTGTGTTTCAAACCCCTTTGTAAGATACATGAAAGCGAATAATGCTTGAGTCAGGGCTGTAATCCTTTAAATTACATTCAGATCTTCAGATCTTTAGCTCTGACTAGGATTTTTATATAATTGTTTTAGGCTGACAATCTTAAGACATTCCAGGCGGTCAGATAACAAATAAATCTCAAGATTGTTAAATGTGAAATTTTGTTTGAGCCGAACCGAAATCTTGAGTAGAAAAAAAAGTAGAAAAACCCCATTTTGCTGTAGCATTTGGTTCGATTTAAGGTTCGGTTCATACTGACCAAAATAGGCTTGAACCGGTTTGGCTGAAATTACAATGTAGCAGTTTTACGATAATAGACCGTAGACGCAGTTGTCTTTCTTATCTCAGCCTCTTCAATAAAGTGTTTAAATCTCAATTGTCCGACAATCGATAGCATACTTTGACTCGCTTGCCCCAAGGACATTTCCCCCCCATAGACGAAATCCAGTGACAAACATTGAGTGAGTCATTGCTGCCTTATGTAAAAGAGCTGATGACAAAAGCATATTCATAAAATGCCTTTCTTCCATATTTTAAAGCGCACTTAAGTCATTTTTTTTATATTGCCAATTTTCGACAAGCCATAAAAATCTATTTTCGTCATATTCCCGTTTCTTATTTTAGTGCCACCCGCCTCCAAGGCGCCAGGCGATTATGCGTGTGTGGGTGTCTTACTTCCAAATTACATGATATAAATTTCATTTCTTGAATATGTACATTTCACATTCGTTTGTCATGGCGGAGGCGGCCAACTGCACTGACGACTGGCCGCTGTCCAGTGACAGTAGCTATCGTCGGACTAACCGTCCGCCTCCTTCCACACAACTCCAACTCCTCTTCCGACCGCGGCTGCTGCTGGTGCTGCTTTTCATTGCATGCTTTGGCAGCTGCTTCTGTTTTTTTGTTTTTTTTCCCAATGACGACGACAAGTGAATGTTGGTTGCTTGGTTGTTAGAGTAGGAGTAGACACCCGCATTGATTTTGACTTCATCCATCCTCCTGCCACCTACCCAAATTTTCAGTGGTGGACTCTCTCTCTCAGCTTTTGAGACTTTAATGAGTTGATTTCTGTCTCGTTTCTCGTTGCTGTTGCAGTTATTTGAAAATTGCAGTCTCGCGGGCCAAGGTGAAAAGTCTGATGTCTACTTGGGGAGGTTAGGTTAATGTTAATGACGCTTTTAAGCGACATGACGTGTTGAGGCAGCTGCTGCTGTTGCAACAAGTAATTTTAATTAATTAAACCGACTGCTGGAATCGGGGCTGAAATTAACAGGAAGCGCCATCTATTTAAGATGAGAAAATGGGAAAAAAGAAGTGCAGTGAAATTAAACAGAAAACGAATTCATCGAATTCTAAAAGAGGCTGGAAAAATAACAATCAGGTCTTCATTAGAGTATTCCATGCTTGAATTGAAAAGCCTCCCTCGCAACATGCCAAACGTTTTGTGTGATTTATGAATGTTTAATTACCCTTACAAAACTCACCAAAAAAAAAAAGAAAGAAAAAAATTAACAATGCAAATTGCGAACGGGGAAAATCAAACGTCAAACGATGAATAAAGACAGGCGCCGGTCATTGAACGATCCGACATGCCACTTGCTAAGGAAAACGCCACAGCAAAGTATTGTTTTTATTTTTTTGTTTTTCAAACATTTTCTACACATTGTGGTTAATAATAATAATGTGTTAAATTTTCGCTTAAAGCATTTGGAATATTTATGGGTGCTGACACGCCCTCGCGGCTCTCATTTATACATACAAAGCCAGACACAAGTGTTTGCTAATTAAAATTCAACGTTTATATTTACGACTTTTGTTCAACTAATTTTTAGAGGGGGGGGGCCAACTACAACAATTACAACCAAAATAACAGACGGTGACTATTTTTTGTGTTTGTTGGTTTTATAAACTTGGCTTAGGCACGCGATGGCCGCGAATTTTACGTTTGCATGTTAGAAGACCATAACAAGAGAGTGTTTTTATTATTTTCTTGAGGGGTGGGAATTGAAAAGGACATGCACATATGTTCCAAAGCCAGCCTTTTCACAAACGATATTTCAGCATAACAGATTTGAAACTGTCATCAACTGAAAAAAACTACCAAATGTTATGTAAAGTCCTGACTCATAAGCCTACATCTTGGCCAGCACCCTAGATCTGAGCAACTTGTCAAGTGGGACACACACACACAATTAAAAAGGCATCAACACACCAAACAAGTTTACCTTTTGCTCTCCTCGTCTTGAAATTGAGCTACTTGTTGGAATGTTATGTGTCCCGTCAGCGGCGTGTTCCTGGCATCTGGAAAATGTACATTAATTGTGCAATTGGCAAACAACTCTGCCATTGTCACAGTTTGGACTTTTACTTTAATACTACTACTACTACTACTCGTCGTGGTGGCAGTCATAGTAGTAGAAACCTCAACATTAGCCAGGCAATGTTTCCTGTGCTTTTTCTCATTGTGGGACAACATGGAATTGGTTTTTGCTTTTAATGATTAATTGACTTTTGCACCCAAAACACGTTCGATCTTTGTATATTTGTTTCTTTCTTTTCTTATTAGTATCTCATATATCCCCATCCTCTTCTCCTCTTGTTGTTCATTTGGAAAATTGCTCTTTTAATTTCCACCGACATTTCTGCATGAGCGTGAGCGTGTTGGCTTTTCAAATATGTATTTTTATTCGTGTGATTTGGGGCGGCTAGAGATGGGAATTGGGTTCGTGAGAGATTTGATGAGACGGTTAGTAGAGAGTTTTATACCTCGGTGCTGTACAACAACAATTGTGCCGATAGGGCGCAGGCTGTAGGGAACCACTGAGTGCAATCAAATCGAACCGTTTATCTGTTGCGCTCTTAAAATCGGCTTATCAGTTCCCAATAAACGATGCCAATCAAAACAAAAATTTGTTTTCTGAATAAGAATTTTTTTAATAAAAACAAAATAATTTTTTTTTTTTTTTTGGAGTAGAAATAAAAAAATTCGAATGTTGTCGAATGAATAAAAAAATTTTTTTTAATAAAATAAAATTTTTTTTAATAGAAATAAAAAATTTTAATAATTTTTTTAGTTCTAATTAAATTAAAAAAATTTTTTTTTAACAAAAATAAAAGTTTTTTAATAAAAATATATTTATAAATTTTTTTTTTTTATTGTTCCAAATATCGGAAACCCCATATCAAAATTATCAATATCAATATTAGATATATGGAGTCTAAAAACATCGATAGTATATATATTTTACTGGATTTTCTGAGCTATCTGACATATAATCGCGGTCGTGCTCAGCTAACCCAGCACGAAAAATCACGAGATTTTGCATGCCCAACAAAGAACACATCCTTCTCCATTGCCTAGAGCAGCGAACCAACCCCTTTCATATATCATAATTTTCTTTTTAAGTGAAATCAATCCACAAACTCCCATCTCCAATACCAAGATGTCCATTGTGTATGACGTTTATTATAGAGTTGGGGAGTCATATGGGTATGTGTGTGGCTTTTACCTTGTTTCGTGTGATTAATTTATTGTTCAATACAATTGCGTATGAATTATTGAGATAGTGTCAGAAAATGACATGCAACGGCCGCCGACGTAGCCTCAGGTGCCTCACCAACCAAACCAAACCGACCAACCAACCAATAGCAAACCAACTCCTTAGATCTCATTGTGTGATCCCCAGGTCTGTGGGAAAAGCAACGCAACTGGTACCTCTCCATTGACTTTTGTACGTGCCCACCAAAAAATAAAATGCATAAATGTGTTGTATCTAGCAGATACTCGAACTACTTCGCATTGTATGCATGCATAACTCACTCAGCACTTTCACAATGAAAACATGGCTAAAAGACATTGGGCCGGTCAAAGTGAAAATCAATGCCAATGGAGGCGGCACTACCCGAAATATGTATTATAATCATGAAGGTTAAGTTTTCCCTCAAATTGGCATGAGAATGGTGCGAAAGTTGGGAGGGGGTTTTTTTTTTTTTGATTTGAAAGTGAGATGCGAATTGAGAAATGTTCTTATGCAACGTAAAAATATTCTTATCCAGCATTTTACTGTATTCGCTCTCATAACTCTACCGTTTAAGTAATTCAATCTTTTGCTCAAATGCGGAACCTGAAATTCTGTCAGGTGTGTCCAAAAAAAAAAAAACAACAACCAACTATTTGGATGCCTGAATAACAACAAAAGTCTCTCATTTGACTGACACACTAAACGTCGCGTCGTTCACAGAACTTGATAAAAAACAGAATTTCATTTCAAATGTGGGGCTACACCTCTTCCTTTCTCTACCCTGGGAACATGCCACTTGGATATGAACAGTTGAAAATTATTAAATTTCACAGGAAATACGCAAATGAAAGTGAAAAAGAAGTTAAAGTTGTCGATTTCGGCCCACTTGCTGTTTTTGTTGGATTTGTTGTTGTTGTTGTTATTGTTGAAGAAGAAAAATGCATTCGAAATGCAATAGAAAGTGAAATGCGTTGGCAAAACAAAAACCAAGCACTCCACCAAATGAGCCACCAAAAGATGCTGAAGATATGGGGACGACGACGACTACGACGACCAAGTTTTAACCAGACAACGACATTGTTAGCGCCCTCTCCCCCCCCATCGTCTGCTCATATGACCTTGTTACTTTTTGTGCATTGAAAAAATTGCAAATTCTGCCCAAACGTCGAACATGGGTGCACCTCCATCCTTGGCTCAAACCAACCCGATTGCCATCACACACAGCGAAATACTTGAGATTCACTTTTCAAACAGGCAGGCAGCAAACGAAAGTCAAATACAATAAAAACAATGCCACAACAACAACTCATAGATAAAATATCTTTTTAACTATGACGCGACTTTGACTTCTCAATGGGTAAAAATAACAACAATGACGCTTGACTACTGGAAAGTGAGTAGGAAAAGAAAAACTCGTTGAAAAACTGTCGTCGAAGATGTGTGGGCTGCAACCAACCAGCAAACGAAATGCCACAGATTCGTTTTTGATAAAATTGCTCAGGCGACAAGTTGAGAAAGAAAAAGTGACTCAGACCAGACAGTAGCTTCACTGCCCGCCCCTCTCCACTCCTGCGCCCAAGGCAAAATGATAAATCTTGGCTAAACCGTGGGGATGTGTGGAATTTTCTTTAGAAAATCAATGTAAAGGTGCGAAAAAAGAAATGCATGTGCACCCAAGACCGATAGAGAGAGAGAGAGATGGGGCCACTTCAATGAAAAGTGCGTACGAGATGGCTAGATGGTCGGCGAGACGTAGCTGGTTCATAATTGGGCCACGACAAATGCTTTGGCCAGGTAATTGATATGTTTACAGCTTTATTTTTGCTACATTTGATTCAATTAAAATCATATCAAGCTGTGACCACATAAACAAACGTACAAAGACATCAGGCAATTAGAGTTTCGATTTGTTTTTAGTTTCGTTTGACTTTCGATTTCGATACAAAAGGTGCGTGTAAAGTGATTGGCGGATACTGTTAATATAAGTGAATGTGGATCGTTTGGATTTGATTTAATTTGATGAATTTTTGAATTAACATTAACTGTAGTTCAAGATAGTGAAGTAAGTGTTTTTTTTACAGTCAATCCATTTGTTTAATAAAATAAACACCAAATAGCGAGTTAATGTAACTAATATCGCTTTACTTTTCCAACAACCAAACTTTGCACAAAGTCTTCTGGTACAAATACGCTTCATATATGTCCGAACCGGCCGGATCGGATGACTATAACATATAGCTGCCTTAGGAACGATCGGTCGAAAAACTAGTTCTAGTGAGAAAAACTATTTTGTTTTTAATGCAAACGCCTTCAAACTCCGTATTTACTAGTTTTCTATGCTTCTCCATGATTCTGCCAAGTTTGGTCGAAATCGGACATCTATATAGTATAGCTGCCATAGAAAAGTAAGGCTAGAAAAATAGTCTTAGTGAGAAAAACTTTTTGGTTTTCAATGTGAACCCCTTTAAAATTGGCACATATTTATTTTCTAAGCTTTCACACAATTCTTCCTAGTTTTGTCAAAATCGGATGACTATAGGTTATAGCTGCCATATGAATGAACGGTCGAGAAACTAGTTTTAAAGAGAAAAACTTTTTTGTTTTCAAAGAAAACGCCTCCAAACTTTATATTTCTTAGTTTTGTATGCTTTTCCATGGTTCTACTAAGTTTGGTCGAAATCGGACATCTGTAGAGTATAGCTGTCATACAAAAGTAGAGTCAGAAAAGTAGTCTTATTGAAAAAAACTTGATTGTTTTCAGTGGATATGTCGTTCAAATTAGTTAGAAAACGTGCTGCAAGGGTATACAAACTTCCTCTATTATTTCGATTGATTTCTTGTATTTACATATCAAATCGATTAAAACAATAGTTAACAATATATAGAAACTATGTAGATGGCTTTAAGATTAAGATCCGGCATATCTAAACAAAATTGGACCGAACCGAAACATAGGCTAGAAACAGGATTGGGAGCAGATATTTTCCAAAAATGATTCGACTTGGAGTTCCTTTCACAACTGATTAAGAAAAGAAGCAGAAAATTTCGAAGATACCAAACAAGTGAAAGAGTCAATCTGAGAAATGCAAAAATATATGAGCTGCTGACTTTACAAATGAGCTTTTTGGACAGCCAACTCACAGTAAAGCGATGAATTCTTCAGGCAATTCAGACGAGATCTCAGACAAGTGAAAATACAGCTGAAAGAAACTAAAACAGGGTTAAAATCTCTCAACCGTTTTTTTTTTTTTTTTTTTTTTGTGAGAAATTTGATAGCTCAAAGCCTTGATTGTGATTGGTAACACATTGGACTTACAGTTTACTGCCTTTTCATGGTGAAGGTGGGAGCTGTGTAAATTGCCATTTAACTATGTGAATGTCCCCAAGCCTTAACTAAAATAATAATAATAAAATAACACATCCATAAATCAACCAACTACGAAACGAGCATAATATGAACCATACCACATAAAAATTTGACCGAATAGTAATTAAAAACATTTTGTTTGAAAATTAAATTGAAAAAACTAAATGCCACTTTAATTTTTATTATTCCCACGCACAATATCTGCCTTTCTCATGTGTACAAAATGTTGTATGACAAATGATTTTTTTTCTCTTTTTTATTTTTCCAAATTGGAAATTGAATTTCCCCCTCTCGCCTTATGGGAAAGGGACCCACTTATCGCCTAGAGACGTTGTTTGTTGTTGTTGTTTTTGTTGTCGTCGCCGGCTTTGTTGACCGCTGACGATCAACAATGGATCAGCAGCAATTGTGCCCATTTCCGACTTTGAGCAAGTTGACCGCAACAACAACACAGCCAGCTTGGTATTTTTTTTTTTTTTTTGTTGTTTTTCGGTGTTGCCAAAGTAAATCGACGTTCATTTGTTGTTCGTGCAAAATTTCGCTGGAGTTTCAGTTTTCAGCTTCGTTTCTTTACAAATTGCCCGTAAATGATATTTTCACAACTCGCATCGATTGGCCGGGCCCCCCTCCGGTCTCCTTTAGTGTTGGCCCCTTTTTCAGCCACCAGAAGTGAGCTGGAGTTCGTTGAGGTTAATGCGACCAATAAATTGTTGTTTTTGGCGATTTGTGGCTTGTTGATGTTTTATGAGCCATATTTTTTTCTGGAATCTCTATCGCTGCCGCCGCCTGCCTAACGGCAAATGACGAGAAATATTGAAATTTTTGGGGTTTTTTTTCAATTTAATCGACATTGTTAGATTTTTCATGCTTTTGTTTTGGCCGAGTGCAAGTATAATTAATGATAATGAATTGTTATGAGAGAGGGAAGCACGCCCTGGGTCAGGAAAACCGAAAAAAAATGTCGTGCTAGGTTTGGAAGCTGAGATTTATCATCCACTCGCGTTGCCAAGCGAAAGGTTGCCCAATAAAAATGTTGCTAAGCAAATGTTGCCAGGTAAAAGTTGATGTTGTTATGCAATTTGATGCTAGGCTAATAAAAGTTGGTAAACAATTTTCCATTTTCTTGTCATTTGTCAAAAATGCAACGGCAGCTGGCTCGTTTCCGCTCCATTCAATTTTCACATAATTTTTACTTATTTATTTTAACACGCATTTTGATATTTTTTTTCCCTCTTTCGTCTTCTCATCTCGCTCGTTGCGGTTTGTTGGTTAAACGGAAAGTGAGTTTTTGGTAGTCACCAAGACAAGCAGCAGCAGCAGGCAGCATCAGTCTGGGCAACGATTTTTAACTTTCGCACAATTTGCAAGGTTTTCAAATTTGATTATGTGAGTAATTGATTTAGATAATTAACTTTTAGTGATCCCATAAAAAGATTAAGACATCCGAAACAAATATGAGAGGTGGGAAATGAGTTAATAAAGCAAGGGATGAAAGTAGTTAAATGGTTCATAAATATAATATTTTTGGACAAACAGGGTTTTATTTCTCAATATAAAAATCAAGTTCACTTTCGCAATAGTCTGGTGATTTGGGGATTTTCGGGCATTTCTTTTGATTAGGAAACTGACAAGTGGGTCCCAAGGGAATTAGGATCATGACCTTAAATAGGGTTAAAAATATTTTTTTTTTTTGGGAAATGAGGACTATCTTTGTCAAGATCTTAAAAAAAGAGTTTTTGAAATTTCCATGCCCATTCTATTTCACCGAAATCTTCAATATCCAAATCATTTCTATCGGTTTAATCAGTTACAATTCGGATATTTGACATGGCGACCGTGCGTTATCCGGAAGAAAGGAAAACTGAAAAAAGGAAAGATAGAGGGAGGAAAGAAGTTAGCAAGAAAGAGCAATGGATTGAAGAAGAAATGAAGAAGTCGTCAAGTAAGGGTGATAAATTGAATGAGGCACTAAGAACGACTTTAGGATTAAGGAAGTAATGAAGGAAGCAAGATTGAATGGAACGATCGAACGAAACAAGGAGTAAGAAATAAGGAAGGAGTAAGGAAGACAAAGAAAAGAAGAAAGAAAGAGAATAGGCGGATGAAACAAGGAGGAATAATGGAAGAAAGAATATTGTACCAAGGAAGGAAGAAAGAAAATAAAAGGAAGTAAGAGAAAAAAAGGAAGTAAGAAAGTAGGAGGAAAGAAGGAAGTAAGGAAGTAGGAGGAAAAAAGGAAGGGAAAAGGAGGAAACAAGGAAGAATAGATGGAAAATTTAGGAAAGAAGGAAGGAAATGGAATAATGAAGTAAGGAGAAAGGAAGGAAATCGAATGAGGAAGGCAGGAAAAAGAAAGGAAGAGGAGGAAGAACGAGAAGAAAGGAAGAAAGGGGAGAAATATGGAGGAGAAAAAAAAACAGGAGGAAGATGGAGGAGAAAGAAAAAACAGTAGGAAAGAAGCAAGATAAGGAAGGAAGGCAGGAAGAAGAACAAGGAGGCAAGAAGTGGAAAGAGAAGGAGGAGGAAGAAGAAAGTCGAAGATGGAGAAGTAAAACGGAGAACTAATAAGGAGGAAGATCGAGAAGGCACTCCTTGTTCGCCAAAATTTTGTTAAAATAAAGTCAGTAAATCACTTCCAAAGAATTAAGTTCCCTCAAAATTTGTCACAAGTCCGTCTAATGGCAGAAGCAGTCACTGACCTATTAAACTGTCCTCGCAGCTTTTAACTATTCCCAAAAGGCATTGTGTGATTTCATTTGCCAAGAAGGGGGGGCTACGTTTTCTCTCTCTCTCTGTCGGTAATTTACAGCCTCAGCAGCTGTCATCCGCTGCCACCAACTTCCCCAACAAAACATATTGTGGGCGTGCCTTAGCTTGGGGTCTAGTCTTTAAATATAAACCCCCCCCAGCCACAAGAAACGATCGCAGAACAAATAAAAACTTGTTTAAACCACCCATACGACACATTGATCATTATGCAGATACATGTGAACTAGGTGAAGGAATTTGGACTAGGCTAGGTGGTGGGCAGGGGGAGAGGCGTCCCCCTCCCCTCCAAAACACAAAAAATGTTTATAACTTGTAGACAAATTTTACCACGCTGAAGGAAACAGCGCGGGGTCGGTCGGTGGCGGAGGTGTCTTTGCATGTTTCCAAAATTTGTCCACCCGGGCGAGATAACTTTCGTTTTTCCATTCGGACCACACTTCTCCTAATTGCTCTGGCAGAAAAAGTCTCCTTTGTGTCTTTTTGGTTGGTCGGTGGCTGTTTGGCCTTTTTGTGGAGCGCGCGCGCATTCATTGTGGGTCTCTCTTACTGCCTCTGTCCTCGATCCGTGTCCATGTTCATGTCGCCATCTGTCGCACCACCTTTTCGGCTACAGAAATATGTATTTTTTTGTTGTTGTCCTGCACTTTGGCTTGTGGTTTGGTTGTTGTTGTTGTTGTTGTTGATGTTGTGTACCCACTCCGATCGCATGTGAGAGAAGTTCAGGCAAAGGCGAAGGAATTTTTGCAATGTTTTCATTTTCAGTTGACATTCGGCTCATGTTTTAGTTTTTTTTGTTTGCTTGGATATAATACCCTACACTGATGTTTTGGGGCTGATACAAAAGAATAATAGGGTAGGTTGAACAGAGATGCGGTACCCTTGACTTTTTTACATCTGATGGCCGACTTTCCCATCAGTCTTGAACTATTTTTTCTATCTGAAACAAATTTAATCTCCCTGAGTTATCAATGTCTGCCCTTAACACCCATTTACACCGATAATCATCTTCCAATTAGATCCCAAAGTGGTGTGAAATCAGATCAACTCATTCAATCTCCTACTTCCCCTGCTGCAAAATATTGTCCAAGCAATTGCCAAACAAACAAATTAACAATTCATTGTCTTGGGCCACCTTCTCTTCTGCACCACTCGCCACTGTCTGCTCCGATTTATCTAGGTGGGCCACATATTGTGATTGTTTGGTCTGTGGTTGCCTTTGTGGTCGACCAAATGCCGCTGATCCCGCTGATCTCCCTTGAACCCAAATGGTTTCGTTTCGTTTCGTTTGATTGGCCTGCATCGTGTGTTGGTAGTAGTAGTTGTTGCTGTTGTTGTTGTTGCCTTGTACAAGTCAATATGGTTATGGTTATTGTTGTTGCCTGTCATTTGGCCATTTGCGACAAACTTCACGTGTGCCAAAAGTGACGCCAATCTCTGTGCTCCACAGAGAGGGACTCTTAAGTCCAACTCTCTTGGCAACATGTTGCCAAAGCAGTTAACAATTCATTAGGTGTTTTTGTAGTTGTTTGTGGTTGACTGTTTGCAACTTGGCTTGGCAATTTATGGCATGTTGCCTCTGGGTCTCTAGCCATCCTACAACCAATCTTGACTCAACAGTTGGTCAACTTGGCTGGAAAAGCCAAATGTGTGTGCTTGCCAGGCGAATTCTTGGAAGAATTTACTGCAGCCGTTGCTGGTTGCAGATACCAAAATGTTGATTATTTTTTTTACAATAATTAAATTATGCTGTGGAATGTTAAGAATGGTGAATGCGAAAAAGCCTATAATTTTAAGGCATTTTCGTTGTTTGTTAAACTTAAATAAAGTGTGAAACTCCGTTAAGTACTTTATTTTTTTTAATCCATAAATTCCTTACCTAGGTAGAACGGAATTTAGAATAGGCCCTTTTCATTTAAGTAGTTTTCGTTCTTTGTTGAAATTAAATTAAGTATGAAACGTTGTTGAATAGAACATTTTTTGAATCCATAACAATCGTTCTTAATTTAATAACACAATTTCTTGAATAATTCACGAATATTACTTCAGATGCCAGTCTTGTAAGCTATGCAAAACTAATATACAATTTTCGTTTTTTGTCAAACCTAAATTAAGTATGAAACGTTGATTAATACAACATTTTTTGAACCCATAAAACTAGATCTCAATTTAAGAACACAATTTCTTGAATTAAGCACGAATATTACTTCCAGTGCCATGGAATAATAGTATTCGACATGAACCAGCACAATATTTCCTCAACTAGGACCTTTTCACACCATTTCGTGGAAAAATTTTTACTTATAATTCCGAACTAGTTTTAACACATTGCCGTAGGAAAAGAGAATTTGATAATTGAATCAGCTCATTTCAATGTCAAAGCGTACTGTCCTTTAATTCCAAATTAAGAACGATTTTACCTCGATTCTGAGTAAAACAAGTTAAGACCGAACTCACTATATTAAAAAGAATTTGTAGTTAGATTATTCGTTTCACTGTTTTACTGAGATTATTTATAAAATACCATTTTTATGCTATTTGGGTGCCCAGTGTTAACTTTTTGTAACATCTTAGGCGTGATAAACAAGAAAACGACAAAAATGCTCAGTAAGGTTTGCCATTTTAACATCAATACATACTAAAAACACTTGCACAACTTTACTATAACCTTTTTTCTCTACGAGTAACGGAAGTTCAAAATCAAAATCAAGTTTCGAGGTACTAATAAACCTACCTAAAATAAAAATTTTGTACTTGGATCAAATAGCTAACAACCAACACCGTTTATACTTGACTTAAGTCACAAACTCTTGATTTTTTCTCCAGGTGTGGTTGTTAAAAACGGTGACCTACAACAATTCACTTCAATTAAATTACTTTTGGTAAACAAAAATATCTTGCACGTTTATTTTAGCTCGATTTGATCTTATCCGCCATTGTCTTACTCATGACTCTGTTTGGTTTCACTTTGTTTTTAGCTTGATGACTACATTTTGACTCAATTTCGACTTATCTTGTGGTGTCAGATAATTGATTAATTTTGCACACTTGGTCTGATTAAGTTGGCTCTGAATTGCTGGCGGCCAACTCTATCTAATCTAGACACCACCAAAGTTCAGGCTAAACAAAATATATATGTAATCAAGTGGCCAATACAATGGCTTTCAATTAATTCTCTTGATTTGCTTTAATTTGTTTGATTGTGAGGCACAGACTAAGTTCGTGAGAATCTTATACAAATTCAGTGTTTGTTGACGTCGTCATATCCGGTTGAAGGAATTTAAAAGAGAGTCGAAATTAGAGCAAAAGAACGGAAGCAAATATTTGTGTGTAGAAAAAGATCAAAAGAAGGGAAAAGTAAAAATAAAACTTGCTCAATGTAACGCACAGTTTCAATAGAAGTTGTAAAATCTATAACTTATTTAATAACAAATAATTTTTAAATGTTGTTTTAACCGTCGCTCGAATGAAAACCGAAAGTGTGTTTTCATTTTCATTTAGCCTCAAATCTATTGTCATTTTCAGCTTCCTAACCAACAAATAAAACATGAACAAAGAGCAGAGATCCATCAACAAACTTCGCTTCCCTTCCTTTTATTATTTGTTTGTCTTTTATTTTTAGGCAACTTGACTTCATTTCTGGGTTTGTTTGTTTAGGCAAATATTTGCCTTTATCTTTTAAGCTTTTTTTCTTCTTCTTCTTCTGCTCTTTTTTGTAGTTTTTGTTGGTTTTTTGTTTGTTGTTGTTTTGTTTATTAATTGCCACTTTTGGTCTTGGGGTTTTGGGGTCTTTGCCGTCTTTTTTATGTGCCATGTGCATTCAATTTTTTCCGGGAAATGTTTCTTGTTGTTAAAAAGCTATTACCATATGTTTGCAGGTGTCTTATGTAAGACTTAAACAGATGACGAACTGTAGGGAAAATGTAAAAGTGTGCCGAAAAGTAAATCTGTAAACTGTTTTGCATAAAACTGTCATAAAAAGGAAAACTTTGAGTTCTCGTCGACAGAAAAATTATATAATTAAGCCGTAAATCACAGCGCCATCTTTATGAGTCATCAAAATATAGTTTTATTTCCCCCCTATTTAAAGCAAAAAAAAAAAATGCGAAAAATTTGCATGAGTTGAATGCAAAAATTGTTGACTTTTATGAGCAAAAGATGAAGAGAGTGAGACTAGAGGTGGGCACTTGGCGTGCTTGAAATTAATAAAAAACTCAATTCAAAAAGAAAATGTGACACTTTCAGTTGTTTAGCTAAAAAAAAACTGTAGTTTTGAGTTTGTTTTAGAACTCTGCACATTTTATATTTGGCTAAAACCACTTGTTACTCCGTTTCCTAACCAATTATTAAGCCTAAATTTATGTATTGCTTTTTAACAAGCTTTTTATGTACCGTGGTACGCCCCCCCCAACCGCCACCCCTTTCTATTCACCTCCTCCCACTCTCGATTTGTGCAGTTTCATTTCCATTATTTTTTTTTTTTGCCTCTCGCTCGTTTCATATCTCTTTAAATAAACGCTTACAGGCCAATTTAGGAGTTAGCCAAGTTACGCCCCCCTCTACCCAACTTACCACCTCAACAGACTAGCTGCCTTGTCTCAGTCTGCAATCCATTTGCATACAAATATGGCCCACAAGTGTTTTTTGCGACTAATTTCGTATGAAAATTTGATTGCCTGCGATTAGAATCGTGTTCATTGTTTTTTTTTTCCCCTCTGTGTGTTGGTTGTTGTTTACTCCCAAAAAAAAAACCACAAAATTAAGTAATACTTGTGTGCACTATTCGTAATTATTATAATTTTTGTTACCTTTTATATGCGTTGAAGTCGTTGGCCTCCCCAAGTGGTCCCCAAGTTGGCGGCGGCAGTCCATTTTTATTATTATTATTGTTATTATGTAGTAGTTGCCATTTTCCAGTTACAGTTGCTGTTTTTAATTGCCGGTTTTGGTTGTGGGTGTTGAGATATGATAAAGCGATATTAACAGCTTCGACTTAGCTGTCTTTACTTACCATGTGAAGTGGTGGTTCTTTGAAAATGGAGCGCTGAAGTGAGTTGGAGTTAAGAGGTAATTATGACAAATGTGGAGGTTGTTTTGAAACATTTCGAAAAAAAATTGTATTAAGTGGGAAGTGTGGAGTCGGAGCAAGGTAAAGAGAACCTCATTTGGCTTATTATTGTATGGCTTAAAGAATGACAGTAGATCAGTCAAGTTTAAGAAGATGATGCGTCTTCGGTTATTTGACATTTGTTAAGGTTTTTTGTAGATCTACATCGATTGATTCAGCAGAAGCGTTCATGACACCATTCTGCTGGAAATACAACGTTTTAGAAGGAGACTCTTATAGTTAACCTTGATAGACTAGAGGCTTCTTTAAAAAGGCACCTGTGCTTCTTTTTATACATATACAAAGGGTTTTATTATTTTGCCCAGAAGCTTAAAACGCTTAGAAATATTCATTTCCGACCCCATAAAGTATATATTTATATATATTATATATATAAATATATATTTTATTGAACTCCACGTCAAGCGGTACAGACGTGTCATAAATTTGTCCCTGAAGACGGATGCCGATGCGCGTCCGAAATATATTGGAAGAAAACTAATAACTTCATTGAGTTTTATTCACGACCTCGAGCCGGCTAAACAACAATATTCTATTTTCTTGATTACTACGAATATCTATGAACTTAGACCAGGGTTTGTCAAGAAGTGTGAAAAATATAGAGACCCAAACTAGCTCTGACCTGCCCTCATCGACCGCTGGGCTGTTCTGTTTGCTCTCTTGGAACAAACCTCGGCACACTTTCGACTCGAGTCTGTGCCCATAGCGTAAGGTGCACGGCCCCTGCGGACCAGGCATGACCAACGCTGCCTTAGACTTAAAGTATCAACCGTGTGTCATGGGTGCAGTGAGCCGAAGTTAACGTTACTCTGTTTTTTTCTTATCTTAAATCCGGTAGAATGCCATGAAAAGCAAGCCTACCAGGTGTTAACTATGAGAGGTATCTGTTAATAACTTATAAGAAGTATTTTAAGGAGAATGTTTTTCAGTTACAGAAGTGAAACAATCATATGACCTATCCTTTTCTTGCCAAATTGTGGAAGTTATAAAGTTAGTTTGTTTGCGTACAAGATTGAGAAATGCGGATACACCCAAAAGATACTATTGTTGTTCTGTCTGTCCGACTCTATTCTGTCGTTAGAAAACGCACTTGCAACGGTAAACTTGACATTTTCATGGTCGTTTGTTGGAAAATTGCACCTTCATTTTCACACAGCTGCATGCAGCTCTACTCCACTCTACTCCAACTTTACATCAATCAACCTTTTTTTATTTGTCAGGAAATTATTCCATATTAAAACATTTTCCATTGCAATTTGCTTTCATTTGTTAATGGGTTTTCCTCCTATGGCCAATCATTAGTACTGCAAGAAGCAAAGAAACAGCACAACAAAAAAAAAAAAACAACAAGAAATGATGAAAAATGAATAAATGCGGTAATTATAAGATAAATAACCCTAACCCAGCAGCAAGGCAAGGCTATCTACCAACACATGAGATTTATAATAATCATTAAACAACTGCAGAAATATTATAATAATCATTTCCAACCATTTTTTTCTTCTTCATTTCAGAGAAATTTGTGTGTTTTTTCCCCTCAACAACAACAACGGAAACACATCCTCCCACCTGAAGGTCATTGTCAGCGCCACAGCTAACCACAAAGCGGAACGGTGGCAAGGAACGCAATGGCAATTAGAGGAAATCAAGCAGACATGCAAATTTCGGCTTTTTAACCAAAAACAAGGCAACAGCAGGCAACATTTTACCAATTTAATTAAATTAGCAACAATGGAAATGCAACATGAAAACGGAAAAGGAACAGTGAAAGAGACAGAGACAGATATAGAAGCAATTAGCAACCAAGAGACTGAAACAGCGGCCATCATGATGAAGAGCGGAACAGAGGAAGCAGCAGCAGCAGCAGCAACAGCAGCAACAGCAGCAACAGCAGCAGCAACAGCAGCAGCAGCAGCAGCAGCAGCAGCAGCAACAGCAACAACAGCAACAGCAACAACAACGAAAGCTATGAGATTGGAGGACTTGGTAGTGGCCTTCGCCCGGCCAGCCACTCCACCAAAACCGAAGTTGACCACCAAATCGGCCAACAGCAGCCGCAGTAGCTCACTTAAGAAACAGCGACGCAACTTGCCTAGAGGCGCCACCTGTGGCAACGTTGGACCACATAACATCGATATGAAAACTTCACAATCGATGACCTCATTGCAAGGCGCCGCCACCACTGAAGAGCAACAGGAACGTCGTGATGTCATCCAGGCTAAGCTCCATTTAGAGCGACCCTACAACAGCCTCAAGGTGAGTGGAAGGTAGAAGAATGCCGATGCCTACTCAGGTGTAGGCCGAGAGACCACATACTTTTACGTACACTTAAATGCGCATAAATTTGCAATTGAGCCAAACAACAGGCTAACGAGTTTGGTCTCATGTCTCTCTGGCAATGGAAAATGACAAGCTGCTGCCGTTAGAATCTGTTCTTGTTTTCCCTGTGTCAGCGGAAATTGCTTTAATAAATTATTAATAAATTTCATTATTAGCATGCCAGAGACTTAAAAAACTAACGGGTTGGACTTGACAACCTCTAGATTTTAGCCATTGACTACCTAATGGCATTTAAATGCTAAATTATCACAGAGGCGGGTTCTCCTTTAATGGTGTATGTAAGGCTATTAATTAGAGGGTGTGAGTAAGCATAACCGCCCACCACAACAACTAGCGTTGCGTTTTATAATTGTATCTAATCCAATTCGAAGGCTTAAACCGAACCGCTGCGAATTAAACCTGGTGTAAATCAATGTTTCGGTAGCTAAAGTTTGCTGAGAGAGTTGGTGTGCCAGCCCCTACTCTCCCATTCAGGCCCTTGATTCCCTTTCCCACAATCAGCTCACTATGAACCAACAACCCAAAGGAAAACTGGCTTGATTCTTAGAATCAGCTGTTTGTGAGCTGCTTTGAACCCACCGTAAAAGTACAGTCGATACTGCCCCACATGGGATTGGAACCAGAAGAAGAAGAATCAGTATATTAAACCACTTACTGTGACAAAGCTATTTGATTTGCCATACTCTAAGCTGATGTTAGACTTTGATCCTCAAACTGAAAGTCGCCCAAAATAAGTAGAAAGACTAAAGTAGAGCGTCACGGTAGGAAAACAACTTATACACCTAATTTTCAGCATTTTACTGCTTTGCAACTACATAAACTCGTTTATAAGATGGTCGCGTAGCAGTCGCCGCTTCCCTTTCCGCATTCTGAGTGCTTAAAAAATCTAATAAAATCATTTGGTGCATTTCATTACTCATTTTAGTACGATTTCCTTAAGAATTTTAGGTCCCGAAGAACCTTTTTCAGTGTAGTCTTCTTCGGGCTAATAAATCTCAGGAACAATTTGGAATTTTGCATTGCTATGTTCAGCAACTTTGTAGCTCTTAAGCCGGTCTACCAAACACTCTCTTGAACCAGTTCAAAAAAATGAAGCTTTCAAGCTCAAAAGGAGCTTGATAACCCTGCAAACCCCAATTGGGTACTCCCTTGACCCTCGCCTGTTGAGGATTTAGATGGAGGAGCCTACCAAGCTATTATGGGTATCAAGAGATGAGCAGTAGTCCTTTCATAACATTTGGACCAGACCCAGAGTGATACTAACTTTCTGCGTCCACTCACACATCCAAGCTGGTAACCCCTGCTAACAGAGCACTGCTCCCGTAAAGCTGCTGGCTAATGTGAGCGGCAAACATTACGGACAATAATGGTCCGGATTGTCATGCACTGTGAAAATGTCAATCTTTCACCTAGATTGAAAATCCCAAGATTAAAACAAGTTAGAAAATCGGTCAATCCCGACTATAATGAACCAACGAAAGTGTATGCTCAGCTTAAAATTTAGATCATAACACGAATACCGCTTATTTGATGTGGTAGCTAAATATATCCACAAAGTACAAACCTTTAAATACGTCTACAAGTGTATTGAAGTGCCTTATGATCTCATAAAAGGATCTCCGGCATTCGTGAAGTGTTTTGAAGTGATTGGTGTGGCAGACGAGGGTTTTGAGGGCGGATTGACTATCCCAGTTTATGTTAACATTTACTTACAGTTATCATAAGTGTGATCAGATGAGTGATGGCTTCTTGGATGGCCCACATCTGTGGTTGATACACACTATAATAATCAGGAAGAATGCGAAATGAAGTGCTCAGACCTTGATTAGGCTTAAAGCCACCCGTGTAGATATGGATGGCATTTACTTCACCTCAAGGTTGTACCAATTCAATAGATTGTAAATATAGAAGTCATAGAACTTATCGAATGCTGTTTGAGGTATTCAGTAGTCTGTATATGATACTAAGTTCCCTTTTCTCATCTTCAAGATAGCTGCTATGCGCCAGATAAACTTGGATTTTACTATGTAAAAGATGTAATACCGGCCCTTACGATATTAGAGTGTCATAAGTTCATCCCCTACCAAATTTATTTTTAATATCCGTGGTGTCCCTTCACCCTCGGGAACCCGCTCTGTGCAACGCTTTCCCTAACAGATTGAGATCTGCTGAAATACCGGATCAGGCGAGCAATCGACGCCAGCAGTTTGGTGAATACGCCTAAATAGAGATCCCAGAGAATTGCTGAGATGGCGCAACAATCTCAATAGCGGCTCTAGAACAAGTCGAGCGCCAGTTTAAGATATGCAAAGTCGCTGAATCAAGCGAGCAATCGACGGCAGCAGTTTGTTGAATCCAGAATCGCATTCCAGAGAGCTGCTAAGACAGCAGTATAGGTATAAAAGCTAAAGGAATCGTAGTAAAACACGCTGGGTTACTGCTCGCTTAGATAACCCCAGCCTAAAGGTGGTCTATGCACCATTAATATCGATCTTCTTGCCCTTTAGAGTCCCAAGTAATAGCCATACTTTTACCCCACTCACTGTATTGCTATTGCTCAGATTTCGCATGAAATGCGAGTCATTTGCTGCTGGCCAGAGAGAGAGACCCTCCGCATCACTTGGCAACGCCTATTCATTCATTTCAATCAATTACAATTACACAAATCAGCAAAAACCAGCTAACAATTATTCCATCATTTCGTCAATAAACACGCCTCAAACTTCGGTTCGGCATTGTTTGAGCATTAAAAGTTGTCGATTGTGTAAATAAGGAATTTCCTTCCACGATTTGTGCGGCTTGGCTGGCTTGTTATGACTTGGGACAAATCGAAATGCATTAATTAATTGCAATTCGGAGCATTGTTAACCAGTTAACCCAAAATGGTTAATCATGTTATTTCAGGACCGTATTTGGCAACTCAAATTACTTATTTATTAACCAAACTCCTCGTCGTCTCTGTCTGTCTCTCTCCCTCCCCAATTCCAGAAAAGCGCCCACAATGACAGCAAATGCTCCTCGGCAAACAACAACAAAATGCATCGCTACTCTTGGGGCAGCGGACATAGTCATAGCAGCTCCACCAGTCTGCACAGTAGCGCCACCTTGGGTTTGGGCTCGACGGGCAAAGACGACCTCTGGGCGGCCATACAAACCAACTATAATTATATTATGGACACAAACCTATTGGATACCTGCAAAGAGGCGCGTTGTGAGATAGAGGGCGCTGCCACAGTGCTGGAAAAGTCCAATGAGTGTTGCTTGAAGGTGAGTGAAAAGCTCAAAAGTAGGCAACAGCTTTATGTACGATTTATGTTTAGATGCTTGATGAAACCCAACGTCCGGAGGGTCTCTGTGAGGATCCCAAGGAATTGCGTCACTGGTTGCGGGAAATGGAAAATAAATTGGAAAGTTCACCCACCATTTCGGAATTAACTTTATATGGAAATGCTGAATTGCAGCGTCATTTGGCAGTTCACTCGGTAAGTTTCAATTGTGTGATGAGGCAATTTTAGTCACAGTTTCTTATATTTACCCCTTAATTCTTAATAATCTAAAATATAGATCAATGAGATTTTAACATCCCGGCAACATTTTCCAAGGCACTACCAAAAAGTTGCATGGGAATGTTGCAGCAAAAAGTCTTAAATTAACCCTTGCCTATATTGAGGGTCAGACAGCTGGCAACATTTGAAATGTATTGCCTATCACTCAGGGGCTTACATTTGCGCTAATGTGTTGCAGCAACATACTGTTTAAGTTTGCATTTTATATTGCCTACTCTGAGGGGCAAAGTGTTGCCCTAATGTGTTGCGACAACTTACTGCCAAACATTGCCTTATTTGATGAGCCACATGCTGTGGCAACATTGAAATGAATTTGATGCTGCATACTTAGCGGGGCAAACTGTTGCTTTTCATTCAAGATTGCCCATAAAATCTGAAAATTAATTAAAACTGGGAAAAAGCTTGATTTTTCTTATATGAGTTCCTGTAAAAATATCAGCCATTACTTTGGTGTTTTCTTTTGTAGAAGATGTTTTACCATAACACCTTGGAATTGCCATCATCTAGCTCTAAGGTGTCTTCCAAGTACGACGTTTGCTTGCTTTGATTGATTTCAATTCTTTGAGATATCTTAACATCCCAACAACATTTTCCATCAACAGAAAAAGTTGTATAAATATGTTGCAGAAGAAAGTCTCTAATTATTGGCAACATTTCAAATGTATTGCCTATCAAACAGGGGCCAGCATTTGGTCTGATGTGTATTGAGTGTTGCGGCAACATTCTGTAGAAGTTTTGCATTTTAAATTGCCTACCCTGAGGGGCAAAGTGTGCTGCGGCAACATACTGTATGCAATAAACATGGCCTACTTTGATGAACCATGTGTTGCGGCGGGGTAGACTGTTGCTGTTTATTCAAGATTGGCCCATAAAATCGGAAAATGTACCAAAAACTGCCCAAAACTAAATATGTCGAAAATTGCTATTGATTTTCCGAATATGTAGACCTCTTAAAATAGCTCCCTGGACTTTGTTTTCTTCAAAATTTGATTTTTTTTGTACCAAACTTGTACCAAAAGACACCAAATCATACAAAGATCTAGCCATAGCCCCAAGTAAGCTTTCTGACCCCTCAAAAAATACATCTTCTTGATCAGCCTAGATTATTGATATGTTTTTACTTAACTTCTTTTAAGCAATTACTTTTCAATTTTGGTTTACATTTCCTTTAAAGCTTTCTTTCCCCATTCATTCAACCGAAAAACAAACTCCGTACGCTAATTGCAAATTCCATTTTGGAGTGTTTCAATGGAATTCCTCTCCCTCACAGCCACACCAAGATTTAGCCGGGCCACGAGCCAAATGAAAGTAAACAACTGGCAACTGGCAACAGTTTTGCATTTTGCTGGTAGTTAACCAAAATGCTTCAATAGCTCCCACTCGTAACTACAGTTTTGCCTTCTCTGATTTACGACAATTGTTTTGTCACGTTGCCAAATGGTCCTGGAAAAGGTGACTCCAACCGGCAGCAACACCAAATGTCAATTGACCAAAATGGTTAAACATATTTTCAATAAGTTGTTGGGCGATTCGATTGTTTGTTTCTGGGGGGCGTCGAAGACACGCACCGGGTTGGCCAAAAAAAAGAAAAAGAAAGGAAGAAATATGAAAAAAAAATAACACACACGTATAATCTGTACATCATCTCTCCTGCTCCCAAGGGGCTTAAGGCTACAAACTCGGCAATCTCTTTTTCCTTCCTTTAATTGAAATCTTTCGGTGTGATTCTCTCTGGTCAAGTGAAGCGTAAACAATCGTGTTCCATGTCGCCCAGTCGACCAAAATGGTCAACTGAAAACTCAAAGCAGGCGCCTTGTTTGTCTGCAAACCAAAAAAAAAAAGCCAAACAAAAAAAAGTGAAGGTGGCGCAATTTGGTGGCTGGACGGGATTAGCTAAGAGCAACAATGACAATTTGTGGTGCGGGTGATGCAGCCAGGAAATACTCTAGTTTTATGGCTGCCATAACTTAATGTTTTGTCCATTCGATTTGCAATCGCAGTCAATGTCCAGGCTTTAGTTGTACCGATTCTATGCCATGTTCATTGTTCATGGCTGAATGAATAGCCTGGCCAGGCGGCAGGCAGCCGGGCAATCTCTGCCAGATTTGCATAACAATTGAGTTTTTCTTTTTTTTTGGTTATAACCTTTCGCCCAATAAGTAAACATGATTTGATTATTAACTGCTGAATAAAATAACATATGGTCGTTGCACAGTGGAACGTTAAACTCTAAAAGCACTTTTTACTCTGCTTTTTAACCTAAAAGGAATAAGATAACCGAAAGAACATTTCACTGCTGTATTTAGGAGCTTTTTTTTTGCTTGCCTCAGTGAACTGCAAGTGTGTATGCGTGCTTGTATGCTGCTGTAGAAGCCCACAAACAACTAGAAACACTCTGAGCTAAGATTTGACTTATTTTACTCAGTTTTTTATATTCCCAGCTGCAGAAAACCGAAAGAAAATTCTCTTTGCTTCATTTGTTTCAGTCATTTAGGTAAGCAGACAGCATAGAAAAAAATTCGATTGATCAGCTGACATTTGACTCATTTTACTCAGTTAATTTATAACAAACTGCAGAAAAACGAAAGAAAATTCTCTTTGCTTCATTTGTTTCAGTCATTTAGGTAAGCAGACAGCATAAAAAAAAATTCGGTTGATCCGCTGAGATTTGACTCATTTTACTCAGTTAATTTATAACAAGCTGCAGAAAAACGAAAGAAAATTCTCTTTGCTTCATTTGTTTCAGTCTTTAAGGTAAGCAGACAGCATAGAAAAAAATTTGGTTGATCAGCTGACATTTGATGCATTTTACTCAGTTTAAAAATTATACCTAGCTGCAGAAAAACGAAAGAAAATTCTCTTTGCTTCATTTGTTTCAGTCTTTTAGGTAAGCAAACAGTATGAAAAAAATTGATAAATCATATTCTGAGAGAAAAGATACAAACCCAGCAAAATGTTTATTTAAAAATGTGATTTTTGTACCAAATTTTGGGTAATCAGCCCACTGTGCTCCAGTAAGTAATAACGAAACATTTGCAGAATTAGTTTTCATTGACTTTCGCACCCAGTCAACCATAAAATGAACTTTCCATTTGATATTTATGATGTTCAAATCAATTATTTTCATTGGATTGAACTGAAAATGTGTGAGATGATCCTTTAGCACATGTGCGCGCATTCATTCAACCAAAACATTTCAATGATTTAAGTCAGCCAAAGGCACTTTTTGCTCTTCCGTCTTAGATTTGACTGCTCCTACACACTCACACCTACAACAACAACAACAACAACAACAACAATTACATAATATGAGCGTTTAACTTGTAACTGCCTACCTCTTCCCCCCCCCCCAAGCCACGCAATGAAGCGTTGCCAAATCCAATAACCAATATTGTTTAGATAAAAGTAACAACAACAGCAAAAGCAGCAAAAAACAGCAACATATCCCAAGGCTTAGACTGAATCGAAGGTGTCGGACATTGCCAATTATCGTGTCGAGGTTGAGGTTATCTGTTTTTCTTCTTCCCCTCCTTCATTTCTCACCAGCAATTTTCACTTTTAATAAAGCTTGCAACATTGTTGGGAGAATGACTGACTGACGGGACTGAATGGCTGGTCTTCCCAAACGCATGAACCGTAAACATGTTACACAATCTTTTCATTGCAATGAATTGGTTTTTGACGGATGAAGGGGGGCGACTGGGCAAGTGCATTTAATTTTATTTTTCTTTCTTTATAACGGAAGCCTTTTCTTCCAAAAAAAAACAACCACAAAAAAAGTCAAAGTCATTGCAAATGAAATGGAAAACATAAATGAAAAATGCGTGTAATTTTTTCGTTACACTTTTACCTCTCGATTAGCATCTTACGCCTCTCGACTTGTTATCCGCATTTATGTATATTTTGGAAAGTTTTCTTAATCATTTTTTTTTTGTTGTTGTTGTAAAGCTATTAAAATATTAAGTAACTGTTGTAAATTTAAGCAGCTTGAATTGGAAAAGATTGCCAAAGCTTCAAGGAGGTAAACATAACCAATTTGGGTATTTGTTAAACTTGGGGAAAACTTAGAGACATCCGTGTTCCTCAATTTGAGTGATCAATACAAATGATCAACAATCTCTAGAATCTAGATTGCATATTGTGGGACCTGGAAGACCAGAAAGCAAGTGCCATATCAGGAACAAAGGAAGTTAGTTAAATAATTAAGCGTACAAAATACAGTTGAAATCCATTTCCAAAATTAAATGAAACACATAGTTCTAGCGCAAATTTTTCTGAATTTTCTGTATTTTTTTAATCAATTCCGAAAGCTGCTTGAAAATCCACTTTTACAAGATAGTGCAGAAATGAACTCAAAAAACCAAACGTGTGTACACATTTAGCCTCACTGTATTAATAACGGCTTTGAACTGAACCAGTTTCAACCCGAAATTCTTCATTTATTTTACTGTGAACCGAACCTCTTTACAACGATTAGCTGTAGCTGAACCTGTTCCAAACCTGAAATTTAAGTTCGGTTCAACTAAAATGGTTGATATCAGAAGATTTGAGCTTCTGTCAAGCCCAGGAAAGTGTTATAAAAAAAACCTAGAATATAATTTAGAACTACTTATACAATCCTCAGCCATTATAGCATCTGTTATTTAAGATCCTCGACTCCAAAGCTTCTTCAATGATTCACAAAAGCAAGAGCTTAACCTTAGTAGATTGTATTTTGAATATTCCTTTGTGTTCCATAAGCCTTTTTCGACCCAAATGTGGAGCCGATTCGCATACGATTTGAGTACATAGTTCTTAGGTCGAATGCGGCTTTAAGAACACATCGAATTAAATTAACTGAGAAAATCTGGTAATATTTTGTAACTAAATTAATGTATTCCTGAAATTTTCGAACCTTAAACATTGTCAAAATTTGGTTCGAACCAGCCCTGATTGGTAAGAGAGATTTTTTTTTGTTCTCGGTCATGTTATACCCTTGCAAAGGGTATTATAATTTTGCCCAGAAGTCAGCAACGCATAGAAATATTCATTTTCGACACCATAAACCATATATATTCTTGAGCAGGGTGACGAGATGAGTCGATTGAGCTTTGTCCGTCCGCCTGTCTGTCTTTCTGTTTCTAATTAAACTAGTCGTCTTTCAGTTTTAAAGCCATCAAGCTGAAATTTTGCACAGAGTCTTTTTTTTTGCTGCATGCTACTAATATGCCAGAACCGACCGGATCGGAAGACTACATCTCATAGCTCCCATAGGAACAATCGGTTGGAAAACTAGTTTTAGTATGAAAAACTTTTTTATTTTCAATGGAAACGTTTACAAACTTTGTATTCATAAGTTTTCTATGCTTTTTTATAATTTTGCCAAGTTTGATCAAAATCGGACAACTATATGGTATGGTATGCCATACAAAAGATAGGTCTGAAAAACAGTCTTAGTTTGGAAAACTTTTTGTTTTTAATGGTAGCAGCTTGAAAGTTTGCATTTGTTTGTTTCACATGCTTTCACATGATTTTACAAATTTTTGGCCAAATCGGATGACTATATTATATAGCTCGCATCAGAAAATGGATCGTTGTGGAGTATAATTTGAAAATATTTACTCGAGCACTTGCAAGGGTATAAAAACTTCGGCACAGACGAAGTTAGCTTTGCTTTGACATTGGAATTTTTGCTTTACTTTATGAATCCGTAACTAGAACAAGAATGAAAGTCAGTCAAGCCCGACTATTGCATACTCTGTACCAACAAAATTGTTCGCTGCAGCGAACAGTCTTTTGATCATAGCTCGACAACCGTTCATCCGATCTTCGACATTCCTTTGGCTGATCGATAAGTTATCCTTATTACAAAATATTTTCAGAAGGGACGAACCATCTATCTTTAAAACTGTGGGAGATATGACGTTTTTTCTAAATTGCGGGGGCGGCAGGGGGCGTGGCCAAAATTGAAAATAAAGTTGATCTGTCTGCAGACATAAGAAGCATATGTCCCATACATGTCAACCCTCTATCTCTTACCATCTCTGAGATCTGTGCGTTCATACGGACAGACAGACGGACATGGCTATATCGACTCGGTTGTTGATGCTGATCAAGAATATATATACTTTATAGGGTTGGAGATGCTTTCTTCTCGATGTTACATACTTTTGCACAAACTTATAATACTCTGTGTACCTACGGTACAGAATATAATTAGATTGGGACTGATACATGTGTATTTGAGTATGGTTTTAAGCCTTTAGTTGTTGAAGTTTCAAACCAAAAGTCGAGATCAATTTAAGATTTTTGAGCTTGATTGTAGCTCGCCAGTTTTTTTTTGCTATTTAAATCCTTATTCATTCTATACTCTAAGGAGAGTTCCTTCAGTAGAGTTTCGGGTACAGAATGTCATACAAATACTTAAACCTGCATTGCAAGGAATGGGAAATTAAACTCTGCCAAACTAAGTATGAATTCATCTGCAAACAATTAACAGAAAAATACACAAAAACCACGGTTAAGGGGCACTGGAAATTTCCAAAATATCTCCCGCCCCCATAAAAATGTAAATACTTTTTTTTTTAGTAGAGAAAATGTATCTTTCCGCCTTAAAGTTAAAAATTAATTGTATACAAAATTCCTCCGCTACCAGCTAATATCTTTCCCCCCCCCCCAAATTTGCTTCTCAGCCAAACATTGTCCATGTCTTCATTTATAGCAAATTTTGTTCAAGTCATTCCCCCACGACTGACTGACTGTCTGACTGACTGACTGTGCATCATTTTATGGACCATTTGGTAAAAGCTTTACACATGGCAGTTTTAACAAGGTGTGCAATGCAAAAAAAAAAAAAAAACGAACAAAAAAAAGAGTCACAAAAATATTTCTTCATTTAATTAGCACACAAAGTAACGCCCCCTCCTCTACGAGTTTTCCCTCTCCGCTCTCCCAAAACTCAACTCTCGGCGTGTTGTTTGGCTCGTCTTTAATTTGAGCCAATTAAATGGCGACAATCCATAGTTTCCCGACATTTGTCCGCCTTTCCCTTTTCTTTGCGCCGTCGCCTCCTGTCTGTGTTTGCGGGTCGGTCTTTGCGGTGTTAATGATGAACCTGAATGGTTCACGCTCATGGATCGTACATGAATTTTTCATTGTATTTTTCGGGTTATTAAATCCCAGAGAGAAAAAATCGACGAAAAAAAATGAAACAAAATAAAAATAAATTGTGTTTGAAAGTAAATTTTGTGATCATGCGCTGCGCTGCTCTGGGCTGCTTTGTGGTCGGTCGCGGCTTTGCTTTATGCCAAGATTTATTGTTAACTTTTTCTTCTTAATTTTCCACATTTTTAACGCTGCTTCGATTTCAGTCTCATGTTTTTTTGTACTATTATTTTTATTTATTTGCCACTTCCTGCGGTTGACGAAACCAAACGGACCAGAGTGATTAATACTTTTTGGGGGTTTGGTCAAACCTCGCCCGGTAATGACTTCATTTTCAACTACGTCGTCATCGGATTTGTGATTGTTTGTGGGCAACATAATACATACTTGATATATGGCCAACAATTTGATAAATCTATTTTTTTTTTTTTTTTTTTGTATATTTTGAGGGGGGGGAGTTGCCTTCCAATTTTGTGTTGGCTTTTATTTTCATTTTGTTAATTATCTGCTTTAATTGTTAATTTAAATCTTGAAATGAAGAAAAGTGAAACTCAATTGAACTTGAAGACCTTTTTGTTTGGCAGTTCCCCTCGCTCCGAGGGGGGTGGGGGAAATCATAACTTGCGTTATTATTCTCTTATGAAACTTTTGGGCGTGTGTCGAACAATGTCAAGTTTGGTGTTGGATTTTAAAGGAGAAAGGTTTTTGGATTGGTTTTGAACGATTGAAGTGATGTGTTTTTATTGTCATCAGGTTTTGTTTTGATTTCTAGAAGTGGCCGGGTGAAGGGGTGATTAGTAGGAGATGAAGTTACAATTGGTTAAAATTTTGCTAAAAATATGTCAATGTTTAGAAATGGTTGGTTATTTTGTGACAGCATTCTAGTGGTATTCAATGTTGATTTGTATTTTGAACGACGGAACTCTACTTGATCACTGATGAGTTGATCAAATTTATCAAATATTAGATCATATCATATCATGTTATAAATGTTTCGTACTAACTTACTTAATACGATATCTGACTGCCTGTCTGTCTTCCTTTTCATGCCCGGTGTTCGGTATTTTGTGCCATTTTTTCTAATTGCTGTGTCATTTAATCAAATTCAGCAAGGATAATAGAAATTTCCTTCTAGAAATCCAAGAAAATTCAAAGCAGTTGTATACAAAATTATTTCTAGTCTTGAATTTATCTGGGTATTGATATAAAACAGCTGACTTTGTTGATAAATACCCAAAAGCAATACCAGCATGAACAAGCTAACGCTACAGGCTAGGTTTAAAATTTTTCGAAACGATATAGCAGGCGAGCAATCGACGCCAGCAACCCAGAGCACTGCTGAGACTGCCCAATAATATCAATAGTTAAGTCAAACTAACATATGGTGTAAATCGAACGTTCCCAATAAACACAAACTCTCATATTAAACAATTTGACAAAATCAAACTTTTTGTAAAAAATCCCAGAATGAGAACCTAAAGTTCTGTTAAAAGAGACTTCTGGTAAGCATCACCTCAAACTCAGCTTTTCAACTGTACCCTAGGTTTGCGTTCTATGGGTACTTCTGAGCTAGCAACACACAGCGACATGCCCCTCAGCCAAAAAGCCAAGAGATAGAGTACCTTTTAAAGATTCGAACCACACCAAAAAGGTTATTAACTAGACCAAAACCTAGACCGAACTGCGCTTTTAGATCAACCAACGAAGCATTGGTTAGCTGGCTACGAGTATTTTGTGCTAGGATCTCATTCCGGACTTTTTATAACCTTGCAAAGGGTATTATAATTATAATTATAAACGCATAGAAATATTAATTTCCGACCCAATTTATTGATTAGGGAGACGAGCAGAGTCGTTTGAGCTTCGTCCCTCCGTCTGTTCTTCTGTCCGTCTGTTTCTGCGCAAACTAGTCTCTCAGTTTTGAAGCCATCGAACTGAAATTTCGTACAGAGTCTTCTTTTTGCTGCACGCTACTAATATACCGCATCGGATGACTATATCTCATAGCTCCCATACGAACAATCGGTCGAAAAACTAATTTTAGAATGAAAAACTTTTTTCTTTTCCATGGAAACGTCTCCAAACCTTGTATTCATAAGTTTTCTATGCTTTTTTATAGTTTTGCCTAGTTTATTGAAAATCGGCCAACTATATGATATAGCTGTCATACTGAAGATAGGTCTGAAAATCAGTCTTAATTAAAAAAAACTTTTTTGTTTTTAATGGTAGCATTCTGAAAGTTTGCGTTTGTTCGTTTCACATGCTTTCACCAAATTCTAAAAATTTTTGTCCAAATCGGATGACTATAGCATATAGCTGCCATACGAACAAACGAAAAATATTAACTTTGGCACAGACGAAGTTAGTTTAGCTTTCTCGTTCTGTGTTAATCAGGTTTCGATTATGAAGAAGATGTAATAGATGACCACTGTAGAGTGCATCGTGTAGATTGAATCATAAAAATTTAAAAAAGCAGCTTGGGACTTTATATTGCGTTGCGCCTATCATAAGGATTGGATATATACTATAAAATAGAAACTCATTGAATTGATAGCCCCCAAAGGGTCAAGCCGAGCTGGTCTCAATCTCTTGGCTTGTGTGCGCTTCCAAGAGAAAACAGGAACTACATCTTGATAAGCTTTTCATGGCTAGTTACTTCTAAGCTGGCGCCAATAGCGACTAAAGGTGACCGGGTTTGTAAGTTTTTTGGCTGCACCACAGCCAAATTTGATAGAAAGGCAATTTAAAATAAGTTTCAGCTCTTTGATTTGAGGCTTAAGTGCTAAATAGAACAAAGAAACGCTTGCCGACTAACTGATATTTAGTTAAAATGTCTAAAAGGTATTTGTACCTTGATGGATGTATTGATAGACGCTTCAACTAAGTTAAGTGTGTACAAAAACGATTTTATCTTGTTGGGCTTCTTCTTGTACAGTAAATCAAAGCAGGCTGGATGGAAATAGATTCTAGTTAAATTAGAGGCTAGGTGAAATGACAGAATAACTTAAGTCATTTGGGAATTTATTTAATCGTTAACCATTATAGACATGACCGTAGGGAGAGGTCATTGCCTTACCCTGGATATATTAAACAACAGCATTCTCCGTTAGTTAGTCTTGCATTTATTTAATCCTTAACCATGATAGATATGACCGTAGGAAATGGGAGAGACAGCAGCATAAGATTTCACCACAGGGACATAGGCGGTATGATGCACCACTGGGGTGTAGGTCTTTACCACTGGGATGACATGCTTGACCACGGGCACCACTGGAACTACATGTTTAACTACTGGAACGATATGTTTAACCACTGGCACAGCTATCACAGCATGATGATGTTCAATATAACCAGGAGCAGCCAAAGCAACTGTTACCAGAGCAAGGATAAGGGCCAGCTAGAATGGAATTTGGTTAGCCTGACTATGAATTAGGTTGATATCCTTTTGCAGACTTACAGTGCGGAACATGTTGGAGTTGGATTATTTTCAAATGCTGCTGTTGCCACTTGTGTTGTCTTTGTTGGACTGTTGTTGCTGTTGATGGCTAATCATCAGTCACCTTTTATAGATAAACCATAATATGCCAAAAGCTGTGCGAAAACAAACAATTTGCTCAACTGCCACGCGACAAACCTGTTTGGTTTGTCCAACTTCAGAATTCTTTAGTTATTTTCAGTGAACGGACGTGTGTCTATTGATCGATTATTGATACCACCCGAAGGGCATATTTCTGTGTACAGGCCTCCCCCCCCCCCTCAAACCATCACTTCAATGACCTTGAAATTGTTGGTCAATTAGAAGCGCGTGAAGATGATAAATTTGGATTATGATTATGAGGAATTTAATATGATAAATAAGATCAATTTATGAATAAAAGAATGAAACAAACGCACAAATTATTGTTTGCCTATATAAGATAACTGTTGATTAGCCATCAGCAGCAAACAACAACAGTCCAGCGACGACAACACAAGTAGCAACAGCAGCAGCTTCTCTTCCATTTGAACTTCAACATGTTCCGCACTGTAAGTCTGCAAAAGGATATCAACCTAATTCATAGTCAGGCTAACCAAATTCCATTCTAGCTGGCCGTTATCCTTGCTCTGGTAACAGTTGCTTTGGCTGCTCCTGGTTATATTGAACATCATCATGCTGTGATAGCTGTGCCAGTGGTTAAACATATCGTTCCAGTAGTTCCAGTGGTTAAACATGTAGTTCCAGTGGTGCCCGTGGTCAAGCATGTCATCCCAGTGGTGAAGACCTACACCCCAGTGGTGCATCATACCGGCTATGTCCCAGTGGTGAAATCTTATGCTGCTGTCTCTCCCATTTCCTACGGTCACATCTATCATGGTTAAGGATTAAATAAATGCAAGATTAACTAACTTGAAATACAGTTGCTTAACATAACCCGGCTAAGGCAGTGACCTCTCTAATGTTTAGTAACGATTAACCTCAAATCCACACCCACACCCAACCAGACTGCTTTGATTTACTTTACCGGAGAAGCCCCACAAGATTTGCACATATTTAACTAAGTTGAACACACAACTTAAGTTGGCAGCAAAGAAAAATGTTGGAAAAACTTTTACCACAAATCGGATTTCCTGCTACAATTTGTGGTCGATTCTCTCTCTCTCTCTCTCTCTTAACTTTACTCCCGTTTAAAGTAGACCACAAATCAAACAACTACTTGACCATAATAGAGAGAGAGAGAGAGTGCGAGAGAGAGAGCGAAAGGGGGAGAGCATAAACCGGAGCAGGAAGAATCTAAAAGAAAAATAAAAAAAAATGCCACAGATATTTCCCAAGGAAATAGTAAAGATTCTTTTAGTTTAGTTGATTTTTCCAAGAAGAAGAAGAAGACGCTTCAAAGAAAAGGAAATGCTGGGGCTGGTTGACAAGTTTTTCCCTTATTTGTTCAAGGCAACAACAACAACCAGAACACCAACCAGTTGAGTCAGCGAGCATAGAAAGAATTGTTAAAACTAACACGAAACATGGGCAAAATGTTCAGAAAAGAGCCGCAAGGGAGGGCAAAACTTAAAATAGAGAGCTCAAATAAGGCAAACCCTGGAACTGTAGATGATAGAATTATATCTTATATCTGACAGAGAAAGTGTAAACAAGGTGAAGCTCTTAGACTTGGGTTAAATGGAAACAACCCAACTACAAGAAACCCCATAAGCATATCTGGTGTAAGTACGAAGCAGAATGCATTTGATACCACCTTTACACATATGGTGGAAACTTCTTTAGATAGGTTATGGGTGAAATTCATGTACCCTTCATAAACACTTTGTAACGCATAGAAGGAAGCATTTCCGACCACATAAAGTATACATATTCTTGATCAGCATGACAAGCTGAGTTGATTTAGCCTTATCCGCCTGATTCTATGCTATCTACTCCGTCAGTTTGAAAGCTATCGCGACCAAACTTTGCAAGAAGTCTTCTAAAACAAATACGCTGAGATCGGCTGACCATAACATATAGCTGCCATGGGAACAATCGGTCGAAAAACTAGTGCTAGTGAGAAAAACTTTTTTGTTTTCATTGCAATCATCTTCAAACTATATTTACGAGTTATCTACGCTTCTCCATGATTCTTCCAAGTTTGGTCGAAATCGGACATCTATATAGTATAGCTGCCATAGAAAAGTAAGGTTAGAAAAATAGTCTTTGTGAGAAAAACTTTTTTGTTTTTAATGTAAACCTCTTTAAAATTAGCACATATTTATTTTATAAGCTTTAACATAATTCTTTAAAGTTTTGTTCAAATCGGATGACTATAGGTTATAGCTGCCATATGAATGATCGATCGAGAAACTAGTTATAGAAAGAAAAACTTTTTTGTTTTCAAAGAAAACGCCTCCACACTTTGTATTTCTTAGTTTGCTATGCTTTTTCAGGATTACACCAAGTTTGGTAGAAATCTGACATCTATATAGTATAGCTGTCATACAAAAGTAGAATCAGATATTAGTCTTATTGAGAAAATCTTGTTTGTTTTCGGTGAAATCGTGCTTCAAATTAGTTAGAAACTAACTAAACTAACCGAAGTTAACTTTTCTCCATGTTGAATACATAAAAATACCAATATCAAAACGATTCTTTTTCAATATCGGAAAAATCGATATATTATGGATATTTTTTGTGTGTGCAGTATGTTACCGGGACGTCGTATGCTTACATAGGCTTCCAGCGCTGATTTTAAACAGAGGTGCCCACTGCCTATACACTTGTAACCGTTAATACGGGTTTTTCTACATTTCTTTCTTATGGTTGTTGTTGTTATTTGACAAATGTTGTTCTCTATATGTAGTGGTGTGTGTGCCGTCTCAAAGGTAATGTATGGGCATTCCTGCTATTAGCACATGGAATTCTTAGGCTTTCATTGCGTGCAATGGATGAACACTTTCCAAAATATAGGTTTTTTTAACCAAAAACCTTTATTAAAACAGACTTTGAGCATTGAAGTAAGCGATTAGATTCTTTATAAAAGCGATTAATAGTGACCAGGTATGATGTTTTATCGGTAATTAAAGAATTAAGTTAATCGATAAACACTTTTCTTGCTTTTCTCATATGTTTTACGAGCTTCTCTCATTCTCTAGCCTGGTGTGGTTTTCATTTTAGCAAAAAAAAAAGAGAAATAAAGTCCAATGAAAAGGTTTTTCTGGGTTACATATCTCACAGCTTCAGCCAATAGCTGATAAAGGTGACCGCATCTTAAAAATACGCTTTCTGGCTTCTAGACTGTACCACAATTGGGCTATACCCGCACCTGGTCACACTAAAATGTATATATTCTCGAGATTTGAAGGACGACACATACTTACTTACACAAAAGAACGAAATCGAAACTCAAAACTCAGAGATATAAAGAAACTTTAGCTCGAATTCACAATATCCTATGAACCTAAACAGCTCACATCTCTAGCTGTAGAACCTTGTTTTCCTTTTGGGTGTGGAAAACTAGTTTTTCCAAGTCAAGACCATGATTGCAGTTGTTCCACCTTCAACTAGCACCCCACTTCTGTGACTTCTTCAGTGCTTCAGCATGGCTGACAACGTGCCAAAACTGCCCGGCAGCTTCGAAGGGCCAAAACTAATTGCCTAAGACGCGCCCACCTTTAACCACATGCAAACTAAAAAAAGAAAAACAACAACAACGATCCCATCAACAGGCAGGCCCCATGCATATTCATGGTCATAACGAAGTAACATTTTTGCTACCATGTTCACACATCGTGATTGTGGTTAGTGGCCAGCCAGCCTCCTCCTAACTGCACAATTACCTCTGCTTATTTTAATTAACCCCAAAACAAAACATAAAAAAACGAAAAAACTTGAGCAAAGATACGAAAAAATTGAGGTGACAACACATAGGAAGTGTCTAAATACAAAAACACCAAATGCTGGACAAAGCATAAATCAGCTGCTGTGAGTGCAAACAAGTTAATGAACGTATCTGACAGATACATCTGCATAGACCGACGAGAGAGCGTTAGGAGAAGACAAATAGAGTTGGCCAAATACTGTAAAAGGCGGCCATAAAAAGCGTTAACAAGACAGCAACAACAACAGCAAATTGGTAAAAACAATAAAATACACTTAAAAGCAGGCGAAGGAAGAGAGCTACTAAATTGTTGTTAACAAATACATTTTTCTCTAGGATGTGGGTCAGCTGTGTCTTTTTTTTTTACCAGAAATTTTCAATGCCATTGGCCAGCATTTCACTTCTGTCTTCATTTTCATGATCTTCCTCGCGTGTTGGGCAGTGTTTTTTAACTGCCGCTTAAGCTTAAATGTGTTTTATAGTTATAAATAAAGATTAAATGTACTCTGGCCTCCCCCCCCCTCAGCCTCTCCTCTTTTGTATACCTAGAAGTGCATTAATCACTTTCAATCAGTTTCAGTTGGCATCTTTTTGCCAAATGTATCTGTATCTATGAGGTGCCTGGTGGAACGTTGTTGTTGGCTGCCGGCCTGGCACATTTGGCTTTTATCATTTTGTGAACTGAAAACATTTGCTGCATGTACTAGATATATTTGCCTGTGTGGCTGTGGATTGTGTGAGAAGATATGGCTGAATGAAATAATGGCTAATGCAGTAGAAATAATTTGGATATTGAATGGGGAAAGAGGATGTTAGAAATATTTAGGTTGAGTGTAGAAATTGTTGTGAAGCTCATTTGGGGAGCCAGTTTTGTTATACGAATTCGTACGATTAGGGAAATTCGGATAAGTTGAATGGAAACTAGCAGATAAAAGCCGCATCAGACAATCAGTTTTTGATAAAAGGGAACAGGTTCCAATTCCGCATCCGCAAAATTTGATCGAAATCGAAAACGGGAACCGCCCTGAATTAATAAAAAGAAGGGAAACAAGAGACGCCAAATATATATTATATATGAAATCTTTGCTTGCCCCTCAGAGAGGCAATATAACAAAACAGAAAGAAGAATATTAAAAAGTCGTCGAAGAAAGTGCAATGAATGAAAAAGAATCAGATGTAACAAGTCAGAAGTTAACCACAAAGCAGAATAGCAAAAACTTAGTTTAATAAAGAAAAGAATACATTGCAAAAAAAGAATGAAGATAATCAGAGGAGAATATAAAAGGAGATAAGTAAAAAGATAAGGAAAAGGGAAGACCAACGCAGTTGTCATCGAAAAAAGAACGATTTATAAGGAAAGCTATAGAATAGAAATCAGAAACGAAGGAATAAATTAAAAAGAAAGATGTAGATAAAACGAGAAAGCTAAGCTAACTTCGTCTGTGCCGAAGTTTTGATACCCTTGCAAGTGCTCGCTTAAATATTTTCAAAAAATACTCTTTTTCCCATTTTCCGACCGATCGTTCGTATGGGAGCTATATGATATAGTCATCCGATTTGGCCAAAAATTTGTAAAATTATATGAAATCATGGGAAACAAACAAATACAAAAGTGCAGGATCCTAAAATTAAAAACAAAAAAGTTTTTCTAACTAAGACTGTTTTTCAGACCTATCTTTTGTATGGCAGCTGTACCATATAGATGTCGAATTTTAATAAAACTTGGTAGAATTATAAATAAATATGGAAAACCTACAATTACAAAGTTTGGAGACGTTTCCATTGAAAAGAAAAAAGTTTTTCTCACTAAAACTAGTTTTCCGACCGATTGTTTCTATGGAAGCTATGAGATATAGTCATCCGATCCGGTCGGTTCCGACATATTAGTAATGTGCAGCAAAAAGAAGACTCTGTGCAAAATTTCAGCTCGATAGCTTCAAAACTGAGAGACTATTTCGACTAATCGACTCAGCTCGTAACCCTGATCAAGAATATATATAGTTTATGGGGTCGAAAATGGATATTTCTATGCGTTGCAAACTTTTGTCAGAAAATTATAATAACCTTTGCAAGGGTATAAAAACGAGAGTAAATAAGGAAAGGTAAAGAAAGAAACAACCCAAGAGTCATTGATAATAGAAAGATAGATACGAAAAATAGAACACAAATCAGAAACTAGAATTACATTAACTGGGAGTAAGAAAAAAGAATACAAAGGAAGAAAGCAGAAAGCAGAAATTCCACGAAACGAAAGAATCAGAATTAAAATGGAGGATGAAGTTTAGAAGTGAAAGAGAAGAGGAGATAAAAAGAAGGAAAGAGAAGAGGAGATAAAAAGAAGGAAAGAGAAGAGGAGATAAAAAGAAGGAAAGAGAAGAGGAGATAAAAAGACGGAAAGAGAAGAGGAGATAAAAAGAAGGAAAGAGAAGAGGAGATAAAAAAAAGGAAAGAGAAGAGATATGGAAAAGGAGAAAGAAAATACCACAAAAGAAAAATCAAAAAGAAGATAAACAAAAAACTTGAATAAAACCAGGGATGCAAACCGGTTCTGAACCGAACCGGTTTTGAACCGAACCGGTTTTGAACCGAACCGAACCGCTTATTCCAGTCGGTGAACCGAACCGCAAACCGAACCGGCTTCCTTTCAGAATTGCTGTACCGAACCGAAAACCACAAATAAAAACGGTTCGGTTCGGTTCAGTTCTCTGACTGAAATCATGCCTAAAATCAACTAATGTCATGACGTAGTAGGACATGTCAGAGTAAAATCCATGGCTAAAATTCATAAAAATGATGTCATGAATTCAGGACCAGCACTTTCATTTCTGAGCTGATTCAGCTATGATTCAGTTCTGAGCCTAACTTAAGGGACATGATAAATAAAATAATTAAGATGCATAGTACGTATTCTTTTCTAGAAATCATTCTCAATTTTCGAGGGTTTAGTTTAGTTTAGTTTATTTAGGTTTTATCCCAGAGTATTCATCTAGGAACTTATAGACGACTCCTGGAAATCGGCCATAATAAGCATTGAATATTCTTCTAAGGATTTTAAAAATATTTAAATGGATTATAAAAATTATATTTCAAAAGTGTTCGACAAGTCACATTACTACAACAATCATAATATTTCATAATGTGCCTTTGTGAACCACTGAACCGAACCGAAACCGCGGTTCAGCTAGCTCCAAAAACCATGTAATGAACCGAACCGGCGGTTCAGAAACTGTATGAACCACTGAACCGAACCAGTCCTTATTTTCGAGTGGTTTGCATCCCTGAATAAAACTAATAAAAGAAAGAAAACAAGAAAGTATGAAGAAAGAGAATTTAAAAAGATAGCTGAAAGAATACTAACCAAAACAAAAGAATAACAAATGGAGGAAGATGATGGAAAAGGCTGTACAAATTAAAAAAGAGATTGAATATTAAATAAAGATAACTATTAGATATTATATATATTAGAAATAAGAATTAAGTTAAAAAAATCCAATCGAAGGATGTGAAAAAGAAAAGCAGATATAGGAAAACTAAGTCTTTAATTTCAATTATTGTTTTAAATCTTAGAACATAAAGAGAAAGTAGAAAGGCCCATTACAAATAAGTATTAAAAAAAGATCTAAAGTGTAGAATATGCGGACTAAAGAATGCGCTGTACTCTCAATTCCTTTCCAGCCTCAAATGGTTGTGTAGCTGTCACAATCGTTGCTCTCTCGTTACCATGGCAGAAATTTGCAGCAATGCTTTCACTTCCACTTTCGCAAAAACGTGGCGATTTTAAGCCGCCTTTTGTGTCAAAATTCATTACCAAACCTAAGCAAGACTGAAACTATCATTTGAAATGGAAAAGTAATCAACCAACTCTTCTCCCATTGCATATGGTGTATCCATGCCACAAATGATTTGCTGTGATCCTCACTCGATCACTTGAAAGAATAGCAATTCGTCATTATGGCAAACAAAATCCACCTTTTGGCACTTGAATCTTCTGAAGTCTCTTCGATGGTGTGGAATCATTTCACAACTCTCTCTCTCTCCCTGTCTGTCTGTCTGTCTGTCTGTCTCTATATCTCGCTAATGATTGTTTACCCATTTATCTTTCACTTGTCTATAGCTCTTCTTTTGGCCATTTTGCAAATGATACTCTGTAATCAATCGGTAAATTTTGTGCCAGCGAACTCTACCAAGTGCAAGTTCAAGTTGATATTCCTTCTTTTTTTTTTTTTGGAGAATCTGGCTGGCATCCATCTTCAGGCACTTGAGCTGAGTGGGTGGCTTTTTGGTTTGGAAACTACCGTTATATGAGCACACAATGCAGCCGCAGCTGCATAAAGTTGACTTGAACACACTCTCGACTTGGCTTTTATAATGTACAATATAATGTAGTATGCATGTAGTTGCGTGGGTGGCCTCCTCAGGCCGCTGCTTCATTAACACTCCACTTACTTAGTTGGATGTTGCTGTTGCCGTTGCCGTTGTTGTTGTTTACCGCTTTGACACTACAAAGACCGAACGCGATTAATCTCCACCAGATCCCAGTTGTGTTTGCAATTTGCGAGTATTTTGTTTTGCATTTAATGCCAAGATTCTGGAACTTCTTTGTGGCCACAAGTTGGCAACTCATTTGCCACTTTTCACACCCTTGACAGGGAATGGTATGGAACGACGGAACTCTCCGCCAGGATGGAGTTTCACTTCTGCTTGCAACCAAGTGGAGGAGCCGCTCATAAATCAACGCCCAGAGCTTATGCAGTGGGCGTCATTCCAGTGTCCATTAGAAGTGTGCGCAGGCGCAGCTGGTGTACCCACTCCCTCCCTCTCAACCAACCTCTCTCTCTCTCTCTTACTTCACTCATTGTCAGCTGCGGCGATATATTGGAGGGGATTTGTTCATTTGAAAGAGATTGGCAAGTGGAGCACTGGGTCAACACGAGGCATTGAAGTGCGAAATTCTATAAAAAAATATTTCATTGTTCGTTGATTGAAATCAATTTGGCTTGCAAAAAAAAAATAAAGTGTACAGATCTAAAGTTAGACAACAAAACCATTGAACATTGTGGTTCAGAAGTTCATGAGATTGTGTTTTGTTGCGGTAAACTGAGATGCTCCTCTAATTGCAAATTGAGATGAGATTTTAATCGATTTTGGACAATTGGTGTCAATTGAGAGTTGGGCGGGGAATGGTTGATTCATATTTTACCGAAGGCCATTCAGAAAAGTTTTAAGTTAAAATTGGAAACCTAATTCATGTAAGTCTAAGTTGCTGGTACTCCAAAGTGGATTATAATGAGTGAAATACCCTGTTCCCTCTCAAAATGGGCTAAAGTGATATCAACAAGCTGTGTTAGCTTATGCGACAGGACAGTATTTTATATTTTGGTCCCCTAAGAGGTGTATAAACGCTCCGAGGAAGACAAAGAAGGATACAAGAAGAAAGTTAAACAAATAGAAGAGAAAACGAAACGAAAAGGGGAATATGAAAATAGATAAAGGGAAGGAGACATGAATAATTGAGGAAAGATGGATGAATGAAGGTAACACAAAATTAAAGAAATATCCCAAAAAAGGGAAGGAGAAATCGAAAGAAAATAAGGACTTGCAAAAAAGGAAGAATAGTGCTATAAAAAAAGTAAGGAGCCGAAAAGAAGGTAAAAAATGGGAAAAAGAAGGAAAGAAGAAGAAAAGAAGGAAAAAGAAGGAAAAAAGAAGGGGAAAAAGAAGGAAAGAAGAATAAAGGAAGGAAGAAAACAAGGTAAGAAAGGCGATATAAAAGGGAGTACCAAAGGAAGAATGGAAAGGAAAAAGATGAACAAAAATAATGATACAAGAAAAGAGAGGTAAAAGTTAGTAAGGATGAAAGCATTAAAGGATGGAAGAAAAAATCCTTAATCCTTAAGAAGAGAAAATTTTAAGAAAAGAATAATAAGTAGAAGGAAGAACGCAAAGAATTTTTGAAAACAAACATAAAAGAATACAACTAAGGAGGGTTACAAGGAACAAAGGATAAAAGGCAGGAGGAAAAACAGAAAAAGATCGATGAAGAATAGTATTGAAGAAAAAAAGCTAAAAGATAGAGAATCAAGAATGAAGGAACTAGGAAAAAAGAGACAAAATAAAGGAAAGCTAAAAGCAAGGGAAAAAGAAACTGAGAATAGGAAGTAGAAGGTAAAAAAGAAGGAAGGTAGCATACAAAGAATTAAAGAAAGGAAATATAAAAGGCCAAAAAGAAAGAGTGGTACAAGGAAGAAAGGATAAAAGGCAGCAGGAAAAACAGAAGAAAATTAATCAAGAATATATTAAGGAGGAAAATAAAAAAGATGGAGAATAAGAAAAAACGGAAGGAGGATAAAGGAAAGCTAAAAGCAAGGAATAAGAAACTGAGTAAGTTAAGTAGGAAGATAATCAGGTAGGAATTAAAGACTCAAAGAATTAAAGAAAGGAAGAATAAAAAGACACGAAGAAAGAGGGGTACAAGGAAGACAGTTAAAAGGCAGGGGAAAAACAGTAAAAGATCGACAATATTGAGGAAGAAAATTAAGAGATAGAGTAAAAGATCGACAATATTGAGGAAGAAAATTAAGAGACAAAGAAAAATAAAAAAGGAAAGAATATAAAAGAGACAGCATAAGGGAAACCTAAAAGCAAGGAAAAAAGAAACTGAAAAGGGGAAGACGAAACTAAAAAGCTAAACAAGACACAAAGAAGAGGAAGAAGACAAATACAATGGAGTTGAAGTAGCATCCTAGAGTTATGAATAAAAGATAGAAGGAATGAACAAATCAGGGAAGAAAGAGAAGTAGTTAAGTTTGATCGAAAGCAGTAGAAAAAAAAGAGGAGGCAAGAAAGAATAAGAGAAATACAGGTGAAAAAGAAGGTGTACAAAACTTAAAGGAACAAATGGTAGAGGGACAATTGAGATATACAAAAGATATAGAAACATAAGGACTTCGAAAAATAAGTAGTATGTATAAATTAGAAAAGGAGAATGATCGAAAGAGTCAGGATTGTAAAAGTAGTATCAAAGAAATAGTGAACGATACCTGAAAGCTGTTAAAACCAATGTTTATATCATATATTTTTATGATTTTCATTCGACTTCCTCATTTTTGGGTTCATCAAACTCCTAGAAACTGACGGAGAAACGCTAGATAGAGAGCTCTTCATATCTATCTAATCGTATGGTGACATTTTTTTTCCGAGTGTATCAACCACATACCAATTCCGATCTCGTCTCTTGATCCACATATTATGCAACAATTCAAGTCAAACACTTAACCAATTATCAAATTACCATCGCTTGTGCTATGCTGTGTCTATTGCTTCTCCACTCTTTTTATAGCCAAGTTAACAATTTGCTGTTCTGCTTTACCTTTCGTCTAACTACAGCCAAATGGCCAATAACTTTCCAACCAACCGACCAACCAGCCAACGCACTGCAACTGTTCGATTATTATTTTTATTGCTTGGCCAGACTTCGTTTTCGCCCAAGGCAAATCGAACATCGACAGCAATTGCTTCCCTCCTCCGACTGCGGTTGCCCCAACTATTCCTCCTCCTACCTCACCCCATTGCTGTTTGTGTTTATCTATTTTGCTCGCTCCTGTTCTCTTTCTGGAAAATGCGGAAAAATTATGCCTTAAAATGGAAAATGTTTACCATGTTCAAACGCATTTTCCGCTGCTGCTGCTGTTGTTGTTATCATTTTTGTTGCATCTGCAGTATTGGCAGAACATGAAAGTTTGCTGTCACGAGAGTGGGGTGTGGGGGAAATATTAAAGTTATTGTGTTTGCTTCACCAAGAAAGAAAGTCCAAGAACTGAAGGGGGGAACAGAAAGAAAAACTGGCTCACTCAGTCAGTCAGTCCTCTCGCCTTTGGGAAAGTGATTGCCAAGAAGAGATACATTCAATGGGGTACAAAAAAAAACACATATTCGAAAACCATAAAAATGCTTTGACAATTAAACATCAAAACTTGGGTGGCACTTGAGTAGACGGCTGTGTGTGCTGGTGTGTGTGCCTGTGTGTGTGGGAGGGTAGGAGAAAGCAACTGTTTTAAAACCAAGAGGCAACTGTAAATGCTGCCATCAATTAGACTTCAACAAGCTGGAGACCTTGCGCTTCAAACTTCAATTAAATGTTGAAAATCGTGCATAGACAATATTTATCAATCACCATTATTCTAACTGTATCTCGGTTAGTAGTAGTTGAAATAGGAGTAGTAGTAGTAGTAGTTGTTGTTGTGATGGTAGCAGCAATAGAGACGAAGAAGTTTGTTGTGTATTTAAAAGAGAAGCTGTCTTTGGATTCAGTGATGAGCGCGTGACACAGCTCGGTTACTAAGGGCCCTTTGAAGTATACAAAAAGTACTCACAGATAACTTAGATGAATGAAGTGGCAATATAAAGTGCTAAACACAGTACGTATGGCGGCACATTTGACATAAAAGCTTCTAGTCTGGAATTTTGAAATATAAATTTGAATACCCTTGCAGAAGGTAATTGTCCGGATGTTGGTAACGCACAGAAGGAAGCATCTTCGACCACGGAAAGTATATATATTCTTGATCAGCGATCTTCTCTAGTGAGAAAAACTTTTTTGTTTTCAATGAAAACGTCTCCAAACCTTGTATTTCTTAGTTTGCTATGCATTTCCATGATTCCACTAAGTTTGGTCAAAATCGGACAATTATATAGTACAGCTGTCATAGGGAAGTAGAGTCTGAAAAGTAGTCTTAGTGGGAAAAACTTTGTTGTTTTTCATGGAAATGTTCTTAAAATTGGCATTTATTTGTTTGATATGCTTTCACACAATTCTACAAAGTTTGGTCAAAATCGGATGACTATAACATATAGCTGCTGTACGAATGATCGTTTGAAAAACAAGTTCTGTTGAGGTAAACTTTTTTGTTTTAAATTAAATCTACTCCAAATTTTATACATGTTTGTTTATAAGGCTTAAGCATGATTTTACTAAGTTGGGTCGATTTCGGACTATAGTATAGCTCCTATAGAAAGGTAGTCTTAAGTTAAAAAAACGTGCTACAAACTATACTTTTCTCCATGATTATTTTTGCTTTGTTTTGTTGAAGTATTCATAAATATAAAATATGTGTATTTTTTTCCTCCCCAATTCCTAATGCTATCCTCATATGTCAGAGACCTTAAATCAAAGAGCCCTGACAGATCCAAAAATCAATATGGTATTACTATAGGTCAGAAATCTAAAAACACTCCAAAATCAAAATTGTTAGAACCAGTTGAGAATTTCAAGAACAGTTTTGTTGAAAAATGCTGCGTATTTTGCGCTGCATACTTTTTGGAGCTGAAATTTTAAGTCTATTTAGTACTTAATATAAGTTAATTTTTACTGGAACTAAGAACACACTTTTCATAAATTTATGAACTTACTGTAAATACGAAAAGGTCTTGATTCAAGAACATTTGTTCCCATTTCAATCATTTTAAAAGTCGTTTTTCGTACTTAATAAAGTTAAACTTGACTTAAAACTTAGAATTTTAAGCAGAAATTAGTATGAATTCTATGTTAATCGATTTATAACTCCCTTAGACTTTTTTCTGAGTGTATGTTTATTATAAAGCTTACAAGGCACAGAACAGAAAATGTCATATCAAAGGATAGCTGAATGAATACTTGTAAATAGGTGTCTATTTTCCAGCAATGTGCACTAAGTGTCCCATTGCAGCCCATCTCAGCCCGGTATTTTCTGCTAGCTGCACCCTTTTTGAAATACACCAAACGATATTTCTACCAAAACACACACCAAATTCCAAATGTCACCTCTAGCCAACGATTCAATTCTCTTCACTCTGCCTCTATCAACTCATAACGAACGCAAAGTTCACGCGGTAGTTCAGTAGAACAACCGGCAATGTCGGTAATAGCATAGCGAGCGGGGGGGTTAGAGAGGCCGAAGAGAGAAGAGAGGTTTTGTGGCGGGGTGATTTCTAGGCAAAACGGTGGCTGCCGCCTGCCAACCAACCAGCCAGCCAACCAGCCAGCCAGCCAGCCTGCCTCTCCACTGAGTCGGTGCATGCAACAATGAACTCGCAACTTTTTAACTGTTTTCGTCGTCTGTTTGCGATTTGTGAAAGCTTCTGCTTCTGCTTTGGAAAATGAGTTTGCGTTTGGAGATCTTCTACTTTGTCGTCGTCGTCGTCGTCACGGCTCACTGGATGTTGGCCAACAACAAACGAACCAACCAACCAACCAACCAACCAACCAACAGTTCTACAAACAATGCATAAATTGTGCGCAAAAGGCCAAGAGACATTTGGCTAGACAAACCACGAAAATAAAAAAGTAGTTCAAACTCTCGCACAGGAGAGAGATATGCAAATTTTACAAAAAAGTCTGCGGACATTTGGGAGATCTTCATTCAATCTTCTCCCTCCCTCCCTAATTAAGCTGCAATTCGAATCTAATCTGTATAATCTTTGGTTTGAATGATGCATTGGCCAGGTTCGAGCTGCTTCAATAAATTGCTGAAATGACCCAAAAAGATTATTATCAACTTTGTAACTAAGACTAGATCTTGCATCCGGGGCGGTTTCAAACGCATTATAAGCCAAATTTTGGGTTTCTTTTTGCGTAGCATTTAAAAAAAAATTTGTTACACAAATCTTAATTTTTCTTTCTCTCTCTCTGTTTCTGTTTATTTTCAGGTAAGTCAACTTTTACCCGGCTGATCTTTTTCGTATAAGGTTTTTTATCACCACGTAAGTAGCACGGTCATAAATCAGGCAACCAACCAACTGTAGAGGTTGTGGTTGTGGGAGGGGGGTAAGGGGAGAGGGCTTTTTGGGGTAGGGACTGTGAAAACGGCTTTGATGATGTCAATATTATTATGCAAAACCCTTGAAGAGTCAAAAGTTAATGATGGTGGGTAGAGATGGGCAAAACGAAGGCAGAAGAGTTGAAGCTGTTAAAGTTTGTTTTGTTGATTTAAAACTATTACAAATTAAAGGCTTAGCTTCTGAATTTCTGAGAATTCCGGAACTTTAAGAGAGTATTTCGGTTTGAGCCATTTCTATGCCTCGCCAAAAAAAATATATCAAAATCTCCAGCAAGCAATTTATTTCACAGCTTTTGACAAATACCCAAAAATTCATCAAAGTTTTAACAGTTTTCCCCCTTTTTGTTGTTGTTGTTGTTGTTGGTGATTTGTTGTGATCATGGGCTGAACTTGATGGCTTCGATTTTGCCATTAAAAACTTTTATTTTTGGGCAACAATTTTACGCATTTCCAACTTAAATTAATGTCTGACGAACCGCTGAAGCAATGTTTCTTATATTTTACAACAAATTTAAATAATTGGGCTTGTTATGAAATTTACATAAAATTTGATGAGGAGAATCTCTCAGAGAGCGCTGGGAAGATGGGGGCTGTTGCCCCGTTCTGCGATGATCATTTGTCAAAAATATTTTAAACATGTTTCCCCTTTTTTTTTTTTTTGACAATTAGGTGGGGGGTTTTTGGCGTTGCGTGTTTTCAAGCATTTTTATGATGTTTATTTTTGCATTTTCGCTGTCCCCGCCAGAGGCTGCCATTTGGCCCTTTTCCATGTAAATTGTTTTCAGATTGATGTAAATTAATCAAATCACAGGCAACCTTTATTGTTTGGTTTGTTGTTTAAAGTTATGCAAAAAAAAAGGGGTGTTATGTGTGGATTTGATTAATTTGTCAAGATAATGGATCATTAATACAGAGAGAGAAATGGGATGTTCTTTAATTTTGCTTAACTGAACCTTGCGAATTATTCATTTAAGTTTTTGTGATCAAACGAAGAAAGGGAGCGTTAGATCAGAGTAGATCCTTCGTCCGTCGCCTTGTTTCTATACAGACTAGTTTCCTATAAAGCCATCGATGTGAAATTTTGCGCAGTCTTCTTCTTACTTAAGAACCGACTGGATGTCAAAGGAACGATCGGTCAGCAAATAGTCTTGGTAAGAATCACTTTATACTAACAGAGACTACTAACCTTATATGCTTTCAAAGAGATCTTCAAAATTTGGTCGACATCGGATGAATATATACCAATCGGTCGGCAAATAAATCTAATATTTTTAAGAGACTTGCATGAGTGATTCCGGCAACTTATGATTACAGTCAAAAAGTAATCATTTTTGAGTACAACGATTGTTATACCCTTGCAAAAGGGTATTATAATTTTGGCCAGAAGTTTGCAACGCATAGAAACTTTAATTTCCGACCACCTATATATATTCTTGATAAGGGTGACGAGCTGAGTCGTTTGAACTTTGTCCGTCCGGCTATATGTATGTTTCTACGCAAACTAGACTCTCAGTTTTGAAGCTATCGAGCTGAAATTTGGCACAGAGTCTTCTTTTTACTGCACGCTATTATATATATATCGAATCCGACCGGATCAGATGACTATTTTCCATAGCTTCCACAGGAACAATCGGTCGGAACACTAGTTTTAGTATGAAAAACTTTTTTCTTTTCTATGGAAACGTTTCCAAACTTTGTAATCATAAGTTTTCTATGATTTTTTATAATTCTACCAAGTTTGATGAAAATCGGAGAACTATATGGTATAGCTGCCATACAAAAGATAGGTCTGAAAAACAGTCTTAGTTAGAAAAACTTTTTTGTTTTTAATGGTAGCATCCTGCAATTTTGTATTTGCTTGTTTTACATGCTTTTACACAATTCTACATATTTTTGTCCAAATCAGATGACTATATCATACAAACTATCGGTCGCAAAACGGGAAAAAGAGTATTTTTTGCAATTATTTAAGCGAGCACTTGCAAGGGTATAAAAACTTCGGCACAGACGAAATTAGCTTAGCTTTCTCGTTTTTAATATATTTGTAATCATTTTTATGATTACGATTATTTTCGATTAATACTCGTGATTATTTTCCGATAAAAAAAGTGGCATGAATTTTGATAATAAAATGTGTTAATCCACTAAGTCAATTTATGGTTGAATAATAGACCAAACTGAGCATTTTTGACAGTAACATGTGGTACATAAACTGCTGAGCTGACAAAAATTACAGCCAATAAAAAAGTTGGTAAAAATACACACTTTAAAAGTTGTTGGATAGATAGTAATAACACAATTTATTTTGAGAATTCCAGATATTATGCAGTCTTATGTGTTATCTTTCATTCAAAACAACTTTCAGAACAAAAAATCTTTTTCGGGGGATTCCTAACAATGCATTTGAAAATGACAAATAACAGTCCTTTGTAAAAACAACAACAAACATAAGGAAAGAGATGAGAAAACCCAGAATATTGCATGCCCGGTCTAGGGTGGAAAAAACTGTAGTGCAAGGGCCAGTCCAGCATGCGGGTTTTGTAATTTTCAAGAAAAATATTGTAGTTTATTTTAGTAATATTAAAATCCAATAACCAGCGAGGGGCACATAGTGGCCCGTTGCGCCCTTTCAGCCCCTTTTATTTTCGTTAAAAAGGAAATATAAAAGCATTTCGCTGTTGCTGTCGCTACTTTTCTTTCTGTGTAAGAACCGCTAGCTCAAGCAATTGAAGTAAAGTTTATGTTTTATGCTGTAACAGCATTCTAATTTACCTTCACACCTTTTACACCAAAGTCAAAGACCTTTTGGTTTTCCTTATTGTTCATAAATTTTCTATACAAATGCTAACTCGCGAAATTCCTTCCTGGTACGATTTAGCACCCACATACAAATACAAAACCAGTGTTGCTGGCAATTATGAGGCCAACTTCCTTAGCTCCAGCTACCTAGCTACCTACCTGGCTAACCTGGGTCATAAAACGCCATACCAAGCTGGCGCTGTGTGAGACAATGTCACGCGAGCAGGCGACCCTTTGAGAGCAAACAAATGCGTGAAAATCCCATCAACTTACAAAATGTTTAGCAACATTTGGTTTGTTATGTTGCCAAACAGCATGTTCGCTTCAAACTTGTTCGATGCCATCTCACTCTCTCTCTCTTTCTGTGTATCTAAGCAAAATGTATCTGCGCATTGAGCAGCGACCTCAGTAACACGCGAGCGTTACTGCAATGCAAATCGACGCTGAATGTCGCGTTACGTTAACTGAAAGATAAAGCCTTAAAAAAAAGCGCGCGCGCAACGCGTTGCCAATAAAAAATAAGAAGAAAATTCCAACAATTATAAGACAAAAAGTGTTCAGAAATGTTTTCAATAGAAAAAATCACAGAACATAAATAAAATATTGAAACGTGTGTAAAAAGCATTTACTGGCATTTTATATAAAGAGAACTGCCGCCTGCATTTTTGTACAGAATAAACGCGCTTCTCCCTCTTGCTCTCTCGCTCCCTCTGTTTGTTCTATACCCCAACTCCGTGGCTGCGTTTTGTATTTGCTTTTCGTCGGGTAAAATTGTATCTGTGAAGTTCGTTTTGCAGCTGTATATTTGTATCTGTGTGTAACATTGTTGTTGTTGTTGTTCTTCCTTCTGTGTTTTGTGTGAGTGTGTGAGAGAGTGTGCGTGCGCAAAACACTCAAGAGGTAAACTACCTACTTTGCCTGCCTTTTTCAACAAGAAGCAGCCGCTTAAAAGTGTACGAAAAATATACCGAAATATACATCAACATCATCCACAACAACAACAAAGAACTCTGCGAGTACAGAGGAAGGACTACAGACTCTTGCTCTGATTTACGGTCTGGTACCACACCACAGCAAATAAAAACCAAAAAACAAAAAAAAACTTCCTCTCCTTATCCGGCATCTTCTTTAGAAGTTGCTTCTCCTGGTTTTGTCAACAAACTCGTGGATACATCTTCTGCTTCCCTCTTCAAATTGGATTTAAAGCACACTTCAAGACAAATCTCTGCTATACAACAACTACTTGGTATGTCGCGTTTTCTTAATTCTTCATTTTCTCTGTGCATTTTTTGAACATTTAGCAGTTTTTTTTATTATGAGTCGTGAGTTAACGTATATATATAGTATATATAGATACAAAGTCATGTGTGTGTGTGTGCGCGAATTTTAATTATAAAAGTGACAAAAAGCGCGAGTGGGGAAGTATGTGTAGAAAGAATCTTCATTTATATATACAGAAAAATTTACTTATATAGACGTTGACTACAATTTAGGCAAATTTTGTGCTTGAACAGCAAGCCACACAATATATGACATAAAAAAAAGAGCAATTTATGACTTTTTGAATGGTTTTTTGACACAAATGGGGGTATTTTCTTTCTTTAGATGTTTATGTTCGTGGAAAGTTGCCAATTAAGTGGAGCATTTGGTATGCAGTATAAGATTTATTTTTGAAAATATGTGGGTTAAAATTAGTATTTAAATGAAGTTTTATACTGCAAGATCTTTTGGGAATCGTTGGGGTAGATCAAGAAGCATACCAAAATATACAAATAATTATACAGTTTCCATGACGACATTTGTTTCTGACATTTGTCAAGTCAAATGTTTGTCATTTTAAACCAAAATTTAAAAAAAAAAAATCTAAAATTGGGATTATTCGGATTAAATGAAGGGACTTTAACTAATTGCTCTATGGAATGTGCAAAAATCCCCACATTTCCCACAGTTTTTTCCCTGTTTTCGTTGAGTAACATAAAGTTATTGGTCCTTAAAATTCTTGAATTATTTTCTTTTGAGTCTAGAACCGAAATTGCCTTATCAGGAAGACCTTGTAAGTCTACCTGTTTCGATAGATCTGTTTTTGGAAACTAAATGAGGCATTCTAATATTATTTATCGCTCATCGATGTATTATTACGATATATCTATATCAAATGTTACAAAGATTTACTCGGAAGTTCTTTTCTTCTAAATGATACAATATATGCCTGCTTTGGTTAATTTAGTTAACCAATTCTGATGGTTTTTAAGTATTATCCCATGGAAATCCGCAATATTTTTATACCAGTTAACTAGAGATAAAAAAGGGTATACTAAAGTCGAGCAAATGGTTGTAACAAGCAGAAGGTATCAACTTTGACTCTAAAAAGGATTTATATTCTTCATCAGCATCAACAGCAGAGTCAAAATAGTTAATGGGGGAAAAAACATTTAAGCTGGGCAGCACCGACTGTCACTGAGATGGGCAGCACTTTAAAACCTTAACACTTGGGGCCCATTTCACTTCTTCTATATAGCTGCTGCTGTCTTAACTCACAATTAACTCTGGTATATGTAAAATTATATGACATATAGTGCTATGTAGGAGATGTGATACTGGCACTTAGGGCCCAATTCTCATCTTCTACACATCTGCTATGTGTAAGATAATCTCAGATTTTGCTCTGCTATTTGTAGGTTTATGTGACAGATAGCTCTATGTAGTAGATTAGAAAACGGCCCTTAGTGTGATAAATACAAACTTTGGGAGGTACAGACTCTGTACTAAAGAGTATGTTATAGTGGGGCTCCACCATATTTCTTATTTGTTTTTTTAATTTGGACGCTATTTTGTTTAAAATTTGTTACAATATCGCTTTCAAAAGTATTGTCCATTGCTAGCCTCTACTTCTCCCCATCTTTCTGGCAAGTTTCGGATACGATCTCGAAAAAACAAAGCGTCTTTTGGTACGATCCACGAATCTAAATAATTTTAGAGTTCTTTAGAAGAGCCGAACCTGCTAATCCTGAAGGGCGAATAGTAATCGTAAATGTCTATACCGAGGGTGGGATAGGCCTTTACATTTCAACCTTTCAAGGTATGTTTTGACCAGCCGAGCAACATGTATGTGGCCGAGAGTTGTCATGCTGAAAAAATTACCTTGTAGTGCCTTTGCTCGTGAATACTGTCCCTTATTGCTTTAATGCTCTGCTTAACGGCATGAAGTTGGTTTGCAACGTTGTTCGTCGTTGTTATTTCCTGCTGTGTGCCTATAACTCTCTCCAATTGAACACCAAGAACATAAAGACTTGTAAAGTTTATAGTATATCCTCCTTCCGCAATAAAAACTGCTTTAATTTGCCTACTATTTAAATGGAGTTTTGCAATTATCAAATTCACATTCAAATATGAATCTCGGGCTGCATACCACCTTCAAGTTGTTTGCGGGGCTTCGATGCTTCGGAGCTTCAGGGGTTCGAACCAAAATTTACCAATGGTTAATGTTTGAAAGTTTGAGGTTTAAGATTCTTGAGCGTAGTTTTTTGGTTTGGGTGACGATTTACACTAATAAAAAAAAGACTATTGTATTTGTTCCTCAATTTTTCATATTTTGAAAGCCTTTTTAACTTAGACGAGATTTACACGTTGAAGCAAACTTCATAAAGTTTTCCATAAAGCTCTGGCTTGCAAGGAAAGACACCTTTTAACTACCAACAAAAGCTTTTGAAACTTCATTGAAGTTTGCTTCACCGTGTAAATCCAGTCTAAGACCTGAGTTATAATACAACTTTCAAAATCGTTCTCTTCTAGAAGTGATATTGATAGCATATTCAATAAATTGACAATTGGAATCTAGGATCTTGGGCTTAGCCTGTTGATGCTGAGAAATTTAACTTCAAATTTTCACTCAAACTTTATTTAACCGATAAGTTTGTCTTTATTGTTTATATTGTGCTACATCCAAACTCAGTTCACAAGAAATGCAGAATTATTCGTAGTTAAATTTCCTTGCGATCATCGTCTTCCAAACTGCTAGTAGTCTCTCTTTTGCATTGTCGGACATGAAGAGCTATGCATATGAGGCAAAAGACAGCAGCGCAAAGATAGGCAATTTTGACAAATTGCTGGGACAACATTTGGCATTTGACTACAGCATAATTATCGGGTGTAAAAGTGGCCAGCATATAACTTGGATTCTTTTTGTTGCGCCAATTGTAGGAGGCCACTGTATACTCATCTATATCGAAACGAGTCTTACTATGACAATACTGATGCGAATGTCCTGCAAAGGCCAGCCGTGGCTTTAACAGTTCACCCAACATATCTGTGGCATCTCTGGACATCACATGCAAACCTTCACGAAATGCCTCTATATAGGGTGCATCATGCTCCAAACAATTTCTATCCGATCTCCGATAAGTGGGAATATGTTGCATTAAAATGGGTTGACTATACGGCTGTGGTATTGTCAAGGCCTTACATATTCCCTCCTGGGGATATTTCATGCACTTCAATGTCCAGGATATATTCTTGAGATTCGATTCCGCTTCACTGCAAAATATGCAACCATCTGCTGCCAAGGCCATGGAATTGATTAAAACAAAATGTATATTTTTCAATGTATACAAATGCACCAGGGTGTAGTTGAAGGTCTTTTCGAAACGCGCCATCAATTGAGAATGCATTTTATAATGAAATCCCACATCATGATTACCCGGCACACTGATAAACGGTATGCCAGCTGGCAATTCAAACATTTTCCGATACTGCACTACATTCTGTTTGAATTGCTTATCGCTGACTTTGTAACCCTGATGGAATAGATCTCCCAGCACAAAAACCACATCAGGCTGCAGCGAACTGAAGGAAGTCTGAAAGGCACGCGCCATATGACCCTCGTAGTATAGTTTCTTAAGATATTGGCCAGTATGCGGGCTCAATATATGAGGATCGGCCAAGATGAGTGCTTTTAATGTGTTATCCATATTGTTGGTACCTTCCATTTTGGGCCAGTTGCACTGCTGAAGTATCACATAATCACCCAAATATTCACACAAGATGAGAGCACCCAACACTGTAAAAACAGCCGAGAAAATCCAAATCATTTTGAGGTTTTAGTTTTGTATACAAAATTTCGGTCTGATATTGAGATTAGACAAGAAAAATGACAGAGTTAAAAAATGTATGTAAATTATGAGAAAACAATGCAGTAAAAAGGTTTGATCAATTTCAAAAATACTTGCTCAAGTTAGGGCGTTCGACTGTCGTTCAGAGACTGTCCACGGAGAGTCGAGAGCACCCAAGAGCTCTCAGCTTGTGAGCTGCAGCTCTTAGCAAAAGGCGATGCTGAACGCTTAAGACGCTGATTGGGTGTGTGGAGATATATTTGATTCCTTTACAGAGAATTGGGCTCTCTGATACATATAAAGTTTCAGTTGGTTTTAATCTTTAAAAAAGAAAGAAAATAATTTAGAGAAAATTAATTATGGATTGCATTTGCGATCACCAAGCTTTACTGTATTTGATCCCTTTATTGTAATAAACTCCATCCCTTAACATTTCACTGAAATATATTATATTATCTGTTTATTTATTCAACAAAATTATAAGTCGAGAATTCTTTTAATAAAAGTAATCTTTTTCCCACCCCATTCATTCAATTCTTAACATTAATTCTTATTGATAAACCGAAAAACTCTGATTGAGCTTGAATCCACCTTCCAATAGGGTACGATTTTTAAAAATCAGGATGTCTGTCTGTTTCTACGCGAACTAGTCTCTCAGTTTTAAAGCTATCGAGCTGAAATTTAGCACAGAGTCTTCTTTTTGCTGCACACTACTAATATGTCAGAACCGACCGGATCGAATGACAATATCTCTTAGCTCCCTTAGGAACAATCGGTCGAAAAACTAGTTTTAGTGAGAAAAACTTTTTTCTTTTCAATGGAAACGTCTCCAAACATTGCAATCGTAGGTTTTCTATGTTTTTTTATAATTCTACCAAGTTTGATGAAAACCGGACAACTATATGATATAGCTGCCATACAAAAGATAGGTCTGAAAAACAGTGTTAGTTAGAAAAACTTATTTGTTTTTAATGGTAGCATCCTGCACTTTTGTATGTGTTTGTTTCACATGCTTTCACATAATTTGACAAATTTTTGTCCAAATCGGATGACTATATCATATAGTTCCCTTACAAACGATCGGTCGGAAAATGGGAAAAAGAGTATGTTTTGAAAATATTTAGGCGAGAACTTGCAAGGGTTAAAAAACTTTGGCACAAACGAAGTTAGCTTAGCTTTCTCGTTTAGATTTCTATCGATAAGCTAATATTGCCAAAGAACATTATTGGACTCTTTTTTTCTATAATGCTGAGTTAAGTACGACCATGTGAAATTCTAGAACCATATTTTGGGAATAGAATTTGATTTGAATTTGAATTGTAGTTCAGTTACGGCTCAAATATATCCCAACTTAATTCTGTTAGTTTTAAAATGATTTAGGCAATGGAAAACATTTTTTTAATTCCAAAATTATTGGTTTTTGAATAGCTCAGGAAATGTTTAATATCGGTTCTGGGTTTTAATCGACATACAGCTTGGTTTGGGTTCCGGCTTGATTTCCTTCTTCATTCTATCTTTTGCTATGATAGAGATATATATAGCTTGGATTTACATTCAGAACTTAACCTCATAGAGGAATTCAAAAAGGATGCTTGTCATCTGTAAATTCATTTCTAACTAAAAAAATCGAATATTTGACATCTTCATTCCTTTGTTTTTCTTCTTCCAATTTTTATAACAGATGTTATAAAAAATGTTAAATGCCAGCCCAAGATTTATTAATCCGTTAAGCAAAGAATCTGAAAAAAACCCACACACAATAGAATCATTAAAGCTTTTGTGTGTATTTTATCAATCAACATTTCACACATATGTTTCAAATTATTGTAATTCGATAAATGTTTTGTTGTAATTTTCGAACTTCAGCTTAACCCCTTGAGATTTAAAAGCCATCTCGGAGAACTTCCCTTCGTAGCATCTGGTGTGGTTTTTGTTTGAGGTTAAAATTTGCAACATCCTGTTGCATGTCCCGAAACAGCACACCCCGAAGAAATAGACAGCCATCCACCATCCACCATCACACATCCCCTGCCCCATAGATTTATATTTTCAATGCCAGCTGCAGCTGCTCACAAAAACAGAGATGTGGATAATTGAGGATGGTGATGACGATGACGATGACGATTCCGTTTCTCAGCTTAGTGTCATTGCGTGTTTTTGGGTTAAGCGAGGGTTGCTTCAATTTATTGGCATGGTTGTTGTTATTGGCATAACAAAAGCGAAGCAATTAAATTGAAAACCTCAACCTGGCGTTTGGTTGGAGGAGGAAGGGTCAGTGAGTTTTAGTCGGTGGTTGTTGTTGAAGCCAACTTATCGATCCCACACACAAACACACTCTCACTCACCGCACACAACCAACTTGTCACTACTCGTGCCACAAGTTGCTAAAGTTCTTCCTTTTCTTTTGCTCTCTTTTTTTTTGGATTGTTTGTGGTATGTTTACACTTCTCTTGAGTTTTTTTTTGTGCCCCTTTTTGGGGGTCTTTATCAGCTGCTATTTATCGCATTTCATTTTGGGGCACCTTCTTGGGGCTCTTCTAAAGGTGGCTCTGGCTCTGGCTCCCAGACCAACGACGACATACAAGCTCGTGCTGCCTTCTGTTCTCTGAAAATCATTTTGTTAAGTTGAAAACTTGTTTCGATGTTTTTGTTTGTTTTTTTTTTGGTTGGTTGGTTGGTTGAAGACTGAAACTCGTTCAAAGGATGTTTTTTAAGCAGAGGCATCTGCATGTTGTTTCAATAATTTTTATGACTCACTTTTTGGAGCAGAAGATTGATGATGAGAATACAGACTTGTTTCGACTGGGAAAGGCTAGCTGAATCCTATACTGAGTATGGAAATTTCAAGGCTTAGAATTCTCAGTATCCTGAGCTGAGGCGACTGATACAGAGAAAGTCAGCGTCTTATCCCTACCGGATACAAGCCCATAAAAAGATTACCAAGTAGAGTAGGTTTTTTTTTTATTTTTTAGTATTTTCTGATTTTGTCATTTCAATTACCACATTAAAGTTTTCCATTAGCGATTCGTCGTCGTCCCCCCCTCCTCTCTCTCTCTCTCTTCACTCTTCTTAATGACATTCACTCTAATGACAGTTTTTATATACACACATCCCTCATCCATGTGCCTAACACGTGCCCAGCGGCCTTTGAGAACTCCTTTGGACATATGGGGCCCTAAGTCATTTGAGAGTCAGTGGATGGAAAAAAAAATATATAAATTATTCCCAGTTTTTCTTTCATTCAAGCAGCACACTAAACATAAAAGTAAGTGGAAATAAAATGCAGCAAAATAGAAAAGAAACTAATTGATGCAGCAACAAAATCAAAGAGAAAAAGTTAAAGAATCTTCTGCCAAGTTGTGGCTATGAAATTTTATGACCAAACCAAGGCAAACCAGTATGGAAAAATGGAGAAGATGAAGCAGCAGCAGCAGAAGAAGAAGAAGAAGACGACGACGACGACGTCTCTACGGGAAGCTTTTTGCCAGATTTATGTGAAAATTTGTTGCTCACCTATTGCTCTCACCCTTTCTCTCTCTCCCTCTCCAACTTATTGCATCTTTAATGAGCTTTGGTTTATGGATTTCCTCACTGGGTGTTAACTGGGTCTCTACAATGACTTATTGAACTATTGGTGCAATATTTGCCCAACAAATTTCCATTTTCACACTTCAACTTAAGACAAAGTTTTGACATTGAAACACAAAAGAAAAGTGAAATCTCCATAGAGGAAAGTGAAGAAAAATCGTTGAAATTGTTAATCGTATGTCTTGAGTTGAAGCTCGTGCTTCAAATTCAAATTGACGCCCACCCAGATCATACTTGCCTCCTTCTCTCAATCTCTCTCTCCTGCACCGCATTCCACTCTTTTTTGTTTCCCCCGAAAAGCCAGTTTTGATTGGAATTTTACCTGCACGTAATTTCATTTTGTGTAGTTTTTTTTTTTTTTTCATTTTTTGCGGTCAGCAATTTGGCATGGTCTCATTATTTCAGTTAATGATCTTTTCTAGTTGTTTATTTTTTGAATGCATTAGGAATTATGTTTTTATGTTAGTTACCAAGTATGATGATAAAACGTGAGGTTTGGAAAACGAGGTTAAAACAGAGGTGGGTTCAAGTGAGCAACTGTGTTTGATATACTTTGAATGGATAGAGTTGAGCCGTTTTGCTGTACCATGTGGTATTTTTTTAATGGCAATATGCAGCCACACTGTTATTATTTTGAATGATTTATGACTTTTGAATATGGTAGGTATGTTTTTCAGAATATAGAATTGTTTCTACTTCATGGAGAGGAAAAGGCCAAGCTAAATACTGAATGAATGAAGGGAAATTTATAAAAATAAGATAAATGCATAGAATAGCAAAGTAGGAGGTGAGACATATAGAAAGTAATCGAGAGAGGAAATTGATTTTAAATTTAAACAAAGACTAAAAGTTGAATTTCTGAATGTTTTTAAAGAAGAAAAGCGATAAGGGCAACAGAAGTTAAGCAGAAGATTGAGAAAGAAGATGAAGTTAAAGTAAAAGCTGGGAAAGTGCCCCATTAAGTAGACTACATTTAGATGTATCACAAATTTTTTAAACAAGAGAAAATGGAATAAAGGATTTGAAGTAAGAAATAATAAAGGCATGAAATGGGATGTTAAGAATCAAGTGAAAAGTAAAAAAAACCTTGGTTATGAGAGTGAGAAACGACTTAAGGAATATAGAATGACCGTCGAATAAGGGTAAAAAGTGAAAATTGTAAGAAGAAATAAAAGGGAATCGAATGAATAAGGGTAAAATATGAAAATTCTAAAAAGAAATAATAGAAAATAGAATAAATATTGAAAAAACAAAGATATTGGAAAGAAGTATGCACAAAAACAAGCCATAAATGGGATAACTGAAAAGTAGCCTAGAATAAAGAGAGGAATCGAGTTAAAGGTAAGAAATATGGAAAAATAAAGGGGAAAGGTTATACAAAGAATGGGCCATGAAAGGAAAAAACGGAGAAGTTAAGCAAAATGTTAGAAATCAGGAAGAAAAAAACGAAGACTAAACACAAATTCAAAAGAAAATGGGAAGAAAATGAAAGAAATCCAAAATTTGTATACTTAGTGATTTGTTTTGCCATTTTGTCCTATTCTATGCTCTAGCAGAGCAATTGTTTTTGTACTACACTGAGCCATAGACACATCTACCGACAAAAACGAAGCTTTCTACCTACTCTTTCTTGTATGTCCCCTAAGATATTTCCTACTCTATTTTATTTGTTTTTATTTTCCCACTCTTTCGTTTCAAATTTCCCAACCTAACCCACTTACCATCAAAATCTACACAATGTAGGTTAGATGTCAGAAAAATCTCCTAACCATAAAGCAATTTTTCACCTGGCTATAATGACTATTTGATATATCCATAAGCTCAATTTCTGATTTCATCATTTATAATACTCAGATAGATGACAAACGCTTTGCTCCCTTAAGCTTTTAAATTTAGTTTAACACAGTTTTTAGTTATGTCGAATCATTAATAATCGATTGGTAGATTAATGTGTTTGCTCATACCAAAAGCCTTTGGCTAAATCGCTTTTTTTTTTTTGCCGTCTATGTTTGTAATCGATTTTCACCTCGTCGTCGTCGTCGTCTCTGACTCTAATTAGTAACTAAAAAATCAAAACTTCTAGCCACGAAACAAGTTTCTGGCAGCGAAAATGTTGAGAACTCGACATGCCGGCAGCATTGGCAACATGTTGCAATGTGACGGTGGAATTGACGGCGGTGGGGGGGATGTTGGAGTTGTCATGCACTGTCGACTTGTCGAGTGTGTCGAGGAGTGTGTTGAGTGTTGTTGGGCCAGAGGAAAACGCGTTCTTTCGACAACGACAATTCCAGGGAAACAGCTGTACGTGCTGAATGCAGCTGCTCCTGCCGCCTCCCTTCCGCCAACAAGCCGAATCGCGGGGAGTCGCTGAGTCCGAGTATTCGGACTCGAGTCCAGGCCAAGGCAAAACTGCCGGTCAGTGTGTGTGCTCTGGATTTATTGCCGCTTCGTTTTGTCGACATTGCGAACTCGCAGCGCGGGGAGGTCAATGGCTTCTGCCGCTTAGATGGGGACGACTCTTTACTGTTGTTCTTTTCCTCTCGAAGCGCGAATTATTATTTTAGCGAGGCGAAATGGAAAATGTTGTAATAATAAAGCGACTCCATGACGGAACTAACACCGAGGCGAGTCTAGAGAGAGCCAAGCCCAAGTCGTCTATTACTTTGACTAGCCCCAAAGTCGATTGGAGTTGTTGCTGCTGTTGTTGCTGTTGTTGTTGTTTGTGTGCTGTACTTCTTCTACTTCAAACTTACATCATCAAAAGACAAACATTTCCGTTAGATTGGCAACACGCAAACAACAACCTCCACCGAAAAGTAAAGAACTAGCCTTCCTTTCAAAATGGTCATATTCTTGGAAAAACGAATGGGGCTTAATTGAGGCGAGAAACGAGCCAAGTGTGAGACATAACGAACTCAACTTTAATTTAAAGTTCAGTAAAGATGCGGAACTCTTAATTACAGTTATTCTTGTTGCATGATATTTGCTATATATATACTATATATCATTCACTTATTTACCCTATTTATTTCTTATAATAACCACACAACACAATTACTTACAATTTTATCTTATCAGTTCTGTTGGGGGGGTGGGAGTGGGGAATATAACGCCTCACTTTTGCGGCTTTTAATGACTCAATTAAATTTTATCTTCCACTACCTCCCGTCCGTAGACTTGATTGATTGTGATTTCCATCTGTCTGGGCACTTACAGAACGCACTTGTATTTAAAAATGTGCCACTTGATAACTGTCGCTATTTGAATTGATATAAATTTGTAGTATAGATAAAAAGAATTATGATTCATGGGTTGGAATGAAAACTTTAGAGACTTTTTTTTTAACAGATTTCGTCTGGGTTGATTAAATGTGGAAGGGGGAGGGGATTCAATGTATTTAGAACAGTCGGACGGTCGGCAGTATCAGCAGAAATGTTTCAGCCGCGTTAGTTGCAGTTGCACTTTTAAACAGCGAGCTTGAAAGCTATCTGTCGGCAGCGGCCTAACAAAGCAGAAAAGTAAAGCTTTAAAAGTTTTTCGATCGTTTTCTATTTTGAGCACGTTCTCAGTTGCTCCTAAAAGAGAAGTAAAATAAAGTACAAATGCCCGGAAAAAATAGCATCTAAGACTTTTGTAAGAGAAATAAGATAGAAATAATAATCACATTAGAAAAGAGTGAACTAAAAAAGGGAGCTTGAAAAGGAAAATATATTGAATAGATAAAGAAAAGTTCGGAATTGAGAAAACTGAAATAAATCTTGTATGTTTTTACAAATACATAAAAAGTACATAAGTACAAAATATCCAGCAGGGCTATCACCAAAAAGTATGCTACGAAAACTGCAAAATGTTTTAGAGCGGATCTGTTTTTAAAGACTTTTCTTCTGACACTTTTCTTATGGATTGTTGTTGGTAGATTTCTGACCTATGCCATCTTGGTGTTTGTGTAATTCATGGCTCTTCTCCCAATTCTTTTAGGGTCAATACAGATACCTTATTTTGAAAACAAATTGGTTCATTTCATGATCGAAATCGAACCTTAAAGACAGAATATTTTGTGCTTGTTTTGAGAGTTAATCGCTTTTGTATTGAGACTTATACATCTAAAAAGTTATCTAAATGATTAAAATATTCCGAAACAGTCTTAAATCAAATATTTTGTAATTGAATATGAAGTTCTTGAAATTAGAATTTATGTACTTGAATCAAGTATTTTCATCAAGGGTTCAAACCACTCGAAAATAAGTACTGGTTCGGTTCAGTGGTTCGCACAGATTCTAAACCGCCGGTTCGGTTCGTTACATGGTATTTGGAGTTAAATGAACCGCGGTTTCGGTTCGGTCCAGTGGTTCACAAACGCACATTATAAAATATTATGATTTCTGTTTCGGCAGCTGGTTTTGTTTGGAGAGTTGGGTCGCTGGCCCTACTCCCCTATCCTGGTGATGGGGGTGCCATCTTAGAGTCCAGGCCCTCTATTTACCAAGCTTCAGCGATTTCTCAGCCTACTTACCCAAGACGCACAAAGGCCAATACGGCTTCTTGATGCCCTATGTCCCACCTAGGGTTTGGAATAGAAGAGAAGAGATGATTTCTGTAGTCATGTGACTCTTCGATCATGTTTGAAATTGGATTCCTTTAAAATCCTTAGAGCAATGTTCAAAGTTTATTATGTTGGATTCCCAACACTCGTCCATCAGTTCCTAGAGAAGTGCCCTTACTTATTGTCAGATTAAGATTGAATTAAGGTTAAGAAGTACCACAACAAATTGAAAATATTGTCTAACGAAGAAACAAATTTAAATTGATGACAGGTAAATTAAGGGATCGGCGACATGTTGTAACATTTTCGTCAGGTCATCCTTAACAGTAATATCGATACTTGAATACTTGGTTGGTCTCCAAAGCGACTTGTAACCGCCAAAGAAACCTTTTCAACTTTCATAACCCATTAAGAACCTTTCGAAAATCTACAAAAAAAAAACACAAAAGAAACTTTCTAATCTACTCAAAGACAGCTTAAATATCCTTTACTCTGATTTACAAATCAAATGTGGCTTTTAAAAATTCTTTAACATAAAAACTCAAGCGAATGACATCTGACTGACACCTAATGGCAGTTGGGTGTCCAAAGACACACTATTTCTTTTTGGGCCTCGCCTGTCCATTAGTCAAAGTTATGCCAACAATGGAAAACCAAAAACCAAAAAAAAAGCACTCATATGAGTCACCTTCTACAAGTTGTGAGTGTAATAGTTTTGGCATCGTTTATAGGCTTTGACCCCCGCGTGGTAAGACAACGACAACAACAACAAAAATTTCACTTTTTGTTTTTTTTTGTTTTGTCTGCGGCGGCTCTTTCAGTTAATTGGTTTATCACGCATACAAAGTTGCACTTGCCACCATTCGGAAACATATGAAAAACACTTTCGTTTTCTGGGGGGTTTAAAACAGAAACGAAAGTGACCATTGCACCGGGGGCTGGCGATGATAAAAATCCAAAAATAATATATATGTATATATATATATACGACGATTTCTGGTAATTGATACCCTCAGTACCCTTTCAACTTGTATGTATCAATTTAACCGCAGACGGGTTTAAACGCACTCAGAAGAAACTCTGTCATAAGGTTGACAAGTTTCTTTTCTTCTCTTTTTTGTTGTTTTTTTTTTTTTCACCACAAAAATCTGTTGTTGTTGTTGTTGTACATCATCTCTTGCCGTGTCTCCATCCTACTTCTCCTTGAGTCTTGAGTGAGTGCTCCCTCCCCCCTGCTGCGTTTTTTTTTTTGCATAATTTTTAGCTGGAGCTGCTTTTGGCTGTAAATGAAACAAAGACATCATCGATATCAAATGGCAGACTGACTGGCAGCAGCAACTCTTGTCTGGCTTCCACTTCAACAGTTAAAAAAAAAAAATATATAAATTAATTTTTAGTAGATTGTAAAAAGTTTCGCGCGCACTCTAAATGATTTATAGAGTACATAATTGCAAAAGAGTCTACCACTACCACACCTAAAGACTTGTAAAATCGTTGGCGCCACAATTGTGTCTTAACTTTGAGATACTTAAAATTATATGGTCTAACACAGCAGCAGCAGCAGCAGAAGTGATGTGTGTGAGTGGGTATGTTGAAATCACAAAAATGTTCAGTTCAAGCCTTAACACTGAGAGACTTGAAGTATCTTTCAATATTTATTGAATGCAAACATGCTGCGAGTGAAAAGAAAAGCCTTTTGAGCTACTGAACTGACTGAGTGAACTGCACTGTATTGTGTTCAAAGACAATAGAGAGGCGGGTCGGTCGGCGGTTTGCAATAAAAACGTCAGTCAAAAGTTGTGATGGTCTTCGATTGCTGGCCGGCCGCTACTGTGTGTGTGTGTGTGTGTCTGTGTGTGGATAATGCTGGACATAGCTTTGATTACTTTTGTGTAGAGGCGGCACTTTTGAAACTAAATGGTTTTGTGAAAATGCATTAAATGAAAGTGGAAATATTTGTATGATTGTAAAAATAAATGTTTGATGAAAGAGGCGGGTGTCTGTCTTTTAACAAAAATTTGCAAAGAAATCTTTAAAACTATTTGAGAAACGTTTAAATGACAATCAACACCAATCAAATAGGTTTTATCGTTAAAAAAATATGCAAATGGCACATTTTACTGATTATAAGTTTTCCTACGGCACTTGATTTGGACTTTACGATGGCCTTAATTGAACATTGTAGGTCGCAAAAGATATTGCAGCTGTTGCAGCATGTGATATTTTTTTTTTTTAGCAGAATCTTACTCAGTGCCTTTTGTTATTAACTCTGAAACCGAAATTTTTTAAGTCTTTGGTTGATAAAACGAGGACTTTGTTGAGGAACCTTCAGACAAAGTCTGGGCTTTTGAACGAATGATCCCTTATATTGATGTTTTGAGTGCTCACAAACTTGGTAACATCTCATGGAATTAAGCAGGCTAGTAGAGCGCTCAAAAAGAGCAGAGGAGCGCTCAGCTCTCCGTGTAGCTAGAGCCATATTCAATATTGTTATATCAGTGGCCGGGTGTGGTGCAGCCGGTAGTGTGTGTGGGTTCAATGCCGCCTGGGGACTTCTAATGATCAACATTTTTCCAAAAAAACTTACACACACACGTTCGCCTTCACAAAATATTCGAGTTAGTTATGAAGTAACTAACCAGTCAGAAGCTATTCAATCATTGCCGTTCTTCGGATTCGGAAACTAGAAGCATACAAGCCAAAATAGGTTAAGAGAAGCTCGGTACGCCCACCTTCACGAGCTATTCGAGCTAGCTATAAAGAAGTAACTAAACAGCCATCAAACATCAAACATTACCGTCGTTCAGATTCGGAAAACTAGAAGCGTACAAGCCAAAAGAGATTGAGAGGTGCTCGGCTTGGCCCTGGGCTGTGTAGAGACAGTTATTTTATAACATGGGAGATAAGCTCTCCCACTGCGAAATCAGCTTTTCAAAGCGCTCCGCTCTTACTGTCAAAATCGCGCTACGCTCTCACTTTGCGGAAATAGCATTTCAGAGCACACCTACTTATGGTTTTACAGGATTTTGGCTTATCTCGCAAGCTAATCCATCGATCTTGAACTAAATTGTTATTTTTTCCGTCCAAAATATTCAAAATATTTATTATATAAAATCTATAAAAAGCGACATGAGTATTTTGTAAATTAAACCGTTTGGTAATACAAGATCGGGCTCGGAAATGACTTAAATCTTAGAGGTTCGGTTTATCATACAAAGAACAAGAATCGAACCATTTCTTAACCGTTTTGCCACCTAGCTTTTCTTTTATGGTATTTTTCTATATATTCCTTCACATTAGTAGTAAATGGTCGCATTCACCAGAGGTTCTTTGATCACTCTGCTACCTTGAATAGCTTTTAGTTGCAAAAATGTTAATTAATATTTAACTGTTTGGCTTTCACTTAGTAAGAATCATTAAAACTTTTAAAGGAATCTACACAAAAAAAAAGGATACTAAAGAACCTCCATTGGTTTATTATCCCTTTAATCATCCAACGCAGTTAAAAGTCATGCTAAGGACATTAAAACTAAGGATCATTTGGATGGTGTTGCAGCTCCGTTGGATGATTAAATGTATGTTAAAGACATATCCATTCCAAATCGATCTTTTTTTTATCTTTTTTTTCTGTGTAGAAGGGAAATTTTGGTCCAAAAATATATCAATGATTAGGAATCAAACTGTGCTGCTGAATGTGCCCATTGTTTTGATCAGGAACTGTGCTGCTGTGCTGCAGTCTTCTTCTTTCTGATCTTATGAAGTTTGTTTTTAGAATATTTCTCTACTTTTCCACAAATTTATAACGAATTTGGTTTCTGATCAATGTTCCTGTTTTGAGTATATGTATCATTGATCAGGAATCAAACTGTGTGATGAATGTGGCCTTGCCAGAAAGTTGTTTTCATTATACTTATGTTTTGTATGTTTCTGTTCGAAATTTCGAGTCTTTTTTCGCGTTCTTGAAGAATATATAGCGCACAATTCACAATTTTTTTTTAATATATCAACTTATCGATAACAAAACAAGCAACTAATAAATCCTTCCCATTGTGAAATGCATTTGGAAGGAATCAGTGCAAGCGATCATAAAGTTTTAACAGCTTTGACTTCCTCACTAAACCTCTTTCTTACAAAAGAAAATTTAATGAGGAAGCTATGCCTACTCTAGGAACCTTCCTGCTGTAAAAGCGGACATATGGTTACTCCCTAAATTAAAGATAAAATTTGATTGGACCTGTCTTAATAAAAAACTTGAGCAAGTCGTCGTCATTCCCACAATCGTATTGACTCATCGCAATCAAATTTGGACGCTTTTAAAGCTATTATAAATGACTGATTTCATGTAATAGATCATGCCTAGAAATGCGACATCTAGAGCCAGGCTTATCCTACTCCAAACTTAATTTGTGGGCGTCATTTGACAGAGTATTTGTTGTATCATTAGGGGGGAAAAGCAAATTAGTTTTTTATAGCATCAACCCATCTGCATTTTTTTTCACATTAATTAAATTTTATATAAAAAAAAATTTAAGTGCCTCACATAAAACTTAACTCTCCGGCCTTTTTCCTCTATCTGCGGCGCTATTTCTTTTTGTTGGTGTAACTTTTACGACTGAAATGTGTATCAAAGTGCACAAGACTTTTGTTTTAAGTCAAGTCAAGAGTTAATTTCAGTTTTATGACCTCGAAAAAAAACTAATCAAATTCTATACATTTTCTTTCTCGTTGCAGGTAAGCTTAAAGTCCACAACAAAACCAAAAAATAGATATGTATGTTGTAAGTATTTGTTGTTGTTGACCAAGCCTAAAAACCGCAAAACAAATTCCTTGAAAACAATTTTCCAACTATTTCCATTGTTGCAATTGGTTTAATTTCTGTGTGGCTTTTAATGGTTATCGATGGCAAAAAGCATTAACAAAATTGTGTGTCTGTCTGAGTTGCACAATAGTGCGATATGCATATTTGAAGCTAATTTAGAAATCTAATTAGAATTCAGTTTTATGGCCATAAAAAATTACCTACCCAGACCAAGAACAGTTGAAGTTGGAAAGCTTCAAGTTCCGCTTTGCAAATGAAACAATAAAAATCTGACAAGAAGCAAAGGGGGGCAGGCGGCAGTCAGAGACGAGACGAGGGTCTGTGGCACAAGACGCGCGATCATTTGCCTTGGTTATTATTGTTGTAGACCGACCGACCGACCGACCAACCCAGCCGTAAATGGCTGATGAGGCCAACTTAATTATACCGTTGCAAGACTCTCTTTGTTTAGCCAGTTCTTTTTTGTTTTGTAGCTCTGTTTGGCGTTTTGGCATAAGTTTACTTCATTTGCAAATTGCGGCATTTTTAAAAGACCATGTGTGAGTGTCGAGTGAAGGGGTGGACTTGGGGTAGAGAAGAGGAAAGATTGTGCCATTTTTGTCAGTCAACTTTGAAACTTTAATTGTGACTTTGAGCCATGATAAGCCTTAAGGGTCTAAGAGAAACTAAAACGGTAACATTTGACAGAGCTGAGATTTTGGCGGCCAACGTGGGGTCCGTCAGGCTTAAAACAAAAGCTCTGGCCAAAACCATAAACAAATGTATTCTCTTATCTCTAACAACCACAGCAATCAGCAGTGTCTACCTTTGTTGACCATGATGATCTCATTTCCACTTCAGGCTTCAACTTATCAAAAAATCAATACAAAATTATACAGAGGATGTATACAAAAATAATTGATAAATCATATAAAACGACAGACTGACTGCTGCGCAATTCTAAGCACCTGCCTTTGGTCACATAGACCAAAATGCAACCACCTTCCATGTCAACAAAATACCCCATCCCACTTATTACAGTTTTGCTCTTTATAAGCCAACAATTAGGGGTGAGTAGTGCACAACTGCAGTTGCAGATAAGGTCTAGGTATTCAGCTAGCCATATGTCAACGTTTTCCAACCAGTTAGAGAGCAGCAGCAGCTCTCTATTTCCATTTTTTTTTTAAGTTCAACTAAAATGCGACCGGAAACCGCAACACGTAACTTGCAACTCTGGAGCGTAACGAATGAGACAACGGGTTTAATTTGAAGAATTATCTAGTACTTGCTATATGAGGCAACAACCATTAACCTAGATTTTGGTACAATTTGTAGTTGTGGTGACTGATCTGGAGCAATGAGCGACAGAGAAAGAGAGAGAGAGAGATAGAGCAACTAATTGAAACTCATCCTGTAGTAAAAACATTAATGCTTATTTTGTTTAACCATTGAAACCCGAGTGATGATAGTTTAAATGGGATTAGAATTGAATTAACAAACACTTTCACAAAGAAAATGGAAGATTTGCTTTTATAATTGGAAGCTTAGTTAATTCAGTCAGGGAAACAAGCGGGCTCTGAAATCGTACCGCTAAAAGAACCATCCCTTGGAAAACGCCGAACTGAAAACCATAAATCCAAAACGATTCGATTCGGTTTAGTTTACTGATGAGTTTTAAAAAGTATAATTTTTTTAAAGTTCTGATCATGTTTCGGATCTATGCTATCTATCTATCTATCTATGCTTCAATTACCCGGCGACCTTTTTATATGCCTGTCATCAGATAGCATTCTTTCTTTGGAAGTTGCTAATTGATTTGTGTGCGTATCCCGTTTCCTTCAAGGGACTTTTTTACATTATTCTATCAAGCTATTCCACTTCAAGCCATCACGGCTTTCAAAGCCGGTATCATTATGGACTATTGAAATGTTTTCTAGGAATTCCAAATTCAAAGTGGTTGAAAAGATGAATTTTCACATTAGAAATCATAATGCAAATATCATATATAGGAGTAAAAGTTCCAAAAAAGCACAATTTAGGAGCCTAGACATTTTAAAGAGCAGTTTGGTACGAAAAAGCATTCTATGACCCAATGTTCAATAGTGTACACATAGGAGGCTGAGCTGTTTCAAGACCCACCAAAGTCTCTCATTAGAAGACTCGCCTTCCTTCTCTCCATGCCCGCCACGCCATAACTGCTTGAGAATTTCAAAGCAGCATGAGTGCAAAAACAGAAAAGAAACCGCCAAAGCAGACATACGCGCTTGTGTATCCCAATTGGCCTTACCGCACTAGTGTGAGAGATTAACTCCCCGCTGCTAGAACGGTCACCAAAAAGGGAGTGGTCTAAAGGGATTCTAGTACAAAGTGGGACAGGTTTTAAGATAGGTCATAAAAAGACCAACACATTTCATATTGTCAATCAAACAACTTGGCACGATATGAATGAATTTTTCTTAGTAGGTCTGAGATTCTGAGGTAAGATTCTATTACTTTCGATGATAAGTTCCATTATATTAGGGCAACTATATGAAGTTTGTTTTGTAGTGTAATTCTCGACTTGGATAAGCAGATAAGCCAGTAAGAAAGTCGGTTAAGCTCGACGATAACATACTCTGTAGCAACGAAAGTATATGCTCAGCATAATAGAACGATAAATAACTATGATTTATAAATGTGTGTAGAAGGCACGAATCTTCTATCTTTAAATCTGTGCCATATGTGATGTTATGCATCTCTGTGAACTAAACCTACTTTAGCACAAACTAAATATACTCTGTGTACCTTTAGTACAAAAATGTTTACTTCCGACAGACAGACCTGGTCATATCGACGCAGCCCGTCGATGATGCATTTCTTAAACTCATTCCAGCTGTCTAATCCGTGTGTTTGTAGAGACTGGTACTGAGCCAAATGTGGCCAAATGTGATAAGTTGAACAATTCCCACCCCAAATTGTATGAGTATCAACTTTGTAGTGGAAATGCCTCAAGTTGATTTAAAGAAGTTTTCCATTTATAATACACATTTCCGCTTTCCTTTCTTGTCCAATTCAGGTCATATCATTCCACATTTCAACTCGAATGCTTTTGTTTTGGTTTTGCTGTATTTTCAAAGTAATTTTTCACACTAGCAGCTAAAAGAAAATATTTTGCATTTCCGCGAAATAAAGGGAGGGAAAGGGGAGTGCTGCTGCTGCTGAGAAGTTGTTGCACATGCAACAATTCGCGCGTGAATGGATTTCCGCCCGGGTTTTAATACCATTTCGAAATAGCAAAATTAGTTGAGCAACACCTACTACTACTACAACCTAACACCAAATCGAATTCCTTGGCCAGACAAACTCGTCATACAAATTTTTCTTCTTTACCCAACAGTTTTTGGGCTTCCTTTCACCTCTTTAAGAGGCTTTTTGCATAATTAGGTAGTAGCTTGGTGGCAGTTAACCCAAGACCTTTTGACGAACCTTGCCTGGATTAGGCGAGCGAGGGAGGAATTTGCATAAGTCACTCAAAAGTGCAGGCAACTAAAAAAATAAATTGATTCGAGAATTGGCCAACGCAGAGTGAAAGCCATTTTTGGGTAGTGTGTCGTCTTCTTTGGCCGGTGTGCGCGCCTAATGGAGGTGAGGTGGGTGGGTGGTAAGGTGTCGACAGAGGTTAAGCGAATTAATTTCTTTGCAGCTTGGTCACAGATGCACCCAAGACAGACAGACAAGAGAGTTTACATTTCTACTTTTACCCAACGCCGGAGGTTATCTGCGTTTGCAGATCTACGAAAAATGCAAAAGAAATGTTTAGAGGTACGCAGAAGACCCGTTTTTGTTTTTTCTTTAATGGCTTCCGTTGAACTTGGGGAGGTCTGTCGAGGCTCCTGGCGACGGCGACGGCGGCGGCTTGTTCATTGACAAAAAAACAAACAACAAAAAATTACCGAAGGTCGCAAGTGCGTCGACGACTCCTAGCCTTTTGGTCAGGTAATTAAGCAAACTTCCAACTTTGGTCAAAGGCGACGGCAATGAACCATTGACAAATGCAACGCCCAAGTTTGGGTTGCATCATTTTTGGTGGTGTGGGCAGGGTGGCAGGGGGGGAGTTAAAAACAATTCACAAAGGAAATTGTTTTTTATGCTGCACACATTATTTTTGTTTTTGTTGGGTCGGGTGAAAAGCACTGTGTTTAAGCCGCGTGCAGGTGCTGGAGCGAGAAATCAGTCATTGGAACGAAAAACTATTATGAGGGTGGCGGGGTGGGGTACTGGCAATTGAAATTATAGAGAATGCAAATGGTAATGGGAATGGATATGGCATGTGCTGTGTGAGAATTCTTTGTGGGTATGCCAAGAATGGAATATAGCAGCCAGAGGGTAAGAGATCATTTCAGAGGTCACTTTCATAGGTAACCTCTGGCTAAAGCTAATTGCAACTTACAAGTCTTCAGCATAAAACAAGAAAAAAGAGTCGGTCAAGCCCGACTATGACATACTCTGCATAAATTTTGATGCTGAAAGTAGCGCTGCAGCAGCGAACATTCTTTTGATCATAACTCGACAACCGTTCATCCAATCTTCACCATTCCTTAGGAAGGAACGAACCATCTATCTTTCAAACTGTGGGAGATATGAAGTTTTTTCCAAATTGCGGGGGCCTGACCGAAATTGAAAATAAACTTGATCTGCCTGCAGACATAAGAAGCAAATGTCCCATACATGTCAATCCTCCACACCCAGAAAAAAGTAGAATGAATAACTTAAGATCAAAAAATTTATTCGTTCGTAAATTTTCAAGATTTTCGCTCTTCAAGTCGAGCTAAATACGTTCTTAGCTTGGTACTTTTAGGCGAGGGAATTGAGGTAAAGAAACTGAGAGAGGAAAGCAAGCACATTTGAGAGAATAGCGTTGAGCCTGCTCTTACAGTTTTGTATTTTATGGGAGAGGGGTGTGGGGAAGCAATCGAGCGGAGACCGTAGTGGATGTTTGCACTCATGTTGCTTTGGAATTCCCAACCAACTATGACCTCTGTTCGACTGATGCTGCTTTGAGGTCTGTATTCTCCAAGCCGGCTTAAACTTGCAACATGGCTTAACAATTAATTTTACCATGAAATAAATTTAATAATAAAAAAATCAACTGATTTTGAATTGTTATGTGGTTGGAATCTGTGAAGGTATTGATTTAAGAGTAAAAAATCTTACATTTGAATCTGATAATAGTAAGAGCATACTCAGCTTTTGACAATGCTGTATGCCCTTGATTCAAGAATGAGCAATCTAGAATACGAGTATGCTAAGCACTTGATCCAATAACTATTCTGTTTGATTTGAGTATGATTCATACTTGGATCAAGTATTAAAGCTTTTGGATAAAGAAAACCGGAATCAAAAATTCATACTTGGTTTAAGAATTTCGCTCTTGGAACGAGAATTTTCACTCTTATCGAACCATTGATCTCAAAAATTCTTGATCCAAGTTGAAAATTCTCTATTTTTTCTCTGAGTTTACCTTTTACCATCTCTGAGATCTATGACAGACAGACGGACATGGACATGGCTATATCGATTCTGCTGTTGATGCTGATCAAGAATATATATACTTTATAGGGTTGAAGATGCTTATAATACTCTATGTACCTACGGTACAGAGTATAAAAATCCCAACAGGTGCAGCCCAAATGGAAGGATGAAGTCTACACTTCAGAGGCGGTTGGGCCTGTCATAGTTAAATGCAGTTCTGCTGTACCTCAACTTCCCAATCCCTTAATAAAGACACACTCGTTACAAAGTTTTCACAATTGGACAGTTGCTTGTGGCCCCTTGAGCGCACAACCATCTCAATTTGATTATACACTCTCAAGCTCTGATCTTGTTCTGAAGGAACATGAAATTAGCTTCAGCTGGTTGGTGGCTGAGTGGAAATTAAACTGGCTACTGGATTTGGCACGTCTTCGTCGTGTCGGCGAGCCTTCACACCGGCAACGTTTCAGCAATTTTCCATAATCTCTAGGAAATGTTAAGCAATAGACACGCTTTGGTTTTTTTTTCTGTTTTCACACTCCAGGGATGATGATTGGTTCGAGACAAAATTCGCTTCCGGTACGGGCTCCATGGGTGTCATTGTGAGAATCTCACGGACGTGACCGAAAACTCTACAATTATCCAGCATCAACAGCAACAACAGCAACTACAATTGCAATGAAATTTCACGCGCCAACACAAAGGCAATTAGAGCTAGGCGAAGGAGAGACTGTACAAGTGGGCGTGGCAATTTGGTACAGAGAGAAAATTGCCGTCCTGTCAAATGAGTTGGTTCACCTGCCCACCTGTTCACCTGCTCAATTCTCCCCATTTCGGTAATTGAAACTGTTTTCTTATAATCATACTTTGGTTAAGCAATTCCGGTTTGGAAATTGTACAAAAGTCCCATTAATTATCAAAATGCCGAAATCTGTGTAGTTGTTAATTGAATTCAATTAAAAAACTTGTCTGCTTATGTGGGTGGCAACTCTATCATAAACATTTCGGGGGTGTATCTAATTTCCCTCATACATTGTGTGGGCGTTGCTTTTCATTCTATTCCTGGGACTTTCTCTTTGCCGCTGCTCATCATCAATTCAAATGCTGAATGAAGCCTTTCGCCTTTCAGCATCTTTTTATAATTTTGTGCATTTATCGCGATGCTCTTGAATTACAAAATATGGTCGAAGAAGAGATGAGACGCGACGCGACTTTTCAAACAACTTTTCTGGGCGCAGCTTTATGGCCCAAATTATGATGATCATCATCCATCCATCGTTACTTTGTCTTTGTATGTTTGTCGTCTTTTATCGCTTTCCAATATCTGTTGTCTCAAGTTGAAGGCGCAAATAAACATTAAAGCCTTTTTTTTTACTGACGGGTGCGGTTGAAAAAGTAAATTACAATCTATGATTGAATATGATTATGGTAGGGGGTGGAGGATCAGCAGTCAGTAGGTGAAGGGTTCAGAGATTAGTTTTAATTTTAAATGACTGATTTCCGTTGGAAAGTGATTTGATATACACCGTACCAGAGCTCGCAGAAAATGTGTATAACATATTCTGTTTCTTTCCAAAGTTTGTATATATGTGATCAACTTTTTAGTTAGATAAGTCTTTGTTTTTTTGTATAACTCGTATTGTTTTGTTGTTCCGAACCTTGATATTCATTCGACACGTCGAATCTAATTCGATTGAGCTTTGTCCGTCCATCTGTCTGTCTGTTTCTACGCGACCTCGTCTCTCAGTTTTAAAGCTATCGAGCTGAAATTTTGCACAAAGTCTTCTTTTTGCTGCACACTATTAATATGTCGGAACCGGCCGGATCGGATGACTATATCTCATAGCTCCCATAGGAACAATCGGTCGGAAAACTAGTTTTAGTATGAAAAACTTTTTTCTTTTCAATGGAAACGTCTCCAAACTTTGTAGTCGTAGGTTTTCCATGTTTTTTTATAATTCTACCAAGTTTTATTAAAATCGGACAACTATATGGTATAGCTGCCATACAAAAGATAGGTCTGAAAAACAGACCTAGTTAGAAAAACTTTTTTGGTTTTGATGGTGGCGTCCTGAAATTTTGTATTTCTTTGTTTCACATGCTTTCATATAATTTAACAAATTTTTGGCCAAATCGGAAGACTATATCATATAGCTCCCATACGAACGATCGGTCGAAATATGGGAAAAGTGTTTTTTTTTTTTTTTAATATTTAAGCGAGCACTTGCAAGCGCACAGACGAAGTTAACTTAGCTTTCTAGTTTTTCGATCTCTCTATGCAAATGTTTCCATAAACTGCAAGTGTGTATGCGTGCTAGTGGGCTTCTTAATCAACAACACTCACTAAACGCAAGAAGAACAGATAAAATTATTAGAGCTGATGCAAGTGGAGAAACCAGAGAGAGAGTGACCGAGTCTGTCCAATTTGTTCATGTCTTTTTGGTGAGCAGATAAGATCAAAGGTAGATCCATATTGTACGCATTCATAAAACTTATAATATATGAAATTTTTCACTTAGACTAGTGTTGCCCACGTCCTATACGCTTCAGTAGCATGTGTTGTTTACGAATACCAAAAGTGCAGCATCAACTTTGTATGTGCGACTATTCTCTTTCTCCCATGTCTCTTGAGTGAAGCCGAGGCATGCCTACCGTTTAGACAGTGACCCTTAGGGAACCCAATCAGAACCGAGATGCGCGATCTACTGCTACGTTTTAGGTTCAACGTGGGAAAGTAAGGTCGTTCAGGGGCTAGACGCCAGGTATCTTTGCTTGTAAATAAGCTGCACGAGGCCACGTTCATAATTATTGTGCTCTTCTCCAGGAAGAACTTATGACAGGGCACTATGTCTAGCAAATTCTTTCTCTGACTTGGTTCCCACATGTTGGGGGGTATAGATGGAGATGAATATGGCAAAGCCTACCTACCAACTCTGCAACGATATTATTCACTTAAAAATGATTTAACTAACCAGCCGATATCAAATTGATATGTATCTTACTTCACTTCTGTGTAACAAAACTAAAAATAATAAAGAAATTAGAGTTGACTTTTCCAGTAACAGCTAATTTGATATGCTTTAATGGTCTCAAACCTCAAACACAAACCCATGAAAGCATTCCGAATTCCCTTTTGGTATTTGGGGAAAAACCCTCAATTGATGTGGGTGTTGCGTGCCGCCGTACTTACAATACAATACATGAGCCTAATTATTTTTTAAATGATTTCCACACACAATTCGTTGTTTTCCATCCCACAGGGAATGGAACATATGGTACCAACTCCAATTGTTTTTTGTTTTTTTGTTTTGCAGCCCACGTCTTAAGCTTACCAAAAAAGCAAACATTGAAGCATTTTTTTTTGTCGAAAAATAGAAAATAATCTTATTGTGGTTTGGCTCCATCACCCCTCCTCCCCGCCTCCTTCTTGTTTAGCTGCATTTAAGTGATAACATGGCATAATAAAGTTTTCAACGCTTATGTGAGAAAGAGTGTGGAAAAGAGGCGGAGAAGGTATGGATGGGTACAATCTACCCACAGACATATAGACAACATGCAACATTTTAAGTCTGGCAGAGACAGAGAGAGAGAGAAGCTTCCAGCATGATGTTGTCAGTTGGTTGGTTGGATTTGGTTTGCGTGACGACCAAACATATTTCTTGGATTCAGATTGGAAGATGGCACCTTCAATTGATCAGTTTGATGTATTTATAATGTTACGTGTATGTATGTATGTAGGCATACCAATGCAGCTCAAACTGTATTCAATCCCTGCATAATTTCAATTAAATCTAAATTAAACTCCCGCCGTGCCAGCTGTCAGGCTGTCATATTTCAACTTTGACTCTGTTTACGATTTGGCGTAATTAAAGTGGCATTGCCAAAAGCAACAGCCTCACAATTAGCCGACAAAAATGTTGGCAACATGTTGTGCAGCAGCGTTTGAAAGTCTTTGGATTGCATTTTGCCATTTTGCTCAGGCACTGAAAATTATTTATGACTTTTAATTTGCCACTTGCGCAAGATTTATGTTCAATGCGAAAATTGAAATGCAATCACAAAAAATATTATGTTAACCTCTGACATTGTCAGGAGGAAAGTCAAAAATTGAAATTTTCTGCTGGCCAAGAAGTATACATTTGAACGGCTTGTGGCGCCCTTTTGGCCAAAAATTCGATTTTCTCCCCCCATTGATTGACAAGCCATGAAATTGCATTTCGGGTTGCACTCTTGACCTGGCTGAGCTCGCCGGAGTTTGTAATATCCTTTGGGGGAAATTGCTTGCCGATGCTTGCTGTTTATCCTGCTGTGAACAATACACAACAAGTTCTCTTATCCATTTGAACATCTGTTGGAGAAAAGGTCAAAAGCCTTTTGTGGTTTTTTGGCTTCATGCATGGAACGATGATGATGATGATGATGATGACGATCATGCCACCCAACTTGCAACTTGCTGTCTATTTCCTATTTGTGGCCTTGGCTTCCTTCCTTCCTTGCTTCCTCTTGTTATTTGCCTGGCATTTGGCTTCTTCGTCTTCTTCGTCATATTGTAATGTGCAAAATTTCTGTGGCAACGCCTTGGCGCATAAAAATTGATTTGCCTGCTTCGTTCGTGTTTGTCTTTCCAATTTGAGGATGTCTTTTTTTGTTTCGACTTCGTCGTGTAACAATAAATTCATATTATTTAGTAGTTTGGAAAGCCAAAAATACATTCATAAACGTGATGTGCATTTTGTGTTGGCAAATGGGTGGCAATTTGTTAAGTCTCTTGAGTTTTTGGCACCCGAACAGGCAGCTGTCGTTTCAAAGAGTTATAATTTTCGACCATGATGATTGGCTTGTGAAGCTATAAAATAACAAATTAATATATTTTATTGAAATGAAGAGAAAAAAAGAGAGCCAAGATACTTGAATTTCAGCTCAAAAGAAAGCCTCTTTTATGGCTTTTTTATGTTCCAGTTGTAGTAGTAGTAGTAGGAGAGGATGGGTTCTCTTTAGAAATGTAGAGTGTATACTAAACCGAATTGGTAGCCACTAAGAAAGGCTCGTAAACTTTATAAAAGTTGTCCTTAAGACTTCTTTAAGAATTTTTCCAAGACTACAAATCTTTGCAAATTCCATTCCAATTCAAGACTGCAAACCGGTTCAGAATCGAACCAGAATCAGTTTGCTTCGAAACTTAAATCAAAAACCAGAAAAATTTCGACTGATCAAAGGATGATAATAGTAAATTATGGGATCCCTTTGACTTTCATAGATGTTTCACATGTCCTAATATTTATGGAATGGACAAAATTGTTCAAGAATAGAGAAAAATTAGAAAAGCTTAAAAAACTTAGACTTTTGAATGGGCTTAAGTCTAAAGACCAAAACTGCAACAAATTTCTATACTATATTTAATTATATTCTAAGGTTGTTTTCTTATTGGAAGTATATTAAGTATGTGCAAAATTATAAAACTGCCAAAAGGAAGCATCTCCGACCCCCTAAAGTATATATTATATATTCTTGATCCGCTCCACCTAAAACAAAATTATTTATGAATGTTAAAGATCGGATGAACGATAGTCGAGCTGAAACAGCGATGGGCAGCACTTTTTACACCTAAACACTTTGTGTGATAAATACATTATAAACTTTTTAGGAGGTACAGAGAGTATGTTACAGTTGGGCTTGACCCTTCTGAATCTCGACCAACACTACCAATGTAAGCTTTTCTTTCTAAAATTGATGCTGAAATATTCCTGAATTTATTTTATCCCTCATAAAATAGCTGTTTGGTTTCATAAACGCAAATTTGTAAAGGTTTTGCAAAGACATTTTATCGTTAGATTTTTATTTTAAAATTTAAAAGGTGATTTGTATGCTATTTGGTTTTTCAGAGTACATTTTTAGACACCACACGCGGGATTCGGAGCATGTAAAACGTCAAAAATGCTCAGTAAGGTTTGCCTTTTCACCATGAATAGATCAATAAACGCACGAAGTTTGCAAATCATTGCATTTAAATATCCAAATCTCTACTCACTCTATGACAAATGTGTTTCTCAACTTAAGTTCATATTATGGACGTCATAATCGCTTCAGCGAACATTCTATTCAAGACAGTGTGACCAAATTTCGCAACTGTTTCACTTATTTTGACATTTGAGAATATTGCTTTTTTGTATTCTGTTTGGTGCTGAGACCAAACATAATCTAATAGGTTGCCTCACAAGAACCTACTGCCTTTATTCAATGAAAAATTAATAATTTATATTAAATGAATATTGAATACTGCTGCTGTATTGTTCAGTGCCCAATGAAAATAGACAAAAATGCTTCCTTTTGGCTGTTACATACTTTTGTGCATCTTTGATGCAGATTATAAAAAGAATGGATCCTAAGGTTATTATTATACTGAGAAGTTTTGGTAAGTGATCCGGCTCGAAGGACCACAAAGAACAAAGAGTTATGGTGGACGTTATTTTAAATAATTCGGAACCAATAGTTCGTTTTGATCTTAAAATGATAAATGAAAACATTCTATTAACATTAGTTTCCGTATAAAAGTTTCTAATATGATTTGAAAATCTAATTATTTGGTGAAAGGTGTTTCAAAAAGTGTTGCCCTATTAGAGTAAACACTCTTTAATATTGACAACCTTATAAAATTATGATTACATATTATCAAAGCTTTATAATTTATGAGTCTAATTAATCTCACTCACCTCCACCTCACAGAACCTATCTCCAGGTCTTATCTTATCATTATTATAATAAGTGGGCCAACTTTTTTCCTTGTTATATCGATTTCCATTATTCAAAGCACTTTCCATTGAACAACTCAAATGGATTTCTGTCTCTAGTTTAAATCCAGGCCACAAAAACCGCAGGCCACAAGCGTCGCGTGCCTGAGCCATTTCCCCCCCGTCCTCTGTCTCCCCTCCCCCACCCCACTATCATACCACGCCCACACCCACGCGAATGTCACGAGCCAGAAAATTGGGTGAAAATCTGTAGTGTATTTTTTTTTCCTTTGTTGTTTGTGGTTGTAGATAAATTTTTCATGTATGGAAAAGCTTTTCACGTTGGTTTTCAATTAGCATAACAAACCACCCTTGTCCCCCACGCCAACCATCAACACTCACTCCCCGAAATAAGAATTCTGAAATGGCGCCTCCCCCCCCAAAAATTCCCACTTGAAATGTGGAGGGGAGCAGAAGTCTGTGTGGAGGTCCCGCGTCCCTCTTCTCCGATTGACCAGAAAACATTTCAATTCAAGTTGAAAAGTTGTAACCCAAACAAATCATGTGTCTTGTATCTAGATCTAAGCTGTCAAACATTGTGTGTGTGCGTGTGTGTGTGTGTGTGTGCCCCTATTTGGTAATAAATTATAAATTAATAGTCCAAACTTTCACTGCTAAAGTTGTCCGACTTAGAAGTGGTCGCCATAAATTTCCGCCCCACTCAACTCATCTTCTCTCTTTTCTTCTCCTTTCAGGTAAGAATCCTACTCGATCGTGATCCATTTACAATTTGAACCCCCACCCCCGCCCCCCACACGTCTTATGTAAGTTTTGAATTGTCTTTGGTTTCCTCAATTAAATTTGACCATTTCTCAATGGAAAATTGGCAACTTTATAAAGTTAAATGTTCGCTTTCTGTCTCTGTCATAATTTCCATTTTGGCTGGGGTATTGCGTGCAAATTTTAATTTTTCATGGCAATTTCAAAAAAAAAAAACCTCACCAAATGGAAAAACAAAGGAAAAGCCACGGCAGCACAAGCAAGCGGCGATGACGTTCAATAAACCGAAAATGGAACCCGAGATTAAGATTATTTTTCCTCTCCTTAGCCTCTCTCCTCCTGCTCTGCCGCACGGGGGGACAGGAGGTAATTCGTCGTTGATTTTGAACATTAACGTATACGTAATTAACATTCATTCGGTTATTAGCTTTCTCGCAATTTTTCGCATACGAGTGTTGCAGTATTTCGCTTTAATTGCTGTCATTTATTTTCGGGTTTTTTCTTTCTTTTTGATTTATGCCATAAAACTAGGTTGAAGATGGATGGGAACGGAACGGGGCGTGGAGATGTGTAAAAATCGCTCAATTATGTTGAGTAATCGATAATTATCGAGAGAGTTGATCACGTAAGACAAAAAGAAAGACGCAAAAAAGGGAGAAAAGCGAGGATGGGCTTTTTTTTATTAAAAATTTTTGATCTTCTAAAGTAAACTTTTACTTTCACCACCTAAGGATCTATCAATTACCACTTTGTCAACTCTTTTTCTTTTTGAACCAAGTGAAAGTTCCATTGATCTTCCTTGCAAGCTGTTGTCCTCTTACGTTATAACAATCCTTGCCAATTACTTCCCCCCCTCCCAAAACCAAACTGAACGCAATAAACGCCTTCAGTTTTGCGTATCAACACCTCCGCCGGCTACTTACCAAGTTCATAAAAATCAGCATAGTGTTGAAGTTAAACCAATATTTATTGGCCAAACGGCAATTGGAAAAATTTTATTAGCAGTTTGCCAATTTGAATAAAAAAAAAAACAGCAACTGAAACTTAAACAAGACGTAAGAGGGAGCAGCTCTCAGTTGGTGCTGCTCGCTGACAGATCAAGAAAGGTAGGGGGGAAGTCAGCGAAGAGTAAGAGTTGAAGGCGGAGTGGGTTGTTGTACACACCTTAACATGTGTGTGTGTGTGTGTGTGTGTGTGTGTTGGAGTTGCATGATTGAATGCTGCTTCAGTTGGGGGGCAAAAGACAGCAAGTGGTACAAGTCACAAAACGGTGGGACAATTAACATTAAAAAGAGGGAGAACCTTAGGGGGTTTTAAGGATAGGTGCGAAATTAATATAAGTACTGTCCGCTAAGCAAATAAAGAGCAGACGATGTTTACATCTTAAATCCCAATATTAATAACATGTAAAAAAGTCTGGATAGCCAGGTTGTTACATGCTGTGTACCTGCGAAACTGTATGCACAATTTGTCTTTCTTTTGCTTACAACTTGGCTATCGTTCTTACGATCTGTACCAAATCTTTGAGGCATCGATAAATAATAATATGTATGTGTCTAGAAGGCTCAGCGAAAATATTTAAAAATCCATAAGAAATATTACGTTTCGAACGAAGTTATATAGTTTTCCGATTTCGAATAAGTAGTTCAGATCTGTTTAAAAGAATATAAGACAGAAAAAGAGAAGTACAGAAGAAATATACTTTATATAATCACCGAGGCTAAAGCTTATATTTTGGAAAAAAAGCCAGTTCTTTTAAGACCCATTTTCCGACTGATCGTTTTAATGGCAGTTATAATTTATGTTTATTCGATTCAGTTTTTTCCGATATATTAGTCAAAAACATCGGTCAAGCCCCGGCGGCTGTATTATACGCTGTACCAACGGAACTGTAAGCTCATTATGTTTGCTGACAAAAGTTGACACAAGATATCGTAGATACTCGTTTTTCGTTCGCAAAACGCTCGTTCCAGGAAAAAATTACTATTTATATCGCATTTTTTATATAAAAATTTAGCATACAACCTGGAGTTCAATGCATTTAGGAGAAACCCATCCAAGAACCAAACCAAAGGGCTTATTAAAACTTACTTCAAGAGTCTTCTGGTATATATCTGGCATCAGTAATGCTTGATTAACCCAAATTTAAGTCGAATATCTTTCCAATTGGGCACAATTTTCAATTGTGTATCAATTTTTTTAAATAATAATAAGTCAAATATCTAGCGCTTATCGATATTTCGAGATTTTTAAATTCTTTTTAATTTATCGATATTATTTTTCGATAATTAATATTTGTTTTAAATTAAAATCAAGTTTTTTGGTCTTGGTATATTAATGCCAATTTATCGATAAATGTTATCGAAAAATTTAAGCTTGGTTCGTTGAGGCATCAAAAAACAAGTCTTGCTTAATAGTCAAACAGAATGTTTCCAATATACCCATATCTCCGACCATTCCCATATTTCGAACCATTTTTCATGGCTTTTTGCCCCACTGTTGTACCCAAGTGACAACAGTCACAAATTAATGGAGATTATGATGATGTCTGGTGGCAACTTCGACTGCACCTTGTTGTGTGCTGTGTGTCTGTGTTGCAAGACTTAACAAGGATTAATCATATGGGCTGAGAATCAATTTTGCGTTGTCTCCGCCTCCTACTCAACCGCCAGCAGCCGGAGACAAATTATCATCACCGATGCACCCTTGACATTAGCTGCTGGAGAGTGCACAAATAAGAAAAAAAGAAATAATGTTTATCCTGCCGTCTACATTAGAAAGTCTTCACTTGGCCACTTTGCATGTTGCAAATTTGAATTTCGTATTCAATTTTCACCGAAAAAAAAAACAACTCTGTCAACGAATTTATCACGTGGCGATTTTATGATAATTTCCTTACTCCATGTCACGTAAGTCGTCGAATGATCGTAACAAATATGAGGGTTAGCCCTGGGGTTAAAGTGGCAATCCCCCCCACAAGAAAAAAACAAAACCAGGTGCGAAGAAATGCAAATATTTTCCACTGGGAAAGCACATTTTGTGCAAGGTGCCAACTTTTTGGGAGTCGTGAGGTCCATGCTATGATAATGGTGACTCAATCTCAGGAGGAAAGCAGCGGAAACCAACAACAACAAACAGCTAAAACCTTTTGGCATATCAAACTCGGCAAATCGCTGAGACAAAATCTCTTTGACAGCCTTCAACTAAAAGTAAAACCAACAACAACAACAACAACAGCAGCAAGAAAAACTGATGCAACAAAAACATTGTAACATTGCCGGAAGACAGCCACAAACCAAAAGAAAATGAAGAAAAAGCGAAGTTCGAATTGTTTCCAATATCGAAATGCACTTTTTGCCTTTGACAGACAGATCGCGGACCATTCCAAGTTAGAGTCGAGCACTCACACACACACACACAGATGCACAATCTGACAGCAAGTCCAAAGACCCAAACCGACAGATGGAGCCATTAAAGAGGAGGGGAGTGAGGAGTGGTAGTGGTGGTGGTAGGAGGGGGTGATAGGGCTCTTCTTCATTTTATGTTTTTGTTTATACTTCTTGGCATCTTCTGGAAATGTGCAGCTGGTCAAAGAGATGAGAGGATGGAGCTTGGAATCGTCCATAAAATTTTTAGATCTAAAAGGGAAAAAACTATTTGCTTTTATCAGCATAATTGCTGGCTAATGTTAATGATTATCATGTGCAAACATAATGATGATGATGATTAGTGTGGGGTCCTTTGATTGGGCAATACAACCAAGTTGAGAGAATACCAAAAAAATTTTGAATTGAAGGGAAAACGCTTGAAAATAACGGCTTATGAAGGATTTCAATGGTTCACACAGATTTTGAATCATCTATGGGTTTTATTACACGTTTTTCGAAGCTAAACCAACCGCGATTCATGAACATATAACTTTTCTCACACTTCCGAGTTTAGAATTTACATTTCTGACAAATATATATAGAGTTCGAGGGCAATTGCAGTAGATAAACCGGATCACATGATCTTAAATGGTACCCTAGTCTTTCCTAAAAACTACATCAATGTGACAACGCTTAGGATAAGTTTGGTCTGTCTCAAATTATCAAATTTACAATTGTACAATTGTATGTAAACATACACATGGCTTAAAGCTCGTCGGAGACCTAAACCACATCGTTTTGCTTTGTGGTTTTTGGTTTAGTTTTTCATTTTCGATGGGTTTCCGGATGGAATTACAGTTCGACTTACCAGCCAAAGTTATCTGTCTACCCCGCTCTCCTAGACACTATAGCGCTGTGCTTATAACTCTACAATCATTAAATTGATCGTTTCCAAACTTAATGAACCAATAAATAGTTTTCTTTTAGTTTTTTTTATGGTTTGTGTGTAGAAAAATCAATAGTTCTAACCATTTTTATACCATTGTATTATAATTTTGCCCAGAAGTTTTGCAACGCATAGAAATTTTCATTTACGACCCCTTAAACTTTATATATTCTTGATCAGGGTGACGAGCTGAGTCGATAGAGCTTTGTTCGTCCGTCTATCTGTATGTTTCTACGCGAACTAGTCTCTCAGTTTTAAAGCTATCGAGCTGAAATTTTGTATTTAGTCTTCTTTTTGCTGCACATTACTAATATGTTGGAACCAACCGGATCGGATGACTACATCTCATAGCTCCCGTAGGAACAATCGGTCGGAAAACTAGTTTTAGTATGAACAACTTTTTTCTTTTTAATGGAAACGTCTCCAAACTTTGCAATCGTAAGTTTTTTATGTTTTTTTTTTAAATTCTACCAAGTTTAATTAAAATCGGACAACTATATGGTATAGCTGCCATACAAAAGATAGGTCTGAAAAACAGTCTTAGTTAGAAAAACTTTTTTGTTTTTAATGGTAGCATCTTGCAATTTTGTATTTGTTTATTTCACATGCTGTCACATAATTTTACAAATTTTTGGCCAATTCGGATGACTATATCATATAGCTCCCATACGAACGATCGGTCGGAAAATGGGAAAAAGAGTATTTTTTGAAAATATTTAAGCGAACACCCTGGCAAGGGTATGAAAACTTCGGCACAGACGAAGTTAGCTTAGCTTTCTCGTTGACATATCGATTTTTATACAACAAATCCTCATTGAAAGAAATATCGTTATATTTGTCAACTATTCGGCAGCCCTGCACAATATCAAGTATTTTAGTCGATACTTTGAATAACTTTACAACACCACTTGATGTTTTTAAACCAGTGATGTTCAAGAAGAGAGGCCCTCTGTAGCTCTCTGTCTCTCTCTGACACTCACTGAAGCATTACTTCGGCAAGCATTCGGCATAAATTGCCTAAAGTGTTCGGCCCCTGGGGGCTATGGGTGAACATCGCTGCTTTAAACTTAATATTTAAATGACTAAGGGCCGATTTCTCATCTTCTCCATAGCTCCTATGTGTCAGATAAACATAGATTTTGTTTTGTTTTTTGTAGGTTTGTGTGACAGATAGCTCTATGTAGTCGATTAGAAAACGGCGATAAGTTTATACCAGGGATAATAAATTGTGTTAAATTTGTAGATTTATTTGTGTTGTTATGTCGTTAAGTTTAGGACTTCACCATTTACTAATTTACGAGGACTGTGGAATCTTCTTCTTATCCAATTTATTCTCGGCTAAGTCCTATTACTTTTAAGTCTACAGAAACTGATGAGACTGCAACTCTAACTAGTGTAAGTGTCAGATATTGGCCAGGAGTCTGCTTGTGTGTGCTTAATTGAAACAGAACACTCTGGTTTGGTTTTAAATGAACGCCTTTAAATGCATTGATTGGCTTACTTAAGGGTCTATTATATACCAAAATGTGGTTAAAGCACTTATGTGTTCTCTGTTTTGTTTATTTGTTTGTATTATGTGTGTGTGTTCAGGACTGTACAACCAAACAACTCTTTTAACGTAATTTGAGACAGTTTTTTTGTCCATCTCTTAATCCCCCTTGCACAGATTTCTGGCCAGATTCCTTAACCCTTTTGCATTGTCTTTTCGGTGATATATTATATTTCAATTATTACCACATCATCCCCCACTTTCTTTGCTGCAGGTAGCATTGTTGCGCTTTCAGCTTTCTATTTATTACACAATTAACAAGTCGTTAGTTGATTTTTTGTGAGTAGTCTGAGGTCTTGCTAGCGGTACCTGCTGGTTCCGTTCCGTTCGTTCCGTTGTTGCACCCAACTAAAGTCCATAAACCGCCGCCGGTTGTGGTAATAATCTCATTTTAATTGCCGCTGGCTAACAAAAAAAAACCGAAAGCTGGCCGCCTAATAAAAATTTCATTGGCCAAAAAGCCATGCTTCAGTTGCTCAATGGTATTCGTCGGTCTCAATGACCCTTAGCCAGGCAACAGACAACAGCTGACAGAAGCTAGCCTTGGGGGGGGGACTGTGTGTGATCCTCGACATTACACTTTTGGGCAGGTAATTGATGCCACCAAGTGACCTTCTTCTGCCTTTTGGCCGGCAACTTAATTGCACTTGAAATGATTTCTTCATGGCACACAAAATAAAGTGTTAATGAGATTTTGGGGGCAGCGTACAAATTGTTGTTGTTTGGTTGGTAATCCGATCACATTTACAAGTGCTGGTGTCAAATTTTTTGTGGGCCAAACAAGTTCAGCGAACTTCACAGACAACACACAAAAAGAAGGGCGCCTCAAAAATACAAACTGGACTGGTGGACCCTCCATAAATATGTCGCCAGGCGAAAGTCAATCGACATCGAAATATTTTGAATTATTGAGGAAAAATCACAAATTGCCTGCCGCTTTTCTTTCTTGCTTTCTGTCTTTCTTGTTGAACAAATCCAAATCCGATTTCAAATCCCCATTGTTAATGGCAAACATATTTCATGATTGATTGTAAATGCGGTTAAGCGCAAAAGGGGGAAATGCTTTTTTGCAATTTATTTGTTGTTGTTTTTATGTTGTATTTTTTGGCATTTTATGTGACAAATGTTCATATTTTTGTTGTTGTCCAATTTTGGTTTCAGCCCTGACCAAAAATGGACGGGACAAGCCTTTGGGCTAATTAGCGTAGAAGAATCGTGCCATTAAATGCAATTAATTGGACAATTATATATATTTTTTTTGTATTTGAATTTGTACGTCAATCTTGTGTCCAGCAAGCCGAGTTGGAGGCATGTCGTGTCTTCGTTATTAGCTTGCATTTAGTTGAACTGAACTGCTACTTATCATGAAGGTTGATTGCCAGAGCTGGAGGCAGGGAGGGGCACTGAATGCAATGAATACGCTAAATGTACTTCAATGAAGTAAGGTCAATGGTTTGCTAGATTGCTAATCTGATGAATCATACTTACCGTAAAACAGATAGGAATCATTATTTGTTTAATTGGAGTTCAAGGCAGATGCATACTAATGAGCTAGCCTCCGTTTTTTATGGCTCACTATTCTTTTAGAGTCGGCAGTTTGCATTTCTGCTACCAAAAAGTCAATGTACTCAAAACAATTGAACATTAACCAAGCATTTTACACTCTTTTGATGCTGCTGCTGCTGCTGTGGTTTCTTTCACCCAGCAGCAACCAACCAGCAGCAACACACTACATGTTATTGAACCCGGCTCATATTATAACCATTATGACTATTATTATTATTATTATTAACTATATTAACGCCCCGAAAAATATAAGCTAATGTCGCCGAGGTTAACGCCAAAAAACAAAAAAAAAAAAAACAACCAACAAAACTTTGCTGTTGCTGCTTGGTAGCCAAACACGTCGCGAAAAGTGTTTGGCCAATACGGACATGACCATTAAACGTCATCGATTATAAGCTGATGATTATGGGCTGTGAAAAAAGACCATGCCTAAGTATCGAACTTTTACTTTGCCAGAGATCACCCTTTCGGTTGGCTGGCTGGATGCATACTGGATACATAGAGTAGCATGTTTAGAGGATGTGCCTTCTCCTCGCTTTTAAGAAATCAATTATGAACAAATCGTGCTTACAAGGCTCACACATGCTGTGATGTACCTTTCGGAAGAGTTGAAGTTTGAAAAGATTTGACCCCTTGTGTTTGAACCCTCTAAAGCACAACTGAGAGTTATGAACTTGTTTGCCAGCTTAATGAGTGGCAGCCAACAGCTGGAGAGAAACAGGAGGCTACAACCAGGAGGCGGTACTCGGGAGGTCTGACTTATGTACCATGTAGACTCCTCTCTGTAGCTTCTGGGCATTGCCAAATTGAGGTGTCGTAATGGTGGAAAAACGCCATGTGATGCGATGTGCAGCAATGTTTGTTCATCTGCCCCAACGGGGCGGGATTTGATAGTGAAAGTGCAACGAAGTTGCCATTGTTGGGTTGGCGCGATCTTCAAAAGGCTGATTTTTTTTTGTTGTTGTTTGCTTGGGTTTTTGGTGGCCCGCGGATAAAAACTGAAACAAAACTCATTTGCAATGTTAACTAAATAACAAACAAAACAGCCAACCAACCAAGGAAAACAAAAAAAAAAAATGGGAAATTTGTCTGCTATTTTTCATTTGTTAGATTTTAATTTGTTGTTTGGATTACACATCAGCAACAGGTGCAGCTCCGGCAGCAGCAGCATCAGCTCTTTGTGGGGTAATTATGGAGGTACAAAGATGTCTTTTATGGGCACTTAATAATGGTTAAATGTCGTCGTATTCATAATTGTAGTCATTGGGTGGTGTTTCAAGTGCTGATCCCCAAATGGTTAAGCCGATGAGTCAAACAGAGACAAGCAAATAACACAAAAGCCAGATAAACTAATTAAAAGGTTAGATAGGGCCGACTATAATATACTAAGCTTCCAGCGAAGCTTAGCAAAATGCATCACTTGAGCCGCCAGAACAGGCAAGCAATCGACGGCAGCATTTTCCTAAACACAATGCCATGTGTTACGCAACATGCTTCTGAGACTTCGAAACAACTGCAATTCAGATGGAGATTGAGATTGCTGAAGCAGTCGAGCAATCGACGCCACCAATTTGCTATGCACATTGCTTCCCAGAGAACTGCTGAACATACGCTACAGTCTCAATAGCGGTGCAATGAACAAGTTGAGCAGCAGGCCAGCTTAAGATCTGCCGAAACAACGAAGCAGGCAAGCAATCGACGACATCAATTTGCTATAATCGTTGCAAAACAAAGATCAGCTGGAACTCCAGAACAATTGCAGAATGTAGGCGATAAGCGGCTGTCCAAGATGAGTTCTGCAGCAACGCTCAGTCGTTGCGAGCAATCGACGGCAGCAATTTGCTGAACACTTCTCATCTTAAAGAGCTGCTGGGACTGTTCAAGAATTCCAATAAAATCGCGATGAACAAGTTGATCGACAGGCCAGCTTAAGACCTACAGAAACGCTAGAGCAGGCGCGCAATCGACGCCATCAATTTGCTATACACACCGCACACCAAATAGAGTACAATGAACACGATGACCGGCTGTCCATGATGAGATCTGCAGCAACGCCGGAGCAGGCGAGCAATTGACGGCAGCAATTTGCTGAAAACATCTCAATTCAAAGAGCTGTTGGGACTGCTTCAGAATTCCAAGAGCATAGCGATGAACAAGTTGATCGACAGGCCAGTTTAAGTTCTGCAGAAACGCTAGCTAAGGCGAGCAATCGACGCCATCAAATTGCTTCTCACTTGGTAGCCCAAAGAGTTGCTGCAAGCGCGGCCAGTTTGAAATCTGTAGACACGTCGGTGCAGGCGAGCAATCGATAGTCCGATGGGTAAATATTCGGATAAGGTAAAACAGAAGGTACGGAAAATCAAGATGGCAAAGTTATCATAGAAGTTTTGATTATGATTAAGATATAGACTTAATTTCTTATCTTCTTACTAGTTGCTATGTGTCAGCTAAACTCCCAGTTTGCTTATTTATATGCCAGATAGCTCTATGTGGGAGATAAGTAATCGGTTCTTAATAAAAGACAACTGGAGACGGGTTATTAGAAGGTGTCCATTGAATGTAGAATGAATTTGCCTATTAGTTTAGAATATTAATACATCCGATTGGTAGAGGCTGTCTCTTCAGAGATAAACCAAATTCATATATGAAATCAATATCAGAATCATGTCTACATCCAAAGCGAATTACTCAAAAAGATTCACGCTATCCATTACCAACTGCTTTTGACACACTCTCTCTCGCCATAACACAAATTTTCACACCACAAGCTTCAAATTTGTTTTATTTTTTTTTGTTAAATTCATTAAAAATAATTATTTAAACAGTTAAAGTCCTAAGCAATAAATTTCATCATCAGTTTTAGGCATTAAAGTGCATGTAACATGTTTTTAATGAGACCAAAAAAAAAACTTGTTCTCTGGCCTAGGAACGTGATGGCAACAAAAGCAAAGCCAAACAGTCGCCACCAAATCCCAGCTCTTCTTCTTCTTCTTCTTCGTATTTGGCTTTTATCGTGCCGGGTGGAGAGTTGGCGACTTAAACGTGACACTTGGACGTGATTATGTCAAGCATGTTTGAGCTCAAAATGCGGTATCTTCTCAGTGATATGTTACTCAATAGGCTTTAACTGTGCGAGAGGAGTTACAGAGATCTGTACGCCGCTGCTTCACACATTCTTCTTGAATGCAGTTTTCATTCTAACCAAGGCTAATTCCCCAACCATTTGGTCACAGCACGTTGCAAGATGATGATGATGATGATGACGATGATGATGCACTGACTGACATCAATTCCAAAGCCAAAGAACTGTGTGAGAAATTTTCTGGGTCATTGGTGTTTTGCTCTCCAGCTGATTAATTGTTGCAGTTGTATTCTGGAACTTCCTTTACAAATTTTGAGTGTCAATTTGTGTGTTGTTGTGTGTGTGAGTGTGTGCGTCTTTTCTTTCCGTTTGTCATTTGTCTTGATCATCTTCGCTTCCAGGTAATTAGAGTCGGAGCATGATTTCGAATTTATTTTTAAGTTGGAACCGTTCCAAATGTCGTGACTAGTTCACTTAGAAATGTTGGCAAAAAAAAAAAAGTAGAAATAATTGAAAATTGTTTTCTGGTACATTGACTTCCCAAAAGTGGGGAGATTTATGGGCGCCTACATTTTGGGTGCGACTTTAAACGCGCCCAACTAAATTTGTTAGTTCTTAAAGTCACGAAATTCTATCAATAATGCGGCCCAGCTGAAACAGACAATGGCAAAGGCGTTGCTAATAAAAAAAATACAAATTTGAAAAACGCGGTCGAGGTCACGCACTGACATTTCCCGATTGCTCAACTCTAGCAGCAGCAGCCCGCCCCACCCCCGCACACACCCCCTCTCTGCCAACCAGCCAAACAAATTCTGAGTCAACGAACCTCCACAAGTGTTGTTGTTGTTGCTGCCGTCGTTTGTTTTTGCTGATATAGAGATATATAGATACGCGACGTGCCCAGTACATGCTTTTTGTACAAAAATAGACCCTCAAGCATTAGAAGCAGCATTTTTGTTGGCTAGACACACTCACTCGTGCCCAACACTTTTGCATGTGCGAGAAAAAGTCGTTGAAAAAGTCTTCTGCCTCTGCCTCTGCGCTGCGTGTGTGCGTCATGGTGTAGACAGACAATTGGAGGACAGTGTGTGTGTGTGTGTGTTGCAATTTCTTTGAGGAGGCTATTCATTATGGTGGCCCCACCACTACATAATTAGCAACTGGTGGACAAAATGTAACGAAACATCATTTTTCATTCTGCTAAGCGCCAAAAGCGGGGGAAAAAAAAAACTTGCTCAAACAAACGCAAATCATTTGCATTATGGGGGGGAAAATATGGAACAAATTTAATCATAAATCAAAATGGAATTCCATGTACAAGGGCAGTTTGTGCAGACACTTTTGGTAAGGCAAATAATTTGTACAAATTTTTAGACAAATTTTATAAATATTTCAGCAAATTATGTTATATATTTTAAACTGCTGCAAAATGTGCCAAATTATTTGCCTTTGCGAACTAAGCCTTAACTTTCACTTAGACTCATAAATGGAAATAAATGACTGGATTTCAAAGCAACATCTACAGACTTTTCAAACAACTCTCGTACTTCGCTTGTTCTTCTGTTTTTTGCCTAGCATTTATTATACCCTTGCAAAGGGTATAATAATTTTGCCCAGAAGTTGACAACGCATAGAAATATTCATTTCCGACCACATAAACTATATATATTCTTGATCAGGGTGACGAGCTGAGTCGATTGAGCTTTGTCCGTCCGTCTGTCCGTCTGTGTGTCTGTTTCTACGCTTAAGTAGTCTCTCAGTTTTAAAGCTATCAAGCTGAAATTTTGCACAGTCTTCATTTTACTGCACACTACTAATGTTTCGGAACCGACCGGATCGGATGACTACATCTCATAGCTCCCATAGGAACAATCAGTTGGAAAACTAGTTTTAGTGAGAAAAACTTTTTTCTTTTCAATGGAAACGGCTCCAATCTTTGTAATTGCAGGTTTTCTATGTTTTTTTATAATTCTACCAAGTTTTATTAAAATCGGACAACTATATGGCATAGCTGCCATACAAAAGATAGGTCTGAAAAACAGTTTTAGTTAGAAAAACTTTTTTGTTTTTAATGGTGGCTTCCTGCAATTTTGTATTTGTTTGTTTCACATGCTTTCACATAATTTTACAAATTTTTGGCCAAATCGGATGACTATATCATATAGCTCCCATGCGAACGATCGGTCGGAAAATGGCAAAAAAAGTATTTTTTGAAAATATTTAAGCGAGCACTTGCAAGGGTATAAAACCTTCGTCGCAGACAAAGTTAGCTTGGCTTTCTCGTTTTTTTTTTTCTTGCTAGCTTGCAACAAACTTGCAAATTATTTGCATTATGATTTTTATCATAATATTGTATCTAATTATAAGTTTCTACCTCTGTGTCTGTGCCAGTGACTCTCTGAAAGACAGCAGAACAGACGAGAGATGGTCGCTGATTGGTTTTTGTTTTGTTTTTTAGAGGCTTGGCAAATAAAAATGAAAATAAAGGCCCTCTGGCAGCAATCTAGCCAAAGAATAAAGAACCTCTAAGTGAGACTTCAAGACATTGAAGAGCAGCAGAGTCGTCTTCCACCTGGACCCCGGGCAGGTGTGGGTAGTTGAGGCTCATTACTGGATTAGAAGATAGACGAGCAGAGTTGCTGTTGTTGGGGAGAACAACAGCAAACCCAACCTCTACAACAACAACAACAACAACGCCGCCTTTCTCTTTGTTATTGTTGTTGAACCACTCCCAATCTTTGCACGACTCGCGGGTTGAGGCAATTTTCGGCGAGCCTCTTTTTAATGCATTTTGCACACGCTCACTCAAACTTTAAGTCAACTTCAATCCACCCACTTGAGGCGGCTACGACGAGGTAGCTTGATGGTCGGTCTAAGGAGAGCCAAATATGAGTTAAGAATTTTATGCAAAATTCGTGACTAATCTGCAAACTGAACTTGGAAGGTTTTTTTCTTTTGGTTTGTGATTGCAATTGTGTGTGTGACTAGGCAGATTTTTGTTGGGGCAGGCAGGCGCCCATTGGCAATATTTTTCGAACAAATAAAAATGGGGGGAAAACAATTTAAAGCAAGAGTTCTGAAGATGAAAATCTTGAGAGAATGAAAAGTGAATGGCACTGTGGAGGCAAGTTACCGAAATGTACTTAAAAGCTATGAAACTATGTCAGTGCCAGGAGAAACCACATTAATTTCATTAAAAAGAGATAGTAAAAGTAATAAGTGCGGTGAGTGCATGCTAAAGGGGTATAGAGAAACTATGGAATTTAGGATTGGATTTAGGTATGACTACATCAAATCAATGATGAGATTACTCTTCATTTTCAATTAACTTTGTTTTATAATAAAATTTACCTTAGAATCTGACATATCTTCTATGGGGTTTAATGGAAAAACTCTATTTGTTGAACTTGTGTACTTTTAAAAGTCAGCATTTTGCATCAATCGTTCTATTTTGACAAATTTTTAGTGTTATAGTACATTTTTGATAATTATTTAGTGTATCTTAACCGAAAAGCGACAGCTGCGATGTTGGTAAGGTCACCTATTCAAAAAACTAAGTGCTTCGATGATGTAGCTTTTGTATATATAGGTATATATGCGTAAGAGCTACTTAAAGTACAGCTTCACTTTCCTATTGTGCAAGTGTTAACTGTTCAAAAGGTTCGGATTATTGTATAAACGTAGAACGAAGAGTTTTAGTGAAAGCAATTTGGAATAAAATGTGTTCTTTCTGCAGTTATAAAAGTTTTTTACTTCAAACCAAGTTTAATCATCATTGAATATGGGGTTTCTAGGTAGGGTTTTAAGAAAAGTTTACTTAAATACCCTTGCAGCACGTTTTTCTAACCAATTCGAATGACATTTCGACTGAAAACAAACCAGTTTTTCTCACTAAGAATACTATTTTGACTCAACTTTTCTATGACAGCTATACTATATAGATGTCCGATTTCGACCAAACTTAGTGGTATCATGGAAAAGCATAGAAAACTAAGGAATACAAAGTTTGGAGGCGTTTTCTTTGAAAACAAAAACTTTTTCACACTAAAACTAGTTTTTCAACCGATCATTCCTATGGCAGCTATATGATATAGTCATCCGATCCGGCCCGTTTCGATACTTGTGTGGTGTATTTGTACAACAAGACTTTGTCCAAAGTTTGGTCGCGATAGTCTTCAAACAGTTGCATATTTTACCGATTCTATTCCACTTTCGAACCGCTTCAAAATGGTTAGTTAGGTAATATATGGTAGAATATTTTACTGGTTCACAATCGGTTTCGAACCGGCTTAAAAGTGGTTCAGAGTCGAACCTTAGAAGTAATTACAGCTGAGCTTAAAATTTGGTCTACAGATTGAAAGGATATAGTTGGATATTGGTTAGTTCACAGGGTCAGAACCAGATCAACAGTGATTCTTGATCCACTCCTATCGACTAGTTCGTTAGCCTCTACTTTTTCTCATCTTTTTGGGAATCTTCGCATACCATTTAGAAATAACTAAGCGTCTTTTGTTGCGTTAATCTATCCATTATTAAAGTTCTTTGAAAAAACGAACTTGCTGATCCTCAAGGGCATGTGAGATGGAGGTAAATATATATTAGTCAGAAGGGACAATATCTGGGCTATTAAGCAAGTGGGATAGGACGTCTCCCGACCGACCGAGCATATTTAGGTCGCAAGATGTCAGTGTACAAAATTACCTTGTAGTGCCTTTGCTCGAATTCTGTACGTTTTGGTTGACCTGTGTTGGTTTCACCCAGTTGTGGGTGCTTGTATAGTACACCACGCCCAATTGGTCCCAACCAAATACACATTTAGTAGTATGGAAGTAAACTTTAACAGACTTCCTTAATGCTTTCTCTTAGCTTAAATGCGTGACTAATACATTTTTCAATTCGTCATACTATATTTTTATGCTCTATTGCATATCTCTCCTTCGTGCTCTTTTAAAGGTAGGACATTGAGGTAACGAACTTAGATTTCTTTTGAAGATATGGGATATTTACTCAATTTTGATGCTGGCATATCAGACATTAAACCAAGCGAGATCTACAGTCGCTAGCTGCCTAATATCTGACTTGCATTCGTCAATTTCGAAACCTACCCCATGATGTCTGTCTTACCAGAGTTGTAATTTTCATATATTTTCTCCCACTATCCAGTCAATTTGCTACTTCCTTATTGCATTTACTAATTTCTCAAAAAAATATCCATAAACCAACATTTATATTTCTATTGCACTAAAATTGCAAAAATATCCGTCCTCGCAGCTGTCAAAACTTTCCCGCCCGTCGTCCCATAAATCTTGGTGAGTGGCGCTTTCCCAAATCATTCTTCAGGCTCTCCAAATTGCAAAGCGCTCCTCGTCGCTGTTGTCTGAAAGTCTCCTTCAGAAATTGGCAGCTGCCTTTAAGTGTCAATTTGGCCATTAGATGGAGTAAATCATTAAATGTCCCAAAACTGAGGAGCTGCAACATGTCAAAATGTCTGACACAAAATGATATTCATAAACAACAGCCAAAACAGAGTTTAGCTTCAACTTCAGTTGCAATTTGAATTGTTTTCAGTGACATTTTAATTTGGCAAAAAGGAAAAGGCTTAGGACCAAATTGTAGATCTCAATCAGATGGAAAATTGAAATTTGCCAACAACGATTTCTAATTTCAACCGACCGACCATCAATTGTGTGTTTACTTTCCTCCTCTCCGGCAAACACTCTCATGATGCAAGAGTTCATGCGGCGGGGTTAAACTGTTGCTTTGAAGATCAATGTACGGAGGTGGGCTCCCCCCATAAAAGGTGGGTGTCAGGATGCCACGCCCAACTCCCAACCGCCGAGGCGACCTTTTTGAACCGCATCGTGTCAATTACCTTGTAATTATTTTTCCATATTTGATAAATTGAATATCGCTTTCCAGTTGATCTTCCTTCTTTCCTATTTGGGGGAGGCAAAGCAAAGCTTTTGCGGTAAAGTTTATCAACAATTAATCTTGACAAACACAATAAAAACTTATGCAATGCGTGGGAATCTCTGACCTTTGTCTGGGCGTTTGTTTGGCCTTTTTTTCTTCTTCTTTGGTTAATTGAGAAGGAGGCGGTAGGTCGCTGGCAGCTGTTTAAATGACAAATGAGAGATGGAAATCTATGAGTGGAGTTAAAAGTTGGCAGGCGGGGAAATGGGGAAGTGTAAGTTAAAGGAGGAAGATACCCAGGGAGATATGTTGAGATATGTTATTATAGTCTAAGGTCCAGCCTTCCCTATCCCCTCGAAATCAAGTAAACGTCATGTTGCTCACACTTTAGCTTAAGCTTTTCCATGTTCATTAACCACACATTAAACTCAACTGACACTTTTCCTTTTCATTTCATTCCAGGTGTTGTACCATGAAATTGTATCACATGCTCGAGTGGTGAGCTCTTGCATACGAGCCGCCTCCGAAAGGGAACAGCAGCAGCAGCAACAGCAGCAACAACAATTGCAGCAACAGCAGCAACCCGCCTCTTTGACCAGCAATTGCTCAAGTGAGTCCACCAGCGATTCGGTGACCAAATCCAATAGTCTTAGCAGTGGCTTTGCCTCCAATTCAACAACTGGAGCAACAGCCCCACCACCAACCAATCATCATCCAAAGAAAGGCGAAGGAAATTTGGAAAGATTAAGAGATCGTTATCATCTTTTGTATTTGAAAGCGTTTGAATTGCAACTCTGCTTGGATAATCTACTACGAAAACGAAGCTCAACAGGGGTAAGTGAAAAACAACAAAAAAAAAAACAAAATAAAAAAGCTATAAAAATAAAATGAAAAGTAATTCAAAATGCATACCACAAATTCTTGGAAATAGAAAGACAGAAAGAAATGCTGCTTTCCTTTATTTTTTATTTATTTCATTTTGCCTTATTGAGTTAGTTCGTCGTCTGTGTGGACAATTGCGGACATTTCTAATTACATTGGTTGAGTCAACTTCACTTGATTTAATTAATTCATTTAGTGAAAATGCTGGCAATGCGACAAAAAATGTCTATGGAAAGCCAAGTAGAAGAAGAAAACTAAAGCAAAGGAAGAAGAGTGCAACAAATGTAACAAGAGTTTCACATTGTATTTAGACAGGTAGTTCCTAGTTGATGGGAATTGAATTGGCTTGCTCTGGTTGGAAACTTCCGCTTTCGTTTGGTGACTTTGAATCTCGTTTTGAACCAAATTTGGTTTTTAAATCTGAAATCTGTGGGGGAAAGTTTAATTAAAGAGAAGGCTGCTTGAGTTTGGCCATATTCTTTAGAGTTCAATGCTCAAAAATCACTGTTAAGATGATAAAATGTTAACAGATTGCTTTCACAGTTTTAGGTCCTTACCATTCCGGCAATCCTCTTTGCTTTTAGGATAAAGCTACAGCAACCTGAAAATTACTGATACGCTGTTACCTTATCTACCTACGTAATTTGTTTCATTCTTTCACCCGTAACATTAGACAATTCACAAATCCTCCATAGAAGAAGGAATAGAACAAGAATAATGTTAAGGATGTCCTCCAATTTGTTTATTTAAGACCGACAAAGCCAAGAAAAGGTTATTTTGGAATGTGAAATTGGTTTTTTTTGGATTGAAATGAGAACAAAATTTCTTGAACTAAGATTTTTGCGTACACATAGTAAGGGGGCATTTACACAGAGTGACAGGCTGCCAGATTTTTGTACTCTAGTTATCTGCCAGCCAGGTCAGACAAGTAAAATCTATGAGATTATTGACAGATTTCTCTGACCACATATGTTACCCGTCACTGGCTTTACACCAGCAGGTGTTCACACTTGTATGGCAATAACTGACATCTAAATATATGACAAATTGCAGTCTAAATACCTAAAAATGTTCGAAAAACACAACATAGACTTACAACGCAAGCTCCTCTTCTTTAAATTCCTTAATGGAATGGTATGGAATGTAATGATCTTGTGTTGGGTAAGGGTCGAGTATTTTACTGAACATGCTCACTTGTTCTTCTTTTTTAAAAGTGAGTTAACTCAGTTCAGTTGTTCAGCTGCTCAGTTGCTCAGTTGTTGAGTTGCTCACGAGCCGATATGAGTTGAAATGAATTCCAGTCGTCTGTTGTTAAACATTTGTGTCATTTGTTTAAAATGGTTTAAAGAGTTGCTAACTTATATAATCGGCACTGTGGGACTTCTTCTGTAAGCTTCATGAAATCTGTCTCGTCTGTTGATCTCAAGGGTCTGGTGTTCTTAAGCGATCATTCCAACCCATTGAAAGTCTATTTGGGGGCTCTCACCTGGTGCTGGGTTATACACGTACAAGCACGAGCAATCTTTGATTGGTGTTATTTAAGAATTCATCTACCTGACCTGAGAATGTTTCGTACTTGGTTCAAATATAAAAGCTCTTGAATCAAGAAAACGGGACCAAAAATGTATTCTTGGATCAAGGATTGCGCTCTTAAATCCATAATTTTCAATCTCATCGAAGTTCTTATATTAAATATTCTTGATCCAAGTATGAAATGCTCTAAGGTATCTCTGAGTGTATATACTTATTTCCAGAGTTAATCGGTTTTAACTTCAGACTATATCAAACTTGAAAAATGATAAGCAGGAAGTTAAACACCAACCGAAAATCAATATAAATCAAATACTTAAAATGAGAATTTTGTACTTCCTTTAAGTACTTTCGTACTAAACAAATTGTTGACTTCGTTTGCATTTAATTTAAGAAAAAAGTACTTTATTTATAATCTGAGTGTACCAAGGCTTAGTTGTAGCCTTGTAACTTTGAGTATCAGCGTTGCATTTTTCCAAACTTTCCAGATTTTTCTCTTAGTTTTGTAAATAGTTAAAGCTGAGAACATAAGAAACATAGAAGCAATTCAGTAAATCTACTAACGATCATTGCGTGTGAGGTATATCAAAGCGAGGAACAAATACCTAAGTAAATGAAGCACCTCCTCGCTAGAAATTTGATATTTTGATGACAGCTTGTTCTACTTATTTACTTCTAATGTAACTCAATTCCCTACTCTTTCAATGAACACTTTCCCCCCTTCTCCCTTGGTTATACCCATCCTTTTGTCAGCTTAATTTTGCTACCCCGATCGATTCCACTTTTTGTGTGTGCATCTGATTTCCGTCTCAGCCTAGTGAAAGTCATGCCTTATAAACACATTGACCCAGTTTAATGCTGTTGTCCAATCCTCCTTTATTTTTCTTGCTCTAATCGTTTCCTGGTTAAAGTTCTCCTCTCTTAACCATCATTTATAATTGGAAAACGTTTTGTAAACAGGCAACAATTTAATTGTGTATAATTTGAAAGCAAATGCAGCAGCCACAGCAGCAGCAGCAGCAGCAGAAGGAAGAGCTAAATGCTTGGGGTTTAAGCTCGTGCCGGGATTTTGTATCGTAATTCATGCAACACACGCACCATCATCATCATCATCATCATCATCATTGAGTGGCTAGCTCTAAGCTGCCTCTGACCCACACTAGAGAGAAGCTGTCAAGCCTGCGGCTATGGAACAGTTCACCATGAAGCTAAGGCTAGTCGAGATTTTAAACCGCTTCATTTGATGCCGGCCAGCTGGCGGGCATCCCACCTCCTCCCGCTCTGGCTTTGTTGTTGTTGTTAGTCAAAGTGAAGAAACAATTTCATTTTCCATTGGATCTCTGATGCAACAATTTGCATTTGCTAGCCTCTAGCCGAGGTCCGTGTCCAATTCGTGTTATCCATGTGGTTTTTTTTTCCTTCGTTTTCTGTTTGAGCTTTGTAATTTTCAACACTTTCCGGACCAGATTTGCTTTTTTTTTTTGTTTGGTTGCTCGGGGGCAGGCACCATAGTTAACGATTTGTGCTCTACATTTGGTATATTATATGAAATCAGGATAATTTCAAGACATCAAAAGCGGCGAATTGTTGTTCATTTTTCCAGATATTCTCATTATTTTGGGGAATTTAACTTAATTTATATAAAAATGAAATCAAATTGCGCACGGGGTCAAAAAGTAAAAGTGAAATTTCAACTCCAAAACTTTAAAGAGAGTTCACCGGAGTCACTTCGGGGGGGTGGGTGGTAGCAATCCAATGAAAGTGACCGAAAAATAAGAGTCTAAAAATTGAGCACAGCAAATGAAAATAAACCAAATCAAATTTACGACGTGCCCGGGACGAGACTTCATTTTTATATATTTTTTTTTTCGTTGGCCTTTTGTCTTCGTTTGACTACCTTATTTTGGCTTCTATACAGCCGCTTGGCAACAAAGTTGCAGGCAACATTATTTTGGTGTGTACACAAAGAGGCGTGAAGGGGGCATTGCCATAAACAAATGCAGTTGAATTACCATTGATTATGGCTTATTATGATTATTATATGTATTCCTTTGTGGTTTGGATTGGTTTGTTGATTCTTGGGAAAAAATTATGTATAATATTTACTTTACATTAAAGCCAAGTGCCAGCGACCTTTTGAAGGCCGCATGGTAGGGAAAGTAAATGGGAGATGTAGAGAACTCTGTGCATATTGATTCAATATGAGAGGGCACACAATTAATATTGTTAGTTTTAAGATGGTTGGCGAAGAATAAGCAGCAGTATTCATGTACAGACCCAGAGTCCAGGAAAGCTGCAGCGACTTCGCTTTTAGAGACAGTCATGCGTAGGTATAACAAAAGAATGCTGTTGCTGTAGAATCAAGAGGAAAGATACCACCAATAAACGATACCTTAAGCCTTCGCTAAGAACTTTTTGATCAGCTAAGGGTTTACTTTCCACCCCTTGGGTCTAGTACGAGCCAACCTAAGCTAAACTAACTAAAGTTGGGCGCGTGTCATGTTTTCACGCACGACTTAGCACGACGTGTTCGTGTGGCAAGATCAGATTACCATATTTTTGTACTAACATACAAAAAACTGAAAAACATTGCACACTGAAGTTGCCGGACATCCATTATATATCTGAGCTTAAATCAATAACTCTGAAATCAATGGAAAAGCGTATTGTACCCACTGATCTTCATATTGTAGGCTTGTTTTTAGACCAGAGAAACATAATATATAGTCTTGAATACTTAAATACTTTTTGCTGATTTTTATACCCTTGCAGAGGGTATATTGAAATGGTCCAGATGTATGTAACGCATAGAAGGAAGCATTTCCCATCACATAAAGCATATATATTCTTGATCAGCATGGCGAGCTGAGTTGATTTAGCTATCTCCTCCGTCAGTTTTGAAGCTGTCGTGACCAAACTTTGCACGAAGTCGCCTGGTACGAATACGCTGCACATTTGTCGGAGCCGACCAGATTGGATGACTATAACATATAGCTGCCATATTAACAATCGTTCGAAAACTAGTTCTAGTGTGAAAAACTTTTTTGTTTTTAATGCAAACGTCTCCAAACTCCGTATTATCAATTTTTTAATGCTCTGCCATGATTCTGCCAAGTTTGGTCAAAATCGGACATCTACATAGTATAGCTGTCATAGAAAAGTAAGGTTAGAATAATAGTCTTGGTAGGAAAAACTTTTTTATTTTTAATGTAAACATCTTTAATATTGACATATATTTATTTTATAAGCTTTCGCACAACTCTTTGAGGTTTTGTCAAAATCGGATGACTATAAGTTATAGCTGCCATAGAAATGATCGGTCGAGAAACTAGTTTTAGTGAGAAAATCTTTTTTCGGCCGGGCCGAAGTTAACTTTCCTTTGTTTTTCTAACTAACACATGAAATTTACCGAAAAATTCCAAGAATTCAATGTATAAGGGCCCAAGAATGCTCAACAAAGGAAAGTGTATGCACAAAATACATTTATATGCTGCGGTAGCACCAGAAAACAGCGCTGCTACTAAGCAGCAATACTCCAACTAACTGGAGTATACATTATTCGATATTTACCAATCCTTTTAAGGAACGATAAATTGTTCTAATTACTAAATATATGCAGCAGGTACTGGCCCTCTATTTATAAGACGGTGGAAGATATGAAGAAAGAAGAGATCTACCTGCAAGTATATGAAGTTTTGGTTCCCTACACATCGACCCTAAATCTCTAGTCATCTGTGCGTTTATATGTACATACGGAAATGGCTATATCTACCTGGGCTACTGCTAAAACTTTCCCTGCTGAGCCCACAGTCAGCCTTGCATAATTTGAACCATGATGCGTCCATTCCTTCTACTAATTCAACTCATTTTCCCACCAACAACAGGATATGACCAAATACAAACTAAATGTTGCAACCTGCTGTCTGCCAGCTTCCTCCAATCATGTTTAATAGATCATCTCACTAGCCATAATGAACTATAAAATAACCACATGAAACCAACATTATCTTGGATAATTGAAAAATGGCAAAAAGAAAACCCCAGGGAATTCGCCGCTTCTTGTTGTGGCTGTGCCTCAGCAGCTGTTGCTGTTTGCTGTTGCTTGCTATGTCATTAACTTGGTATAAAGTAGATCAGCTAACGGTTTGCATTTGGCCCCCGTCAAGTGTTGGCCACATTATAAAACAATTTCTCACTAAACACAGAAAACCCACCCAATTTGCCTGCGGCCTAACCACAAGGCTAAACTGAAATTTCCAATTACATGAACCATTTTTGTGTTTTGGCTCTAGGCTAATTACTGGTGGCCGGCCACTGTTTTAAAAACTCCCCGGAGTAGCTGGCCGGCCCCATCGAAAGTGAGACTCTCCGAGGCGATAATTATTTTTCACAAAACTGGACCAAAAACGTTTTATGGGAAAAAAAGTGAAACCCATGCCCCATTGTTGTTTTTGGCGGCGGTGTGGCATGTGGCATGTGTGTGTGTGTATGTGTTGTTGTTCGGCTTCCGTGTTTGCAGGCCGCTGTGGGTGGCACGCCCCTTATTTAGTTGCCATCAATGTTGCAAATTTACATAATTATTGTGATTTAAATTTTGTATTTTCCGGGACATGTGCGCTGCAATTTGTGAATTGGTTAAACTTGCAGTTCCGATTCCGTCCGCATTTGTTTTGCTGTCAATTATAATGCCATTTGGCATTCATTCATTCATTCATTTTTTAAGGAAATTTGCATATGTTTTACGTGTTTTTTTTTGTTTTGGGTGTGGATAGTCGGTAGCTCCGCTCGAGTTGCGAATGATTTATGTTGCATTTTGATTGATGTCTGAAGGAGTCCGGTTATTGTACGTTGTCGAGTGGCAATTAAATTCATAAATTTGAAAATTTATTTTGATAGACACTAATTGGCCTGGTCGTAGAAAGATGCAATTAGTTCGTAAACCTTGTGTTGATACACATGTAAATTTGTTTTTTTTTTTTGGAAGGATCTTCGGTTCCGCAATTGATTTATGATGCATGTGTAGTATTTGTGTTTGTGTGTGGGGGGGCCTGGAGCCCCAGAAAAAGAAAACCAGAAGAACAACAACAATAAAACATCAAATTGCCAACAGCTGGCTGCCATATAATCGATCAAGAAATTTCAATGGTTGGGGGGAGAAAGAAAAGTAAACACTGTGAGCAGTCAGCAACATGTTGCTGCCGCTGCTGCGGCATCTCTGTCTAAAAGCGAGTGGCAAGTCACAAATTTATTGACATTTGCCAAATGTCAAATTGCGACTTTTGTGCCATTGTTATTTGGGTATTGTTTGATTCATTTGAATTTGACTGTGTCTGCGGCTGCAGCAGCAGCAACAACAACAACAACACCTTAAACCCAGCCCGCCCCCCACGCAACATTATTTATGTTGCTGCCACATGTTGGCATGGCACTGGCCTCAAGAACAAGAAGTGAAAATATGCAAAAGTGAAGGCTTTGCTAAATTTAGCATCTAATGCGATTTGTAATAGCTGCGCTAAATTGTGGACGTCCAAGTTGTTGCTGCTGCTGCTGCTGCTGCCGCCGTACCAGGAAATGTTTGTGCGCTCTGTGTACGCCAGCAACCAACCACCAGCAACAATGAAAGTAATAATATTGTCGCTGCAGCGGGTGATGTTGATGCCAAATGGTTGTGGGTTGTGCACAGTGCAGGAGGGCGGGAAGGGGGACTGGTGCATGTTGCTGCTCGTTTTCCATATGACTTGGAAGTTTTCATGTTGCTCATGTTGCTTGTCCAATGCTGCGGGTTGTCAACGCGTTATTTTTTTTGCGCTATGTTGTGTCGCGCCATTGGAGAGTTTTTTGTCGTTCGGTTTTTTTTTTCTGCTCCATGTGAGAGTCTTTTGGTGTGGTTGTTGTCGCCATGGTTTAGCATTCATTGAATAGTGTTTTCGTTTTTTGTTTTTTTTTTTTGTTGCAACGAATTGAGTAATTGTTGCTGGAATTTATTTGCATTTTTAAGCTACTCGGGTCTTACCTCAGGATTTTATGTGCAAAATTGAAATGCAGAGGCAGGCTTACCAATTTAAACAAATTTTTAAATGGGGAAAATTGCCACAGAGTACACAGATCCACTCAAAAAGAAAGCAGGTTGTCTGAATAGCTATTTCAAGGGCTTCCCACTTGGTGTGTGAAAAGTCAGTTCCGCATTACGAAGCAGTTACGAACATATAAAATATGTAAAATTTATGAAATTCGGAACTACCCTGGATTTTCACTCCCAGACAAGGCTCCCAAGGGCTGTAAACTTCGTTCTACTTTTAAAGCGTGAAAGGTGTAACCGGAAAAGGTGGGGCATAACTGTTATTGAATGATATTTGGGGCCAATCTACTGACTTTTTTGGCATCATAGAGACCCAGAAAGAAGAGAAGATTGTTTTTTTAAAGTTATGTCCATGCATCCATAATCTATAAGCGATTCAGTGGCGCATTACACAATCCAAAACTGATTGATGCAATTGGATTTGTTTAAATTATATTTGTTGGGAAACACTATTCAGAAAATGTTAATATCTGTCCAGCATGCGAATATATATTCGTATCATCTAACCCTTTGTAGTTAGCACTTGCCATCAGACCAACCACCAGCCAAGTATTTGCCTAACGAATATAGTATGAGAATGTCCGCAAAACGTACCGAATGGTACGACATTGCATTACCATTCGTTAGGTTAGTGGTGGGTGCACGCTAAAGTTCAAGAGTTGAACTAGCGCTGTGATGCATAATCTGTCCTTAACTGACTAACGCTCAGTGATGCATCAGGTCGTTAGGCCTAGTAATGTATTGACCCTAGCAGAACTAAAGGAATACGCCAAAATATATATTTACTTTTAAAGTATTTCATAAAAACTATTTAAAATTTGACGACAAACAAAGCATGTCATACTTTTGGGGGCACTTGTGTCAAAGCGCACACACAAAAAAATACTGAATAGTCGATGTGTACTTAGAAATACGCGAATAACTTGGACAGACGGCAACCAAATTCTTGGAAACAACATTTGGTCTACGAAGAATTCAATGGGCTAAAATTATAAAACTTACAAGAAAATCGCAAAAAATAAAATAGTAAAACCAGTGGAGGCCGAAGATCGAATTTAAAAAAAAAAAGGAGAAAATTACATATCTATAACCAGCATTATTCAGACATCGAGTTAAATCTGTCAAGACATTGAGTATAATTATTTAACATTCCTCTCGTCACTTTAAATGGGAAAACCAAAAGCAAAAAGCGGTTTATGGGCCTTAACTTTATATTTTAGGGGAGTGTTAGAAAGAATCCAAGTATGAGGAAATGTTATACTCGACCTGCTCTACAGCGAACGGAAAGCGATTTCGAAGGTATGTTTTCGCTGTAATACTGTGCTATGGACTTTATTGCTACAAGAAATAATATCTCGAATTAATTTTGAGATAATATCTCAAAAAAATAGCATGTACACATGCTGCTGAGCTGCTGCTGCCTTGTTTGGCTGGTGCCTACCCAGCAAACATTTTATATAATTTTTGATTACATTCGAGTCTTTTTCGAATCCTCGATCGTATTAAAATAGTCATCTGATCGTTAAAGACACTTTTGTCGGGAGAAAATAGTACCCTAGCAGCGACACTTCTTGAAGAGTCGTTTTTAACCCATTTTTCGAATCAGTTTCGACGCATAATCGAGTCATTTTGCGGGTCTTTTCAATTCGTGTTTTAATAAATCACATTTTGTGTATGTTCATGAGCCATTTTTGAGTGTTCTTTTAATCGCACAAGATAGAAATCATTTTTAAATCATTAAAAGGCCTCGAAAGAGACTCATTAAGCTGATTTTGCCAAATTGATCTTCCAAATGTTGGGTGGGATAAGTACGGCCTTTGTCATAATAAACCTAAGTCTCAGTTTAGTCAATTTTTAACTTGATTTTAATCTGGTTTCCTGTATTTAGAGTCAAGGATGGGACTTTTGACATTTATTTATAATAAATGATTGCTGATAAAATAGTTTTTAATCTCATCTTAAGCCATGTCTACTCTTTCCCACATTAATTCTGACCACAAATCAAAAAGCAATCATCATTGTTTTATAAATATTTCCACTAATTCGTGAAATTCTTTGCAATTAAGTCTAATTCAAAACTTGCTGAATATCAATAGGTAGCCCACCTAAATATCAAAATGAGCCGGAGCTTTGGTTAATTTTCAAAGAATTTTATTTAGACATGCGTTTAGAATTGAAATCATTCAAATGATTTTATATTTATATATGCTATAGGTTAGATTTTTTTGATTTTGAATGCCCTATTTCCCACACGGGATTGGAAGTAGTAGAAGCAGATATGCTCCACAGGTTACATTTACAATACATTCAATTCATTACTATTGTCTTTCCACATCAAACTCAAAATCTAATAAAAACACAGTTATCAGGCACTACAAATAGTGTTTACTAAAAATAAACTTCCAAGTGCCACTCACGTTTTTTTTTTTGTTATTGCATGATAATTGCAGCGATACAAACATATGTTAATGACGCTTGATCGTTGTCGTCGTCGTCGTCGCTGTCGCCCACCTCTTTTTATATCGATGACGTGAAAGCGTTTAATGATAATTAATTGCCGACGTGTGAGAAATTCATAATTTCAAAACAGATAAACAACAAACAAATGAAAAACAGTAGCAAACCAAACAACAATAACAGCAACACTTTTCCCACACGCACACAAAACACAAAAACACTTACAAATTCCCAAGAAGAAATGAGCTATGATTTGGTCTCTGGTTCAGTTCAGTGACAAAGCGAAGAATTGCGTGCCAGATTTTTGGTACAAGATTAAGAAAACTTCCCCCTTAAATTAGGTGCTAAGCGTGTACCATGCTTGTCACTCCACCCACCAAGCAATCAGGCAACCGAGCAGTTCCCTTGAAGTGCGTTTTCAGATAAACTTGAACTCAGTTGTTTTCCTAGTAAATGGCAACAACACGCACCGAAGGGACGGGGTACGGGGGGGGACACGCACACTACAGGCGTTGCCGCATTTTGATCAAGTTTAAGGCGTTGCATTTTGCATAATAAGACCATAAATTGAATGAAATGGAGCTGTGGGCTGGAAAGTGTGTGACAGAAGAAACGATTTAAGCCGCTAGCTAATCATTCAGTTAAGCTGAAAGATCTAGGGTTCTGTACCGGGGTACCGTTTGTCAACGGCTTTTCCATTCAATTTGTTTAAGATTTAGATTTAGATGCTTGAATTCAAATGCGGGTGTTTCTTTTTTTTATGTTAATTTAATAGAAAGTTAGAAACAAGTTAAGATGATGTTAACAAGATTGGAAGATGTTGAAAAGGTAATTGAATCATTTGATGTATCATCTGTGTTTACTTCTCAATTCTTCTAGGAGCACTCCGAAAAGTGTATGTTCTTTTCTTAATTTAAAGAAAATTTTTTGTTTGTAGTCCGTTTTTTTTTTGAATTTAGAAAAGAATAACCGAAAAAAGATTTTTGAAGAATATATGTATGTGTTTTTTTTAAATTTGAAATTCGTTTTATTATACCCTTGGAGAGGGTGTATTGAAATTGTGCAGATGTTTGTAACGCATAGCAGGAAGCATTTCCGACCACATAAGGTATATATATTCTTGATCAGCATGACGAGCTGAGTTGATTTAGCCTAGTCCGTTGCTATCTTCTCTGTCAGTTTGAAAGCTATCACGACCAAACTTTGCATGAAGTCTTCTGGCTTAAATACGCTGCACATTTGTCGGTACCGGCCGGATCGGATGACTATAACAAATGGCTGCCATATTAAATATCAGTCAAAAAGCTAGTTCTTGTGAGAAAAACTTTTTTGTTTTCGATGTAAATGCCTCCAAACTTTGTATTTCTTAGTTTGCTATGCTTTCCCATGATTCTGCCAAGTTTGGTCGAAATCGGACATCTATTTTATATAGCTGTCATAGAAAAGTGAGTCAGAAAAGAAGTCTTTGTAAGAAAAACTTTTTTGTTTTCCATGTAAACCTTTTGAAAATTGGCATATACTTATTTTATAAGCTCTTACACAATTCTTAAAAGATTTGTCAAAATCGGATGACTATAGGTAATAGCTGCCATGGGAATGATCGGTCGAAAAACTAGTTATAGTAGGAAAAACTTAATTGTTTTCAATGCAAACGTCTCCAAACTCCGAATTTACTAATGTTCTATGCTCTGCCAAGATTCTGCCAATTTTGCTTGAAATCGGACATCTATATAGTATAGCTGTCTTATAAAAGTAGGGTTGGAATAATAGTTTTTGTAAGAAAAACTTTTTTGTTTTCTATTTAAACCTCTTAAAAATGGGTATATACTTATTTTATAAGCTTTCACACAATTCTTTAAAGGTTTGTCAAAATCGGCTGGCTGTAGCATATAGCTGCCATAGAAATGATGGGTCGAAAAACGAGTTTTAGTAAGAAAAACTTTTTTGTTTTTAAAGAAAACGCCTCCAAAGCTTGTATTTCTTAGTTTGCTAAGCTTTTCCAAGATTCCACTAAGTTTGGTCGAAATCGAACCTCTATATAGTATAGCTGTCATGGAAAAGTAAGGTTACAAAAGTAGTCTTAGACAGAAAAACTTGTTTGTTTTCGGTGAAAATGTTCTTCAAATTAGTTAGGGTATACAAAAATACAAGGGTATACAAAACTTTTTTGATTGAAGGTTTTCCCCATTTATCACTCAATTTTCCAGCACTTACTTCTCTGCCAAAGGGAAGGTGTAAAAATCTGTTTATTTAACTTGCTGAGTTGCCCCTCATTTGTACTAGTTTTTGTATTGTGATGTCTTGTTTACTTCAAACAAAATTTAACACAGGGCGCCGCCGCTGCCTCATGCTCATTTCCATAAATCATCTGGACAATTACCTCGGCTGAAATGACCTTCAATTGGCCTCGTTAGAATGGAATTTTCTTTACAAAATTAGAAACATGAACAAGAAACAACAAATTACGCAAATCCACTAAAATTTTTGTTTAGCTGAGGGCTATTAAAACCATTTGCACTCTATGAGAGAACTGCTCTGCTGGGTTAATTGTACAAAAACAGAAACCAAATTTATAGAGTGCTAAAAGCAAAAAAAATGTGAAAATGTGTAAGGCGGCTTCAAGGTCAAATGAGGTTAACAGCAAAATAAAATATTAAAAAATTTCCTCCTCCCACCGCATGTTGTGTTTGGTTTTCTCGCCATTTTGGATTATCTGTCATCTGTCTGGCTCAACTGTTTGTGTTGTGAGTTTGTCTGGCACTTTGGCCTGTCCACCCGCTTCGTGTGGTTAGACAATTCAAAGCAATTATAAATACTATATATTTTTTATGAAAGAGAGGAAGTCCAATGTTACGTGATATGCAAGAGCAGGAAAAGCCAGTGACCAAATGTCGATCCAAATTTCAAAGTTGAATGCCAATTAAATTCATTTTAAACCTAACCTCTTCTCACTCTCTTACAACAGAACGGTCTGGATGACGACGATGATGATACCGAAGACGATTCATATGGCTATGAGAATGAGGGTGATGCAGCCACTGAGGATGATCTGAATGAGGTTCAGTCTGATTTAGATTTGGATAACAATTCGTTGGAGTTGTTGCAACATTGTCACGTTGTGGCCACAGAAATTGTACTGCAGAGTCATCTTCAATCCGAGGAGGATCAGCCAGGCGATTGTATTAAAACCCAAAAGGTAAACTAATTTGCATATACGTATGTGTAAGCATGTAAGCCAAATTTGTTGGCCGTTGTCTATGTTTTTGTAGAGCCTTCTGTGCATGCCTTCTTACAGTATTGTCAACTTTTGAGCCTTAAACCGTTAATCCTAGCCCCCAAAAATGGTACTAACAAATGATCTTTGGCCGAAAAGAAACCCTGTCCCTCCCCCCCCTCTAAACATACCGAGTTGGCAACACTGCATAAGCAAGCGCATGTGTGTGTTGTATATGTATATGTACATCCCCCAATCCTGCTGCACATTTTTGCCTAACATTTATCTCCATGTGTAGCCCGGCGACGAGGCCGACGAAGAATTGGAGGAGGAGGAAGACGACGACGACGGCGGCCGCGACGTTGTTGATTTTGTCATTGCCAAACGCTCTTGGCGCCAATCGCTGTCAAAGAACATCATCACAGCCCCAGCTACGTTAACCGATTTCGAGGCAGATTCCGAGAGCAGTGATCTGGAGCAGATCCAGCAATTGCGAAGAAACAATCATCCCCGTAGATCCGCTCTACTCAACTCAATCATAACCAGTGCCAATAATGGTCTTGTAGACTTCAACATGTCACAGGCCAATAGTACCCTACCAGCCACCACCGGCACCACCGCGGTGGTCAACACCAATCACCAGCTACATTCCACCATGCTGCAGATGCGCAACAAAATGCTACCCTCACATCCCATCAACACTTCCTCCAAATCCAAGAGCATTGCCGTGGCGGTCATTACACCCAATTCACATGGCAACACCACAAACTCCAATCACAATCATGAGTTGACCAAATCTCCTTCCGTGCTGAGAAAGTCAACACATCATCGTCATAATGATACGTCCAAATTTAATCGCTCCAATCGAAAATCCAAAAATTGCGCCATTTTCTATTTCAAACATTTGGATACGGATAATGAGACCACGAGTGGTGCGGGAACGGATAATGCCGGAGATGTGGATGTGCAATTGCAGGAGGAAGTTGTCAAGCAGCAGCAGTCCAGCGAAGTAAGTACTGTCCCACAGCTGGTGATGGTCAATGTCTTCATCATCTCTTCATCAACAAAAAATCAAAGAAGCGGAAATTTAAATCAAATTGGTCAATGCTCTCTACCTTCTAGCATGAAACTACTATTGCTTGGTTGTTTTGTTGTTGTTTCTCTCTAACTTGATATATTCAATCAATTTTCGCATGTCTAACATATTTGTTAATTAACATTTGTAGTCTCTTCATTACAATCTAACCAAACCAAACCAACAAATCGATCATTAATCATTAATATGAAGACTTTGAAAAGATTATGTATTGGTGTGGGATCTCTGATCTGTGGAGGTCATTATCTGTGGATCTGTGTGTGTGTGTGTCGGAGCTAAGCTAATATAAATTTATATAATTTAATACAAAAGTAGGCTAGAAATTGAAAATATTAACAATTGACACATTTAAACTTTAAGCATAGTTTAAGAAAAACGAGAAAGCTAAGCTAACTTTGTCTGTGCCGATGTTTTTATACCCTTTCAAAAAAAAAACTCTTTTTCCCATTTTTTGTCCGATCGTTCGTATGGAAGCTATATGATATAGTCATCCGATTTGGCCAAAAATTTGTCAAATTATGTGAAAGCATGTGAAACAAACAAATGCAAAATAACAGAATGCTACCATTAAAAACAAAAAAGTTTTTCTAAATAAGACTGTTTTTCAGACCTATCTTTGGTATGGCAGCTATACCATATAGTTGTCCGATTTAAATAAAACTTTGTAGAATTATATAAAACCATAGAAAACCTACGATTACAAAGTTTGAAGACGTTTCCGTTGAAAAGAAAAAAGTTTTTCCCACTAAAACTAGTTTTCCAACCGATTGTTTCTATGCGAGCTATGAGATATATTCATTCAATCCAGTCGGTTCCGACATATTAGTAGTGTGCAGCAAAAAGAAGACTCTGTGCAAAATTTCAGCTGGAAAGCTTCAAAATTGAGAGACTAGTTCGCGGAGAAACAGACAGACGGACGGACAAAGCTCAATCGACTCAGCTCGTCACCCTGATCAAGAAAATATAATGTTTATGGGGTCGAAAATGAATATTTCTATGCGTTGCAAACTTCTGGGCAAAATTACAATACCCTTTGGCAAGGGTCTAAAAATGCTAAAACAGCTTTATTTATGGTTAATATACCAAGCTATTCCATACTTTCATCTATAGCCCCTAGACCTAGCTTATTAGTATTATACTTCACAACGTCCACTTCCATGGCTTCCATACTTTTGAAAATGGAAGATATCCTCCTCTAAGTTTTAAAACATGACTCTTACTTGATTTCCCTTTTCAATCTCATAATATATGGACTTCAGATAGCAACTTTAACCCACAACTTGACTAATTAAAGCACAGAAAACAAAATAAGATCCTGTGACTTAAGTAATTTTTGTGAACCGAACTGTTTGCCCAACATAATGGTATCCGTGGTATTCGTAGTGCTTCATTATACGGATCGAGGTTTCTCAAGTACCGGTTCGGTTTGCCACCGTTTTGACGCCTTGATTTCAACAATTTCGTGCCGAATCCTTCAAAGTCGGGTCTACAATAACTATACCGGAGGTGCATTTTGAAAGCGATAAGTTATCTAACCCCAGTGCTAAAAAATGCTCTAAAACTAGACATCTGCTGTCTAGTATAAAGCCATAACGAAGCTTCTAAAGCATATGAAACATGCAAAAATCCAATACCTGAATTATACGATATTTCCAATGTTATGTTGAAAATTGCGAACTTCAAATGATCAAGTGCAAGCTAGCAGCACACATTTTTCCACAGTGTAAGCCCTTCTGCACCCACAAAATTTCCCTTGACACGAACACACCCGTCACTTGGTTAACCCATAAGGTCGACAATAATATAAATAGCAAACAAAGAAAATGGCCCAACAAACCGAGAGGCGTCAACTCCTTCAACTAAAGTTGGTCAGGTCTCTGTCTCTCAATCAATTCGTCGGCATTTCGCAGACAGAGAGCTTCAGCGATATATATTTTTTGCCACTCATGGTTGTTCATGGTGCTGGGTTGTTGTTGTTGTTGTTGTTGCTGGGATGTGGCCAGACTACAAGCAACAATTTGCCATTTTGCGCAAGTAACGCTAATTAAACTTCATTTTCTTCAACTTCATCTTCATCTCTGGGGTGTTTCTTCTTCGTCTTTATATACATATATATAAATTTTTTTTCGGTTGGTTTATATGCTGTTTGGTTCACTGATTTTGATGTTCCCACTTCCCCCGCACCCGTTTTAGATACTCAAATCGGCTGATGCCTCAACAGATGACGACGACGAGGGTTGGCTCTATACGGCAACTGCAACCACAACAACAGCAACAGCAACAACTGTGGACGGTCTTCAGTCGACGGCCATTTCATCCACAACATCGGGAGTAAAAACTTCAACCAGCGACGATTCTGATAAGGAGAACAAGGAGGCTGTTTTGGTCACCACCACCAGCAGCACCATAGCAACATTGACCACCAGCAGCAACTACGACAGCAGCAGCGCCTGCTCCTCATCCAATTCAAACGGCATACAGACCGAAACTTCGGCCACATCGAGAGTCACTCAAATGCAGCGAAACGTTGTTGTTGTCGACATGGACATGCAGATGCAGTGCCAAATCAATGGCAATGCCAGCAACAGCTCGAGCACCGATGGCAGACACATCATTAGCAACAATTGCTACAAACAGCAACAACAGCAACGGCAACAATTGCCAGGCGACAACAACAATCAGTCGGAATCGAGCAATAACAACAATAACAGCAATGGCCAACAGAAAGTGGGCGTGGATTTGGAGAACATTGATGAGGCAACTGTTGATATGGCAAATGGAAATGCACCACAGCAACAATTGCAACAGCAGGTGAGTGCAGAATGTAATTTTCATTGTGCCATCGGGTTCAAAAGTTTAGGTAAATAATCAAAGGTGAAATAAAAGGGTGAGATGTTAAGACAATTTGATGGGTAGGAAATCATTGGGGGGGGGAAAACGACAATGGGGAAACTAAGACATCAACAATTAGACTGTGTCGTCTTAGTTTACCCTTTAGGTAACACAGATGATACACAGTGCAAAATGAATTGCAAAACGAACCAAAGGTCTACCAATCTTTGGTTTAACACTAACTTATCATTAGCTTATAAAGCACAGAATCTTTAATAATGCAACCAACAAAGATTTCGAATATAACCTATGGATAGCATGGGTTGTCTGTACAAAAGGGCCACCTGGTTGGCGGTGCTCTCTTCGGCAGACTTTCTAGCTGTTCAAGTAAGAAATCAACAGCATAAATCCCTTAGTCATTAATATAGTTACTTAAAAATCAGCTTACAACCGGAAAGAACCACATTTATTGCATTATTTTGAATGGTTTTCGAGTGGAGAATACTAAAAGCTTTCTTATGAAAAGCATTACGGAGTTTTCTCTATCGTAAAGAAATGTGTAGCAATCGAACGATCAACAATCCCGATGTGCTGAGTCTTAAGATTCATCCCACATGATACCAAAATCTAACAGATTTCACATAATTAAAGAAATTCAAAATAACTATTAAGTTTCCTGCATAAAAGACATCTGAAAATAAGGAATTGTTTGAAAAATAGATCGTTCTTTTCATTTATAAGTCGCTCACGAACGAACCTCTAGTTTATATAATCTAGAGGCTAGTCCAACTACCAGAAACTGAGCGATTTGTTGATGTAGCTTTAATATGTATGACTAAGACTAGATTTACACGGTGAAGGAAACTTCATAAAGGTCTCTTAGTAGGCAGAATATTCAAGGCAAACTGAATTCGATTTATTACGAAAAGTTTTAGAATCTTACCTGATTCTCTGGCCTACTAAGAGAACTCCATAAAGTTTGTTTCATCGTGTAAGTCCAGGTTAACTGTGTCATTAGCGAAGTCGCTGAAAAGAAGAAGTGCGTCTCTTCTTATCGCTTACTCTTGTGCGAGGTGTGCCTGTACAATTTATGGTACAGTAGGTGGTTTATGTGACCACTGCACACTGGAACCGAATGGAAAACTAACAGGCAAAAGTTGATAAAACTTGACAAAATCAGTAATCGGGGGTTTTGGGTTGCTCTGATTTAATTTCCGGACATAATTTTCCAATCGCTGGAGAGGGGACTTACTTATGGAGGGCGTAAAATAAAGCCCAATAATCAAATGGGGTATTGATATACAGGTTTTTGGGTTTCATTTCATTTCTGGACATACCTTTTTGGAAGGGGGAAGTAGGTAAAATCTACTAAAAATTAAATGGGGTATCATTTTAAAGGTTTTTAAGCGCTCCAAATTCATTCCTGGGCACATTATTCTGATCAAGAGATCGATGAGCGACTCATAGTAGAGAAGTACGGGTTTTTTTCTTATTGTTTCTTACAAAAAAAGTTTCATATGTGAAAGATCTTGTTAAAAATTTGTACACCACCGGTCACCTTCACCAGGTATTCGAAATTTGAGTAAAGCCGCGCATGGTATTCACCCCCGAAAGTCATATTTCGTCGATTCGCCTACCAGAAAGCGTGTACATCAAATGTACATCAAAGTAAGGATGACCTTCCAGGGTTACGCAGTTGCGAAGACAGTTCGGGACTTGATTATCAATAGGGAAAGCCTGGTCTGATTTTCGCTTTCAAAAGTAAATTTAAATTGAAGCTACAGATTAATTATAGGCTTATTAAGGCTTAATCCAACAAAACTCCCAAGAACGAAGCCATTCTAAATGTATTGGACTCTGACTGACCCTGAGGCTGATAGAAAAAAAAGACCATATCAGGGGGGGAGAAGACCGACAACTACTGGGCCTAGCACACTTCCTTATTCCCCCCCAATTGACCATCACTTAGAGTACTTACAGAAAGAAGCGAAGCTGTTTTTATCAGAGTTCCGAAATTATTGGCATATTAAAAGTGAACATTATAATGGAGCTATAAGCAAACCAATTTCGACATCATAAAGCTAATGTCTTAGCATATAAAAATATAGAAATGAGAATTAAAAGCACATAAACCGCCAGCTCTAAAGTTGGTCCTCTCAAAGAAAAAAAATATAGTTTCATAACCGCAAATTTGAATACGATTATAAGTCTAAGCTCACTTCATTAGACTTCAAAAGCCCAAAAGTGGACTGCAAACCTTCTTCAACCTTACACACACACACTCACTCGCCACTGATGTAAGAGAATCACGCTGGTAGTTGGCCAGCCTTGCCATTTATAGACCACAATCGTTGAATACAAATCGCTAGTCCCCGTCTAGAGTCAATCCACAAGTATTGCACAAGTTGTTCCCACAGTTGCCTCAAGTTGTTGTCTCTCGGCAGGTCTCGACGACGACGACGACGACCGACAACCATGTTGTCTGTGACTTGTGTCAATAAAGTTTGGTTTTGTTTGCCTGCCGCAGGTTGGCGGGTAAGGAGGGCCTGGGGGGCAGGGAGGCTAGCCTTTTCAATAAATGGCTACCGCCTTCTCCCGAAAAAACCAGGCTCAATGATTAAGCAGTTGGGATAATGAAAGCGAATCATGCACCGACTCTGCCATTCAAAATGAGACCAACTACTGCCTACCGACTGTCAGTCGTCAAAGCAAGTCAAAAAAAAAAAAAAACAAAATGGGAAAGTACGAAATTAACTTAAAAACGTGTGATTTATGTCGATAGAAGAGGGGGGGTGGGGGGGCACAGCAGATAGCTAGATTTATAGACAAAATTTGGCAGCTGTCAATCTTATTTGTTCATTTCCCCTCTTTTTTGCAGGCCACAAGCTTCTACACCCGTGCCGATATATGCAACATCAGCGTTTGGCCCAATGAGACCACAACGTGCCCGAATGGTGCTCGCCTGCCACCAAGATCACCAGCCAAGTCGGCCAAGTCGCAGGCAAGCAGCAGCAATGCCACCATGTCAAACTGCATATCACCAGTCAAGGTAAGTCCCCAGGAAGAGAGGCTTTCACCCCCGTTTTTTTTTTGGAAATCCCACGCTATCAGCGCCAAAATTTGATAAATTACAGCACCTGCAAGTGAACTCCCTTTCAACGCTGTTTCTTTCTTCTCTTTTTTTTTTTATTTTGCACTACTTTATCATTTTGTGTGACAGCAGTTTTTAAGGGGTTGCGTGTTCGTCCAGTCCGAGGCGGCGGTGGCGACGTTACTCCCCTTTTTGTATGGTTTCAGTTTCAGTTGGAAATTCATACCAACGTATGATCGATCGCGAAGCCAACATATCAACAGCCATGTAGGTGGTCCATCTAGTTTGATACGCCTCGAATTTCTCTAATCGGTTTTGTGTTAATTTGCTGGTAAAACATGCAACTGAACACGAGAACCAGATAAACAAGTTGAACCAATTTTGCAGAGTGATTGAAAGACAGAGAGAGTGAGAGAGAGAGGGGGGCAGGGATAATGTGATGGCAGAAAAGAACTTTTTCAAAAGTTGCAAAAGAAAGCCGCTCAATCGAAAGGAAATGTACACAAAGTGAGAGCCATTTATCATAATTAGAAACCAGTTCGCTGTGAGTTTTGTTTGATATCCTTAGGTTAATCAAGTGAAACTTTTTTATTGTTTAGGTAAGACAGTGCTCTGGGTGCACAAGTATTGTTGTAAAGCACGCATGCATTAATACACAAAACAGCATCCTCAGAAACTATACGGAATCGATCTAGCAAGCGTTTTCCCTACCATTCAGCTACTGATACTTTCCCACTAAGCTATTTATATTATAATTTTCCAACACTAGACTTTTGAATGGATTTTTATGTACCAGATAGTAATTAGCGTGCCTACTTAGATAGTTGAGTGATCAGTCCCATCAAGTCTCACTAAAAATGAACTCAAAGACTTAATATTTCAACTAAAAAATGTAGTTTTTCCAAAACCAAAATCAAAAACAACAACTACAACAAGAAAATGAAAGAGAAACCCGATTACTGCCGGTTGTGTGTGCATGCTGGTGGCTACAGCGCTGTGTGCATGCATTGTTGTTGCCTTTAACTTCGCAACGGCAGCCAGCCTATGCCCTATGCTTATGCGTCAGCCCTATGCGCGAATTACAACAACATTGGCGCATGAAGCGTATAAAGCTTGCGCTGGGGCATGCTTTGGAGTCCCTTTTCACTCCTGCTTCGGAGTGCTCCGCATATGGTTGGCGGGGTAAGAACTGGATACACACTACTTCATATTCGATACTAAATACCAAACACTTAGTACTCCAAACAAAGTATACAACACTTAGTAATCAATACTCAGTTCTTGTAACTCACTATTTGATATTCTATATAAATCGATACTCAGTCTCACGATCGCCATCAAACATAAAATTACAACAACAACACATAAATACCTTTGTCAATAAGGAATAACAGCATACCTCACGTAATATCAAAATCGAGATTTTAATACCAATAGATTCCTGGGGTTTAATTAAATGTATTGTGGTCAATTTTCACACCAATCGATTGGGGTTTTCCAAACAAAAACTTAAACACTTCAATCAACAACGCTTTCATTGTCCACTTTCAAACATTTGCTCTTTTACGATCCAATCGCATTTTTCACAAATTCATTAAAAAGTTTAAAAATGTTGATCTCGTGCTGTGTTTAGCTTATAGCCAGATAGATATGATGTCCCAGCGAGGCGCTATAATCAAAATTTTACTTCTACTATAAAATTTTCAGTACCAATGAATGAAAGATGCTGCACTCTAAAAAATGTAACTCAATTGCTCCCTGCCTACCTAAGCGTGGTTCACATTAATGTGAGAGTTCCTGTTTGTTTTCGTTGGCTGTTGGCTCTTTAAAAGGTATCTAATAGTTGGAGAAACTGCACCTGTTCAGTTCAGTTTTTTATACCCTGTTCCTATTGAAAATGGGAAAATGGGGCATCATGAAGTTGTGCTGCGAATGTATGTAACAGGGAGAAGGAAACATTTCCGATCCCATAAAGTATATATATTCTTGATCAGCATAAACAGTCCTTCTGTATGAATGCGTCGATCTCGGAGACTATAAGAGATAGAGCCACAAATGTTTGCATGAAGGTAGACTTAAGCTGTACGCAGATCAAGTTTGTTTCAGATTTGGAAAATTCAACCCCGTCCCCCTTTTATCACCAAAAAACCAAGACCTCCTCTAGCCATCCTAGACCTAAAAAAAACCGTCAGATGCACAATTTTTAAGTTGGAGCCTCGTGGTTTAGTATACTATACATCAAGCTAGGTCCAATATCTATCTATTCTGGGCAAAAAACACCGGAGTTATAATCGAAAAAGTTGACCTGGACTAGAAAAAAGTGTTGCCTACATTTGGAATGATAATTTTACTACATTCATCTTCAAAAATTCAAAAACAAATGAACAGGGTATATTGTGGTCGGGAAACTCGACTGCAGCGCCCTTACTTGTGTCTGTCCTTAAGGTGTGCAGTTCTTGGTGAAAATTCGGGAGTTTTGATTTGTAGTGATTTAATATTTGGTGGTTTCTTGTTATAAAACTGGCTTAAAGAACGGACTATCTTAATTCTCATAATTCTAATCATGCATTCACCCACGATTATGCTTCAATTTTAACTGACATTCACATTTCCCCCCCTCACTCGCATGAGCAGCTCAACTGTATTCAATGTCTGCGGGCTTTGACCAACGTGTTTTGTGCACTCCAACACTCTCACTTTTCTTGGCCAAGTCAACATCACATCATGCATTGCATTTGCATTTGTCGCCGCAGAAAACGCACGCAATTTTCACCGCATTATTCACCTGAGGGCAGTGCCAGTCCGCCAGCTCGCTCCATCATCCAGCTCCTTCGGTTCCGTTAGAGCTACGCATGTCTCGCACACACACACACAGCTTGATTTATTGAGAGTGAAATTTGTGTAGCCTTTGATTAATTTTTTGACAAAATGTACGCCAAACGCATATATCAAGTTCACTGATCGAGCGAGTTGACAAAAAAAAAAAAAAAGAGATCGACGCATGTTGATGACGTTTTTAGTTCGAATTTCTGACTATCTTATCGATATTATTAATATAGAAACTAAAGATGTGATCAGTGCAAGTAATTCAAGTTGCTTGAAAAGATTGCAAATCGATTTCTTTGCACTTTTTATCTTATCTAGCTGTCGCGCCCTTCTCCACCACCTCCATCCACTATCTATGGCTGTGGCACTCGTCGCTCTCTGTTGCAGCTTTTATCAAAAGTCTCGGTTTATTTGAAGCCAGAGCAGTTTACCTTTCAGTTTGATTCGCAACGTTGCCGCCAACGGACACAGATCGCCGCAATTGCCACAATAGAAAGCCAAAAAATCTCAGTGCCTGTCCAACTGTGAGCATTTGTGTGTGTGTGTGCCCTCAATTTCCATTTTGCGATTAGATTTGCCATTTTTTTTGTTTAGTTTGTTTGTTTAATACGTGCGTGCCGGCATAAAAAACTACAACACCGATTGTCAAGGCCCCAGAGTTGGAGTTGGTTTCCAGTTTGTTTTTTAGTTTTTTTTTTTTAGCTTAATTGGTCAGCAAAAACCAAAGTGCAGCTAAACTCATATAATTGCCTTTAATTATCGCAAACGCCCAATCTCTTTTGGCTGGACAACTGCAAAACGTCGTCGTTTTCACCACAGTTGCCACATTAGAAAATCGTTTCCGTTTTGTGTGCAAGGCAAAAAAAAAAGAAGAAAGAAATATAAACTCAGCCGGCTTAACCATTAAAGTGGCTGTCAAACTGTAAAGGTGTTTACTGGATTATTGCGCTGTTGGCTCGTTTCTCGCAGGAAACGGTTAATTAAACTAAACCCAAAGATTAACATTAAATTTTTTTTTATGTTTGGAGAATGAACATGGCAAAGACCTTCAAAATGTTCAATCAAAGCGAAACGCTTTTGTCATTATATTTGGTTTAAACTACTTGCAATTATCTATGCTTCATTGACTTTGGGAAACAACAACAACAACAAAAAAAACTTCTAATTTGGTAAGCAGACGGAATTGATTAGGTCAAATTATCAATAGAAACCCCACCATGTAAGGAAATGATGGCCTAACCCCATTCAAAAAACCCTACTCCCTCTCTCAGTATGTATAATAATGTCACTCAAAAGTCTGTTTCCCAAAAGAGAATGTAGAGTCCTATGTTTGCCAAAAAGAAAGAAAATAAAGAAATAACACCAACTTGATGGATGTCTTACAAAGTAGGTAGGAGCAGCAGCAGCAGCAGGAGGGAGGGAGGCAGGGCGGGCAAATAACAAATGAAAAAATAAACACAGATAACAACACAAACAACAGTCTAGGCCCGGGCGAGTTGAGTATATTTGCGAATTTAAATCCCCACTCCATCATAATGTCGTTGTAGAAATGCAACAAAAATGGTTGACAAAACCCCCCTTCAATCACTGAAACAACTAATGGCATCTACTTAGCCACTGATAATGGATAATGGAGAGTTGATTAGTAAACTTTAAATAACCTTTAAAGTGTTAGTATAGTCATGCTTCATTCCAAATTGAACCTATCTTGGTCCATATTCCTTAGCTATGTTTCACAAAAACTTAAAATTTAACCTGTTTTCTGTTAGAATGCTTGAAAATATGAAGTATTACCTCCAGCTCGAGCTTGTATAAGTTTTTTTTCTATTAATTTAACAGCCAGCCACACAAATATCAAAACAAAGTAGGCTGTTTGTTTATATGACTGTTTCAAGAACCTTCCAGCTTTACCTGGTTCATTCTTCAGTAGACTTAACCCCATGTCTGCAGGTCTGGAACACTTTCAAATTAGATTGTATAGGATGAGAATACTTATTACTTCCTAATAGATCTTTTCTTTTGAGGTTAAATAAAACTGATCCCCTGATTACCTGACAAAACGTTAAATTCGGTCCTATTTCGATTTCCAAATATATCAATATTATATGGATGGAAACAAGTATATAAACGATTACTAGATTTGGTTTGAGTAACTTCGGAATTGCTTAAGCACTTGAAACCGTTAGCTCAATGTCAAGTGGTATCAAGTCCTCAATAATAGATGACTTGGTAGAGTAACCACACTCTTTCCTCTCACCTTCTGTCAAATTTGTAGTTTTTATATAAGAAAAAGTAATGTTTACACAGAACTCGGAACAGGGTCGATAATTTCTATTGATTATACAAAATGTAAACAAATAATATTATTTCTTATCAATTGGTCATTATAAGTGAAGTGCAAGATGACATCATTTATTGTTTTGGTTTGCGAATCCAAGGTTTATTGGAAGTAAGCGCTGCAGCACCACACCACACTGTATCGTCTACGCCACATTAGAAACCAATGAAACGTCCCAACCGAAAATCATTAAGACAATCAATCAGTGCACTTAACGCCAATTACAATCAGAATGCATAGGATAAACTTCTAACGGAGATTAATTTGGTAATGACCCGATCGCTCAGGCGTTGGTCACGTGACTTATCTCATTAAAACCTCTTCTTTAGTCATTCGCAAAATATGCTGAATCAGTTATTTCTGTGCTGTCTGCTCACTAAAATGACTGATACAAATTAAGCAGACTCCCTCACTCCCTAAACAGAATATTGGGTTTTTGCTTCTCTAGTGTTTTTAGGCTTTCATGGTATGAGCGAAACACAGAAAGAAGTTTTACGATAACTGCTTGAAGTGGAACATTTCATTCAGTTCTCAGCAACTCAGCAAAACGAGAAAAGTGTCAGCTCAAATTATGTTTTTAGTTGATCTTACGTTAGAAGCAGGTCCGAAAACCGGGTTTAAACCAAACCCGGAACTCCGCCTTTCATTTTACTGCGAATCGAACCTTTTAAGCTATTAAAGCCGCACCTGAACCCGTTCCGAACCGAGTATTTCGGTTCGGTTCCACAAAAATGTATAGTTATGTATCTCCTGTTATCCTTTAAAATCCCCATCAATAAAAGACCCACAATTTTAAGATTCTGCAGCTCTGGTTAGAAGCATGCTTGCACGCATACACACTTGCCGTTTACTAAGGCAGATTCTGATCCGCTCATGGAAGTAAATGTACAAAGAAAGCGAAAAATAACACTCGTTGGTAGAGCAAAGACCTACATCGAGAAAAGACAGACATAAAATATCATTTCGGTTCCCTTTTAAATGGTGTCCTAGGGGTAAATGTTTTGTTTTTGAATGCTGGTAAAATGGGACCACTATGCGCAAAACTCACTTTGAACTAGAGTTTAGTTTGAACATTATCTTATCTAGCTTTAGTCCGCCCTTTCAGTTAAGGAAGTATACGAAGTACTGCATCTTCGGCTAAACTATGGCCGTTTCGCAGCTTGTCGTTAACTTGATACACCTACAAGAATGCATATATTTCGAACTTTGACATTATGAACCAAGTTTTGATGCAATACCTTTGTGTTAATGCCCCAAGAAACCGGTTTTCAAAGCAATCCTTAAGTCTTACATTGAGTAGAACCTCCGAAACGCACCTTATAAGAAACTGGCAGGCATTTTTTATAAATCTATTCTAAAGTAAGAACTATTTGAACTTGCAAACACTTGGGCTAAGAACTCACAATTATAAGGCCCTGAACTCGCAAAGATGTAGACACACCCTATTCCCATGAGATCCGGGCGACACAAACAATGTGAGAATGGAGATATGGCAAGACGCAGGTCCCTTATTTGTGCTGTGTCAGATGCAAGATCTGCGGTCTCGCCTGCCTTCAGCTGCTGACTAAGCTAACGAAAACGTAGCAAGTCAAGGGTAAACCCCTCTTTTGAATCGGGAACCTCAACTTACTTTGCATTTGGCTGCACTTTTGCAACAAATTATATAGACGGGTGCAAAACCCGATTTGAAAGATTACTTAATGTGTAATCTATCTTTTTATTTATAATTTTTTACACTCATTTGTTTGATATATTTTGTGTACCCTCCTTAGTCACTGATAAGGCGATTGCATTTCCTCTTTCCCTCAGCGTCGAAAGATTACATTCAAATTTACGACTTTGCTGATTCAGCTCAGCTCAGTTCCAACCAACTCGCCACGCTCATTAAATTTGTGCTCTCTCGAAACTAACAGTTCGCTCTCTCTCTCTCTCTCTCTCTCTCTCTGCCACTTCTCTATTCCATTCACAGGGCAAGGTTTCGCATGATTCAATCAAACAGCTTGTGCTCGAGGCGGAGCATTTGGTGCGCGACGCCCAAGAGGCCGCATTGCTGAAGACACCAGCCAAGCAGAAACATTCCATCGTGAAGATTTCCTCAACGGTCAAGAAACGGGAGGTTAATATGTCCGGTCCCATCAAGCAGCGAGTGGAGGTAAGAGGGTTTACGTGAAAAGGGTAGGGAAACAACACTAATTCTCTAAATTCTCTGGTCTTCTATAGGAATGGCTAGAGCATCAGCCGATCACCACACCTAACCATCATCCACATGAACTACAGCCCGATGGCAAACCGGATGATTGCGAGGCCTCTGGTGAGGCTTCCGAAACGGATTCGATACCACAAACTGGCGCCGTGGGTTCAGACACCTCGGAGGGTTTCACCGACTCCATAGCCACTTGTATGCAAACCAGCACCAATTCGTATGGCAATTCAACAGAAAGAATTGGTGGCTCAGCCGAGCCCATTGGCTGTCAGGCTGTCACTCCTTTGGGTTATGGCAGCAGCAATCAGAGTTTGAATGTAAAGATTGTCAAGCGTACACCCGCACGTCGCAAGTCGGAACGTCCCTGGTCGGTGTCCTGTCTCTCCCAGTTGACCACAGATGCAGCCCAGTTGACTACCACCAAAGTGGAGAGCTCACCAACTGGCCTGGCCAGTCATTCGATCAGTGAGAGTGCCTTGGATTCCCTCTCACCGGGGCTTAGACCCAGAGCGGCCTCTTCATCCGGCACGGGCAGCAATGCGGCACGTAAGGCGGATAGCAAGGGATCGCTAAGACGACGCAAGGCACGCAAGAAGCGTTTGTCGGCTGCCTCGGCGGGCAGAAAATCGGATTCGGGTTCAGAGGCAGCTGCTGGCGGTGGTGGTGGTGGTGGTGGAGTTGCTGGTGGTGATCTAACACAGACACTGATGAAGTCATGCGAATCCATGTCTTCGCAGCAATTGCAGGAATTTACAAATGCACTTTTAAGTATACAAAAGGGAGCAGGAACAGGAACAGGAGGTGACAAATTGGATAAAACAGGAGCTGAGCTATTGAATGAGGCAGAGTCTTCTTTGATGTTGCCCAAATTTCGTGTGGGTTCATTTACCACAGCGGCTCTGATGGCCAGTGAATCGAGATTGGGTGCCTTGGCGGCACTATCCAACTATATGCATGAGGATGAACAGCAAGCAGGTGAGTGGGGATGAAGGAGGAGGAGTAGGAGGGAGTAAAACCGGGGCGGGTCAGTCAACTAAGTGAGCAAGTGTAACATATACTCATCTTTGTTCACTCACTCCATGAAACAACTAACACTACCATCTAACTTGATGTTTCTCTCTCACAAGCACTCAAAACCGTAGCCAAAAGCAAAGGTACAAAGCAAGCACCACCCCCCAACCCAAACCCCCCACCCTTTGTCATAAAAACAATCTCACCCAATCTCCCTTTCCCCTTTCAGAACTCAGCACCGAGGATCATCATAGCAGCATTTCAGAAACCGCCTGGGATAATTATCAAGAGAAATACAATTCAGAAAACTATTCCGAGGGTTTCGATTCGGATGCAGCCCGTCGTCTGTTGGAATTTGGCGATGACTATCGGTGAGTGACCTTCGTGGCTTGTGCCAAAAAAGAAAAACACACAGAAAAGCCAACTATTTATAAAACTGCTCATAAATCCTATTATTTTTTTTTCAGCAATTTCATCGACTCCCAGTCCGATTGCTGCAGTTCGCTGTCGGCGGCCAATAATCTTGATTCGTTCTCGCCACCTCGCATGGATTCATTGCAAAAGCACGAAATAAAAGCTTTACACATCAATCAAGAGACCATTACCAGCAGTGTGGATCACGCCAGACGTCAACGGGCCCTGGAATTGCAATACGAGAGACGCCGCAAGACCCTGGAAGTGCGACGCAAATCCTGTCAAGGTATTTACCTTCTATCTCAAGCCAACTTTTTGCTGCGTATCTAACTAAACTCCTTCTTGCTTACAGACATGGATGAGACTCTGCAACAACAGCAGGAACAAACCGGAGCAGAACCAGCTTCACTCTCGGCCTCAGCCAATGCACTGATGACTCCCAAAAATGTCACACAATTGCCACAAAAAATGGAATCCGTTGGACGTAAATTGGAATTTGGTGGCGGTATGAGTCATTCGGCACAGTCTCTACTTAGACGCACTTCGGAGAGTGACACCTCGACGCGTAGACGTCGCACCGTCACAGCTGATGAGCGTCGTCGTTCGTCTAGAAATTTGGAGAAATGCATTAAACTGATACCGGCCACCTCATCGTCGAGTGGAGATGACTCCGAGGATGGGGAACAGGAGATGCGTTCATTATTGCAACAGAGTCGGGATCGTTTGGAGGATACCAGAGCATTGAAGATACGCTGTCATTTGCTCAGACCGGAGGATTATGTAAGCAAATATTGATGAAGAAATTTTAGGGATGAAAAGAGTTAGATTTGAACTGGCCATGTCTTAAATATTCTCTTAATCTTACAAAGGAGCTGATAAACATGCAAAGAATGATCATTTTTCATATCCTTTGTATAGTTTTCAGCACGGTTGAATGATTCAAAGGATATTTAAGACATAGTCAGTCCAAATGGCTAAGGAATGGATACATAGATAGACAAATGGACACATAGACAGTCCAAATGGATAAAGGAAATCAATCAAATGAATATTTTTTAGTATCCTTTTCTTTCTTTGTGTGGAGTAGAATCTTTTGAAATACTGTTTATAGCTGGCCTTGAAGTTTAGACCAGTAAAGAGAGTTTGAGTTGTTCCGAACTGAAATATTTATCATTCATTTACTTGTATTTCCATAAGAAAAGTGGATATAATGGTCGGTAATCTTAGATTTGCGGCAAGAAGGTGGCAAGAAGTATGGACCAAGATGCTAGAGCGAGCTTCTAGTCGTCGGGTCTTAGTCGGGCTTGATTTTTAGCACTTTGTCTACGGATAATCCAGTTAGTTGCTCCAGTAAGAATTCATTTGCATGTCTAGACGGGATTTACACGGTGAAGCTAACTTTGTTTTATAATTTCTACAAACGAAAGCTTTTTCATAAACTTTATATGAAGTACGCTCCACCCTTAAAATCTCGCCCTACTCTCTTTTGCTCTCAGCATTAAGTCTGCTAGCTACTCAAGGCCTTAAAGATACTTTTGTAGTCTACAAACGAAAGCTTTTTCAATCTCAGCTTTAATACATGAAAGTATCCCTTGAAATATACCAAGGATCCTCAGTTAGAGCTTAGGGCAGGACAGCAAAGACTGATGTGTGGGATCTCTGATATAAGGCGAAAGGGTTACTTTCATATATTTAAGCTAAGAAGAAACGATTTTGTCATTTTCTTGGGTAGGATTTTCCTTTAACTAATCACTATCTCCTCCCTTTCTTTTCACAGAACGAAATCATCAACACTTGCCGTGACAATATACGATGCCTGGAGGCCGTTTTGCGTGGTCCACCCGGCACTGTGCTCTCCGCACACTGCTCGGGCCAGACAAAAGGTGAGTCCCCGTCCATGCCAACAACAGCAACAACATCCACCTTCTGCAGCATTGGCCAGCCGCAAGAGCAGCAGCACCAGCACCAGCTAATTGTGCATCTGGTTCGGGAGTGCCAATGTGCCCCGATCACACGGTTCGTGGCCCGCCTCATTGACTTTGTTGTGGATGTCAGTAATCTGTTTGAGCACTTTACGCTCTATAGATTCCTGGCCGGCACATTGCGTTCGCTCTATGCTCTGGTCAATCGACCCTTGGGTCGGCTAGAGCGTTTATTTGCCAGTTTTAGGGGTCTGCTCTGAGTGGGCAGTGACCGACCCCCTCCAAAAAAAAAAAACTAAAAAAAAAACCAACCAACAGCCACCACCGCGCACGTTTGCCTTTTGTGAAAGCTTAGCTTTGTATTTAATGCTGTATTATTATTTTTTATTTTATTATAAATCTATAATAATTAATTTTGTTTTTGCATTTGACATAACGTCTTGAGCATCGAACTTTTTAATTTTGTTTTAAAAATTTAATTTTAAATACTTTTAAAAACTTTCTTTTTTTTCTCGGCGCATTTCTTAATTTCTTTTCCGTTTTGGCAAATAAAAAATATCATAGAAAAAAAACACCAAAGCATTTTTTTGATTTTACGTTTGTATTGCCATTTTCCCCTTTTCCTTTATTTAAAATATTTTGGTGTTTTGTTTTTGTTGATTATAATTTTTTAGTTAACTTTTTAACTAATGCTAATGCCTGTGTGTTGTTGTCAAATGTTTTAACAAAATTAATGCATTAATTTAATTTGCTTTCGTTTAATTTTCCTGTTGTATTTTGTAGCTAGAACTAATTGTTGTTAAAAAGAAGAAGAAGAAAAATGCTAAGCAGAGCAAATGGAAATGCGGTGAAGGGGTGAAACTATTTGTGGTCAAAAAAGTATTTGAGAGACTTGAAGAAAGTTATAGAATGATTATGTCTTTAGACTGTAAAACTGTGAAGAAACTAAAAAACTAATGTTATAAGCTGCTCCCGTACCTAAATTCTAAATACAATCCTGTACCGTTTCCGAATCAGTTACCATTCATGGTTATTCCAGTTCTAGCCATCTGATAAGCGATCTTCTGAGAGAGCCTGAAACAAAATAAAACCTCTGCAGGTTCGCACCTCGGAGTGAAAACCTTGTAAATTTAGCGAGTTTTGCCAAAGATTCAATCCAGTAAAGTCTTTCATACTTGAAATACTCTGAAGTATCTTTGATCTGAAGGAACTTTGCATAATATTGAGTGCAGCACAGCTGAGATATGTCGCTTTTGTTGAAACATGAAAATTAACCTTTAAATTGACATTCCGACATGTTCTCATATTACTTAAAAATTGTACACTATACAAAGATTATTTCTACATCATTCACCTAAAATTCGTGTTTTTTGAGTTATAACACTGCAGAACTAAGTGAGCGAATGTGTTTACTTAAACCATTTCCAAGTAGAATTGAGATTTCAGGCCATGATGATGATTTCCAAAAAGAATGAGCTCTAATTGATTTTATTTCTATCTTCTTTGATTTGAAATTGGCACAGAAACCACATTTACATCTAACAAATTCGTGAAATATGCTCAAAATGCTTCAAAAACCAGTTTGAGAGTAATTGTGTCTTGGCTAAAGTTGGTGTGAAACTGTGCTATATGTGGATCTGATGGCTCTCAAACTTTAGGCAAAGTAAATTGCTTTGCCATACATACGTATACTTCGTATTATGGCAGACACACACACACACACATGCATAATTATATTTGATGTGAATATGCAGAAAAGCCAGCTGCCACTTTTGACCCCTTCCAAGAGCAAATGAAATTATTTTTGCTTGGCTGACGTCACGTGGTTTTTTATCCATTTTTTTGGCAAAGAAAACAATAAACAATGTATATATGTACGATGACTTATGGCATGACTAGTGGAAGGTTAGAGAAGTATGCTAAATATCTCATAAAACTGTCTCAAGAATTTATGGCACATTTTAAACTATTGCCAACTACCAACGCTAGAGAGCGCCACCTGAGACTTTAAAACTGTAGCTTCAAATTGGAGTGTGTTGATGTGTATCAGATGTGTTTATTTCAAAAATGACGTCGTCTCTTGTTGTTTATTTTTCGGCCTTTGTTGTCTGAGCTGCCGCTACTAATGAGCAAACCCTAATACTCTCACACACACACACACACACACAACTTAGCACTCACAGTTTGTTTAGCGTTTGCGTGTTAAGAAGCCAAGTTCATGTGTTGGCACTCTGCTCCACTGTGCTGCCTCTTGCTCACTGTTCTGATGGCACTCTCTTGCGCTCTCTTTCGGCTCGCCACCACCTGAATGAAAGCTGCTGCGCCAAAAACAAAAATATACAAAAACAAAAAAACAAATGTAACTGTGCTACCTCCCGAGCACGTTGTCTCCGGCGTCGCCATCTCAGTTCAGTTTCTGTGCGCGTTCCAAGCGGTTCTGTGTTTCCGTTCCGCTGCTAATAAATTTTAAAATGTGCTTCCGCGAATTTTTAAATCGTTTTTCCAACAAATCTTTCCACTTTTAACTGTGATATTCAGCAGCTTGGGCCCTGCCTTAAGCCTCACATTCATTGAACCTCAGAAAACGGTTTAGTTCCTTGCGTATAAGACTCAGCTGGTATAAGAGTTCTATTAAAGTTTATCCCTCCCTCCCCTCCCCCACCACACCACTCTTCAACTTTTGGAGGTCACATCGTGTAATTAATTCTCTGGGAAAAATAAACTTCAGAAACTGATTTAAGTGTGTAAACAAATTGAAAAATGTTTTGAAACGCCAATTGATTACGAAAATTGATTTCAAGTGCGCGCGCGCCCTGCCGGAACAACAAACCCGAAAGTGGGTCATTCATTTCTTACTTACTTGGGGGGTGGTGGTGGCCTGCAGGAGAGAGAGAGAGAGCATCAACAACATCCAACATGCTGAAAATTAGTGTGGCCGTACAAACGGATATTTTGGAAATGCTTTCGGCCAGCTCATCGGCCAGCAGCTCACGCTCGTCTTCGGAACAAGGTAAACAAAACAATAGAGATACCGTTAGATGCCATTTAATTGGAAAACAGGGTGTAAACAAGATAGAGCAGACAACAGAGAGGAGACGGCCGCAACTTAGCAAAGATTGCAGATAAGATGAAAACGAGGTGAAGCTAATTGAGGTAAGAGTAAGAGTGGAACAGACAATGCTAATGGTGACTTCATCATCCGTCTACTACCACACGTGCCCCCCTGGGCGGCATTTATTAGTTGGCAAAAAGAGAAAAGAACTAATGGCCTGTAATGGAGATACAACTGGCAATTAAGGAATTTGAATGATACCAAAGTTTTGTTATAATTATAAAGCCAACTCTTTTGTTTTAAAACTACAAGAAATGTTGGAAAATGTTGCTTGTGCACTTTAAGGGGTATTATTCTAGCACCTAGTTGTAACTCACTTGGGGATAAATTGAATTCCCTTGATGTATTCAATTCCCAATTGATTGAGGCGCTTAGAACTTGCAAGTTAACTTCTAGAAAGTTCGTAAAAACTGTTTTAGAAGCTTGTTGCCCCGTTTTAAGCTTGTTATATTGAGCCAGTTGGTCGAATTGAGAGCGAAGTGGCTCAAAAAACACAACCATACATATGAAAACACGGTGGTAAGAGCGGGATGGATATATTCAAACAAGAACTCAAACAACGAAAACGAAAGCAAACAGCTGACTTATTTCTGAGTGAAAAGCAAGCTGATTTTTAGTCTCCCATTGCTTGGTAGTATGATTTTAGGCTGCCGTTTAGATTGTTTGAGTAATAATACCTACAAATTTGTGATTTTACTTTATATCAGGCGTCGGACTGTTTAAAACTGTCTCGGAACTTTTCAAACTTCCAAATCTTACAACTTTATGTCTCCATTCCTTTACTCAAGCAGTTTCTAAAAATATGTGCGTAGAACTGGCTCAATTTTGACAGGTATATGTTTTTATCTTTGAAAACTCTTTCTGCTTTAAATTTTATGTTTATATCTTACCACTCTTGAGCTGGCTAACTCTAGTTTATAGCCGCATCTCGTATGGAAATATATCTATAAAGTAGCTTACTTAATTATTTTCTAAAAATATGTCATTAAGCTATTTTTGAACCCTTATTATATTTAGAAAACTGTCAGAATTACTATTCCCAACTTTGGAGATATGACTCTGAATCCCTTTTGAGTCGGTTAATATACTTGACCTCCCTTAATTGAGCTTTAAGCTAGTGTCATAAAGCAAAGCAAATGCCGCAAAGCATAAATTTTGCCTTCATAAAAACGTACATTAACTAAAATCAAATTTTTATAACCAACAATTATGCCAAGTTGAGTGTTACGGTCTGGCCCATCTTTATATATACGATACGTTTCGAGGCTAGGGACGGTGAGTTCTTTTTGCATAGATAAAACATTTGAAACAACTATTCTTAAAGCAGGTTAATGGGCTGCAAAATTATACATTTTTTGTATATGATGTCGCATCTATGTATTGCATGTTCTTTGCCAGTACCAAAAAGCTTCTTCAGTTACAGCTCCTCAAGAACTTCTTGCTTCGTGTTTCATTCTGTGTGTCTTCTTTGTTTGAATTACCAGACACACATTTGACCCACTTATTTGAAGCACTTGTTCCTCCTACCCATCATGCAACGCCAAAGTAGCATTGCAACTGTATGGACAACTAATTAAGGTTGGAGGCAGAGGCAGAGGCCAGTGTCGCATATAATGTCATTTCATGCCCAGCTTGGCACTACCCATTAACGGTACCTCCGAGTAAACTCTTTTTATGGTCAATTGTCTGTGTCTGTGTGTGTGTGCACTTCGCTTTGAAGTCATACGAGCTGAGCTGACTGTGACTGACTTTGGAGTTTGTTTATGTAATCGTTGGAAAGACCGGAACCGGTTCTATTTGCTGTCATCATTTCTGGCCAAGAGAAACTGTGCCGTCATCGAAATTTTCATTAATTATGAATGCAAATTGTTTTTGGGTCTTGACCTTGAATTAATTAGAAATATTATTTATATTTATTTGCAACCGAAATGAAATCGAATTGAGTTTAGATTTCAAGTGGTTTACAGAGTTTCAGTTGACTTTTGTGGTTAAGTGGCTAAGCGATGCGATCAATGAACTGTGTAGGTTGGGGTCGGGGTAGGCTGGCTTTTTTGTTGTTGTTGTTTTTTGGAATTTTGTTAAATATTATGGCAATTTGTGTATCCAGAGCGTGTTTCCGTTGTCTCCATTTCCCTTTTTGAAATGCCATTCAAGCAGAAATATGCACAATTTGTAGGTTTACATGTTAGTTTTTAACAGTTGTTTAAGCTTATTATTGGTTTTCTATGAAGTATTTCCTATTATATTGTTTAGAATGCTTCGCTAATTGTGTACAATTGTTAATGTTTAAACACATAATTATTCAAGATTATTTTGGCAAATATTTTAAGCCCCAGAGACTCAGACTCGAGATAGCCTGAGGTCAGCCGCATACGCACACTGACCAAATGAACGAACACTGAACTCTCTTTTCGATTACCTCACCTGCCTTATTTTGTTTGCTTATCTAAATAAATATTTGGGCAAAAGAAAAAAGAGATTCGTGCCTGGAGCTGCCAAGGTATTACACTACACACACCCTTGATAGAACTGAACAGAATAAATATATATATATATATATTTATGACTCTTTGTCACGCCACGGGGCAAGTCTTGGGTGTAACCTACTACAAAAAAAGGAGCAAAAGGGGAGACGCCCAAGAGAAGTAGAGTTGGAATAGGTTTTGTAGAGGAAGTCAGTGCAAGGAAGTGTTTACCTTAGTCAAAGCTTTAAGTCAAGTTACAGCCATGAACATATAAATAGCACCAAAGAATAAACTCACTTCTGTTTAGCTTTTTTCGACCAATAAAGCTACAGCTCTTGATATTATATTGGCCTAGGCATGAAGGTTCAGTTTATTGAAGGGATGGTAGTGATTCTAGAGAACTTTTCGATTTCAGATATGGTACATCACGTACACATTTATAGTTATTTGAGTTTAAGTGCCTACACTTTATCCCTTTTAAGGTGCTTGTTTTGGGGAATTCATTCTATTGTTGAGACTCTTTTTGATACTAGCTGAAACTACCCCTCCTTAGCTTTGAAATTAAATATCTTAAGTAATTCTGCGTTTTTTTGCAATGGAGATATGCTCCTTGTGTAGGAATACAAAAGTATCCTTTAAAAAAGAGAAAGAAAGTCGGTCTGTACCAAAGAATTATACGCTCAGCATAAGTTTTGATGCTGCAGTTTGCAGCTGAAAGCAGCGAACAGTCTTTGGATCATAACTCGACAACAGTTCATTCGATCTTCACCACTCCTTGGGCGGATCGATAGGTAATCCTGATTACTAAATATATCTAGAAGGAACTACCCACCTATCTTTAAAACTGTAGTAGATATGACGTTTTTTCTAAATTGCGGGGGCGGCAGGGGGCGTTGCCAATATTGAAAATAAACTTGATCTGCCTGCAGACATAAGAAGCATATGTCCCATACATGTCAAGCCTCTATTTCTTATCATCTCTAAGATCTGTGCGTTCATACGGACAGACAGAAGAATATCGACTCGCCTGTTGATCCTGATCAAGAATATATATACTTTATGGGGTCGGGGATGCTTCTTGCATACTTTTCCACTTATAATAATCTATGTACCTACGTTACAGAGTATAAAAATCACAGAATCGATGTACCATTCCTGAAAACCGAGTCCTAGCACACATATATACATATGTTCCTTGACTCTGTGATTTAGCATACTTTTCGGCTTTTCCTTAAGAAACACATATGCCTGCAGCGGTTTCTACAACAATCAGCGTTTTTTGTTTGGACTTTCATCGATTGTACATACAAAAGGAACATGCAAAACGACTTGGAGTGTGAGAGCAAAACGTCCCCATTTGTATGTCCGCCTCTGTTAATTAATTACATAAATGAAATGAAACTAAAATGTTATTTATTTGGTTGCCTAAAGTCAATGGCCTTGGGCACTTGGCACTGGCTGATATTTTTTGTTGTTTGTAATTGCATTTTTGCACATTTTTTAATGCTATTTTTAATTTCGTGACGAAATGTGAAATCTAAACAACAAATTTGATGTCTATTTGCATGTCAGCAGAAATGAAGAAATTATGTAGGTATTTTGGTGGGGGGAGGAGATACAGTGGTTAGGAGGACGCGCAGGCTTGCTTCGCTTGCTTCCCCCTCCTACTGTTTCATTATGACCATTAATAATTATAGTTTCTCCTTTTCCTACTGCGGGAAGTGCTCAATTTATGTACAATTAATTATTACCCAAGTGAAAGTCTCTCAATCTATTTTAATGGCTAATCAAATTTATGTGCACTTTTAGCAGCAATAACCACTTTGGCCTGACCGTTTCAATATTAATCTGGCCAAAGATTATTTAACATCTTAAGCAAAAGAGCAGGGGCGCGCCGCCCCATACATTTGAGCGTGAAAATCGAATCGCATTTCAAACTCGTCTTTCGAGCCGCCTTTTGGTCCTCTTCAGACAAGATTGTGTAACTCATATCCAGGCAGGCAGGTTTGGAATTAACCAAAGTGCGTAGATGCGGCTCGAATAGCAGCATCGCATCATAATAAACAAATCCATTAGGGGGAGCTCGTGACAAAATAACCCCCCTCCCTCTCTCCACTCCTCCACTCCTCACCAGCTACCTACTACTACTTAGAGACTCTCCTCGATCATTTTGTTGCGCTCGAGTTGCTGTTGTGGGTTGTGGGTTGGACTCGCTGTGTGCCCACAAGCTGTGGCGCTTTTGTGCAGCAGGCAGACAAGTTCACTCAACCAGTTTCTGTTTGGCTGCCAACAAGTTCGGTCCGAGTTGAAGGCATGAACAAAAGTGCGTTTTGGGTTTATCGAAAATGTGAAAAAAAAAAAAACTGCAATGAAAACACTGTTTTTGGCATCGCAGCGGGTGAAAGTAATTTGTGCAAATCAAACGCATTGCAATTCAATTAACAAACAAACAAACTAAAAAACATACAAATACCACCCAGCTTACACCTGTTGCGTGCTTCCAACTTGGCTTTGGCATTTTTAGTTGAATTTGGTCAGTTGAAGGCGACAGACAGCTGCTGGTGACTGTAGGACATTTATTGCATAAGCAGAGTTGACGCAGATTTTTTTTTGGTAAGTTTTGCGAAGAAATCAAGACCACAGAGAGTATACAACTAACTAGATGGCAGAGTCATGTTAAGGGACAAGCCCTTGTGTTATGTTCTTAATATAGAAAGCAGTGTGTTTTGCTAGGAGAATGAAAAACGTATACCATTTCAATTTGGATACTTGCTGAGCCATCGGTAACCGCTTGTGGCAAATATAACCATTTATTTGATGACTTTTTTAAGATCATGATTGGCAATTTTAGCCATCGGTGATAATCACCGAATAATCATCGATTATAACAGCAATCATAACACCATCACAGCTAACTGAAATTAGCTGCTGTAGCGGGTTAGATGGTTGGATGATGCATATCTATTATGTATTGATTCGGAAATCTTTTTACTTGTAGATCCCTTATTAAGGCTTGGGCTTGTACAGCTAAATTTGGAAGAAATCCAAGCCCATTAAAATTTACTAGTAGAAATAGCTATCTGCTTTCTGTAATGCATAAAAGAAAGCTTTGTCAACTCTTTTGAAGCAGTGGTGGGCAGCAAAATGTGAACTTGTAACCAAATCTACAACAACCACAGAGTAAAAACAACCCCTTGTAGTGAGGTTCGATTAGGGAAGCCAGAAACACACTGTATCTAGGTATATTTGTTTTCGATCGGGCAGTAAGTGTGCCCTTATACGCAATAGATTTGTTATTTTAACTCGTGTGAAACGGGGCAACTGCACTTGTCATTCTTTAATGTGTCTGCGTGGCATCAACTGCCTTAAAATACCTCTAAGAGCAATGGGAGCAAGGGCATATCCATCGCTGCTTTAAGGTGTTGCAGCTTTTAAATTCGCAAAGCACTCCCCCAGATCAGATCATTGTAACTAATCGAGTACTTTATATCTATGGTTCACTACTCTAGGTACCCAAAATGTGCCACAAGCTTCTTATATTCAAGCACATTCGCACATTTACTAGGCACGTAAAATGATCTTAGGTACATTGACTCAACATTTAATATAAGAAGCTTAGGTCCCATTCATGTCGAACCTCTACGTCTCACCATCTTTGAGATCTGTGCGTTCATATTGATAAACAGACGGACAGCCAAAAGGACAGACTATCACAAAGACGGACGGAGATACGGACTTGAATATTCTATATTGACTTTCTGAGGTCGGGGATGCCTTCTTCTAGCTGTTACATGATTCTGCACAAGCTCTTTACCTTAAATCTTTTCATTTTATCTGTTGCCAACTAACCAGGCACAATTGCATCAGAATCGTATTAGTTTATCATAAATGGATCTTCTATAGAAGAAACCCTTTCTTGTAATGCCTTTGGATCATGCTTCAACCATTGGTTGCCGCAGAAATAGCGCTGCTTCGCTCGCTCTAGAAATTATCGAACCCCAGAGCTGAATAATCGCTTAAACAAAAGGTTCACACAGTTGTGGTTTACATTTTTGACAGTCATCGGTGGAAGTTAAGCGCTTTATCAGTAAACCGAGGATCACCGAGTCATGGTTTACAACCGTTTAGAAGTCTGAAAGAAAATTTGATTGCTGAGACAACAGGAAGTTCAGTAGAGGAAGTAAAGGAGCAGCTTAGAGATATGGAATGACACTATCAAAAGCCTTTTCATTATGGACAGAGGGGACCGGATGTCGAAAACTTATAAGAGGAGATATGAGCTCAACAACTAAGGGAAGAGGAGAAAAGCGCGAGTGTCTTCTCTGAATAGCTCTTATTTTAAGATCTACCAAACTGGTGTAGCGTTTCTCAGGCAGAGATTGACTTGAATGAAAATTAAGGTGCGATGGATAAGCTGCTTTGAATAAGTTTCAATCTAGTCCGTACCATGTAGATGATCCTAAGCTAAATCCCACACTATCGTCTGGCTAGCGAAGAACTGTAGCGATCCCTGCCGGACACACTGCCTTAAGTAGTTCAGAAAACCAATGCTAGGACTGTACAGCAATAAGACCTCGCAACTGGCATTCTCTCTCTATCCCAGGAATAGGACTAGGCCTCATACAGCCCTATTTCCTATTCCCTATTCCAGTTATGCGCCATCTAGTTATTTATTATCATTGCATTCTGTGACTCACCAGCAAATGTTTATAGGAAACAGCAACAAAAAAACAGTTCTCTTAACCAGTCCGCCCAAGTGTCAAGTTTATCCATGCACACACAACCCACCTCACACCGTCAGTCAGTTAGTCAGTCATGGAATATCAATGCCAATTCGATGTGCGAGCGGAGCGAAAATGTAACAGACAAGGAAAAACCAACTCCCAAAACCATTTCCAACCCCCCCTATTCAATTAAAGCGGCGGCTCCCACATAAACCTTCTCCTACAACTCCCCACCATAAATAGGTTTTATCTGGACAAAAGTTTCACTTTTGTGTTGCAGTTTTCGCTGCCAGAAAAGGTAGAAAAACACAAAAAAAAAAAAAAACAAAAGCGAAAGGTATTCATTACGTGGCAAAGGGCCTCCACAGATAAACCAAATGGCAAATGGAAATGCTGAATGGAAATTAAATTGCCTTTCCCCCTCCCAACCCCTCCGCCCTCCTCACCCACCAATCCGGCGACGTGCACTATTAACTCTTAAATTTACCGTTTTGCGTTTCTGTTTTGTAGATCTGTTGGCCGCTTGGGAGGATTTGCTTGGCTGGAGCGAGAATGCATCAGCGGCACGCAAACTGCAGCAAGAGATGAGCGCATTGAAGCATACGCTACTAAGGCTGGGTGATAAGCCCACACCGGAGCTGCTGGACACAGAACCAGCCATACAAATAGCCGTGGAGGCGCTGAAGGTGAGAGAAATCAAGAGCAGAAGAAGGAGCCGTTTTGTAAACCATTTCTTTTGTATCCAATACAGACGGAGCAGAGTCAATTGGCCAGCTATCGCACGAATATGTTGCGTTTGAATGCATCCGTGCACAGTTGGTTGGCACGCCAGGAGAGGCGTCTGCAGAGTGCCCTGGAGGAACAATATCAACAGCAGCAGCAGCAACAGCAACCACAACAACCACAAAGGTCCGAACAACCACAACAACAACAAGCAGAGAAACAGGAAGCTGCTCTGGTGGCCATTACAGTCACCGATAGCAATGGCAATCAGGTGGACACCGCTTCCACCAACTCCACTGGCACTGGCACCGGCACAGGCTCTTGGGATCTAAACTCTTTGATGTCCGCCGAGCAGGAGTTCCATAAACATTTGAAGGATGAGGTCAGCGATATGTACAGCGCCTGGGATGAGGCTGATGCCAGAATCAATTCCCAGCTGGAGATGTTAACCAATTCATTAATTGCCTGGCGTCAACTAGAATCTGGGCTAAGTGAATTCCACTTGGCTTTGGGCCAAGATCGTGGCACACTCAAGGGACTGGAAGGCGCCTTGGATAAGGGACAGGCCACACCCGTGGAATTGGCTCAGAATGTCAAACTGGTGGCTAAGTTGCTGTCCGAGAAGGTACATGTCAGCCAGGAGCAGCTCATGGCCGTGCAACAGCATCTGGATCCCAATCATATCTATCACATAGCCAAATTTACCGCTTCCAATGGTTCGCTATCCGATTCGGGAATTTCCGATGGTGGAGCCACCTCAGATGGTGGTCTCTCCGAGCGTGAGCGCCGCTTGGGTGTGCTCCGTCGTCTGGCCAAGCAACTGGAATTGGCCCTGGCGCCGGGTAGTGAGGCAATGCGTTCCATTGCCGCACGCATGGAAAGTGCAGAGGCGGAATTGAAGCATTTGCAAAACACTTGCCGGGATTTGATTGTCAGGACAGCGGCCTCGCATCAGCAGAAGCAGCTGGAAGCCAAGGAGCATCAGCAATTGATAGTGGCCAATGGTGAGCTAAAGCTGAAGAAGCAGGTAGCTAACCGAGTGGACAAACCGGCCAAGCCACAGTCCCCGGGTAAACGTAAGAACGGGCAGAGAAAGCGGCAGTTGAAGAAGAGCGGAGAAGACGGGCCAGAGGATCGGCAGCAAATGGATGAAGTGGATCTGGTGCATTCGGTAGCCGGTGGCGATGGCGGTGATGATCCCTCCGATGATACTGTCCTAATCTATCAACTGGATAACTCGGACGAAGATGAGCAGAGCAACGATGATCCGAAATCGCAACGTCGTGGCTGGGGCTGGCGCATTGCCCGTGCTGCGGTGCCCATGCAATTGGCCCTGTTCACCTTCTTCTGTGCCGCCTGCCTGATGCAACCCAATTGCTGTGACAATCTCAATAATTTGTCCATGAGTTTTACGCCACAACTGCGCTACATACGCGGTCCGCCTCCAATTTGAAGCGTTTTGAGGGCGTTTTGCCAGCGACTTTTTAAAGTTAAAGTAAAATTACGTTATGTTAAGAGATTTAACTGATGTAACCCTAAACTGGTAAGGTCCCAGCGGGCCACCACACAACTGCCGGCCGCGGCCCCACCCCTCAGCGACAGCTGACTACGCGTTTGAGACGCGTTTTGGGCGCGTTTTTGAACGCCTGCAGGCAGTTTTTTTATACGATGAAACACGGAGCGCTCTCAAATGGAAACCACGAGGCACTCGATACATTTTTAGATGTCTAAGCATATATTTTGTTACTTTTTTTGGTTTTTGTGGTGTTTTTTTTTTATATAGAAAAACAAAAACACAAGTTTAAGCTCAAGTTAGCAAGTAGAGAGGAAAACAATGAACAGAGAGCCCACTGTACTTAGGCCAACAACATTGATGAGATTCGGAATGAAATCCACATATCCAATACGGCACAGGAACATGACACAGCCCCAGTTACTAGAGAATACATTAGATGAGAAGGACGAGATACTTCGTGGCGTTTGTTTACGCACTTTTTTTTTATGAGTTTATGAAACATTTGAAAGAAAGTGCCTACAAATGCAAACTGTGAATGGGTTTGGGAACACAGCAGCAGCAACAGCAGCAACAGCAGCAACAGCTGGTACCCCCCCAGTGGAGAGAGCAACGGCAACGAAGCACACAGAAGCTAACAGCCACCTACAAAACAAATGCAAACACCTGAAGAACAGGTCCGCCCCCACCAGAGGGGGCCCAAACTACAACAAGTTGAGAATTAGAGTTTCTATTTTTATATGCAACGCAATTTATACACCCACGAGGAGGGGGATCCCTCTTCGTCTTCTATATAATCATTTTTATGTCTATTATATTAATAGGATACAATTTTGAATACAACAAAACGATTACAAAAAACAACAAAAAAAAAAATGCAAGGAAATCCTTCAAAAAAAATCATTTAGCAGCCCACGGGACATAAGCCTAGACCTAGTTATGATTTATGAGTTTTGTGTCTACAGATGAAAAAAAAATGGCAACAAAAGTTAAGCGGAAACAAAAAGTAAATTGTAAACTATTCTTAAGGATTCTTGTGTTCTTGTGTGCGCGTTCAGTAAAACTTTCATGGCAGTAAAACTAAAATGCGGATCAAATTCATTTATATAAAAAATTTAAACAATAAAAAGTATTAAAAAAGAGCATCAAATATTTGATTGAAGTTTTTATGGTGATGCTAATGACTTTCTGTTAAAGTCTTGTGAGTTTATGCTATCTTACTTACTTTTAACCAAACCTATTGATGGTTCAGCTAACGTACTCCCTCGACCTGACTTTTTCTGTTCCCAAAACTAAAGAGGCCTATGAAAAGACAACGATACAGACGGCAGACAGAGAGAAGCCTGACTCTGTTTAACTTTAACTGCTTCTAGGATTGGAAGACATTTTGGGAGGGAATTTAAAAGGGGACAAAATGGATCTTTTAGTTTTGGAAAAAAAAACAAAATTCGCTATACCTTTTAAACAAACCTCGTAAGTATATCAGCTATTTTATCACTCAGAAGAGACTTTCTTTATATTCCCAGCTAAAAACGCTTTCTTATTATTCAGAAGAGACTTTATCTTTCTCTATGCGTTTACCTTTAATATGTCGACAAAAATTTCTAAGAATAAAGAAGCAATATACTTCTCCAAATGCTGTCTAGTAAAATATATATATATATATATATATATATATATATCGATGGTAGGCAGTGGCGGATCTAGAAGGGGGGGCTATAGACATGGAAGCCCGCCCACAGCCCAAATATCTTAATTTACCAGGAAAGTAAGTATCGCAGAGTGGCCCACATCTTCCCAAAAGTAGAAAATAATGCGATAGCAGTGCGATATCGCTATAGTAATCCGATTTCTACTGGTGGATCCACATTCTCACCTTTTGCGATTAGAAATGTTTGCTGAGTAGAATTCTATACATATGCGAGTCTTACTGTAATGATTTTGCATTGCATAACTTTAGGCATTTTTTGTTGTTGTTGTGAAATTGTTTGAGTCAGTACATTTTAAAGTTAAGAATAAGACAGGTTTCCCTTATAAAACGAGCCTACAGAATGTTAAAAAATAGCATTTCCAAAAACTTTGAGCTCAAATAAGTAAAAATTAAGACATTGCCAAAACCAGATTCGTGTTAAGCACACAACAATGATATAGAATCGCTACCACCTCTTCCAAAAAGTGGATCTGGTTGCCTATTGTTACAAATATCAAAAAACTTAGCATACTTTGAAGGGTAAGTATGAAGATTTTATTGAATTTTGCTTGATTTTTAGCTGAAACTCACAATTTCTTCAGTTAAAAAAAAAAAAAACAAGTTGCCTTTGTTGTCAGCTTCTTATACAGACATATGTGACCTTTCACTGTCACCATTTTTCCTTGTGGGGTTTTGTTTCAAAATTTAAATGTGTTAATTTCAAAATACAACAACAAAATTTTCAATGTTGCAAGACAAAATTAAAGCGTTCTGAGAAACGCAATGGTTTGAGGACAATCAAAGAGCAGCTGCCTGTGGGCAAAATTAATTTGTGGCCCAATGGTCGACTTTTGAAAAATGTGCGCCAACAATCCAACAGATCTGCTGGAAGCACGATCGATATCCCAGTTGCTGTTACATCAAGATCAATCGACGACTCTAGTCAATACCTCTCCACTGACACCAGCATGTTCCAGACATGCAACTCCAAGATCCTCTAGAAAATCCAGCTTAACTGGGAGTATTTCCAGACAACGACTTTCGATTGGTAGCAACAAGGAGCCAGTGCACATCGAACGTACAAGGGGCAGTATGGATGCCTCCTATATAGAAGCGAAGGATGGTGTAAACTTGTACATCCATGAGCCGGTACGGTCTAGCGGACAATCTAGATCTTCAAACACATCGGAGTCCAACAAACCGAAACCATAATTCTAGAACACGCTTGCAACACTCAAAATAATCCAATAAATTAGTCGCACCCCTCAAAAATAATGGGTAAAGGGTGGGGATGCATTATCGACACTCATAAATAAAGTATGCGCATAAACCCCCATTCGGAATGGGTGCGCATACATGAGGTCCTTTAAATTCCTTTAAAATTGTTCAAGTTTTTCTTGTCGTCTGTCCACTATCTTGCAATCGCCGTTGTTATTCTTGGGTACGTCTGTTGACGATGATGGATTTGTGCAAAATGAAATGCGTCCAAAGTGTGCGCCGTTGCGCCGCCAGAGAAGAGCTGGAGCGTCCCCCCTTGTCTGGTTGGGCCTATGTGAGCAAATACCCAATTGGAAGGCATTTCAAGTATATAACACACATTTCCCCTTTGTTTTCAACTGTAGTCTACTCTTTCCAACACTTGGCTGGGTGCGCCCATATAGTCAAGCTACTCTTAAGCATTGTGGAGAAGTATAAGGCTATCTCTGTCTACAGAGTGCTTAGCGGGGACACAAACCCCAACTGTTAAGTGTATGTTGGCAAATGTTACATAGCCATGGGAGTGCAATTCATTTACTTTTGTATCAATTTTAAAAGTATTTTGGGGTGCTCCTACCCTAAGTTATATTAAGCCGCGATGGTCAATAGTAAAGGCTGTGTGGAAGTGTGACCTTGACAAGTTTTTCTTTGAAATATTGCAAAATTAATATATACGTATTCAAGAGGTCAAAGTATCTAGAAACAAATTATATATAACTTGCTTTTGAATCATTTAGTTGTGAGAGTAAGCGTGTTATTTCCATTGCTAACATAAAACTCATCTTATTTAAATAGTTAAAATGCATCCATTGGATTTCGGTATTCATTTGGAATGAATATTTTCTTAGATCCTTTTTTAGGATTTTATAATATCCTTTCAATGTTAAATAAATCTTACATTTTCATCCAGCGGAGCTGAAAGTCGTCCAAGATAAGTTCAAACTCACTCAAATATCACCCGGCCTCATTCAGATTCCTAAGGTCTATGTGTAACCCCATCTGAGGTAGCCGGAGCTACCTACTTACCTAATATTCTAAAAAAAAAATTTTAAAATCTATTCATACGAATTTCACATTGAAAATGTTATCACCTTTTTCGTGGCTCCCACTAATCAATGTAGCATGGTGTGGTATAGAAGGTAGTGTGTGTGCCTGCTGTACAAAGAGGTTGTGGGTTCGATCCCGCCTCTGGACAGGACTGGAAAGCTTATGTAGCTAAACTTCACCAGCTCTTGGCGCCAGTTGCCAGGTAACTAGCCTTGAGGAAGCTTCCCGAAAATGACTAAAAGGGGATCATGAAGTTGTGCAACAATAAGGAGGATACAATTCTGACACTATAAATCATTATAAAGTAGATCAGCCGAGTCCGTCTGTCTTTCTGTCCGTATCTAAGCGTCGATCTTGGAGACTATTAAAGATAAAGTCACAAACTTGGCTTAAACGCGTAGTTTTTGTGGGTGTAAAAGAATTAGGGCCAGACATTTTTGCATGCAGGTAGGTGTATTCTTTACACAAATCCAGCTTGTTTCAGATATATAAAATTCCCCCATTTAACCGCAAAAAAAATGGCACAACCTCAACTTTGAAGTTAGATAATCGTGAGTTTATAGTAAGATAGACTCGTGAGTAAAGCGTTTTATCTAACTATTCCGAAATTTTCAATAAGATTGGAATACAAACGCCTTGTATAAGCGGGTGATAACGCATCGTCAGCTAGAGCATTGCGAGAGTGTGTTAGTCCCTTCTACAGTATCCTTACCTGTTATTATTTAAAATTCTGATAGAGATACGAACAAACAGCAGAAATAAATGTTAAGCCACTTGGTTCGTCCAAAAACTAGAAAAACTAGAAGTCAGCAAGGCGACAACAGCTCCTAATTATCGCAGCGCAGTCACTAACACAAACAAAACAAATTTTTTGCAGTGGTTCGAACCTAAATCTTGGTTTACAATTTTTTGAGCATTGCAGATTTGAAACCTTCTCATTGATTGTTTAACAAAGATCGACGGAAATACCAAAAAAATCTATATTTCAAACTCTTCGTTCCATTAATTTTGAGGCTATATCAAATGGGCTTAGTTCATGTTTCCCAAAAGTGTGCTCTGATCAATCAACCACCACAATATGATCCACCTAAACAATGAAAACAAAATTATGTTTACATGCCAAGGGGAGAGAGAGCCCTGATTCGATTTAAGCAGCCGACTTCAAGAAACAATAATTATGAAAAAATATGGTTACTTCTTGCCACCAGAGGACAAAAGAGGGCGTGGTCGGGTGGGCAGACGTTCGTTGTTCGCGTGCCAAAACGGAAGTGTACTGAAAATTAAATTTGCATAATTTTTGAGAGCAAGCCCAAGGTTAAGTGTGACATATTGACAAGGGAAGAAGCAGAAGAAAACGTTGGCTGAAAGGCGAGATTTGGGATTATGTTAATTTCAAGCGAACGTTGAGCAGGTAAACTAAATCCTACCACAGTCACAGTGGCCAACCCCTAATCCATTCATTAAACTTTGTGATTAAACTGACCAGCCCAAAATAATAAGGGAGAAGAGCACAAGCACACAGACACACACATGGGAACGTTTAAGGACGACCAGCAGCGGCGACTCATTCGGGCGGACAGACATCACCGCTGACAGGCTCATTAAATGCCGCATTCACAGCGTCCAAGGACCAACACCCCTTCCCGTAGAGCGTTTTGGCCACAGGCCAAAGTCAACACATCAAATTGAATGCCCTGAACCCCCCATCCGCCCTCAATCCACGCCCACTCGTCAGAAGGTTAATTTCCTCCCGCCTTCTTACCTTTTTAATTCACATGCTAAGAAAAACATTCATAAATAATGCACGAAAAAAATTGGTAGAAAATTGCCGAAACAATTTATGTTGACATTATCTCGAGAGACATTTTTTACTTTTTGGCTGCTTCTCCTTCGAGATGATTAATTACAGCAAATGGAACAGGAATATTTGAATATGAAAAACGATGACGATGGCAGGTCGTGATAAGTGGAAGGAAAACGGGGAAAAAAACGGAAAACTTTTGCTTATTGCTCCCCAGTTGGCGATAAACTTGGCAGGGCTTTTAATGAACCAGGGCTTTTCATCATTTCCGGGAAAGATTTCCACTGGCTCCGCCCGCTCGCTCATCAGTATGCCCGGCCAGATGTTAGGAAAATGGCAATCCAAGTTGACATTTGGGATTCCCATTGATTTCACTCAATTCGCCAAATTCACTTTCCTCTCGGCCCATTGTTTGTTTTTGCTGATTTTCGCAAATCTTTGCCAGCAAAGAAAAACACTTTCATGCGTTTTGCCAAAAATTTCCCATAAATGAAAATCCTTTTGGAATATTGACACTTGATTTGCATTTATAATGGCTACGTGATTTGGTTTGGATTTTGTGGTTGGTTTTCGGGTTTTGTTTACTATTTATCTCACCGGTCGCATCTCCTCGCCGGGCTGTGTGTTAATTTCTGCCTCAGTTTTCCAAGCATATTGCGCATAAAAAATTGAACAACTTGTCCTCGGGTTGTTTTCACCATAAAATAATCTTTTTAAGCCGAAAACAAATTACAAATAAGAGCCCGGCTTTTTTTCTCCGTTCGTTCGTTCGTTCTATTCTGTTTAGCATATTTTTTCTGTTCCGAGGGTTGCCCCCCTCTCTCTCTCTCTCTTTGGGTCTCGGTGTGCTCCTTTCTTTTAACAAATTATAATGTATTGAAAATTGACAGAATTATGTAATGAATAGAAAATTATGTAAATTACAGTGCAGTTACATTTGATGGTAAAAGAAAAACCTTTTCCTGCTGCTGCCTGCTTTGGGGTGTGTGTGTGTTAAGGGCAAATCGAACGACCCAAAAGAGAGAAATCGAATTTTATTGGAGGGCCATAAGATGCCGGGATGAGGGCAACACAAGAGGCAAGTGAAGGAGAATGTTGGAAAAGGTGTGGCAGCACAAGGAAAGCTAATGTCATGAGAAAAGATAACAGAAATTCAATAGGAATTACAAATTAAAGCTGGACTTGGAGCAGAGAACATTGCCAGTAGGTGTCAGCTTCCAGTATGTATCTGCAGATCGACAAATCTTATGAAGAACCAATCAAACAAGAAGTAAAACAAGTATTTCGATCCTGAAATCTAGCTGAAATCGTCCTCAATTTGCTACTAGATCAGGTTTGAGTAAATCGGAACTGCTGCAGCAGTTGAAACCGGCAGCTCAATGCCAAGTGGATTCAATTCGACAAAATGAGGCGACCCAATCTAGTAACCGCAGACATTCTCTTACTTTTCAATTATATATAGATATAGATATATAGATATTTAATATCATTTAGATTGTAATATTAACGGATAGTTATTCTGAAAGTTGCTTACGGCAGTAAGAGAGTAGAACCCGAAGATATAAGTAATTACTTTCATTAAACATACCAGCTCTCTCTTTTTTCCATTTTAGAGCATCGCCTAATCGGCTAGCTTGGTTCAGTCTTTTCATTCTTAGGAGCTTATGCCTGTCATACCAAAGCCATGGATCATACTCTAGTGCAGTCCTTTAAAAACGCCCCAAGTATTTGAGGTAATAGTAAATGCTTTTAGCAACTGCTTGCCTCTGAGCTTGCACTGCTGTTCCAGCAGCTCTCTGGGATTGATCGGGCGTCGATTGATGGGGTGCTCTGTTGTTTCTTCAGATTTAGCTTGGCCTGAGGCATCCCAACGCACTTGTAAAGCCAGCACACCGATCCACTTGCCATATTATCTGTCTCATTCTGAGAATCCAGTTGAGAAGAAGTTTCTTGACTTCTTATTAAAGTCATCAGATCGGAGTTACGTTTTCCTGGCATACTTAAGAAATTTACATAATTTGCAAATGTAGAATGTTGAAAGTTTATTTCCTTGCAACCTTTTTCAATCAGAGAGCGATTCCGCTCGATCTACGCCTCCTATATCTATTTGAAAGATGACAAATTCTGGAATCTTCGTCGTTTTCCGACCAAAAGCTAAATAACCAAAAGGAAATAAAAGCTAAAGAGCCCATATTGATTCCAGTAAAATATCATACAAATCCGTTCAGTCATTTCTGAGAAATTTGACATATTTATATGGGTACTTAAGTAAGATTCTGTCGGGAGTTATTTCTATCAGCGTTTTGGTTTTCAGACCAAATTTGATCTCCAAGTCTTCAGATTGTTTTGGAATTTGATTTTAGAGCTAATGAAACCGCTTTACTGGTTAGACATAGTGGCTGTCCAGTTCTAGTGACCAGAGGCAAAATGTTTGATACGTTTTTCTGCATTCTTACATCATTGTTTCAATTGGATCCAGCTTCTCCTTATTGCTTTCAACTCTCCATTCCATACGTATTGATCAAATTCTTAGTTACTGCTGTGTTTAGATATTCCTTCTCAAAGATTTCAAGTACAAAATCCTTGGATATAATTATTCAAGAATATATCATCGGTTCAATCAAATGGCAGCATCGATTGTTGTATTTCTTTGTGCTGCCGTTTGGTGAAGCTGAATGCTGACTGTGGTAAAGTGTTTGGTCTTCCCCTTGGGGAAATGCTTATGGTCAGCATAAGCAGCAAAGGACATTCAAACAGAACGAAAGCCGCAATGTTTACGCTGCGGTTCCAGGACTCTTCGTGTCGGGAGGGATGGGAGGGCAAAGTCCAAGACCTGTCACTTTTAATAGAGGCCGGACACTTTGATGGCGTTGACGTTCCTCCGTCTACATGTGTGTGGCCCATCGATTCGTGGCGCAAATTCTCAATACCCCAGAGAGCAGTTTCTAATGAAGGACAACAAACAGGCGAGGAGGCGAGCGAGCAGGTCAGTCGTTGGCTCATTTGCCGAAAATTTTGACGCTTTATGAGGTCCCTTTAGTGCTGAGTGTGCGCAAAAATGTAATTGAATGAATGAATACGAGCCAGGCCAGGCGACGGCGGGGGTGGCTGCTGAGGTGGCGCACGAGCTGGCCGGGCGGGCAATAAAATGTTTGTCTTCCATTAGGCCAAACATATGATGACCAGTTCTTTCCTTTTCGAATTATTTTCTTGCCGGAATAATAATTCTGCGGGCCCATGTCAACTAAAGTAGGTTCCGCAATGAACAACAAAGAGTCAAACCACATGACAGAAGTTATGAGTTTTGTGGGGAAACCTTTTTTGTTGTTTTTGTGAATTTTGTCTCCAAAGTCTTCGCTTAATTCGCGTGACTCGCGTGTCTTGCTGCATTTTTTGTTGTTGTTGCTTTTCTTCGTCATGATTTCAGTCACGAAGGCAAATGAACATGGGCCGGGACACAGCAAAAATATTACAAATCTCATGTTACGAGCATCAAATGTATATATTTTTGCAGGGTTTTTTAATAAATCGAAGTCCAAGTCAACGCCAAATTATCATGACAACTTATTTAAGTTGAGTTAGTGGAAGTTGTGGAGTGGGTGCAAAAAGGTATGCGCATGACTTGGCTTTTGGGGCTTGACCTGGTGTAGGGAGACAAAATTTGACTTTGCCTTGGAGCAAAAGTTTTTAAGTTTGCCTGTTGGCAAATGCTAATTAGGATTTGAGTTGACAGGAGGTGGGTGAGGAGTGGGAAAGGGGTGAAAGTTGCCAGGCACTTGGCACGTAGACTTTGCAAGATGACACTTTGTTAAAAGAAAGGATGGAATTGGTGACGTAAACTTAAGAGCCACTACTGAGTGTTACTTTTCCTGTTTACTTATAGAAATTCTCTACTTTGTGAGAGTTAATTGAGATGTTGTAAGATGTATATGGGTTCAAAATCAAATTTAGACTGAAAGCGGATACGTGTTCAGCACACGAACTTCATCTACAATCACCACCAACCTTTCAATCTACTGGAAAAGTCTTATTTTGTTGGTTTGTGTTCGAATAACAATATCATAGCATACTTTGCAGGGCATTTACCAGGATATTTTGATTTTGTGTATAAGCAGTTTAACAGTCAAACTTGAATTTGTATTCTAAATAAATTCTAAGAATATTTCAACATATTGTCTCATTTCCTTTACTAAAAACCCCTTCCTTCGCATTTGTTTAAGCACTTTTTACAAAATTTCATCACGTTTCCACCATTCAAAGGGATTAACTAATTCTGTGTTGTAATTGTGCTAAGAAACTGTCAGAGAGTACAATGCATACATCTTTGACTTTAACTCTTTCATTTGCCACCCTCTTTCTATTCCGCCTCCTTCCCAAATGTTGTCACACCCAAATTGCAGGCAAAAAAAAAAAGAGACCAAGAAAATTTTTACGATTTTTCTATGTAAATTTCTGAAATTTTTCTGTCGAGGGCTCATTTTTTGGGAGTTTTTCTACACAGTTTTCCTTTTTCTGTGGGTAACTCACAGGTGGATGATTTTACGATGGCATTTTATGGACTGAGAAATGTTTTAGGAGCTAAAATTGGTGAGTTATAAATTAGAAAGAAAAGTTAATTTGAAATATGTTGCAGACAATAAAAAGTGCAAAAGGCAATTGGAAATATTTGAAAATTAACTTAATGACTAGAGCTTTGAAGTAAAACGAAAACTACATCAAGGCTAATTAAACCAATCCCCAATCCCCAAACCGTAACTATATCTCTGACCCTGACCCCACTCCGCCCCCTAAGGAAACTTCTGTTGCCTTTTCTTGAACAAATACAATAACATAAAAGTGCTTACAGTTTCCCCAACTTAATGCCTTGCAAATTGACACTTGCTGTTACCGTACCGAAGGACACTGCCCTGAGGTTCATCACAAAAGTGATGAATGTGCAACTTCCTGTCGTCCAGTATTTTTGGGGTACTAAATTGGATTGCATATCATTACTTTGGCACTTGTCTGGCGCAAATTTTCACACTTGCTGTGAAAGAAGAAGAGCTACAAAAAAAAAAAAGGATAATTTATGCGTCTTGTCCACCAGGAAGTTTCCTTTGATGGACATTTCTTTTAACTGCTGAGGGAGCTGCGCGTAAATTTCTTTTCCCTTTTTTTCCCTCTTTAAGGCAAAAATCCAATCAATATAAAGTTTAACATAATATTTGTCCGACTGAAATCGAGTAGCTCACAAGATTAATGATTTCTTCAGAATGACACGCCCAAAAGTATGCTAGGCAAATTGTAATCGTTTTCTAATAGTTGACAATCACATGCTAATAAATTGCTTGCTGACAGTTGAACATGACTTTTTTGACAGCTTTTGAGGGATTCCCCCTCATTTGCGGAATGTGTGTAAATCATGATTATCCCTTTTTTATGACTGCTGATCTCCGGAATGTCGGCTTAAAAGGACTCCCCGCATTCTTCATTCATTTATGTCGTACAATTCGAAATGAAATTTATCATCAATGTAATTAGTGGCCATAAATTAAGCATCCTTCTGCGTCATTCTCTCATGTGTACGAGTACTACGTCGGTGTCGGCGCTGGCCACAAGTGTGAATTATTACCATTTGCCGCATATCCTTTTCTGCATATTCCGTTTGTCCTCTTGCGGGCAAATTAAATTAAATTGTCCTTTTTCATTTCGATACACTTTCGAATTCTCTGGAGAGAGAGAGAGAGAAAGAGGCAGAAGGACACTCAGCCGCATCCTCGTCAGCTCCATTAAGCCAATAAAGCATTCGTTTCATTGGATTACGTATGCTGATGTGCAAGAAGGGACATTGGGTTCATGTGTGTGTGTGTGTGTGTGTGTGTATAGGCATCCGGTTACCCACTACACGGACAGTGGGGTAAACACACATTTCAGTGGTCCCTAATGAGTTGTGCAATTCAACTAATTTGTGCAAATATTTTGCAGCACTAAATCATTTTGCCCAGTTCCAGCTGTCGAACTAGTTCTTCATCCAATTCCCTTCCCCGGTCAGGGGGCAATTACAAGTATTCCACCCTGTGCTGGTCAAGTGACGAAATTAAATGCCACGCACACACAGCTGATAATCATTTAATCTTCCACCAAACTTTCTTCATGTATTATTCATCAAGTTTCTTAATTTCCCTGCTTCGAATCTAGATTTAATAACAAGCGAATGCAGCGAACCTAATGAACATCCTGTTGATGTTTCTATTTCTATTTCGATTTCCTTCTTTGGGCTTAATTCAAGCGGAAAAGATTTCCTTAGCCGCCGCCACTCCTGCTGCTGCTGCTGCTGCTGATTGTGATGGATAAACTATCAGCCTATGGTAGAAAGAAAAAACTGTCTTTCAATTGAATGAGTTTGAATTGAAATGCTTTTGCTTTGGACATTGATGTTTTCAACTCGATTGCATTTGGCGCCACGCCCCCCCACCACAGTGCTAGGCCCATGTGGTTTTGAAGTCTGCAGAAGAATGGCTTAAAGTTGCTATTTCAAACCAGCAGCAGTTGACATCTGACAGAAGCATGTGTTTGTCGTTGACAGCGGCAAGAGTTGCCAATAAACCATAAATTATAAGACTAAAGTTTCTAATCTATTGCATAGAGCTTCCTGTCACATAAACCTACAAATAAAGGAGCAAAATCTTAGTTTATCTGACATATAGCAGCTATGTAGAATATGAGAAATCGACCATAAGTTAGAGTCCCAGCCGCTTCAATTAACTTCACAAATATTTCAGATTTCAAAATGATTATTTTACTAAAATTAGTCTGGAAATCTCTAGAAAAAAAATGAAATTTCGAATCGGTTTTATCTCATTTGGTAATACCTACCACTGGTGGTATATAGAAGAGCTGGCTTGCTCCTGGGGTTCGACTAAAGCTGGTTTTACATACTGAAGTAAACTTGAAACTTGAAAAAACGTAAAGTGGTGTGGCGTGCCCTTCAGACTGAAATGAACAACTGCAACTATTTGAACACTTCAAGTATTTATAATATTAAGAGGGCTTATCCGAAGAACCATTTTGGAACAGCTCTGGAATTAGAACTGATGCGGTTCAATGGATCTTTGAGACTGTAAGCCACCGGTTCGGCGTATTACACGGTTTATGGATCGAGCCGATAACTATGATGTGGAATGGAAATTTTATAATTTTTACCCAAGTCACCCTTTCATAAGTTACTGAACAAAAAAGAGCAGTTGGACACTTGTTCACTCTTTTTGGTTTAATCTAAAGCCAGGCAAAACAGCAAATATATGTGAATAAAAGTAGTCAAAAGACAGCTCTGTCTGTCTCAGAATTAACATTTTCCTGCCTTTTGCTTTAAAAACTTCAACCAAAAGCGCATTTACACCACTTGACAGATTTTCTCGAAGTCACAAAAGCCAAACAATTTCTTTTGTTAAAATTGTAAAAGCATTTTCAATGCCACCTCTGGAGAACATTCTTCAAATTATCAGACACATGTGGCGCAATAGCAAAAAAAGAAAAGAAAAAAAAACAGGAACAATTTTTTGTCATTGATATTTTTGCACAACAAAAATAACAGTCCCCAAGCGCATCTCCTTGGTCACGAGCACGTTTTATTTGAATTTGAACGGTAATAATCGATCCCTGAGGCATCTTAAAAAGAAACTCTAAAGTAAATCTCCGATTTAAAATGCTACACAGCTGTCGGGTTGGGGGTGAAGGCAATGCCTTAAAGTTGCGCTTGCTGTTGACTCTTCATTTAATGCAAATCCTGTTGCAGGATTAAAAACAAATCCACTCAAAATTGAATACGATTAAATACGAAATTGACCTCTGGCTGACCACCAACCCGAACTCCCAACTCTTCATCTAATCGAGCTGTGAAAGTCACAGCCCAGAGCAAAATCAAGGACAACAATTGTCCTTTTTAGCCCCTGCCAGGATGTTTTAAAATCGAATTTCGTATAAAGGGGTGTGCATGGTTGGGCTCATCATACGGTGGTCATGGTCGGAGACGGAAGGCACGCGTTTTTATTGTCATGCAACAATTTTGTGGGCTCTAAAAAAAGGTAGAAGGGAGGAATTTCGAGTGTGTGTGTGTGTGCTCACGTTGGAAAAGGGGCGACTGTGTAAGGGTAGGGTAATTACGTGCATGTAAACAATAATTTAATTTTCGACTAATGCAACAAATTTGTGGGCTGATTGTGGGTTTTGTTAACGAACTTACATATGCCAAAATTTACCATCCTTCATTTCAGCGATGATGTCAACGCTGAACACTCCAAATTCCCTTTTTATACTCCAGACAATTTGGCGCTTTCATTTAATAAATATTTTTCCAAAGAAATGAACTTTCTCTGCTTTCTAATGAAGTAATTTATATGAAAATCATGGCTCCAATATCAAAGCAGAAGGGTGCTGCTGCATGCACCATAAAACAGACGCCAGTTGTCTGAAGGACTCTTGAAATGACCCAATTGAGTGACCAGAATACATATAAACCAGCCGAAGGGTGGGATTCAATTAAACTTAAGATGCATCTTAGGCAATCTATGACTTCCCAGCAGCCACTTTGTAATTAACATGTACAAAAACTTCAACTTTCAGCTCCAATGCGCAAACATTGTGGGCGACACTTAAATTTGCATAATCAAAATCAAAAACATCATTTCTATTCCGATTCCCAACTCACCCCCTTGCCCCCTCCAACTGTCACTTGAAAGCCGCAGTTCGAGGCTTTTAAAATTATGCAAATTCAATTTTGAGACACTTTTTGGTTACACCCCTCGAAGTTGAGTCATAAATTCGAGTAACTGTATTAATATAATTGGGCCGGGGGCTGTTTTACCTCTTAAAATTAGATTAACTTGCCAAGACGAAGAATAACTTTCCCTTTTAAAGCCATCAACCTTTCTTCCTTACATTTTCCAGCACCATTTAACATTTTAACCCTCATAATTTAAACGCTCTATCTTATCTGGCATAGAAATATTTGGCATCCTGGTGCATGAATCATGTTTAGTTTTGTACTTGCAAATCGTTTTATTATTCAGTCCCCAATTGCTCTGAAGTTTTCTGCTTCTGGACTATAAATAATTAATTTAGATGGTTTTTGGTGTCTTTGTTTGGTACGCTTTTTGGGTTATTTATGGGTGGGGTTGGGCTAACTGTTGCTTCTGTAAAGATTTGTGGATTGTGTTGCTTAGGGGTCATGAGTTAGAGCCATTTAGATATGAGATTAACTTTTTTTTATGGCCTAACCGAAATTTATTGAACCACCAACAGGAGGCTGAAGGAGTCAAGTTGTGGCCTGCTTGAAATGTGGTAAGGAATTGAAGAACACAAATCAACATTATGGGTCGTGCAATATTTTGCCCTAAGAAGTTGAATAACTAGCCTTCAAAATATTATTAAAGTTTCGAAACGGAAGTTCAAGAAAGAAAATTCTATGACAAAAGTAATGAGCCACAAAAATCATATCATTTTGTATGTTACATACATCTCAAGCTTTATCCGTCCGTCTACGCAAACTAGTCTTTCAGTTTTAAAGCTATCGAGCTGAAATTTTGCACAGAGTCTTCTTTTTGCTGCACACTACTAATATGTCGGAACCGACCGGATCGAATGACTATATCACTTAGCTCCCATAGGAACAATCGGTCGGAAAACTAGTCTTAGTGAGAAAAACTTTTTTCTTTTTGATGGAAACGTCTCCAAACTTTGTAATCGTAGGTTTTTTATGCCTTTTTTATAATTCTACCAAGTTTTATTAACACCGGACAACTATTTGGTATATCTGCCATACAAAAGATAGGTCTGAAAAACAGTTTTAGTTAGAAAAACTTTTTTGTTTTTAATGGTAGCATCCTGCAGTTTTGAATTTATTTGTTTCACATGCTTTCACATAATTTTACAAATTTTTGGCCAAATCGGATGACTATATCATATAGCTCCCATACGAACGATCGGTCGAAAAATGGGAGAAAGAGTATTTTATGAAAATATTTAAGCGAGCACTTGTAAGGGTATAAAAACTTCGGCACAGACGAAGTTATCTTAGCTTTCTCGTTAAATTACATATTAAAAGTTATGTACAAAGCTTAAACCAATCTTTCTTGAATGGGAATTCAAACTGGGGTCCTCTGGTGATTGAACACCCTAAAGAGATCCAATCATTGGTTACGCTCTCAGCTTGCAAAAAGCCGCGTGGTGCCGACGGTAGAACTTTGATGTCGTGAGAATAAATATCCGGGTGGCGCAGATGGTAGAGCGTGAACTTAGAACTTCAATGTCGTGAGAATTTATATCTTAACATTGCACTTTGGTCCCCTGTCGATTCTAGACAGCAAAACTATAGTATTTGACACTCTTAAACTTTAAATGTCTCTACGAATGTCTAGAAAAAGGTAACCTTGTATTAAAAACGAATTGAAAATGTATCTATCTTTATTGTAAATTACCTTGAAAGTTGAATTTAATAGAGTTTTATTAGAAAACAGCTCAACCCTAATTCTAGGCTTTAGTTTTTTAAGATCAGCTGTAAACTACTTTCTTTTTTTTTAATATAGAACTTATTATTAGCTTGAACTCCTTGCAATGATTGTGGTTTGTATATTGGATTAGGGTCTGTATCAAACTAAGAAATCTCCTCAAAACGTTTATCTACACACTTGTAGAAACAGACTAAAGGGTTTATGTTTATTAGAGACTTGATAAATTAATAAAGTTCTATGTAATTCATTGAATGCAGTCAATAGCTATGCAAGTCCTTTGAGATCAAAATTAACTGATTAGCACCGGCTCAATAATCCATTTCCGTTTCCACTACAACAGATAATCGTGACTGTCACCGACATAACTCTAAGATAATACGTTTTACCTGTTGTGAGACAAATTTCTTATGAATGAACCCATCAACGGCAGCCAGTCAACAGTCTTGGATGATCTCAAACGACTTGTCGCCAGCACGCGCTCTTCGAAATAAAAACCAAAATAAAAAACTTTTCATTCAGTTTTCACATTTACACCCGCACCTGTTTTCATCGTTTGTTTGTCTTAATTTTCTATCTTAAATTCTGTTTCATTTGGCAGATGCTATCAACTTTCCGTAGCCGCATCTTTTCGAACGTGCTTCAAATTTTAAATAAATTAATTTTGTTTTAGGATTTTTTTTATGAATGAAACACTAAATTGGTTGAGCCGGAGGAAGTGTGACATCGACACATACTAGGCGAGTACATACATATATGTAGGCAGAAACCACCCTTACTCCACTGGGGCAGGCAGGCTCAAGGGCAACTCTTGTATCTTGTAGTTGGCCTTATGATTTATTATGCTCAATAAATCGAGTTCCTGGTATATGTTTGCTGGCTTTATTTCACGCTCTAATTTTGTTCGATAAAAGCCGAAGTACATACGTATATTTCGGTAGCAGATGGAAAACTCTTAGGCACATTAATTCTGCATAATTTCGCCATATTTCAATGGTAAGTCATACAAATTGTCAGCACCACTCCTGGCAGGAGACGGTGTACCGCTTTCTTTGAACGAAATGAAATCAAATTGATGCAGTTAATTGCACTCTAAATCACAACTATGATCCATTTCATTTGGTGTGCCAAGTTCCTCAATTCCTACAAGAATTACCCATTAAAAATGTTAATTAGTTGCACAAACATTGAGCATCGGTGATTGCGGCTACAGCAACAACAGCAACAGCCAGCGATGCAGCCTCCCCAGGACCAGATCCAGTCCAGTTCGGCGTGTATGCAAATTGAATTCGTTGGCTGTCGCCTTTTGGTCGTGTCCTCAATTGAATGGCAATTAAGATAAATGTTCGCAGCATGTCCGCACTTAAGCTCAACATGGACAACCGGAGGCCCAGACAGCTTGACGCGCAACTTAAAGGCCAAGGCAAATAATTATTAACTAATTTCTTTGACACTTTGAACTTTAAGCAGAAACGAAGAAGCTTAAGGATTTTTCAGGTTTTGGTATTTCCACTTTCTAATTGAAAATGCGTGTCACGTTTGCCATGTCTGGGCGTACACAGGGAAGAATAATCGATACCGTACCGGACAAAGGCCAAGTGGGTGGGTGGCCATGGACGAACAGCTGGCGGATGACCGCTCGCTCCACAAGTGCAATGAACTACACACGCCTACGCCTACGACTCGATTCGGCATCATTTCTCAAAATTTATCTGGCTTAACCTTTTGACGTGAAATGATATCCATTAATTCTCAATTGGAAGCGTTGCAAAAATATTTCCTTTTTATAATTTGGACTTTTTGATAAATCACAGAACTTTGTTTTTACTCAACAAAAGTCCTTCATATCATTTGTCAACCATCCCCATTTCTACATATGTCACTTTGGGTCAAATATGCGACACTTTCGTCATGGAATAGAATGAAATTTGTTTTTGTGGGGAGGAGGAGACACATAACAAATGACCTCTTTGTGAGCTCAAAGATTTAAGATGAGTTATGGGGTTTGGTTTATTTTGTGCTGTTGTGTTCCTCAAGAGGCTGTGATATTATGCCAGGACATGAGCGGTAACCCTTTTTGGCCAAATTTTAATTTCAAGCTTATTTGCTTATGTGATATGGATTTTTTTTGTGTTTTTTCTAGCTGTCTTAAATTATGGGATATTATTTCAAAGCCATTAAATTGTTACAATTTTATAAGAAACCAGAAACCAGAAATTCTGGTGTATTAATATTGAAAAACGACCTTTATTCGTCCATTTGCTTCAAGTGTTTTAAGCTCAAATTTGAACTTAAGCTCCGTCTTTAGATTCGATTGCTGATTCTATCTCTCGTTCCGTTTCAATCACAATCTTTACCCCTTTTCTTGCCCAATCTAATCGCTTCACACTACGCCCAAACGCCTTCCATAGCTGAACAGTCCTTCAGACTTCCGTCTACTCATCATTAGTGATTATCCCAAGGCGCAAAAGTCTTTTCATGTATGTCATCGGAAATTGCTTCACGCCTCCTGCCCTCCCCCCCCAACTCTAGAGACCAACAGCTAACACGCCTCATGATTGCCGCTGCACGCGCTCGCTAATAAACTCAAACCCTAACTCTGGGTTAACCCTAAGACTAACCCTTTCTTCGCGCTGGCGTCTATATCGTTTTATTCCACTATCTTGCCATGTCATCGCTCAAATAAATGTGAAAATGCTAATTTAACCCTTTTTATTATTCATAGTCTTACACTTGAGCGGAGTTGCGTAGACTCTGCCGAATCAACTTCATGAGTGATAAATTCTTGGCCACTTTGCATTTCTTAAGAGACGACCAAACCAGACGAAGACCAGTTCGTCGTGCCTCCCTGGGGGTATTAGCGAAATTATTTTAGCTCATCTTGTGACAATGTTAGAATGTAGCTGCCTTATTAAGACATTTGTCAACTTAATGTCATGGCATTTAGTTAAGTTATTAAAATATTTGGGGGATAATGAAACTACGGTTTTTTTTTTCGTATATGCCTAATGGAAACCCACACGCCCTTAGCACGTGCCAGCCTCACGGCAATTTCCTTACGAATAATTTTTAGCTATTGAATACTCCGGATCATGTGAATAAGGAAGCGAATCAAAACGAATGCCACAACGACGCGTGTGTGTGTCAATCAATGACATTTTGGGTGAATAATTTACTTATGACAGTTTTTTTTTATTTTTGTGTGGCATTTTTTATTGAATTTTGGATGGGATTTGTCAGATTTTACTAGAGGGCTAAAGCTTAGAGCAAAAAATGGCAAATAAATATGGGTATAATAAGTGTAAGAAGTAAGAAACTATTGAACTTAATACAGAAGAAACGAAGTTTGTAGAAAGAATCGCAGCTAAACAGATTAATGGTACCCATACCATCAAAGCCTTGCGCCTGTATTAGTGAGCTTGGTTTGTACAGCTCAGCAAGAGCTTTCAACTAACGTACTCTCAGAGAGTCAGGTACAATATATGTGAGAGTACATGAAAGTAAAATGAGATTAAATGAGAAAATAGAGATACAAAGTACAAAGTACTACACAAGTTAGTTTTTAAACTGATATTAAAATCCACCTTAATTAGAAAATCTTACCAATTTTAGAAAGAACTGCTTAATTTTCTTTAAAACCAATCCAACATGTGCCCGCCACTCAAAAGGACCCAACCTTACCATTTATACCCATTATATTTCTTGTCCTCGTTCCTTGCACGCGTTAAACATGCACAAAAATGTGAAAAATTCGATTTAATTTATCAGGCTACTTTTTTTTGTTTTCAAATGATTCACTTGCACCTGAGCACCCGTGGATCGATGCCAATTGCCAAAAACAGAGACCCTCCATAACACACGCTCTCGAGCAAAGCATTCGACCAAAGGCTCCAGACATACACACACACTAAATAAAAAGAAACCCACAAATAACATATTTCTTCTGTTCATTCTCAAAAAGACGCCAGAGAATCAAAGCTTTCTACCACGAGTACAAAAAATTCCTCGCATACTTTGCAATTTGGGGATGGAGACAAACATTCAAGGAGTGAGAGACAAAGAAGTAGACCTTGAGTTCTTCATACCTGAATGTCTCATTTCGCATTTAGCCATAATCTCGGTCTCATTATCTGTGATAATAACCAAATATCCTTAACCCTAATAAAGTACAAATGGGACCAATTCTATTTCATTTGCCGCACACAAAGTTTTGGCCTTTTTATGCAAAATGCAAATTACACATGCGAGCCGCAGATAAAAGCTTTGTGAGCCATAAAATATGTCATATTTTAACAAAATGTTGCACCAAAATTACAATAAACCCATTTGGTATGCCTCCCACCCCTTGTAAAGGATTCTCATATGGGACAGATAACAGTGGCGGCGGCGGCGGCGGTGACGGCGTGTTGCCAGTAATTAGCTCATACCACCCAAAATTTTCAGGATAAACTTAACGAGAAGGAGCGCGCACACACACACACACACGGACACCATTGTCCCGAGCAGGAAAACAATTTCAAAAGTACCATTATCTATTAAGCCATAAATGAAAAGATATAAAAGGTCTGTGTAGCTGGAGAAGTGAAATTTGTACTTACTTAGAGTTGTTAAAGCAGTTAAATCTTGAGTATGGGAGTTTGGTTCAATTGGGATAAACTTGTGATCACATCGATTATGGGATGTCATACTTAATTTAAGATTATTTTAAATTATAATTTATATTACAAGAAAATGGAGTGAAATAAAAGCAAAGAGGATAATGCTTGAACAAGTAGTTCATGGAGCTGCAAAAAACATTATACACCACAGTCTAAAAACCATATTGACATGATGGGTGCCGTGTTTGCTCACAATAGTCAACAAGCTCTTTTACCTTGCATTCATTCATAAATTACACGTCAGGGACAAGGGAACAGTCAATTAAATGGATTTTACCAGGAGAATCTGCTTAAAGGACTTCAAAGTCTGTTTTATGCATCGAAATGTACATAATCTTTCAGGACGCAAAAGAAATCATTTGACGGTAAGTTAAAAACAATATTACTATTTCCTCGATATGCAGGCCGACTCAAAACCCTACCATACCTAACTACTGATTTCTGCTTCTAAGCCCAAGAGCGAACAAACCCAGTGTTATACAGAATTTGCCACACAATAGCGTAAACATTCAAAGAAACGGTTCGATGCTCATAGCAAGAACAAAATATGTCCAATATATCATTTTTTACCAAACAAACCAAATTATTTGATACAGTATATCCGGCTCAAAGGATCTGGGGGGATTCTTCTTCGCCTTGTGAATTAGCTAGCTTTTATAGGTAAATATTAATTATTATTTTAATTTCAAATAAAAGGGGCGAAAAATCTTAAGTTTTATCCTAAAAAGTTTGGGAAATATATTAGTGTAAGGATGATGGAGTTACTATCAATTTATCGAAATATCGATATTTTTGTTAGAAAGACGATATTTCATTAACGAATATTTTTCCATGACAATAAATCAAATGTCAAATATAATTTCAATGGAAAGTTTTCAGTTCTGTTAAGGAAATATGTCACCTAAGTGACAGCTGAAGTTTAAATGCCGTCTACACCACGGCGCTTTTTGAAAATCAATAACTTATTTGTGAAAAGAACTAACTCAACATGTGTACATGTTTCTCCTGCTGAAAAAGCAGTAGAAGCCATTGAAAAGCTCAATTTAAGAGCACCGAATTCTACGAGTAAAAATTATAGAAATCTAACTTAAGATCTCCACACTCAACTTATCTGCACCTCAACGTCATTTAATTTCGTCCCACCCAAATTTGGTTGAAAATTGCGATGTTTGTCTAGAAATTTTCCATAAAATTAAAATCAAATTCCACATTGGATCACTTTGGCATCCTTATAAGAATGGTCTACCAGGCCGCGGCCCATTTACGGGTACTTCTAAATGTGGCTCTTGTGCCTTGTGGACACGTGCCTTACCGCAAGTCTGTAATTTAAATTTTAATTTCCTTTTTTAATTGCATTCAATTAGCGATTGTCTGCATTTGGATCGAAACGGAACGCTGTCAATCATAGAAGGCCACAATGGATCAACCATGGTAGATCGCTTTGCCAGTGTAGAAAGTGATGGTTAGATTTGTTAGTTAGAATTTTGTGCCAAAAGAACTTTTCGTAACTCCTACAGTTTGTTGGCATTTGCAATCTACAGTCAACTTCAGAGCTTCTTCTTCTTGTGCAACTTCTTGTGGGTTGTATCATTCTCTTGACCATTTATGGTTGTGATCAAGTTTTTGCCTTTTGGTCGTGTAATGTGACTAATTGGAACTTGCAGTCAACTGGAAATTGTTGCTCATTGTTCAACATAATTACCTCGAGGCAACAAGTTTGCAACGCAACTCAAATGAGAGAAGAGGCATCTCTTACGCAGAGGACTGTATCGATCAGGTAGATGATGTTGTGTTTATCTTGTTTGTTGTTGTTGTTGATTTTTTTGGCAGGTGTGTGTGTGTCAGCGAGAGACAGTTTATGAAATTTATGACATTATTTGAAATATTTTAGTTTTGACCTTTCTGCGGAAATCACTTGCACGGTGGCTAACTGTATTTATGAGGAGGTATGAACCAATTTGATTTTGTTAAGAATCAGCAGGAGGTTGGGAGTGACAAAAAAAGGTTCTGTTGTGGTCTGGTGGCTGGCGCTGTTTTTATCATAAATGTCAAAATATGAACAAGGCAACTATATTATTACTTTAGGCACCTTTTGATTGGCTGGACAAGGACTTGACTAGGATTGGAGTTTCGCAATGTATCAGCTAATTTTATGGCCCACAATTATTCCATTTAGGTTTTATTGCTAATGAGGGAACACATCATAAAATTGGTTTTGCCAAATCTCTCAATTAGTTTATACAAATTAGTTTAACGCCCAATGGGGAATAGATATTCCCAAAACACAGGACACTCCCCACACCCTTCACACACACACACACACACACGCACATCTACACATAATTGCCGATGGCAGTTTAATTAGGTTTTTTGTTTTGTCATCTAATTAAATGAAATCGAAAAGTAATCCAACACAAACGGAAAACAATACAAAAAAAGAAACGAGCACACAAAAGAACTTCAATTACCATAAAAAAGAGATTTGTTTACATTTTACACCTCAGCTCAGAAGATTAATGGGATTTCCTCGCGACTTTTGGTACAGGTGTCAAAGTTTAAATGGTTGCTGGAGCATTTAATTGCTCGCACAGAGCAGCAGCAGCCTATAATTAATATGCTAATAAAATGCCTGAATGACAGTTGAACAAGGACTTTTGACAGCTCGAGGGGGGAAATGTGATGCTTCAATAAAGTTTTCGCTGGAATGTTCAGGCCACATATTGAAGTTGGCTGTAAATCATGATTATCTTTTTATTGCTGACATTGTGCGGGGGTCTTTTATGAACATCTACATCCCCATTCGGAAATGACTGCCAGGCGGGCGGAATGTGTACTTAGCGGCAGGGGGTTGACTTGAGAGTTCATATTAAAAGCTGCATAACGAGATTTGAAACGGTTTTGGGCTTTGCTCTAATGGATGGGTCCAAGCGGCGGCTTCCAACTAATGTGCGGTTATCACTTTGGGGTCAGCAAACAACACTTTGCTCAACTGCCGTGGCATACCTTAAGGCGCACTCGGCGTTGCCAAGAGACATTCCAATCGAATGCCATTCGAAGATAAAAATCGTGCCAAACGATAATCCACTAAAACATTTACACACACACATACAGAGAGAGAATGAAAGAGAGAGAAAGAGTCATGGCCAGCAGGATATCTACGAAAGATTAGCAAAAGACATGGGATGTCCTGCCGTTTGCCTGGGCTCAAAATGCCATTCCAGGACAATGCAACATTACAATAATGTGCACTTTTATGGACAGCTAACGACTGCAGGTCCCATAAACGCATTATCCTCGAACCGAACATCAATGGAATGCGGAATATTTGCGTTGGCCAAAAAGAAGATTCAGAAAATTTGGCATGCTCCAAAATACGCGATTATTTCAAATGGATAGAGATTGGTAATTGCAATCACACTTTGTTTAATCATGTCGAAGAAAGTGTTGTTGATTATTACATTGCAAACTGGTCCAGAGTACATTAAGTTGAACTCAGAGGTGAAAAAATTATATAGTTGGTTTCCAGATGAGCACAAACGCTACCAGAAGCTTTCCTTGAACAAGTTAAAACACTTTAAATACAAAAATATTTTGTTAAGAAAGCAAGAACTTGCTTTGAAATGATATTGTTCCCTTTTCAAAATCATTTTCAACTCAACTTTGGGAAAAATGTATCGAGATTGTTTCAGGTTATAAATAGAACTCAAATTCTGCAGTTCGAATGGGTCATATAGGTCTCATATGGTCATATCGCATATTATTCACTCTAAGTTCGAAAGTCAAGAGGGTATTCAGTCCTGACCTGTGTATAAATATGTGTTCATCAGGCAGGGGTTGTAGCATTCCAGAAGGCTACTATCTACAAGATCTCATGGTCAAGAAAGAATTGTGTTTAAATTTTCACTTACATTGCAAAAACACTTAATGAGTGTAGCAAATCTCTAAATGAGATGATTAACCATGGACACAGCAAATATTCCTTAAATATTTCTCTTAAATATTTTCAAACAGTATAAATCTCAGAAATCTTAATATATTCACAGGAACAGCCGGTCGTATTCCATTTCCATTCGGTGTCATTTCCATGCGTTACAAACAAAATTTGCCTGCAAACAAATTCCTGGCAAATTAGCCGTTTGAATAATTTCACCAAAGAAAGAAAACTCTCTTTAAAATTTATGAGCAGGCCTTTTTCCTCCTCCCCCAACCCAGTTTCTGGCATTGGACTCAGCTGTAACTGAGTTACGAGTAAATTGCGTGCAATATGGAAAAGTTCTAGCAATTGCCGGGAAACCTTTTTGGCCATTCTCTTTATAAACTGAAGCAATTGCGGGAATGAAGTCTGAAGTCCTTTGTCAACATTTTAAATGCATTTTTATTGAGATTCATATCGCGAAGTCGTACAAAAGAATTGAATGCGACTTTGAATTGACTTCAAATTCCTTAAATTATTGCCTTAGCCCCCCACTCCCTTCCCACACACACACATGCACACACCCTCAACACACCCACCCAGCGAATGTCGTCTTTGGCTTTCTACTTGAATTTTAAAATCGTTTTCTTTTTTGGCAACTCGCACGTTTTATGCGAATTTGAACGGTAATAATCGATCCCTGCGGCATTTTAAAAAATAAATCCGTTTCTCCAAATGGAAATGGAAAAGCGAATGAACACAGGCGACTGGAGGAGGGCCTTTGAATTATTGCAGTTGCTAAGCACATGGAACACAGGGAAACAGCAGTTCAAGTTTTATGTTTTTCTTATCGGAATTTGATTTGACAGCAAAATTGCAGTAAATTAAAAACTGCAAACAAAACACTTTGGATAAAGGAATTAAGTATATAATGTACGGAAAGTTTATGGCTCACGTCGGGAGATTGACTTTTGGACTAACCCAAAGCCCCGGCGGCACTATTATTTGATTGATGCCTTGCAGTCAGCTTGGTCAACTCTCCCGATTATTCCATTATGTAAATCCCAATGACCTTCTGCCGGACAGCAAGTGTGCAGAATTGCAGAATTATGAAAATGGCCGAACAATGCAAACGACATCATTTGTCAACTATGGCACAGTTGTTGGTGGATGGCCTCCTACCCCCTGGCCAAATCCCCCGAATAGTAAAAACAAGGGGGCGGCAATGTTAATGAAAACATGTGTCAGCAATAAAATGATAATCATGATTTACATCGTCATCGTATCATCTTCTGTTTCTGCCGATATGTGCGGAAAGTGGTAAACGAATATCGAACGTGATCATTCTCAGAAAATATTCATAATTCCAGTTTAATTGCAAATGGCTGCAAGACATTAATGCCACTATAGTGTAATTTACGATCAAGTCAAAGGAAAACTGTCAACGCCTGCCCCCTTTCCAGGGGTTAAGCGAAACCACCAATTTGTTGCATTAATGCAAAATTAAATTATTGTTTACACACTTCACAATTATGCAAAGAGAGAAGCACCCCTTTTCGGAATTCGATTTTAAAATTATGGCCAAGGGGAGAAACAATAATGTTCTTAATTTGTACCAGCAATACAAAAGGGTTGGCACAACCTCTTTTTTTTTTTTTGCAAAGGGGTTGTGTGTGGGTTGTGTTCTTGGATTTGGTGTCAATATGTGCACAAAGTACATTTGCATATGTTGGAGGAGGGCGAGAACTTGAGCTACAGCTATGCGAACATTCATTGGCATTGACTTAATCGAGTTAATTAGTGTAGAAAGACAACAGGTTACGATCTAGTAAACATTGTCTACTTCTGGCGGGGGTTATTTCAATTGATTTGCTAATTTATGTATAAAATCAGAGAAAAGGTGAATAAAAATGGTTTTCTGACAATTAAGATAGATTTAAGAGCTTAATAGTAATGTAATTTATACTGGAAAAGTTGTGGATATAATCTGGTTCCGAACCGAACCATTTAGAATAGCGATGGGTAAGCCCTTGATTTCATTGCTCCGAGAGTTATTTTACGGCAATTGGCGCCGCCTCTATGTGCCGAAGTTTTAATACCCTTGCAAGTGCTCGCTTAAAAAATTTAAAAAATACTCGTTTTCCCATTCGTATGGGAGCTATATGATATAGTCATCCGATTTGGCCAAAAATTTGTAAAGTAATGTGAAAGCATGTGAAACAAACAAATACGAAGTTGCAGGATGCTATCATGAAAAACCAAAAAAGTTTTTCTAACTAAGACTGTTTTTCAGACCTATCATTAGTATGGCAGCTATGCGATATAGTTGTCCGATTTTAATAAAACTTGGTAGAATTATAAAAAAAACATAAAAAACTTACGATTACAAAGTTTGAAGACGTTTCCATTGAAAAGAAAAAAGTTTTTCTCACTAAAACTAGTTGTCCGACCGATTTTTCCCATGGGAGCTATGAGATATAGTCATCCGATCCGGTCGGTTCCGACATATTAGTGGTGTGCAGCAAAAAGAAGACTCTGTGCAATATTTCAGCTCGATAGCTTTAAAACTGAGAGACTAGTTCGCGTAGAAAAAGACAGACAGACGGACGGACAAAGCTCAATTGACTCAGCTAGTCACCCTTCAAGAATATAATAATAGTTTATGGGGTCGGAAATGATTGCAAGGGTATCAAAATGAGCTTTATTCGGATGAAGATTTGGTTGGTTTTGGAACTTAAATAAATCTTGTAATATTTTCATCAACAAATAAATTGCATAGTGTGGAGAGGGCCCTCACAGAAGTTGTACTGCAACATCGAAGTGGAGTTCCATAATGGTGATTCAAAACCCTGCAGACTTACATACTCAGATAGTGCCCAAAAATCAACTCAGACTAGTTCGTTGTTCGATCACTCAAAAACCGCTACATATGATTCAACTCGAATACACAAACTGTCCAGCATTTCCCTTTGGCTTAACCAATTTCCCTGCTGGTCAGAATAATACCAACCAATTCATGGAACAAACATACACACACCGTGACATGTGAATGAGACTCATTTAATGACACACACACGCACAGATAATCACTGCAAACCCCCCCAAACACGCCCCTTCATCATTTAAAAGGCTTTTGTTGTGAAGACAATTTCATGCATTATTCATTGCACGGCCTCACGCATTTTTCCTCATTTTGTTTGGTTTTCCCGAAACATTTTTCTCGTCAGCAAGTAAAAATTTAATAAAGAAACATTTGTGTATTTGTCTGTTCCTGTTGTAGTTGTTAAGCCAAGACTAACGAACTTCCCTCATTTGGCATTAGTTTCTGGGGATCAAAGGAGGGCTTAAGTGTAACTCTTGATTCTAAGGCAATTTAAATATATTGTTGCCTTGGCTAATTATTAGTTCCATTATTGAGCAGTTAGAATCAGTGGATATATAATGTTAAGGATAAATGCTGGCAGGCAACTGATTACATCTATCACATACACACCTTGCCATTCCAATAGGATTTTCTTTATTGCACTTTTGCCACCAGCCAAATTTCTACTTATCTGCACTTTTCTACAATTTCGATGACTCTCTTATTGGCACTTTGGCAACCATCTCTGCATTTTGATGTGCATTTTTCCACCTCGGTCCTTGGGACTATGTGTGTGCGATTTCTATCACACACACACACATCGCCGTTGACAGTTTCTCTTCTTAAGCAAAGCAAAGGAAAAACAATTTCCCAGCTAATGCCAGGCAACAAAAGAAACGAGAGTAAAGTCGAAAATGGGAACACGTGCAGGACATACAATTTCCTCACCCCTAAACAGCCGAGAGGAGGGGTGCGAAAAATTTGTTGGGTGCCAACATTAATTTTATGTTTGTTAATTTCTTTCTATGTATTTTTTTTCCAACATTTTTCTACCAATTTCTCCACAATTTCATGGACATTTGCATATTTTTACAAATTCCAAGGCGTCTCAAAAAAAAAAAACAAAAAACAATGGAAAAAAGCGAAGGAAATTAAGGGCCCAAAATGGCATAAAATTTATCGTCTGTAAAGGCAGCGACGAAAAAAAAAACTTGAAATTAGTTCAACTAAAGGTTATATTAAAAAAAAAACCAAACCAACCCAACCCTAAACTCTAAGCAACCCTTTCTCTGCCCACCGTAGCAGCACATATGTTCCACTTGAGTTTGGGTAAGGGTTAGCCAACACTTGTTGTGGCTGCAAAATAAATCTTCCATTTCGATTTAAAAATGTAACACACAAGATTTATGACCACATTGTCGATCTGTTCGATTACAAGCCCATATAATCGAATCCTTCACCCTCTCTCCCAAAATGGGAACAACGAATCCGCCACATGATGTGGGCCATAAATCTTGGTCTATGCCCGCCCGTTCAATATTATGACTTGTCAAATTATGTTGTACTTTTGTCTCATCTTTAAGGCTGTTTTGTGTTGTTATTTAACTCTTGAAGAGCTCCCCGGGGCGCAGTTTTTTTTTTTTTTTTGTTATTTCGCCACTTTGCTTTGGGAATGACCAATTAATGTTAATTTTTGGAAGGGTTGAAACGCCTCTTTCGCCTTTGGTTGCAAACCATTTAACATTTGATTTTAGCTTCAGTTTCGCCTGCTGTTTAATTAGCGAATCGCATGGCCCTTTTTATGGTCATCTTAAGGTGGCCAGATGCTGGTAAGGTTTCGCTTTTGCATTCAAATGACTTTTCCGGGCCAAGTTAGAATTTTTTGTAGAAATAGGAGAAGTGTTTGTGTTTGTTTGACCGCTGCAGAGTATGAAGTCATTTCTGTTCGTACCAACATAGCCAGAACCTTTTCATTAGGGATAATCAGTGGACAACCTGTTGTCAGAAAGAAGTAAACATTTTATTTGTGTAAGCCGACTTCACGGACCTAGCATTATCAAAGTAAAATATCCAAAAATAAGCTCACAAATTTTTGAAAATTAAGATGAGTAAAGGTTTTTGAAATAAACTGATCCATATTTCTGTTATAAATCTATTTTTCTAAGCACATAAGGAGAACTCTTCACCAATGAACCAAAACAGAGGTTCCAAAATCTCTCAACATTTTGAGGTAGTGTGCAAAAAGGCAATTTCTGAGGAGATCATAACACTTGCAATTCTTATTGATCTTATTTTCTCTTAGTTCTCCCTCTCGTTCTCCATCACATTGAACCCCCTTTGCTCAGGCTACACCATGACAATAAAATGCCTCCCCGTTCATGCGTTTTGCTTTTCGAAAACTCAAAACTAATTTCAAATTATTCAAAAAGAATTAGAAGAGCTCACCCCTTGAGTTAGTGGTACAATTCCCAGTCCTCTCCCTCTACACTTTTCTACTCCAACCATCTTTAATTTGCCTCAATTAGCCACAGAGCAGGTTTCCGCTCATCAACTAAGCTTGTTCTGTTTGCACAAATTGATTGACACTGATGTTGTCCCACCGCCTCTCCCCCCCATGCCGCAGACACACACACACAGTCACTGACAGCAAACTGACACCAGTAGAACTTTACGCACATATCGCTCACCATCCGCATCCTACAACTACTGCTTCTGCTACTACTCCATCTCAGCCACCCATATGTGACCTACACAATGTTGATGTAACATCAGGAGGGGAGAACGCACGAACCTTCCTTCTTATGCTTTATTAGTTTATACGCCTGGGGCGGGTGGGGGTTGGGCCCAGCAGCACACGCTAATATTAATTTATTGTCACTCCCCCCCATCCCTTCTCCTGCTCTTCTGATATGCATCAAAATGAAAAAGGACAATTTAATTTCATTTGCCAAGGAGTCAAAGAACAAGCATCAGGATGCCATTATTAACACTTGTGACCACACAAATTCGGTCAACAACAAATTCCCCAACTTCTGTGTCGCTGCATATGTGGAGCCACCCTCCCCCCACCCCCTCGGAAAAAAAACAGATTGGACTCTAATTATGAAATGATGAATCTGCCTTGTTGGCCTTCCTCCCCGGCGGCTAACGTGGCACGATTCAACTTTAATATTTCATTTTGAATATTTTTGCGCTTATCGCTGAGGGAAAGATTTATGTCCAAACCACGTAACTCGATACCTGGCCTGAGTTCTCGGGTCTCCAGGCTCAACTCCTTATCCGCTTTTTGTGTAAAATGATTTAATGCTCACTTACAGAGTCGAGGCGTTGGCTCCTGGGCCAGGAGTAGTAGCTCCCAGTGGCGCCATTAAATCTCATTAAAAAGTTGACTCCTCTTTGGAGTTTTGGGAAATTTTTGGGGGCAGGGCCAAGATGCAAATTACAAATGTGGCAACATTTCTCCAAGTCCACCAGCCCCGAAGTGCAACAAAGAAATACGAAACTGATGGAAAGTTTGAAAAATGTTGATGCTTACAATACAAGTTAAAGGGATGTGTGAGTTGAGGGCTTCATTAGCTATGCATGGAAGGGAAATGATGGGAAACGAGCCACATCAGCAAGAGCGATAAACATCATTGATTTCAAGTGACAAATGTTAGGTTCTAAATTCAGTTTGAAGCAGATGCAAATTAAAGTACAAGGAGGACTAAATGGGGGAAAAATTGCAGCAAGCTTTTATTTTAGATGAATCTATAGGATCTACACAAATAGAGCCTCACGTAGACTCGGGCATTGTGTTATAGTTGCCTGTGTAGCGAAATTAGCCTTAGTTTTAAGATACTCGATTCCACAGTTTGTTAAGTGATTCCCTATACCAAAACAAGAAGCTATAGGTTATATTGGTAATATATTTCTGAAATATTTTGGGGTACCAAGCCCGCCACACCAACCCTAATTACCTCAGGGAGGGTTCGCCGCTCACGTCAGCCAACAGCTTTACGGGTGCATCGCTCTGTTACCAAGGGTTACCAAAAGGAAGATGTGAGTCAGCCCCCATAACCGCCGGAGTATAGCTGCCGTTCTAAAGAAGTGGGTGGAATCATTTTCGGAAATGATAATACAGGGTTCAATACAAATCCCGGTATCCATACAAAAATGAATCAAAAAACCTCCCATACAAAAAATTTACAGAAATGTGTCACACTAATAAACTGACTCATATCGTTGATATTCTGCTTAATTGATGAATAATCCAAAAATTGTTTATGTTTATTATTAAAAGTGACAACAAATAAAATCGATTGAATAAAACCACACATGATTTCGCTGCATCTCCCCTTTGCCATCTTCCCGTTTAAAGCACATAATGCAAAACTAAAGAAGGCTTGTAACACACTGAGAGAGAGGGAGAGTTTGGGGGGACAAACAGAAGTCAAAGCCTAAAATCCTACATAGAGGCAGCAAACATTTTTGGCATTAAAATTTCAGTCACATTTCACACCGAGAAAGAAAAAACGCAGAATAACACAGAAGAGACAGACCCGCAAAAGTAAATAAGTAAACAAGGAGCAGATAGCTAAAGGGAGATAGAAAAAGTGAACAAAAAAAAGTTGGAGGAGTTGGAGTTGGGGCTTACATAAGCAAATAGAATACAAAAGTTTAGGTACAAGAAAAGGACAGAGCACTCTCTCATAGATATACACACACACAAAAACACACAGCTCATATACTTGGGATCCTATATATATATAAAGCTCAGTCACGTCCCGCCCATTCACTTGGAAAGTCGATGGTCGATGTGACTGATTACTGCGTCGGTAGCTGGAATTGTTGTTGCCGGGGGCTGTTAATGACAAACAACGTCTGCCATTTTGCCCAAAAGAGTTCGAACATTTGGTATTTTCATTTTTCAGCAAGCACGGCGAAATGTACGTACACGTATGCACGTATGTAGGAATTGTAAGAGAGGTCAGTTGTCAGAGGCTTATGGTTTAAAGAGATGGGAAAGGTTTAAGTTGAAGGAAATTGATAGCCGGAAATAGTTGGTTGGACATTGATACGGGGGCAAGTTTGTAAAGTCAGTGGCGTTTCGAATAAAAAAGGATTGTTTTATTTTAAGAATAATAGGCTAATATTGAGCTCAAAACTATTCCGAGTCATGCTAATCTTATCCAACCTTTTATTAAAATCAAGAATTGAAGGATTTTCAAAAACTTTCTTGCATAAAGAATTTTGCACAAGTACTTTCTGAGTTCTTCAACTTTTGAATCTGAAAATTCTTGATCCATGTTTGTATTTTCTTGGTTTTTTCTTTTAGTGTACTTTATTTGATTCTAGCCAAATTTATAAGAAATGAGCAATGTCACAGGGTTAGGGTGTGACCATTTCTGATCATTTTGAAATGTTTATAGTTTAATATCCTTTTTGTGAAATATTAAAATTTCCATATTTCATATACTTTAGCTGATTTTCAGCTTCGTAGCATTCAAATTAAAGATTCATTTCTAATTAAATGGATATTTTAGTATCCAAAAATGGATAAAAAAAAGTATATACTTCAAATGAATTATATTTTGTTTTTTCTGTTTATACAAAATTTATTAATTTTCGTCAAAATCTATCTATCTATCTTGTTTTTAGAAAGAAACTATTTCCTTTATCGAAAAGAGCATTTTAAAATTTGTAGCTGCTTTCGTGCCGGCTTTAACTAGGAGCAGGCACGAACACACACGAAATAAAATTTTGTCATACGTGCACGTGATTCATTCGCTCACCCTTCGAATTCCCATTTCAGGTTTCGACTTTTCACTTTTCCCCCGTACAACTTCTATTTTATTGTCACCTATTTAAAATGTACACAGCGTCGTCTTCCGAAGTCTTAATTTGAATATTTGTTTGGTTGCTCTACGGATCAAACAGTTGCCGAAAGCAAACCAGGGTTTTTGTATGTAAACTCAACTAAAGTTAAATGAAAGAAAGCCAGTTGCAGTGGCTGCCTGTGATTAGACATATCGTATGTCTTGGTTATTTATTCATCAGTCGCTCGACACTAATCAACTAAAGTAACTTCAATCTCTCTGTCTCTCTCTCTATGTGGCACGCATCCTTGGCCAAGAAGGAATTATGCAGTTGAAGTTGGAAGTCAGGGCATAAAACATTCCGTTGCATAATTGAAGAAGTTTCGGGCGTGGGTGGAAGACCATAAAGAAACCACAAGCAGCCACAACAGCGGCGGGTAGTCAGGATACCAACGAATTTATGGCAGGCAAACGCCCATATGTCTTTGGAGACTTATTTGCTTCTTGGCAATAGTGGGTGGAGGGGAACAATTGTCATCCGGGAGACAATTCTTTTGCATTAAATATTTTTATGGCCTTTTGCTACTTCAACTTCATTGTTTTATGGTCCGCCTCAAACGTCGGAGAGGCTCATGAATATTTAAAGAAAAATCTAAAAAAAAAAAATATATATATAAACGGCGCACACACAACTTAAGGAATTGCATAGGCAAAAGTTAATCTTTTTAAGTAAAATCTTCACTGGAATTAAAGTTGAGAAGAAGGAGGAGTAGGAGGTGGGTAGGTACTCATATGGTATCCACAATATCCACATTTCAAAGTGGCTGCAACCGAGAGAAGTCAACATCGTCAACGGACGACGATGGCGGCGGCAGCGGCAGCTCCTTTGGCAGAGACTAACGTTCCACGCACGTGACGCGCATTTCCAATTAGATTTATGATTTTAATACTTCGTATTTTTTCATAAAGTCTACTGAAGTAGTTGCATACTAGGAGAAGCAGCAGCAGAAGCCAGACTTTTGGCTTGAAAATTATGGCATTGGAATGGCATGGCGGCAGAGTCAAAGTTTTTCCTAGTTAAAGTCAAGTGAGAACGCAGGAAGGAGGTGGGTCAACTATGAATTGAATTAGAAGAAGAACTACAGCCATGCCAATGAATGACCTATCAAGTGTAGAATAAACCGGTGCTATTTGAATTTGGAAAAATAAGCATAGCAATGCATTAGATGAATCTTAGATAAAGTTTGTTTTAATAGATCATTTGCAAGGGATACAATTACAGCTGAGTTCAACGGCTTCACAATTATAGGGAATAGTCATAGAGGTGTAACCGAGGTACTCGAGGTAGGAACATAGAAACGCCTATGTTTTTACTCGATAATACTTCTAAAAACTATCTTAAATCGTGAATTTTAATAGATTTTTATTTATCAGTAGTACACAATTTTCAGTCTCGCTTGTTTGGAAATAGAGAGCTCGAAATCTTCAAAACGAAATGCAGAAGACTTGGCCGAGTTGAAGTGAGTATGCCATGATTTTAGTTCAATTTGCATTCACGGATGGATTCGCGCGATAAAGCGAATCCGCTCTCTACTCTTTTTTTTTCCTACTTATCTACATATCTCGAATCTTTTGTCAACCCAAATTAGCTAACTCAATTCATTGCCCTCAACATCGAATGGGCCATCAAATTTGTTAATTTTCCACAGCAAAACAAAATCAGGCCAAATCTAAACGATTCGAGAGCAGTCTTTAGGTCTTGGTCAGTTCGCTGTACTTTTATGCCACGGAGTGGCGAGTGGTGTACCTTCTTCTACCTAATGCCGCACCTTATCTCAAATGGGAAATCATTACCGCGTTTTTATTGTTTCACAAATCAGAGATTTGGTTGCTTTTTTTATGGCACAAAACTTTTGTGGTAAAAACCAAATATGTTTAACAACATTTCACGTAATTTTCAACAACAAAATAATTACACTTTTAAGTACGCTTTCAAAATGTGTTTCCCAACAACGAAACCTGAAATTCCAAATTAGTGTAACGACTTTGGCATATCCTGGATTAAGTAAATGTTAATAATCATTGCCCGAGGGGTGGAGCGGAAGAACAAATTGCAGTTTTATTTAAATGAATTGTCGCTGCAAATTGCAAAACTTGAATAATACCCCGTGAAATTGTTGCCCACGGAATGGGGCCATGTAGCGCGTTTCCTTTCCAAATTCGCAACTTGATAAATCTGCGACAATTTCGCACACTCGCGTATTTTTTGGGTTTTGTTTTTTTTGGTGACAGTTGTTGTTTATTGACATGCCCGCAGCCACCGTGAAAGCATTTTAAAATTTTCTAAAAACATAAAAATCAAATCACAGTCTGAGAGGGTGGGATGGAAGGAAGGAAGGAAGCTACCAACAAAAATTCGCATAATATTTCACACCATTTATTTATCTTTTTTTTTTTGTGTTCGCTCGAGGCCTTTGTTGTGTTATGTAATCGGCTTGTTAGGAAGCCACAACTTCAGCTGGATTTGGTTTTCTGTTTTGTTTTTGGGTGGGTTGAAGAGAAGATGTATAGATAAGGGCATGGATAGATAGTTTGAGGCATATGTCATTGATGGAAAATCAGCCCTTAAGGTTTGTGACAAGTGGCAAAGTGAATTTCCATTTTAGGGTAAGAGTTTTTCTATTTTTTTTTTAAATTTATGACAAATTTGTTACATTTTATTAGAGGCTTATTTGAAAAGCTATTGATATGGCATGGAAATGTTCATCATCATCATGCTCATCAAGTGCTTCAACCGAGATTTAGAGTTGTTTCAGTTTAGTATGCGGTCAAAGTTGAAAACTGGCTTAGAACTGGTCTTTTTGAGTTTAGCAAAGTTCCTAAAACTCACTGGAAAAAACTTTCCATTTCAAAACAGTTTTCTATATATTTTCTTTACCACTTTTCTTTGGTTAATGGTAAAGGACTAAGGATCTCTAGGTGGATCAGCTTACATATGAATGAGACCTAAGGATATGATAGGAAGCTTGGCTTAACTTGATTATTAAATGGTTCAAAAAAGTATGCAGCGTGTGTGCCTCAGTCCACCAAAATTGGTATGTTTCCAGATATCTCATAACATAATATATACAAAAAATATTGAAGAAGAAGATACACTTCTTCTCCTTAAAATCTTCCAACGGAGTTGAAAGTCATCCAAAGGATGATCATTTTTTTTATCCTCTGTATAATTTTAAGCTCCGTTGAATGATTAAAAGGACATAAAAGACATATCCAGTCAAAACGGATACGGGAATTCATCCAATGGATATTTATTTTGTATCCCGTGTATTCCACATAATTATATAAGACTTGATTCCGGTATACCCACAAACACAAAAAGTAAAAAGTAAAAAAAAAATTAGTTTGCCTTGTCTGCCTACGACTTCTAATTTAAAATACATCAAAAATTGCACAACAAATACCTTTAACTACATAATTTATAATCACAATAATTAACATTAATGATCCACATCAAGTTGAACCCCTTTAAATTGTAATTCTTTTGAAATATGCAATCCAATTATTGATGCAATCATTTATCAGTCTACAACAATTTAATAGACATGCTACACAGACAAATTTTAATTGAGTTATTAAAAGATTCTTACAATTTTTCGTTGGCTTCATTTGGGCTTTAATTTAATCAAAATAGACAGTGATTCAAACGGGTTTCCAGAAAACGGGGGAGTGGAGTGGCGAAGGATTGTGGGTTTGCATGGCGCCCGTGTGTTAATTAAAATGCAATCAACGTTACGAATACTAATGAAATCATTTCAGCCACAAAGTACTCGTTTCAACATGCGAATAACTCAATTTGTCATAAGCGTTCACAGTGACTTTAGCAGTAGCAGGAGCAGTCACAGGAGCAGAGTTTGCAGTAATAATATTATTATTTAAGTCTGGCTGCCACCCCTGTTTCCAGTTCCACTTCATTAACTTTTGCTTTTCCCATTGCCCTGAGGCGAGTTGAAAGGAAGTAAATTACCTTCACTTGTTCTGCTCACTTCGTTGGCCTTGGGCGTGAATTTCCACACATGAAATTTGCTTTGATAGACAGGTCAAGGGTCAGACTATTGAAATGGAAATCAAATTGAGCAGTAGCCCATAATCTTACTAATCGGAGGATATAAAAAATACAACAAAAAAAGGCCAAGTCTTAAATCTGGGTTGTCTCCAAGGGATAAGCTCTGAGAATCAAAGCAATGTGGTTATTAAGCATTCAACAGACGTTGTACATCAAGTGAAATCCAAAGCAGCTACAAACAAGGCCGAGGTTGAAATACTTAAAGATATTTCAGATATTCAAATAATAATGGAAAATGAAACATCTTCATACAGAAATCATAGATTCCTCAAGCCTTCTCCTCTCCCCATCACGATTTACATATTATGCGAACAATTTGCAAGAAGTTTTTGGGCAATAAACCTAATCTACCATCTAAATGACCAATCTCCATAACATGGTCGAGTGATTTTTGTTTTGTTTTTTGTTTTGGCTACTTGTCCCCCCCCCCCGAGAGGAAAACCACAAAAACGGTAGCTGTTGCTACCAATCTCAAACCAGTTCCTGACTCAACTATAAATAACATTTGAACAAACAGTTTGGCAATTTAAATTCATTTTGTGGAGCAAAATGATTGTGAAATTTAGTTAATTTAATTTATCAGCTAACATCTAGCATTGTTTTTGGTTTTTGGCTCCGACTCATTCCTTTTATCAGCAGTTCTGTGGCCTATGATCCCCGGGGGGAATCTGTGTGTCACGCACTCAGTGGCTTGGTTTCTTATTGACGCTTTATGACATACATCTACTAAGGGCCAGAGCAGCAAGTTAGTCTTGACTTTTTCCAAGTCCCTTTAGTGCTGAGTGAGCACAAATTTATAATTGAAAGGCCGCATAACATGTGAAGTTGCCATCATAAAAGTGACGAAAATGTAAGGGTTTTTTTTTCTAAGGAACTCAAAGTGATGAAAATGCTTAAAGAAAGTACATAGTTTACTTTCCATTAGGCAAAGGTTTATGATGATGGAAACTGTGTTGGTTCATTAGGAGGTTTTTGACAACTGGAAAATGAGATTAAAAGGCGGAAAGTGTTATAACATGGAGAATATGTACTGGCTTATATGAAATGTTTGTCTTAATTTTGGAAAATAATTTTCTGAAATATATGGTGAATCGCTATTCACCCCTTTTTAAGTCGAATTTCCAGATTTTTGGGCGAATCTGTCTGTTTTTTATTGATTCTAGTCGACATGTAATCTGTGATCATTTCTCTAATCAAATTTCTAAAACTATATTACTGCTTAATATATTTTTAATGTATTTCCACAATTGTTTTTACATTCAAAAAATGCTTCCATATGTGACTTATGCACTTCCCAATCAACTTGAATTCTCAACTCTTTACCTCAATGTTCGTACAGTGGTTATTAAGGGATGATGTGGCCGCAGGATAAGGGCAACTTACTGCCTACACAAACAGAGGGGGTTTGTTTACTGTTATTGAACATTCACAGTAGATGAAGATGATGACCAAACTGGACAAACAGACAAAAAGTAACTTGAAATGTTCGAACTGGGAATTTCATCGATCATAAAAATAAAATGGAAATTGCTACTTCAATTTATTGTGCGGCATTGGCAGCAACAAACAAAAAAAAACGCATAAAAATGCCATGAATTATTAACAGGTAATGCGAATGTTGAGTGTGTCTGTGGGGGAGGAGTACGACAAGTAGTGTCCAAGATGGGCTGGTCAATGACCCAGGTGAAGAGATAAGCAGCAAAAATATGAGAATTTAAAACTCATTTCACATATCTGCAGTTAACTTTTCTTCCATTCTTTCTTTTTTGGTTCTCATCAGATCCCATTTTGATTTCAAATCGATAAAAGGCAAACGCCCCTATACTAAAAAGTCCTTGCACAATGTTCAGGTGTTCTTTTTGACACTTTATGAAATTTATGACATTATTGCTTGCCCTGTGTGTCCTTTGTGTTCCACGGAAAGTGAATTTCCACATGTAACTAACTGTAAAAACAGAAACGACCTGCTTCAAGGACACTTCTAGAATCAACAGCCATCGATTGTGTCCGTTGATAAGGCCAGACTTGTGTCCAAATATTTTCCCCTTACCAAATGATATATTTCTCTATTACAAGCAAAAATAAAAAAAAAAATGAAAAAAAATGTTGTACCCTAACTTAGCCCCTTGTCGGAGTCGCGGAGCCGGCTCAAGTCTTTAAGTCGCCGCCAGATTTTAATCAACATAAAAAGCGCGCCCCGCTTTACGAGCATATGACAATCCTAAATCAAAAGCGCCGTCGGCAAGTTGTATGCAAAAAACAACAACAACAAAACCAAAAAACTAAATTAAAGCGGAAACTGCGAGACGGCATAAATTATCAGGCGGCATGAATCTAAATTAAACAAAAACATTTGACATCCTTTAAACACAAAACACACACACACACACACACACACAGCAGAACCAAAGAACGCGCCTGAGTCAATTTTCAATTTTTGCCGACGGCAGCTTTACCTTAAGACTTCCTCCCTGAGACGGTGTGGCTTACAAGGATTCGCCATTAAAAATGTTAATTAGTTAAGCAAACATTGCGATTGAGCTTCCAACTGCAACTGTTTTTATTGGACTAGCATACCATGGGGAAGGGTGACAAGTTGTGAACAAAAGTTGGAACAAGTTTGAGTAGAGTGCTTAGTAGAGGTGCTAACTCCTAAGGCTTAGCTCTCTCTCTATTCAGGTCTGACAGGTTTTAGAGATAGTGAGCCTTAAACACAAATTTCGATAGCTTTTTCGTACTGCATCTAATGGCTTATGCTGTCGGCATCTTTGAAATCTCATTCTTTGATTTTCATTTACAAGAACCCTGGAAACGATTCTTTTGATTCACCAAACCGCACCGAAAAGAACATGCGACTTAGCGCTATTAAGAGAGTCGGTCAAGTAAGACAAATACGAAGAAACAGGGCTGCAAGTCGGTTTTGCACTGAACCGGTTCAAACGCATGATTTCAACAGTGAACCGAACCTCAAACCGAACCGAGTTTCTGTTCCGAACTTAAGATTTCGACTCAATTCAACATAAACTACACATACACATCTGAAATATTTTCTGGTGATTATTTTCTTATCTGATCTACATAGTGCGAGAGAGTCAAAACTTTCAGGCTAAAACCATTAGAAGATAGAGCTAAAGAGTTAGTGCTGATTTCGGTACACATATATATCCCATGTTATCTTTCTCTTGTGCTCATAACTTGACTTTCATTCATCCGATCCTTGTTAATCGTTCGGCGCAACGATATATAATGCGAACTACTAAATATGTCCTTAAGGTACGAACCTTTTATATATAAAACTAACGGAGATTGAGGTAATACCAAACCAAAACTTTGACCTAATGTTCATATTGAACCATTGAACCGAACTGGTCCTTGTTACAGAAACATTTTCAGGCTGGAGTATATTGTAATAACTTGTTTGAAGGTTCGTCGAAGCGAACTGTTATTAATTTAAAACTATTTTTCCTCGCTGAATGTTTCTATCAAAGCAAGTTTTCAATGCCATATTTTGTACATTTTTATTTAGGTCCCTGTGTATTCATCCCATAGTCCACTGCTCTAGCGGTGGAATGTGAGAACGTGGCTACCGCATTTTAAGCATCGCGTGCATGCAAATCGAAGGCGGCTGCAGAAGATTGAACGCCAATTAGGATGAATGTTTTGGGGGCCTTCTCCAGGTTGGAGTGTCTGACTGAGTGTGTTGGACTTCTTTTTTTTTTGTATTTTGTGTTCTCCTTCTTGTGGCGCACGCTGCTCCACGTCCAAGTGCCAGACTGCATGACGCCGCGTGCCGCAGGAGATAGATAGAGCGAGGGCGAGAGAGTGAGAGAGAGAGACACATTTAATTGCTAAAAACTGTTCACACGTTCCAGGTGGGACTTTTTGCATACAACGCCGCCAACAGCTGAAGTTGAGTGGCTGCTGCGGCTGACCATTCACTTCTTAGTCACTCCTTGGCATGCCAGTCACGTTTCCATCAGCGAGAACTCTCGGAAAAATCAATATCATCAAAGGCAATCTTGAAGAACCTGCAATTTCCTTTACTTGCTGACTTCCGCCTCCACCCTAATGCGGCCGCCGCGTTCTTGTTTCGTTAGTTCGTTTCGGGGGCGTCGAAATTTTTTGGAGAAATTAAAAATGTACAGCTCGTAACCTCAAAGAGGAGACCTAGTTATGCAAATCCAAGAAATCACAACCCAAAAAATAAAAAAGAAAATACTCATAAATATCGACAAATTCTACGAATTGGTAAAGTCAGAGTCTCAGGGTCTCTTGGCCCGGACAGGTGGACGCTTTAAATGCAAAACATCAACTACCAAATTGTAGGCCCAACTGTGTGTACTCAATGCCCAACCCTCAAGACAACAGCGGCTTTTATGTATGATAGGCACGTCCTCCCCTGAACGGTTCGTTTGGATCGTTAAAGCCGAGACTCGAGTTATTTGTTTGTTTTGCGCTTTTCGTATTTCAATTTTAATTTCCATACGACTTTCAGTCGAATCAATCACCCAGAGAAGGTCTCTCTCTCTCGTACTGGTCACATTCTAAGATTCACAGATAAAAGTGTCAACGATTTACCAGGTGCATAAATCAATCGGCCTGGCCATCAGCATAGTTTTCTCCAGTTGTTTTCTATTATCTTATTTTTTTTTTGTGCAAACTTACGAGAAATTTCATTAAACTTAGCCCAGAGGAAAAATCAATAGTCATTGCATTTTTGCTTTTCTCGCTCTCCTGGAAAATTGTAATCCCGACGTAAAGTTTTCTTTTTTCCTGCTGATGCTTCTGGTATGCACATCACGTACTACAAAGACGTTGGGCAATGTTGGCAGCAAATATTCTCCATCAAGAAGTTTTGTGTACTTTTTAGCACATATTTTTTGAGAGAGAAGGTATAGACAGGAGAGGAGAGGGTGCACTGAAACATGAGTACAGGGAAAAGCTAGTATAAGTATTTTGTACCTGAATCAAGTACACTCAGCGTATTTCGAGAAAAAAAATGCTTGATTTTAGTATAAAATGTGAATATCAAGTAGGTTTTTAGTTTCTGGAAAATTAAGAAGATTTCTTTTATGTGGGAATAGTCTTAAGGTATTTTGAAAACCAGGACTGTTAAGTTCCTAAGCAAATATCGGTTTGATCTGAAAACGGGTCACTAAATTGATTCCAATAAGGCTGAAAGCCTCCAAAGGTCATTACTTTATTGGCATGGCACTGTAAGTCAATTGCGTACTTGAATTAAGAACGCGTTTTCAAAAAATTTTAAACTAAATCGTACATTGATTTATATAGAAACTGATGTTCTCAAAGTTTAACAATCGATTTTTGATTTCAGAATGATACATTCCTTTTGAGTACACACAAGAACAAAACCTACACTCAAAAAAAAGGTGAGTAAGTAAAAATGGATTTATTTTTAATTTGTGAACAACTTAAGAACTAAAATCGTTCTCAATTTTGTTTTTAAGGGCCAAAAATTCGAAAAATGCATTCTTTGATCAATAATTTTCATTGAAATTAACATTTTTTGATCAATGTAAATTCTCCATATATTTTAAATGTAATGGCGATGCTTAATCCTTTCATACAAAAACTTAAAAAGGAGTTACTTTTTTTCTCAGTGTACTGGTAAGGGATTATGAGTTGTGTATGAAAGAAATACAGCTTAATTGTCGAGCTGTTGGCAGTTGGAATATAATAAGGAAATAACTCCTCTCTCACAGTCGCCTCCAACATACCACCCCCACACCCTACCCCCCCATTTCTAACCATTACAAACTTAAAGGTCACCCAACTTGGGGGCAAGGCCTCTTAAATAATGTGCTCTGAGGCATAAGCAGCACGCTCCAAGCACATTTGCCTTGTTTAGAATTAAGACTTCAGCCAAAAAACCCAAAACAGCACCAACAACAGAACCATTCCAAATGTACAGGGGCAGGCCAAGTAGCCTCAGGTCGTCGCCGCCGCCGCCGTCGTCGTCGTCGATATCAAGCCGCAGCCAACTCATGTTACTCACGTTCCAAACGAGCTTTTGTCAACTTGTCTAAATGATTTTTGCACACTGTAAACAAGCCAACAGACACAGGGACAGAGACAGAGACGGACGGACAATTCAGTATTGACGTTGACCCTGCACGATTGCGACTGCGATTCAGAAGTTGTGACTCTGTGTGTGTGTGTGTGTGTGTGTGAGGCTTCCTGCCCCTGGAAGTTTAGGTCGTGTGAGTAGGCAGAGGCTGGGCTCTCTGTACCATTCCCCGTGGGAGTCTTTTGTTATTGTTTTGCGCTTTTGCTGATCTTCGATTTTTCGTTCGATATTGTCGTGTAATCACGAATTTATTTTTATTGAAAATCACTTGACAGGTGGCGCCTTATTTAACTAAGTTGTCAGCCAGATTGGACCAAGGAAGAGATTTGGCATGCAATATGAATGTGAAGTAACTTTAGAGGTAGAGGAAGCTGGTGGGAATAGTTTTGGAGTGGTTGCATGATTGAATATGCGACAAGAAAAGCGTGGGACAAATGATAGAGTTAAGGGATCGCATTTTTATGGGTTTAGATTGGTAATAACACATCGTCTAAGACTACAGCTCCAAAGGTTACTTCAATGCATTTGGTTGAAGCTGTGCAAATCGCACTTCGTACATTTTACACATATTTCCGTTCCGCTAAAGGACTGTTAAAAATTGAATAAACTATGGTCAAGTTATGAGCAATATATAGTTAAACATTAAAAAGTTACAGTATCCTGATTTTCGTTTAGGCTGAAGAAGTACTAGAGTACTAAGATATGTTGACCTATAGAGAAAAGGGCAAACTCACACAAATTAGTTAGCAACTTCCAAGAAGCTATGCAGTCTGATTATAAGGTGCGAGATCAATCCGTCAACTCAAAGGAATCGACCAAAACTCAGAGAACCACAAGTATCTGTGTCCTCTCCTCATTAAAGAGGTTCAAACCGAACCGGAATTCTTTGTGAGATTCGGATCGGTTTAGCAAGTTCGAAAGGACTGCGGTTCGGCTATCAGCTGGAATTAGCTGCTTAGTTCAAACCCGATCCCTGTTTTTAACCATTTTTTTTTACAATTGAACCAACTATTTACATAAATCACTAAAAACAATACGAAATTACAGAAAGTAAAACGGCTAGAACTATTATCAAAATCAGCAAAGATTTTTTAAAAAGGATTTGCCAAGATATTTATGCCAGCTGAGATTCATTTAAAGGTTTCTATTCATAACCTGGTTTGAGAGACATCTTTGGCTTTTCATTTTGAGCAGCAACTATGGTGAAAGACAAGTTTAAAATGTTGACCAGGCTTTATGGGCTGGCTTAAAGTTCTTCAATTTACAATGAATCTTCCACCAATTTCAATCCATTTCGATCCTCCCAAAGAGATGATGAAAATTACCTTTTTTCTTCATAATTGAGCCTAAACGAGTACCCGCAAATGGCAACAAATGACTCCCTCCCAGTAGGTTTCCTTATCGCCCGTCAAGAAACCAAAGAACATACAATTCAATGTTGAGAGTTGAGAATTCTCCGGAGGATGCCAGAGGCTTTGTGGTACCTGCCCGAAAAGAGCCCAGAGCAAGAGCACAGGTGGTGGTGTTGGCGGCGAGAAGCTGCGAATGTGTGGATGGAGGGCCATAAACATGTGGCAAGTGTTGTTGTTTTTGTTGGTGCTTTGGGGCTCGTTTCGCTACGCTCAGTTGGGGAGAGAGAGAGTGCCTGTGTCTGTCTCTGCCGATTTGTGCAATACACAAAAACAATAACTGTGCTGGTGGATGGATATGGATGCTGTATGTGTGTGTGTGAGTGTGTGTGTGTGCTGGCTGGCTGGCTGTTGCTCTCGATTGCTCTCCGAGGCCCCACAACAACACAAAAAACCGGCTCTACCACCATTTGCAGTTTGTGTGCAATGCGCTCCACAGATGCAGCGCAACCGAGATGAGATGAGAGGAGTCAGAGTCGGAGTCCGACACCAGCCAACCAAGTCGGACCAACCGACCATGTTTCCTGATGCGAGGCGATAGTTTATCGCCAATTTTCGTGCCGTGCAGAGGTGAACGCGGACCAAAAACGTGCGAAAACCCCTAAAAAGAACGAGAAAAAGGCAACAAGGAAGCGCACAAGCAGCACCGAACCAAAGTCGACGATAAAATAACGACGAAGCTGAAGCCAACCCCAAGGAGTATAGTGCCGATAGGAGACTTACTACGGGTGGCCTGCACGTCCGTCCGCCTGTCCTCCCGTCCGGGCGTCGGTATCTCTCGAACGAAGTTAGAGTTTCGCCGTCGGTGCCGTCGCTTTTTTGGTGGCCATGCGCGTTAACGGTAAATAATGGCCGCCATCTTGGCCGTGTGTGTGTTTATGTGTTGTGTGTGACATCAAATCAAAGATAAATAGCCAAAAGCTATCACAGATATATATATATATATATATATAAATAGAGCAAATACGAAGTGGTGCCAAGTGTGAACATCAGCATGGAGCATCATGGCAGCGGTTTTGTGGCCTCACCCTGGGCCGCTGTCCTCGGTCATCATTCAATGGCTTCCGATGCCGGCTTCGCTGCGGCTGCTGCTGCAGCGCATGTCCAGAATCATTCCATGCATTCCATGGCCCACCATCATCATCCGCATGCACATTCGCATCATCATTCACATCATTCGCATCCACATCCGCATCATTTGGCGGCTGCTGCCGCCGCTGGAGGCGGAATGCCCATGGATTTGCATGTACCGCAGGGATTTCCCTACTATAGGTAAATAACAGGTGCACCTCTCTCTCTTTCTCTGTCTCTCTTTCTCTTTGCTGCTCTCTCTTTCGCTACTGAGTGCTCTTGTGTATGCAAATGTGGTCGGGAAGCGTTTAGTGGGCGTTGCCAAATGGCCAAAGTGTCTTCGTTGCCGTCGTTGTTCTGTGCCAATGGAGGCCCCAGACGAGTGAACCAAACACTAACTTCATTCTGGCACATAGGAAATTACTTCGCACTTAAAAGACTCCATATTACTAATGGGGCCAAGAGAGACAAATGAGCGTCCAATTCAAAAGGGACTTACGCATAATTGAAAGTAAATATATTAAGGCAAATGAGAGAAAATTTGTAAATGGCAGATGGTCATGGCGCATTAAACATTTTGAGCTGAGATGCGCGTAACGGAAATATTGACAATTTGACAATATGAACACAGTGAGAAACATTTATGATTTGATGCAAAAATGGTTTAAGTAATAGGAAATAAAGTGAAAATCAATAGGAACAACCTCAAAGAGAAATGGTTCGGTTTGGGTTCCTCGAACCGGACCATGAACCAAACTTTATATACGTATGAGCTTTCAAGCCTAAACCCCTGTTTCTTGAATTTTTTTTAAATATTCGGTTCTAGTGTAAGATGGGTAAAAGGTTTAGTTAAGAAGATGGGATTTGGAAATCAGGAATTGGAGATTAAGAAAGAGTTCATTATTATGTAAGAGAACTTGGTAGAAGGTAGAGTATACACTAAGAAAAACCTTCATCTTAAATCAAGATTAAAATCTGTAAACCAAGGCCAAGCGGTCTTAAAAGTGTACAGAGACAAGAAAATCTCAACCCCAAATTTACTCTTCCTCTTTGATAAGTTTAGAATAATAATATATAATATAATATATATATATAATATACGCAGTTCTTAAAACCATTGGACCATCCCAATGATAGTTTAAGCTTTATCTCTACTTTTAAGTCTGAAGCTAATGGTACTGCATATTCTAACAATTTGTTTCAAATTGATTGTCGAAAATGTTAATTTTTTTAAAAAAATACACTTATAAAAAGAAATGAATCAAACGAATATTAATTGGATAACATACACGGCTGATCCTTTAACTGGACCTTTCTATAAATGGGCATTTCATACAAAATACTATTCTAGATTGTCCCAAAACTAATCGAAGTATTTTTGCTATCTAAAATCTATTCAGAACTTTAAACGCTATTTTCCAAAAATGGGTTGTTTTGAGTTATGACAGGAATTGAAAGAAATCTGCAGAATGCTCTTGAATATATTCTACCGTCATCGTCTTTGGATGATCCTAGTTGCTGGTCCACAGGAATATTGATGTTATAACAAATAAATACACTCGAAATTGAAATTTCGAATCGGACTCATAAGTCGATTACAAAATGGTCCTTAAGGCCCTTTGTATATCCAATATATTCGGGTGTTGGTTTTTAGGAAATTTAAGTAAGAGATGTTTGGTTTTTGTTAGCATTGCATTATTCCTGGAAAACCAAGACCCACTATTCAGTATTCAGAGAGTTCATTTCCGTACAATGTTTAGCCTAGAAATGCCTGGATTTTTATAAAACCTTATGACAACCTGAAATATTCGATAAGTTTACTAGAACTAAATCCTTTAGAATCTATTCTGTTTAAGTTGTTAGAGAAACGATTCGAGAAAAGGAGCTTGGAATTGATTTGATTAGGTTTTTATATTCACAAATGCCTAAGCAAGCTCAACAAGAATCACTCATTTCTGATCTGCTTTTGAATTCTTTACTCTATGAGAATATAATTTATTTATAATTGCATAATTATGCTATAAAATTTGCCACTAAAAGCTATTGAGTAGCGATAAGCTGTTCTGCTGTTGTAAAAGTTGTCCAAATTATTATTAAGTGTACAGTTTGCCAGATGCTTTTCATGCAAAAAGCTTGGGAAATATTTGCAATTGATATATTTACCATCGAGTTATGAAACCAGTTTAAAGCCCAGTCTTAAGCCCATTAAAAATAACTTTTCGTTTTATTTTTTGCTCTTTCTCGTTCTTCCTCTTCACTACGTTGGTAATTTTTCAATTTTAGCTAACCTAGTATTCGTGACTCTCATTTCCTTCCATCATTTTGACACCTTTTCCTCCATAAAGATCCACAATGGCCACCCACCCGCAATCATTCACTTTTGCCTTTCCTTCAGCCTAACACAAAAGAAATTTTCAAAATCAGCGATAAACTTGCGCAATTCGTTTTAATTTCAAATTACCAAAATAATTTTTGCCAGACTCTTACCAAAGGTGCCAACATCGATGAAACTTATAATTAAACTAATTGAATTTACGTGACAATAACACTTTCGACGGGCGAACAGCCTCACGAAAACCAGCGATTGTCACGAGATAACTTCTTCTCTTACTTTGTCTCTCTCTCGCAATCGCTCTGTCTCTCTTCCACTCCCGCTGGCTTGATGAGTTACAGACAGTTGAGTACGTAAGTTTCATAAACTTCAACCTCAGCATAATGCATGGTTATTTTCAATATCGCAAAAATGAAATCGGCATCAAAGAACATTTTGCCGCATTAGCCATGAAGTTGGAGTTGAAGTCTTTCGGTTTTCTTTGCTTTTTTCTTTTTATTTAAGCTTAAGACAATTCCCACAACAATATGGCGATGGCGATGTAATTCATGAACTGTGATTGGTGGCCCCAACCATTATTAAACTGAAGCTGCCCAGGATTGTGTAGAAGATTCAAAAAGCATCCCAAGTACAGCAGCCGAGTTGGGTAGCGATGAGTTAAGTTGAGTGAGCCAGCCAGAGATGATAGCTTTGGCAAAGAACTAATCACGCACGAAACTCATGGAGATATCGCATTGGAAGATTTTGTTGAAATAACGAGAAGTTAAAATCACCTTAATGATGAATCATCCTTAAAAATTTGTAGACAAATGAGACAATCAATAGGCAAATGAGATGAACACAGAAGTCCGCCTAATATTTTAGTAAAAACCAAACCATGATCCAAAACTTGAACCAAACCTTGAATCAACCCTGAACCTTAACCTGTTCCAAAGCTTCAACTTCGGTTCGGTTCAAGAAAAGTGACGGATATTACAAAATTTGTCCTTCACTCAATGAAATAAAAATATTCTTATAAGCTTTCCCTATTTTAATAAAATTTAGGGCGTTATGTTCCATTTTTGAAAGGGAGTTCCAAAATGTTAGCTTAATACGGTAGCCGTTCGTGCATCCTCGTGAGTCCTTTCCGTTCTCGACTAGCTCACGCAGCTCACACTAACCCCTCCATCATTCGCCTCTAGCTTTGCCTCATCGTTCAACTGCCGACTCTTTCTTTGAGTCTTTTGGGCTCACACAATCAGCGTCTATCAGCATTTTTCAATTATATCGAAATAGCGTTATCCGTGGCTGGATCGCGTCAGAACGCATAATTACTATAATCACCTGAGTTATTACCTTGGCGAATATTGGCGAAGACATACGAAACACACATACAACCGACTGGAAGTAATATTAAAAGAGCAACAATGCAACCGACCGACCAACCAACCCAATGAGGAAAGAGACGCCAGAAATCTAAACTGTGATTGTTGGTAGTACCTCTCACCCCTCCCTTTTTGCACCGGCGTTGGCAATGCCAGCTCCCCTTGATGATGATGTGCCTCCTGTGCCTCAATTTCATTTTGGTCTTTTTCCCATTATTTTCATTTTATTTTTATACATCAATTTTTAGTTCTTTTTTTTTTTGCTTCTCCTCAATTCGTTAAAGTTGTGTTTGGTCCATTACACTGAGAGAAATGGGTTTTTGACCTAACTGGAAAATTGTTGGGACGTTTGTTTTTCATTAAGCGCCGACCCTGCAACCCAACGCCCGCTGCTGAAAGACGCGCCAGAAGCACGATCAGCATTTTCATTCTACCAAAGCGATCTCCACCGCGCACACACACACACACACACACACACACACACAAATTTTCCATGGTCAAAGCGCAACTCTTGGTTGTGGTCGGAGGGGAGTTGTAGTCATCATAGTCTCATCCTCGGGACAACGGGAATACCGCAAAATGTGCAGTGAAAAAACCATCATTTCCACAATTTATATTTCGAACGTGATTGGTCGTCGGAGTTGGTACCGTAAAGCTCATGGTGAAGTGGGCACCAGGGGAGGAGGGTCAGTGCAAGGCAACCATTAAGAAATTGCTGTAAAGCATAAAGAGCAAAATGAAACTGAACTAAAGAAAAGAAAAGAGGATGAAAAAATAACAAAACTTCAACGCGAGAAAATGAAATAAAATGCAGCAGATTATGATTGCGATTATGTTGGGAGGGGGGCAATGCGAAAGTAGGATGCGAGCGAGCGGGGCAGCCAGGCGGTGAAGACATTAAACTGATGATGGGAATGTACACATGAGAGTATGAGAATTGGATACAAAAGCATCGAGCGAAATAAACAGCGAAATAAAGCGTATGGGGAAGATCAAAAGATCTTGGAACAGACAATCTCACAAAATGTAGATTAAGGTTAAGCTTACATATATGTATGTATGTAGTCGAGTGCGAGAGAAATTTCACATGGTTCACGGAGTTTCATTATTGGACAGCTAATATGCCAGCTCTAGACCTGTGCGAACTGTAGGACCGGCTTAGTGAGGGTGTTTTTAGTAACCCCGACTCTGAGTCCAAGCCGAAACCAAAAGTTCTCCATCTATCTGTACCGCGGTTTCGGTTCGGTTCAGTGGTTCACAAATGCATCTATCTGTACCGTGGTTTCGGTTCGGTTCAGTGGTTCACAAATACACATCATGAAATATTAAATAATCCTCAGAAGAATATCCAGGATTTTCAGGATTCGTCTATAAGTTTCTAGAGGAATGCCTTTTGAAAACTGAGAATGTCGGCTAGAAAAGAATACGTATACACGTATACATGCATCATACACACCCTATGTTTGATATTATATGAGAAAAACTCTCCTGGCTAAGATTGAGGCGAAAAAAATACTACAGAAAGCTGAAAATATTGTCTTCTAGAGGAAAAATACAGATTGATGACAGATTAATATTAAGAGATAGGCAGGCAAGCGGTTTTCAGTTCGGTTCAGCAATTCTGTAAAAACCGGTTCCGTTTGCGGTTCGGTTCACCAGCTAGAGAACGCGGTTCGGTTCAGAACTGGTTGGTATCCCTGCATATTTGTGTCGGTCTTCTAGTGCTTGTTTGACATATTATTCTATCAATACTGATGATCTGGAAGTGCTTAAATCTTAAGCCAGAGGTGCGCACCTTCAGGGCGTTTCAGGTAGATGGAAAAGTCTAAAAATATACTTTTTAAGTATCTCTATTGAGGCTGTGAGATTTCTAATACGAGCGGTAACATACATTTACATACATTTCCAATTTAACTCCGTTATTATCATCCGTATTCAAGATCCCTAGAGACCGCAGGTCTGGACCGACAAACTTCTTCCAACTCTTGATCAGCTCCACTATATTTTCTTTGCCTTTACTGCCTGCTGCAACAAAAGGTGTTACAAATGCCCCTCCCCAAATACATTACAAGCTGCACTTGCTCAAGCAAGGAGGTTCCCAGCGCATCTTCGGCCAGCCCACGTCACATTCAATTAAATTATGCAAATGGGGAGCAACACTCGGGCCGCTACAAGAGGAGAAGCAGGACAAAAGTACTGGAAATTGACTTCACCGAACACTGGTGGAGTACTCCACCCACTGCGCCCAGAGGCAGCGAGAGTCAAGCTCAAGTTGCATGGGGCAAGCGGTGGAGTAAATTGCAAAGCTGATGTTGTTGTGGTTGTTGTTGTTGCTCTTGTGGTTAGTGTCGGCGGCTGCCGACTGGAGGAGCTCTTTTGATGAGCTTGATGTTCACACAGCCGCCAGGCATAAAGCTATTACAGGCGGAGATACTCATACATGTCCTTGCTGCCGGCAAATTCAAAGTGAGCCAACAATTTCATCAACGCCAAAGCGTTGAAGGCAACATCACCATCCGCTGGTTTGGTCTTCTGGTAGCGCGTAAAATTAATTGAAATTCATGCCATGTTACAATAACAATGATTAAACGGCAAGCACACACACACACACACATACACAACACTCGCACACAGAAGGGCCTGGCCCCTAAGACTGTGTGAGGAGTGCCTCCTCCTCTTTACCAATTGCACTTTTTCCCTACTACAACTTGGAAGTTAAATTCAAAGTGCAAAAGTACAAATCCCTGAGTGGAATATCAAAAAGTGGGAGTGTGATTCATAAATCGAACGGTATTGGTGATTGAATGGAGTGAGTTGACTTACCAGTGTATAAGGAATGGAACATCTTGTGTTCGACAACTTTTCTGGCGAGTGATCAAATAATTGAGATAAAATTTAAGAACCCAAAAGAACAGCGCAGCATATAAAAACCAAAAAAAAATTAACATTGATTGGCACAACCCGAGGATTTTATACCCTTTATAAGGAAAGCTTAAAAATCCAATCTAAAAGAAGGCCAATAGTTTATGTCAACAGAACTTTATGTTTCCTTTTGCCCTTACAGAACTTACAGACTCAACTAAGGGTAGGGGAGCAAGAGCATAGATCGATGAAAGCTACGAATCTGTAACCTGACGAACTTCTAAGAATCCTTACTTTTGTTAACATAGCTTGAGATTCATTTAAGATTAATACATAGCCCTAAGATTCTGATCTAGCCCTAGTCGATCTACCATGACATAGGTAAAACCTTACTTTACTTCCTGCATTCCCAGTCCCATTCTACACCCTGTAATTCCCTCTAGGGGAAGTGTATTTCTGTGTACCACCACAAAGTTGTAGGCTGAGAGCTTTACGCTTTTTTTTTGATCATTTTTTTTGCAAAACTTTGCCCAACTTATAAATATGTATGAGAAGTTTTCAAAATTGTTGGAATCCCTGCCGACTACAACAACAACCACCACAACAGCAATAAAAACAACAATACAAGGTCGGTCGGTAAGAAGACAGACGTCGATCGAAGTCGCCGATGATGATCAGTCCAAAAGAGTCTCGAAGTCGATCAGTTCGAAGGCAGCAGTTCGTCAGTCAACGACATGAACTTCAAAAAACGTCCAACAACACAGGACAGGAAGGAGGAGACCAAAGGCATTCGATGCAGGAAGAAGGGAAGGCAAAAAGGCAATCATTGATCAGTGGAATTTAGAGCGAAAATTTGATATTAAGGCCAAGAAAGCAAAAACGATAAGAGAAAAAAAAAAACAAGAAAATTGTTGAAAAATAAAATTAAGCAGAAGTAAACGCCCCTCGGAGAGACAGACCACAGCAAGTCGGGGGTAAAGATCGGGTACTGACTGATCCAACTTAGCCATAGATCGCTTAATATAAATAATTGTTCACGGCTACCGCAATAACCAGAGATCTCTTTTGGGCACAATCAATAATGATAGATAGGCCAATGTAGTGGGTAAAGGCGGAGGGCGATGAAGGAGGGGTGGGGGACCTGTCATCAGAAGCGCGTGTGCGATCAGTGTCCAACCACAAATCGCTTTGGGGGCTTTGACAGCATCATTCAAAAAATACAAAAATAAATGCAAGCTGAACGACAGGAGCAGCAGTGCAAAATGCAACCACAGTGAAGACAATGGTTTGATGAACAAGATAAGCGCGCTCACATAAGTAAATGTGAATGGAATGCGGAAGGCTTTTTTACTCCCATTTCAAGCTTTGATTCAAAATCCAAAAAATTGTATTCCAATACAGAAATATCCCCACCCGATTTTTTTGCAGACTTACATACAGATTTACATTCTCCGAAAATGAAATTCTTTGAGAGTACAGCATTAAGACAATTGCTAAGCCTAGTCGGGGTCACCTTTATTAAATTTTCAATGCCTTTTATCCTAGTCCACCCAGTATCATATTCAATCGTCCTTGCTGCCAAACAGAGACACGTGTTCTCCCTCAACGATCCACTTGATACTCGGGCCAAACGTATTACACATCTCCTGTGGCTGCTATTTTTAAGTGTTGGCATAAAAGGTGGCCCTGCTCCACCAGACCAAGTCCACTCCAATGAGATGTCAACATTGCTACAACGAAAACGCTTGATAATAACAGATAATTGTGTAGAACATAGCCCAACTATTTTGCCACAAACTACAACAACCACAAATCAAAGCCTCATCAGCCCCAGCCGATATAAAAGTTCAACTGATCGAACATCGGCTTCAACTTCAACTTCTCTGCTCTTCGATCGAGCATCGGTGTTCTTTTTTTTTTATTTGTGCGTCTGTCCCATGTCCATGTCCCACAGCAGCCAATACATCGTTGTCGTCGTCACTTTGATTGCGTTTCGTGCCCAATTAGTCTCAGAGCACTTGAGTGCGTAAAAACTTGTACCGCACCATAAATAAATTGGCATGAGGAAGACAGGAGTCGAAGCTCTTCGTCGTCGTCGTCGTCGTCGTCGAGACGCTGTTGTCGCCAAGCCAAGAGACGACGACGACTACGACATCGCCGCCGCCACACTGTCAATATAAGGAGGTCTAGGGTTTGGGTTTTGTCCTGACCGTCTGGACAGTTAAAATTACATAAGGGCTCTAAAGAGTTCGCTCCCTCCTCGGGCTTCTCCAACGTGGCCATAATTATGGTACATATTTCATAATAATAAGGTGTGTAATCTCCACATTTAACTAGGCTACGAAATGTGTTTTGGCCTGCCAATTAAGTGGAGGAGGTGGTCGCGATTGCCGTTTGTATGCAGTTGTGTCCACATTTGGCCACCGCTGATGATGATGATGGGGACAAAGTGATTACTGTTTGCTTATGCTTACAAAGTCATTCGTTAAGTTTTGGAAGAGGAGGTGTGTTTGTAAGGTGGTTGGGAGCATGCAAAAGTCTATAGTTTGTTAAGAGGTTTTCTGAATTACAAAAATGTACAACTTGTGAAGCAGCACACTAATTTAAAGTGAGATCAGACATGGAATACCAGAACCAGAAGTTTGATGCCCCTAAAGTACTAGTCCCAGGCAACATAGCAGCCACAGCTTCCGGTCTGTGGACACGGCGAAAAACTACGGGTTAATTCAGCTTAATATAGCTATTTTTGAAGCAGATAGTGACAACTCGGAACTGTTTTACTAGGTAAAAGCAGGATTAATGAATCTAGAGCGGAAGATTAGATATTGATGTGAGTCAGCGGTGGGCACAATAATGTCTTTCATTTAGACCCATTTTCAAACCTTTATTCATAGCTGCCAGTTTGATGATATAGTTCACTTTATGGGCAACGGCCATTTGGTTCATACTGGTTCTGAACCGAGCCACGTAATATTTCAATGTGAGTATGAGTTTTAATATCTTCGGAATGGAATCTTGGAATCTTGTATATTTTGGGTCGCTGTGGATCTATGTGGCAAAATTATATAACTCCGGGATAAGTGGGAGTGGAATATGAGTATTGCATATTAAGCGAATTATCTAATCGTTTATGGGTCGATCGATCTGCAAAACTGTGTACGATTTGCTTAGAAATTAGTACGAAAAAAGAATTTTCTGTCAGTTGCTAAAAGTATATATATAATACATATAAAATGTGTTTTCTTATACTGACCAGAAGTTCCTTAAAAAAAGTTACTTACCAAGTAATTTAAGCAACTTGAACAGCTTTCAAAAAGGAGATGTATATACCTGCCAGCTTGACCTACGACTGCTGAACTCAATCAAAACGAAATCAAAGTGAAAGAAAACAGCAGAAACAGACCCTCTGATGAATATTACAATTTTGATAATTGCCACAGACGCGGCGGCGACGTTGGCGGCGGCGGCGGCGGCGGCGGCGGCGGCAACTGAAATCATTTTCTACCCCTTCACTCGATCAGCCGCTGAATCTGAACGGTTTCCATCGTTCGATCGGTAGGGTCACAGCGCACAAAATTTCGCGAAACCGGGGTCTCTTTTTGCGCAAATGATTTACGGTCTGCAGTGAGCGAGAGTGTATAAAGAAAATTGCCCGGCGCTGCTGTCTCAGAACCAGACGGCCAACAAACGGACAAGGGATGGCGGCGACGATGATTAGGGGGGGGGAGTGGTAGAAATCAATAAATTTTATATATCGGGTTGATGCACTTGATTATAAAGTCGCTTGCCGAAAACTGTTTGTGCTATAATTTGTGTAGATTGTTGTTTATTAGATTTGATTTCGACTTCCTGTTGACCTAATGTGTTGTTGTCTCTCCACCTCAATTGCAGATACCGAGAGGATGCACTCTGCTGGGGCGACAGGTGAGCTAAGAGCCGAGACATTTATCGGCTAATTTAATTTATTTAGAAAATGCCAGTTTTTTGTTCCCGCTCGCTAATCGAATTCAACAGGCAACGGCTAAATGTGTTTTTCTGTTTTTTTTTTCTTCTTTCTTGTGGTGTGTTTTGATGATATTTTGCAGAAAGTCCATGGAGGAGATTGGAGCAGCTCAGTCGTCGGTGAATGCGCGGTAAGTGTTAATGTTACCGTAAATGATTCCCCCCCTGGCTCCCCGCCCCCGTATTAGCTACCAGTCATTTCGTCAGCGCCACTTGACAGCGACGCATTTGTTAGCATAAAATTATTGAATGCCAGGAGAAGTCATCGCTGGCGACGCGACGCGTTTGAGTCTGAGTCGCCGACAGACGTCAAAGGCGCACATGTCGCACATCTATGAGATACTTGGTATCTGTGGAGCTTAAAGAAACCGTTGTCAAGGAATTCTGTGTCTGGTGAGAAGGTGAATTAGCTATTATAAGGAGTTTGGCTAAGTTTAAAATTTCCATATCAGGGAACTAAGCTATTTTCGGGATTTTAAAATCTGGTAAACTTAAGGGTACTTTGAGACAATTAATAGAGAATTTATAATGTCAAAGAATAAATTTTTCTGATCTTAGAGCAAATCTCTTGATAACAGCATTCACTTTTTTAATGGATTTTTGCAAGGGCTTAACTGCCCATCACTGACCCACTCCTAGTGTACCTCCTAGTTCGGCTTTCTCTAGTCTACCCCGCTGGCGCTGTCAATGCTTCAGCTACTTCCCTAGCTCTGTTGTTGTCTTGTTCTCGTTTTGTTATGACATTTTACATTTTTAATGAGAATTCTCACATAAAAAGTACAAATATCAGACTAATTGGATTTATCTCGAGGCTGTCGCGCGTTGTCACACTCTTTTTGCCCATCTTCGCCAACTTGCCGGAAGATGCCAGTAGAAAATCAAACGAATCCACATTGAACCCATCCCAGAGATACACGTTTCTAGTTCTCAGAGTTTTCTCGCTTGTAGCAATTAGCCAGTTACCCAGCTGTAGTAGTGCGGCCCAGTTGCCTCCCGAAACCCATTTCCATTGAATCGATCAACAAAAGAAACAACAATGAAGTAAGGTTGCATTGCTTAAATTGATTTCTGCAATTAATTGAACAACGCAAATGACAAACTGACAAAAAGCAAAAAATAAACCTGGAGCACATTCCCCCAACATCAGCAACTTTAACCAACCTCAAGCCATGCGAGGAATGCACTTTGCTCCCAAACACGCTTTCAGCTCGCGAGCTAAAGTTGGCCAAACCGTCTCTGTTGGTAGCCTTAAGGAGGTACTAAGGGTATATGCAATGCTGGGGCTTGTTTGTAAAGGGAATATATGAGGCAATCATTCGAAATGTATTCTTATAAAGGAGATCTCTGAAAGCCATGGACAATAAAGGTTTCGTTTTTATTCTAAATGCCTCAAAATGGAATCATTTTCATTAAAGTGTTAAACAGTCGTCATGGTATAGAAACTTTTGTGTGCTGTCTGCTCAAAAAAATGACAGGTACAAATTAAACTCTTTCTTTTAAGACTCGCTAACTCTGACAGAACACATATTAGCTTTACACGTGTTTTACATGAAGTATCTTGATAAAAGAAACACACGAAGCTGTGTAAGGAAAACAGCTTGAAGGGGCTGAGTGCAACTTAGCAAATAGAGTAACAAAGTGTCAGATCAATGGAGGGTTCATCAAGAGGAGAAGATCTCTGTCTCTCTGTGGCATATAGAGCATCGGCAATCAGCAGGGGCTACATTGACTGGGAAATACTGGCTCAAAGTTGAGTTAAGGGATTTTGCACCAAGATCCTCCCGTCCTATCATCAGTGGAAATATCATAGAATTATCTACTAGAATTATGGTTAAATTTCTGGCATTAATTAGCAAGAGCCATATTAAAAGTTACCACAAAATGTAATTTGTATTTCTGATTAGCTAATTTTTAGTCCAAAATCAAACTGGCATTTGTAAATACCATGACGGCTATCAACTTGAGAAAACGAATCCCATAAACCATATTATCCCATTTTTTTATTAAATGGTATTTCTTAGTCGATCACTCAAAACATCACTACACCTACTTAAGGTATTTTTTTTTTTTGTTCTCAATCCTTCTCCTGCTGCCTGCTGGCTTGGTCGCTGGTTTTTTTGTCCACCTCTACCAAGTTGTCACGGTCATGGCTGCGGGCTGTTGACTTCACTGCTTGTACCACCATACATACCGCCGCCTGATGTCTCTGCACTAGTTTTATGGCTTGAATCTCGGCACAGTTTTGGAAGGTGCAAGAATATTAATTAATAATTCCGATCACAACTGAACACTTTTGTGTTTGCCGCAGTTTAACGGCTACGGTTTGGCATGCGAATTATTTTCTTGCTAAATACCAGAAAAATGAACGACAACAGTAAGCGAGAGAGAGAAAGAGTCGAGGGGTAGCTGGGGACAGCGGTGTATGAAGTCGCCACAAAGCGGCGTATTATTGATATTTGTCTAGTGTCGAGTTGTTGTCGCTTTGAGTTTTATTTGTTTTAAAGCTACTTTAATTTATGGCCTATAACGGTGCAAATGTCAACGATTGGATCAAATTGATCAATCAATGCACCAGCTAATAGATACATACAACTTTAGTAAGAGCTTAATGTATGTATCAAGTTGAAAATGTTAATTGAATGATAGAAAAAGTTGCACTAGGATTAAATTGAAAGTTTGATTATTAAAATTATTAATAAACCATTAAAATTTTTCAAAGCATTGAGATTTTAGAACAGTGAAAGGTACTCCACCCTTGAAGTGGCCGTTCGTTGGTCGCTTTACACCCTAAACTCTTTCAGTAGAGCTTAGTTCTGGGCGGTGGTTTTAGATAGAGAAGCAGCCCAGGGTCCACAAGCAAGAGACATGGTAGAGAAAGTGAAAAGGAAAAACATACAGAATTGTTGTAGCAATTTAACCCAAAAGATTAACGAATGTGTGCTATGCGCATGGGATATGGGCACCGCGGGTTTAAGCACTTATATCTGATCGTTGAAGATCGTTGCATCTCAAGAATTTGGGTAGCTTGGTTTGACGCAGTTAACAAACGACTCGAGACTTGATCTCATAAGTTTTTTAAAGCAAAAACTCAGCTGCGTTGTTAAGCTGCTGAACTACTGCTGCCTCGCTAAGGTAGAACATTAAAAGTTTAATTAATATTAAACATCAGGTATTGTACCTGAGCGAAGAACGCGATTTTCTTGAAATGTTCGTCTTAATGTAAGTACAAAATGTACCTCAACGTTTGTTCTCAGTTTAATCATTTTACCGTAGGTTTTTCGACTTTAGAATGTACTTTCCAAGAAGAAAACATGCTTATAATTGTTAGTAAAAAGCGGAACGAATTCTATCCCGATTCTCGATCTTGAACTCTGAAAGTTACAAATTTGATATAAAGAAGGTCCAACTTTACATGTATATCACTCCTTATCAATCAAAAAAGGATACTTGTTCAGCTGAATCCCAAGTACGACCCCAAACGCCACTTCATAAATTCTCACTAAAAAGTAAATGAAACAAAATGATCTTCCAGCTAAGTAGCTGCAGTCCATCATCTTGGCCAGATAAAATATTATGTCCCCAAATTGAGAGGAGACCAGAAAACAAACCACATTCGGAAATTTTAGTAGCTGTTCACGAACCGAGAAGAACGTTTTCGGCAGAAGCACGCACAATTACAAGGCCGATAAGCATCACCAACGCTCCCGAACTGCACTACTCCAATTTCAACGGTCACCACTCTCTTTCCCTCCCTGATCTGTCCCTCTCTCTCTCTCTCTCTTTCTCTTGTTTTATTGCTTAATTGTTTGTGGTTTTTTCGGTTTGTGTGTTTCGATGGTGTAACAGTCTCCAAAAACAGTTAGGGCCGAATCTCTGTTCCTCTCTGGTCATAAAAATCTTTCTCTCAGCGATCTTACACGCGCGATAAGCACCGAACTGCATTTCTTCCAGCATAAAAATCATTTCGTTTTGTTATTTTATCACCTGGTGTCAGTTTTATGGCTTTTCTCCAGCGGATAGATCGTGACAGATCAGCGATCGCGGTTAGTTTATTGCTTCCTCTGTGTCCTTTTTCAGGTTCTGCCTCAACTTTATCAATTCGATCGCTGGTTCAAATCGATCATTTTGGTCAGGCGCCTTCCACTTGGCACTGAATGCATCTTCATGCTTTATTTTGATTTAATTTTTTGCACTTTTTGCAATCACGTTCCTATTTTAAATGGATGCCTCGTGTGTCCGAGAAAACGTGATGGATAAGTTGCTAAAGTTTTGTGTGCTCTTGACCAATTGTTGTGGTTCCTGATGTATAGACGTGATATTCTCTGTACGAGTTGATTAGACAGCGAGGGGCGCCAAAGGAACGTGCCCAGCCCCACATCGACGACTCATTCATGAATCGCATGCAACAATTTTTGCTCCTGACTGGAATACCACAAGCGATATTTTTGAAAAACCAAAAACAGCAACAGAAACTGAAACCGAAAATGAAAATTCATGTCCAATGGGTTCGCTCCATCAACACCCGCAGCACGCACTCCGACCGGCACACGCACCTTTATATGGCCATGGCCATGACTGGAGGCACCAACTACTCCTCCACGCATCGTTGCACGTCCATGGCCATTGTCCTCGAGGCATCTCTCCCTCCCTCTCACTCGCTCTATGTGCAACCCGAACCCGCACGCACATGCTCAATTTCCGACCTACAGCCATTGGGAAGGCTCGCTCTCACCCAATTTCAATGTCTGATGTTGTTGTTGTTGTTGTTGTTGATGGTGATGATGATGATGTCTGCTCAGTGTCTGGACGCGGACGTGGACGCCGACGCCAACTGGAAACCGGAAACGGTTTTTCGCTCTCCGTCGCGTCCACGTTCGATTTTTATGGCGCGGCGTTGGATTTTAGTTCCTCATTCATTGTCTACACCTTCGGCGGCAGCAGCAGCCACCCCCTTGCCTCCTGTCCGGACCGGGTCCGGCACTTGGCACGTTTCCTTTTTAAAATTCACAATTGCCGCCGCGCGTAATTGTGGGAGAATTCGCTACGCCAACTTGTCTGTCGGTGGCGTCGGCATCAGCTCAAGAAATCGATCACGTTTTGGTTTCTACACATGTTCCAGTTACGTTAGCGCTTACGTAATTTCATGGTGGGTCAGCCGGGGGTGGTGGTTTGCCAAAGCTACAAGTGAAATGTTGTGCAAACGAAATTGCAAACTCATTGATGATTGAGTCTAAGTCTAGACTAGAGCGGAAATTTGGACAAATTTTGGTCAACTTGGTGGAAGGGTTGGCTGGAATCGGAGTACATGTATTCGTTCTTGATCATCATAAAAATAAACCCGCTTGAAAAAAATCCTGCTTACGCCAATGACCTGAATTGTGGCAATGATGACTTAAATGCAATGTGGTGGAAAAACTAAAAGCCATCTAAATGTGACAAATGGAATAATAAATGTCATTCCATTACAAATAAATACCATTTATTGCCCAAAAACTGGAGATGATCCTCCGGAGAAACAGATTCTACAGACCGGAAATGGGTACCAGAACCAATGATACAGGTTAAAGATTCTCACACCCTGTCAAACCACATGCCGTCCCGGTATGCCCGAACTATGCCTCAGAGCTTTATAAAAACAATTGTACTGCTGGGGCATATGCTGTGGGCATCTCTGGCCTGTTCAAAGCGAGAGACCTGGGTCGAATACAACAGAACACTAACACACAATTTTGGGATAAACATGGGTAGTTCCAGAATCCTCAAAGCAGAGCATAAGACAATTTTTTGAAAATAAGTTTAAAAAAAAAAAGAATCTATTCAAAAATGTTAAGCTTAAACAATCCCTTTAAAAAGTTCCAGTAGCATCTTGATATGTAGCTATAAAAGTGCTTAAAGCAAATCTTCCTGGGTTCAATTCCTCGACAAGGGCTGTAAATAGAAATTTTTTAGGATTCTGTTGTTATAATTCGACAAATTTTAAGCTACCAAGCTATTTATATACCCTAAACCCAAGAGAAGTACAGAATGAATTCCTTGATGCGAACCTTACACTTTACAAAGGGGTCCGCCCGCCGGACCGAGCTTTCTTTGTATTATAATTAAGAAGAAAATTTCTAAGACTGTTTTTAACAATGTTTGTATTCAAATTGAGTCCAATTCTATCGGCATTTTCTCTCTGGGTAGATACACAACGATGCTTAACGGGCATACAAGAAAATTTGAGTCTGTATTTGACTGTGGATCCAGGAGTGCTGTCATTGTGTCGACGGACGGACTTAAAGATCACAGGACGACCTAGCAAATGAACATACAGACTGCACAGAAATGTAAAATGGTTAATAAAGCTATTATACTTATTTAAGCATTCAACTCGAAATTTAAATAACTGCCCATTCGAATATTTTTCTGAGTTAGTAATTATTATAAATATAGCATACTTAGTAGGGCATTGGAGGTGATAGATTTATTTTTGTTTATAATCATGCATATTAAATTGGGATATGTTTCTTTATTGGAAATCTTTCTTTAAGAAATTTTTAAGGCATCGATTTTTCGTAGAGTTTCCTTTGTACGGTTTATTGGAATGGACACAAGAGCTTCTCCTTGATGTAGCTCTCTAGTTGATGTGCTAGGACATTGCTTTTAGTGTATGAGCGCATTTGCCTGTTTTCAGAGAGAAAACTCAGAGCTTCGACTTTATCGAATTCAAATCCAATATAATGCTACAACTTCTTTTGAATCAATCTCAAGCAGCTCAATACAAAAATTCAATATCGAATAACTGCTTTAAGTATCTGACAAAAACATTCGATTGATTATGCAGACAATTTTATTTGCTTCACATTTGTTTTTCATGCCTTTTGATGGGAAATTAAAACATTTCTCATTTCATTTTGGTTCTAACTTGAAAATGATTATAAACGCATAAAACTAGGGGGGAAATGGGGCGGGTGGATGGAACCACTACAACGCAACCAAATAAAAGAGACAGCTTCTGTCTGTACGGCATACTCGTTTGGAATACTAAAACGCCCCCACCAAACGCACCTTCCAGTTACGTATCCGTCATGTTGTACCTGCCTGCCTGCCACAAAGGCTCGCTCCCGCCCAGCTCTTTTGGACGGTTTCAGCAGGATCCAGGAATTTGAGCTACCACCACCATTTTGGTATTTTGTCATTGGCATTTCGGTCACATACACAAACACACATAAAAAACCACACAGCAGCGGGCGAGAGCGAGAGAGCCAGTCCAAGGGTCTCGGGCTAAACAAATTCCCAAATGTGTGTGTAAAGAAGTAAACTAATTGCTGCGCGTGATGCAGCCCCAAACAAAAGCTCCATTTGCCAGTACATAAACGACAGAGATAGCAAGTGGCCGCCCAGTCGAGGCGAGCGAAAGAGACCGAATGCGAGTGGAGGCAAACCAGTTTACAATGCGAGGTCTGCACACGTACATAGCTCCATCTCCGTCTCGAGCAGGGCACATGGCTCGTTCTCTCTCTCGCTCTCGCTGGGCCAGGACTCATTTGGTATGCGCACTATGTCGAATTCGAATCCGATTCGACGGAACGTCACGTCCCGCCCATTTGCACGCACACACACATAGGGGGAATATATATGAGGCAAACGGAGAGAGCGACGAGCGGCGAATTGGAGCGTGAGGCTGCTTAAAATGCTACTGGTGCAGCCAGTACATGACCAAGCGGCGTGTCAGGTGCGCTCACCCACACACACACACACACACACACACACAGAGGCACACTCTGAAGCTGGCGCCGCTCGTATGTGGCTGTTAGGTTCGGGCGACTTCGTGTCGAGTCAAAGATGTCACCCCCAAAAAATGCGTCGCTTGTGTGCGTGACTCTCTCTCGCTCGCTGTTTTGTGGGGGGCGATTTTCGGGCAGCGACGCTGCCGCTGCCTTTTTTGTGCCTTACTTTGGTTTTGTTCGGTGACGTGAACGTGACTCTGAATTATTCTGCACGTACTCGTTGCCAGCAACGGACGTACTCAACGTAAACACAGTATTCTTTCCTCGTCGACGTCGTCATCATCATCAACTGCAGTTTTCACGTACGCCGGGCCCGTCCGTATCCGTGTATCGTTCACACCCCCCCCACCCGCCCCCTCTCCGGTGCGTGCCCGTAATTGGCAACCCATACGTCCGAAGTTGAAGTCTCGTCTCACAAAAATTAACTGGACGCTTCGCGCTAAAATTTGAATGCCAATCGAAGGACTTGACGTTAGTTTTCCGTGTGGTGCGTGATGCCAAGGATAATTGAAGACAGCCACTGACACGTACAAAACGCGTGTGTGTGTGTGTGTGTTCGAGAGTGAGTGTTAGTGTGCGTGTGTGTGGGTCGTCCCAGACAGACAACAAAAGGATGCGGCTTCGTCGTTGTCATTGACCTCCAAAGTGTGCCAAAACAAAATCAAGCAATAAAAGTAACCAATCCCAAAACCAAGTGCAATATTGGAAGTGGAAAATGTGTCAGTGCTAGTCAAGTCTAGACAACTCTACGGACCTCCATTCCTATCCTAAATAGTAGATCCCAAAACAACTACAACTATGTTACCCTATCAGGCCGCCGTGGCCATGGATTATGCCGGCTATCAGCGTCAACCTACGCCAGGACATCCTGGTAGTCATATGGCTGCCACCATGGGTTCCTTGGGTATGCCAACGGTGCCCTTCACACACAGTTGGATGGTGCCCACACAGGATCTGTGCGGCATGCCGCCATACAATAAAATGCCAAATCAACATCAACCCGGTGGACCCGGAATGCATTCCCAACAGCAACCCATCGAACCGGGGTTAGTTGACACGGGGTAAATGAAACTGAATTTATATACATTAATCGATGGGTTATGGATGAGAATCATGAGAAGCTTTATCAAGCATTTTAAAGGCAAAAGGCAGAAAGATGACCAAGAAATTCAGTGATTTTATTTGGTGTGTCTTAGTCTTAGGGTTCATTTAAGCCTGACACCTCATCCTTCGTCGATTCAACTACCAAATGCATAAAAATATCAATGACTGTCCAGGATTTAAAGTCCATATACTCGTATCTTCTAACAAAGAAGATAGAAGTGTTTTAGGAACTAACACAGCCCTAAATAAATTTTTTGAGAAGGAATACTCCTCTTTAGAAGCATATACCAAAATATTACTACTCTCTGACACAAAAATTTCAAAAAATTCTGATCTCATAATGGTTTACTTGATGTGAAAAGTTGTGAAAATAACGATTTTGTGTGCAAATCGTCGATCGCTCGATCCTGAATACTGAAACCAGAATATATCACAGCTACCACTAGATAACGAGCCTTCGAAGGACCAAAAATTTCATTCTTACACAAAAATAAATAAAAACCACTGAGAACAATAGCGATATCGTCTTGTGGTTTTAAAGTATTAAATCAAAGCGCTTCAGAAAGTAAGTCGTATTTGGAACATTTAACAGAAAGCCTATCTCAATTCTTGAAAACAGATTTGGGTCAGGATTTCGGCCCAAATGACCTTAACTTCGCTCTCAAATACCACATTTTTCCATGAATATTGTTGTTCTTCGTAAATTTTAGGGTTGAGGGTTTTAGGGTTGAGGGTTTTTGGAAAAGCTTTTGGTGTTTTCCGTCACAAATTTCAATAGAAAAGTAATTTTAGGTTTTTCCAAAAAAATATTTAGGATTTCAGTATTTTTGATCGAACAAAATAAGTTAATAAGTTGAGCCCCTTTTAACTGTCCCTTCAGTCGATCTCAAAAGTTTTAAAATTTTTGATTGAATTGACTTATGATCAGTGCCATCGAAGGCTTATAATGACAAAAATCGATTTTTTATTTGAAATTTTGGAAATAACATTCAGCTTCAAATCGTGAAATAAAGGCTCCAAAAACAAGAATGTCTGTGCTGAAGTTGGAATACACTGAAAGCTGGTAGCCACACGAAATAGTCATCCGATTGGCGCGGATCCGACATATTAACAGTGTGCAGTCAAAAGAAGACTCTGACTTTCGAGGAGAAGATATCATAGAAACAGACGGACAGTCATGGCTACATCAACTAATCCACTTTCCTAGTCACAAAATAAGAGAGGAACAACTCTGTTAGCTCATTTTTCGATTAAAAGGACTCTGTCATTATCTGTCTTAGATCCTTTGCTTAAAAGTGGGTCTTCCACAGGGAGCAAAGCGACTTACTTAAAATAAATTCAACCGAAATCGATTTAACTATTCGAAAATTAGATAAAAAAAAATGAAGAGATACTTTGTGCTTCAGAGATCATTCTTTTTTAAGTCCGAAAAGCTGCTATGTGTCAGATAGTCTTAGGGCAGATTTCACATATTTTAGATAGCTGCTATGTTGCAGATAATTCCAGAATTTACTCTGTTATGTTAGCTTTCTGTGACAGTTAGGGCTATATGGAAGATGTGGAATCGGCCCTTACAATTTACTCTGACAAACAGCTCTAAGAAGAAGAAAAGACATCGGACATTTTTCACAAATCATGCGAACAGCTTTTGTTGGGATCTAGTTTTACCTTTAATGACAGACTAAAACCTGAAACTCTAATGAGAAATACCTTAACAAATATCGAATGTTCTTTTTCCCTAGAAATGGCACTTCATGCTGTTTAATATCTGCTTCTCTATTTATCACAAAATAGTACAAAAACACAACTGAACTGATAAAGCAATAACGGTACTTGTGTCAGCACATAAACAATATCCCAGTCTCACACTCCTTATCCTTTTATGTTGACAGTTGTTGTTTGTGTGTGTGAAAAAAGGTTCTTTGTATGCCTCAAGAAATGAAAAAAAAAACGGCAAACAAAAAAGAAAGTAGCTGCTGTTTTTTTTTCCTTTTGTACTTTCCTCTTACAGTTTTATGACTTTATATAAGATTGGCAAAAATCACTGAATTGATAAAGAAACATAAAACCGCATGTAATCCGCTTAAGAGTTTTTAATTCCTGCGCTAAGTTGTTAATCGAAATTTTTGCACCAAAATATTTGGCCATTCCCAGGCAATCAAGTGGAAAAATGGTCCCAGCTTGCACACAGACAAGAAACACGCATAGAACCTTGCCGGGTGGAGAGCTTAGGTGAAGCATTCAAAGCTAACGCATACTGAGATCAAAATGAAATTTCGCTCGTCTCCTTTATACGCTAATTTTTGCTAATGACATGCAATTTATACGCCTGTTAGTCGCTTTCCAGGCAAAAACTGTTTCTTTTTCTGTTTTGTGCGAAATTAAAAAGAGGGCGCACATCATTTATCAAGGCAACACCTTTTTATCCAGCGTCCGTCTTGACAAATCGTTCGAGGGATTCTTTCGTCTTTGTTTAACATGTAATAAACAGGCTAATTTGAATGGCATTTTGATATTGATGAAGCAAAGATTAATGTTCCTTTTTTTGCCCGACATTTAATTTGCGCTACGTGTAGCAAATTGTTGGGCAAATATATTCGCAATTTCCATGGGTTTTTTGAACCATACATTTTTATATGGAAAGCATTTACGACAATTTCAACACAACTAATTAAAAATTGTATGTTGTTGTTAAACAAAAAGCAAGTGAATGAAACAACAACAATAATAACAACAACAACAAAAACTGGCTTGGCCCGTGGCAGACGCATGTGGTACGGGTTTGTTTTTATGCCGGTTTCATTTTAATTATCAGAAATATTTTTACGACCGTCGGCCTGCTATCAGATTTAAATCTTACAGATGAGAGCAGGAGAAGAGACGAAGAGTTTTGCCTTAAAGCAGAAGCCGCCGCTTCGACTCAAATAAAGTTACACAAAACGAAGCTTCAAGTTCTTACAGATGCTCTCCCCCCCTAACACCGGTGACCATTAAAATAAATTTAAAAGACCACAAAAAGTTAAAAAAAAAAAAAAAGAAAGAAAGAATGAACCAGAGAATTGTTATGGAAAATGTGGGTTAACGGATACTCTACAATTATAAATGAAAAGAAGGATTATCAAGATTTGTTAAGTAGACACGAAACATTCTTAGTGCTTAATTATGAGCGTTGCTTGTAAGTAATGGAGAAGCTGTTAAAGCTCACTAATGCCTTAACAATGAAAATGTTTCAGTATTAAAGGTATTATTAGCGATCCTGCAAGCCGTATAGCCAAAAATAGCAGAAAAGTAATTCATTCATGGTACTGGTTCGGTAGGTGTGTTATCTACTCGGAACCTCCCAAAATTTATGTAAAAGTAAAAAGTAGAAAGAGCAGAGACTTCTTGAAGGAGACGCATTGTTGATTCCATCATCGAATGGACAAATATTGCAGAGCAGCCTTAAATTGTACCCGATTTGTTAGAAATCAGTAAATAAAGGGGATTTTACCATAACGTTAGGTTAAGGAACTAGCCGACGAGTTGTATCCTCCATACCGAAACTGCAGCTTAATTTTGAAAGTTGCCAGCATTGAATATAAATCCAATAAATGATTAGGAATTTTTGCACAAAATATTAGTATTTCATATTAGCCTTTCGACTTCAAAATACAATGGTGAAGTGACTTTTCGATTGTACGAAAATATATCGAACCCCAGAGCTGAAACACATACAAACCAGAGCCACAATGTCAATTATATACTGATTTGACAGCGCTTGATAGAAGTTACTTCCTACACGATGAATTTGAGTCCGAATTCCTTCCTAATTCTTTTCAGTTCACACATAATTTAATCCAAGAACTTTACCAAAAACCCTTTCTTGTAGTTGTATAACATGTCATTATGTCGATCATCACGTGATGAGAACATTTCAAACAAACCAATTATATAAGAGGTTTTTTCCAAGTTTCGAGGGCGTGGCCAAAATTGAAAATTAACTTGATCTGCCTGCAAGTTTATGCAGTTTTTCCCCATAAACGTCAAAACTCTATCTCTTACCATCTCTGAGATCTGTGCATTCATATGGACAGACAGACGGACATGGCTCTATCGATTTGGCTGTTGATGCTGATCAAGAATATATTATATATACTTTATGGGCTTCCTTTTGGCTGTTACATACTTTTGCACAAAGTTATTATACCTCCGGTACAGAGGATAAAAAATATTGCTAACATGGCAACGCAGACTGCATAACAAATTGTAGAGTTTGTTTAACAATTTAAAAGTGTATCCAACCCATTGGCCGTTTGTCCCATGCCCTCTTCAACTCAACACTGAATACTAAGCGTAGCGCACACAATTTCACTGCAAATGTCGGCGATGACAACAAACTTAAATTATGAAGACTTAAAGCCGCATTTTCTGACGAACATCAACGTTGTATCCAGATGCTTGCGCTCTGATAGCGCCGACTTTGTAGCTTCACCGTCCACAACATTGCAGCAAGTTTTGTGAATGAAAAGTTTGTGCATTTAAGGGAAAATAACACTGCCGCTGCGCCACTGTAGAAACGTTCATTTGAGATGGGCATCAGGCGGCATTTTCTGAGCCAGTGGCTGACAAAGATGTGGATCTTTTGTTTTTTATTGGACATATCAACTAAGAAACTTGTAGTATTTATTTGGAAAAACTCTCACGCAAAAGGGAAATCTACGGCAATTTTTCTCCGCTGTCCCAAAGAACTAAACAATTGCTGTCCGCATCAGTCGCTGAGCTGATGAAAGACCCTGACAAATGTCGGGCAATTAGTTAGACCGTCGCCTGACACCATTTCATCATCACAAAGGCGATGGCAAAGAGAAAAATAAATAAGTGGTTTGGTAGACAGGTGAGAGAAGGTCCACAACTAACCTCTCTATACATCTATATGTCAGTGTCTACTTATGAATATTGATGGCCATTGTTTGGTAAATACTTACTAAATACTACTATTTTTTTCTTGTATTGTATTTTACAGCATCCTGGAGCTACGCAAGGAGAAGTCAAGGGATGCGGCCCGCTCGCGTCGTGGCAAAGAGAATTATGAATTCTATGAGTTGGCCAAAATGTTGCCGCTACCGGCAGCTATAACCAGCCAATTGGATAAGGCTTCCATTATAAGACTGACCATAAGCTATTTGAAATTGAGAGACTTTTCCGGACACGGTGATCCGCCATGGACACGTGAGGCATCCAGCAGCAGTAAACTGAAAAGTGAGTCATTTAGTTCTATCTTCAATCGCTTTTTTCCTTTAAATTAAAAGCTTCGCCATGTCGCACTTAAACTGCCAACATATTTCCCAACATATCAGCATAGCATTGTCGCCACTTCCATCATTTAACAACACCAAAGCCACGTCATGCTCCAGCAATGACGACGACGACGACGATGTCGACGACAATTGTAATGTCACGTCAAAAAGCATTCCAAGCAAGACGAGACTCTTGCGGGGGCGGGCTTGAAAGCCAAAATGGCCAGAGTCTCAAAAAAGGTAGTCAAGGCACTAAAAAAATAATCCAAAATCAATGGGGCGTTATGTATGGACACACAGGGCGAAGCAGTAATGCCTTCCATTCAATTGGATTATTATACAAAAAAGAAAGAAAAAAAGGCGAAAGCCAGCAACAAGCTGCAGGCAATAAAAAGCACTTCAATTTGACCCACAGAAAAAAACGAGAGGCAGCATAAAAATATGAGGGGAGGAGCATTACTTGAAGGTCATTAAAGCCGCCACGCCACCCACCTAGCCACATATGGCTCTCCAGCTTGAACGGAAGCGGAAACTGTTTGCCAACTTAGCGCGTCCAGAAATCGCTGGGGAATCGGCCAACGGGGCAAAGGAAACTCAGACGGGGGTTGGAGGAAGACTAAAGCGATTTGCACTTGTGCGAATTATGACTTTGGTCAGTCGGAACCATAATCGTAAAATTCTATAATTGAATTAAATAAATATGGTCAAATGGGCATCAGCTGAGAAAATATTGAAGGCGTTTGCTTATACTATTTACGATGCGTTGCGGTTGTCTTTGTTTGTGGTTGTGGTGGGCAGGAGTGCGGGAAGAGCGGGGTGTCTACATTTATGGGTTTGGGTTAGGCAATATTATTATTTATGTTGGACAAAGCACTGAATATGTATAGAATATCTAATTGAACCATAAAACAAATAAGTTGGACTCGCACTTTACAAAGAAAACTATTGAAGTTCAGACCAAGTGTCTGAGCAGCCCTGAATTGAAGGTTTATCTTTTAAGACTAGTAAATATGCGTGTTTCGGTTGAAATTTACCAAAGAAAAAAAAAGGAAACTATTTTTAAAGTATTAAATAAAGAAATTTTGCTTCTACGCGCATAGGCAGTGGGCACCCCTGCTTAAGGAGGTAAAAACTGAGCTTCAGTTAAAGATTGGGACCAGGAAATAAGCGAATAAGTCTTAAAAAACTAAGCGAGAGATGCGAGTTTCGAAATTCTCCAGCTCACCAAATAATTTCATACTTTTATCCATTATAAATGAGCTTAAAGTACTCCTAACAATTTATATTTTTGATCCACTTACATAAAAATGTATGCGATTTTTTCTGAGTGTAAGCATTGCTTACTAAGCAACAACTTTGAGTGAAATTTCAGTTCCCTCATTTGCATTTTGTTTACTGTATTTGAGAGTTGACTTGTTGACAGGGCCGCCATATTGGCAGCCATTATCAAGCCGTACCAAGTCAAAATAAGGGGGGGGGGAAGACCCGTCTGAGTAGCAATAAAATCCGTCAGCAGGAAACACATTTGCCTACATTTTCACTTACCGACTGTCTGGCTGACTGTCAGGTAGCGGCTGTTCAGTAAGTGAAATCCAAAACATTTTTTCTATGCCAAAAATTATGCGTGCGCACCCAAAAATAAGGCTTAAACAAATTTATTGGTTTTTATGATTGTTTTTTTGGGCTTTTGGTTTTGTTGTTTTTTTTTTTCTTTTGCCTCGACTGCTGTGCCGTATTTGCATAAAATGTCACTATTAAGCGTAATTTATTTTTATGTGTCGCGCATGCGCGCAGCCATTTTAGATTTTCGCTCGCGTCACTGAAACAAAAACATTTTTATTGTCATTGTCAATAATGTCGGAGCTGTGTGTCATCGCGGTTATGGTGGAATAGTGGAATTTCAGAAGGCCCCATAAAAAAAACCAACTTGGTAGCCGCCTATCATTAAAGTGATTTAAGGGGAGAGTTGGTAAGACTTTCTCTTAGAGTAGGTTGTCTCAAACCGAATATTCTTTAACAGTAAGAATTGGCAAGCTTTTTGTACTAGTTAAGGTTTTGGGAATGTATTTAATAAATACACAAGGCAACAAAACTCAATATGTTTTAGTATATCAAAGGGTTGGTGGTGATTCTAGATGTTTTTAGTTTGCTGAACATAAATCTGTTTTGAGAATTGCTCGAACGCGTCTAAATTGATAGTAGCTTGAGCTTAAAGTTTTTTAAAATGCATATTTAATGGCCTTTTTGGACACTTTAATAGGTTCCATACCATTGACTTCACCTCTCTTGGACATTACAGTAAAGTATAACTCCTAGGCTTTAAAATAAACTATTCCAAGCCATTCTGCGATTTTTTTATTCCGCGAAGTATTCGAAATTCCTAAATTGTTAACTCCCAAAATATAGGCTATACGAAAACCCTCTAATTGGCTACTCATTTGTATTATGTTCTTCTGAAATTTTCAACAACATTCACTGCCTACCTTTGGGCGTTACAAAAAATGGTTCTTTTGAACACAAATATTCAAAATGGAATATCTTCGCTTAAGAAAATTTTAAAAATATGTGGGATAGTTTATTTTAATGCTAAGAAAGAATATTTTAAAAGTTCCCTAGCCTAAAAGGGAAATAAATATGCAATTTAAGCAATTTTAATAATAAATTACCAAACATCTACCAATTCAAAAAACAGATTCGTGTTCAGCACACGAAAATCTTGTATAATAGTAACCAATGATTTAGGTTCCTAAAACAAGATTGAAATTTTTCCAAGATATCAGACAAGTGGAAAAGTCTATCTACACTGTGTAAGAACTCTGACGAACGCTTTTCTCTTTCTCAGTGTTTTTGTAATCCACCAAAACCATCATTTTCAATTTGTTCTTCTTCATTTTCAGGTGCAGCCATTCGAAGAAGTCCCGCCGTTGATTTGTTTGAACAACATCAGGGCACCCACATACTGCAGGTAAGCGAAGTCTCTTTTCGTTGAGAAATGGAAGACAGAGGGAGACTGCCACAGTCCCGCAGCCATGTTTTGCATATAATTTAAACAAATTTTCCACCCTTGTTGCCTTCTTTTAACAGTCACTCGATGGCTTTGCCCTGGCTGTGGCCGCTGACGGGCGCTTCCTGTATATATCGGAAACGGTGTCCATCTATTTGGGCTTATCGCAGGTGGAGATGACTGGCAGCAGTATATTCGATTATATACATCAGGCGGATCATACGGAAATTGCCGATCAATTGGGCCTCAGCTTGACTAGTGGCACAGGCGGCGGTGGTGGTGGTGGTAGTAGTGGAAGCGGTGCAGCAGGCATGGCTTCACCGACTTCGGGAGCCTCGGATGATGGCAGTGGCACACATGGTACGAACAATCCTGATGGTGAGTCTAGTCCGAGTTGAATAAGTCCCGGGCGGGTAGAAGTAGAAAATATAACATAAAGTTTTCCATTTACTAACATCTATCTTCGGAATTTTTCCACAGTTGCCGCCTCCATGACGCAAGCTTCCACTGCTGGCTATAAGGGTTACGATCGTAGCTTTTGTATACGCATGAAATCTACCTTGACCAAACGAGGCTGTCACTTCAAATCCTCCGGCTATCGGGTAAGTTTTACAGTTTATAAATCTGAACTGTATGAGCGGTGCGATGTTTTTCTAGCTTAGAAGACGTTTGTAGAGCCCCCAGTATGTGTATTTTTTTAAAGTTTCGTAGTCTTAAATCTAACTGCTTGTTTTTTTTTTCTTGTTTTTTTATTTCGGGATCTGGGGCCGTAGGACTAACCTACTTACTTGTTTTGGTTTTATCAATTAGAATTTAGTCTCCATTATGTATTACGTATTACCATCCCATCCACTGCTTATCTACAGGCCAGCGATGCAACGAGCAATTGCAACGGTAACAATAACAATGCTAAAAATCTTAAGAATCCGGGCTCAAACTATTCGGTACGTATCAATTGTGAAATCAGTACAAAAGGCAAAACTATCAAAATTTTTATAAGTTTATGATTTTTACCAAGAAGCTTTTTGAATTCACTTAAATATTTCGGCCATAAAAGCAAAGCAAAAGGCAATGCAAAATGCAAAATTTAAAAGAAAGATTATACAAAAAAAAAACACTGATTTTTGATTGATCAGTATCGAATAAAAGTGCGGAAGCAGGGCCTAAAAGCTTCAAAACATTATTCAACATAAATCGCAAGCATTCTTCATCTCCAATCATCCTCATGAGCATCACTAGCAGTGTGATTGTCATTTTCCTGCATTTAATAGTTACATTTTGAAAGCTTTTCAGTATACGCAAAGCTTTTTCTCTGGCTCTTGTCAGCTAAGGGATTTATAACAGATGAAGCAAACTTATATTATTTATAGAAAAGAGTTGTACAAGGGCAACTAGCACCTAATAACCTCTCTTCGACATTCTGAAAGTGTATATATCGACTAAGTTTAAGCTTTGACGCTTTGCAAAAGAAACTCACTCAATCATGTGCTGTGAAAAATCAAAACATTTTTAGTTCCGGCTTCTTTTCCTTATAATATAGTCATATATCTGCGGTTGGCTTGTTGTTTCCAAAGCAGAGCTTAACAATTTTAAGACTCACATTGCTTAAAAGTGTGAAAGTGTGGGTGAGCTTTTAAAAGCTTGCACTGTTGTCTAGGAAAAGTAAGTCATTAAGCTTGTTCACCCACAGAATATGTGTGAAAGTTTAAAATAAAATGACAATCAACTGCATTTCCGCCTTACTTATCTTTACTCTAAGCTAATCTTTTTTGGTCCTTTCATCTAAACGTTTTCCCTTGCCCCTTTTGGACCATTTACAGGTTGTACTCCTACTCTGCAAGCTGCGACCTCAATACACATTCTCACACACGCGAAAATCGCAGCCACCATTACTGGGCATGGTGGCTTTGGCCATTGCTTTGCCTCCACCCTCGGTACATGAGATTCGTTTGGAGTGCGATATGTTTGTGACACGAGTCAATTTTGACTTGCGTATAGCACACTGTGAGCCCAGGTGAGTTTGACTTGCATTACACGCTGATCTATTGCGATTGCTAACCGTAACTGTAATTCCCAGAGTCTCTGATCTGTTGGACTATGCTCCCGAGGATCTGGTCAACAAGAGCCTGTATTCACTGTGCCATGCCGAAGATGCCAATCGATTGCGCAAAAGTCATTCAGATTGTGAGTATTTTTAGTAACCAAAATGGACTAGACTAATTGGTTTTCTTTCACAGTAATTGAAAAGGGGCAGGTCTTGACGGGCTACTATCGTCTGATGAACAAGAATGGCGGTTACACTTGGCTACAAACCTGCGCCACTGTTGTATGCAGCACCAAGAATGCTGATGAACAGAATATTATATGCGTCAACTATGTGATCAGGTGAGAGATTGTTACAGAGTTATATTTGGTTACAACCCAAGTTGAACCTTAGGAAAATCAACCCAGTTCAGTTTTGAACCAATTTATAGACCTGGTTTACGTTTAACCCATCTTGTGTTGGAACTATAGTATTATCTATAAAGCAAGTTGCTAAATTTTACTTCTCTCTACTCTGTTTCTTTATAGCAATCGCGAAAACGAGAACCTCATCCTCGACTGCTGTCAACTGGAACCCAGTGTGGATAGCATTAAGCATGAAGAAGGCTTGGGTAATGACAAAAGCAGCGGTTCACCTGGCGGTGATGCTTCTGCCGACGGTAATGCTCATCTAAATGCGGGTGATATGAAACAAAGCTCACCCAAAACGGATGCAGAAGGACACTCGCATCGTGGTCGAGGGCGTAATGCAGCCGCTTCACATGCTGGTAGCAGTCTCAGCAATCTGTCCCTCATCAAAGATAGTCCCACACCTCTGGGTGTGGAGGTAGACGGTGTGGTGGGAGTGCTACCCACTACTGTGGCCACTCCCGTGCCGACGCCCACACCAAGCTCTACGAGTGGCAGCACCGGGAAACGAAAGCGTAAGACCAAGGCCTCACAACAGGCGGAGGAGCAAATTGATCAGGTCAGTGTAGAGCAACCGCTTACAAAGTTGCCGGCCATGGAACCACGCGATGGTACACCACGCAGTCGTCTGCCTTCGATTGTGGAAGAACAGGCCAATTCTTCAGCTGATTCGGCGGTTAAAGATCTGGAGCATGCCATGTCCAAGCATTTACCCTCACCCGGATCGGCGGTAACGAATAATCAACCCACCACAGACTTTAGTGCCGATTCCCTGATCAAGCAACAACAACAGCAACAACAACATGATCCCAATGAGAAGAGCAGCACCATACAGTGGATAGGTGCACCCTATCAGCAACCTGCACCCATGCCAGCCACCGCTCTGCTGCGACAGCTCTATGCCAATCGAGAGAGTGTGATAAGAGCAACGGCCCGACAGACACCCACCGGAGTGGGTCCCGGGGTTTTCTATGGTGAGCAACAAACGGGTCCATTGCCCACACCACCGGGAAGTGAGTCGTCCTATGAGAATCAATACCTACAATTGCATTCTGCGGCCGCTGCGGGTCATCCAAGTGGTCAGAAGGGCTCAGCTGATGCTTTCACCAATCTGGTGTCCACCTATGGTGGCTATCACAGCTCCATCGACTATCACAACGCCATGACACCGCCCAGCTCGGTCTCACCCAGGGATAGTAATGCCAAAGTGGCCTCCTCGACGGCGCCAGTCCTCAGCTCAAACGGCGGTGGTGGTGGCTATGATTATGCCGATCCTTTGAGAGGACAATATGTGACACCAGCGGATGGTACAGCCACCACGTTACCCCTCAAACCTCAGGCCTATACAGCCACCATGCACCCCCATGGACATGCCACAACGACCACCGAAGGTGGAGTGACCTACAGTAATCTGGATCAGCCGCAGTATTTTGCACCGCACTCAAGTTTCCATTTATACCATAAGGGTAGCCCGGCTAGTGGTTGGTATTCCACACCTTCCTAGGTCTTAGAAGAAGGCGCCCATTGCCAGCTACAGACCACACATCCCAGCCAGCAGCCGCAGGAGCAGCTCTATGCAGAGCCGCAGACTCAAACGGATCGCTGGGACTTGGTGGGTGCATTGGGCAAGGTGGCGCGCATGTTCTTTAGTGCACGCAAGGGCAATGCCTAATTCTGTACAGAATAATAAACATTAAATGTTGTTAAATAATGTTTAAGCTTTTGTAAATTATAAACACACCCACACACACACACACCGAACCCATTGAAATTACTTCCTAAATACTCGGCAAATATGCAATTAATTCAAAATATTATAAACTAGTTTAAAGTTCTTTTACTACTCGTAAGACTTGCATAGTGTGCCAGCAAACCACGACCTACGTTTAAAGTTAGCATTTAGCTTAAGAAGGAAAACTCGAAAGGAAAAAACTCAAATCAAAAGGCAAACTCTTAACCAGTAAACATCTACATAATTGTTATTAATTATTTAACTTAATTGTAATTTTTACCTATATCGAATATATATGTAAACAACTTATATATAAATTCTGCATATAAATTTACACACATATCAAATGCTTCCTCTTCTAGATTTACTGATTAAATTAAAAAAAAACCGATGATATTTTCACCCTCCCTCCCCTCCCTTTTAATCTCTAAGAGTTCCGCTTCACGTTTTTTAGGTTTTTGTATTCTGTGTTCCGGATTGGCCTGAATTTTGAAATAAATGAATGAAATAAATTGATAACTGTACCATAAATAAATGTGAAATCTAAGCAGGATGTAGCGAAAACAAAGAGAAAGAGAAAGTGTAACCACATTTTTTTGTATAAATCAATTCAAGAAAGTTTTACTCCCTCACCCTTCCTCCTCCCCACTCTCAAATTAAAGGCTTACAAAATATGGAATATGACATTTAATGATTTTTTTCAAGGGAATAGATGGAGAGGCTTGAAATTACACTGAAATGAGTGTATCAATCCGGAAAAGCTAATTTCATGCCCGGATCCGTACCTAAAAATCAAATGATCCTGACTGGAGATTGTAGTAAGTATGGATTTTCAACGACAGAACGAAAGAGCAAGAAAATCTCTCTGGTCAATACAGTGAGGCTAAATGGGTACACACACACATAAGCATGGAGTCGATTTTTGCCTTTTAGTAGCCTTGGAACTACCAAAAAGTCATGGCAATGCTGGCAGAGGACACTGCTGAAATCTATTATTGAAAAGCAAACCGTTTTAGGATTGAGTGCAGTCCTCGGGCAAACTTTCTGTGGGTGTGTATTCTTATACATGTTCCCCTGGCAGCAGTTCATCAGGACATACTTGACACTCTCCTACGCTCGTACTCCACATCCAACTATGGCTCGGCCGTGTGGGCAGAGTCATTATAGAACTCCTGCTTGTTATTAGCAAACTCTTCACCACTTTACATATTGACAACTTAATTCAAAGGAACTCTGCACTAAAACCGAATGAATTGCTTGCAAAATCTGACACCATGCCAACTAGGTGTCCTTGGCGAAAAGAAATGGGGAACGCTAACACGCTATGCGGGATCAGTTGCTCCGCTGGGCAGTGCTTTGTGGGCCATAAATGAAGCACTTGCATTTGCAAAGTACTAAGAAGACCTAGGTCAACCCTCAAGGAGGACATGGGAACATTCGTCATTCTCTGTACATCTAAGTCCCACCCCGCTCCCTCTCAAGGAGGGCATACCACACTAGTCTAGTTCTCAGTATTTAAAATGGCATCACTGACCTTGACAGTCCCCGCCGCAGCAGTCTCACATTTTGGGGTGCTCCTGCAACAAAACAACAACATGTAAATGGATTTGCGTGTATGTGTGTGTGTCCATGCAGTCAACTTACCAGCTTGCCGGCTTCTACATATTGCCCAAGGCAAAGGTAACACTTTAACAACACTCAAAATCACTTCACAACAATTGCACAACAACAAAAAAAGAACAAAAAACAACTTTAATTTAATTTTTCACTGACAGAATCTGCAACGCGCAGCCCGGCACCGTTATTTCACGTAACGCCGCTACGCAATTCGTTTACCGTTTACCGTTCGACGCGGTCAAAGCAAAGACGAAAAATGCGGTTGTTGTTGTTGTAGATGTTTTAGCAGCAGTGCACTTGCTTTAAAATTGACAACTTTAAAGTTAAAGTTCTGCTGCCCACTTCTGATCTACAATCAAACAATTCTCCTCTTCTTAAACTTTAATTCACTCGCGACAAGAACTCAACTGCTTGCGCACATTAGCAGCTCGCGATATTTCTTCTCTCTCTCCCCACACTGTTCAACTCACGCACGTGCGCAGGGGGCGCTATCGGTTGATTCGATAAAATTTCAACGTGGGCGCCTAATTTAAAACGATACCAGGCTTATCGTCTTTTTATGGCAATCTTTAAATGGACACCGACTTTGATCTTGCAGTTTGTATGCAGTTTAATTTAGCTAAATAAAGTAAACAAAAAATTAAAAATTAAAGACGCCCAAAAATTGAAAGTAAAAAAGTTTTCTCTAAGGAAACCATGACAAATGGTTCAACTTTTTTGTTGTGTACTATTTTCACTTGTAACCCAACTCACTCTAAAATTACAACTTCAAGCTGTAACATCCCAAAACTGAGTACCAAATTTTACTTTTATATACTTAACTTTCTGCTGCTTATCCGATATGGCGATTCTTCAATTTGGATCCAAATTCATCTACACCACCTGCTTACTGGCCGCCATCAGGATCTCACCACAGTTGGCCCTGATGAAGCAATTGAGCGAGATGGATAAACCTCAACTCAAGCCTGATTTTCCGTTCATTTTCAAGATTCTTTTCACGTCGGCATTCCTCACGGCATTGGCTCTACTGTCCAGCTTACGATTCATGAGCTTCTGGCCCAGGAAATTGAACAGGCCGTATATGAACAAGTATTACCTCTTTCTAATCATGCCCTGGGTGGGCACTTGCTGTAAGGGATTTTTGGAGAATTTTCTGATCCAACTGGAGATAATTCAAAAGTCGGTGAAAACCGAAAATAAGCGGTCAAATTGTATGGCCCTGGTGTGCTATTGTGCGGTATTTGGATTTGCCATTGAGACGATGTTACATTGGCTGGTATTATATCAACTCAAAGCAGATGGTGGTACACGGACCATTATAATACCAAATAATGACATTTGATGACAAATATAGGAAAATATCAACTGATACTCCTGCTGGTGGGGATTTGTAGATGCTCTGGTGCTTCTGTGTGTGTGTGTGTGTGTGGGGGATATCATTCATCATTGTTCCTACCTAGTTTTTTGTTGACTTATGTTAATTTATTAAATGGCTGGCAAACAAATACATTGCAAAGACCAAAACCCATTTTGCACATTTTTTTCAAGTATAATTTTTATATACAATATTACAATATCTTAATTTTTGTTTAACTATAACACCCAAGTCGTATACATATGTACATTAACGTTGACTTTATGTCCTTAGAAATGTAATCAATCAAAAAAACAAAGAACATATTTGTATCTTCCAGACCAGCCGAAGTATTAAAAGCCGCTCTAATGGATTTGTCTCATTAAAACTTAAGACTGAATATTTACACATTATAAAAGGGGGAGGCGGGGGGAGGGGCAAACGAGAATGGAACTCTATAAATCCTAACTAGCATTGGTATAATTTGGTATACAAAAATTGGTATTAAAAAACTAGAATCATCTGATGACAATCCTACACACTCGCCAGCTCTAATTTAGGTGACCTGCAGTGCATCTGGTGGTGTGGTGTATGGTGCAAAACCAGCCTGTTCCTGCTCCTGAGCATTTATACTGGAATGTGCGAATAGAAAACTACTTTCCACTTTGATCGGTGATGATATGGCAACGGCTGCCTGCTGTGTGGGAAGCGAAATCGTCTCTGAAGTGGTATGGGTATGGGCCTCATGCTTAGCCTGATGAACCAGCAGCAGGCCTTGATTGATGCTAGAGAAATTACAACTATCGCATTTGTAGATAATGGATGAAAGCTCCTGCTCGGGATGACGTTTCTGTAGGTGGATCTGAAAGATGAGGTGAGGTTGTAATTATTTTTGGTTATCCCATAACAAACACCAACTCACCCGAAAGGCTGTACTCTGAATGGCTCTAAAGTCACAGTGTGGACATGAGTATCGCTTGCGCTCCTTATGCGTGCCCAAGTGCCTTCGAAATGCATTATGATCGCTAGCCTCGTAATCACAGGACTCGCACTTGAATCGCTTGCTCGCCTGATGGCTGCGCATGTGCAGCTTAAGGCTACTCTTGGAGCTAAACAGACGTTGACAGGTTTGGCATTGAGGCTGTTCGTTTCGCTCCTTGCAGAGATGTTCACGTAAAGTTTTGCGCTGCTTGAAGGCCGCACCACAATCCTCACAGCGATGCAAAGCGGCAGCGGCAGCGGCGGCGGCGGTGGCAATGGGAGCAGCCACCATAACCACCGCTGAATCTTGGCTGGGACTAGTAGTCGGCTTGCCCATACCCAGTCCTTGGGTGCGATGCAGGCGACGATGATTTTTCAATTGTTTGGTATTTTTGAATCCTTTGCCACATTGCTCGCACTTGTAGTTGCGCTCCTCGGAGTGGATTTTGGCATGCGTATTGACCAGACGCGAGTAGATGGGAGTCTTGAAGCTGCACAATTGACAACAATAGAGTTCCATGTCAATCTGATGTGTACGCCAGAGATGGGTGTGCAGGCAATTCCAGTTACTAAACTCACTGGAACGACACTCGGGACAGATCATGGATTGGTTGGAGCCTAGCGGGCCATTGTGACAACGACCATGATACTCCAGGGTAGAGGGTGACTTGAAACGGAACATGCAACCCTCAATCTGACACTTGCCACCCTCAGCAGTTTGACCATTGCTTGGAGGAGGACGCCGTTTGGCTGCCTGGTGATTACCTGACAGCTTGGCGCCATAGGGACGTCCGCGCACAGAGGTACCGCCCGGCTGAGGTGGCTCCACGGCAGCGGGCAGTAAATTGTTGGCCACATAGATGCGTGCGGGCTTCTCGGCAGCAGCTGCTGCTTCTGAGGCTAGCGGCACCAGTGGAGGCACAGGCAAGCTGTTGAGATGCATTGCACCGGGTGAGGCTAACAGGCCGGAAGAAGTAACCGGTACAAGCGGTGGAACAGCTGCTCCATTACTTGGCAAGTCTTCAACTAATTGAGCAAAATCTTTGACCAGCAAGTCCTCCGTCAAGGGATCCACCGACTCATTGCTCTCAGCTGGCAGGGACATGCTACCGGGCACTGCCTCCTCCATCCAGGGCCAACATTCCAGGTCTTCAGCCAAGTCGTAGCCATCATCACTGGGCCAACTGCCACTTAGAGAGGGCTGCAGCTCACCCAGCGAAGGCAAAGTAGGCTGTGGCAGCTGTGGCTGTTGATGTGGCTGCTGTTGGGCCGGCGCTTCATCGGACAGCTCCATTAGGGGCACCATCAAATGCTCCACCTCATTCCGATTCATTAGATTAAGCTCATCCACGGTGCGCAGATGTAGGGTGCCGCGTTGTGGAGCTTTCAAAATGTCCACATTTTTAATGAAAATCTTTTGTTCGGGTTGATTTTGAGTTGCAGCCGCCGGAGCAGGTGGTAGAAAGTGTTCCAATTGCACTGTTGGCTCTGGTGCGGCTTCCGTTTCGAAATCCACTCCGAAATCCAAGTCCAAGGCACTAAATCGGGCCGTATCCCCAATTCCTCCTCCATTTGCAGCACTTAGCACCGTATCAAAGGAAAACGCCTCCGAGCACATATTGGCCAATGGGGCCAGACTTGGCTCGAAACCAGGCAAAGGTCCCGTGGGTGTCATCAAAGTTTCAGCCTGAAACACCACATCTTCTCCTCCTGTTGGGCCAATAATGGCCGGGCCATTGAATCCCATGCCCGGCAAAGCGGAGGGCAGTAACATGGGTTCCTTCAGTATGTCCACATTTCTGATATAAATTTTAGGCTGCCGTGGCTTTTCGGGTTCAACACCCACCACCTGCACATCCAGTAGATTGTTATTATCTGCTCCTTGGGGCAGCTGAAAGTTGAAGGGCAACAGAGCGGGTTCCCTTAACACATCCACACTTTTAATGGAGATTTTCTGGCTGGGTTTGGTGGGAGGCGCCAGCTGCTGCTCCGCTGACTCTGACACGCCGTCCAGCAGTTCCAGTATATTGGACGAGTTGTTCCCAACAGCAGGCAAGAATTCTGGCAAGGAATTCGAATTCATCTGCTGCTCCCTCAGGCAGTCCACATTTTTGATAAAGATACGACTCTTGGTCTGTGCAGCTGGCGGTTTCTTGAGCAAAACCGAAATCTCATGCTCCTCCAGTTGATGGTCCAGACTGAGATGCATATGCAGCACATCTAGGCTAAGAAAATTGTTTTGACAACCTGGAAGAGACAAGAGTTAGGTCAACCCACAGATTTACTCTAAGGCTTTGCCCACCTGGACACTGTTGCAGTGGCTGTCCACCAAAACAGTTGGTCATGTGCGTCTGCATCTTGAGCTGGCTTAGACTTAAGTACAGGCAGCTGGGACATCTATGCAGAGTGCTGGAACCATCAGAGCTGTCGCCATTGGATTTGCCCTCAACACTGGGGCAGCTGGAGTTGCGTGTGGGCGGCGTGGGTGTGGCATTTAAGCGTTCCTTGGCCGCCGCATCCGCTGCCTGCTCCGATTTAATCAACTCCGATTCGGATTTGATTTCCGCCGTCTTACGGCGGAAAGCATTGCGATAGCTTTTCTCCGTCTGCAGCTCGTGCTGCTGCAGATCTGTGGTGTGGATTTGGACAAAGGGTATGCAGGCCTCATCTGCTGCGCCCGCCACCAAAGCCGCATCGTCTTCAAAGAAGCTGGTGAAATTCGTGTCCGGCTCCAGGTCATGAATGGGCGTTGACAACTCGGGCGGATGTTGCGGGTGCGGGAGCGGGTGCTGGAGCTGCTGGAAAACATGCATGGGCATTGTGCCTGGAGGATGTTACTCTCGCTCTCTCACTGTCTCACCTGGTTGCCAATGCCGCTGTAGTAGCCGCCCGTGAAAACGTTCGCATCGTTCATATTGCATTGCATTTGGTGGCGATTTCAATGTAATGGCGCATCTTAAAATGAGTGCCAGAGATTACGCAGCCAGTCCAGCCCAGTACCAGTGGGACGTGTGTACTAAGCACTAGAGAAGACACCGTGACACCGTGAGCGTGATACCATTTTCAAAACATACAAAGTCACGACAATTTTTAAACAATTCCAGGCAGCAGCTGCAACAATACGATACAACAATAGCAACTTGTCTTAAATATATGCAAACTTTAAAATTAATTTTCAAGAAAACTGTGGGGAGAAACTTTCTGGGAAAATTAGTAAAAATAGGTTGAATTTTTCCCTATCCGGGGACATATCGTGCATATGTGCACAACATCAGGACCACCCAAATCTTATTTTAAACAATAGTTTATTCTCTTCTTAATATTTTGCAATTTAATTTGTCTTAAAAAGTTAAGTGGTTCCTGAGAAAATGACAAAATAAAAAAACAACTTTTGTTTCAGACTCCACCGTTCCAATTCGACGCTAAAACATCGAGCTATTTTGACGGACATTGTTATTAGTAGTACCGTTGAGTTGGTCTTCACATTAGTAGTACCGTTCGATTAATCTTTCACTGAGTGGAAACTGCCGGGCGGACAAATTTATAAATAAAAAGCCTTCAAAATGCCGCGTATCATGATCAAGGGCGGCGTTTGGCGCAACACAGAGGTAAGTGGGGAATCCCTTATCCACATTTACCTACCCCTCACCCGCTCTCCCTTCCCTCCCGCAGGATGAGATTCTCAAGGCGGCGGTGATGAAATATGGCAAGAATCAATGGAGTCGTATTGCCTCGCTGCTGCATCGCAAGTCGGCTAAGCAGTGCAAGGCCAGATGGTATGAGTGGCTGGATCCTAGCATCAAGAAGACCGAATGGTCGCGGGAGGAGGATGAGAAGCTGTTGCATTTGGCCAAGCTAATGCCGACGCAGTGGCGAACCATTGCTCCCATTATAGGACGCACGGCGGCTCAGTGCCTGGAACGTTATGAGTACTTGCTGTAAGTATTTGGCTATAAATCCAAGAGGAACCCGTTTTTTATATATTTTTGTATCCTTAGCGACCAAGCGCAACGCAAGGAGGATGGCGAGGATGCCATGGATGATCCACGCAAACTCAAGCCAGGTGAAATCGATCCCAATCCTGAGACCAAACCCGCTCGTCCCGATCCCAAAGACATGGATGAAGATGAACTGGAAATGCTGTCCGAGGCACGTGCTCGTCTGGCCAATACCCAAGGTAAAAAGGCCAAACGCAAGGCTCGCGAGAAGCAATTGGAAGAGGCACGCCGCCTGGCCACTCTTCAGAAACGGCGGGAGTTACGTGCCGCTGGCATAGGCAGTGGAAATCGTAAGCGCATCAAGGGCATAGACTACAACGCGGAAATACCATTTGAGAAGCGCCCTGCCTTGGGTTTCTATGACACTGCGGAGGAACATTTGCAAAAGATTGACCCCGATTTCAACAAGATGCGTCAACAGGATTTGGATGGAGAGCTACGCTCTGAAAAGGAGGAGCGAGAGCGCAAGAAGGACAAGCAGAAGCTTAAACAGCGCAAGGAGAATGAAGTGCCGACGGCCATGTTGCAGAATATGGAACCGGAACGCAAGCGCTCGAAACTGGTGCTGCCCACGCCACAGATCTCGGATCAGGAGCTCCAGCAGGTGGTCAAGCTGGGCAGGGCCAGTGAAATGGCCAAAGAGATAGCCGGAGAAAGTGGCATAGAGACCACAGACGCCTTGTTGGCCGATTACTCCATTACACCGCAAGCAGTGGCGGCCACTCCGCGTACGCCGGCTCCCTACACCGATCGCATCATGCAGGAGGCACAAAATATGATGGCTTTGACTCACACCGAAACCCCACTCAAGGGTGGTTTGAATACCCCTCTACATGAATCCGACTTCTCTGGCGTTTTGCCCAAAGCCGCCTCTATAGCCACACCCAATACGGTCATAGCCACACCATTTCGCACTCAACGCGAGGGCGGAGGAGCCACTCCTGGCGGATTTCTGACACCCTCCTCTGGAGCTTTGGTGCCAGTGGGTGGTAAAACTGGAGCTGCCACTCCTGCCCATATACGCGATAAGCTGAGCATTAATCCCGAGGAGAGCCTAGGCGTCACTGAGACACCAGCTGTGTATAAAAACTATCAGAAACAATTGAAAAGCACTTTACGTGAGGGACTCTCCACTTTGCCCACACCACGCAATGATTATGAGATTGTGGTGCCCGAACAGGAGGATAGTGAGCCCATGGAGACCAGCACTGAGCCGGCTATAGAGGATCAGGCGGATGTGGATGCTCGCCTGCTGGCGGAGCAAGAGGCCAAGCGTAAGCGTGAACTGGAGAAACGTTCTCAGGTCATACAACGCAGTCTGCCACGTCCCACGGAGGTGAATACCAAGATTCTGAGACCACAGTCAGAGAAACAGAATCTCACCGAACAGCAGCAGGCAGAGGAATTGATCAAACATGAAATGATCACCATGCAGTGTAAGTACCACTCCGGCTTCCTTCTTTTCCTGTATGTTCAATCCCTTCCCTTTCCAGTGTACGACTCTGTAAAAGATCCGGTGCCGGGACAATCGCAACACAAGTTGGAACAACTACAGACCTACTTCAAGGCCAATCCCTATGAAGACTTTGGCCCACTAGAGCTGGCCAAGGCCAAACAAATGCTCTCCGATGAAATGGAGGTGGTTAAAGAACGCATGTCTCACGGTGAATTGGCCATTGATGTCTATGCCCAGGTGTGGCAAGAGTGCTTGGGTCAGGTGCTATACCTACCCTCTCAGCATCGTTACACGCGTGCCAATTTGGCCAGTAAAAAAGATCGCCTCGAGTCGGCTGAGAAGCGCCTAGAGCAAAATCGTCGCCACATGGCCAAGGAAGCCAAACGTTGTGGCAAAATCGAGAAGAAACTGAAAATTCTCACCGGTGGCTATCAGGCACGAGCTCAGGTTCTAATCAAACAACTGCAGGACACATATGCACAGATTGAGCAGAATTCGGTATCGCTGAGCACATTCCGTTTCCTGGGCGAGCAGGAGGCAATTGCAGTGCCACGACGTCTGGAATCGCTGCAGGAGGATGTACGTCGACAAATGGATCGTGAGAAGGAGCTGCAACAGAAGTATGCCAGCCTGGTGGAGGAACGTGAAATGCTCTGCAATCAAATTGAGCTAATAACTGGAGTGAGACCCACAGCTGAACAGTTGGTGGGAGCCGAACCAACTGAGGCGGAGAGTCAAGCTTAAAAAGAAGATCGGAAAGCGGTGGAGGGAGAAATGCAAAGGGTTGGGAACACTGCAACGCTCCGAAACGGTTCCAACTTTTGGGAGGAAACGTTTACTCAGCAGCTTAGATCCCAAAAATCAGTAGAATGTCATTATACTTAAGCCTTTGCAGAAATCAAAGGCAAAACTAAAAAAATAATGGCAATTCCTAAATGATATTTACTCTCCCAGGGTCCATTTTGGCAGCTCCTCACCGCATTGCATTCTTTCTCCAACCAAATCCCACGCCCAACCTAAAAGTCAACCACAAAAACTTAGTTATAAAACAAACAAAAACAATTATAATTTGTCCAAATACAAATTTTACTTTAACATTAACAAAATCGCACCGATTTTCCTTAAATCACTAAGAATAGCGAATCCACCTCATGTTCCTAGTGTCCATACTTCTGGTACACCCATTCTTTATTATCCAGCGGACACACCAGACGCGTCTTCAGCCAACGTGCAATGCAATGGTAATGAAATGCATGATTGCATTCACCCCAGGCCACTGTGCAGTCCTCCTTATTGGCATTCGGATCTGCCTGGCATTCGATGCATAGATTCATTATATGATTCCGACAGATGGCACAATTATCCACGGCCACATCCCATGACCAGAGAGCATGCGCCACCCACTTGGTGACCACAAAGCGTTCTTCTCTTTGCTGCAGACCACTGCTAGAGGCCACATCATCCCTGAACTCTTCCAGGTCATGAAAATCTTCGGTTTCCTCTATCTCTACCGAATCTTCGTTCATGCTCATGATGGGGAAACAATTTGGTGAAGATTTGGTTTTGGTTTTTTATTTTTCAGAATATACGAAAATGTTGTGTGTTTTTAGCTTCGACGTTGAATTTAAACAAGGAAAAATGAGAGAGAATTTGGTATTTGCTTCAGTGGACTTTGAAGGAAAGCGGACGGGTTGCTGCTTGCTCAATTTCATTGCAATGGAAGAGAGAGTAAACATTTCCTCAGTGTTGCCATTTTAGCCAATTAGTTGCCAGATCTAGCAGTGTAATATGCTGCTCATCGCTGTTACAGCCAGTGCTGCCCATCATAAATGTTTGTTTTTCCTTTAACTCGACTATCGCGAATCGATAGATAATACTGATTACTAAATATGTGCAGAAGGTATGAACCTTCGAGCTATAAAACTGTTGGAGATATGCCGTTTTTCTTAAATGGCGGGGGTGGAAGGGGTAAGTATAAGAAGTTTTTGTCCCATTCTAGTCAAGCCTCTATCTCTTACCATCTCTGAGATCTGTGCGTTCATGCAGACAGAGGGACGGACATGACTATATCGACTTGATTGTTGATGCTGCTGATCAAGAATATACACACTCTATGGGGTCGGAGATGCTTCCTTCTGCCTGTTACATACTTTTGCACCAAATTATTACACTCTTTGTACCTTTAGTACAGGGTATAAAAATTGTGAGTTCACCGAACTCGCCTCTCAATTGTTCCATTCTTTCGTGTGCTGTGTGTAGCATATGGCACCGTATTGTTGAAACCACATGTCAGCTAATTCCAGCTCTTCCAATTTAGGCACGAAAAAGCGTTTGTTATTATTGCACGATGGCGCTCCCCATTCACAGTAACGCTTCTGCCTTCGCCATATCCAAAAGTCCACAGTGCACTTTTCGGGTTGCATTGGCAATTCTTGCAAAGCTTCTGGCTGCTCTTCACACCAAATACGTCAATTTTGTGTGATCTACGTATTCCTTCAACCAGAAATGAGCTTCGCTGCTGAACACTATTTTCCCATAAAAAAAGTGGATTGAAAAAATGCAATAATCTGCAAGAGATGTTCGTTTGTAAGTCGAACCATGGTTAAATTATAGACCAAACTGAGCATGTTTGACAGTAAAATGTGTCGAGAAAACAGCTAAACTGACAAAAATAGTGTTGACAAACGAAAAGTTGCTAATTAGTCGCCCTTTATGCCCTTCATATCAACGGTTAAATAATCAAATTCACATAAACTTACTCATTACTTTGAAAACTTTCAAATATAACTTCTCCACCGAAAAGGATATAGTGTCGATTTCTTATCTGTTGGGACATCTTCTTAGAACAGGTATCTCCAAGACGGGAGGATCGCTACTATCGCTAACTGACAAGCAGGAAAACATTTGGTGTGTATTTCCGAGTGTGTTCTGGATTAGAGGGAAACACTGATCTAAAAAATCAGAATTCGACCCTTAGAATTCGGTACAGGATATTGTAACATTGCATTTATACATAGCAGTTGCAAATTTGATCTAAACATGGCTTTAATTATCTGATTTGCCAGCATTTCTTTTCTCTGCTCTCCAACCTTTTGATAAAAATGGCATATTTCAAAAAATTCGGTCACAAAATTCGATTCTGAAAGTAAAAATGAGATAATTTGATGGTGAAAATCAAGGGGAGCTTACATATCTTTCGGATTTATTTCATTTTCAGCATAAATACATTTATGAATTGATTTGGTGCTAAAATACTAACAGTTTTCTCTTCTCATGTTTTTTTTTTTTGTTTTGTTTCGTTTTGTATATTCTCATTTGTATTGTTCTCTTTTACCACTTTCGTGTTGCAAATATATTGATTTTTTGTTTGTTTGTGTGTTGTGTGTAAATAAATATTTCATTTATTTTCGCTTTGTATACATCAATTAGGTAGTTGGTTCATTTCCCCCCATTTGTTGTGGTAAAAATTTAGAATTCTTCTCGTTTTAATCAGGCAGCACTTGCGGCGTGAGTTGTGTTAAAGAGTTAATACGGAGTGGATAAGACAATACGTACATACATATAGATAATACATATACAATATATAGATAGATATATATATAGATTCAATCATAATTCATATGTCTATGGGTACTAACAATAAGATAAGACGTTGTAAGAAAGAGGAAAGTGTAGAGGGGAGGGTGGTAGTAGATATAGTAAAGCGGAAGATAAGATTGAGGGATTGTCCATTGGGTTTGATCTACACATATTATTTGTTACGGCAACTAATCGTCCTCATCGTTGATGGCTGCACTGCTGCGAGAGATCTTCATGTAGGCAGCACAGATGCATTCACAAACGAAGCGGTATTGACTCTGGAAGTTAGGAAGAGAGGGGAATGGATTAATGAACAGGACAATCAAACAAATTTCCTCGTCTACCCACCACATTCTGCACCATACAGGCACGCTGATCACGCATAGTACGCACAATATCCAGCGGATAGACCGGTTCACGTGCCTCCATCAAAGCCAAAGCGGTGTCCATGAGTATTAACACACCCGTGCGTCCAATGCCCGCTGAACAGTGCACAATTACAGGAGGATTAGCTGCACTGATGCATCTACAAACAGAAAAAAACACACCGTTTGACTCAAGTTTCCACCTCAATCCAGTTCAAACTCCCACTTACTGATGCACACTGGTCGACACAGGCGTCTCATCCTCCGGCGTGGCTCCATTACTGGCCGCACATTTACGTTCACTCATCAGGCCACCATTCTCATCAGCATCGGCGTCCATCAGACGCACCTGCTTCAGACTCTCCTCAATCTCCTGCAACAGAGTACGATTTCTGGCCGCCCGCACTCGTTCGGTAAACTCCAGAAAGAGATTGGGATCGGAGGGTACACAATGATCGGGCCAGGCCAGATATTGCATGTGATGTATGTGTCGCTGCTCGTGTTTATCCTTGAGCACAAACTCACGGAAGACAAAGCTGCCCGTCTCATCGGGTTTCTCGCTGAGACAACGCACCGAGAAGCCATCGGCCAATTGCAATTCATCGCCGGTGACCGGCCAATACTGATGACACTTCTGACGCCCTGCCTCCATGACGGTGGTAAGCATGACCAGCAAGTGGCTACTCTCCTGTTGCACCATGCGCCAGAAATCGGTGGTAGTGCTAGCCAGGGGTCCCTGAGTGGCTATATAACGATTGACTATGCCAGCGGGTATCTCCATGTTCACATAGTTGGCATTGATGTAGTCACCCGTCAGGGAATTGACCAGCGAAACGCGAGTGCAGTCATCTGGAATGGATTTAAGTGTAACCAAAATGCAGAGGATGCGAGAGGAGTTGCTACTCACAAGGTGATATGTCACGATATCGATTCTTGGCCGCATTGGACGCTTTGCGTGCCTCTGTGATGGTCAAATCTGGATTCCGGCGATACATGAGCTCGTATTGGGCCAACAGGGCACCTGAGGCCAGGCCATCGCTTAAGAGCAACAAACTTTGGGTAAATAAAGCATCTCCATCGAGTAGATTTGAGTGTGAGCCAATCTCATCGCTTTCAGGAACATATTGATATAAGGGTTCCTCCTCCATTAGCAAGGGTGCACAACGTTGGGGTCGCACGGTCAGCAAAAGCTCTCCATTCGACTGATGACGGCAATCACGTATCATGGACACCACTTGCTCATGCCTTAAGCCATGCACATCTCTACCATTGATCATGAGCACCTCATCCCCCTCACAGACACGCGGCGTACAACGATCAGCGGGCGTGTGGGGCACCACCTTGGACACTTGCACCGGCAGGCTTAGATCTACGCCACCCTTGACATTGAAACCATAACGGCCCTGGTCATCGGCTTGCAGGCGTATGGTGATCAAATCACTGCCACTCTCTGGCTGCTGTTGACCCACAGCATCGGCTATGGTGGTGGGCAGCAGCAGCAAAGGACTATGCTGGCCAGAGCTATAGGCTGGTGGCATGGGTGAAGGTGAGGCCGACTCAAAGCGTCTGGTACACTGCTCTATGAAGCCCACATCCCTAGAACAAGAACAAAGATTAGAAAAGTTTTCTAATTAGTATTCCAGACTCACAGTTGTATGTCATATTCATCGCTTTGCTGCTCCCAGGCCTTGCGTGGCATGGACTCCGTCTCCTTGGATTGCACCTTGTTGTCATGTGGACGGCTCGTTTTGGTAATGGTCAATATGGTGGACGGTTTGCCATTGTGTGAGTTTACACTCTCCGAGCCACTGCCACCACCTCCGCCGCTGTTCAACAGTGGAGTGCCTCCCGATGAACTGCCTCCAGCTCCTCCACCTCCTCCGCTTCCCAGTAGCCGTTTACTGGGCGAACGCACAAACACCTTGTGTATGCGTCCACGTTGTTTGGACTCTTGCACCGCCTGTAGTTCAGTGCGTCCGGAATAATAGAATTTGCTGCCCAAACTAATGTTTAGGAAGCGGGACAAGCGATGCGGCCTCTTTAAACGGAAGAAACTGTGATGTTCCACGCAAGATTTCCATAACGATTTGGCATGCTTATGACTAAGCATGCCAAATCCCAGCAAGGTGTCATAATTCTCGCTGGGCTCACGTCGCAATTGGATGAAGAAATCTTTGCGCTTGAATGAGACCTTCACCATTTTACTCCACGAGAAGGTATTGATGCGTAACGCATGCTGGAAGACCAACAAACCCACCGCCGAGACACCCAATTGCAAGTCTTTGCCATTGGAGTCGGTGGCCTTGTGCAGATCAATGCCATAGAGTTCCAAACGCTTGGCATGCTCCAGATAATTGTATTCCGCATCGGCGGGCAGTTGACCACGATGCAGTTTATGCAGCTCACTGACTTTACGCTCTGCATCGGCCGTTTGGTCGGATAACAGTTGCAGATGGCCAAGATAGCCCGTCTGATGTTCCACGGCATTGAAATCGCCCAATTCGGCTGCAATGTGGAAGAGGATTAATCAAATGGCGATCTATTTTGATCTAAATCCTACTCACACTGCACCGTATAGCTGGCAAGCAGGCACTGGGTATTGCTGGAGCAGGGCAGTTTGCCCAGCAAAATGTTGCGCTTGATTTGCAGATAGAATTGATAGCGTGTGAATTCCTCCTGCAAACGGCTGGGATCGCTTACATAAAACTGGAATAAAAAGAGGAAAGTTAGTGACTAATCCGTACACTTGGTGTGACTCCAACTCACCTTAACCCTAAACTCTAATAATGGAACGGCATCGTTGTCAAGCGAAACGCTGCTGCATTGCTTCTTGAATTGCTTCTGGGCATCAACCCATCTCTGCGAAAGGATTCAATTAAAGGCTGACAGGCAGATGTGATTAAGGTGCTTACTTACCACAACATCACCGGGTTTCTGTGGAAATAATAGCCCAAAGTAATCCCTTTCGGACAATTCGAGATATTGAAAGACCTGATCCAAAAGTTCAGAGCCTTTCGCACGTTTCTGAAAATGTGATAAAAAAAATAATAGGAAAATTATTAAGATATTATTATTGTGGAATGGGACTTTAGTTTATTTAGAGCTGATTTAGTCACATCTGATTAGTTGATATGTGTCAAAACTTCATTTCTGGTTCCAGTCCCATGTGGGTAGGTGATAACCTACCCATTCATCTCTAAGTTGGATGTACTTCTATAAGTCAAGTGTGGGTTATTTGTCAGAAGGCGAATCAAGTATCAGAATTGGCCTTAGAACGTCTTCGGTTAGTAGGTTAACAAAACTTTGAGGCTTAATTAAAAGTGGTTCTGGTCTCTTGAATCATTTTTGCTTTTATTTTCGGTGAAATACAGCTGTTCCTGCTCGACCTTATTTATGTAGAAAAGTATATATATCTATTAAAAATTCTAAGCTATCGTCGAAAGTATTACTATCACAAACACGCACACTTCCAAAAGCCCCCGGTTTATACAATTTGTACTCACACATAGAACTTTTGCTTTGTGTTCCTAACTCAAAAAACTCATATGACTTGAAAACGGATTTTCTTTGGCTAATTCATCAAGCGATCCAATGCAAAACAATGCTTTTTTTACCAAAGTAATTTTTCTGAACCAAAACTATTCCAAAAAGGGTAAAGAGAAAGCCAGAAGGCTACACTTTACCTCCGAAAAAAGAACGTGCAATAAATGAAAGACAGTATCAGAGTTGGCTTGCCTCCACATGAAGGACAACCATTGAAAATTGATGATTATTAACTCAAAACTGCCATTATTCAACAATATAGATTGCCAAAAAGCTTTTAATACCCACATAATACAATAGAAAACCTTCTTCAAAATCCGGAATACGTCAACATACGTCGACATTTGGAAGAATTTTGAACTGAAACCAGAATGCGATGGGCTGGCGATGAAAAATAAGTGGTTCATATTAATTTTAAGCACATTAAAGATACGAACCTTCCAACTACAAAACTGTGGGAGATATGAGGGAGATTCTTCCAGCCTCTTTCTCTGAGAACCTGTTTGTTCATATGGTTTATACTAACGGACGAACATGGCTATTTCGAGTCGACTGTTGAGGCTGATCAAGAGTATATATACTTTATGGGGTCGTCGGATATGCTACTTTATAATTGTAACATACTTTTGCACAAACTAAATATACTCTGTATACTTTCGAGGATTGAAAGAACCGCATTCTAAAGTGATCAAATTTTATTATTATTATTCTTCTTTCTTACCACTCCCAGCCGCTGGCATACACTTTTGCCAACGAGTTTTCTAGTTATCATGGCACTTGGCAGAGTCCTTTTATGTAAAGTGGCAATAACAGCTCTTCTGGCTAACAATTTGAACACAGTTTCCGGCCTTTTTTCAATTCCCTGAGAAAATTTCCCATATCTTTGACATGCTTAAAACAGTTTCTCCCTTTGTACAACTTTTCAAATATAATACTTAACATTCCATCATTAAGCGATCCTAATCTGTCGATCTTTATCGCACAATTTAACATCTTTCTCTCCATGGTTTCTTCTTCAATTTGTTTTCTGCCCACATCCCCCCCCCTTACAATTATAATGACTAAACGCAGATTTCATCTCGATCATTCAACGCAAACGACAACAATTTGACTAGACAGATTTCACATCTTGGGGCATAATTTTCCTCCATCGTCAGCAAAAAAACAATGCGAATGAAGTGCGTGTCTATCTGAGGCAGAGTTGATGAAAGTGAGTTTCAAGTGCAACAACAATCTGAATAAACAATGAATGAGATTAAGCCTCGACGAGACAGACACAGAAAAAAACTTTCTATTTTCGCACACAGAAATTAAAAAATGTGCATTACAAATTCAAAAAAAAAAAAAAAAAAAAAAAATGTTATTATTTATGAATATGCAGCATGGCACTGGTTGCGGGAGGGGGGGTTGGTTAGTTAAAGGTAACTCACCTCGAGCCGAAAGGTGTGCGTGATGTCATCTAGGAACAGGACGGTGACGCATTGCTGCCGTTGTTGGTTTTTCTTGTCGCGCGCCAGTTCTGTGGAGCCTCCGCGAAGTCGATAGTTTCTGCTTAGATTGCTCAAACGAAAGCGTTCAAACATGTCCGTACTCCATTTTAGGTCCTTTTGGGTGGCTTTAACAAAAATGTTGGCTCGGCTAATTTGTTAATTCGATAAATTGGCAAGACGATTTGGATGGAACTCTTCGGTTGGACGACGTCTTTCTCATAGGCTGCAATGAGACAACAAAAAAGAAACAACAAGAAATCAAAATGTGTGTAAGTTTTATTGTATTCATATTTCCAACCCGACCGCCCTAGTCCCGACCACGACAAGTGCAATGGGTGAGTAATACTTTTGTGGTGTTTGCTTTGTTTCCTCTTTTCTTCCAGGTAACAATAAACCTTATTGTTATTGCTGTTGTAGTCGAAAACCTATTGATAAGGCCCGCATAGTAGACCGAAGCTAAAGCGAAACAAATTGTCTTTACTTAATGATTGATGTGTCGTGTAATTGGCTTAAATGCTTTTGAATGAAATACATACATACACACACACGCACACATACATATGTTTATGCACTCTTCGTTTTAACCTTCTTTTGCTGACCGCTTCAAGCATTTAAAGTGGGTTAAATCAATTCTTCTTTCGGCTTGTGGGGGGCTTTTGTCTTTCTTCTTTTTGATTTGTGCTTAAATTCCAATCATTTTTTTCGCGGTATTAGCAAATTTGTTGTTTTTAGGTTCTTCTACAAACTGCTTAGGTCTGTAAGTCATTAGCTTAAAACTAATTAGGTGGAGGCCTAGTTAATCATCGATTTATTTTAGTACTAGAAAAACGTAGAAAGCTGCGGAGAATGCAAGAAATTTTGGGAACGCCACAAGCCATCAAAGCCTTGAAAGATTTAATTCGTCGAAATCCACTGCGCAAGCAGAAAACCATGTCTCGGAAGTTGAATATTAGCCAGGACAGCATTTAGAGCATCATAATACGTGACTTTGGAGTCAGTGGATAGAATATACATACTGTCCACTTGCTCACAACAGCATTGAAACTAAAATGAAGGCAGACTACGTTTAAGTAGCAGTAGTAGTAGTAGAAGTAAGTACTACTTCTACTACTAAGTAGTAGAGAGAAGTAGTACTACTCTCTACTACTACTACTTTTCTATGGTAGCTAGACTATATAGATGTACGATTTCGACCAAACTTAGGATAACATGCAAAACCCTAACAAACTAACATGTAACAAGTTTGGAGTCGTTTCCATTTAAAACAAAAAAGTTTTTCTCATCATAACTTCTTTTTCCACCGATCATTCGTACTGCAGCTATATGCCATAGTCATACGATTTTGACACAACTTTGTAGAATTGTGTGAAAGCATATCAAATAAATAAATGCCAATTTTAAGGACATATCCATTGAAAACAAAAAAGTTTTTCCCACCAAGACTACTTTTCAGACTTTAGTTTTCTATGACAGCTGTACTATATAGATGTCCGATTTCGACCAAACTTAGTAAAATCATGGAAAAGCATAGCAAACTTAGAAATACAAAGATTTGAGGCGTTTCCATGGAAACCAAAAAAATTTTTCTCACTAGAACTAGTTTTGGGACCGATCGTACCTATTACAACTATAGATATAGTCAACCGATTGGGATTTCCGTCTGTCTGTCTGTTTCTACGCGTACTAGTCTCTCAGTTTTGAAGCTTTCGAGCTGAAAATTTTGCAAAGAGTCTTCTTTTTGCTGCACACTACTAATATGTTGCAACCAACCTGATCGGATGACTATATCTCATAGCTCCCATAAGAACAATCGGTCGGAAAACTAGTTTTAGTATGAAAAATTTTTTTCTTTTCAATAGAAACGTCTCCAAACTTTGTAATCGTAAGATTTCTATGCTTTTTTATAATTCTACCAAGTTTTATTAAAATCGGACAACTATATGGTATAGCTGCCATACAAAAGATAGGTCTGAAAAACAGTCTTAGTTAGAAAAACTTTTTTGTTTTTACTGGTAGCATCCTGCAATTTTGTATTTGTTTGTTTCATAATTTTTACATAACTTTTACATAATTTTACAAATTTTTGGCCAAATCGGATGACTATATCATATAGCTCCCATTCAAACGATCGGTCGGAAAATGGGAAAACGAGTATTTTGGAAAATATTTAAGCAAGCACTTTCAAGGGTATAAAAACTTTGGCACAGACGAAGTTAGCTTAGCTTCTCGTTTTAGTTTAAGAATGGCACAGTTCCACAGTCTTTTTTTAATATTTTTTGCTCCAATTCAGGTTCGGTTCGGGCAACCCTCATTGGTTCAACAGATTATAACCCCTTTATAAGCATTACCAAAAACATTTCACAGCAGAAACTAAGCTAGAGATAAGTTTTCCTGATTTAACCCACTGTGCCTAGTGCCTAGTTTCAAGTAGTCCATTGACGTTGTTCTTGTTTCATTTCTTGTCTTGTCATATACTTTTTTTTTTTGTATTTTGTGTGCTTTGCAATTGCCTTTGTTGCCATAAGTTAACCAATACAAATACATACATTTACCCAGAGAGATAGATATTTTCTATTTATACACAATTTCCTGTCACTTTAAGAAGACACCAACAACCAACCAACCCACAAGTTGTGAACATTATCGCTTGACACCGAATAATTTATATTATGACAAATTCAATAAACAAATGTGGTTTCCGATCAATAATAACAAACTGTCCGTTTCTGTGTGTGTGTGTGTGTTAAACAGAACGCAATTTCATTATCAAGTCGTAGTAATCTTGTTGGAGTAAACAGAACCCAAAATGCAAATTTGTTAAGCACACATAATACCTTTCCCCTGCCGCGGCTGATAATAATTTCTATATGGAAGAACACTCAACAGGTTGCGGGAGCGGGGGCGTTGGGGTGGGTTGCGTCATTGCTGTGGCTGACGCCCACCAGACATTGGGGGGCGGAAGTCCAAAAGTGACTTCGGTTTATGGTCAAAGCAAGTTGCTTGATGAAATTGAAAACGAAATGTACCCTGTCCATTTTGTTTGCATTGTTTAAACAAATAGAGGAGGGGGGCAACTTTCAGTTCGTTGATCGACTTTATGCATATTTTGCATATGTATTTGTACACTGATTCAATTTCATTTTGTTTATTGTTTTTATTTTTTTGCACAATTCTCTCAGCTTCCGCTTCATTTTTTTTTTTTGCTTTGTTTGACCTAAAAGGGCTTTCCCTTGGACTGGGCAAAACCAGTTCTGATCTAAGCTCACACAGCTATGGATACATAAATAACACACAGCTGATATAAAAATTCTAGCTAAACTGTATTGCTATTTTTATGACCATGGCTGTTAGACCAGCCGTTTTCAAAACAATTACCAAGACACTTGAGAAAACCCTAGAGAAGGTAATTGAAACCACAAGACGTTGAACTTGTTAGGAAATATGAAACTGGGAAGAGGGGGGGCCTTAGAAATGTCAGTCCAACCTATTTTTGCACCTGGCAACCCCAATCAAAGTCAAGAATTCTGGTGAAAGCTTTTGTCGACAAAAAAATGTCAATTTTTGGGGTTGATGAGATGAAATTACTTTTCAATTTGGAGCAATTTCCATTAAGCCCTAATGAAAATAACCAGGTTCCGTCAATTGATTTTTCTCCCCACCGCCACCTTCTCCCTCTCCCAATTGTCTCGTGCCAGGGACGCATCAGTTAAAACATTACGACTGCTGCATTTGCATTTGTTTGGTTTTATGTGTGCATGTGTTTTTACCGTTATGCGCCAGGGTTGTCATGTGTACACACATCGACTTGGGGAGGAGTGCAGAAGGTTGGGGGGTGGGGTAATTGAGGCAGCAGGGCTTAGTCCAAGGGGCCGCTTATCGTTGTTTGCCTTTTAATTTTTATTGCTTCTGGTTTCTTTGAGCGAGCGCTAGCGCACCCCGTGAGTTTGTTCAACAACAATTCTTATGCTATTTTGGTGTTCATATTTCACATGCAACACACACACACACACATATATATACACAGCCCCCCAAGGCAAAACAGACCCCAGCCCCGGGCGGCACGCACTCACTCTCAGACATATGAGTTTGTGGTACAAGCATACACTGACAAAAATAGCTTGGATCACATTTAAAAATGTATGAAGAAGAGTTTGCTGCAAGCTTTTCAGTCCTCTCGGCAAAGATAAACTTATCTTCTTATGACATTTGCCATCATTTCTTTTAGCTACGAATTTGCTGCTCACCACTGTTTTAAAATATGGCTAAATCTTCTCAATTCCACGTATAAGCTCAATTTGGATCGGTCCAAGCTATTCACAATTTTAAGTGATTTTTAGCCAATGGAAGAGTTTCAAAAAGCGGCTATGCACTTTTCTCACTGTACATTTCTTAAATTATAATCCTTGAACAAAACATGTAGGATGGTTTTTTCTCTCAGTGCACACTTGCAATGGATTTTATGCTTCGCTTGCTTGTCCCCCCTTCCCAATTGCGTTGATAGTTTTCAATCTGATTCTCGATTTGTCAATGTTACTTAACCGTTGTTTTGAAAACTTTTTTATGAGTTTTTTACAGTTCCTAGTTAGGGCGGAAGCAGGGTGTCTAGTTATTGCTAATTGAACATTTGTAAACATTTCCATACTGATTAATTAAAATAAAATCGTATCTTTGACTTTTGCCACTTCCTCCATTACACGGTTTCTTATTTCTTGGCTTAAAACGGTTTGCTTGTGTGTGTTAACCCTCTCACTCACTCTCTCCTTGTCACTCACACACACACGCTAGCGTAAATCAAGAAAGGAAGATGCTGAATGCGAGTAGGCGGCCTATGCGGGCTTAACCCAAGGAAGAGACAGGGAGGTGTTGTTGTTGTTTCTCTTGACGGCTGCGAGATAAGAGCCGCACACATACTCCGGTACGAAAACAAAAGATTGTTTCCCCACTCACCTTTTCAATTTGGACATATGTATGTGTTTCCTTATTTTCCTGCGGCTGCGGTTGAATCTTTCATATTTAATTTTTTTAATATTTATTTTCCTCACACAAACTCACACTCTCACACACTCGCACACACAGACGCGCAAGCCGAAAACGGTAAAAAAAAAAGAACGAAGTAAACAAAACTCAATGGAGAGAATGGCGGAGAACACTGAGCTGAGGTTGTTTTTTAATAATTATACATGGTTTTTAGCTTCTTGGAAACGTAAGAAATCAAAACTCAAAAACCGAAACGAACAAAACCGACTTTAATGAAATTTTCAAGACGACTGAAAAGATTGCTACGCACGTACCTGTTACTTGTAACGAGTCGTGCCATATGGCAGAAAGTAGCAGTCACAGCTATCGATAGTGGCTGCCACCGAGTATCGATGCTGACGGTGAAACTGAAGAATATTAATTTTGAAATTAAAAAAAAAAATACAAAAAAAGTAAATTTTAACTAAAAATCGATGTACAAGGCTAAATTTATAGTAAAACAAAATCTTAAATTAAAACAAAGAGTGATTTACATTATACAACACGTCACACAGCCTTTGCTGTTTTGGTTACAATTCTATTTCTGTAGAGTAGGGCTTGACTTAAGAAATTGTCTAGTTCAAACCAATCTCAACACCTCATGTATCGATGAGTACTACTTGTCAAACTGCACTGTTACATGCAATCGAAATATTTAGCGATCTACCGACAGTATTTAGTAACGAGTACTCGTGAGTCACGCTCCCACCACTACCAATACTTATTCTTTGACGACAGTCGCGGTCACGAATCACAGTCACACCTATTCACACTACAGTCCATCTCAGCGGAACGATGAGAAGATGGTGAAAAAAGAATCTGGTGACAAATTTTTAACCTGATATTTTTAGTACCTGGAATACGCAAATCCACCCAAATCTTATTTTAAACAATAGTTTATTCTTTTCTTAATATTTTGCAATTTAATTTGTCTTAAAAAGTTAAGTGGTTCCTGAGAAAATTACAAAATAAAAAAACTCCTTTTGTTTCAGACTCCACCGTTCCAATTCGGCTCTAAAACATAGACGCTATTTTGACGGACATAAAAAATTGAATTCGTGTTCATACTCTATCTCTGTACCGTAGGTACAGGTGAAAAATGGTTGTACCCTTTGCAAATAAAAAATAGAAACTTTAAAAATAAATTATAAATTTTAATAATTACCTAAGATAAAATACTTGGTGCGGTTTTTTTCTCTTGAAGTGAGAATTCCTCTTCAGATTTGACTTCATCTTCAGAACTTCTACCCCGCAGTCTTAAGAAAAGCAAAGTTACTGCAAGTTAAGAATAAGATAAGCTTATGATCTTACCGATCTGAGCAGAGTTTGAGTACATCAGGCTTTAGCACAAAAAGTACAAAGATGAGTATACCCTGACCCAAGTGAAAGTAGTCCGAAATGAGGAATATTTTTACCAGCACCTCATGTTCTTGAACCAAATATGAACCGATTTCAAAAATCCAGGAAACGCCCATGATAACCGATAAACGCAAAAAGAAACTATATCTGTGAGCGAGAAGTGAAAATTGAATGCTTGAGTAATGTTTTTGAGGCACCAAATATGTAAGCTTACTTCTGCCGATTGGAATCGAGTTTCCTTTGACTTTCCCGGCGATCCAGCGTATGCTGCATCTCCTGCTTTATCGCCACTATACGCCTAGTGGTCAATATAAACAGTGTTATATTGAATGTGATCATTATCAACATGGGACCATAGAAATACAGCATAGCAGACCAATCAATGGCTGAAAAATAGAAATTCCAGCACTCAGCATTCCACCACTCTGCTTGCCATATACACACTTTTAATCCAACATGAAGATTCCAACTGGCCCACGCCAGGTATCCATGGATTGAATTCTCCTTCCTCAGTCAAGAGCGGTAATGTATGGTCCAATATATAGATCAATATGGTCAACACAAGCGCCATGCCCCAGGCATAAAAATTGTAGTTAAGAAAACGTTTTTTTGGCGTACTTCGCTGTATGTGGTAGCGGTTACCCTGGAAACAAGTCCACAACTCCAAACTGATGGCAGTCAACCAGAAAAATGCAGCCATAACTGCATAATAGCCCACATAGCCTGGAGGTAAGTGAAACGGTTAAGACTGGCCTAAAAGAAATGTTGAAAATCTATAGTACCCGCTGTAAGGCAGAATGGTTCGGAGAGATTCCATAACTCTAGCATTATGATAAAGAAACCCGTACATATGGCGATCATATAACAGATGAAACACTTCCCATGCAGATTTCGTAGCTTGGGCACCAACAGATACACGGCGATGGTAAGCAGCAAACAGATTAGCGACAGAACGATCACTAAAACAGGAGACATCCATAGATAATTATCCTAAATTTCAATGATTTCCCCATTCTTACGTATAGTTTTGCTCCATGGTTTATCCCATGACTCTGGCGTGTGGCAATTGTGGGGTCCAATTTTATAATTGCCGGTTTTTGTGCCCATTTCAAAGGTCTGCAGGCAGTAATCCTCCCTGTTGAAGTAGACATTGTCGAAAACACGCCGCATGGAACCGTTCTGAGAAATTTCGTCCAAATTGTTAAACATTAAACCAAACAAAACTCGAAATTCTTGTATGCTCACCTCAAACAAATTCCAGGCCCCATTCTCTCTCCGATTATCAAGTGGAAAGTGGCCCACTTCTTTGCATTGCCTGGGCACATGCTGTTGTGCGGCAAACATATCGTGTAAGTGTATCCTTGCCTCGCTGCCGTTATTCAGGGTTACATTTAGATAGGGATCATAGGACGCATACTTATCGCTATGATCATAACAATTGCCATTAAGTAACTGTTGATTAGGTGGACAACAGAAGGGTAGACACGTCCTTAGTTTACAGGCACATCCACGCATATGTTTCGGCACACTTTGCATTTCACCATTTGGGTTCACCTCATACTCGTATTCTCCCGTCATCTCGACAGGTATCAGAAGGTTGGCAAACAAGTAGGATCCATTCGGGAAGCTTTGTCTACCAGACAAATCCACAGTTTCAGAGTAATGACAATTTGGTATCTCGGCATTAGCCATACTGATTGTTAGAACAATCAGCAATGCTATTAATTTGATTTTGGGTAGCATTTTGAATTGGCAATTCTGTAAGTGAACAAAATTTAAGTTAATGAAATTCTTGATATAAGGGTTTTGAAATCATGCTTGAATCGACTGGGAATCGTTTTCTTTACGTTTGAACTGTTAGAACTGGTCTTGAAGCGAAACCTGATCGATAACTTGGTACATCCTTAACTGTCAGCTATGCACCCAGTTTCACTTTTGCCAAAAGTTTTGCGGTTTGAAATCGCAATTCTTTTGCGAATGTGAAAGTGTAAGACTCTTTCCTTAACTATATACATATACCGTGAAAAGTTCCTAAATAGACCTAAACCATGAATAACCATTTTCACTTTTAAGCTATTGTCGAATAGGCAAAAAAGTAGACACGACCGACGCAGAAGTTAACATTTCCAATAGAGATTCCAATTCCAAGCTAATCGATCCGAACTTATTGGAGATCGTGCAGCATGTTTTTTTTGCCTAGTTTTAATTTGATCGACATTTCCACCGATAAAAAGCAAATTTTTCACACAAAGACTACTTTTCTCACTCTACTTTTGTATTACAGCTATACTATATAGATGTTCGATTTCGACCAAACTTGACAGAATCACGGAGAAGCATTAAAAACTGTTAAATACGAAGTTTGGACACGTTTGCACTTAAAACAAAAATGTTTTTCTGACTAAAACTAGTTTCTCGACCGATCATTCCTATGGCAGCTATAGCCTATGGTCAGCCGATTTTGACAAAACTTTAAAGAATTGTGTGAAAGCTCAAAAAATATATATATGCAAATTTTAAAGAGGCTTACATTGAAAACAAAAAAGTTTCTCCTACTAAACCTATTTTTCTAACCTTACTTTTCCATGGCATTTGTCCGATTGCGACCAGACTTGCTAAAATCATGGAAAACCATGGCAAACTAAGAAATACAAAGGTTGGGGTCGTTTCTATTGAAAACAAAAAAGTTTTTCTCACTAGAACTAGTTTTTTGACCGATCCTTCCTATGACAGCTATATGTTATAGTCTTCCAATCCGGCTCCGACAGATGAGCAGCGTATTTGTACTAAACGACTTTGTGCAAAGTTTGATGTTGATAGCTTTAAAACTAATGGAGAAGATAACATAGAAACAGACGGATCGACTAAATTAACTCAGCTCGTTGTGCTGATCAAGAATATATATACTTTATGTGGTCGGAGATGCTTTCTTCTATGCGTTGGAAACACCCAGACAATTCTTTAGGGATTTCTGGGACACCCCCATAATAGGGAAAAGACTTTAATTGATACAAATTCAAGTTAACAACTGCCATTTACATGTTCTCCGAACTGTCAAATATTTACATTGAACACATATCCTATATGCTATCTTGGTATCACATTTCTAGTACCTTAGCACTTTTGGACTGGTTGTGAATCAGTAAAATATCCCTTTCCGTGTTACCAAGACCAAATTTCGAATTCATAGTTTAATTCACTTCTAAGAAATGTCTCTGTATCACTTTTGAGATGGTTCTTCAAATGGTTCTTCTCAACTTCTGAGATATGGCTAAGCATTTTTCGAACCGGTTCACCCCAATGAGAAATGGTCTAGGACACTTTTCTGATCAACATATTGTGAAAATACAGCGGTTCAGACGTGAAAAACATTCCTTTTAATTGCATTCCATAAATAAAGTTGATGAATGTTTACTCTTAAAAGAGATTCCGGAACTTTCGCTTTTTAGAATACCTTTCCAGTCGCATGCGTTGATAATATAGATTTCACAGCATTATTTTCAATTGTTATCAAAGAAATAAAATTTCGATCGAGCGGAAATGTTTATTTTCCGACCGGCTTGAGCAACGTTCCACTTAGAACTGTTTTGGGCAGGCGTTTGCATCAGATCATGAAGCCGACGCGCTCTCAATTTGGGCACCAATTAATGCCAGAGAACGTACGCACTGGTATGGGTGCAGTAGGTCTGCCTACTCTCAATATGTATAGTGAGAAGACAGCTGTGTTTGTGTTTATGTTAATGACTTCTTTTTTTTTTTGGACCCCCCAAAATAAAGTAAAGCATTCCATAAGCGCAAAGTCAAAAAGATAACAATTAAAAGCGAAAGCGTTCCGGAAAAGATAATTTGGCAATTTGCCAATTTGTTTGCACAATATTTATATATACATATATATATTATATATTCAAACAAAAACAAAACAATCTTTGATTTATTACACTCAAACAATTCAGTCAATGTCGAACAAAACCAGTTTGGAAGTTTGCAAATACTTGCACGAAATTTGATGAAGAAAGCAAACATCTCCTTGTGTGTATCTATATGTACATATGACTTCAGCTCTTAAGAATGTAAAGTTTATTTGAAGGACTGCAAACTGGTTGAAATGTCAAAAATTTTGAGTGAAAATCAATGTTTTTATACTCTGTGCCGTAGGTACATAGAGTATTATAAGTTTGTGCATAAATATGTAACAGCCAGAAGGAAGCATCTCCGACCCTATAAAGTATATATATCAGGGCTGCAAACCGGTTTTGAACCGAACCGGTTCGATCCCGGAATTCCGACTTTTATTTTACTATGAACCGAAACTCTTTAGAAATTAACCCAAAATTTCGGTTCGGTTCAATAAAACACAAAAATTTGACCTGTCTACCGACTTCATCTGTTATTAAGTGCAACTGACTCCTAAAATGGGCAGGAGAGCGGAAAAAAAAAACCTGCCAAAATGATTAGATTTCCTTATAAAATCCCTACCCATAACAGTCTCTTTTTTTAAAGCTCCTCGACATTATTAACATAACTAACACCATCATTTCCTAACATTATTTTGGTAATATTTTTCTATGAAAACCACGAAATGGATTTTCACTAAACTGTAAATTATATATTGAATACTAGCTGACCCCGTCAGACGTTATCCTGCGTTAATATAATATTGTGTATTATTCTATTATACTGCTCAAAAAAAACATATATGTGTTCGAGAGGTACCCGAAAGAGTTGACCGATTCGGATCATATTTGTTATCAGCCTTCCTCTATTCATGACGAATGTCTTTATAAAGTTTCATCCAAATCGGTTAAGTTTAGGTCAAGTTATGGTGAAAAAAAAGCCGTGGATGGCAAATTACGCGATCCCTGTGTGACCTACCAGAATCAGCTATAGATATAAACCACCTACGCTGTTACTACTACACTCACACGAAATTTCATCGAAATCGGTCCAGCCGTTTGGGAGGAGTGAGGTAACAAAGCCATGTACGGAAGAATTTTATATATTAAGATTTCTATGTTTTCTATCAACCAATTCCGAACCAAAAACCACTCGGTTCCCATACAATTTGGGAAGTTTTAGATCGAATGCTGTTAGTAATGTTGTATACAGCATGAACTGAACCAAGGTTCGAACCAGAACCTTCTCCTAAAAACCTCGAACCTTAAATATCCGAACCTTAACCATTCGATAACTTGGGTTCGAACCAGTGTACCGGAGATCCGAATAATTTATTTGGTTTGCAGCTCTGATATATATTCTTGATCAGCATCAACAGCCGAGTCATGTCCGTCTGTCTGTCAACGCACAATTCTCAGAGATGGTAAGAGATAGTGGTTTGATATGTATAGAACATATGCTTCTTATGTCTGCAGGCAGATCAAGTTTATTTTCAAATTTTGACCATGCCCCCTCTCGCCCGCGCAATTTAGATAAAACGTCATATCTTCCACAGTTTTAAAGATAGATGGCTTGTTCCTTTTAGACATATTTAGTAATTAGGATTACTTATCGATCCGCCCAAGGAATGGAGAAGATCGTATAAACTGTTTTCGAGTTATGATCAAAAGACTGTTCGCTGTTGCAGCGCTGCTTTTTGCAGCATCAAAATTTATGCTGAGCGTATAATTTCCTTGGTACAAACTATGTTATGGTCGGGCTTGACCGACTTTCTTTCTTGTTTACCAATAGAATAGTGGTATGTGTGTACCTACCAAATTTGGGGCATATTCCTTGATTAATTGGAGTTTCTGCCAAAATGTTTGGCAATTGCAGTTAAAATATTTAGTTTAGTTGCAGTCTTTTAATATATCAAATTCTAGATAAATTGCGTCAACAAAACAAGAAGACTTCTTTGAATTGTTGCTATCTTATCTCTAACAACTGAAACGTTACTTTACCAAGAAGTTAGTCAGAATTTGAAATTATATCACCAACAGTTGATAAATATTAAATGAACAACATTTGGAGTGTAATAACAATCGCTTATAGGTGAGTACCAGAGAGTCAATCCGCTGAGCGGGTTTGGTTTGGTTTTTGAAATCAACTGAACCGCAAAATGCATTTTCTGCAAACCATCACCATCTTTGTTGAACCGAACCCATATTTTTAGGGTCGGAACAGCGTCGGGTTTAGCAGCTGATTAAAACTGATAAGTAAGCTTTGTGGTTTTCGGTTTTGTTCGGAAGTTTGGAACGGACGCCCTGGTACGTACTCTCCTCACCCTAAATTGGTCATTGACTCCAAATATTCAGATTTTCGATTAAAGTTACGCCCAGCCAAGGCCCAAGACTTAATACTGTTTTTGAAAATTTAGGAATTTTTGAGCTTTTGGACCACCTCTTCTTTTTTTGGTGTTATTCACCAATGACTAATATGCACCGGTTGTAGAATGATCTAAGCAATTTAACTGTTTCTGAGAAACTTGTATCTCACTTGATTAAAATGATTAAGAAAATAAACATATGTTGCAAACCGTTTTGTTATGCAGCCCAATCAATTAATGTCGGAGATGCTTCATCCCTAACAAGAAAGAAAGTCGGTCAAGCCCGACTATAACATACTCTGTACCAAGAAAATTCCTTTTGATCATAACTTGAAAACCGTTCATCCGATCTTCTTCATTCCTTTGGCGGATCGATAAGTTATCCTAATAACTAAATATGTCCAGAAGAAACAAGCCATCTATCTTCAAAACTGTGGGAGATATGACGTTTTTTCTAAATTGCGTGGCCAAAATTGAAAATAAACTTGATCTGCCTGCAGACATTAGAAACATATGTCCCATACATGTCAAACCTCTATCTCTTACCATCTCTGAGATCTGTGCGTTCATACGGACAGACAGACGGACAGACGGACAGACAGACAGACATGGACATGGCTATATCGACTCGGCTGTTGATGCTGATCAAGAATATATATACTTTATGGGGTCGGAGATGCTTCCTTCTGGATGTTACATACTTTTGCACAAACTTATAATACTCTATGTACCTACGGTACAGAGTATAAAAAGTATATATTCAATTTATTGATGAGCATGAATAGCTCAGTTGACAATCTGTTTCTACACTATTTCCTGTCACCATACCCTTGCAAAGGGTTTTATAATTTTGCCCAGAAGTTTGCAACGCATACAAATATTCATTTCCGACCCCATAAACGATATATATTCTTGATCAGGGTGACGAGCTGAGTCGATTGAGCTTTGTCCGTCCGTCCGTCAGTCTATTTCTAGGCGAACTAGTCTCTCAGTTATGAAGCTATCGATCTGAAATTTTGCACAGAGTCTTCTTTTTGCTGCACACTACTAATATGTCGGAACCGACCAGATCGGATGACTATATCTCATGGCTCCCATACGAAAAATCGGTCGGAAAACTAGTTTTAGTGAGAAAAACTTTGTTTCTTTTTGATGGAAACGTCTCCAAACTTTGTAATCGTAGGTTTTTTATGCCTTTTTTATAATTCTACCAAGTTTTATTAACACCGGACAACTATTTGGTATAGCTGCCATACAAAAGATAGGTCTGAAAAACAGTCTTAGTTAGAAAAAGTTTTTTGTTTTTAATGGTAGCATCCTGCAAGTTTGTTTTTGTTTGTTTCACATGCTTTTACATAATTTTACAAATTTTTGGACAAATCGGATGACTATATCATATAGCTCCCATACGAACGATCGGGCGGAAAGTGGGAAAATATATATATATTTTTTTTTTAACATTTAAGCGAGCACTTGCAAGGGTATAAAAACTTTGGCACAGATAAAGTTAGCATAGCTTTCTCGTTTTTAAGCTATCTTATTGCCTTATCACACCTAAAGCTGCCATTGAAACTCTCAGTAGAAAATTTGTTATGGTGGGAAAAACTTGGTAGCTTCTTCAACCTTCCAATTTAAATATTTTTATATGTTTCTTCATAATTCCTCCAAGTTGAATCAAAATCGGTTTATTTTAAACTATGACTTTATAAATCAATGTGAGAAAACTTTTTTGTTTTTAACGTTAATAATATTTCACTTAAATCTGAAGCACTTTGTTTACCATTCGTATAGGTTTGGCATATATTGCGACGCTATACTTGTTTACGTTTGTTTGGCTTTCAGATCATTTAAATCACACACTTTTCCACGAATTCCAAAATGGGTTGAAGTTCAGTCAAAACGGAAACATACTTTTTAGCTAGAATTCTACATACGTCATAATTTGGCATGCAGCCCAACATATTTGTATATGCTTTCGACCAGAACATCAATTCAATTATTATTTTGAACGACACATGCTTTTCGGGACAAAGCCGTAAAAATCAGTGGTTCTGGTGAATGACTTGACTCAAGTTAATAAGATGGGCAAATGTGAAAGAAACCGAGAAGAATATATGTGTAAATTGTTTATATGGCTTTGACGTTAATAAAAATGTAATTCATTGTATTTATCCGCATGGTGGCTCAATAGCAGAACAATGTCAACCTGCTTGCAGTGAAAGGCAATCTTTGACCATAGATTAGTAATAATAGCATAGATGTATGGGAACAATCACCTTTTTATACCCGTTACTCGTAGAGTAAAAAGGGTATACTAAAGTCGTGCAAATGTATGTAACAGGCAGAAGGAAGCATCTCCGATATCATAAAGTATATATATTCTTCATCAGCATCAATAGCCGAGTCGATATAGCCATGTCCGTCCGTCCGTCGGTCCGTCTGTATGAACACCTAGATCTCAGAGACTAGAAGAGCTAGAGCAACCAAATTTTAGATGTAAAGAATGTTGAATATCTCCTACAATTTGTAAGCTATCGAGCTCAGATTTTGCAGTATGCACTATGTGGCCAATATGCATAATCTCACAAATTCTCATAAAGATCGGATAATAAATGGCAGAGTTAAAAAAGCGTTGCATACTTATCTGAGCCGCATGAGGTTATTAAACACTAATTGCCTTGAGTAACGGGTATTTCGAAGTCAGGCAGGACGGACTTTAACTTACGCTCTCGTTTTGTATGGGAAACAACTAATTGTTAGCGATTAACACATAACGCACTCTAAGGGCCGATTTCTCATTTGCCATATAGTTTCTATGTGTCAGATAAACTCCAAATTTCCTCTGTTATTTATTAGTTTATGTGACAGATAGTGCTATGTATAAGACGTGAAATCGGCCCCTAAAGTAAATCTATACATATATATAAATTTGAAAGTATGTTTGTATATTTTTTCCTTATGGGCGTCTAAACCGCTGAACCGATCTTTACAAATTTTTCGCAGTATGTTCATGTCGATCAGGAAATTGTCATAGGCTATGTCTCATGTCTGTGACTTGGTCCAAAAACCGCTAAAATTGCAAAATTCAACCGATTCATCCGATTGTGTTGATTTTTAAAAGTGACTTTGCCCATTTCTGTCAAATAAATTTGTGATAAATTTGTCAATAAATTTGTAATTGTAATTTGTGCTCCAGGAGCTTTGAAACGGCAAACTTAAATAGCAAATGAAACGACTGAAGAATGTGAAAATCGCCGGAGTGGGGTTCGAACTCGAGCGTCCACTGCCAGAGCAAGTGAAACAGCTGAGGAGCGGGAGGTACGAGTCCGAGGTCTTAGAACTCGAGCTTCCACTGTGAGAGCAAATTAAACCACTGAGGAGCAAGATGTCCGACTTAGCCGGAGTTCGAACTCGAACGTCCACTGCCAAAGCAAGTGAAGCAGCTGAGGAGCGAGAAGAACGTCTCCGACGACTCAGAATTCGAGCTTTATTATTACGATTGGCAAAATTTAGACGTTTTCAAGAATATAATATTAAAGGTTGGTAAAAACTCAAAGTTCTAAGGACCCGGGCAAGGCCGGGTATTCAGCTAGTAGCTTATAAAATGGAAATCGATTTCGAACCCCTTTTTTGTTACATTTGTCTGCCTTACCTAGCTTTACTCTTGTTTCTGATCATTTTTATTATATAACTAATATTCAAATATATGTATATTTACATAGATTCTTTGGAAACCATCAGCCTGCTTCAACCAGTTAAAGAAATAAAACAAACAAACATTTGTACTCAGGAAACGAATTATTCGCAGCTAACTTATTAGCTCTTATTTTTAAGTACTCACAATTTAGGATTAGTAATGGGAATTTTAAATCAGGATTGCCCGCAGCTTGCCTACAACCGTGCAGTCATCAATACATATGGGTAAGCCTTACAACAACACTTGTGCAATGCTGTTATAATTAATTAATTAACTTAGTTAAATATTTCACACATGTTTGACTTTTCAAGATTATTTTTCTGTGCGTATTTCAATAGGTTAGTGCATTTCATACCAATTACCAGATGTTTGTAACGCATAGAAGGAAGCATTTCCGACCACATGGAGTATATATAAAATAAAGTATATATAAACCCTAAAACTGTTTCCATAAAATATAGGGGCTGCTATGCCACGACTTTATTTTCAAAGCTCGCAAATATATATCATTCATAAACATTCAACATTCTGTATAAACCATGCCTTAAACTTAGTTTTCAATTCCGTTTTTGCCATCCATGTCATGTTTAAACTTCTTTATATAAAAAAAACAATGGTAAAACCTACATTTGGAATATTTTATCACATGGTTTTTGTTGTGCCCAATTTACAGTGAACAAATTCCAAAATAACCCTCGCACTGTTCACACTTCTTCAGCAAATCAGCAAATGCATTCGGATTCAAGGACATAAAATAGTCTTTTACAGCTGAAAAAATGTCCGCTGTGCGTTCATTCAATCGCTCAAAAGACAAATCTCGATACTTGTCCAAGACCAGTTTGAGTATCCTATATAGCACCGTTTCCGTCGATATGAAAAACTTCAGCACCGTAGTTAGCTCCTCCATCAGATTGTCCATAAAGATGTGCGTTATGTTTAGTATATAGTTGAAAATTTCTGGTTCAAAATGATCGGCCATGCTGGTGATCAGATTCTCAAAGCTCTCAGCGTTGACTATGTGAGAGAAAAGGTGTTCTCCATAATCGGAAAGCACAAAGGTCACGCCCTTAACCACTATGGTGCTAAGCTGCAGCACATACGCTCCCAACGCATAGTTCTTAGGCTCGGATCCATCGAGAGCTTTTGGATTAGGTCCAATCAAGCGACTTGATGAATTGCCACCAAAAGCAGCTCCAGTGCCAGCCTCATGACTGGCGGGTATAGGCTGGGTTACCTTACCCAAAATATCAGGGCCCATATTGTGTTGCACATTAGCACGCAAGTTCGCAGCACTGGTTGGCACCTCGTCGTTCAGCACAAATCCCTGTCCATCTGATGCAAATGCAGGCCTTACACCCTTCTTATTCAGTTTTTGGTTAATCTTGTAAAGATCGTTGAATTGCTGTTTGGAGGGAATCTCATTCACGTTGCGGATGATGTCCAGCTTGCCGCGGGTCTGGCCTCGAATGCGTACGGTCTCCTTAGATACCTTATCGAAGGCACGTCTAAAAATGAACGGAAAACGGGGTGAGTGGGAATTTTACAGATTGATAGGAAATCAATTTGTTACCTCTGGCGATTACTTAAAGTCTCGCGATAGCTGGCTATCTTGCTGTTGGCAGTCTCATTGATAATGGTCGATGCCAAGCGGAAATTGTATACACTGTGGGTAAACAGGACCAATGAAGCGGACAGCTGTAGAACATCCATGGTGGATACATCGTCGCCATCAAGATGTTTCTATATTAGGGAACAGACAATTCGGTGCTGCTTAGCAAGTACAGTTGAGTTAGAGGGTTGTGTACCCACCAGAATCAAGTCGAGCACTCCATTGGCCACACCAGTGCCCGATATAACGATGGAGGAAATGTTCATCCCATTCACTGTCATTTGGGTGATCTGTGGGAAATATGTAAAAGAGTGCGCGAAACTTTTTTATAGATTTGCCATTTCAAATAGCTTTACAGTTCCTCAGAGCCAATCTTCACTCACCACGCCCACTTCTTTGCCGGCGGCGGTGGCCGCTGTCATGGCTGTTGTAGCTCCAGCAGCGCCTAATCCCACAGCTCCAGCGAATACACCCAACCAATGACCGCGAGCCGCACGATCTGTTACATTAATCGTTTGCTCATGCTGACTGCGGTCCACTAGTTGGGCACCAGATCGAGCCGTGGCATAGCCGGCTGAGGCCAGGCCAACGGCTCCAGCCACTGCCATAACCGGACCAGAAACAGGCAGAGTGAGTAGCGCTGCCACTGGAACGCAGGCAGCTGCAAATCCGCCAATAGCCGTGGTTGTGTCCAGCACGCCCAGCACCTGTCGCTTGGTTGAGGCCGCCGGTGTCGAATATTTGTCCAGCTTGACGCGACCATCACTTATCTTGTAGACACCACGATGGGGTGCCACCATAATGCCAGCGGGCAGCTCATTTTCCGCCACATACGACGACCAATTCTGATACACGCGACCATTCTCGTCCACAAAGATCATACAGCAGTTGGTGCTGTCGCCACTGCGGCCAGTACTCCCGGCTAAGTGGAGAGATTTTTAGGATTCAAAATAATTCACAAACGGGGAGTGGAGCACAGCAACTTACTAACGCAACGACGTGTGCGAACAACGGGATGGCACGACCACGAGGTGCATTCCTCTGCAAGATTGGCATCGGTTTCAGTGGCGATCACCAATACATAGATGATCGAGGAAAGCGATTGGCGGTTGGTGTATTTGCCTAGAGTAAGCAATAATCGAATTATGACTCATTGATTTGGATGCTTCTCACTTACGCTGATCCCACACCGCATTGAAAATCGTCTCTCGCAGTCTTTCGTTGACGCGTTTTTGTTTCTCGTTCTTCTCTTTCAATTCTTTCTCCTCCTTATCTGGTAGCAGCTTCTCTTTGGGCACTTCTGGATCGCGGATTAACTCCTTGAGTTTGCTCCTCAGAATATCGCCTTGTGCCTCAGACAAGCTTTCGGAGTGATGAGATCAGCGTTAGCAGGTTATCGGAAAGTTTACTGCGCAGTACCAGTACTCACAGATCCCAAATTGTTTCCTCAGCAAAGCCCAGCGATTCGGCCAAATTTTGCTGCACCCGTCGCGCCGTTTGAGCCTGATTGTTGATAGCCTCTGCCATGACAATTTCTTACTTCCTTTTCACACAGACTAGATAGAATAGACTGCGCATTTGCACTGCCGCGTCGTTTTTGACGTTGGCTGCGACAGCGGGTCTGGGCGCGCACTTTTGAATTTTCGAACTTGATCCGAAATTGCTAGTGGGCTGGGTGGCTGCGTGCGTTGGAAGAGTGCGGGTATAGGTTGCTGCAAGTGGCTATTATTTTGTATGGCGGGGCTCTGGTTGGGCCAATTTTAGCTAAATTTAATTATTTGGGGCTTACAAATGACTGAAACTGGAGGCTATGTAACCCCGCTAGGCCTGTTGGTCGTTTAAAGAGGCAAAATGGTAAAAATTTGGCAAAAATTTAGTAGTTTTTGATTTTTTGTAGTTTGTGGGGTGGGTTAATTAGTAGTATACATGGCACAATTCAGGTTGCTAAATTATTTGATCTATTTATTGGAGAAAACTGATGTTGAACAATCGCCCCTTTTAAAATTAACGTCAGTTTTCTAAGCGCAGCTGCGCAGCAAGCAGCGGTTGAATTATTCGAACTCAAACAAGTTGCAGCAATTTTAAGCGGTATGATGGCGCTGCTCTGGGCAAGGGGGGGGTCCACACTTTGCTCTCTCCCGCTCATGATCCTAAACTGTATGACATGATCTTTAACTGCGCGACCAAATGGTCAACCTCTTTCACTCACACCCGCCTGTTGCGTGGGCCAGAGCGAGTCGGAGCATCATTCGAGCTCGAATTTCGGAATCGAACCAGAGCGCCACTGCAACGAAGCCGACAGAGAAGAGGCACTGCGCAAATGCTCAGTCTATTCTTTCTAGTCTGTGCTTTTCACAACCTTTACTGCAAGCGAATGCTTGAGGTATTCCATGGGTCCCCCTTTTTCTGTTGATCGTTAGGCGCAGCTGCGCCACTATCTTTACGGCAGCACTAAAATTGTCATCGATTTTAATGTATCGGCAGAGACTTGTATCGTTAATCGGCCACTTACCTTTTAAAGTAAGGGCTGCTCAAGCAGAAAAAAATCTATGTGAATCTATTGTAAAACATTAACTGATAATAGATAAATATCCATTCGGATGAACATCCATGACTGATGTCCAAGTCATTTGCCGATAAAAATCTCTTTTCAAAAAAGGTTGTTGATCTCGAATTTTCCCAACCATGATGGTCAGGTCTAATATACTTTAAGAAATTATAAGTTGCCTAGTCGCATATCTTGTTAATTCAAGATTTTTTAAAACACTAACAATTAGCTAAGCTGCCAGCTCTGGTTGATATCGAAAAAAAAGTGTGTGTATTTTTAGTATTTTTTGTGTGCTTGGGTCACACTGCCTACGTGTCACCTTTGTTTCAAGCAACTGGCCACACTGCACTGCGTCGGGTGTATTTACATAGGTTTGGTTTTCAAATTCGCGGCGTACAAAACGAACAATTCTGACAGTGAAAATCTGTGCCGCTATCATATCCTCCCGCCCAGAACCTGCATCCATCGAGTTACATCAAATACATAAGCCAAGTGGCGACCGGCAAAAAACAAAGCCAGCGTCCACATCAGCTGGCAGAGGGAAAAAGGCCAGGCCACACCAGACCAGCAGCAGCAGCAGCAACAACAACAACAACAACTCCCACTGAACCAACCAACGCTCTTGACTATCTTTGTAAATATCGATGGCGGGTCAAAAGTTTCAATATGATGAAAACGGCGGCACGTTCTACTACTTTGTGTTATCGTTCTTAGCGTTGATATTAATACCAACAACGATTTACTATTGGCCACGTAAAAAGAAAGAAGGTTAGTCGCTGTTTGCTGATTATAATCTGCTCGCCACCGCCACCTGCCCTTGCAATGGTATGCGTGCGTGTTTTGTGTGTGTGTGTGTGTGAGAGAGTGCTTTTCCCCACTTAATCATCGTGCATGTGTTTTCCGTTCCCCGCTGCAAATGGACACGTTCCAATAATTTATTCTAACAACGCAACGTCAACGTAGCGTCTCCGTATTGGTGAAAGCTATGATTACAACAACAAGAATCTCAAGCCGAGCTCAGTTCACAATTTGGGACACCACGCTTACACGGCACATAATAATGCGATTTTAGGCTAGCGATGCTTGTTTCTTGTTTAATAATTGCAATCAAATTAAACAACATGATCCAAAAAAGTGCGACTTTTTATATCATTTTTATCGACCTCTTATTCCTGCTCTCAATTCCATTTCCGCAAAAAGTTTGAGATTTCAAACCCGTTTTGCACCAGACCTAGTGTTCATCTTGTGGATAGGAAACATTTGGGGATGTCACAGAAAGTCCTTCGCTATGTGATCCAATAATATCGTTGAAAAGCCATCAAACCCAGCCGGCAAATCAAGTGACGTTATTTTCAAAACTTATCATAAATTCCTTCAAATGTTATTGTAAATAAAACCATGGATTGAAAGTAAGCTAGTTAGCAGACGTGGTAGAAATTTTGAAAAGAGCTGTACCATTTTTTACTGTGACTAAAAAACTTAGATATGCCGCCTCACAGCAATTAAGACGAGTATTTTCCAGGGGCGTCATGGAGTCAGTTATTTCCATAAATCAGCCAATTCTGAAACTTTGTTTATCTGAAGCGACTAATAGTTAATTTTTTTAAAATTAAAATAATTAATTTGATTTATTTAAAACAGGAAGAGTTAACTGAAACACAGAATATTCCGATTGTTGCGACTTCTGGATTTAGGTGAAGATCGGAACCCCTCTTTGACGTTATCAGAAGAAAAAAAACCGGTCAGCCTTCGCTCTCTGCATCTGTTTTGCGGATGAGCGAAAAGAAACACATTTCTTCTGGTTTTTTCGCTCTCTAAAAAGATCTCTTTCGTACGCATGTCTGTATGTATGCGGCAAACTACGTACGCTCTCTCATTCTCCCTCGCACTGGCACTCTCTGCTAACAGCAAACGTTTAAACATAACTTTTTTACGATTTGGTCGTCGACCATTCACCACTTTGGGATTGCTTGACGGAAATGGGCCTGTCAGTTAAAAGAGAGTGCGATATCAGCACACGTTCGGTTGAGGAAACATCCATAGAGACCATTTTATTTTTCCTTGCCGAAGTAATGCATCTCTTCTTGGTGAACCTTGGCTTAAATCATAGGGTTCTTTCGAACTTTCCATGGCATGCCAGTCCGAAAATTGCCAAAAACGCAGTTTATATTCTTGTATCGTCCAAAACTCTGTTAAATCTCAACACTCATAGCCCGCTCTTAAGTATAACGACATGGTTTTTTCATGAATCAGGTATTTTTCGAACTTTTAAGGTTTAACAAGCTTACAAAAATGGTAAAACCCTTAATATTGCCATATCTTAAACTTATTAGTACTTAAACCTGTTCGGAATATTATATTTTTGGGGCTATTAAAGATGCGTAGTATTTGATGAAACCTAAAGTTAAACATTTTAAATATATAAATTCTGGTTTTTGTGTACACCAAACGGGCTTTGAAAATGTCAAGCTCAACTAAAGTGTGTTTTCCTCGAACGTTTACTCCACTAACAACAATTACAAGGTGCACTGCTCAGCTTCGATCTTCTGTGTCGATCTTGGATTTTTGGGGAAACTCAGAACCTAAAACTGCTCTATAGATTTCTGAGAATCTTTTGATCTTTTTCATTTGTTCGAATTTAGAGAAAACCTCGACTAAACCTCGCACTAAAAGTCTTCTTAAGAAGTATCTAAGCTATCCGTATCTTTACGAGAAATTTGGGATACCTTTTATCTTACCAAGGTATATTTATGATGACAGTAGTCCTTCGTGTTGTCATGTTTTCAATGTGTATAGCTGTTCAATTGTTATCACTAACTGGCATATCGTATAAACATTTAGTCGCTCTCACGCACTCACACACACACACACACTAACCTAAGGGAGCTCTCCCCGCACGCACTTGTGTCTCGATCTCTTTCTGCATTTCTCTCTCAATTTCGAAATTAATTACCATTTGTTGTTTGCAGATCTCAGCAAAGTGAAAGAGGAATGCCAATGTTCCGACTGTCAGAGAAAGAAAACCATTTTGGCCAATGCCGAACCATATCGTGCACTCAAATCATGGGCCGTCAAGCTGACCATTGTGCTGGGCTGGGCCCTGCTGCTCTTCCTCACCTATCGCGTCTCACAGTTTGACTATGAGATGGCCAGCTTTGATCCCTTTGAGATTTTGAATGTGCCTCCCACAGCATCACAGGCGGAGATTAAGAAGGCCTACTACCGGCTCTCCAAGGTGCTGCATCCGGACAAGGAGACGGGTGATGAGAAGTCGTTCATGATGCTGAGCAAAGCCTATCAGGCTCTTACCGATGACGTGGCCAAGGAGAATTATGAAAAGTATGGCAATCCGGATGGGCCCGGTGCCATGTCATTTGGCATTGCGCTGCCCTCGTGGATTGTGGAGAAGGAGAACAGTGTCTGGGTGCTGGGTCTCTATGGACTGGTCTTCATGGTGGCCATGCCCTCTGCCGTGGGTGTCTGGTGGTATCGCTCCATACGCTTTAGCGGCGACAAAGTTCTGCTGGATACAACACAAATGTATTTCTATTTCATACACAAAACTCCGCACATGCTGCTTAAGCGAGCTCTCATGGTGCTGGCTGCCAGCTTGGAGTTCGACAAGCGTCACAATTCTCAGGTGGTGGAGCGGCAGTCGGATAACGACGAGGTGCCGGCGGTAAGTGTAGAGAAATGCCATTTTCTTTCAGGCCTCGTCCTATTTATATGCTCTCCACACAGCTCATCCGCCAGCTACCCAATCTGAATGAGAAGTGCAAGGAGCATCCGTTGTGCCGCATGTATTCCATTAAGGCGCGTGCCATTCTGCACGCCCATCTAACACGCATTCCACTTAACCAGGAGACCCTGGAGCGCGATCGTCAGTTCATTGTGAAGAAGTGTCCGTATCTAGTGCAAGAGATGGTCTCCTGTGTCCACCAGTTGGTCATGATGGCCTATGCCAGACGTGTGCCCCGCCTGCCTAGCATTGAGACCATTGAGAATTGCATGAAAATGTCACCGATGATCATTCAAGGCCTGTGGGAGTTCAAATCCCCGCTGCTCCAGCTGCCGCATCTCACCGAGGATCACTTGTATTTTATGAACAAGAAGCGCCACGTAAAGAATCTACAACAGTTCGCCCAACTGAAGCCCGAGGAGAGTCGCACTCTACTCAAGAATCTCACGGACTTTGAATATGAGAATATAATGAAGGTGCTCGGTAAGATGCCACTGATTGACTTCTCCATACGCTGCGAAGTGATTGACGATGAGAACACCAATGTGGTCACAGCTGGGGCCATTGTCACCGTTACGGTCACGCTGGAGCGCAAGGATATGAAGAGTCTGTTTGGTGATTCCAAGGCACCTGAAAAGCAGGGCATTAACGATGAAGCTAACGAAGAGGCTGCCGGTGATGAGGACGAGGCAACTGCTGCTGCTGCTGCTGCCGCTGTGCCCGTAAAGAAGGCTTCGGCCTGGGCCAAGCCACGTAAGGGTGGCAAAGGAAAGGGCGGCAAGAAACCAGCCAACAATCAAAAGAAGAAGACACAACCCAAGGCAGCTGCCGCCATTACAGCGGCCACAGCATCCACGACAACGAACACGTCAGAGGAGCAGGCAGCCAATTCGGAGGCAGAATCCGAAACTGGCGACCATAGCGATGTGGACTCGGCCGCGGGTTCAGTCAGCGATGATGACGAAAAGCAGAACAAAAATAATTCATCTCTGGACGATGACGATGATGAGGAGTGGGAACGTCTGCAGGCGAAGCTAAACAAACGCGAACGTCTCGAGGGCAAATCCCGCCTATCGCACACCGTCCACTGTCCCTACTTTCCGGAGGAGAAGCAGGAATACTGGTGGACCTACATTTGCGATCGTAAATCGCGCACACTCCTAACGGCCCCCTATCATGTAACAAATCTCGTCGATAAGGAGGAGATACAGCTGAAGTTTACGGCGCCACGCTGGCCCGGCATATACACCTTCACGGTCTGCCTGAGATCGGGTAAGTTGCTGCATCTTTTCTCCTTTCCTCTTGGAATGATAATGCTCTGTTAATTTACATAGAAGAAGGCTATAAGTAAACTTGGGATTTCTCTTCCTTTCAGACTCATATCTGGGCATGGATCAGCAACAAGAGCTTAAATTGGATGTGCAAAAGGCGCCCGCACCACCGACTGACCATCCGCAATGGGATCTAAGCGAATCGGAGCCGGAGCACAACGATCAGCAGGAGAATCTGAGTGACTACACAACGGACACTTCCGACGAGGAGGATAGCGATTAGAGGACAGCAGCATGACTATTCTACTAAAACCCCTTCCCCCCATGACCTTCAGTGTGTGGATCCTGGAATCGATTGTGCGTGTGGCGAGTCCCTCGCAGCGGCAGAGTAAACCACAGAGAAACCACAGAGCAGCACTCCCATTTTGTTTTCCTTTTTTAGTAAATGATTTTTGCGTGGCGAAAGACTTTCGCATTTTAACTAGTTTTACAAATGGAAAAGAGCCCGAACTAGAGCGTAAAATAAGTATAAATAAAACTACAATTTCATTTTACCGTGTACTGTACTAAACATAATTATAAATGTACTGTATATTTAATTATTTGGATACAAGAACTAAAAAGTGTGTTTATTGATATTTTTTGTGGTCAATAACTGAAAGAAAAACAAAAAAAGGGTAAAAAAAATTCGAAATAAAATCACGAAAACGAGTTAACATTCAACGAGATGTGTGAGTGTTCCGTTCCTGTTGCCTACTGGCCGGCCGCCAGGCGTTCACTGTCCAGAAGGAGAGCGGACCGCGAATCGGCGCCATTTGGAGCAGTTGTTGATGGAAGCTGTCGCTGTTGCTGCTGTAGGGGAAGGAGGAGGGTAGAAAATAGTTGTTTAACCTTTGGTGTCGCGCTCAAATGGGTTATGTTACCGCCACCAAAATGATAATTAGTAGGTTCTTTTTTTTTGCAGTTTATTTACAGAACATGTTGTGGGTGAATGGGGCTGTGTGTGATTTAAGTGCAGGTGCTTATGTATGTGATATGAGATGTTTCGTTGGTTCGGTTTCGTCTAGGAACACTTATTCTTCTTCGTCCTCAGAAGAGGAGGAGTCTTTCGCTTTATCATCGTCAGTTTGCTCTATGACTTGCTCCTTCTCATCTTTCTTAACTTCAGTATCGGTTTCTGATTTGGCCTGCTTAACATCAATCTCTTCAGCAGCTTCCGTTTCTACAGTGGTTTCTTCTTTCGCTAGTTCATCATTGGATTTTTCTGCTATATCATCGATCTTCTTTTCTTCATCCTTGGCTTCCAGCTCTTTTTCGGCATCCTCTTCCTTGGTTTCATCAACAGGCTCCTTTTCCGATTCTTTTTCAACAAGAGACTCCTTTTCATCATCGGCCTCATTTTCTGTATGCTTTTCATCAACCTCCTCTTTTTCTGTAACCTTTTCATCAACAGGCTCCTTTTCCGATTCCTTTTCATCAATGGCCTCCTTTTCTATATCGGCATCTTTTTCTTTATCCTTTTCAACAACATCCTCTTCTTCAGTAACCTTTTCCGATTCCTTTTCATCAACATCCTCTTCTTCTGTAACCTTTTCCGATTCCTTTTCATCAACGGCTTCTTCTTCGGTTTCCTTGGTCTCCTTTTCGGTTTCTTTTGGATCAACGGTCTCTTTGTTAGTATCATTTTCATCAGCAGCCTTCTTTTCTGTATCCTTCTCATCCTTTTCTGTTTCCTTCTCTTCTGTCTTCTCCGTTTCCTTTTCTGTCTCCTTTGTTTCACCCTCCTCAGTCTCCTCCTTGGCTTTGCTCTCTGTTTCTTCAGTTTCCGGATCATCTTCCTTCTCCTCGCCTTCGTCTCCTGTTTCACTTTGCTTCTCCTCCTTCGATTCTGCCTCTACAGCTGTTTCTGTTGTTATCGTATAATATGTAATTAATGCCATTTACCTTCCCCTTCTTCATTTTACCTGTCGTTTCTGTCTTCTCCTCCGTTTTGGACTCAGACCCCTCAGCACCCTCTTCGGTTTCAGTCTGAGTTAATGTGTTGTTGGTGCGTTATGTGCATGTTTATGGGTTGGGTTTTCAAAGGTGGGTGGGGAGGGGAGGAAAGTGGAAAACGTATGTACAAGTTAACATCAGTTAAAGGACTTCACTACCCTACTAGATAAAACGCTTCTGGTGCTGCATGCCTAGGAGTTAGCTTCTCTATTAGCCGCTACAAGTCTAATGTTAGCAGATCATGCAAAATTTGGCCAGCTTTTACCTTTTCTTCACTATTTTCATCCTTATCTTCTGCATCATCACAATCGCCTTCGACTTTCTCCTTATCTTCTTCACTTCCTGGCTCGCCATCATCGTCCTTATTCTTGGAAAAAGTATGATTTCAAATCAAAATTTTGGTAAGTAATCGCTGATATAAAGTATAAGTAAGCCGAAGTTTGAGATACTCCAATTCGGAGGGAGATTTTAATATTCAGGTAAGGAGTGTGTAAAGAAAGTTAAAGGAACCACACGACTGAAAATTTACAAGCTTCTGATGGAAATTCTACACGACTTTCGTGGGTAAATCCGTTTGCAAAATGCCAAAATCGTCATACAAATTCTTGGATCGGTCGAAATTCTGCAAAATCTCAAGACCTAAGGCCCATTCTTAGGTTTATCTACCCGATAAGTGTATGAATCTGCGCGGATTGTATAACAAAATGCCTTAAACTCACTTCTGTTTTAGGGTCGTCCTAAATTCCGCCGTTTCTCATCCCTTACAGCCTGTACCTATGTATAACTTCTGAAGTTTTATGTAAATCTGTTCGGAAAGTTATTTATTTCCGCATCTTCAAGGGTAAGGCAGTCCGAAAAGTTGACAAAAACTCATTTCTGTTTGAGGATTATCCTCAATTTCGCAGAGTCCTAAGCTTTAGGACCCTTATTAAGTTTCGGTTTGCCTTAAATCTGCTTCTAAAATTTCGAAGTTACGGCATTCCGAAAATGTTTCAAAAACTCAAATATATTCTTGAATCGTCTTTAGTTTCACCCTATCTCGACTTTTCAGGCCCTGACTTGAGTAGATTGTGGCGTCTTAAACATAGTACTTAGATTTAGCTGGGTTCCAACTCAATTTAAAAACGAGAAAGCTAAGCTAACTTCGTGTGTTCCGAAGGTTTTATACCCTTGCAAGTGCTCGCTTAAATATTTTCAAAAAACACACTTTTTCACATTTTTCTTAGCTTGGCGAGTTCTCAAACAAACTAAATGCTTTTACTCATACCCAGCTAAAAACTCGTGACGCCGCAACCTTGACTAGGACGGAAAAACTCAAACGGGTTCAGCTTTAAGTCTGGTCTGAGACGATTCCTTCTATGCATTAGAAACTTTTGGGCAAAATAATAAAAATATTTATGGGGTTAATTTAGATATTCACAAAACAAAAACCCAAACGAGGATGTTCCGGGTATATCGCTTCTAAGAAGAACTTTCTTCGCACACATTTTTACCTAAGATAAATTGGCATTAATTATAAAACTATTCATTGTTTAAAACATTCCTAATCTACGTAACATGCGCTTGGCTGATATTAAGTGCTGGTAGTGTTGTGTTAGGAAGTGTGTTAAGAAAACAAGCTTTCACTCAACGGTTATTGTTTTTTTTTTTTTTTTTTTTAGTAAATACAAATATATTTCGCTTTTATGTTGTCGCATTAACATAACTCTGCTGCACAGCTTTCTACACTCAAACTTAAGCTTAAATTTGATGAATTTGTGTTAAACAAAAAATAAAGTCAATTTGGAATTAATACAATTGATAAAATGATACAAACGTTGGTGTAAATGTAAGTAAATGTTAATAAATATTTTGATTTTAAATTAAATTGTCTTTTTCTCAGCTCTCGACTAAATTAGTGTGGGTGTGAGTTGGTTGGTTGGTTGGTGTGTGTGTGTATGCATGGTAAAATGTTTGTATGTAGCTTAGCTTAAGAACCGCAGTCGTTGTTTGCCATCCAAACACAATTAGAAGCGCGTGTGCTAGAGTGAGAGATAGATAGTAGCCAAAATGCCGTTAGATTACATCTGTCAGTTATGGGTGCTGCTGTTAACATTTTAACTGTTGTTCTAATAGTAGTAGAAAGTTGCTGTTAATTTCATTGCTGATTTTGTTGTTGCTGTTGTTGCAGTTGCGGCTGTTGTTGTCGCTTCATAACAGTTAACAGAAAAGTACAGATTGCTTAAGCTCAAACCTCTGGCTTGTCACCATCCCCAGTGGCGCCTTCCGTCGATGCCGCCTCACCATTCTCCTCCGTCTTCTTCTCCTCACCCTCCTCTGCCACCACTTCTGTCGCCTTCTCCTTTTCACCATTCTCCTGTTGCTTCAACTCAATCTGAGCACTGCTCACAGCCGTGGTATCAGCCGGCGCCAGTTTTAGGAACACCTCCAGCGTGTCAATCTCATTGGCCATATCGAAGGCATCATAGTCGCCGCAGTATTCCGCATCGTTAAAGATTTGCGGTGGCAGTGGATGTCTGGGTTCGGGATCGCTGACTGTACCTCCATTGCTGGTCGATTTGTTTTGCATCATTTCCTTTTCGCCCTCCTTGCCCGGATCTGTAATGTCCACAGTGTCATATTGAATGTTCTTGCTGTCCAAGATCATCAGAACGCGCTGTTGACGCTTCTTCACCTGAAAGTGGAATGATGGGTTTTTGTGTAATTTTTTGTAGGCTCGGAGGTTCCAAAGGATCACGGCTTAATATCACAGAATAATTCTAGGCTCTAGAGCTTATTCCCATGGAATAGAGAAAATATTTGTGTTTTAAGAAAAAGAAATAAATGGAAAGAGAATGAGTAACATCATTTAAATGTTAATTATGGTTTTTGCTAAAAGTTGGCCATAGATGACTAATGATACAGTCACTAAATTTAAGACCAGTTTTCGAATCTCATTCCATCCCTGGTCAAACAGTGATGAGCTATTGTGAATGCAATGTAGCCGGCAAGACCAGTAGTTCACACACACACATTCACGCCCACACACATATACATACATACATCAGACATGATAAAGAAACCTAATTGAACTGGTTGACTTGGAGCTGCCATTGTTCTTTGGGTTTCTCTTGCATTCTTGTCATTATCTAGTGATAAGAACGATTTTGTTTTAATAATTTCTTTGACTTCATAGGCTTTATTAAACGCTGACGCGTCTCTTTTTTCCTGCCACCTACCAAGAGGGACAAAGTTGTTATTGTTGTGCTTGCAACCACACACAGTTACTTACATATGTATGTTATTGTTCTGATTGGCAATTTGCAAATTACACAAAGGGAGCGGGGAAGAGATAGTAAGAGCGAGAGAGAGAGGGGCTGGGACTGGCACAAGTGAATCATTCAAACACCCACACAAACATAACGAGATAGGAAATGAAAAATTGTGATCAATGAATTCTTTCTTTTACGCTTCACAGTTCATAGACATCAGAAAATGCTTATATGGGCAATGAAAATGTTTGCGGTCGTTGTGCTGCTTCTTGCCACCACCACTCACACACACACACACACACGCAGTCTACACATCAAAATACCCACTTGCTGTTCTATCTCTGTTTTGTTGGGCACCCAAAGCCAATGCTGGGGAGATGACGTTTCGACTGTACATACCTTTGTACATATGTATGATAAACTAAATCATCTTTCGCACACACACCCACACCATGGTAGAAATATAAAATAGAATTTGCAGTGCATATCGCAGCGCCCCGTACCCCCCCATTTCATTTGATTTATGCTCTAACGGGCCAAACATTCCAATACCATGACACTGACAGCCGCTTTTTATCTCATCATCCTGCCCCGCCCACGCCCCTTGCTTACTTCATATGTACTCACCTCCTTGTTGCCGGACATTCCGCTGACGTAGACTTTTAATACCATTTTTGCAATTTATCTATTCTTCGATATTTTTATTTTGTTAATTTAAGCTCTATTTGTTGTATACGCTGCGTTTCGCCAATTATAAATACGATAAAAAAATATTTTTAGTAAGGGCCAGTGTGACCGAAATTCGATATTGCAAAAATACCAGCTAGGTATAATTCGTCGTTTCAAAAAATACTTAAGGAAAATGTATATACCAAACCATTAAAGTGAACCAATCATTAGGGTGGTTCTTTTTTCCGACGGAGATGTCGGAAGTTGGATTCTCTGATATATATATATAAGCCAAAAACAAAAGGGAACCAACAAGTTCAATTGTGTCAGTGCCTTGCATATGGTATTTTATATTAAATATTTTACAGATAATATTAAATAAAAATATTATTCCTCTTGTGGTTGTAGCGCACTGCAACGCAGCGAAAAATAATGTTTTTTTACAGAACTTACTTTTAGGAAAATTTTAAACTTTTATGGTCAAGTTTTTTTAGTTAAATTCCTATTTTGTTTCAAAAAGTACGTGTTGGAAGTGCTTGAAATTTTTACTGGATGTTCTCAAATATTTTTTATCAATAATTTCCTAAAACTTTTTTAAATGTGCTTAACAATAAGAATCGTATATAAATGGTTAGAGTTGACTTTGATTTTTTGAGTTAGAGACAACGAAGTCAGTTGTGCTCAAAGTGTAGATCTGTGTATCAAGGTGGCGCAGGTCAGACGTTAACTTCTGCCCTGTTTATATGATACGCTGTATCTTACTGTCTACTTGTGGATATATACCAACATTTATTGAAAAGAGGCGAAGATAATTTCAATAGCTAGATAGAAAATTGAAACGAACCACCACACCATAGAATGGCAACACCTAGAACTGGTGCTAAGGGCCGCAACAATTTTCGGCACAACAGCGAGTAAATGTGCAGCTCAATGACAAAGTATAAAATAAGTAGACAACAGAAGGTAAAGTAAAATCGTTATACTGCTAACAAACTGTTAGCCTTCTCCGCCCTTTTAACAACACTTGAAATGAAGATTGTTCTGACATCTTGGCCAATGTATGACCAACTTCTTTGGTATTTATTCACTCGCACTCTGCGGTCACACTGTTACTGGTCTATCTAAAACTCTCTGTTCACGCACGCACGCATCGTAAGAACTTGACGGAAAATCAGCTTTTAAATTAAATTGGAGAACGACAAGGACTTTGCAAATCAAACACAATTCACAATTCTCGTCAGTGCATTTCAGTGGCCTTTGAAATACTGCTCAAACCAATACTAAAGCAATACTATTATTAGTCTTACTATCATATTCATCTTGAACGACGACACCTCGTCGAGTACAATAAAAAAAAGTAAATAAAGCGCATGTGAAGTACGGAAATTCAGCGGAAATACTAATCGCAGCGCCGAGAGCCCAACTAAAGTAAGTGCAATGGTGTGAAAAGAGTGCGCGTTGCCTCATTTCTCGCTAGATTTCCATTTCAACCGTGGTTAATTATATGCGTTTTCGACCATTTTTAAAATTTCATGAAATCAACATTCCAACTCACTGTGTATGTGTGTGAGTGCGTGTGCGCGAGCGAGACGACCACTGAGCACATAAGCTGCTGTCATTCTGTTTTCTTTTGAAACAATCTTTGGCATGGGTGTTTGTCGTCACGTAAAAAGTACTAATCGCTTATTATTAAAAAAAAAAGAGTTGCAAATTATGGCAAAAATAAAATTGCTGCGAGTGCACGAACAGTCTCACACACACACGTGTGAATGCCCCCCAACCTTCATCGCCAAGCGAGAGTGGGCATGTGAGTGTGTGTGTTCGCGAGTGTGTGAAAACAGCTGGTACAGCTGCCTTCTTTTATGCCGCCGAGTCAAAGGATACTTCCCCTTGTATTGGTGTACGGTGGTTGCTCCGGCATTGGGTTACACTTTTCTTTCTTTTTCCCTGCATTGCTATGCATTTGTGTTAGTGGCCAGTCGAGCACTCCCTTTATAATTGCGCATCGCAACTTCGTTTTCTTTTCTCTGCTCGGAATCGCCCTTCTTCGTGCAGCACCACCAGCTGCTTAACACGGGAGGGCATCAGTGTTGGGAGCGCAAGGCTAGGCTATACTTTCAACTAGCTGCAAATACCTAGAAAAGGATCGGTACCTTAACCTGTCGAACCATTGCTTTTAAGTCATTATAATCTCTGATTATCCAAATGTTGGGTGAGAAGGTCCTTTCACAATTGCAGGCATCTTTTACGCCGTATAAGTCTGTTGAATTTGAGGGAAATGTTTTATGCCGAAAATTAGTCTAAAATTTTAAATTTGTACCTTGATCCATTGGTTTTATGATTACCGTTGTATTCCTTGGCAGAAGTTCTTACTTTTATGTTTCCTGTGCTGTAAAGTAAAGTGTATTAAGATAAAATATGCTTACGCAAATATGCCCATAAATCCGTACAAAAACATATCTGAAACCCAGGAACACAGCTCGAAAATGAGGATCGGTTCGGCATGGTTTTTGCGGTGCTTCACTTGAAATTTCTTAAAAATTTGTATAAATCAATCTACTTTTCACAACTCTTCGAAATTTAATTTCTAGAATCATTTGAATAGCTCTAAAATTTGTATAAAAATGCATACAAACGTAAGTAGAAAGGGATATACTCAGGAATGTAGTCCGCGGAAAGGAATATTGAGAGGTTATGTGAACAATTCCAGGAGATTGAACGGCGAACATGTTTTAATCTGGTGGCAAGTCATACTTAGAAGCCACATGAGCTCGGTGTACATAGGTTTCCCTTTTAAATTAACTTTTTTAAGGGGAATCGATGACAGATCCCAAATTTGCAAGTTTTATGATCCGTCACCAAGCGGTTTACGTCTTCAATCTCGTGAACCGAACCGTTTAGTGGTATTTGGTTGCTCAGAAATCAAGCGGGAATCAAGCCAAACGCTCAGCAATGTCTGGCAAGGCCATAAATCGCTGTACCATTTTCTTTCATTTGTTATGCGTTGTGCATGTGTGTGCGTGTGCTTGTGTGTGTGTGTGTGTGTGCGTCAAGTGAATCCTGTTTTTCCTGGAAACCAGTTTTATGCTTTTCTATAAGGCGGTCACTGCGTATGGTTCATTCATTCTTCTTTCTCTCCCTCTTGCAGTCATTAAAAACAACAACAACAACAGCAACATCGCTTCCAGCAACAGTGGCAATAAAACGCAACAAATTCATCATCAACCACTAAAGAACCTTTATACATCATAGCAATGGCCTGTGCAACACTGAAACGTGCCCTGGACTGGGAATCGATGAACCAACGCCCCACCAAACGTCGTCGCTGCAATCCATTTGGCCCATCGGGCAGCAACAGCAGTGCCTCCGGCTCGCCGGCACGCGATCGCGATGGCCCCAGCACATCCTCTGGGTTGCCACACACACCCAGCAATCGCTTTGCCAAAGACTGCAACGAGCCGAGTCCATTCTCAGAGGCCGCGCTGGCCAAGATGTCGCCAGGTAAGTTTCAGCCAAGACTCACATGTGACACGGAAATTCACTTAAAACTGTTTTAGACAAAATGGCTGAGAATTTGTGCAATGAAATCAAAAGACTCCACAAACGCAAACAGCTGCCCATCACATCGGCCGCCTTGGAGCGTATGCAGGACTCTGAGTCGAGCGGTTCCGAAATGGGCCCAGAGAGTCCCCATCGTCCGGATAGCCCACCGAACCTAATGTTACGTCCGCACGGCGAGAAGGCGCTGTTCACATTCAAACAGGTGCAGCTCATATGCGAGAATATGATCAAGGAGCGTGAGAACCAGCTGCGCGAACGTTATGAGTCTGTGCTGACCAGCAAATTGGCGGAGCAGTACGATGCTTTTGTCAAATTTACATACGATCAGATACAGCGTCGCTACGAGGCAGCGCCTAGCTGTGAGTTGACCCAGCCAGACATCCAGCATGGGCTTGTTTATTAAATTTCTCCATCTCCTTTTGCAGATTTGTCGTAAGGCTGTGTAACCCAACAAATCTATGCACTACGATCTTATGTGACGGTGGATCGAGCAGCTCTACCGCAACAGCAACAACAACAGCAGCCCTCATTTAAACTAAAAGGAAAAACCTACATACATTGTGTTTAATATATATTTTGAAATACATACGAGAGATGGACGCAGAAGCAGCAGTTATTTAGTTTACAACTAGAATTACATACCTACATACATATATAAACATTGTATTGGAAAGCAGCAAAACGGAAAGAAGAATTATTCAGCAAAACAGCTTCGATGCGAAAAGGAGGCGAACCCAACAAACAAACTTGTTAAATTTACGTTTTCACACAAATGAAAATTCTAAATAAAAAATGACAAATATCTAAATATAAATGAAAGCAAACTGCAACACACAGATCCGTATAAAGAATTCAAAGAAACCTCAAACAGTAGCTTCGTGCATAACATTACCGGCAAATCGGTAAATATATATAAATATATATATATATATATATGTTAGGTACACTTAGGCATCTAAGGCATCATGTAAAACAACGTATCGAAACTATATTGTTTTTTAAATTAGCAATTGTGAGCTGACCACTATGAAGCAACCAGAAAGAAAGAACTACTCATGAAATATCATTTTCATAGTTTATTTTTGCATATTAGTTTTATTCGAAATGGAAACTGAATTGTTTGTTAATTGTTTCTTCCTTTGATGTGAATTTGGCAAAGTAACGAAAGCAACGCAACAACAAGAACAGCAGCAGCACATTCACAAAATGTAAAACAAAACAAAAAAAACAAGAAATTTACAAAAAAAAAAAACAAACAACGTTATTCTTTAAGTCAACAACAACTTGAACGCTTTCATATATATACGCTTGGCAGAAGACGTTTCATGTTCATTATAAATATTTTTCACACACCTTGGATATGCATATATATATATATATATAGACATACACACAGACAAGAATATATATAAATGATAAATATATATATATATGTGCGTATATTTTTCAATTACCGCAATCATACATAATTTACATTAGTAATTTAAACGTAATATTAGTAAAAGAAATGCCATTTTTATATTAAATAAAAAACAACAAAAAAATAAAACAATGAATTGTAGAAGCAACCTGGAGTATTCTATTTGGGAGACTTTTGTTAAGGATGGAAAACATATTACATATCTGGATATTTTCACATTTTCCTAAGATGCTGTAATCCCGGATTAGCAGGAATGCTATTTATCAGTAAGAGTTAAGACCTTCTTGTATTAATCTCCAAAAACAGGAGCTTCGGGAGCAAAGGAATCCACTGCAGCTGGTTTGGACAGAAGGGCAAGAACAGAATTAGCACTGCAGCTTAGTTCTTAGGAGCTGTAAATGTAAATGGAGGAAATAGAAAGCATTCAACACCTACTATTTGACTCCACTTTCCATTAAACTCACCAAATAACTGGAAACTCCATGCTTTAATGAAAAATCATCTATGGGATGGACCTACTCTGCCAGATGGCTAACAGTAAGGCCTAGGCCTTTCTATTAAACTCACCAAATAACTGGAAACCCCATGCTTTAGGGGAGAATCATCTCTGGTATGGACCTACTCCATCCTTTTCTTTAGACTTTAATCAATTCGAGAGTTTCTGCCACTTTTCAAGTGGGTTAAGAGGGACGAATCTTCTTTTACTGTTTAGAAGATATAATTTAGGACTTATGAGGACCAATTTTTGATCTAAGTGAAGTAACTTCATCACTTGTAAGGTGATGAGTTATCATAATAGTTCATTTGAGAAGCAATGTTCTCAGTAAAGAACATATTGAACACAACAGAATGCTTGCATTTGCAATGTGTACCTTCGATTTGAGCTATGTGTGCTGTCTGTGTGCAAAGTTTGTACCTCAAAGCTTACACTCAGCACACTTATGTAAAATTGAAGATCCACATTGAAATTTCGCCTTGTTATTCATTTGTATGTCCGATACTTTTCTACTGAGTTTATGATCTTGGCTTTAACAGTGTCAAAAAAGGCAAGGATTTTTAAAAACGACTCAAAGAAGTCACTTAAAATTGTCAGAACCATCAAATTATGTCAAGAAGGTAGGAATGGTTAAGCGGATTGGGATAAAATTTGACACACAATTAGTTGAAGCTTTGAAAATGCTAATGAGTTTAGTTTGGGGGTGCCCACGCTCTATACGCTTCAGTCGCAAATGTTGTTACAACAACAACTTTCTTAATATGTTTCTCCACTTTCTCTCCTAAGCCTCTGATTGATTTTGTTTGGGCCGGGTGCATCAGACAGCCACAAGCACACAAAAACACACAGTACTAAGCAATAACTGATGCTCCCTGCTCCATACAAATGTGAGGCGTACAACCTAATCTCTATGCACTCCAGTAAGCAACATGACAGTTTGATGGCCCGCTGCAATAGACTTGCTTCTGATCTGACGACAAACAGACTTAAGATACGTATCAACCGCCGACATTCCTGCGATATTTCGGAAACATAAAACGTGTTTCTCGTGCTGCTAGCTAGAATGGCAGCTCACCAACAGGATCTGCGAAGCGTGGTAAGCATTCCTCCCAGACGTTAGCTGTGTTTTAACATATGTCCTTCATTAATGGAACTCTATAAATAAGAGCATTCCTTCCCATACTCTCTGTCGTCTTGGAGAAGTGTTAGCCAAATCAATGTACCCTTTTCCTTACTTTTCTATTTTGATTTATTGAATTTTTGTGCTTGGAACAACAAAAACTTTTCAACTTATCCACTAAATAGCTTAAATCAACTTTGTTTCATTTGCTTACAATTAATATAATATTATAATTATTATAATAATGCATAAAAAGTCTTCAATAATAATAATAAATACACACGTAGTTAAAAACCTAACTGAACGGAATTAGGAGGAGGGATTGATGTATCCATGATCATCAAAAAATTTCGCCAAATGGTGTAAACTAAGGAGACGGTATGGGGCTGGCTACCCGGAAGGCACTACGAATGGTACGCATTGAGGGGGAGGGGGAAGGGGGGGTAATACAGATTGGAAGTGCTGCAATTTTGGGGAAGGAACGGTTGGTTATTAGATTAATTTTGAAAATAAAAATATCAGTCAGTGTTTTTTCTGCATAATTTCTGCTTTTTTTTCGAAGAACGGATAAAAGAGTGTTGGGAGAGCAATCAAAGCAGCTTCTTTTCCTTCAGCGGAGCTTGGGTGGCGTTGTTGGAACTGATGTAGGGATCGACGCTGGCATCTCTAACGGTTCTCGTGTGTGGCGTGGGTGAAGTGGCCTCCTGCTGCGTAGAAGTGGGCGGTGTGCCATTTAAAGAATTCTGTACATGGGTGTGACTATTTTGCTGACTAAAACCGCTCATTGTCGATGGCCGTGGACTTAAGTAGCTGGAGGTGGCTGCACGTGCAGCATGAGCGCAACGATCCGGTTCGGAGCCAAACATTTGCATGGATGATTTTGCGGATGGTAGGCGATCCAACCAATAGTTTTCCCCTACCAAAAATATTTGATCCTTCAACTTAACGATCTGATAGAGCACACTGTCAATTAGAGTGCCGGGTGTATCAAATTCGTTGGGTATGATGCCATCCACAGAGCTCTCGAAGTAGCTGAACATGGGAAACCAGATGCGGGTGCGATTTGAGTCGCTCTGCATAAGGGCCTGGGTACAAAAAGGGACACAGTTAAAGCCACATTCAAGAGTAAAAACTGTGCAAGTCTCACTTACCCGATTGTTGGACAATGTATGATAGTACAGGAAGAGACGCGAGGTAATGTAAAAGGCCACAAACACATCGATGGAGTAATGCTCATGGGCAGCCAGTATGAAGAAGATGCCAAACATGTTGAGCAGCCAGGTGAGCGTATGCAGGAAGTACAGATTGCGCGGCGTATCTGCAAATAGATAAATGAGTTAAGTTCACTTCCAACTAACCATCCTGCTACACCTCCACTTACATTCGGTAATGAAAAAGTTGAGCAGGGTGAGAGCCACCGTATGTCCACTGAACATATAATCTCCACACGTTCGTACACCCTGTATGGACATGCCTAATCCACTCCAGATGCGATACGCTCGCGTCATACGCAGCAGCAGTGCACCAACCATGTCCACATTAGTATCATCGATGGCAAAGTCCTTCTGATTGCATTGCAAATGGGTGCCGGGTACGCTGAGCGATGTTATCAGCATGGTCACACATCGCAACAAGAATACGGTGCCGGCTAGAGCAAAAAAGCGACGCAGCAACACCATGCGGTACTTGTGGAAGATCAGCACAATTAGCCAAATCGTAAACAACAGAGATCCAGTGATCTCGCACATGTTAAAGGCCCAGGGAATGTGCGGCACATTGTCCAGAAAGATATCCGGCAGGGGCGGATAACGTTTCATATCGGGTACACGCTCGTGTACGATAACCATAACAAACGAGGTTATCCATGTGACTAAAAATGAGTAGCCTGCAATGGAGAGAAGAGCATTGGGTTTGTCAGTAGGCGGGGGGGAGGACATGAAGAGAGCTGTGACTTATCGAGAAATGAACCCACTAACTACTTCTCTAATGACCTGAACAGACCTTCTGAATGGAAACAAATCTGCATGCAAATGTTACTTGGAGCTAACCAATCACTGAGGTCTTTCACTAGCCCTGATATAATCATACATAAGCGATTATAAATTCCAAAATATCACTCAATTTATGAACAGCAAAGCCCAAAACAAGGTCCAGTACAGCTCAACATCTGTAGACTTCGCTGCTGACTGTTCAAGCTGACCACAAGACATTGAAAATAACTTTGAGAACACTTTCAAACCACCAATTATGATCGGATTTATTAAATCTCTCTCTATCTCTCTCTCAAAGTACTTTCATGAAGTGGATCCCAAATTCGTGAAGTGATCTGCTGACAGATCAAACAAACGGATGGTCACTCTGTGAATTTACAAAAGCTTAATAAAGAGGAACAATTTCGATTTTGCAAGTTACAGAATAAATATCATAATGAATATCGTTTTATAGCATTTAGCAGTTTAACGCGATATCCTATAACTGTTTCTTCCAAGTATTCCATTTGAACAATATCATCGTCAGCTTTCTCATTCGTCACACGTTGCAAGTCCGATTGAATTAAAAGCAAACATATAACGTATGTATTTATTATTTAAGCAATTTCCATCATGTCGATGAGAATTAAATCAATTACCCTTTGTTGTGCCCCTCAAGAATGATATACATATATTACAAATAATTGATCGTCGAGAGGTGAGTCGATAAAGCCAAGTTCGTTTGTCTTTTGTTGTGGATCAGCGTCAACCAAGAGGGTTGTCTCTAAAGAAACTGAATCACGAAGTGAATACTGGGTATATGTTTAAGGAATTAAGATATTAGATCCGCCACTGAGAACAGCTAGGGAAGAAATATGGAACTGTTATCTTGGGGTAACCTCCACGCTAAAAATTACGTTTTTCGGTCTTCAACGAACGGAACTGATTAAAGTGATGAAATAAAATTTCCTAGAATCGAGAAAGCTAAACTAACTTCGTCTGTGCCGAAGTTTTTATACCCTTCCAAGTGCTTGCTTAAATGTTTTCAAAAAACACTCTTTCCGATTTTCCGACCGATCGTTCGTATGGGAGCTATACGATATAGTCATCCGATTTGCCCAAAAATTTGTAAAATTGTGTGAAAGCACGTGAAACAAACAAATGCAAAATTGCAGGATGCTACCATTAAAAAAAAAAAAAATTCTAAATAAAACTGGTTTTCAGACCTATCTTTTGTATGGCAGCTATACCATATAGCTGTCCGATTTTAATAAAACTTGGTAAAATTATAAAAAAAAAACCTATTAAACCTACGATTACAAAGTTTGGAGACGTTTCCATTGAAAAGAAAAAAGTTATTCTCATTAAAACTAGTTTTCCGACCGATTATTCCTATGGGAGCTATGGGATACAGTCATCCGATGCGGTCGGCTCCGACGTATTAGTAATGTGCAGCAAAAAGAAGACTCTGTGCAAACTTTCAGCTCGATAGCTTCAAAACTGAGAGACTAGGCTCAGCTCGTCACCCTGCTCAAGAATATATATGGTTTATGGGGTCGGAAATGAATATTTCTATGCGTTGCAAGCTTCTGGACCAAATTATAATAAGGGTATAATAACATCTGTTGGCTTGGCGACTAAATGCAAAAGTAAGTTCAAGTAGGATTGTAGTTATAGATCTCTTCTAAACAAAATCCAAGCTGGTTAGGTGAAATGAAAGGGAAACACAAGTGTAGAAGTGAAGAGGTTTTAAGTTATTCAAAGAGTTGGAGAGACTTTGCAATGCCCCTGTTGTGGGTAAGGGAATAATAAAAGATACTTTCCAGGGAGTTGGAATAGTAGGCTGCTCAAATGATTTTGAGAACAAGATGGGAATAGGATAGGCAAGCGAGTTTGTACATTCCTTAAAGAGGCAGGAAGGCACATTATCTGGGCCAGGAAAGGACAACCTTTGTAATTGTATTAAGAAATTGGATGAGAATATCTCTATTGAATTTTTGCCAAGAGATGTGCAACATCAATATCAGGCGAGGTCACAGAGAAGCCAATGCGTAGGAACGTTGCTTAATATAATCAAATTGATAAGGCTTTTCCACATCTCTTATAAAGCTTTTATATTACACCTGATATTTGTACAAATGTAAGCAGAATATAAGTATGCTGTTGTATAGACCCCTTACTTCTGAAAATCCAGCAAATTGTTGATTCTAAATCGCCTGTTGCCAACTCTTTCTAGAAAAACTGAAACGAAATACCGGACCGCCGCCGCCTGTTGCCTCTTTTAAAATAAACGCACGCAAAGTTACACAAAGACAATATTCCACTTCACACCCACCTAAAAGCCACCAAGCAGAGCCCCAAAGCAGGGGCATTGGTAGGAGGAGTTCAGCAAAACGAATGCCTATTTCCATATAACCTCCAAGTGTACAAAAGTAACCAGCAGTAAAGCGTCACTTGGGCAATAAAACTATAACTAAATTTACAATTAAAGTGACGTACACACGTCCACACACACACACACACTCATTGTACATACTTATGTTGATGTGGTTTTTGAGTATGATTGAATTTTGCTTATCACCACCACCCATGACTAAAAACCCTCGCTGGAATGCTGATAACGAGTGGGAAAGTGTCCATGTGAGATACCAAAAGCTCCTCAAAATTGGCACACTTCTGACCGATAACAGAAAAAACAATCAATGGAGCAACTGACATTGACAATTGGTCATAAAACTACAAATCTACAACTGCCAGGGGGACTCACCTAAGCTAATTGCCGTCTTAAAATATTCCGGGGCCACGGAACGTCTCCCCATGCGCAAATAAGCCTCACAATCGGACACATTGCCGGGACACTCCAGTGGGCAAGGGCAGGTTGTGGGGGGTGGATCCACGAATCCAGCAGTTCCGGAGGCCATTGGCATAAACTGTATATTGCCTGCTGTCGTCGACAGTTGCTCCGAGTTTCCCATTAGAATGGGAGGAGCAGGCAAATTCTGAGACGACGAAGTCGACTGCTTCACCTGATGCTGCAGCTTGAACACCGCCAGCCAGAACTTCTTAAGCTCGCCAAAGGTCAGCTTGTAGCCCAGTTTATAGCGCATTTCGCGCACATCGTTCTCCGTCAGAGCGAGCAGCACCTCGCCGTCAATGGCCTCCGAGCGCAGGCAATCGAGGAGGGCGCGCGAAAAGTGCTCCACATTGTTGGCCCAGTTGTATACATCGTCCACCTGCCACTGTGCCACCTTGAGGAGATCCAGCTCCAGCAGGGGAATTGTGGCGGCCAACTTGATAACCCTTGGGGTCTTTGATTGAAGTTTCTCAGCTTCCGTCTCGCCTGCTTCCTCTCTTGGAGAGGTCGTCCGTGCCTGTCCCGCCTGCTGAGTCACTGGCTCACAAATTTCACCGTCGCACATTGCTAAAGCTTTCTTTTCTGTGGTTGTTGTTGTTAATTCTGTTGCTGTCGCTGTTTGTGTTCCGTTATTTCACTTTTGCTATTGTTGTTCTCCTCAAATTAAACTGATTCTTATGACCAAAACAGAATGCATCATTTTCATCAATTGCTGCATTATTGTGCGGAGGCACATAATTTCACGTTTCTTTTATTGCGCCTCCAACATTTGTTGTTATGCGAGCACATTTAATTTAGTAACTTTGTAAATTTAATTTAAAGCGACTACTGAGACGCAGCACAGCGCGAGGTAGGTGTGTGAGTGAGAGCGTGAGCGTAAGAACAACAACAGTGGGTGTTAGAGGTGAGCGAAAGTGGCAGAAGATGGTCACACTGCCGCACGATAGATATCGAGGGTAAAAGGGAAGCGATAGAGTGTTTGCACTGCGTTTAGCTTAGTATTGCTAAGTATTTTTATTGCCAACAATTAACGTAGGAGGGGTTAATAAGTCTACCAGGATTAACAAGGTAATAATATACGTGCGCCTGAAAAAAATCCATCCCACCTTTCATGCACAGAATTGCCCATCAGCCAAACGCCACTTTCCACACGAGAAGCGACTTTTGCACTCTGCGAACGCGAGACAGCGGAAACGCTGCTTTAGTGTGTGTAAATGAGTCTAGAAGAAGAGGCAGCGGCGTCGTTTTGCATTTCGACGAAATTATTCTCGTGTGGGGGTTTTAGGATTTAATTCAATCCACACAGAATATGAAGAAGGCCAAGCCACTATTGCACGACCACCTGATAACGATACGAGTGAAAAAGGTAAGAGATTGGCCGTCAAATTAAGATGGATCGTTTGATTCAGCTGGCAGGCAGCCGGCTTGAGTTTTGCCGCCAGATGCAGCCGCCGCCGCCGCAAAAGAACGAAACAGAAAAAAAAACACAGACGAAACAAGGTTAGGTCCGCATCCGCTGTGTAAAACCCTTGATTTTTTTGTTGTTGCAGTATCTGGAGGAGCATATTGGCGAGACATATTTGGATGTGAAGCAGATGACCAAGGAGTTGATGCACAAATATCCAGAATATTCGCGACGCAAGTTCGGCCCCTTCAGACAACTGGTGCACCAAGGTAAAGTAGGCGATGCGCATGACGCCAGCCACAGATACACTCGCATTTCTGTGTGTAACTGTAATTAATTACCTTCCTCCCTGTTTAGCATTTTCCATTATTTCGGATAGTTACAACTTGGACAAGGTGAGCAGCTCCGAGGAGGAGGAATATCTCAGCGAAGAGTTGGAAGCGACCGCCGGCAATAGTAATAGTGTCATGAACAACATGTTGAACAGCCTGTATAACCAGCCCCGGAAACCATTGGCAGCCAAACCCACCTGCAATGAGCCCATTGATATATCGAGTGGCGACGAAAACGATGATGAGTCGTTCAATAGCACATCGAATGGTGGTGGAGGAGGAGCCGCCTCGGCCCCGGCACCACCAGCCACTGGTGGTGGTGGTGGCAACATATCGCACACACTGAAACGTCAGCTGGAATCGCTGCCGCAGGAGATTACCGTCATGAACAAGAAATGTAAGAGAGCTGCTGCTGCTGCTGCTGCATTGAATGACTCAAGAATGGAGCGTTTAATTTTATGTTTTCCTGCATGTCTTTTTTGTTCTGTTTAGCAGTCAAACCGAATGTGATTCAGAGCGCATTCCAAGGCGCGCGCCAAGAGAGTCTATCGAGCAGCTCCAACTCTGGATCGGGTATTTCGAATGCCAAGAAATGTGAGTTACATTTGTCCCATTTAAGAATGGATCGTGAAAACAAAAACTCGATTTGGCTAAGTTTTCGAACTGCCCAACCTTCAAAAGTCCGGAAAATATAACCTTCCTAATAGATTAGAGCAAAATTCACGACATTATTTTTAAGTATTTGAGGGCAATTCTAGAATAGTACAGAGTTTTATCTATTACTTTTTGGTACAAAACCAAGGACGAATTCTCTTCTTGTTTTTACCAACTGTTTATTGATTATGAATTTTCTTTACAGTCCTTGGTGGTTCATCATCGGTGGGCAAAATGAACAGCGAAGGACGCAAGGACCATCATGCTCCACCACCCTCCCATTCGTTTCAGCAGCAGCAACAGCAACAACAACAACAACAGCAGCAGCAGCACCACCACCACCATCAGCAGCAGCAACAGCAGCAGCAGCAGCAACAGCACCATCATCATCATCAGCAACAGCAACAGCAGCATCACCGCGAGTTCATGGATCGTGCTCCTCCTGGCTTACGTCAGCGCAAATACAAAAAGGACTTGGAAGTGCAGCGTCCAACCGAGAGTTTTCGGGACATTGGCGGCATGGATAGCACATTGAAGGAGCTGTGTGAGATGTTGATTCACATTAAATCACCCGAGTTTTATTTCCAATTGGGTCTATTGCCCTCACGTGGCCTGTTGCTCCATGGACCGCCGGGCTGTGGTAAAACCTACCTGGCTCGTGCCATTGGCGGCCAATTGAAGATGCCGCTGCTGGAGGTGCCCGCCACGGAGCTAATTGGTGGCATTTCCGGCGAGAGTGAGGAACGCATACGAGATGTCTTCGATCAGGCCATCGATAACTCACCCTGCGTGCTCTTCATAGATGAGATCGATGCCATTGGCGGCAATCGCCAGTGGGCGGCCAAGGATATGGAGCGTCGTATTGTCTCGCAGCTGATTAGCAGTCTGGACAATCTGAAGGCCACTGAATTTGGCCAGTCGGTGGTGGTGATTGGTGCTACCACGAGGCCGGATGTGCTTGATCCGGGACTAAGACGTGTGGGACGCTTCGATCACGAGATTGCCATACACATACCCTCGCGCAAGGAGCGTAGAGAGATTTTGCGCATCCAATGCGAGGGACTGTCCATCGATCCCAAGCTGAACTATGATAAGATTGCTGAATTGACTCCCGGCTATGTGGGCGCTGATCTCATGGCTCTGGTCTCCCGGGCCGCAGCCATAGCCGTGAAGCGTAGATCGATGAAAAAATTCCGGGAGTTGCATGCTGCCAGCGAAATGAATATGACCACAGTAACACTGGACGATGATGAAACCGCCGACGAAGCCGTAGCTGGTGACAAAGCCCAAGCTGAGGCGAACAAGAACCAGGAGAAGACGGCAGTGGAAGAGGAGCCAAAAGAGGCTACAAATGGTGAAGCTACTGAGCCAACAGATAACGCCATGGAAGTCGAAGAGAAGGCCACTGAAGACGAGTCACAGAAAGAGAATGATGAGCATGAGAAAGAAAAGGAAACAGAGCCGGAAACGGAACAAATGGAGTCGGAACCGATGGAGTCGGAACCCAAGAAGCAAAAGCTGGAGGTCACTGCAGATAATGACTACTATGAGCCCACCTTGGCGGAGCTAACCAATTTTCTGGATAATCCACCCGAAGAATTCTCTGATCCAAATTTCTGTCTTACCCTCGATGACTTTACGGCCGCAATTTTGGTGATGCAACCATCAGCCAAGCGTGAGGGCTTCATAACAGTTCCAGACACAACCTGGGACGATATTGGTGCCCTGCAGGATATACGCGATGAGCTTAAACTGGCTGTACTGGCGCCGGTTAAGTATCCAGAGAAGCTAGAACGCTTGGGCTTAACAGCGCCTTCGGGTGTGTTGCTCTGTGGTCCACCTGGTTGTGGCAAAACCCTGCTGGCCAAGGCCATAGCCAACGAGGCGGGCATCAATTTCATCTCGGTGAAGGGACCTGAGCTTATGAACATGGTAAGTAGGGGAAGCCGAAATCTTGTCAAATTCTCGTCAACCTTCTCTCTGCTTTCAGTATGTGGGCGAGAGTGAACGTGCAGTGCGCGCTTGCTTCCAACGAGCCCGAAACTCAGCTCCCTGTGTTATCTTCTTCGATGAGTTCGACTCGCTGTGCCCCAAGCGCTCCGATGGCGGCGATGGCAACAACTCGGGCACACGCATTGTCAACCAGCTGCTTACCGAAATGGATGGCGTGGAGGAACGCAAGGGTGTTTATATATTGGCGGCCACAAATCGACCAGATATTATAGATCCAGCAATTTTGCGTCCCGGTCGTCTGGACACCATACTGTATGTGGGATTGCCAGAAAAGAGTGAACGTGCTGAAATACTCAAGGCCACCACCAAGGTGAGTGCATTCTAAGAATTTGTATGCACCTTGATATTAATCTATGTTTTCTGCAGGATGGCAAACGTCCAGTTTTGGCCGATGATGTGGACCTTGATGCTGTTGCTACACAAACTGAAGGCTATACGGGCGCTGATTTGGCTGGCCTGGTGAAACAAGCCTCCATGTTTGCTCTGCGTCAATCTCTGAACGATGAGAACGATTGCTTAGATGATTTATGTGTACGAAGTCAGCACTTCAAGGAGGCTTTGCAGCAACTACGACCCTCAGTTAGCGAACAGGTAAGCAAACACAACATGAGTTGAACGAAATAGCTACAAATTGTTTAAGAGGGTTAAATAATTAATACAGAGTCTTGAGAGAGTGAGATTATACAGTATATTCCATTTCTTAGAACTTATCTTAATCCATAAATACCCGAAAAAGACTTCTTCAGAAATCATTATCAAAATATTCTCACAGTCGTTGAAAACTACGACTGTTTCCTGAAATCACACATGCTCGAAATCTCGAAGTGATAGCGCAATTCTGTTTAAATTGAGATTAGGCTACACCGCCTCTGCCATTTTAGCAATTAAAACAATCTTATCATTGTATTTCCCATGCATGAGTCGTCTCTTGAGGACATTAACTTGATTTAAATTCGATTAATTTTTAGGCTAGAAAGGCACATTTAATTTGTTTAAGAAACTTTGGTCATATAAATAAGAATCTATAAAGGGCATTACACTTTCAACAGAACAGCCTACCACTTCAAACGTTCATGGTTCAATAAACTTTGTCCGATTGTTCCTAGTTCATTTAGATCGTTAAGCCGACGCACGACTTCTCCGCACGGGAGGGTGGCATAATGTCCAATAAAGTGAAACCGATGCGAAATTTGGACACAAAAGCTTTAATAGTCTGTCAAGTGGGCCAGATCTTTGATGACGACCACATAATGAACTTAATTCGCGAAATATATGATGATTTGCAAGCTTCATGCGTTTGATAGTCTATTCACGGTGAAAGGGCAAACCTTACTGAGCATTTATGGCGTTGCCACATGCATCGAATCACTTGAGAGATGTAAAACCGGACGGTTCCGGTTGCGAAACGTGGAAAAGATTATTCCCTATGCATTATAAATCTTATGAAATAACAATTTTAATACAATCTATCGAAATGGAGACTAGATGTGAGATAGAGGATATTTAGTTACAAGATTATTTTCAATTGCAAATTTATTTTATGCCCAACTCTCCCTCTCTTTGCAGGATCGCAAGGTGTACGAGAAGCTGCGCCAAAAGTATGCCGCGCCGAGGGTGCCGCTGTTCGAAGCCAAGTAAATCTCAACTAGAGCCGATCTGTTGTAATTAGTTAATAGGATAAACATACCGGCATACCGAAAGCCACACAAATGATTACAATAAGGCCCAAGCAAAATGCATTTTGGGACCAAACCCAGACAAAATGGTGTACACATTTAATTTACTATTAGATACTGAAATACACATAATTACATAAAACACACTCACAAGCACAAACACGCACACACATTAGATACCGGAGGATCAAAGGAACACGCCCAGCGGCATATACGAGGAGGGTGCCGGTTTGCCGCGCATTGACAGCGGGGGCCCGTCTCCATGGCCATCTCGACCTATTGCACGTACCGGTGGTGCGGAAAGTGTGGCTAATACTCGTTTTTGTCCGGCTGCTGCCATCTTGCTACGCTGTTGTATTCCAACGATGGCTTCGTGTTGAGCCAAGCGTGTGCGTTTCACTCGTTTCTTTCCCTTCTTGGGTGTGGTCATCTTCTTCAGATCAGCACCATCTCCGCCAGCAGCGATTTCAGTGCTTATCTTTCCATCCAGCTGCTTCTTCTCTACAACGACTCGTTCTGGCTGCACCAATTTGGGTTCAATCTCTCGTTTAATCTGATGTCGCAAATCATAAGCTCGCTTGCACATCTCGCGTATGCCGTACCAGCTTTCGTGGCCAATCTGACTGATCATTTCCACAGGCGGCTGGAAACCCAGATCACGAGATGGCAACTCCATGACTAGGGCCATGGGCGCACGCAGTACTCCGTATACATAGTCCACCACAGAACCGGCAATTGTGCGTTTGGTTAGGCAGCTAATGCTGCCTGTTCGATATTCACGTCCGTTGTAGGATTTGATGGCATTTCGACCTGAAATGGCCAAGGTGTTCAACTCGCGCCAGAACTGCGGCGGATCCCGCGAATAGCCCCAGGGATACATGAGGCTTTGGCCATACGAGTGCAGCGAAAGGAAGAACAGCAAGTTGGATTCCAAGCGATCCAAAATACTGCGCAAAGCACGCGTTTCCAGCTCCGAGAAGGGTTGCTCACCCTTGAATGTATTGCGATTGATCTTGCTGGGTCCAGAGTCCCAGAAGATGTCGTAGTTGCGATTACAGTCGGTGCCCACAAACTTTGAGGACTTGTGGGGACGACGATTCTTCCGCCAGTTGGGATTCTGTGAAGGAAAAGAAAGATAAGAAATGAATAGAATGGCTTGGACGAGGGAGAAGTGTTTTGGTACCTTGGTGCGGGAATACTCATAGCCATCGGGATTAACCAGTGGCACTATGATGAAGCGCAACTTGCGTAGCACTTCTATATTGCGCGTATAGCGCTCTGTCAGCTGATACATACAATTGAGAGCGGTGGTGATGCCAATCCATTCGCGGGCATGAGTTCCCGCCTCTATGAAGACCGTGTTCCGGCAATGTTCACCCTTATGTACCACCGGCCCAGTCACCCGGCCGCCGTTCACGAACTCCGTTTGCGGTGGAGAGTTCTGACGCAACTGGGGCGGCAATTCAACATTCTCCGAGTTCATCCAGTTAATCTCCAAAGCACGCACCTCCCGACGTTCGTGTGTCAGTCCCAGGGTGTATTGCTTGACAAAGTGCGGATAACGATGGGAGAGGTACTCCATGTACTGATTGATCTGCTTGTATTCCAGATAGTTGTGAAGCACATCTGGACGTGGTATTATCAGCTTGCGTTGCGGTGTAGTCATTCCGGGCACAGCGGCAGTCAGCGCTCTTTTCGCATCCTGAACCTTTCCCTTGGTCGGTTTAATGGTGTGCTTCGATTTGGTGATTGGCATTTTGCGCGCAAAAGGAGGATTCCCGGAAATAAAACAAACAAAATATTGTTACTAAAAATTTGCAGTTTACGCAGTAGAAACTCAATTGGAAATCGAATTGTGTTGGAATGACCGGGCTGACAGTCTGTGAGTTGGAACCAAAAGGTGCGCCGCCTGCTTGAAGCCGATCTCTTACCTGACATTCGATTTTGAGGATTTGCTCGACCACGACCAGAGCCAGCCGTGTGCGCTGCTTGGCTTTGGCTTCCATTGTGCGGGCCAATGGCACTGGCAACCAGAGTTTTGTACCCAAAACTGGCACAAGCGTGGGAGTTGCTCCTCCACCTCCAGGTTTTTATTAGGCTGCCCGGGAAAAGAGTTCGCATTCGGTAAATGGGACAGCGACAATGTTTAATAAGTTGGGCACGGTAGCATGTAATATGGAATTGGATTTGGATTCCGACGCTGATTCCCTTCTCCTGGCCCCACTGGCTGCAACTGCTGCTGCTGCTCTGTTGCTGCCGGGCACAAAACGCAAATATGCTAAATGTCAGACAGGGCGAGGGGATGGGAGTGGGTGGGCCAAAAGCGCAGGCACGTACTATGCAAATAAATGGGAATGCGACAAGCCAACTCCCACGCTGGCGTGCGGCTTCAAAACGAAGCTAGAGCAGCCTTTAAGTCTTTTACGAAGGAATTCATTTGGAGATTTTTAGTCCTGCCTCTAATAACACTGGGCTACAATACATGGTTATTGACTAGGAATTTTGCCATTATTCATGATTATCTTTTCAGGCCTTGAAATCTAAAAATAAATTGTAAATTGTCAAAAGTTTTCCCTAAAACCACCATTCCAGCCACATATAAGATATTAATTTTCGATCCCTCCCCGCGATTGGAACTCTTTATGTAGAGGAGCAACCGAAACGGACAGCTTGCTTTTAAAAAAGGCTCCTTATAAGATCATTTTGATTCTACAAACTTGCGTTACGAAAGGTTCCCTTAGCATTTAAGTTGGGTAAATTTGTGAAATCTCCTTCAAGTAAGTCCAGTTTAAGCCATATTTTGTACTAGAGCTAGCTCCTTTGTCTTGAGTTAAGCCCTTATGCAGTTAGGCCACTTTTTGATGCTTGATTTTAACAAATTTGTATTTAAAACCCAGTCAGAAAGTCGGTCAAGTGTCAGTGGAGCCCATTGAAGTTTCAGCTGGTGCTGGCCAGCAAAATTGATTGTTTTCCTTATGACTATCGACTATCGGTCAAACGATCTTCACCAATTCTATGGCGCATCGATAAATAAGGCTGATTGCTGAAAAATACGAGCTTCTATATACCAAACTGTGGGAGATGTGACGTTTTTTTTGCATCACCTGTCTCCGTTTGAGTAGAAAATCCTGACCTTACCTCAAATCTGAGCGGAAAGTAATTCTTTTTGACCTTTCGAAGGTAAGTCCACTCGCATAATGCCAAAAATGCAGCCTGTCATGAGTAAATCACTCGATTGTTTTATGAATTTGCGAAAAAAGTTGCTTATCGGTCTCTAGAAGTAATGACAGCTTAAAAAAAACGACAAAAACTCAATACTGTACTAGAATCAGCCCCAATACCTTCGAATCTCTATCCTTACTTACCTGTACTTAAAAATAACATACCGATTTTTGCTTAAATCTGTATGGAAAGTTATTTTTCTCGGACTTTCCAAGAAAATCAATCCGAAAAGTCGCATTTTGGTGCAAGGTTCGTTATCAATTTCGTTGTCTCAAGCCCTAACATCCTTCTTAAGCATTTATAAAGTCTTGACTTGTACTTTAATATGCGCAGAAAAGAATTTTTCCAATCTTTCGAAGATAAGGCAGTCCATAAAATGGGATTTCGTTCAGGGATCGATCTTAATTTCGCCGCGTCACAAGCGCTTCCACCCTTCTTAAGTATAAAGTCCCGATTTGCACGTAAGTCTGCGCGAAAAAGTAGTTATCCATATTTTTAAAGGTCAGCCAGTTCTCAAAACGTTTTTCAACTCATCCCTTTTCTTGTATCGCCCTTATTTTTACTCTACCTCAACTTTTAAAGACCCTCTTTGAGTATATCGTTGCGACTTACCCTTAAATCTGTTCGGAAAGTTATATTTTTGAACTTCACATGATGTGAAAATCCACTTTCTGTTGAATTATCGACTTCAATTCTACCATATCATATCCCATTGAATCCTATCATAAGTCTAACAATCAGAAATGTTCCTAAATCTGTTTGCATAATTAATTTGATTGACTTTGTAAGGTGCGGGTATTTGAAAAAACATAAATTTGGGTATACAATACGCTTTGATATAATACAAAGTTGGCTCCTGTGGTTCGGAACACATGTCAAAGTATTTGTTCTATATTGTAAAGGTATTAAGTACCTTTTTTTTTTTGTTTAAACCAACTCTAGTTTATCATTTAAATACTAAATAATTTATTATAAAAAGCTTTTTCATATCAAACTGCTTTTTAAAATGTTAAAACTCACCTAAAATTTTGTTTCCTCAAACTTTTAAGCTAAAATGCCAACCTTCACAAGGAGTAGTAGAATTCCTCGAAGCTCACTTGCCAAATAAAATCCCTTACTTAACTTTGTAGCTAAACAGTTTACTTCCTGTTGCATAGTGTAAGCATTTTATTGCCTGGCAAATGTCATGTCAACGCAAAAGTCAAAAGTGCGGGGTCGGCAAGGACATATGTATACCCAAACACATAACATGGGTGCATACTCTCGTATTCGTGTATATGCAAAGCGTCAGCAACGCAACCAGTTGATTTATACAGAACAATGTTCGTGTTGATTTTCATTTAACGGTCTTTTAGTCAACTTCCTGACACAGTGACTTCCATATATTTACGTCTGGCAACGTCTACATAATGCACAGTTACGGCTTTTTAAATCCTTGCACTATGAATTTGCGAACAGGAGGTATGCTAGTTGCATGGAAGCGTTTGTCATTAATGTAAAAGTAGAAAAAAAAAAAAGTTCAGAAATTTGACACTTAAGCTGGTGTGGGATATTCAAGAAATATCTATATCGATATCTCTTTCGATATTGAGAAAGTATCCTTTTGAAATTGATATTATTTGTGCAAATTTTTAAAAAAATAAAAATATAAGGTAATTAATATGTCATTTGATTCTTTGAACCGAATCTTCTTCCAAGCGGAAGGGGTTTGTATTAGGTTCACATTATAAAGCTGCGGTCCATAGTCTCTTAAAAATATAAAAGAAAAAATCCTTAAACAAGTTGTAATATTCTATATATTTTAAAAAATGGACACGTAGTGTCCTGTTTCCTCAAAACAGTTCAGTTCTTATATGTATTTTTCTGTAAGTTAAGTCAAAAACTGTCCTGTTGAGGCTCCATATTTCCCTTAAATTTTCATCCAAACTCTCGAATATCGATCATAATCTGATTTTATTAGTAGAACATCTGCTAGTCGAACAGTCTTCCACCTAGTGTTCCAATATATTACCCATTGCAGACACGCAAAGCCTTGTAAAAGGTAAACCATTCCCAGGCAGACATTCAGTCGTTTTGGTTTGGGGGGAGCATTTTTGAAGTATACCCATTATGTCATTAGCATGTTCGCAAATACAAAAAGCCAAACTTTTTGTTTGGCCCATGGGGAATGTTCCCCAAATGTCAGTTGTCTCTTTCGGGATACGAATAAAACTGGCTACAAATTAACAAAATTCCAACACAATTATGCCCAAACAAATAAACAGAAGGGGGAGCAACAATTTGATTGTGGAAAGTTCTTCTGGACCTGCCTCAACAACAACAACAACAAATTGGTAGCATGGCAATTTAACTTGGTTGTGCAATTTGACATAGTTATGGAAATTTCACCTGAGATTTCACCAGGGCTTAAAAGAGCCGCTGCCCGTATGGATATACATAGCTAATAAACACTCCATTAAGATGTGGTGCAAACAAATCCAATCTTTTAGATATATGTTCCAGTGCGTACAAATTTCATGGTTAAGGTCGTAGGCTTTGGCTTTCATATGCTAATTGCAACGTTTAAATAACAAAATCCATGAGATAAAAACACAAACATATCAACGATATCATGCCTTGGGCTGAATATGTAGATTCATAAGTATGGTAAGTTAGTGTATAATTCTCTGGGATTTTGGGTGATTTTGAAAGTTGAATGCCCTGTGCCGGGAGTTAATTAAAATGATTTAGAACACAAATCAAAAGATAGCATTAAGCCAGACAAAGTCATTAAGTAAGGGCAGATGAGTAAATTTAAATAGTAAATTTGGTAGAAAAACAAGTTTTACGGTTCACCGGAAATATACAGCATTGATTTTTAATCGCTCAGACCACGAGTCTTCAATGAGGCACATTTGTTCTACAAGGCACAGTGGCTCATTTTCGAAATACACCAACACAAACTGAAAACAACAATACAAAATATGGAATATTCATTCCTGATCGGCATCAACAACCGCTTATGGTTGATGGTTAGATCTTAAATCATCAATTATAATTGTTATTTTATACATTTAATCAAAACTTTCAGTCTGATAAAGCTTATTTTACATTTTCCCCACTTTCCTAGTATATGGGAAAGATCTGTTCAAACTCCAAAGAAAGGACAGAAACAACAACAGAGACTCCGAGATTTGGGCAAGTCTGAACCTTACCTGAACCGATACAAAACAAAACAATTTCCTTCCGAATCTAAGCCTACTCCGGAGTAAAATTGAATCAAAATAGGTTCCGTTCTAAGGAAGTAAAACAAAAAAAAATGTCTTCGTTCTTGAATTTCGAAGAATTTCTATATTCAAATCCAGCGAAATTGTTTTCAGTTTGGTGCTTTTAGGAGAGGGCATGACACAATAACAAATGTGTGGCAAAGCTTATGTGTTGCGGACTCTTGGTGCAAATGCGAAAGCTCAGTTCTTATAAAAAGCTCACTCCCACACCTTGTTATTGCATCATGGGCGAGAGGAGTGAGGTAAAGAAACTTAGAGAAAAGAGAGAGCATACTTAAAAGAAAAACGTTGAACAGATGAACAGTTCTCTCTCACAGTTTTTTTTTTATTTGGGAGAGGGCTGTGTGCCATTGATTTTTTCACTCATGTTGATTTGGAATTCCCAAGCAGTTGTGGCATTGCTACCATAGAGAGACGGCTGTTGAAATAAAAGTTGACAGGCAAAATCTGATGCTGCTTTGTGGCGTTGTATGTTCCTCGAGCTGGCCTAAACCTTCTACATAGTTTGACAAATAATTTTCCATGAAATAAATTGAAAAAAAGGACAACAACAGCTGATTGGAAAATATTATTTACCTGGTATATAGGTGCCCTTATTTATGAATCGGTGGAGCTCTTGATTCAAGAGTGAACGATCTTACTCTTAAACCTGATAAGCTCTTAATACAAGAACTAACATTCTTGATTTTGGACAATGCCCTATGCTCTTGATTCAAAAATATGAACTATCTTTTATTTAAGTACGTTTATAACTTGATCTAAGAATTAACCTACTTGGTTTGAGAACGATTCGTAATTGGTTTTTAGAATTGAAGCTCTTGGATTAAGAAAAACGGGTTTAAAAGTGCATACTTGGATAAAGAATTTCGCTCTTGATACTTGTTTTCTATATAAGAGAAAACAAAATTACTTTTAAACTCTAATTCGAACCTTCTGCGACTTTCTGAACACTTTCACGTAGCACCCATAAAGATTCGCGTGTTGGATCACAGGTAAGAACCTATCCCGATGGTCTTTCATTTGTGGTTCACAATTCTGTTTTCATCCAAATACTAATTTGTGAGCATAAGCCCACTGTATGATGTCTCAGCTGGCTGATGCGTTCTTAAAGTTATATTAACATTTGAAAACTGTCGGATCGGTCAAGCGGAAGTGCCCCCAGCGACAGCCCAAGTGTCATAATTACACACACACACACAAAAGCGAACCGAAAGCAAAGTCAAACATAAATATATCATCAAAAGCGTACGAAGCGATCAGTGATAAGTGATGTTTGTTTCAAAGCTTTAAACGCTCATCGGGCTTCTGTTAAGTGAATGCAGATCATCTCATGAACAATCTCTTGATGTTTTAATGAACTCAAGCCACGCACATGCCGTTGCTGATGGAAACTGCCCCACTCTGGGCTAACTGTAATGGACCACAAATGGTTTGAAGAGGAGCATTGAAGAGGCTACATTTGCTTCCGTCTCGTTGGATGGGCTGACCTTGTCTTTGTGCCAAATCGAAAGTTCAGTGCCCAAATGGAGTAGCATGAACTTACAAATCGAGTTCACAGAACACCACACGCATACCTATTCCCACTCTTCGGCTCAATCAACGTGACATTAGGAAGCATACCAAAAGAAACACAATACAAGTTCCTCTATAAAAACCAGAAAATAAACAAGTAACGGCTTCAGAATCGATTTAAAACCCGCGATATGCGGATGCAAAACGCGAAAAAAGAGAAAAAGTGAGACATTTTGTGTTGAAAATTAGGCGAAAACTTGTTTTGATCAAATAATAATAAAAAAAAAAACCAATTCAGAAAAATAATAATCCCCAATAAAATTAAATAAAAGGAACGAAAAAGTGGGATTTAAGAAGCTTCTTTGAAATTAGCATCATGCATAAATTATGCCAAATTAATTAGACAAAATCGAGTTCTAGTCTTAAATGAATTTGTAGAATATAGAAGACGCGTGCCGCCGTCTTTATCTTGGCCCGCAGCAGCCAACCGCCTGTGGTCTCGTGACGCGTTAACAAAAGTTCGTTCGTTGGTTGGTTGGTTCGGAAACTGGTCGCTGGGCCCTGACCTTGACACTCACTTTTCTAAACAATAAGCGGTCCGAAACCATTTATTCGGTTTTCTGTTTTTTTTTTTTTTTGGCCAACGTCTTCTTTCTCAGCCGCATCTCAAGCTGTTCGACAGTCTTCGGCCGAAACGGGGAGGAAACGCACGCGCTATAACTCACCGATTAATCCGATTTGGTGTGCACTCGTGATCGTCGTTCGCATTGCATAACGTCGAGTTGCAAGTGCAGCGTGCAACTGAATAAAAAACTAAACAAAAAAACTAAACAAAGTGAACAACACAATATCTTTTGCATGTCCATGCAGCTGCATATTTTAATACATAATTGGCCAGACAAACATTCGATATAACAAAACAATAGTACAAGTCCCAGTGAGGCCGAGTTGAGTGCAAAATATGGGCTGTAAAATCGTGTGCAGTTGGCTGATGCTATGTCTCGTCGCTCTGGCGTGCTCCAGCAGCTGCCTTGCCAACAACCTGGCCGGCTATGAAGGGTAATAAACAGATATTCGCTTTAATTATAATTATGATTAAAAAACTCCAGCGGTCAGAAATTAACTCTGGGTCGGTAGCAAACTGGTTTAGCCAGACGCTCTTTCATTTTCGCTACGTGGCCACTGTACTTACCCATTGGGAACGTCTTCTTTTTAGTTAAGAAAATCGCGCTCAATCAAATTGGCAGCACCCAAAAAGACAGAGACATACATAATGAAGCTGTCCAACAGGGTCCAGTTGTCCTGCTTGCCCTTAAGTGTCAGATATGGTATTGCCACTAGGGATAAGACCCACATATACCGAAACCATCTATAACCAATTGAGCTAAACTCCCGAATTCTCACAGGCATTTTTGTATGTTGTGTGATGTTAAAACTTGTGAACAACAGAATTATAGAATAGTAAATCAATGACTATTGAGTTTTGAAAAGAAGAAAAGACATTATAGAGAAATAATGAAATTAGCCTGTAATTGGTACAGTTAACAGAAGTGATGATAGTGGTTCGAAAGGATTTGTGTAGTTAAAGGCCTATTTTCAGATCAAACATAAATCCATTTCGAAATAATACTTTCAATGCATAGTTTTAAGTATCGAAACATTGGTCATCTTCAGAACTATCGAGAAGCTATTGAATGTATGAAAAATTGTCACATAAACTTTGTAAATTACGAAAACAACGAAGCATCAAAATAAAAGCCAACTTTTCTTAGGATTCAAACCGCATGTTAAACAAAACTTATGGAAACACTTTTGTACTTATATTTAAGGTAATATTTTATTGTTTCGAAACAGAACTTTGCTTTTGTGAATCAGGCTGGGATTGATTCGAGAAAGATTGATTCTTTTATAGCTCTGTACTTTACTCAAGTACAAGTAAATAGTATGGTTGTGTTCCGGCACCCAATCCTATTCATATCTCAAGTAAGCAGCTTACAAGAACATAAGGTAAAAGTAATTATGCTATTTTGTTTCTGCTTGTAAAATCAATGGATTCTGGGTACAGTGTCTCCGATTTTTCCATCACATGTCTTATTTTATGTACATATTTCATGATTTTTGGACAAGTATATACAATTTCTGAATATCAGCTCTACCGTATAGGCATTCTATTTTGTTATAGTACAAGTGAAAATAGTGTACCTGATGGTAATTTCCATGCAATTTTACTAGGCTTGCAATATCTGGTATTTAATGATTCGTCAGTTGCGCTTAAGTGGTTACAAAATTCTTCAAACTTAATCCTCTAAGAGATTTTTTTTGAAATATATTTCAAACATGGAGTTTCAACTATGTGAGCTCAATTCTGGTTTTCATAAGCAAGCTTACAAATTATTTAGTGCTTAAGTTATCAAAGAAAACCGTAGGCCGAAAATTTTTGTGAGTGTATAAAATCTGTCAGGATATAGCACAAGAATAAGAGTATTCTCTCTCGTCGATTTTGCGATTTAATGATTCGACAGTTACAAATTGAAACGGTCGTAAAATATATACATTAAAGGGTCGCAGATGTTACCATATGGCTGTTACATACTTCTGCACAAACTAAATATACTCTGTGTGCTTTTGGTACGAATTCTGGTAGCGACTGAAAATTTTTAACATATTAGTTTAGATTGAGATTTCATCGATTGAGATTACCTCAGAAAGTAATGGTCACATTAAATGATTATACGAAATCAGCTTTAAAGCTGACTTATGGATGTTTTCTTTTGTTCCTGGTTTTGCAAATCCAGGTGAATTTGCATTGCTCATTTTCAGCAAGAGCTCTAGGAGTACGTAAGCTCCATGTTGATTTGCAAAAACCAGAACATAAGAAAACATACTTTTGTTTTAGTGTGACCGCAAAGCTATTTGTTCTATAATTTCAAACAAATTTTGTCTGGACAATTTTGCTTATCGGTGGGCAAAGTAATTCCCTTATTTCTGATCCCATTTGGACAATATAGTACATTTTGAAGCGTGTGATGGGAAAATCTATTGTTTTAACATTAAAGCAACTAAAAATAGAATTGGCTAAAGTTTAGTGGTCAATTGAGTTATAGTTTTTCATACAGATTATGAAGGATAATCTTCGTTAAAGTCAACAATAAATAAATATTCTCACCATTTCTTGTTCTTCAACTTATGTTCTCGAGAGACCAGGATGAAGTTAGATGTGAACAGCCAAGTCTTCATGCTTTTCACAGGTTTCTTTTCATTGGTTTTCCATTTCATCATAAATTGACAATCCAACATAGATTTCTTTGCCGAAACTTTGATGTAGAAACGGGGCGTATGCGTATTTTTTAGTTTAAACTTTGTGGCCTGATTTTTCTGTGAATTTTTGTGGCCTTGCAGAGGGTATAAAAGAAAGCCCCATTAAATACATACTTATACATCCGTCTGAAAGTCAGTCTGTTTAATTTTGTTGTTTTTTCCAACAAAAAGCTCCTCCCCTTGGGTTTTGTAAGCTTCTTCTGTAAACTGAACGTTTTTTTTGATCAAGTTCAAGGTAACCTCAATGATACGAAGTAATAATGGTCAACACAAAGTGATTGTGATTAGAGGCTGTCATACCGATTATCACTTTTGTTAAGCGTTTTGCCGTTGGTCAAGGGTGTTAAACAAAACTGGTAGCACACACCCATGACAAACAACATCTTGCTGTTTGTAGGTAGTATCTATCTATGTATGTCGGTTGTACAAACAGCAATTCCATTAATGATTTGCCGTTGTAATTGCCAAACGAGCCCCGTGCAAATGTTTGCCAAACTAGCCAACAAATTGCAAGCTGCCAGCTTTGACTGCTCGACTGTCACGGGCCCAGGCGGCGTATGAGTGATGGATGAGCGCGTTGTGGTCAGTTCCAATGCTGGAAACAAGCGACAGGCAAGCCAAATGGTTGCTTCCTTCCGCTGGGGCAGGGACTACGGGGGCAGCTGCCAATGTTCCAAAATACATGCATACTACATACATACTTGTACAAGGCCGCTTTTGGTTCCAACAATGGCCACTCATTTGCTAATAATTTTCTAGTTAATGATCAAAACAAAAACTTAATCGCATGTAAACAGTTTCTTTATGTTAAAATGAAAAATGAGCTCTTTAAATGATTTTTAATTTTCGTTTCTTGTCCAGCTGCATTTGGCTGACGAGGCGGCTTAATTAAATTATTATTGTATTGGACTGACTGCCACACGTGATTAGCCACTTCGGTTGCGCCTTGGTCTTTGTCTTCTGTTTTGCTAGCCATCATCGTCGCCGCCCCCAACCAACCAAGAGATGAATATGCATAGATTTTCAAGTATTGGTGGCCAGCTTGTTGCTTCATTATATCCATTCCGTGGCGGAATTTTACGAAATGATAAATTGGTCACAAATTCATGCGAGGTGGCAAACTGCCAACTGGCGACGAAAGGAACGAGGCGCTCTGCATAAATTTATGAATCAACAACTCATTTTGACGCCACGCGAGGGTGTGCCAGAAATTAATTTGTTGTCCAATTAACCAAAAATAAAAAGAAAAGGACGTGTGGAGCATGTTTTTTGTTTTTGGGGATTTTCTAATCACTTTCTTAATCAGCTATCAATTATCCCATAACTCATATCGAACTTTGTTGATTATGAGAATGTTCGAAGATTTTATACTAAATGAAATGAGCCTTTAAGTTGAGGGGATGACATTATTTAGGAACTTTTATTGGAATTTTGTATACCCTTGCAAAGGGTATTATAATTTTGCCCAGAAGTTTGCAACGCATAGATATATTCATTTCCGACCCCATAAACTATATATATTCTTGATCAGGGTGACGAGCTGAGTGGATTGAGCTTTGACCGTCCGTCTGTTCGTCTGTCTGTCTGTTTCTACACGAACTAGTCTCTCAGTTTTAAAGCTATCGAGCTGAAATTTTGCACAGAGTCTTCTTTTTGCTACACACTATTAATATGTCGTAACCGATAGGATCGGATGACTATATCCCATAGCTCCCATAGGAACAATCGGTCGAAAAACTAGTTTTAGTGAGAAAAACTTTTTTCTTTTCAATGGAAATGTCTCCAAACTTTGTAATCGTTGGTTTTCTATGTTTTTTTATAGTTCTACCAAGTTTAATTAAAATCGGACAACTATATGGTATAGCTGCCATGCAAAATATAGGTCTGAAAAACAGTCTTAGTTAGAAAATCTTTTTTGTTTTTAATGGTAGCATCCTGCAATGTTGTATTTGTTTGTTTCACATGCTTTCATATAATTTTGAAAATTTTTGGCCAAATCGGATGACTATATCATATAGCTCCCATTCGAATGATCGGTAGAAAAATGAGAAAAAAGGTATTTTTTAATTTAGAAGAGGAAAAGCTGGAAAATTCTAAACAGGTGGCTTTGTAGGCTCACGTTTCGTTGATCAGTTCAATTCAATTACAGTTCAACGCGTGGCGCAGTAGGCGGCAAAGCCAATTGACAGCTCAGCTTATGTTCTTTCTGCATTGTTTTAGTTCTTACAGTGGAATTCCTAATTTCAATTGCTTCTTCGGTCGTTTAGTTTCTTTTTATGGGGAATTTCAAAAGAAAATAAAACCATTCAAAGAATATAAAAAATCACGCTGTATACATACCATAAATACCTTTTCAATTTGGGCCAACAACAAGAACTGAACTTATGCTAACTATTTTACAGATTTACCAAATACACCGTGGAACATGGCAACGAAGAGGCCTTTCGCTATATGGTCGATCTTCAGACAAATGATGATGACCTAGACTTTTGGCTGCTGACCCGCAACAAGTCCGTGCTTACAGTCAGCCCCAAGCGTAAAAACCAATTCGAGTCGCGTCTTTTAAATTTGGGACTCAACTATCAAATGCAACCGCTGATGGAATTGATGGCCTCGCTGGAGGGCAATGGTACATATGCCGGAGACGATGACTTCGAGGAGTGCCAGCATTCAAACTGTGAATCTGAACGTCCGCGACGTCGTACTCGTCGCCAGGCACGCGGTTTCTTTTCGCACTATCCACGCTATCATGAGATTCTTAGCTTTATGAGTGGACTGGCATCACGTTATCCACAGTACTGTCGCTATGAGTCACTTGGTCGCTCCAACGAAGGACGGCATATAGCCGCCTTAGTCATCTCGCTAAATACACGTACTCGTCCTCGTCGCGTGGCCTATATTCAGGCTGCGGCTCATGGTAGAGAATGGATCACCACACAGACTGTCTTGTATCTGGCCTATGAGCTGTTGAATAATCTGCGAGCTTTTCAGCGTGTTTTATCGGATGTGGAGGTGGTTCTGGTACCGCTTGTCAATCCCGATGGTTATGAATACACACATTCGACGGTGAGTGGAAGAAACTAGATTATAGTTTAGGTTTTATGAGCTTTATTTAGCTAAGTTTTACGCAAATCGAATGAATAATAGTTTTTCGAATATTTTTACATTCTGTGGATGCATTTTTCAACATCTGCAAATCACATCTTCAATTATTGCGCACAGTTTCAAGTCAAGTAAATGAAATGAGATAATCGCATGGGTGAAATTTACGAAATCATGAACAAAAATCTTATGTCTCTAGAAGAATAGCGTTCTGGGCTGTTTGCTGATAACACTAGTTTTGTATTTTTGTATTCCTGGCAATCATTTTGTATGAAAAACATTTCTTTGAGTCCAAATATCAAATTCAATAAATTTTTAGCCGTTTTTTTGATTGTATAGAAATATGTCTTTATAGAAATGTGCATATCTTCGGTGATCGCTTGTGGATTTTAAAATGGTCAAATATAATTGACAGAGAATTCTATGCCCTATAAATCATTCAAACAACACATTTTATTCCGCTGGTTAATTTCGACGTTATTAAGGTTTTTATGGGCAACTTTGCTTAAAATTTATCACTTAAAAAAGGCTAGATTTTAAGTGCAATTTTCACCATGAAAAAAAATCTCTAAAATTGATTTTGCTGCTAAACTTTCGAGGTACATTAATTACAATTATAATGCTTTATATTTTACTTCAATCCGTCAAAGAATAAAGAAGTTATTGAAACTTAAGTAAAAAATTAGAGGTTTGAATTTCAAACAAATAGACTTAGGGCCGTTTTATAATCTTTTTATATAGAGCTACATATAACAGAGCAAAATCTAAGTTGAAATCGTCCATAGTTTCATAATATTCGTGAAATAGAGCAATCAGTCACAAGGGCTAAGAGATTAATATAAGTAAATACACCCAAATTTCAAATCAATTCACTATCATTCCTCCAGGATCGTTTCTGGCGCAAGAATCGTCGTCGTTATGCCGGCCATGCCTGCTCCGGGGTGGATATCAATCGTAATTTTGGCAATCATTGGAACTATCAGGGCGCCAGTCAGAATGTAAGTTCATGCAAATAAACTTGTTGCCCTTATTAATCCTAGCATTGACTTTGACCTTCTGTACACCGGCAGCTCTGCTCGGAGGTCTATTCGGGCACAGCCCCCCATTCGGAGCCGGAAACATCGGCCGTTGTTCGTTATTTGGAATTCAATCGTAATCGTGTGAAACTCAGCCTGGATGTTCACTCATTCGGGAAATTCATTTTTTATCCCTACGGATATGCGAAGTGAGTAAGGGGAAAAGAGGGGATGACAGAGTTGGGAGGCTGGTCCCCCCTCCCCCCCCCCCCAAAAAAAAAGAAATTCAATTTACTTTTCAATTATTTGCTAAAAGCAATTAAAAGCGAATATTTTTGCCACTGTATCCATTTAAAATCTCACCCCTTTTGGTTCGCTTTCGCCCAGAAATACGGTGCCACCCACCGTGGGAACGTTGCGTTCAGTGGCATTGAGGGCTGCCAACCAAATCGGAAAATATCGCGGCACCCGCTACACCATCGGCACCTCCGCATCCATACTGTACGAGGCTAGTGGCAGTCTGGATGATTATGCTTATGGTAACCTGGGCATTCCCCTGTCCTATACGCTTGAGCTGCCCGGTGACGAGTTCCATGTGCCCTCGTCGGACATCATTCATGTGTGCAAGGAAACGTTTGCCGGCTTCATCGAATTCATACGGCATGTTAGTCTATATTGAAACTGCGTTGACATATTTTTTGTGATTAAGCAATTGAATTTATATTTTGTTAATTAAACTAATTAGTGTTGTCGTTGTTAAGCATTAAAGAGACGAGTATTGAAGTGGAGAAGATTGTATTGCAGTTTATGGAGGCGATTTTTCATCTAAATCTTCGAGCGATACAGACAATCAGCATACTGACCAGACTCAGGACTGGGTGTTCAGTCTGGGCCACATAATCAGTCAAACAGTTAGGCGAGACGAGCCCTGGAACAGACGGTTCAATGACCTTAGAAGATATGGTTGATAGCGGCTTCTCTAGGTTCTAGCAAAGAAGAAGAAAAAATACTAGGATTATTGCTTTTGAGTCAAAATATTTAAGAATTGTAGTACAAGAGTGTGGTGCAGAGGGTAGTGTGTGTGTGCCTGATGTGCCAGAGGTTGTGTGTTCGCTTTCGCCTAGGGAACATCTAATGAAAAGGTTTTCTCAAAAGGTTGTGGGTTCTCTTCCTGTAGGGAACATCTAATGGAAAGGTTTTTCATAAAAAAAATCATACCCCGGTCATCTTTAACAGCTGTTGGCGCCAGCTGTGACGTAACTAGACGCAGAAAAACGGCATTAAACTTAAGATCCCTTTCTCTAGTGCTGAAATTAGAAGCACACAAGCCAAGAGAATGAGAGAAGCTTGGCTTGGGCCTTTGGTGACTGCAAAAACAATTATTTTATAGAACTAGAAATACCCCGCATTGTGTCTTCACTCCGAATTTATATCCAGCCCTGGGCAAAAGAAATTTTAGGAACTTTTTATACTTGTCATATATACACGAAGGCAGATAAACAGTGGCCATGTATCGGCGGTGCCTCCAATAAACTAATAATCAATTGATACTCGCTTTTAACGTAAATATCACTAATTAGGTGGGTCAGTCTTAAAAACATTTTGGATCGCAAATGACTTCGTCTCTCGGCTGTGCGTTGCTGCTACTGCTATTGCAGTCCATTGGCCTGTTGGCTTATCAGGATTACAAGGATTATAAGATACTAGAACTTCAGCCTAGCAACACACAAGAACAGCAGCTGTTGCTTGAGCTAGCAAGGACTAAACCGCCTTGGGATTTGCTAGGTCCACGTCGTAGTCACAATGACACTACCTTGCGGGTTATGGTGTCACCTGGGGAAATGGGCAAGCTGATTGAACTCTTGGCTACCCAACACATACAACATCAACTACTAATTGATGACTTGTCGCCATTGCTACAGGCTCAAAGAGCGGAGAATCTGCTTAAAAAATCACATTTGCAACTGCCTCACATTGATGTTTTCAATGGTTTTTTTACGCACGAAGAGATCAATGTATACCTGGACAGTCTGCCTAAACGTTATCCCAAGCGTGCGCAGGTGAAGAACTTTGGCTGGAGCTATGAGCGACGCGTCTTGAAGGTTTTGACCATCAGCAATGGCGATGGACGTAGAAATAAGCCAGTCGTTCTTATCGATGGCACGGTTCATGCCCGTGAATGGATATCACCCTCAATGACGCTGTACATAATCCAACAGCTGTTGGACAACTATGCTGAAAATGAGGAGCTATTGCAGGACTACGACTGGGTCATTATGCCAGTGGTTAATGCCGATGGCTATGAATACACGCATACAAACGATCGATTCTGGCGCGAGAACCGAAAACCCACTGTCGATGCGGAGTGTGTGGGCACCGATTTGAATAGAAACTTTGGCTACGAGTGGGGCCATGATGAGGGTTCCTCGTCGGATCCCTGCAATGAGACCTATCGCGGTGAACGTCCATTTGATCAGCCAGAGTCACAGGTGCTGCGTGATGTGATTCTTAGCTACAGCGGACGACTGACTTTTTATCTCACGCTGCACTCATTTGGCAACTATTTGCTGCTACCCTGGGGATATACGAGGTAAGTTAAGTGGGAAAAACGGATTGAGGCAGTTGATAATATTTAGAAGTTTTGTTTGGCTTTAAGTAAAGCTTAATCATATGCTTGATTCAAACTTCTCAGTTCTTCTCACATATAACAGAGCTAACTCTAAGGTTATATAGGCATTCGGACACAAGACCCTAAGCTCTTTTGAAAGGAGTGCTATCTGAATACACTAAAAAGAATACTTTTATGTGAAGTGGTTTCCGTGAAGTTTTACTGTGCCAATTTTAAGTATTTGGAACAGTTTTCTTCAAACATTTTCAGACCCTTTTTGTTCTTGTTTTAATTTTTAGGCTGCTTAATAGGTTTTACCGCAGTGCTGGTGAACGAAATCAAAACGAGAAAGCTACGCTAACATCGTCTGTGCCAAAGTTTTTATATAATTGCAAGTGCTCGCTTAAATATTTTCAAAAAATACTCTTTTTCGCATTTTCCGACCGATCGTTCGTATGGGAGCCATATGATATAGTCATCCGATTTGGCCATAAATTTGTAAAATTATGTGATAGCATTTTTAACAGTCGAATACCAAATTGCAGGATGCTATTATTAAAAACAAAAAAGTTTTTCTAACTAAGTCTGTTTTTCAGACCTATTTTTTGTATGGCAGCTATACCATATAGTTGTCCGATTTTAATAAAAATTGACAGAATTATAAAAAAACATAGAAAACCTACAATTACAAAGTTTGGAGACGTTTCCATTGAAAAGAAAAATGTTTTTCTCACTAAAACTAGTTTTCCGACCGATTGTTCCTATGGGAGCTATGAGATATAGTCAACCGATCCGGTCGGTTCCGACATATTAGTAGTGTGCAGCAAAAAGAAGACTCTGTGCAAAATTTCAGCTCGATAGCTTTAAAACTGAGAGACTAGTTCGTGTCGAAAAATTCGACATAAACTTGTTCTGCTAGCAGATTAGAGATAAGCTTGCGCTGTCTGCTAACGTAATGTTAATCTGTTAACATTAATGTTAACGCTCCGTTAATTAAATTAAACTTCAAACATTTTCTACACTCAGAAAACATTCGCCCAAAATATTTTCTCATCAATGGAACATTTTTTTAAAATTTCAGAAAATTTTTCCATAAATGAGAAAAAGTTTTCTTAATTTTAGGGTGAATCGCCCTAGAACGGATGTTATAGGAGAATTTCTAATTTCCAGGGCGAATTTTATTTATGAGTGTGGTATATTTTCAAATAAGTAGAACCAGGAGGGGGGTAATTGGGAAAAAATATCACATTTCCCACAGTTTTATAGATAAAAGGTTGATACCTTCCGGAAATATTCAGTAATTAGAATAAATAATCCATCGGCCAAAGCATTGTTAAAGATCGCCTGAACGGTAGTCGAGCCATGAGCAAAAGTCTAAAAAGTAGATAATATTGTTTATAGTTTTGCATACCAACACAAATTTTTCTTTGCAGCGATGTGCCGGACAACTACAGTGACATGTTGGAGGTGGCCGATGCTGGGGCCATGGCAATTGTTCACGCCACCAATGGTATCTACACCTATGGTCATAGCCATTACATTCTCTACCCCACCTCTGGCGACACAGTTGACTTTGCCAAGGCAAAAGCTAATGCCACAGTGGCCATGTGTATGGAACTACCTGCTGGCGGATTTCTTGGATTCGATCCGTGGATATCACACATCGAGGGCATAGTGACCGAGAGTTGGGTGGGTGTGCGTGCCATGGCTATGGAGGTGATAAGACGTTACCATTTATAATCGGAGTCGTAAATAAAGACACAATTGTACGCTGAATCGCTACCATGATAGATTATTACTTTTAGATCTGTTCCAAGATAAGATAAAGCCGGGGCGGTATTAGCGGATGACTATAAACAGTTATGTTAAGGCGCGAGGCTGCTCAGTCAAAATGTTACGTTTGGGTTTGCTAGTTCTTTTGGTCGGCTTAGTAGCCGCCGCCGCCGCCGGGTCCGATGATCAGGGCTATGAGGGGTAAGTGGTGTTTAAAGAGGAAGGATACAACTAGTTATCCTGCATTTAATAACCTACAGTTACCGCCTCTATGACGTCACACCGGTCAACACTGCCCAGGCACAGTTGTTGCATAATCTCAGCCAGAATGGTTATGATTTCATCAAAGAAAGCCGTCTACTCGGACATGCTTCAAGAGTGGTCGTAAGTCCCGCCCAGCTGCAGGACTTTGAGAAGCTGATGAACAGTCTGCAGTTTACTTACACAATTTTCAATGATAATCTGGGGGCCAGCATTGCCGAGGAGTTTGCGCAGCGAGAAATGCAGCGTCGCCTCACACCCATCACGGGTAAAGGTCGCCTGAGCACCGAACGGTACTACACGCATGAGGAAATCATTAACTATATTGACGATCTGGCCATGCGGTATCCACGTCGTGTTTTTGTCAAGACTGTTGGCTGGTCCTACGAGAGGCGTCCACTAAAGACCATCAAAATCACCAATGGAGATGGCAAGGCTAACAAAAAGTTGGTCTTCATGGACGGCGGCTTCCATGCACGTGAATGGATCTCTCCGGCTGCAGTTCTCTATGCCATTGATCAGCTGGTGGAGCATTTCGATCACAATGCTGATCTACTGAAGGACTACGATTGGATTATCTTACCGATGGTGAATCCCGATGGCTATGAACACACCCAGAAGGGCACTGTATCACGCATGTGGCGCAAGACGCGTCAGCCCTACACCATGGCGGGTCTGACCTGTTATGGAGCCGATCCCAATCGTAATTTCGATTTTCACTGGAACGAAGAGGGTGCCTCTTCCACGCCCTGCGTGGACACCTACGCCGGTCCCACACCATTCTCCGAGCCGGAAACAATTGTGGTACGCGATTTGATGCATTCGTTTGCTGGTCGTGGCATCATGTACCTGACCATCCATTCCTTTGGCAACTATTTGCTTTATCCCTGGGGCTGGACCAGGTGGGTGAAATGAATTCAAACTTAGATGCTTAGAGCTTAATTTTTGAAATTACAGTGAACTACCTGAAACTTGGAAGGATTTGGATGAAGTGGCAGCGGCTGGAGCTAACGCTATAAAGGAAGCCACTGGCACCATTTACACCTACGGCTCGTCCACCAATGTCCTGTACATTGCAGCCGGTGCTAGCGATGATTATGGTTTCTATGCGGGCTTTAATATATCCATGACGATGGAATTATCTGGAGGTGGATCAATTGGGTTTAATCCACCACCCAGCCTAATCGATGAGTTTGTAACAGAGACCTGGATTGGTATTCGTGCGATGTCCGAAAAGATCATCGAGAAGTATTAGTTTAAGATATTTTTTGTACAATTTGTGAAATTAAATAAGTCGAAAGACAATAAGGAGAATTTGGCACGTACCATACAGATTTCTTCTTTATTTAGAACTGTATGTGGATTCAATATAAACGAAAAGGAGTCTTGTACCCAGAATCCTTCTTTTTCTGAAGCATCGAGTACGCGGCACTTGTGATAAGGGGTAAGTTCTTTCCCTGAAGATCACTCAAGGAGTCTTAAAAATCAATGAAAACTAATGAAACTAAGGATGTAGTATATTTTCCACCCAACTTTTGGAAGATCATTTTAACAAAAATCACCTTAATGATATCGACCATTTTTGATGATTTAAAAGAGATTACTATCCGGTGCGATTAGCAAAAGAATCGGAAATGCCTCATTCATATGCTCAAAATGTGATTTTTTGAAAAAGACGACTCGAAAAAGACTAACGAATGACTCGCAAAACTTCAGAAGAACGGCTTAAAGACGACTCTTCAAGAAGAATCCCGCCTGGGGTATCAATTTCTCTTAACATTAGTACATAAGTATTAGGGAACATATATGACCAAAGCGAGAGCATTTAGTAAAAGAATCGATTGCGATCAAGATTTGCTATGTTTGATATCGGAGCAATCGACTAAAGCGCCTTTATTTTTTTACTACAATGTGGTCGCTAATTCTCGCAAGCACTTGATAGTCGTGTGAGCTAAGATGCAGATGTCTGTATGTTCAGTCTAACCATCTTAACCTTTAAGTTCGTCTCTGATCTGATTGGGTTAATATATCTTTGGTAATTTTCGGGTTACACCACAAGTAAAATCTCACAAAAAAGGACGGCTGCCGGCGGTCTAGACCAAACGGGATGGAATTTATACCGTTTTGTTCTGAAAATTTCAAGTATTATTCGTTCTTGGGTGCACTTAAATTGAGTCCGAAACATTCTCAAATCAATAAAGGCTGCATATATTATTGAAATGAGTACAAACGTTCTTGAATCAAGAAAATATTGTACTTAGAGTAAGATGAAAAAATTTTAAAAATATCAAGTTTATAGTTTAAGTACAAAATATGTTAGATTGAATACAAATAATGATAATTTATAATGCCAGCTGCGAAAAGTAAACAACTAATAATGCGAATTAGTTTTAAGAGAGTCTGTTCTTAGAATTCCCAACCAGTTTTAGTACTTTTGTTATAAATGGATAGATGGTTAATTTTCAACCAAAAGTAATTCTAACTTGTTCCTTGGTTCTTTCAGTTGATTGCGCTTGACTTAAGACCATTACAACCTAAAAGTATCATACAAAATATCGTTTATGCTACTTTAAGATAAAGTTCCTTAATCCAAGTGTTTCGGGATTGAAAAATTCGTACTTGAAATAAGAATTTTGTACTTAAATCAAGTATTTTCTTATTAAACGTACTGTTGACATCGTTTGTACTCAATTCAAGTTTACAACTCTACAGCTCAACTGAGGGGTCGTGAATACCCTAATAGATTAGCTTTCTGTGTATTTTGATAGGGCATTGTGTCTTGATTCACTAATCTTGAACCCCAAAATAGCTTGTGGTAGACAATGTTTGATTAGAATAGAGGCAGGTATTATGAAATTAATTGGGACATTGGACCACAGGTGCCCACAGCACAAGTGCTGTTGTAAAGCACAACTGTGTTTCTACCACTTATTATCTCTTTGAGAAAATATTATCATCCTAGATCTTGGCAACAGGTAAGAAAGAAGATTCCATAAACATCAATATTTACTAGAAGACTGCCTTTTCTTTCACAAAATTAAAATTAAGATTTATGGAGCAATTGATAAGACTGACCCACGCTTTATTAGGCCATTAAAATGAATATCAACAATTTCACCCATTATCGATAGCCTTTTTCCGATTTTACAACCACTTAACTGATTAGTTTGCTCATGCCTTACTCCTGATAACGTTGATAGATCTATGAGTTTCGATATAAATGGACGTTAGTTTTATGAAACTTTTCAATTTGGAAACATGTTCAGCTTGTGGCTTGCCGTGTGCTGCCTTTGGCTGGCTCAGGTGCAGGGAAATATCTATGAAGGGTGAGTCAAAGATTAAGCCATCTTGAACCTTAATGTAAAAATGAGTTCTTGTTGAAGCTATAAGATCTACGAGCTTGCTTCCACAAACGACCGTTCTACTGCCAAATCCGTTTTGGAGCACTTGGCGAGTAATTCCACCTACTATGAGTTATTTTCCGCCGCTCGTGTTATGGTGCATCCAGAAGCGCAGCCAAACTTTGTGGAACTTTTAGACGAGCATTCACTGAGCTACAAGCTAATTAACCGCAATGTGGGTCGTACGCTGAAGCACGAGTTTGACACAAATCGCATGTTACGTAATTGGTATCCATACAACTGTCGTCTGGGCACTGAACGTTATTACACCTACAATGAGATCAATCGATACATTGAGGACTTGGCTAGTCAGCATCCCAGCCGCGTTTTCCTTAAGACCGTGGGAAAAACTTACGAGGGAAGGTGGCTAAAAACGATTCGCATAACGAACGGCGACAGACGTTCCAATAAAAATGTGATATTCATGGATGGCGGTTTTCATGCACGTGAGTGGATTTCCCCAGCCGCTGTGGTCTATGCCATCGGCCAGTTGGTTGAACACCACAGTCTCTATGAGGATCTTCTGAAGGACTACGACTGGGTTATATTGCCGGTGGTCAATGCCGATGGCTATGAGTATTCTCAGGTATCGGAGGATACGCGTAAATGGCGTAAAACGCGACAACCTAGCAGCGACGACTGCATTGGCACCGATCCCAATCGAAACTTTGACTTTCATTGGAATGAGAAGGGTGCTTCCTCGGATCCTTGCAGTGGGACCTATGCCGGCCCGAAGCCGTTTTCAGAACCAGAGACCTTGGTGGTACGTGACCTCATTCACAGTCTGGCCCATCGTGGAAAAATGTACCTCACACTTCATTCCTTTGGACCCTACATACTCTATCCCTGGGGCTGGACTTCGTAAGTTAAGTTATATTATGTTCCAACAAAGGACTAACGATAAGTTCTTTTGCAGTGATCTGCCTGATACCGTCGATGATCTGCATGAGGTAGCCGAGGCGGGCTATGATGCCATTTTGGAAGCTACGGGAGTCAATTACAAGATTGGCTCCTCCACCAATGTGCTTTATGTGGCGGCTGGGGCCAGTGATGATTATGCTTTCAATGCCGGCTTTCCCATATCTTTCACAATGGAATTGTCACCCGGTGGAACTGGGTTCGATCCGCCAGCTTCAGACATAGATAAGTTGGTAAAGGAAGCTTGGGTTGGTATCGTAGCCATGGCCCGTAAAGTAGTGGAAAAATATCCGCTTGCATAAAGTTATCTTGATAAGTCAAAATAAATCAGTTTTTTGATTGTGAATATGAAGGAAAGGACATTTTTTTGGGAGGCAGGTTGCATATGAGAAGGTTAAGAGCGGCAGCTACAAAACTTTTCTCGGCTCGGCCGAAGTTTGTATACCCTTGCATCACGTTTTTCTAACTAAGATCACTTTTGGGACTTTACTTTTCTATGGGAGCTATACGATTTAGATGTCTGATTTCGACCAGACTTTATGAAATCATTTAAAATCCTTACAAACAAACATGTTAGAAATTTGGAGTCGCTTGCATTTAGAACAAAAAAGTTTTTCTCAATAGAACTTCCTTTTCCATCGATCATTCGTACTGCAGCTATATGCTACAGTCATCCGATTTTGACAAAACTTTGCGGAATTGTGTGAAAGCATATCAAATAATTAAATGCCAATTTTAAGGACATTTCCATTGAAAACAAAAAAGTTTTTCTCACTGAAACTACTTTTCAGACTCCACTTTTGTATGACAGCTATACTATATAAATGTACGATTTAGACCAAACTAAGGGAAATCATGGAGAAGCATAGCAAAGTAATAAATACAAAGTTTGGAGGCGTTTAAATTGAAAACCGAAAAGTTTTTCCTACTAAAAGTAGTTTTTCGACCCATTATTCATATGACAGCCATATGCTATAGTCATCCGATTCGTCCGGTTCCGACTAATGTGCAGCATATTTGTACTACAAGACTTCGTGCAAAGTTTGGTGAAGATAGCCTTCAAACTGACGGAGTCGATGGAATAGATATAGACAGAGATGGCTAAATCAACTCAGCTCGTTGTGCTGATCAAGAATATATATATTTTATGCCGTCGGAGATGCTTCCTAGAAACATTTTATAATACCCTCTCCAAGGGTATAATGATCAGAATGAGGTCCTGAGAATCATTAAACGAATTGCATAGCGTCAAGGTTCTTCCAGAAACTGAAAAGCAGGTATGTGGAGCATACTTTTAGGCAACTCACTGTTTTTATGAAATGACACTTTTAATACCCTTGCAAAGGGTATTATAATTTAGCTTAGAAGTATTTAACGCATAGAAATATTCATTTCCCACCCTTTGAACTATATATAATATAAATTTTAGATCTGCAAAGATTCTTCCTTTTGTTGCACGCTACTAATATGTAGGAACCGACCGGATCGGCTGACTATATCTTACAGCTCCCATAAGAACAAACGGTGGGGAAACTAGTTTTTTGGTTTTCAATGCAAAATTTGAAAAATGTTTTCAAAATCGAGTGACTATCTTTATCTACACCTCGTGGCTGCCATAGGATCGATTCACCCCTCAAGCTTTGCTCTACTCTTAACCCTTACAACCAGAATTAAGGGGCTGCCTTATCAGGAAGGTGCCTCATTTAAACAAAAACTGCGTTCCAAACGAGGCAACGATGTCATGGCTAGACTTCTAATTCGAGTGATATGCTCTCTCTCCATGGGGCGCCTCAAGCGCTGACTAAATCACAACTCGCACAATTTTCAGTGCATACAAAATATTGTTTCGTTTATTAAAATTCGCTTAATACTTCTGGACGACCTTCTTGGCCATGGCATTGATACCCACCCAGGTCTCAGCGACGAACGACTCAATTTGAGATGGTGCGGGATCGAAGCCCGAACCACCAGCTGGCAATTCCATGGTAATGGAAACAGGGAATCCGGCCACACCAAAGGCATAGTCATCGCTACCGCCAGCAGCGGCGTACAGCACACGAGTAGAGCTACCCACGGTGTATTTGCTGCCAGTGGCACTCTTGATGGCATCAGCTCCAGCCTGGGCTACCTCATCGTGATCGCGCCAGCTGGCGGGCAAGTTGCTGTGGTTGAAAATTAGTTGGCTAAGTGCTTCAAATGAATTACCCCCATTTCGATTACTCACGAGGTCCAACCCCAGGGGTAGAGCAGGTAATTGCCATAGGAATGCAAAGTCAGGTAGAATTTGCCGCGTCCCGTCAGGCTATGCATCAAATCGCGCACAGCTTGAGTCTCTGGCTCTGAGAAGGCAGTCTGTCCCTTGAAGGTATCAGCGCACGAGAGACTGGAGGCACCCACCTCTCCCCAGTGGAAGTCAAAGTTGCGATTACCGTCGGTGCCGGAGCAAGTGTTGGTCACTGGCTTGCGGGTCTTGCGCCACATGCGGGTGCTGGTATGAGTGTACTCATAGCCATCGGGATTGACCACGGGCAGAATAATCCAGTCGAAGTCCTTCAGCAAAGCCGAGTTGACGGCAAAGTTCTCCGCCAACTGATAGATCACATACAGAGCTCCGGCGGGGGCGATCCATTCACGAGCATGTATGCCCGCATCCATAAAGATGACATTCTTACCCTTCCGGCCATCGCCATTGGTGATGGTAATGGTCTTCAGGTCGCGCTTCTCATAAGACTTGCTCAACACCTGAACAGACACACGACTGGGATAGGCCTTGGCCAGTTCATCCAGGTAGGCATTGATCTCAGCATGACGATGGAAGGCCTTGAAGCTAATGCTACGCGTGGCCGCACGCTGCACCTTCAGACGTTGGCTCTGATTCTCCAACTCCTCTTGCTTTAGGGAGACACCCAAATCCTCATTGATCACCAAATATTCCATGCCATATTTCTGCAGGAAATCCTCTAGACCAGCCTGGTCCTTGGGCTGTACCAGCACGCGCGTGGCCGCATCCAGGGACCGGGGCATATCAAAGAAGTCATAGTCCGGATTGTGGGCCAGACGCAGCAGCAGCTGCTTCTCGAAGGCATTGCGGGCCGTAATGTCGTAGATCTTGTACCTGCAGAGGTGACGTTCCCATTACTCAGAATCCCACTCGCTGTTTCCCCGCTTACTCACCCATCGTAGCTCTGGGCTGCCAGGGCAGCGCCGCATAGCAGCAGGCAAGTTAAGAATTTCAACAACATTTTCTAAACGCTCCGTTCCGTTGGCTTCTGGTGCAGGGCGTCCATTAAATTGGAATGCCGTCAAACGCTAGCTTTTATACTTGGCACGAATCACTTGACGTATGGCTCTTATCGCAGCCAGTTTGCTGGCAATTGATAAAATTTGATCAGACAAAAGTTATCAATATAATCAGTGGGCGGACAGGCGTGGCACGCTGTGGTTGCTGTTGTCGTTGTGTCTGTCAAATGCTTGAGAAATTAATTGGAAAATCTCTTAAAATTTACAATTCACTGGGGAAACGCTAAGGTTGATATATGAATGGAGAACAAACAAAAAACCAAATTAATCAGGTGGCTTCTGGGGACGTCAGTTCGGGGGACAGTAATAATTTCATTGAGACAGTGGTGGGCACTTTGTGAATGCACTTGATGGGAGATTTCATACAATTTCTCTTACTCTCTGATTCTGACGTTCGAAAATCGGCCTATTTTCTGCAATTTGTAAGCCCTTAAAATGGTACAGCTCAGAATTTAAAATTGTCCTAATGTGGTGCTGCGGGTAGTGTGTGTACAAGAGATCGATCTCACATAGAGACATCTAATGATATGATAAAGATAAGATAATCACTCTGACGCTCTCTGTTTCTCTCCGACACTCACTGAAACATTACTTCGGCAAGTCTTCGGCGTGAATCACCGAAAGTCTTCGGCCCCTGGGGGCTATGGGTGAACATCGCTGCTACAGGGTATATGTCCAATATCTATTACTTACATTACTGTTAATGCTCTGTTAACTATCATAAGGGAATTCTATTAAACAGGGATTTCTTTAAGTAACTACCGATTGTTCCCATGGCAGCTGGATGCTATAGTCAAGCGAGTTGGATTAAACATGAAAGAAATGTGTAGAACCATAAAAGATATGGTAAATTTGAAGACGTTATCTATTATGTTACATGGAGCGTTAAGAGGAACACCCGAAAAACTTATAAATACGAAGTTTTGAGACGTTTTTAAGAAGTATTTTTCACTAAAACTAGTTTTTTAGTCGATAGTTCTTACGTGCAGCGGAGGATTTGGTTGCACCTACGGATTCACTTGATTTTGATTAAATTTAGAAGCTTCCTTATTTTTCCTTGGACTTAAGCTGATAGTAAAAATTTCCCGTGGAGAACCCCCCCAGGGCGATACTCACTTTCAATTACCACTTTTACACCAACTGATTAGGGTTAGCTACTTTGTTCTTGTGATCGACTTCAGTGCTTGTAACAAATATGCATTTCGTAAGTAAACACAATCTTCTATTTTTGAAATGTTTTGCAATTCGAGACGCTCATAAATTTGTCTCAGTCTTTGCGCAATAAGTGATTGATTTATTTGGTCTTTGGCTTTGGAATATTTCTGTAGTTTTGATTTTTGTTTGCAAAATAACGTTTTATCAGTTCGTTTATCTGTTTGGCTGACTGCCTTACTTGACTGACCGTCGCGATGGTGCATTGCACCAAGAAAAAACAATGGAAATCTATTTGTGTGTGTTCATAAAAACTCACGTCTCCTGCCGCGCACACAAAATATATTTGAAAATTTATTGCATTTCATGCGTTTTTCCATATTTGTCTGCATTTGTAGGCAGAGTTTTGGTCAACAACTTTTGGTTGCTGCCGCAAAAAACAACAACAAACCAACAAAAAACAACAACAAAGGGGAAGTTGCTTACTTAAAACTGACAATGAGCGCATGGAAATGACAAAAAACACTGCGGAAACTGTTGGCTCGTAATTTTGAATGGCCCATTGGACGCGACAGCTACCAAACTGCAGCCAGCCCGCCACCCGCCTAAGCCACAGTTTGTTAAAGTTTTGATATTTGTTAAGGTAATGCGGGGGTATGATGGATTCCTGGTAAAGAGGTACTCGTCCTCAAACAGAACCTTAAAGTTTACAACGATTTTTATGCACCGAAACGCCACTTTATGCATGGTTTTATCTTTTTCGAACTATAATAATGATTTTTTTGAGGGCACAAACCTGAGAAGCTCTCGGAAACGTAGATTAATATAGCCAACAAGGCAGGCATTCCGGTCTAAAAACTAAACTAAAGTTGATTTATTTTAATATATCCGTAAATTGAGAGCAAAAAACGGTGATATATGTGAGAAGGGCCCAAGATCTGTGAGTCCCATGTACTAAAATATGATCCAATTTTGTGATTCTATATTGTAATAAATTTTAGATAGTTTCATAGCCAAAACTGACAACTAAAGTTAAAATATCCAAAGAAAATATACCTAGAACTAGTCACTTAGGACCTTACAGTCTATGAGTCTAGCAGGGGCAAACTGGAATTACCAATTTCCACTTTACAACTTGATTTCGCTTCGCCATTTCGAATATGGATTGATTTTTTGAAAGGCTACAAAATATAATTTTTTATTATTGAGTAAGTGGTGTAGAATCTAGTTCTATTTTGTAAAAAGGTCTAACACTTCTGGTATTTTGATAATTTAAGCCTAAAGTTGCTAATTAACGACTTTTTTGATACTTTTAGGTGAAGTTTTGTAGGAAACCTTTACTTTTGCTTTGACTCACTTTGGTATTTTCGTAAAGTTTGATTTCTTAGCTTTAAAATAAACTATCCCCTATAATTCTACGATTTTTTCAAGCGAAGATATGTCATTTTCAAAACATTTGCTTAAAATAAGTAAGTCAATCTACTGCTCAGAAGTATGCAATGAAATTACTATAAAATGCAGGTCGACTGTATTGTATTGCATACTTATGGGAGCTACAAAAATTTTGTCATTTGGAACTTCATTATGCAAAATGGTAAATCTTTCCTAAAAAATTTGAGATAAAGATAGTTTATTTAAAACCTAAATCAAATTTTCTTTTCGATACAATCGATAGGAACCACGACACAACTAAAGGCTTGATTAGAGCCAGAGTCGGTACTAAAATCTGGCATCTCTCCCTTGCACTGGGTATCTCCCAGTCGAGCCTTTGACATAAACTGATTCTGATTTTTTTTTACAAATATTTTTTCTCTCATTCTGCACGTGACTGCCCAGCAATGTGGCGTGGCATGTACGAGTGTGAGTGCGGAGCTTTTCTTGTTGTCTTCTTTTTTTTTGTTTTATTATTTATTTTGGGTATTTTCTTTTTGTTTTTGGAAAACTTTCGTAAAAGTTTCCTAGCTGGCTTTATTTGCATTGACAAAGCAGCACAACAGACAAAGCGGCATTGTGTTGCCACATATTCGATTGTAAATTATGCAAAATTATTTGCTAAGCATTTGATGATGGCAACAGACCTAGATATGGCTTAAAGTCATTAGCTTTAATTGAAATTGATGGCCATGGCTGGGAGGAGATAATTTGCCAAATTACTTGTAAGTAGTTTCGACAATTCATTAATATGCGCCAGCCAAAAAAGTTGTGCGTCGAATTTCTCTTTAATTTTCAGTTTGCATAAATTAAAATGGCCCGGCCATGACTAAGCCCAGCAAAGGACCCCGCTATCCATGCCATGAACTTGCGGCTTTTATTGCTCTATTAAGGACCCCACCCAAACCCTTTAAGCAAAAGTTGAGTGTCAAAAACTTGGCCGCAACTCGCAAGTTGGGGGTTGGCACAGAGTTGCGGGGGTTGGCAAAGATTTTAATTAAAATTCATCTTCACATTTAATCAAATCATGGCCCAGGCAGCCGCATTGCCTGCCACTGACATCGACACTCGCTTCTAATTAAGTGCGAAAAATCATTAAATGTAAAATCAAATCGTGCAAAAAGTAAGTGAAGTGGGGAGGGAGAGGCTTCAATGAAAGTTGTAAACTAAGTAAAATGCTTTTGTGTTGCTGTTGTAATTGCTGTGGCTTGGCCCGGATTAAGGCCACAACAATTGCCAGATCAAATTGCTGCGAAGGTGTCAAATATTTACAATCTATTACGTAGCATTTGTTGTTAGGTGTTAAGGCCAGCAAATGGCTAATTAAAAGACCAACAATCACGCCGTTGCCACTTGGCTGAGCCAATTTTCTTAATTGCCAGACGGCAGCACCCTCCCGGCGCAGTGTATTACTCGGTTGATTCAACCGAGTTGAGTATAGTTGATGGAGTTCTTTATTTAAATTTAGAAGCGCCATCTACTTATCCAGCTGTGCTTTGTTTTGGGCCAGCTCAAGGCTGACTGGCCGAAACCTGGAAGTGCATACGGCATCAGCTTAGTCGGAGCTGTATAAAAACCCACACTCACACGTCATTTGCCAGTTATTGTGCCAGGCGATGAAACTCACACTCGCAGTGCTTTGTTGGATGTTGATGTTGCCGCTGCTACTTGGCCAGAGGTTCGACACTTCGGACGATAATCAAAATGCTGGGGTGAAAACTCAAACGGTGTTTAAAGGCAGAGGTGAACGATTATTGATGGAGGAACAGCCGGGACAAGTTGGTGGACGTAATTTAAATAGTTTGCGCGGCTTGGGATAAAAGTGACCATTAATGTGATAATCGTTTCCACGAAATTGTGACTAAGAATAAAATGACTGTTAATTGAGTAAAAGTGAATGTTTTTTTTTCGTTTGGAAAGATGTGTTAAAATTAGCTTGCAGGGACGCAAACTGGTTTTGAATCGCTTAAAGCAAATACACAGGAAATAAAATTCGAGATATCCGGGATTACATCAATCCCCAACGTTGTCAGAAGTTGGTCAATTAAGGATTTTCCCATTCCAAGTAAGAATAGGGTTGACTTGAACTTGGATATGTCGGATCTAGTAAAACTCTTGCTTGAAATTTCAATCCAAAGGTCGACATAAAATAAATTTTCCTGTCCTTGCGAAGGTATTACAACATTTTCTGGATGTTTGTAACGCATAGAAGGAAGCATCTCTGACCACATTAAGTATATATATTCTATTGTATATAGTATATATAACCGTCCGTCCATCTGTCTGTCCGTCCTTCCGTCCGTCTGTCTGTCCGTCCGTCCGTACGTCTGTCCGTCCGTCTGTTTCTATGCTATCTCCTGCCTCAGTTTGAAAGCTATCTTCACCAAACTTTGCACGAAGTCTTTTAATAGAAATACGCTTCACATTTGTCGGAACCGGCCGGATTGAATGACCATAACATTTAGCTGCCATAGGAATCAATCAAAAAACTAGTTCTAGAGAGAAAAACTTTTTTGTTTTTAATGCAAACGTCTCCAAACTCTATTTTTACTTGTTTTTAATGCCTCTCCATAGTTTTTCTAAATTTGGTCGAAATCGGACATCCATATAGTATAGCTGCCATAGAAAAGTAAGGTTAGAAATATAATCATAGTATGAAAAACTTGTTTGTTTTTGATGTAAACCTCTATTAAATTGGCACATATTTATTTTATAAGCTTTCACACAATTCTTCAAAGTTTTGTCAAAATCGGATGACTATAGGATGTAGCTGCCATATGAATGATCGGTCGAAAAACTAGTTTTAGTGAGAAAAACTTTTTTGTTTTCCCAGAAAATGCCTCCAAACTTTGTATTTCTTAGTTTGTTATGCTTTTTCATGATTCCACCAAGTTTGGTCGAAATCGGACATCTATATAGTATAGCTGTCATACAAAAGTAGAGTCAGAAAAATAGTCTTAGTGAGAAAAACAAGTTCCTTTCAGTGGAAATGACCTTCAAATTAGTTAGAAAAACGTGCTACAAGGGTATACAAAATTCGGCAGAGCTGAAGTTAATTTTGCTCTATTTTTTTAAGTCAAATCAGAAGCTGCTAAAAAATTACGAAAATAAAGGATTCATTCGCATATTTTAGATCCATTTATAAATAAAACTGAACTCGATTAAGTCTTTCAGAGGGCTTTCAATTCTATAAATGCAATTGTGTCAGATACTGTGACTCTAAGAGAGCTAAGGGGGCTCCTGAAATTCAGCATAATTAAAATTGTACTATTCTAAAACAAACGCTTAACAGTATTCCGTACATTTGAATTTAAGTTGCCACTTTATTTTGCCATTCAAATCACTACAACTACACAAAACAATTGTATCCATTTACCCTAGTTTGTCCATAGACTCGTGAATTTGCATATGACACAGATTTCATCAACGAACGCCACCTCCTTTCATCGCATGCATATTCATATTTCATCCATCGAACATATCTGCCCGGTTCCCCGACAAGCGGGAAGAGTTTGTCGTATAAGTAATGCCTTCGCATATTTTGTATCGTGCATTGACAGTGGTAAGAGATTTTAATTGTCGCAGCCGGTTGGCTCCAATTTGAGTTTATTGATCGCCAGTTGGGACTCCCCCCACTTCACTTTCTCTCTCTCCCTCTCTCTGCCTTAGCCGCAAAACTCAATTAGCTGGTTTAAGCTTATTTGCAGTGGCAAATTTTATTTACAAAATTAAGCTTTAATTAAGCCAAGCCAAGTCCAAAGCTTGCAGGTAAAACCGAACAAAAGCTGTGCCAGTAATAACATTAAAAAACAAACAACAAACACAAAAACAGCGGAGCAAGAGCAAAGCAAATGCTCTCTCTTCTACACACACTCACACACACACTCGCACACGCAACAAAGCCAAGTAAGTCGTATTAAATTTAATTGGATTTGAGTGTTTACCCGCGGCCCAAGCCGTTGGCAAAGCCGCAGGCAGCAGCTGAAGTTGCTGGCAAAAATGCGACCCACTTTTTATTTGTGTGTTGTTTGTGTGCTGCATTGTCGCCCATGTGTGCGTCCATGTGCCTGTCGAGTGGCAGCAAAAATTTCATACATATCACAGGTAGCAGCAAGCGGCTTAAGCCGGATTTCATAGAGTTGCACAGGAAGGAGAGAAATGCGAGTGAAATAAAAAAAACAAGAAGTTCACACAAAGCAAATATTGCGTATACGCCAAGGCAGCCGCAAGCCACGTGGTCCAGTACACTGTCTCGTTGTCAACGCAACGCTTCAACGCTTGTTGAGCAAAGGACCAATTAGCGCCATAAATATGGAAACGAATTCTCCTCCATTAAGTTCTCCACCAGTTGGGCATAGTTTTTGAAGGACATTCCCATGACATTGAGGACAATTTTAGATATTAGAAAAATGGTTCACAAAGAAAACTATAAATACTTTCGGTATTATCCAATGTGCTTGAAAACTATTTTCAATCTGGTAGGTAAAGTTACCCGGCTGGTCAATAACAGGTTAATGCTTAAAAAACTTCAATATAATATCCTTGATGGATAATATTAAAACGAACTTTTAATCAAACTGTCTGCATGGGTATTTCCACTGAAATTTTCAAGTGCAATGCACGCTGATATGTTTGCATGCAAATATGATAAATCACCGTCATTATTGGGCCATCAATCAAAATTAGTCAGCCTCTGTGTGTGTGCGTGTGTGTTTGAGTGCAAAGTGTCTAATTGAATAACGAAGCGTGCAAATTGAGCCGCTCTTGTTCTCTGCACTGCTTTTCCAAACTGTCTGCCTGTCGGTCTATGCGTTTCCTTTTGTCCTTTGGCAAGGTTGAAAAACAAAAAAGGATAACCCTAGGCAGTTAGCAATACATCCGTAGAGATTTATAGAGACAGACGGGTGTTGCTTTTGCTCTGGCAGGGCGACACTTTCCATGTCTGCGGTTTGTCCCGGAGCCGTTTGAGCTTGTATGTATGTATGTATCTTGTATTAAATTCGCTTAAATATTCCGGATAACATACACAGCTTTTAGTAGCCGGTATGCAAATGCCGCTGGAGGTTTACCTGCTTACTGCCCAACTTACAGACTGACAAACCGCAGGGACTGTGAATTGAGAGGAGAGTAGCAGTAACAGTTACAGTTACAGTTACAGTTACACGTTGGTTTTTAATCCCGTTGCATTCTGATTGTATGCAGCTGGTACAAAAATGTAATTTAGTTCGGTAAGCGACCGAGTCTCCCTCTCTCCCTCCCCATTTCTCTGGGTGTTTCTGTTTAATTTGCAGCATGTCAAAAAACACTGCCAGGAGTCGGTGTGTGTGTGTGTGTGAGTGTGTGATATTGTATGCATATAATTATTGCATTTCTCGCACGTACTGAAACCAAAACCAAACAAGTAGGAAAATCGTACAAACAAGACTTTTATATACCCTGGAGAACAAAATTCGAAATTTCCCGACCAAAATCATTTCCAAAAAATAGAGGAAAGTTAACTACCCTTGCAGCACGTTTTTCGAACTAGCTTGAAGCACATTTCCACTGACAACAAACAAGTTTTTCTCACTAAAACTTTTTTTCTGACTCTACTTTTCCATGACAGCTATACTATATAGTTGTCCGATTTCGACCAAACTTGGTGGAATCATGGGGAAGCTCAATAAACTAAGAAATACAAAGTTTGGAGGTGATTCCATTGAAAACAAAAAAGTTTTTCTCACGAAAACTAGATTTCCAACCGATCATTCCTATGGCAGCTATATGTTATAATCATCCGATTTTGACAAAACTTTGACGAATTGTGTGAAAGCTTAAAAAATAAATACATGCCAATTTTAAAGAGATTAACATTGAAACAAAAAAGTTTTTCTTACTAAGACTATTTTTCTAACCCGACATTTATATGGTGGCTATACTATATGGATGTCTGATTTCGACCAAACTTGAGTTAATCATGGAGAAGCACAGAAAACTAGTACATACCGAGTTTGGAGACGTTTGCATTAAAAACAAAAAAGTTTTTTTCACTAGAACTAGACTTTCGACCGATTTACACCGATCTATGGCAGCTATATGTTGTAGCCATCCGATCCCGCCGGCTCCGACAAAAAAATACCAGAATACTTTGTGCAAAGTAATCCCAGTAATCCTTAAAGTTTTGCTAAGAGAGATTTGCTTACTCTAGGTTTCTTTCGTTCTATCGGTTTGACATAGAACTCTCCTCAATCCGAGCCTGAAATAAGCCTTTTCGAATTGATGAGCAAATTTTAGGATTTCTCCAGACATTTCAAACTTATATCAAGTACAAAGTTGTACATATATTTGTTATATCTACCAGTTTTAAAAGTTATATTGAAATACAACTAGAAAGATCAAAATTCAATCTAAAATTAGAATTGAAAGTCTATAGAATTTTCAAAATTTCTTAAAGAGATTAAAAATCTGTAAAATTTTGAATTTTGTGGTAGAAAAATATCGTGAAATAAGACGAACTTTACTGCAGTTCTCTTTGAAGTCTTGGGAAAAATGTAAAAGATATCGATTCTGGCCCGCGAAGTGCATGAAACATAGCAAATGTATGCCTGGATGGGACTCGAACTCCCAACCTCGCTCTACTAAGGCAAGGTTTCAAGTATCTCTTTTGAACCTTTAATCTGGGCCACAGGGAAACTGGTAGTCGAGGCAGACTTACTTCTTAAACTCGGCTGTGGACGCTGATCGAGATTGCAGATGATTCCCACTGCCTATTTGCCCAAAACTTACCACACCTCCGGTACCTTGAGTACAGGGTATGAAAATCCAAACTAGGACCTTCCATGCCCCGACTCCTGAGTGTTTGCCTAGCAGTTGGCAAATGGCACATTTCCCTCGCACTTCATGGCTTTCATTATATTCTGCTTCTTCCTTCGCTTGTTTTGTTTCGCTGTAAGTATTTTTTAATGATACATAAACTAAAAAGATACACTACAAACTGTGAATGTGTGTGTGTGTGAGTTGGCAACTCGTCTAAATTATTTACACATCCGTTTTGCATTTTCTCTGTTTGCGTTTTGCTGTGTGAGAGAATTTCCACGCGTGGCCTGCCCCTGCCACTTGAAGCATTTCCATTTTCCGTTTCGTTTTACGTTTTTTTTTCCCCCGTTGTTGTTTCTGCCGCATTGTTTCCTCATTTGCAGCTCAACACTTTCTGTGTCATTGTGGTGACTGTGTCTGTGGTGTGGCTGGCGGAACGCTTCAGGCACTAGCCTCGTTTTCCGTAACCGCTCTGTGCCACTGCCACATAATGAATGCAATTTTTAAGTTCCCGTTGTGTGTGTGTGTGTGTGTGTGTGTGTGTGGGAAGTGGCTTAGAATTGCTGCCTGTCATAGAAAAATTAAATTTGATTAAGTTCTTTTACCAGGACGTAGAGTCCAAGTAACAGCCAATTTACAAACAATCAGAGATGCATAATTCTAATTATTTTTTCAATACTCAGAGGTAAAATTAGCTGGATTTAATGGAGATATTGAACAAGTGCTTTGGGCTCCAGTTAACTGCATCGGATTATGTTATCTAAACCAAACAAAAAATTAAATTATATTAAGAATAAATATATATTTTAAGGCGGATCTCTAAAAATTAGAAAAACTACTTTTATAAGTGAATTACCAAAAAAAACATTGCAAATTTAACATCAAATATTTAAATTTAAGAAAGTTTTATAATCAATCTTTCGGTTTTTTAAGTTAAAAAAAAAAGAAATTTAAATATAATTAAAAAAAAAACGAAAGGGCTAAGCTATCTTCACTTTTTTATATATTTTAAAAAATTTTGTTCCCACAACGACCCATTTCCCGACCGTACTCGTATTGGAGCTATTTGATATAGTCATCTGATTTAGACAAAAACTTGTAGATTTTAGTATAAGCATGTAAAACAAACAAATATAAAATTTCACGATGCTACAATTAAAATCAAAAAAGTTTTCCTAACTAATTCTGTTCCTCAGACCTTTCTTTTGTATGGCAGCTATACGATAAAGCTGTACGATTTTCATCAAACTTGGCAAAAATATAAATAAGCATAAGCAACTTATAAATACAAAATTTGGAGACGTTCCCATTGAAAAGAAAAAAGTTTTTCTCACTAAAACTAGTTTTCCGACCGATTGTTACTATGGGAGCTATGAGATATAGTCATCCGATCCTGTCGGTTACGACATATTTATAGTGTGCAGCAAAAAGAAGACTCTGTGTAAAATTTCAGCTCGATAGCTTCAAAACTGAGAGACTAGTTTGCGTAGAAACAGACAGACGAACAGACGGACGGACAGAGAGACAGACAGACGGACGGACAACGCTCAATCGACTCAGCTCGTCACCCTGATGAAGGATATATAGCATGTAGGGTCAGAGATGAATATTTCTAAGCGTTGCAAACTTTTGGGCAAAATAATAATACCCAATGCAAGAGCATAAAAATTTATTCTAAGACAAATTTCAAAAATCCAAAAAAAAACAAATGTTTCTTGAGTGCATGTGATCTTGAAATCTTCGCAGTAGATTCCACTTCTAATGTTTCGCAACCCACATATTCGCCTGATATAGTACCATTTTCTGAACCTAAAACACCTATCGGTATTCTAAGAATCTTGTACACATTTACATTATTTTTTACCATTTTGTTTTAGTTTTCTCATCTTAGATCAAAGTATTTCGACTATTATCTACAGGTGGTGTCAAACTGTTTACATACGCATCGACCATTACTTCTAGACGAATGCGAAACTTAAAATTATGCGTCATCGACTTGACATCCTCATAGCTTAGCAGTAAATAGTTGAAGTCCTCGTGAATGAAATCGCAACAGAGTTGACTCTGCGACGTGTTTCTCACACCGATAGTCCGGCTTCTCGATTCGCACATAAACTTATCAAATGCCGTCAAAGTGACATACAATGGCCGCACCATCTCCGCCGTTAGCAACCATAATATCCAAATATCATCTTCCTCAAACCGTTCATTTGCCATTGCCTCATCGAGCTCTTTGTTGCCCAGAGCGGCGGCCCATGAGGTACGGCAAGCCATTAGTATAATCGGTGAGTGATAGCGATAAGCATTATATCTGCCAATCATCGTTACATTGGGCAGTGCCACTTTGCGGCTAATTAATGATCGTTTTGGGTGTCCCTCAGGTCCACCGTAGGCATAGAGGGTCAAGACATTATTCTCACGAAACTTCATATCAGCTGCTTCGAGCATCTCCACATAACGCTGACCATCATATAGCTCCACAAAGCGCACAGGACCAGTTTCGGTATGATAGGATATGAAATGTTGCATAATGGCCGAGGGACTTATAACGCGCCGACACTGAGGACAACGGATGGGCAATCGGGAGATTTCTAAGATACAACGCGGATCCTGGTGGTTGGAAAACTCTATATTACTGCGCGACCTCTTCAGTTGGGAGATGGTCGTTGGTGGAGTGGCTTGCAAGTGCCTTTTGCTAGATTGTTCCAAATATTTATCAAAATTGCGCTGCTTTCGACGCTTTGGGTCATCTGTAAAGGTGAAGGAAATCATAGCAAATGGTGAAAAGATAAGACTCACTCAAAATCTTACCTATATCGGCATCAGTCATGGCTCAATTGTCTTTCAGTAAGTTACCTTAAAGATTGTATTTTTTTTTTTGAATACGAATTAGGGAGCACACAATTGGACATTAAAATTTGGATTGAAACTTTTCATTTGTAAGCAGAATGACTCAAAGTGCTGAAATTGTATATATAATATGACGACTAAAAGAAAACTCAAATGATCTTTTGAAGAATGTTGAAATATTGAGCATAGCTATCTTCGATGCAAAGAAGAAAGGTATATAAATTTAGGTTGTCCTTTGTGAGGAATTGACCCTTTGAGCTTTTCTACCGATCTGAGCCTGAACCCTTGCCTCTGCACAGATTTATTGACCTTTGGGTGAATTATTCCGAATTGTTAACTGTCTTTCATTCAAATTTTTTCTAAAATAAGATTTCTCTTTACAATTTGGGAACCTTTGAGGCAATTAACCTCTTCTTAGTCTGCTTAAAGTTGACATACCTAGTTGGATTTTCAATTTTCTAAAAGAATTTGTGACTTTTAAGCCAAGTTTATGGCACAGAATCTTTTTGTCTTAGTCCCCCCCCCCCCCCGTCAAGCAGCGCAAATTGAATAACGAAAACCCGCAATGATGACGTCTCCTCGCTTACAGTGTTGACAGCATCGCTGGTGTCGCAAGCCATAAACACGGCCAATGCTGGAAGGCAGCCAGGCAACTCCGGCAGGCATGTCCCAAGAGTCGGGTTTTGTGTGTTGCCGCCAGCGTTAAACCGCAAAATTTAATTCCCTTATCAAAAAGTGACAAGCGTGCGTATTTAATGCAATTTTGCAGCGCATTTAACATGACGTCTAAAGGATTGGAACGGCTGTCCGTCTGGCATTTGCCATTATCTGGCGGAAGTTGTTTTCTTTACCTCCTTTTTTTTTGTTTTTGTATTTCGTTTGAGCCAACTAGAAAAACCTCAATTTGCTCTGCCGCAACTTCCTTTTATGCTAAATTACAATTCCGCTGATTGCATTCCCGCTCTGAGCAGGAGCAGTAGCAGGCGCTGGAGCCGGAGTCAAACCGTCCTCAGCTCATTCACATTGCTACGCGTTATTCACACTTTACGCCTAGATTTTCGAGCGCCATGAATCCTTTAACTGTTTTGCATATTTGTGTGCCAGCTCCGAGTCCGAGTTGCTGGTGCTGTTTTTGTTTTGTTCCGTAGTTTTGCATTCATTGCGAAAGATAAAAATAATGAACATACCAAAGGCAAAAGTCGAAAGGCGAAAAAAGCAGGAGCAACGTTTTGTCTGTGCGTGCAACGTAGCTGCGATTCAGTGCAGAAAAAACAACAACAACTACGTTTTTTGTCGGCGTAGATTTATGTGTGTATGTATGAGTCCGACTTCGTCTTTCCGTGTGTGTGAGTGAGAAATGGGCGTAACAGAGGGATTCCTGCCCCCCTGCCTCGCGGTAATGCATAAGGCAAATTGCTTGTAAGTTCAACTCGTATTTTGCATTGTGCTTCACTTCCGACAGTTAAATTAAAGCCATTGTCTGCCCTGTTTGGTGTTAGTTTTGTGCGCCTAACGTAACAATTGCCGGGTGAGCTCGCGCTTTTTTTAGCCGCAGCAAAACCGCAACAACAGCCGAAACAGTTGAATTACGACAGCGAAACTAATTTGTTAGCCTAAAAGTGTGCTACAAATCTTTGTCTTGAATTGTTAGCAGAGGGCAATCGCCTCTAATTGCATAAACAACACTTCATTTGCGGTCTTAGAAGACATAGAAAGACGGGGCTTAATTATTAAAGCACTTGTTGAAATGAATCGTCCTGTGAAGCAACGAGGACAACAATCCCTGATGGAAATAGATAGATGAGAAATAGTTAAGTCAGATTTGGCAGAAGGCTGTGAGAGCTTCGAGTGACTATGGAGAGATTCTTATGATTTTGGTTACTTTTATTTCTTTGGAAATTTTCCGAATATTTGCAATGGCATAGAAGGTATCATTTCCGGAATTTTTTCGTCTGTCTGTCCGTCCGTCTGTTTCTATCAGTTTGAAAGCTATCTTTACCAAATTTTGCACGAAGTTTTTAAGTACAAAAACCGTGCTCATTTGTGGGAACCTAGCATATGGCTGTCATATGAACGATCGTTCGAAAAACTGGTTCTAATGAGAAAATTTTTTTTGTTTTTAGTGGAAATGTCTTTCAAATAAGCACTTATTTACACAATTCTTCCAAGTTTTGTCAATATCAGATAACAATAATTTATAGCTTTCTTAGGAACGATCGGTCCAAAAACTAGTTTTTGTTTTCAGTGGCAACGCCTCCAAACTTTGTAGTTCTTAGTTTGGCATGTTTTCCCATGATTTGATCAAGTTTGGTCGAAATCGGACATCTTTTTAATAAAGCTGTCATAGAAAAGTAGAGTCTGAAAAGTAGTCTTGGTGAGAAAAACTTTTTTGTTTTTAATGGAAATGTTCTTATAACTATTATTTGTTTGTTTAGTATGATTTCACATAATTCTTCAAAGTATTGTCAAAATCGGATGGCTATAGCATATAGCTGTAGTACGAATGAGCGGTCGAAAAATGTGTTTTATTGAGAAAAACTTTTTTTTTTTAAATGAAAACGACTGTTAATTTCTTGTATGTTTTTTTTTTGTAAGGCTTTTGCATGATTGTTTTAAGTTTGATCAAAATCGTACATCAATATAGTATAGCTCCCATAGGAAAGTAGGGCCCAAAAAGGAGTCTTAGTTAGACAAATGTGCTGCAATTGTACACAAACTTCGACCGAGCCACAGTTAACTCTCCTCTATTTTCCAGATTTTTCGTATTAACCACACTGGGCTTCAAACTCCAGTATAATAAAGGATTTGTGGTGATTCAAGGTGATTTTCTATTTCAGACAAACATGCAAACCTGAAAACATGCCAACAGGCAAACGGGTAAACATGCAAACCTGCAAACCTGCAAACATACAAACATGCAAATGCAATCAGCTAAAAATACAGACATACAAATATACAAACATCCAAATATGCAAACACACAAACAAATACCATGTTGTGGGCTATATAAAGATTTTGTCAAATTTCAGAGGAATCAAGGAGGCGTGGCAAACATTGAAATAGAAACTTAATCTGCCTCTACAAGTATAAAGACTATAGTTTCTATACACTTCATCTTTTAGAATTGCTTGTCCATACAGATGGCTTTGTAATTAAGGGACAGTCCTTCTATAGCATAAAGACACGGTGTGACCTGTCGACACATGCCTTAACTTTTATGTTGTTCGAATTGGTCACGATCTGCTGTTTACAATTGTATTTCGATTTCCCCTTTATTCACATAGAATTGCAATAGCACAAACTTGCTGGCGGTGCATAATTACCGCAGGTCAGGTGCCACGTCTATAGACAGAGAAACCGCATCGCCCTAAGTGGGTCATCAACTTTACCAACCGCCACGTAGTAAACTTTTTGCAGAATTAATGTACATGTGGCACGCACAAATGTCAAAGGATAGAGAAGGAACAGAAATGGGTCTATCTATTTCTGGGTGGCAGCTGAAAAAGGCGTTGCTGCACTGCGTCAAAGTTTAATGGAAATTTGATTAATTTGATTAATTGGCCGGGGCTCATATCTCATTAATTATATGCAGCATATTATTGGTTTCATTGAGGCAGACCACACACTCGCACACACACACACACGCGCGCATAGGTGGTGTCAGCCCAAGCACAAAACCGAAGAAATCTCTCTCCAGTACTCCGCTTGACAAATGGCATTTTGTTGCCCGGCATGCCGCTGAGCTTTGGCTAAATATTTTCGTAATTACATTTCCACGTAGAGTAATTAATTTTGTCTCGGTTTGGCTGCCTTTGTCGCCGCTTTGACTCAGACTCCCGCTGCTGCCGTTGACATTTGCCATTGTATGTGTTGCATACTTTTGTGCGCTCTCCCCCACATATTACAAAACGTTTTTCTTCACTTCACCATTTGGAATTTGTGGTGGGCACCGCATTATTCTTATTATTATTATTATTATTCTGTTTCATTACTTTATGAGGCTTTCAATCTAAGAACAACGAAAATGTCGTCGCCTTGAATCTGTTTTATTGCCTCCTCCATCTTGGGAGCCACACACGTACACCCAGGCACATTAAAAACTTTTGCTGGCTACTTAAGACGTTGGCCTCCTGCAACTGTGGCTTAAATTATGCAACCAGGTGGCCATAAAAGTGGCCGAGAGTCCATGGCATGTCAAATGGGTAAAGGGGCGTATGTGTAATTAAGCATATAATGAACGGCATACGTTAAAGATGACAGAGTACAGCCACAAATTTAAACGGAAAGGGGGAGTAGGGAGCTAAGAAAATTACGTAAGGGCAACTAAAATATGTGTGTTTATTCTAGAAGTCTTAGGGAACTTTAAGTTCGAGTAAACATTAACTCGAAACTTTATAAACCTTTCGTGTTCAGCCCTCAAAAAATTATTTAGGCATTCCTTCTTGCTGTCTAATATCAAGAAGACCGGTTTGGTATCATAGTGAACGCTATGGTATTCCTGCAAGTAAATAATTGTTCATATCTGTAAGATATCTTGCATTAGAGAACAGATTTAAGGCCCCAAAGTTGTTAAGATCTAAGACACTTGGTCAATAGTTGAAATAGTTACGAAATCTTCCACTCCCAGCCAACCAGCGGAGTCCGAAAGGTGCTCCATTAGGACTCCCTGTACTGTGCGCTGAGCCTCCTAGGGAGGCTCCGAAAAGTGCTCCTAAGGAGCATATCTGCTGGAGAAAAAATCCTTTTCAATATATATGAAAAAAGTGTACCTAAGGGTGAGTGAACCCCCAAAGACTCCGTGCGGGCTTCTCTATACGCCTATGTTTTTCTACCATGTTCCCATTGAAAATGGGAAAAGGGGGATCATGAAGTTGTGCGAATGTATGTAACAGGGAGAAGGAAACATTTCCGACCCCGTAAAGTATATATATTCTTGATCAGCATAAACAGCCGAGTCGATATAGCCATGTCCGTCTGTCTGTCTATAAGAGACAGAGCCACAAATTGTTGCATTAAGCTAGACTTATGCTGTACGCAGATCAAGTTTGTTTCAGATTTGGAAAATTCCAACTCGTCCCCCTTTTATCCCCAATAAACAGACCCCTCCTCTAGCTAAACCTAGACCTAAAAAACCGTCAGATCCACAATTTTTAGGAGCCTCGTGGTTTAGTATACATCAAGCTAGGCCCAATGTCTAACTATTCTGAAAAGTACAATCAGATCGGATAAAAAACACCGGAGTTATAAGCGAAACAGTTGAGCTGATAAGAGCGAGTTGTTGGTCAGGACTAGAAAAAAGGGTTGCCTACATTTGGGATGATAATTTTGTTGCATTCATCTTCAAAAATTCAAAAACAAATAAATGAAAACAAATGAACAGGGTATTTTGTGGTCGGGAAACTCCACTGCAGCGCCCTTACTTGTTTTTTCTTGAAGAGGACTCCTTCGAGGTGCTGCTTTGTGAGTCCCTTTTCACTCCTGCTTCGGAATGCGCCGGCAACGCTCCTTTGAGGTGCTGCCTTGGGAGTCCCTTTTCACTCCTGCTTCGGAGTGCTCCGCATATGGCTGGCGGGGCTGTGCTGTTCAACTGCCGGGCTAGCGAATAATAATCATATCTGTATTTGAGATATTATCCGCCAGTCTGAAACTCTATAAGACTTCCAATAGAGATGCCAGTACATTTGGTTCAGATTTTCAACATCAATCCCAGGTGCGCTGATTTGGTTGTCGGAATCAACTTATAAAACACTTGGTCGACTGACCTAGTAATCACAATAATTCAAATTGAGCTGCTAGCAACAACGTTCGAAAATCTCTTAAAAGTCGGAAATACTCAAAGACTTAACCATGGCCCATTTCGTGAGCAACCAATCGCAGCAGAACTATTATTTCAGAAACAACATTTGCTACACCGAAGACCAGTTTCCGGTGCAGAACTTGTTTTTGTACAAAATTCCGGCCGCCGTGGCGGAGGAGGAGTTGTTGAGTCATTTCAGCAGCTTTGGACGTGTTGTGCGCTTGAGGATCTTTGGGCAGTCCTGGAACAAGAATGACACCTCTAATCTCCACAATGAAAGTAAGGAGCACAAGACACGGCTACTGACGGGGCACGTGTTCTTTGAGGATGCACGTGATGCAGCCAAGGCGCTGCTCAATCGGGCTCATTGGGTTCAAGGCCATCGATTAAGTGTTCAAGCCAGTGATAGTTGGCATCAGCCATCTGCTCGTGCCATTGCCGAGCCACTGGACCCGGTAGAGCCCATGGCCGGCATACTGAAGTTAGACGATTATGTGTTGGAGCGAGTGCTGCAAAATCTTTCGCTGGTGGATCAACTGCGTTTTGCTCGCACCTGCGTACGCTTTCAGAGCGTGTATCGGTCTGCTTCGAGATGGCTGCACAGGTCCGTGGATTTCTGTCAATTGGATCCATTGACTGTGTGGTATATACGTGACTTTTTCATCCTGAGTGGGCCAACAATTCAGCATTTTCGTGGCGTCCTGCCGGCCGCACGTTGCGATCGTGTTTGTGACTTTTTTGGTATCTACTGCACCAATTTGAAGTCCGTGGAATTGTTGGCCAGCGTGTTGAATACACGGAACATGCATAAGATGTTCCTGCGGACTACCAAGCTGGAGGAAGTGATATTGGGCAATTGCTCGCTCAGCGATCCCAGCCTCAGTGCTTTGAGCAAATTGAAGGGCCTGAAGAAGCTGAATATTGCGGGTAATGATATGTTAACCGGTTTCAACATGGATCGGCTGCCCGTGTCCATTGAGTCGTTGAGCCTGGCGGGTTGTACGTCGCTGGTGCCTCGTTTTATCACCCGCATGTGCAGAGTGCTCAGCCAGCTGAAAGAGCTTAATATCAAGGGCATTAACTCCATGATGTCCAATGTCTTGGAGTTTTGTATCCGGCCGGACGCCTGTCCTGCCCTCGAAGAGCTACATCTAAGTGGCTGTGAGCAGTCCAATTATGAGGATATAGCCAAGGTGCCAAACCTCACGACAATTTGCCTGACCACCCTGCCGTCGCGCACCGTACGTTCCGAGTTCCTCGATCAGCTGGTCGAGTTCAAGAGCCAGCAATTGGAGCATTTGGAGATACACGGTGCCTGGATACTGCCCAAAACGTTGCTGCTCAAGATTGCTCGGCTTAGTGCTTTGCGCACCCTGGTGCTGCCACATGTGGAGGCCATTAATGATCAGGTGCTCTATGAGTTTGCCAACCTCGAGCAGCTTGAGTCCATCAGTTTAAGGTTGTGCGATCACATCAGCAACAGTGCCATACTAAATCTTATACTGCACTGTCCCAAATTAAGAGAGCTGCACCTGGAGGATTGCCTAGGACTGACCGAAAAGCTGGTGGGCAATATCATCAACAAAGTGCGTCTGCAGTTAAAGACCAAGACGAACCAGCGAGAGTTGCCCATTGATTTATATGTGATGGGCACCCAAATTGCGGACTTCTATCAGGATCAGCCGGAATTGGTCGACAGGGATATAGTTCAATTGATTTTCTTGTCATTCCATGCCCCAGATCTGATGCAGGCAGAATTTGCCAGCATTTTGTTGGGTGAATACGATTTCGTGCCGAATGAGATGGAGCTGAATCTCAATAGCGTAAGTGTCGGTCGCAACGATCGCCATATGTTCGATGTGGGATTCTTGAGCGACGAGCTTGACGAGCAGTCTGATACCCAGCTCGCAGATTGGGACTGCTGGGATTAATTGGAATTGAAATTGAACTGTTACAGCTAACTGCAAATCCTTGAAGAAAAATGTTAATAAATATTCAAATAGTTGTAGGACTTTGTGCTCTGACAGGGTCTACATAGATTTCTGTTCTGGATATGCCTATATTCTCAATAACGAGCTGAGTGCTATGGCTCAATAGCCAAGCGGTGTGGCTCACTTGCCGAGAGTTATGGCTCACGAGCCGAGAGCTTTGACTCACAGCTCAGAGCCGAATGTTGTGACTCGCGAGCCGAGAACCAGTTGATTGTTCACGGCTCACGACCTACGACGAGACGAGATAAAAGACGAGTGCTATGAGCTGAGAGCAACTGCTGGCTCTCGATAGCTGCGAGCTTAGAGCAATTCCGAAGCCTGGTTATGTAACAAGCATCAATCTGTGTAAAGTGCTGCCCATTGCTACTAAGCCTGTTGCTTTCTACTAAGGTACATCTCAGAGGCATCGATACCTCTAAGGCACAGCAGATATTCTACTGGATAAGTCTGTTAGAGCAGACACTTTTAAGAAGAAACATCATCAAAAATTTATCATCTGCCCAATCTGTTGAAGCTTTCATTTAGTAAAACATTCCATTCTCATTTCATTTTATAATTAGATGATACCTTGGAGACACACACGCACACTTGAGTCCTCCCTTCTCTGTCGTCTCATATGCGACAGCATAATTTGTTGTTAATGTACTCGCAACCGAGCTCACAACTCCTGTCCAGCGCGACGAGCTGACACCTACTCGCACTCTGCCGCTGCAGCTGACATTTTTAAGGTCCAGGCGACACATAATTAACCCAATTAGAATGTGTGTGTTTCAACGGTAAGCTAAATTTATGTGAATTTTTAATTATGCCGGACACCAACAACAACAAAAGCGGCAGCCAGGAGTAGGTGTCGTCGCTGTCCGTTGGCAACCACAAACCAAACAACAAACAGCAGCCAGGACAACCAGGACAAACGACCCGAACCTGAACAAAAACCTGGCGTTGGTTAAATGAAAAACGTAGTAAACTGTGCGCAAAACACCTGAGGATTCACCATGACGACCAAGCGGCGACCAACAATGAGTGGCCAAGTGGCGTCTGCTGCTGCTGCTGCTGCTGCTGCTCCTGTGGCTGCTGCCGCCGCCGCCCTGATGGTTGTTGTAGTCAAGCAGCTTTGCCATTTCCGGGCGTGCCTTTTGTTTGCTCGTTTACCTTTTGCAGTTGTTGGTTTAACTGCATTGTGCCCAGTGCCTGGTGCCTGGTGCCTTGTGACTTTTTGTTGTTGTGTTTGCCCTGCTAGCCGCAAATAGCAAAGCAAAGCTACAGCCAGAGCCAGAAGCCAGTAGCCAGTAGCCAGAAACAGAGACGGTGGTAAGTTTTAAGCAAATGTTGCCAAGTGTTTAACATTTTGTACGGTGTCAGTAGCTTCCTGTTCCCGTATGCGTGCGAGCTACCTGTGGGACCCAAGACCCCATCCAAATGAACTTGCCCGGCAGGCGGACCAAACAGGCTAAACGTGTGGATAAATGTAAATTAAACTATGCTTAAGGGTATGGGCCAGGAATTGGGCAGCAATGCCAGACAATGTTGGTTATTCAGCTGGCGTTGATTTTTCACATTCCCTGGAGAGGTGAAGCAGAGAGCAGGAATCAAACCAATTGCAGATCTAATGGGATTTGGAGAAGAAGCTTCATTTTAATCCTTTTCTAGTAAAATTCCATTGTAATGCTTAGCACACTCCAGCGGCAAACAATTGCAAATGTAAGGAGGTTTTATGCCGGGAGCAATAGTTTCAATAGTTTCCTTTATTTTTTAAAGGATTTCGAAACTATTCAAAGCCAACTGCTTGTCTACGTACATCTTCTTCCACCGCTCTACCAGCAGCCCAATGGAATGCGAGGTGTGCTGGCGTCGATTGTTCGCCTGTTCCTGCGATTCTGCATATTTAAGCCTAGCTAGCCGCCCATCGGCTCACACCTCGCTCTTTGGGTTAGGAAGTGTATGGCCAATTTCTGGCGTCGATTGCTCACCTGCTTAAGCGTTTCAGCTTAAGCTGTTCATTGCGCTGGCGTCGATTGTTCTTCTGCTCCAGCGTTTCAGCTTAAGCTGTTCTTGCGCTTGTAGAAAATTGTTGCTGTCGATTGCTCTCCTGCTTTAACGTTTGGGCAAGTCTCTGATCCGCTTAACAGCTTACCCGTAGCATTCTCTTGATCTCCGCCTGCGAAGAGGTTTCTTAACATCTTTTTTTTTTGAGTGTATGAAGTACATTTCTTACCAACTTCTTACAATTACAGCCATAACTTTCGATATTCGGCTTTAATGTTTAACTGAAGATTATAAAATGTTGCATAACTTGTAAAACTAAGTTTTAAAGAATTATTTTTGGCAAGTTTGATCATTAATTGAGAAATATTTGTGACAAAATCATTTTTCAAAGTATTGTTCATCGCTAGACTCTACTTTTTTCATCTTACTGACAATCTTCGGATAGCATTTCCGAAAAAACAAGAGTTTTTTGAGGCGATGCACAAATCTATGCTAATTTGGAGTCCTCCAAAAGAGCGAAGTTGCCTAAAGAACCTTAAGTCTAAGCGTTATCAACGATCGGAAGGTGCAATGTCTGGGCTATGCAGCAGGTGGGGCAGGACTTCAAGGTTTGTTTCCACCGGCTTCGCCATAATAGTAAATATACCATTTGAATTGTACTGGAATTCGTAAAATTACAGAATATCATACAATTTTCTCGAAGTTCTGTGTGTGATTTTCAATTAAGTGAATCAAACTCAGTCATTCCTTTTCTACAAAAAAAGAATTGTCACTCCAGATTCCACTAATAATTTAAGATCTTTGATTCTGTTTCTAATTAGGCCTCCTAAGTGATATGTACTTGCAGTTAGTTAACTAATTATCACTCAACTAAGCAACATATATTATCAGCTGGCAGTTAAACTACGACCATTTACAGAGGCTTACCAACCAAAGAAAGGACGAGCAAATGTAACAAACCTAATGAATTCCCACAGAGACCACCACACCTCGGTCCATCCGCCTCGATCTAAGCTGTGCAGCTTTAAGTGAAATGCCTCTAATCGAATTAATGAAATTAATTTTTGATGATATTGAAATTAGTTGCAGACACCAACCAACCAACCAACCAACCACATAAATTCCTGGCACCATTGGGGGTGGCTTCCAATAAGAAAAAAAAAAGGTAGGGGGGTGGCTGGTATCGAGATCTGAGTAACTACAAAATACTTTTAGTTGGCCCGCATTCCGTGGTGGCGTGTGGGTGCATAAATTTACTTTGACAGTCGCAAGCGGCGCGTTTGACATTTGGCTTCGGTTTGGCTTGTCGATTTCCATTGTGAAGTTGCGGGGTTTCCCCACCCACCCCCTGCACTTGACTCTGTCTGCGTCTACCTACATTATTAATGACTGCTCGACATGTGTGTCAGGTTCGCTAAGTTTTGTTGAAAAGCAATTTTATTTACTTGTTTTTTTTTTTATTTGTCGATTTTCGTTGATTTTCGATTTGTGCTTATAAATTACGGGCTGCTTTCATGTGTCATGTTATTATTTATTGTGTGCTGCAAATTAAATGCCAAAATATATGTTAAATGTTTAATGGGCAGACTCCTTAAAGTTGGTTCCACTCACGTGAGCTGGAAGTTGGCTACATTTCCTACATTGTCCTTGTCCTTGGGTGCCCGCAAGGAGCACACAGACAGGATACTGTGCCAAGTGTGGGAGTGGGCTAGGGAAGGGGGGGAGGTGGAGGGGCCGAGTGGTGTTTGCATGTCAGCGAGTAATAAGCACAAGGGCCATAATAGTTTTGCCAGTTATTCCTCCTCCTCCTCCTTATTTTTTCCCTCTTCTTTATTTTTTGCAAGTAAAAAGTATTTCGCCTAAAATGCCGCCACGATTACTTCGCTGGGAAGCCACTTGGAGCCAGACGCCTCGTTCAGCGTCTTGCAAACCAGACATAAATGTTGGACATTAACGGGTAATTTTCTTGCAATTTTGTAGTCGTTAGCGTTTTGTGGCAAGGACGACGACGGCGACGGCGACGACGACGACAACAACTGAAGGCGAAAATTTAATTTTCGCAACATTTTTGAGGCCGCATAAATTGCAGTGCTAATTCCGCGCCCAGCTTCAACAGCTTTAACAACTAGCTAACCCCCCCCGCCCACCCCGAAAAGGCAAAGCCATTTCAAATGAAAATCCATTAGCACCGGACAAATTTGTAATTTCCGCTCTTTAATAACAGAAAGCACACGCACGCACAGCTGGACATAGCCGGGGTCCACTTTTGAGGTGTGTTCGCTTTGGTAATTTCATTTACCTTACTCATTTAGCACGTTTTTTTTTTATTTTTCCACTCTGGGTGTCAAGGGTTGTCCACGCAGGGAGGAGGGAGCGCACGGGGGCAGGTGGCGGTCATTTTCCGGCTGTTTGCATGATAAAAATCACATACACTCCTTAAATTTCAACAGCACGCGATGTTAGATGATTATCCTTGAACCAAAAAAAAAAAAACGAAAAAAAAGGAAATAAAATGGGAACAAGGAGAAAAGACTCCTTTGTCTGTTTGACTAACTGAAACACCCATCCTATGCACCCACACAACCTTTTGACTTTCGCTTTATAGAAATTAATGCTCTGCTTTTTCGCCCAAGGATTTGTCTCGTAAAATTTTATATCGTTGTCTGCTTCTAATTTGCTCTACACATGCAATAGTCCGGGCCACTACTTTAAGCTGGACGCTGACCAATCCCTAAAACTTGGAGGAAGTGGAAAATTTTTATTGAAATTCCGTAAGTGAACGGGCAACTAGCAATCAAAATGCATGACCAAAAGCCTTTTATGTCATCGAACCAACTGACCTTTAAGGGGGAGCACAAAATAATCTGTAATCCGGATTTTGCATTTGTTCATAAAGCCCTCATAAAATGACAATATGGAAATGTTTTTATTGAAAAATTCGAGCTTACGTGTGCCGAACCAAGAACCAAACCTATAAACTATTGCATTAATCAATCAAAATCTAAGTTCCAGTCCTTAAGACAGAAAAGACCCAAAAAGAACACATATCAGCTTCCAACCAAAGCCGATTTCGGAACTAATATTTGTAGTTTTGTATTTTTATACTCTGTACCGAAGGTACATAGAGTATTATAAGTTTGTGCAAAAGTAAGTAACATCCAGAAGGAAACATCTCCGACCCCATAAAGTATATATATTCTTGATCAGCATCAACAGCCGAGTCGATATAGCCATGTCCGTTTGTCCGGCTGTCCGTCCGTCCGTCTGTCTGTCCGTATGAACGCACAGATCTCAGAGATGATAAGAGATAGAGGTTTGACATGTATGGGACATATGCTTCTTATGTCTGCCGGCAGATCAAGTTTATTTTTAATTTTGGCCACGCCCCCTCCCGCCCACGCAATTTAGAAAAAACGTCATATCTCCCACAGTTTTGAAAATAGATGGCTTGTTCCTTCTGGACATATTTAGTTATTAGAATAACTTATCGATCCGCCAAAGGAATGAAGAAGATCGGATGAACGGTTTTCGAGTTATGATCAAATGACAAATTTTCTTGGTACAGAGTATGTTATAGTCGGGCTTGACCGACTTTCTTTCTTGTTGGAACTGAAAAGAATTGAATCATTGCACTAGTAAGGATCCGTTTACACTGAAAAACAGCAGAGAATACTAGAATTAAGGTTAAACAGTGCCCAAAAGGGTAAAAATGCCTCTACTTCAACTTTCAAGGCAACGTTTTATCGAACTAAAAGACAAGTTTTCTGTCAGTTTTTACACCCTTGCAAAGGATATAATAATTTTGCCCAGAAGTTTGCAACGCATAGAAATATTCATTTGCGACCCCATAAACAATATATATATTCTTGATCAGTGTGACGAGCTGAGTCGATTGAGCTTTGTCCGTCCGTCTGTCCGGTTGTCTGTGTGTTTCTACGCGAACTAGTCTCTCAGTTTGGAAGCTTTCGAGCTGAAATTTTGCACAGAGTCTTCTTTTTGCTGCACACAACTAATATGTCGGAACCGACCGGATCGGATGACTATATCTCATAGCTCCCATAGGAACAATCAGTTGGAAAACTAGTCTTAGTAAGAAGAACTTTTTTCTTTTCAATGGAAATGACTCCAAACTTTGTATTCATATGCTTTGAATGCCTTTTTATAATTCTGCAAAGTTTTATTAAAATCGAACAACTATATGGTATAGCTGCCATACAAAAGTTAGGTCTGAAAAACAGTCTTAGTTAGAAAAACTTTTTTGTTTTTAATGGTAGCATCCTGCAATTTTGTATTTGTTTGTTTCGCATGCTTTTACAAAATTTTACAAATTTTTGGCCAAATCGGATGACTATATTATATAGCTCCCATACGTACGATCGGTCGGAATATGGGAAAAAGAGTATTTTTTGAAAATATTTAAGCGAGCTCTTGCAAGGGTATTAAAATTTCGACACAGACGAAGTTAGTTTAGCTTTCTCGTAAGTAGCGCGGATCGACACTGGCGGACTACGTTTGGGGCGTCTTTATCGTTAGTGTTCAAATGCCGGAGGACCCGAGCTGGAGCACCAGTTTTTTACAGAAGAAGAAGACAGAAATCTCGATCTTTGGAATGAAATATTAAGCTGGATAAAAGCTCGAAAGGTTTGAAACCATCATGAAAAGCGTGTATTCAACCGATAAGTCTAATGCCAATCTCAAATCCACACTTGAAAGTCAAGTAATTCTGACTTGAGATTAAAAAGAGTACTGTTGCCGGATTTGTCGAGCTAGTCCGAAAAGTGGTTTGCTAAATAATGCCATTTGGCACACTTCTTTTTACAAACAAAAATGCATTACCAATTTATGCAGAATGAAAGAAGGCATATAATTTGTACGAAAAATTATGCATATTCTTGTGTTGCAACAGGTTGGAAGCGAACAGGTCTGTACAGCATGCAATCGTCCCTTGCAGCATCAATATTCATACAGAGCATAAACTTTCGTTGGTACAGAGCAGAAATCATTCCGGATTGACCGACTTTCTTTTCTGTTTTTGTAAGAAAAAATATCACACAAAATGTGTACATTTTTGTATGACTTAAACCATTTTTGTCCAAGTCCACGGCCTGACCGACTTAATTCATTAACAGTGCTGCCAATTAGGAAGTGTATCCATCCATCGCGTCCTACTCAGCAGTAAACCCCAGTTGGCAGTTTGACGAATGTCTAAATTTCCTACCTCCTTGTCTGGTTCATGCTATAGCAAGTATATATGTACATTGAATGCCTCGGAAATATCACTTCCCAGAGTCATTCAAAATAATTGCATAATGAATAGGCTTGTGGGAATCGAAGAAGGAGGAAGCGAGAGCTGCGTGTGGTTAATCAGCCCGATTAATCTACGCAAGTTTAGTGCAAGTGTTTGGGACCAGGACCCACCCGTAGTGGTAGTCCTTGTGGATGATAATGTTAATTTGCACATAAGCTGCACGTGAAGCAAAAAGGAAAATGGGAGCAGGTCTCGCCGTGGAGGGTTCCTGCAATTAATTTACTTTGGCAGGACATGCGAGCGCATGCTGAGTAAGTTGAGTGACTTGTGCTGCCCAGGGGGTGTACCGGGGCACGGTTAAGGTGCGTGTCCATGTCTGCTCATTACCGCTGAGGCATTGTCATATGAAAAGTCCCTGCCTTTGCCGGATGACAATGTGAAAGTCACATTTAATTGGCAAGGAAAAGAATGGGCATATCCTGAGGCCCGCCGAGCCAAGTCACAGTTGGAGATTTCTGATTGGCATGTGGTAAGTGCAAGCGATTGCTGTGCCATCTCAAACACAACAAAGTTTTCTATATATTTATGCGATACATTTCCCAAATTTTTTGTTGAGTCAACACAAACGGAAGTGAAAATCAAGAAAATGTATTTTTGATCATTAAGTGAATAATATCTCAAAAATAGAACAAATAATTGGTCAGGTGCACAGCCAACAACAACAACAATGCCAAATAAATTTGCATTTCATTCAAGAAAAGCATTTCAAGTAAATTTTGCGGCCAGCAAATGAAAATGCTTTGGGAGCAAAGATGCTGCTGCTGCTGCTGCTGCTTCCATTTAGGGAAAACGACGGCCATAAAAGGCAACTGCCGCATACGTGGAGCTAAACAACCGTAAAATATATGCAGCACCCAGCCACCCCCCTTGGCACACGCCCTCGCACGCACGCACAGCAAAGACAATTAGTGAAAGGCAAACGCGCATTTGTTGAGTCCGCCCCCCCCTACCACTACCTTCCTTCGTGACTTTTGGCGCTTCATCTGGATATGTTTGGCTTCCCTTGACTGTTCCTTCTTTTTTTTTTTACAATTTCAGCACCCAAATGCCTTTTCACACATGAACATTTTTTATTTGCACAATGCGAGCTCTTTGTTTGCTCCCTGACTGAAATGAGGTGCGGCAGGGGCCATAAAATGAAATTAAATAAACAAAAAATTACATATAAATGTATTTACATACCTACACATGCATTGCATACTTTGCGGCGTCTTGCGGATGAGAATGAGAATGAGGATAAGGATGAGCACGGCCAAGTCTTTGACTTGAGATTTAATTTTCAAAAATGGCAACGGGAACGACGCTCAAACGTTGTGCGTAATTTCCCCTCAGCGTTTTCATGTCGACTGAAGTTGACTCCGCGAGACCCAATTAAATGCCGAGCTGTGGTAAATGACAACGTTGCCAGCTTGCTTCAAAAATGGCGATTAGTTGGAATTGTGGGATTTAATCAGCATTTAATGACTGGCTTACTCCGGAGTTTGGAATTGGATTAAAATCTAAGATAACAAAAGATTAAATACATTTTAAACTCAGATTTGGAAAGAAGTCAGGTGGTATTTTTTGCTTTAAAATGTAGTTTAGGTAAAAAGAATCAACTTGCATGCATAAAAGTTGAAACAAATATGGTTTCTGGAAGAGAAGAGTCATTGATATGCTATGGAAGACCCGTAAAGTCTAAGAAAACCTTATGTTGGCATCTTCTTTCCTACCTCCATTGCATTGGTGCATGGAAAAGCTTCCAAAACTAACAGGAACGTCTGCTAAAGCAACCGGAGTATGTCTCACATATTACTTCTTAAGAACTTAACTGGTTAACTGGGTGGCCGAAATTTTCCTTAATTTATAGCAGTAGGAATTTTGGTTCGAACCGTGGATCAGTTCTAAAAATAATACTTTTTTTATAATGGCGGAATCTTATTCAGCCGAAAAAAAAGGGAAATTTGATACTCGCAAACGTTAGTTTGTAAAATTGAGAAGCTTGGAATCATTTCAAAAATAGGCAGTTTTCGGTCGTACCGTTTGTAGCCTCAGCCGATGCTGTCGTCAAATTCAACCTACAGGTCAATTCCGATGGAAATTATTGATGATTAAAGCTTGTTTTGTCTATTTGAATAATTGCTGGAATACATTGGCATTGTTCAGCAGAAGGATCGATATCTGAGCAGGTTCTATAAAATAAATGATACATCGAAAGGAAATTTCCTGCAAATTTTTCTACATTTTTTCAGCTTATTTCGATTACTTATCGTCCATAAAAAGGATATCATAATATAAGATCCACCAAGCTACGCACGATATGCGTATGGTCCTTTGTCATGATACGTCAAGATGCCGATGTATCGATAAATAACCTATCGATATGTATACCATCACAGCTGTATGTCGCAGTATCATTAGCAAGTAGCTTACTATTTTCATGATACATGCTTCTCCATCATGATACGTCAAGTTGGCCATCGTAATACCGTATCCCTAGGGTTCAGCAGAAAGATCATAGAATCTTTATAGTTGATCATAGTACCGTGTCACTACAGTTCAGCAGAAAGATCATAGAATCTTTATAGTTTATTAGGTCCTTTATCATGATACGTAAAGATGCCTATCATAATGCCGTTTCACTAGAGTTCAGCATAAAGATCATAGAATCTTTATAGTTAACCATGATACCCTGTCACTACAGTTCAGCAGACAGATCCTAGAATCTTTATAGTTGATCAGGGAGCTACTTTTTCTGCTGAACGTGGCCAATGTTTATAGATAAACGATTTTTTTCACCGTCCCGCACTTGGAAATGGAATTTGAAGAGGCAGAGCAACGAATAAATAATGCAAGAGAATACAGGGAGAGGACAAATTACTCCGCAGATCTGGATAAGGCCGGCTCAAGCAATTTTATTAGATTTTATTCCACTTTTTGCAATAAAATTGCCTGCCACATTCAACACAACGTTGACGACTGAAACTGTTGTTGAGAAAACCAAATAACTTAACCGCTGGTCATCTCGAGCAACAACTCTAGCCGAAGGTTAGCCAACCGTAGCTTTATACATATTGAGAATTAGTAAATTTATAAAAGAGTGAGACCAGATGGTCAAAAAATGCCTGATAAATACTAGTGATCAGACAAAAATCTATCATAAAGGAGGCCGGAAATGCTACATAAGTAAATGAACTAAGGCACATGATTTGTACAAGTGGAACATAGCTATAGGTTGTCTACAACAAATTATGCCGAAAATGTAATTTTTGGAATTTTTAAAAAAGCACAAGTTCATTTCATATTTGCAGAGTTATTTTCAAAGAATTTGACTTTTGCCGAAATTTTGGAATATCTTATCCGAATCCGGGAATTCCCATATGTTTACCAACAACTTTTCAATCAAATGGCATTAATCTTTCATTGCGCCAATTTTCATGATTATCAAACAAACAACAATTTACCCAAAACATTAGTGAAAAATCGAAACATTAAAAATCATTCTATCATTCCGAAATTATGGTAATTGCGACCCAAATATATACATAAGTCCGTAATATATCAGCTGAGGTGTCTGCAATTATAATTTATAATTGTACCAATTAAGCCTTCAAAATTGCTTCGCATAATTTTCTCAACAACAACATGAAATACCGGCTAGAGGAATCGCGCTAGCAATTCTTTCGACATAAATCTAGAAGAAGCACAGAAAAAAAGAGGCAACAAACAAAATTCGGAAAACGAATGGGCCGTTGGCGTGACGCCATGGCGCTTTGGGGCAGGCCAAGAGCAAGAGGTGAGTACCAAAAAAAAAAACAAAAATCCCTTGGGTTAGTCAGGTGGAAGTCTCAAGTGAGCAACTAATTGTACTGAACTTATTAATTGTTGGAACTTAAGAACAGATTTTGGGGTGACACAAAAGTTGAAGAAGAGATTGGTGTTTTATTATTTTCAATAATGAAATAGTGCAAAGAATTATATCAAAGTCTAAGGTCTAAAAGTAACTCCTGCGCTGCTTTAGATGTTTCACTACAAAACCTTCAATTCTTCCACCTGTGGAGCAAGTGTGAGCAATTCTTCGTTCATCCCTCGTAAGTGCAAACAATTTATGCTCTTGTGTGATATTTATGGGATATATTATGCTTCTTGTGCTGGACTCAATTCATTCTGTTTTCTTAGGGCCCAATGTGGCCCGTTGGCCAGGTGTAAGTACTTTTCGCCTAATGTAATTAATGGCAACGGCCCAGAAAAACAATAAACAGCAACAAAGAGGCCAAAAAGGCAACTAAATAAATTCTTGGGAATGTGCATAAAAAATTATTTGCTCGCACGCATGAACGCAGCCCAATGAAGACTTACATACTAAATATATGTATTGCGTAGGTATCTACATATATATATATATAATTTTTTGCATAGTCGGGGATGCTCGTAGTTGCTGCTGTTCGACCATTTTGGCAATGAACCAAAAATTACTATAGCCAGCCAACAATAACAACAGCAACAACAACAACAACAACAACTGACTTGTACAGGTGCGAAAACTCTGTGATCAATTCTCTGGCAATCCTTATCTGCCTTTAAAACTCTCTCCCTTGGGGGCGCCGCCTGTGTCTGACCTCCAAGATCCGCCGAAAATTTTATTTATATTTTGAAACGCTTCGTTCTCGGAAGGCGCACGCAAACTAGACGGCCAGTGGGCCAACTTTCCAATACCAATTTATATTCGGACTATGTTTTTTTTTGTTTTTGTTTTTTCTTTGCTGCTAGTTCTTATTGTGGTGCTTGTTTATTTGCTAAGCGTCTTTTGATTTCTATTTTTTCCATTTGGTAATTTTTTTTTTTATTTGTGGATATTTTTAGTGGAAAAAGCGACGTCTGTTTATGACGTGCAGATTCTGTTGTTCTATTTGTTGTTGTTGTTCGATTTTCGTCTTATTTGGTAATTAACTGCTAAATGCAAATATTTGTCTTTGACTATCTGATTTGACGAGGCTAATAAAATTTCGGACACATAAAGTGTGCCGACGACATGTGTGGCAGTTAGCCGGAAGCGGAAGTTCTGAACGGACCCTGGTTAGGGTCGCAAGGCCCATAATAAGGAAGTAAATATCAATGATTTAAGCGCGATTGAATATTAATTGATTAATGCTTATATAGATACTTGTTCCATAATTTTCCATATTTTAATATATTTCTTTCTGGACTTCAGCTGATCCTTGGCCATTTTTGAACCCTTTGAAGCAGTTGGTTGTTGGTATTCTTAAGCCAAAATTGTTGTATTAAGGGTCAATTACTAATCTTCTGACACATAAACCTTCGTATAACAGAGCAAAATATAGGTTTATCTGACACATATCAGCTATTTTGAAGATGTGAAATCGGCCCAAAGTCAGTTCCCCCTGTTCAGAATTTTGATTCGGATTATGTGACATTTTATGCTGATTTGTAGTTCACAAACTTATGTGCAAGAGCAAACTGCTATACACATCGCATTGCAGAGAGTTGCGGAACGATGAGCAATTGCAGCAACAGGCCAGGCTAATATGTGCAGTAACGCCAGAGCAGGCGAGCAATCGACACCAGCAAATTTCTATACACAGACCAGCTGAGACAGCAGTGGTAGCAGAAGTTCAAAGACGGTACATTGCTGTAAGGACAGCTCGACAAATAGCAGGACTGAAATGATGCTAAAACTATATGTTAGTTTTGATTATCAGGAATATCTCGATTTTATAAAATTTTGGATAATAACATAGATCAATTGGATGTCCTTAGACGGGTGAATGGGAGGCAGAGGCGCTTCAAGGAGGGGATCTAAAAGAGTTGAAGTCAGTCCAGAGCCCAAATATGTTAATTCAACCAATAAATGCAAAAAGTAATATTATTGCAGTAATTAAAAGTTGCAGAAAAAGCTGGAATATATTTCGAAATGGCCTCAGCCCCTTTAGCCCCACTTCTACATCTGCTACTGATAGGAGATGCAGATTGAATGGGTAAAGAATATTGGAACATTTGCTCTCTTTTCCTATAAGTTCAGTTAATGATCGAACTTTATAATAAGCTATAGACTATAATGATGATCTGTCAAAGTTTGGCAATTTTATAACAAGCAATTTTATATCGCCTCTTAATTTTGAGTTTTAAATGCTAAAGGTGTCATAGCATCTATAAATAATAATACATTTTTTATATTTATATTTTTCCTTTATATACTCCTTTATCAATTACAATAATAAGTAACTAACTATCCTCCATAAGTACTTAAATGGTGGAGAGTGACAGTCAAGCCATTTTTTCTGTAAAGTAAAGAAGAACATCGTCTTCAATTTCGAATTGTTCATCCCCTTCCTAAGCTACAGTTCTGTGAAAAATTTCCTGCACCAAACTTTTTTTCAATAACCAACTTTTTGTAGACCCCAAAAACTAGTTCCGGCTAAAGACTTGATTCCAGATGACAAACAAAATGTACTTCGGCACAGTACTTCTTTCATAAAAAGACTGCTGATCCTAACCATTTCTATTTCAAAACAGCTGAAAGGTGTTTCTATACAAATATTAGTTTTCCTGCGCTCTGGAGTTTTCCTGCCTTTAGTTAAGATTAAGATGCTTAAAATCTTTGAATGTTGTTGAGTTTTCTTAACAATTATGTATGCTTCATAAGAGTTCGTAAAGTAGAATGACCAATTTCACTAATAGATCTCAATTATCATAGATTATACCTGCTCACTTATTGGAATATCATTTTGTTTTACTCTTAAAGTACAAAAAAAAATCAAGTTTATAGAGATTGTGGAATGCACGCACTGTTGGCCACGCCCACAGTGTGTCAAACACGCTAATTTACTGTTACATTATTTACAGACATACTCACATACATACAGACAGACGTATATAAAGCGCAAGCTACGATAAAACTGAAAGGTTGTCACTTTGGTCGCTCGTGTTGGTTGGGATAGGCAATGGAACGGCGATGAGAAAAGAAGAGTAGGGGAGATTTTCGCAAGAAAAACCAACAAGAACACTGTGAGTGGGCCAACAGGGCGCATGAGCAATATCCACTAGCAACATGTGTCCAGCAACATGCTGCTAAGGTGGAACGCAAGCAACGAAATTGAATGAAAAATTAATTTTTTTAAATGCAAAATTAACTGAAAAAACAAATTAAGTATATAAAAAACAAAGAATTTAACAAAAATGTAAACAAAGTCAATATGACAAATAGTTGAAAAACTTAGCTAATTCCACGAATCCTTGAAATTGTTTTCTATATGGCTAATATTGAAAATGTATTATTATTAAGCGACTTAAGGCCACACACATTTCAGCGGCTCAACATTGAATGGCATCCACAAAGTTTCCCGCCAATTGCAGGCCAAGCCGAAGTGTATACAAACAAACGCACACACAGACATTGTCTAACAACCCCGAAAAGCCACAAGGCAAACACAAATGGGCGGGGGGTGGAGACAGGCGTTCGTCTGACGCTTAGTCGTTGCCATTTCGTACGGTAAAAGCGTAAAATCAGCAAAGCTCAACACTGAAACCAAAAGCCGGCTACCCCTTCCCCTCGCCGTTTCGCCTGCTCCTTCAAATGTTATTTACATTTTGTTTTGCCGGCTTTTCCGCACGACGAGTCCACAAGCCGAACACCCGCCAAGCCGAGTGCCCGAGTGGCCGAATGTCGCCTGCCGAACGGAGCTTCGTGTGTGCCGTTACATTCCATTCGCTTGTCGCCTTCGCTTAAGTTAGTTGGCAACGGCCTACACGCTAATACGGACGTGTTCTCTGCTCGCTCTCCGCCCCCCCCCTCAAAAAGAAAAATCGCCAACAGATTTTTACAAATTTTCATGATATTTTGAGTGCTGTGTTATTTTGAGTTATCGCGATTCGGCGGCGTCTCCAAGTGCAATTAGTGAGACTAATTTCTGTGCCATGAATTGAGCAATTTTGTAATCAAAGTGTGCAAAACTCTAAGAAAGTGCTAAACGCACTTATATCTTCCCGGTTCCAGCTCCTTTGGGGTAAGTTCCATTTGTTGGACACATCCATCTAACGTCAGAGCCTAAAAATATGCGACTGTCAGACGGAAACCACAAACCAAATGTGTCGCACATGTTAATTAAGACAAAACATCACCAAAAAAAACAACAAAAAATGCCAAAAAAATGGGAGTGGGGAACAGGAGGCCATTGCCAATCCATCCATCACTCCATTGCCCGTTTGGATTCAGATTCAGAACAAAAAATCTGTCTTCCCTTCCAACAAATAAAGAAGAAACAAATGTGCATTAATTTTAAATTGAGAATTGAGAGCGTATCGACATTATGCACATGTGTTTCATTACCATTTAATCTTCGTCTGCTTTGCCTCAACTGGGGGCGATAAATAATCAGCTGGCGCGATAAATATTTATGCAACTGAGCTCACTTGTTGTTGTTGTTGTTGTTGTTGTAGGTCTGGTTCCCTTTATCGCATATCTCCATAAATGGATTTGTTTATGGTTCCTCCAGTGCAATTGACTCAGCCACGCCTCCCCAATTAAAAAAGTTATGCCTTTCGGTATCATCATCATCCTCCATTGTTTTGATGTTATCAGCTGGTTGCATGTTGGCTAACAAAATAATTGACAAAACAAATCATTTACGTGGCAAAAAGTTTTGCAGGCCTCCTCCCTGTCATTGCCTCCAACGGCCGTCGTCCGCCATTCCCCCCCGCCCCCCTGGTTAAATTGCACACGGCGGCAAAACACGCAACATGTTTGATGACATACAAAAAAAAAAAAAAAAACCAAAAGAATATTGTGAAAATGCAGAGGGCAGATTTGTATATAAATAACAGCATAATAATGAGACAGGCCAAGAGTGAGTGCATCGCCGGGGAAGAGAAGTGGCAACAACAATGTAAATGCCATGTGCAATGCAGTAGAAAGTGTGATTAGTGTATGTCTTAGACAAATGGCAAACAATGTACACTTCAGCTATATTTGTTCTTTGAAAAGTTAAATAGAATCGTTTATAGAGAATGTCTGGTAATGCAAACTGTGCTAAAACCAAGTCTACAGACGGCGATTTTGGTATTAAAACCACACTTGTGCTTCGAATGCATTAGGTGTGTGCGCCTCGGATTTAATTCCACTCGGTTCGGTTTACAAATATGGCTTTCGGTGCTAGCTGAACCGCTATTCCGTTTCGGTTCTGCGGCTTAGCCATATTCTGCAAGTTCAGTCGGCTTCAATTTCTATAAATTTCAAATAGTTTTCAGATATTTTCGTAGTAAATATTATTTCAAAAAAGTCTTACCATCGATTCTGTTTTATTGATAACTTTGGTTATTCGAATGTATCGTTTACAATGTTAAAAACATAAAGTAAGATCATTCCTCTATGGAAAAATTCTGATATTTCTCAATCTTCCATTCAGAATGGGACCTACAGTTTAACGATTTAATGGCGTTACTTGTAAAGTGGTGGTGCAAATAGCTTGTGAAAGTAAGCGGATGTAAAAGTTTTTTGAAGAAAAATCCTTTTAACTAGATGTCCCGAAGCGGGATCGAACCCAAGACGTCTTGCACCGCAGGTACACACACTACCCGCTGTACCACAGAACTTGAATTTCAAGTAACATGCTCTGTTCGTTAAAAATTAAGTTCGAAAATCTGTCAAGCCCGTCAATAATATACTCTGTGCCTTCCAATGTTTGTATACATCTGATCAATGTTCGGTTAGAAGTCCCACAGTGTCCTTAGGTGTGAGTATTTGCTGCCAAGCATAATTGTGTTTTTTTTAATAGTCAAATTCTTTGGCTGATCATAAAATAATCCTGACTACTAACTAATATATGTCCGCAAGGTACAAGATTTTATTTATCATAACTTCGTTAGTTTGCCTTTGTCAAAACTTACACCATGAAGCTAACATTATGAAATTGATTGAACTTTTAAACGATAAGTGTAGAACCTTACCTGATTCTCTTGGCTACAGAGATAGCTTTATGAAGTTTGCTTTTGTGTAAAGGTACATTGTTAAAATGGTATCGGTTCGAAATTGTTTTGCTATGGCTTCAGGTTCGAACCGGTACGAATCTCTAGTATTAACCAAGTGCTACAATCATACCCTTCGGATTGTGTTTAGCCCGTCTGGTAGATTTTTCTGAATTTGTATCTGAGTTCTTATGAGTGTGATGGAAAAAAATCAGTTTGCTGTTTGTTGACTGTAAAAAGGCTTATGGGAAAGCTAAGAAAAGCACTAAACTAGATATATATCTGTCTTTCACTTGACGGTTAACAGCTGGGCATTAATCTTCAAGCACATATAGAAGACTGATTGTCTGCATAGCTCTTACAAAGACCATAGGCTCTGTAACTAGCAGACTTTCCTTTTTATAGAAGTTGATGAATGATCTGCCTATGACTGAACCAAATGTTTGAACGAACGAATTTTTTTTGAAATCTTTTGCTTTGAGTTTATCATTTTTGATTTGAAACGATTTAATTAAGCAGAAGAAGCTATTCCTTGGTTAGCTACTTCAAAGCTGGTGCCAATAGCTATTGAAGGTGACTGGCTGTGTAAGTTTATACAGAAAACACTTCTTTATAAGATGCCCCGAGGCGGGATGGAACCCACGTCGGGCACAAACACAACTCTTAAGTTACAATTCAAAGGACGAAGCAAATTAATCAAATTCAGGGTAAAAATTATATCCGGATTACTTTCCAAATTCTTTTCCAAACCATATAGAAAGTCACTTTATACTCCCAAGTTAATAGTAGTAGTTAGTTAATCAGCAAGTAGTTAATAAGCACACAAAATGTTGAAATATTTTATAACATTTTCAATTACTTTTATTATCATGATAATGCTTGGTTTTATTATAGAATTTGGAATCATTTGTGCCACTCCTGGTAATCAAATTGTATGCAAAAGGGCATTTAAGCCGCAGGTTAAATCATATACTATTTAGGGCCAAACCGCAAAACGGCCGCCCGTGGGATTCAGGTTGGTGGGAGTGTGTCAAGGGTGATTATTTGGTTTGTGGCTCACAGTCGATTGCCTGATTTACAGACACACCCACGAACTGGAACCATACCAAAACGCCAAACGGCTCATTGCAACAGTCAACATGTTAACATGTTGTTAAACACGGTGGGAGAAGCAATTTTTACGGCCTGTTTTGGGTAAAAATCCCAACATTTATTGCTATTAGTTTTGGGTTATGGCCGCGTCGCGTTGTTGTTGGTGCCGATGAATGGCGCAATGGCGTGAGAGAAGAGTCCCCCTAACCAATGCTCTCACATTGCATGTGTGGCAATTTGATGAAGGGGGGGTGTGGGTGTTAGGGGCGGCAGTAAATGGTGGTAACGATGAATATCAAGTCAAGTGCCGCTTAGTGAGGATTTGTGTATTTCAGCAACAGCCTCTTCCTGTGATCCATTGTTTGGAATTGGAGTTTTTATCACTATGTCATTCTTAGATCAAGAATAAGTCAACGAATTCTATAAAAGGCATTCTTAATTCAAGAATTTCGTAACCGAATCGAGTTGAACAAAAAAGGTAGCAAATTAAGTCCAAAAATGATCAAAGAATTGCTTGAAATACACTAGAACTATACTTAAAATGAGAATTTTGTACTATTCTCAAGCATTTTCGTTCCAACTGAGGAAGCATCATAAATTTGTGAATTATTAAAAAGAAGATCTGATAATTCCGCGTTCTCAAATTCTGGGCCATTTGGAACTCGCCTGAAATTGAATTTCGACATACGCACCCCTTGCGTTCTTGGGGCCATCTCCACCTTGGATGGAGGGCATGTGTCTGGCGACGATTGCATAAATAAATAGCCAGCCATCTAGTTTATACCTTCTATTTATGTATATTTGTATGGTTTATGCTCATCCGATTGGCGCGTGAAAAACTTTATTGCGTTTTAATTGTTTCAACTCGATTGTACGAGTATCTGGAAAACTTGATGAGGGCCACATCTGCCTTTTGGTTCATCTGTTTATTTATGTGCGTCTAATTTATACGAGTATTTCTTGTTCTGTAATAATATTATAAAAATTTCAACGGCTTTGTCGTCGCCACCCTGCTAAAATCTGCTTTGAATGCACACACACACACACCTGAAACGGATCACCTGCCTCGCCGCCGCCTCTTTCGCGTTCTCCTCCCTTTGGCCACCATGATTGGGCTTCAGCGGCATCAAAGGCAGCCGCTGCTGTCGTATTAACTTTTCATCTAAACAGTATTTTTTTTTCTCCGCCAAGAAACTGCAGCCATTAAGATGTTTTGCAGTCAAAATCAAAAATCTGTGTTTATGGGGCGGCGGGCGGGGGAGTGGCGATTGGTTGGAGAATTCCAAGCATATCAAAATCATTTGTGGCCGCCAATTGCCAAATGCAATTCGCAGGTGCCGGTGCTGAAATACCTCCTAATTTATGAGCTGTGCATTGTGGGTAAATGTAACTGCAAATTATCATTTGCGGTTTGAGTTAAACCAGATGGCCCCCTCTCGGGCCACAGCGAACGCAAGGTCGGTTACTTAAAGGGTGACGGAAGGCGGTCAGCAGAAGCGCTGGGGTGTGGGGTAGGGGGTTGTGGCCATTTACACGCTCCAGTTGGCCGTAATGAGAAAAAAAAAGAGTTTAATTGGAGCTTAATGAACAAAATACCGTTGATTTCCAACGGCAGCTCGATAGTGTTTCATTTCTCTGGCTTCCAGTTGATTAGCATTTCTTTGTGGGACACTTTTTTGCAACAGCTGCCGAGTGGGGGGGTGAAATGTGTGCTGTGTTGTATGTTTTGTCGCTGCAAACGAAACTGATAGTAGTCTTTTTTTATAAACTTTACACTGGGTCACGAAATTGAGAAGAGATGTGGAAAAAACTAAGCATTCCCCGTTGATTTTAAACCCTTCGGTCAGTTAGTTTCTGCAAAAGTTTGCACTGCATTTATCAATTCATTTCCTTTTATTCTTTTATTACTGATGGGGAATTGGAAAACGCTTTTATTTAGCACAACTTGAAAACATTATTACAGTTTTATTAGAACTAAAAGTTATTGAAGCACATGGTTCTTATGCGATCGTTTTTCATTCAGCATTTGAACTCATCCAAACTTGTTCGAAAATAAATTTGAATTGGGAGAGTTTCAGACTGAAAACTTTCCACCGATACCCCAATTTTTCAGCTATAATATAATTTGAGTTATCTCTGCAAACATTTTGTCGATTTACTTATCTCCCTTGTCAATGCGAGAGTTTGGCGATAGCTTGAAGGGAGAGTTTGGAGATGGTTTGGTGACTTACTCAAACAAAATACAATAGGTATCACATTTTTAGCGATCTGTGTTTTCTAATTTTTTTCGTCCATTCGGTAAATTGGCGATATAACCCTCAAAAATCGCAAATGCGATACTTTATTATTGGTCTCTCTTTTTCATCATCCCATCTGAGAATTGGCGATACATCGCTTAATACTCCCTAAGAAGACCCGAATGTGATACTTCTCGAAATGAGTTGGACGACTTTTTACAATATTGACAAAGGAAAATACTTTGTTAACGCTTATTTACCTTTGGTGCATAACAGAGTTCGAATCAACTTTTATTCGCATAGCTCATCTTCGGGAGGAGAACCGCATTCTTGCCTTTAGGAAAAATCACATATTTATCTCCAGGAAGAATCGCATTCCTATCGCTCAGATGAGACTTTTCCTATCTCCCAGAAGTATTGCGTTCTTTTCTCTCAGAAGTGTCGCTTTCTTATAGCCCGGAAGTTATTGCACACTGTCAACATTTCTTGCGTTAGGGAGATGAGAATGCCTTAATAATGCAATATAGCTAGAGGAAAGCGATACCTACTGGCGAATAGCATTCTTATCTTGCGCGATAAGAAATGTTTGCTGTATGTAAAGTATTTAATACTCACACACACCCGCTGATACACAACAAAACTATCATGATGAATGCCCTTAAATGTATGCTATGCTGATGAACTTTCATAAATCAGCATCAAATGTTTCATATATTTTGCTTCCCGTAGATTCAGTTTGTTTACCCTTAACTGTTCTGGCAATCTGAGTGAATTAACATTGTATATATTATGTATTACGATGCCAGCCCACTCTTAATTACTCATTTAAACTGATAATTACTTAAGAAAATAAAGTTTGCGAACTTTTGGGGGTACATGTCATGAACTTTATTGTGTTTTTAAACGGAGTAACAGTCAGTTTTCCAATTCAGAGATTAAAAAATATCTGAGATGTGTACTTAAACCACTTTTGAAGCGATTTGAAAAAGGGTCCTGAAGCAGTAAAATATCCAACTACATTTTTATACTCTGTACCAAAGGTACATAGAGTATAATAAGTTTGTGCAAAAGTATGTAACATCCAGAAGAAAGCATCCCCGACCCCATAAAGTATATATATTCTTGATCAGCATCAACAGCCGAGTCGATATAGCCATGTCCGTCTGTCCGTCTGTCTGTCTGTCTGTCCGTATGAACGCACAGATCTCAGAGATGGTAAGAGATAGAGGTTTGACATGTATGGGACATATGATTCTTATGTCTGCAGGCAGATCAAGTTTATTTTCAATTTTGGCCACGCCCCCTGCCGCCCCCGCAATTTAGAAAAAACGTCATATCTCCTACAGTTTTAAAGATAGGTGAGTTGTTCCTTCTAAATATATTTAGTAATAAGGATAACTTATCGAACAGCCAAAGGAATGGTAAAGATTGGATGAACGGTTTTCGAGTTATGATCAAAAGACTGTTCGCTGCTGCAGCGCAGCAGCAGCAGTTTCACATTATCATAAAAACTGGTATCAAACTGGTTGCAAATGGCAGCTGCTGGGCAAAGTAGACGACTTCAACATATTGCGAGTTTTTAGAGACTGGTATATTTCTTGTGTTTAACATTCTCTGCAGAGTAGTTATTATTGTTAACAAATATTTGGTTAGATTATGTGCTATTAAGGCTTAAATCAGCCACTTTGCTTCATATTTATCTGTTTTTGGAAAATATGTACATTTTAAGGGCAAATTTTGTCCACTAAGAAAATGGAAGTCGCTTTTGTCTGCCTTGATTTTCCCATATTTTATACTTTTAACCCTAAACGTAACCGAAAACCGAACTGAATATGGTTAATAGCTGTTGACTTAGCCGTTAGCAATATTCCATAACCGTAATCGGAATACAGCGAACAAGCAAAAGAGTTACCCTCAACCTTTATTCTCCTTAATCTCAGTTCAAAACCGACCGCCTTGGGCTGCAAACCTTTTACAAATCATGAGAGGTTTGCTCCGGTTTATCGTGTAGGTCCTGTCTTAAGCCTGAAAACTCTTACCAAAGTTTTAAAAAGCTTAAGCCTTGTACTCTGACAGATAAAAACTCAGCTTTGCATTAATGCTAATCAGCTGTACGAAAGTGTTCTATTTTTTTTTTCAACGTAATGACAACAAATTGGCTAAGTATGACTTACTTATGCAATTCGGCCGGCCAATAAAATTTGATTGCAAAATACATTATATTGTTATAAGTATTATGCATACAACAGCCTCATAAATACAAATATATAGCCACTCGTCCATATATTTATTTCCATCTGATTGATGTTTTTCCTGTTCGGAAATCGTTTTGCCAATGGCGTGAAATTTACTCTCACTCGTTTCAATTGTTGTTATATGCCTCAGCGCTGCATTGTGGATGGCTTTTGTTAGGGTTTACGTGTTTGGTTTCATGCGCCACGGATTTTGCCTGATTTGGTTTTATTGATTCCCCACTTTGAACCACTTAACCACGGCGACTGCAAAAGGAAAGCAAAATAATTAGCAAGCAACTCGTAATGTTGGGCCATAAATTCTCCAAGCTGACATTTCATGTCAAGGCTCAACAACGAATCGATTGATAAATTAATCAAAATTAGGCCTTGAAAGTGCATGATAAATATTTATAGGTTGAGTATTATCCATAACAAATCGAAGTAGAACGCGAGCGTGGCAGTTCTGGGTGGGAATTTTCAATTTCAACTGCAATTTAAACGTCCATCAATAATGTGGCTGGAGGTGAGGGGAAAGCTACCGCAGCGCGAATCGCCAGCCAAACGCGAAAGCAGAGATTAAATTCTACTCGTATTTGTTGCGAGCCATATTTCATGCCAAGGAATGAACTCTCCCGTCTGACAATGAAGCCACTTAAGCCAACTTGGAGCCGCTGGCGGAGGCATCGTCCTGGCAGCGATGGCGGCTGACAAATGAAGACTGACATTTACAAAACAGTTGAAAAACAAAAACGAAATTATTCGCTTACAACTGTCGCGACAGTTGAGTTTTTAAAAGCAACTTGTTGTCATAAAGCCACGCGCTTTATTTTTTGTATGCTGCAGTTTTTTCTGCCCCAACCACCCTCCCCACCCCTCTTGGATGAGTCTTTTGGTGGAGTCGGTGGCTTGGGATGGATGACTGGGTGTTGGCGTATACGTGAAAGATTTAAAATAAAACCACTTAGCAGCAGCTGAGCGCTTTTACATTTTTTGTTTTTTTTTTTTCGACAATTGCTAAATCCTCTCGAGCTGTGAGTCTAACACAACTGATGAAGTGTCCTTAGAGATGCTGTATACTGGAAATGGTGTCAACTGCAGGATACAAAATAAAGCTCTGCACGAGTGCAGTCTTAATTTTTGTGAAATATTTGGGGAAATAAGTGATTGGTTTATATTTTTTGCATCTTTTATTCCCTGATAGGAGTGTTATAGCAGTTCATTGTTATTAATTAAAAACTAGGGACTATTACATAGACTTTGGATGACGGGAACTCGAACTTGATGGCATATTTAGCTCACGATCTTTAAAATATCTAACACTTCATAGCAGAATTGACAACCTGGAAGTGGAGTGAATTCAAGTTAGTTTCTATATATCTTCTACTTATTTAAACAACTTAAATTGTGATGGGGTATGTATGTAAGGTACGTTATGGCAAAATGCCGCTTCGGGACTCCCATCATAGTACTCATACTGTATTTGCTAAAGTCTGGGAGCTGGAAATTTATATTGAACGAGGGCGGGAGAAGATACCCGGACTCAAACCTTTAGTGCAGATGCTCGCTGTCAGACGTGTCTCCATTTCTGAGCTGCTAGACAGTAGTGTCAATTGCTTTTGTCTTAGCATTTATACCTACATCCAGTAGGATATTGTCGTGACCTGTAGTAGATTGGGATGTTATATCCAAAACTATCAGCTACTTACACCTTTTAAAAGCTGTTTAGGTGGGTTTTGTTTAAGCCGTCTTTAGTGAACGACTTACAGAAGTAATATGCGACCTGCTTTCTCCATTTTTCATGACATAAGAAGGAGTTCAAACTTATTTGTTCGAGCAAATAGAATATTTTAGAGTTTTATGATCAATATAATATTTCAAAATGTTAATATTGTCACAAAAAATATGAAATATATTGGAAATGATAGGTTAAACAACCCATACAACATGCACTCCGTGTAGGGAATATGTTCAGTGAAACAAACAGCCGTTACCCAACACTTTTTTTCACTCATTCGCTCTCTTTTGTTCAGTTTTTTCCCTCCTGCTCAGCTGTTTTGTAACGATTTCATCACAATTGAGTGAGCAACTAATCAAAAAACTAGCAAGTGTGTGAGTAACTGAACAAAAACGAGCAAAAAAACTATTGTTGCTCACTTTGTTGCAAATGCATCCACCAGGATTTGCAAAAACAGGAACATAAGAAAACGGCGATTTTTGTTTTCTTGGCTTTAAACTTCATAACTAATGTTGAAAATTGGACAGGTTCATATAAAAAACCATAGTATTTCATTTGAAATCTTGAAAGTAAACGGGGTCGGGGTCCCATAAAAAGCGAAACCCGTGAAGACCTCAAGTTAAAGTAGTACTTAAATCCTTTAACTTATGTAGAATTTCGGATTTTTCAATTAGAATGTGGTATTCAAGTGGAGAGAAACACCATTACTTTAAAACGTATAGTTGAACGTATTTAGATCTGATTGAGTTCAAAATTGTTGCTTTTCCCATCTCCTAATGTTAGAAAAGATAACGAAATGATAAATGAAATATTTACCCTTCCTTCAAGAGCATCCAAAATCCCCTTCAATGAGGATCTCCCCACCTACTCCACCGTTGACTTGCCGACTTGCCCAGCTCGCAACTCATACCGAAAATTTTGCAAATGTGCCCTGGCAGGAAGTTGCTGTTGAAACTATGTTGAAACAAGTGGCCAACGCAACGGCGTTGGGGCCAACCTTGTCATATCCTGTTGACGTCGCTGACAGACGCGATGCTTTGAGGTTCAGGTGCCTGGCGGAAGCGTGAAATATTTTTAGCTCACTTTGCCTTTTGCCGTCTTACTTGGCCATATCCAATGGAATTTTTTCGCTGGAGCGTATTTTATTGGCATTTTGTAGAAAATTTGTGGCCAGCTATGAAAATGCCACGAATGGTGCCTCACAGCAATTTTCGTATTAAATTTTTGGCCTGCTGCGAAACTGCTCCCTGGAAATCTCAATTAAGCTGAAAAATGTGAACTCGTGTGCGTTGTGCGTATAATTGATTTAGCCAAATTGTTAAGCGAATGAAAGTCGGCAAATTACGCGTGCGACTAATGTGCAGTTAGTTCCAGTTCCAATTGCAGGACAGGACTCCCTCCATCGAGGGAGTCTTTTAATTTTACGCACGCTTTGCATAAATTTGCCATTTGGCATAATTATGCGACAGTTGTCAATGAATTTGCCTGGCAGTGCCAGGTTGCCACATACGGATGACCCGATGGATGTGCAGATATTTGTTTCGAAAATACAGAGGCAGTCAGGCAGCCGAATTCAATTATCAAGTAGCGATTCGAGAGAATGTTTGGCATGGTTTGGACAGCTTGTTGGATGAAACATTGAAAATAAGGAGTCAGTTTTTACCTAAAACCTAAAAGAACAGCTAGACATTCTCACAAAGGTATCACTGGAGTATCTAGATTTCCACACTTTTGCTTAAGGATCACATCGGCAATACTGACAATTTATATCACAACTTAAAATGTAAGCGAAACTGTAAGAAGGTTATTGATATGGACATCATCCTTAGCCACCATATGGAGGCAAAGTGAAGCGGCAACAAGTTTGAAGCGTAGCCAATATCCGTTGCAAGGACAACATGTCTTCTTTTGCCTTGTTATTGATAATCTTTGTCAGGACCAGGACGTGAGTTCCAAGCAAAAAAAGGGATAACAAGCGACTTGGCAACGTGGTTTGTGTGCGGCAAAATATGAGCTCAAAATGTCAGTATGGCCACGGGACATGGCTGGAGGAGTAATGAACTGAAGCAGGCCCAGACGACTGCCCGGCCGTTTCTTGTTTGTCCTGGCGATCGATGCTGCAGCGACGAGTGGAGTGTATTAAAAACAAAGTCACAATGCGTTTCCAGTGTGCGTGTGTGCGGTGTCCTGCATCCATCCACTCATCGTTTTGTTGTCGCTGCCAAAGTCAATGAACAGGCACCACGACAACGACTCGGCCGGCTGCACACTGAGGGGCAGGCAGGATATGAAGCGTGTGCGAAAGTTTTGCCACAATTAGGATGCGGATGCAGCATCTGCTGTTCGTGCTGTGCCCAACTCTCAAAGCAATAAAAAACTTTAAAGTTGCGTTTAAAAATTCATTTCATAAATTTAGAACCCTTCGCCTCTCTCTCGGGGCGGGGGCGAGCTTTGATTCCAGTGACGTCGACAGCAACACGTTTCCGCCATTTTGTTATTGTTGGCAACTTGTTGCTGACTGCATTGAAAAAAAGGGAAGCAAACTCTGACAACTTCAACGTGTTGAAATTTCCGCTCTCGACTGGCAGGCGGCAGACAGAGGAGTTTGCTTTCCCAGCCGCCTGACATTCAAATCGCCGCCTCCCGACTGCAGGTGTGCATTGTGCCATTTCGTTTTCAATTAAACACAATTACATTTCCCACTGACAGTTTTCAGTTAATAACAAAAATTGCACTAAATATAGAAAGCCCAGTGGCCCATAACAAGGCAACCGCCGCGGCGGGGCCACTTAGAAGCGCCCCAGGTAGTTCGACCACCGCCAGCAAACGTCAACCACATAATTGCACACACACCAAAAAAAAAAAAAAAAAGGAAAAACAAACCATTTTTCTTCTATTTTCATATGTTCTTTTCTGTTGTCTCAGTGCTCTATTTTTATGCCTCCCGCGCTGTGGTTGCACAGTTCACATATTTCGCTTATTCTGGCTGGCTTATTTATGCTCCGCTCCGCTCTTCGTAAATATTTAAAAAAAACCAAACAACACACATTGTGCAACTGCTTAGACACTTGCTTTTATTTATATTTTGCATAAATATAATAAACTTAACCAAGGAAATGCCAAATGAAATCAAATGAAATGGCTTTAGGTGGTTTTTGATTATTGGCTGTAGGTAGAAAAGTTGCCAGGCAACCAAATTATTTAGCTGACGCGTAGATTGACATTAATTGTTTAAATTGAAATGGATATAAATACAACATAAATAAATAGCTGAGAGTGTGCGGGTGTGTGTGTGTGTGTGGAAATTATGTGTTCGATACTGCTGAAAGACTTATTAAGGTATTAATCAAGTGTTGAGAGAAGTTGCTGGTCGGGAAATTAAATCAATCAAATAAGAGCTGAGCTGCTATGGATCAGAAGTTGACAGTTTTTTGATGTTTACAAGCCTCAGCAGATTAAGCACTAATTCTCCACAAGGAATCATACAGCTATCAGAGCTAAGTTGGTAAAAATCAACATCTCTTTAGCTCTCTTCAAAGTTCGTTGAATGGGTTTTCATTTGATTTTGATGAAAATTGGCTTTGAAACAAACCGGTTCGAACCCGCAAATCGACATATGTTTGAACCGAACCAAATCTGAGAAAACTGCTTGAACCTGAACCAGTTCACAAGCCCAAATTTCGTATCGTTTCAACAAAAATGACATATTATATAATCTAAGCTATTGCCAAGTGATATTTTGGTTATCCCAGCAGCCAAAGGACACATTGATAGATTTCTTTAAGTGCTTTCGAATCTTAGTTGGTCCATATATTCTATAGCAGATGTAAAATCGAAGCGAATTGTGTGCATTTTTGGCACCACTTGTGATATAAACCATCCTGGTATATAACAATTACCTTACCCATGCCCAGACGTTGCCTTCTACACAAAAGTGCATAAAATATTTGTAGCAAATTCCACGCCTGTCAACGCTGCCTCATTCAACGCCATCTTCATCACAAGTGGATCGCTGAGTCTGTTGCATGTGAGTGCCAAAGGTGCATGTAATATTTTTCTTCTGTTTAATAAAAATGTTTATGCTAATTAAATTGACTAAAATACTATCGCAGTGTGTGTGAGTGTGCAACGACAATTGTTGGCTGTCGTTTTTGGTGTTTGGATGCTTTCAAATTTGGGTCAATTATGCGAATTGTCGCGTCATAGGGAAGTGTGGGTGGAGGGGCCATCCATCAGCCGCCACGCACACATTTTGACTGGCATTGAATTGCCGGGGCAGTGGGGTGTACAGAGGAGGGGGTGGCCCACAGCAGGTTGTTTTGCCATAATTATTTGTCAAATTCACACTGAGCATGCCACTAACGAGCCAGTGGGCCACATTCGAGCCACCTTTCGATGAGGCCATCAATCAGCTGCTGGTGCTGATCTCTTGCTCATTAGGTGGGATATTTTTACTATATTTTGAGGGGCGCTTATTACTTCCGCTGTGTCCGGCGAACGGAAATGATTATCAAAATTATGACAAATAAAGCACCGAAATCGCTGATAAGATTAAAGTGAATTTCTGGCCCAGCCCGAAAGTATGCCATGCATTTCTATGGCATTTCCCAGCCGGCTGCTGATTGCAACTTTCAGCAACCATAAACATAAATCTTCATTCCGGCCATGTGTCAACTAGATTTTTGTCATTTTTTGTTGTTTGTTTTTGGTTGTTTATTATTACACTTTTCAATAATGGTAAATTATGTGTGTTAATCATAAATGGTTCTCGTTTTGTTACATTAAACACAAGCACATTTTGGCAAAATTTATGCATTAATTAATGATAAGTATATAAATTAGCATTTAGTATACATTTAATAAATTAAAAAGTCAAATGCAAAACACATTTTGTTGGGGAAGACTTGCACAATGTTTGTAAAGCGGGGCCTTTCCTAGACCAACTGTTATCTAAGTCCTCTAGATTTATTTACAATTAATATAATTTCGTTCTAAGAATTTGTCATACACTACCACCGCTGGCCCCTGAAATTGATAGTGCACATGTGTATCTCCTCGGTCTGTATGTGTGTGTGTGTGTGTGTATACGTACACCAGGCCCCCCCCAAAGACGCGTCTCCCACATAAATCAGACAATAAAAACAAAAACACTCACTCACTCTCTCATTCTCACACGCATTCACACTCCCACCCACTCTCGCTCACTCACACATACATTTCCAAATGTAACTGCAAACTTTCTGCGCTTTGTTCTCGGATCTCTCTCCCGCAATCTACAGCAGCCTGCATTTGCGTGGCCGCTTGGTGCGCATAACGGGACACAGCACCGACCGGATGGCCTCATCAAAGACCGTCTTCAGTCCCTTCTGGGTCAATGCCGAACACTCCAGATACTTGACCGCAGCTATCTCCTTGGCCATGGCCAAGCCTTGGGGATAGGTAATGGGCGTCAGTTTCTTATCCTTCAGCTTCTCAATGGTCTGCTTATCGTCACGCAAATCCAGTTTGGTGCCCACCAATATGATGGGTACATTGGGGCAGTGATGACGCACCTCGGGAAACCATTTGGCGCGTACATTCTCAAATGAGGCCGGATTCACCAGAGAGAAACAGATGAGGAAGACATCTGTCTGGGGGTAGGAGAGCGGGCGCAGACGATCGTAGTCCTCCTGGCCAGCCGTATCCCAGAGTCCCAAATTGATCGGCTTGGCATCCACCATGACATTGGCCGAATAGTTGTCGAAGACGGTGGGTATGTATTCTCCGGGGAAGGCATTGGTGGTATAGCTGATCAGCAGGCAGGTCTTACCCACGGCGCCATCGCCAACCACAACGCATTTGATGGCCTGCATGACGTAGTTTTTGCTTAGTTTCGGACTTTATGTGGTGCGTGGTGTTTGCGGGCTAGCAGGGTGGAGGCGGTGGTTCGTTCTCGCGGCGTTGGCGTTTTTTCTTCTTTCTTCGTTGCGATTATACAACGAATTTGCTCACGCATACAGAAACACGCACAGGTACACGTAAACGCACAGACAGGCAGTTGCAGGTGAAAGGTTTTGGTATGTTTTTGTTGTAATATTTAAGTAGAATTAATGGAATTTGTGTAAATGATTTAATTAAACCCGCAGCTGAAGGTCTAGCAAATCCGTTGGTGAGAAAAAACACACCCAAACGCTGTGAAATCGACGCCGTCACTGAGTCGCTCAGGCAAGAAAATTTTGCTGTTGCTGGCACTCGACTGCTTCTCACTAAATGGTCTGCCGTCTCGCTTACTCTAACTAAACTAAGTGGGGCGCGCACGCTCCCACATAAATGCAGAGAGAGAGCAGAAGCAACAGGCTTACAGTCGATGGCCAAGAAATTAGCCATGCTCGCTCTCTGTGAGTCATCAGTCAACTGGTGACGTTGATCGTTGGACTCGCACAAGAGAGAGATATGGAGAGAGAGAGATGTAGAGAGAGATAGAGTATCTGAGAGATTCAGTCTACTCTCTCTTTACCTGACCTTGCTTTGGTCTTTTTTGTACATACACACATTTATCTACATACACGCTTTTCCATGCGTGAGCCAATTTCCACCAAATTAGTTACCATGTCTCTGTGGCTGCTGCTGCTGCTGCTGCTGTTGACCGTTTTAATGGACCACAAAAATGCGTGTCTCTGCCAAAACATATCATTGAATGCCTAACTAACCCGACCCCTCCCCCCTCCGGTAAATCCGCATCCGCCACCAAACTCCAAGCGATAGCCAAATATCCAACCAAAGCCATGTTTTGTGTTGGTTTCCGTCAACTCCCCCCACCAACCCCCACACCCACACAATGTTTTGCTGGTCCATCCAAATGTTTAAAAACTCTCGACACTGTGAATATTTTCCCATTTAAGTTAATTTCTTGCTGTAATTGGATAATTAAATAGACGCCACAATTATAAATATGCATTTCCATTATGTTTGGCAAAAAGTGGATAATGGAATTTATGGCACACAAATAAAATCCGTCACAATTAAATCACAAATGCGGCTGTTCACGCGAAATAAATGCAGCGGATAAAGTGGGTAATGAGGGTGTTGTAGACAGGGATGACGGTAAACCGGTTCTGAACCGAACCGAACCACTTAATGCAGCTGGAGAACCGAATCGGCTTCCTTTCAGAACTGCTGAACCGAAAACCACAAATAAAAGCGGTTCGGTTCGGTTCAGTTTTCTGTTTTATTTGAAAGCCAAGAATATAATAGTACTTTACGATTACGATATATATTCCCTAGAATACCTTTGGCCGGTTGAGTGTCTTCGTTAAGGTTTTGCTTCTCTCATTCGCTCGCCTTAAAAAACTGAATTATGAACAATTCTTGCTAAATTTCAAGCTCAAAGTTCAAGTAAAGAACGAACTACTTTCCAAGATTACTTGCTGACTTATCTATCTTAAAGTTGATTGTTGATTTCATGGGAGTAGTCTACAAATGGTCATTCACAGTGTCAAGTGGATAAAGCTGAATGTTATATTTTTGTATTTTGGTTTCTACATTCATTAAATGCAATAACATTCAAGTTGTCGTAGCTGAGTTCAATAAAGCTTTGTGGTTTCATTTGGAATCAAGTGACAAGGTTTGTGCCATAGTGATGAAACATTCGTTGATGACAACTTGACCACTACAAAAGATTGAATTGCTCATTTAGATCGTCTGTGATAACTTTTGCTCATTTAGATCGTCTGTGATAACTCAGAAAATCGTTTTTGAAGTAGTAAGAAAATTGGAAAATATGATGTTTTAAAAAAAAAAGCAACTGGGAGTTGTCGCTGTAAGAATACAGTTGTACAATCGATTACATATTCTCATTTCAATCGGGGATTAAAATCTCCTATATTTCTATAGAAGATATAACTCACTACAGAAAACGACATGTGGAATTTCCCCAAAAATATTGCGTTTTTCTCAAAGTAACTAAGCAATCATATTTCATAAAATATCTAAGACATATGGATAACTGCAAATCCCACCAGAAAGTATAACCAAATCGTATCGAAGGGCACCAAAGTCAATTATCACATTAACATTAAATGGATATTCGGAAGGATTCAGACCATCAGACACCTCCACTCTCCCCCCCCACCTCACTCTCATTGTTTACATGACTGTTAAAGTGTTAAATTTATTGTTGGTCAGCTTTGTTATTGTAGCCTTTTGCTTTATTCTGGTTTCAGTTGCAGTCATGTGGCATATATTTGTTTTTTGGGGTCGGCATCGGTTCAGACTGCGGTTCTTTAGCGCGCATTCATTCATTATGGCCTGTGTGTGTCTGTGTGTGTGTGTGTGTGGCCCGTCTGGTGTGGCAATAAAAATGGTTCGCATATTTTTCAGTTTGTTATGCATTTCTCTGCCACTTTTGTTGCAACAACAATTATGAATAACTCTCTGCACATAATGGCCCAGGCGGTGGCGGTATGTGGGCACATCGGGTGATCGGCGGTTGCAGGAGCAGCCCGCGGGTGGGATGGGTGGTTTTTTTGCGCATATATATTTCACTTCGCCAATTACGAAGGCAACGGCAAACGATGACGTTGCCAGCAACTCCGACAGTAATCAAATAATTGTTGCATTTGCTGTCATATATTTCGCTCTTTTACTTTAATTATTTGCACAATATTCCATTTTGTAATGGATAGAGGAGGAAAATATATATATATATATATGTAGCCATTTGGGAAAGAAGTGACGTTATCTGTATACATATGTAGCAAGTAAAGGACTTTAAGCCGAGCCTGAGAATAGTTATTGAGTCACTTTTTATGTCCTTTTTAATGAATTGGAAAGAACGACACTTAATAAATCTTATAATTTTTGGCTGTCATGTTCTTAAAACTCAGTTCCAGTATTGATGAAAAAGACTTACTCGCTGCAAAGAATTTATCTTTATTAAAGGCAAAACAAAATGGGAAATCTTTCTTCCATAAGCAAGGTGTACGAACAAATGACTGAGGGTTGATCGGTTGACCATAGCATGTAACTGCCTTAGAAATTATCCAGCTCTAATGGGAGAAACATTTATGTTTTCAATGCACTTTGGTCAGAAACCTCGAAAATGTGACAGAAAGTCCAAATGGGACTTTATTTTTAACCGATCAGACTACGCCCATCCTTATAGACTATTTTTGCACCCTGTACCCATTAAGAAATGAGTAAAAAGATATAATGAAGTTGGGCAAAAGTATATAAGAAGGAGAAGGATGGTGACTTTTTAAGCACCTTTCGGATTTGATTAAAAAAAACTGCATAAATTTCAGAAAAACTTATGAAATCTTAATTTAGGTCGATAGAACAATCCATATAATTTAATGTTGAAAGATAAATTCAAGTAAATGTTGACAAATTTTGACAAATAATATCTTTAATATTAGTTTCCAGTGCTTCTTCTATGTCAGGCTTGTCTCTATAGACAACATCCCTTACATAGCCCCACAAAAAGTAGTCCATAATCGTTATATCGCACGATCTAGGCGGCCAATTGACCTGCCCCAAAAAGAAAATAAACTGATCACCGAACTAACCTCATTACCCACACCAATCTGTGAATTATTCGCGATGCATTTTCAGTTCTTGCAATGCTTCTGGGCGCTCTTTACAGCAAATGCGGCATTTTTGTTTGTTCGGATACGTGACGTTGTAAACCAGATAAAAGCTTCGTCGCTGAACACAATTTACGAATAAAAAAGTGGTTAAAAAAGTTAAATTTTGATATTTAAAGTCAATAATCTTCGTTTGTAAGTTGAGCCATGGATAAATTGTACACCAAACTGAACATGTTTGACAGTAACATGTGCTGAGCTGTCAAAAACAATATTGGCATAAAAAAGTTGCTAAAAAATCACACTTTACTACTGAGGCGGGTGCTCCTTACTGAACTATTGTGTGGACAGAATGAATTTAAGCTGGAGCTGGAATCTCTAGCCCGGATTTCTCAAGGGGTTGAGTAGGAAAGGTCATAACTTTCTTTTTGCTCAAGGCTGAGAAGGTGTTGTACCGTTTCATCCTCTTCTTAGTGTCTGCAGCTTCTGCAGAAGTCATGGTAAGTGACACCTAGGAGCGCTGCCGATAAGACAGTGACCTATCATGGTCCTTCCCATGGCCGATATGTCATGTTAAAAGCGAGTTGGTATGCTTAAGATTGAATATTGGCCATGTGAGCCTCGCTGCTGCACAGGAGGAAAGGTTCTCAAAGGGAGACGAAGTGTTTTAGCTAGGCATCCCTATTCTCTGAAAGGAGCTCGTTGGTAGTCTCCGCAGACTTACATTCCCTTCTATGTTATGAGGTCCAGGCACCCATAAAAGGTGCAAACTGAAGTCTCCTGCGATCTGCGATCATAAAAGAATAAAATCCATAGTCTAGCTAAATGCTTTCTTCCAAAAGTTCGTGTTATTTTGGGTTTAAAAACGCCTCAAAACCCCCTCTTGAACGCTTTCAACAATCCGCTTTGCCCACTCACCGCTCTCCCATTTCCGTTTGTAAATTTAATTTGTTTAATGAGCAACACAATAAAATGCATTTATTGTCAAGTGATAAAATGGCATTTCAGTTTGCTTGCCGCCAGTTGACCAGTTGACCAGTTCCCTGTGCGCTCCTTTTCTGTCCATTGCATATTTTTCATTTATATGCCCAGATGTCAGGAGCAATGCCATCTCACCTCAGTCCCAGCCTGTTGACATGGAGCAATTATTAACTTTTGTGCGGCTGCTGCCATGGCGCCGCGTGTTTGTTATTAATTTCTTGTTATTTATGCAAATAGTTGGCACTTAATACGCTTGTAAATATATAAATGAGTGTGTGTGTGTGTGTGTGAATTTTTTTTCGCAAATTGCTTTGCGCATTACAATAAATTAACAACAAACAGCAACAGCAGCAACAACAACAATGGCACGTCCCGGGCTTATCGACAACGTCCCAACTCGCTGGAATTTAAAACAGAACTCGGTCCTGTCTCCTGCCTCCTGGCGCCTGCCGCCAGCCTCCTGTCTCTATAAACTCAGCTGAATTATCGCTGGCAGACGTGAAGTCATCTCGGTGGGTTCCAGCCATATGCAATCCTCGAAGCTGGCTCTGCTTGGGCTTCTGTTTGGTTTGCCGGGGTCACGTCTGCTGTCCGCCTGGCGTATGACTGCTTATGAATAAAGTTGTTTGCGGACTTGTCAATACACACAGGCCATCAGCATCTCACACACACATATGCACACAGCTCCCCCCCTGTCCATTCAATTGGGGTTATTTGTCGCTCTATCTGCCACGACTGGCATTCCTCTCCATTCCAATCCACCCCACCTCTCCCGCTATTCCGCTTTGTTGACTTTTTGGCTTTCAATGGCCCTCGACGTCTATTCATTTTTCGTACGGCGCTATTAGGGTTGCCCCTCCAAGCAATTTGAAATGAAAAGTTGTCTCTGCCGTATAAAAAATGAAAATAGATGGAACAAAAATGATATGTTCCGCCCATTTGTATATTTGTAGGCAGTAAATAGCAACAGGCGAGCTGACGAAATGTGTCCTTTGACATTTGATCGCCTGGCTGATAATCCTGGTCGTTCGGTCGCATCGTTGGCTTTTCAACAGCTTCGGCCCGCTTAATGGGCTGCTGCATTATTTAACACTTGGTGTGCGCCCATAAAACGACTTTAACCAACAAACAAACACACTCGCACACACGAAAATAGTCCACAAAGTCGTTGACTTTAAGCCGTATACAATGCAGCGCATTAAGCATCCTGATCCCGGACGGATGCAGTAAAAGTAATTAAACACTCGTCCAGAGCATGAGCCAAAGTTGAGTGACTATGTGAAGAAGTTGGCAACGATTAACATTTTTTGACTTTTGGAATTGAAAGGGGCTCAAACTAGCTTAGTTTAGATTAAGTTGGTTAAGTAAACGTTTGAAGTAGTCACAATTAATCGAGTACCCAACCTCAGCTGGACTTGTTTTTCGGACTTATCCGTAGTTGATGCCCAAACATTTGGAACTCTACCAAGGCGACGTCTTAGCCCACTGCGCCATTGCACACATTGGTGGCAGCACGTCTCACTTGCTATTTTTACTTTTCTGTAATGTGACTGAGCACAAGCTCATTTCAAGATCATTTAAAAGAACATTTTGTTCATATTTTGAGATGAATACAACTTAGTTTCTGAAAATTTTAAATCTTCTTGAAGAAATAAGTGTGGAGTTTCATCAATATAAGGTTTTAGGCAGGCCTTTTTGCAAAAGCGACCCTCATTTCAGCTCTCTTGACTCATGTGCTTCTATTTTTCGCAAAATAGTTACTGTGCAGCTGGCGCCAATAGCTGCTGAAGGTACACGAAACATACAGCGGACACATACACTTTATCTCCTGCACCTCAATACCCTTAGTGGGGTAGCTTACGGACTTGGTTGCTCTCCATACTTCTTATGGGTGAGTCTATAAGAAATACGAGGACTTGCTAGGGACTTAAACAATGTAAAGACTGTATATATATATATATATAGCCGGTCTCCTTGATTGGAAGATATAACTGTAAGCTCAAAAATATCAGCTAGAGAATGTAAGCCAAGAATTTTGCAACTGTAGTTCAGGTTTGTCATTCAATTATATATATTAGCAAACATTTTGCAGTGTTTCCGCAGCAAAAATTTCATGAAATTATTGTTCACTCTAGAGTCTTTTTCGAGTCCTGATTAAAATAGTCATAGACGAACTCATTTTCTGATCATAAATGATACTTAAGTAGGGAGAAAAAGGTACCCTAGCAGCGACTCATCTTAAATAGTCATTTTTCACCCGTACTTCTGAACAGTTTCGTATCATTTGAGAGTCTTGTTATAGTCGTACTTCACTAGATCAAATTTTGAGCGTATCATTAGTCATTTTCGAGTCTCTTTTAATCGCTGATCATAGGCATTTCATTTTAATCACCAAAAAGGGGTCGAAAAAGACCCCTGAAAATGATCTTCCAAATGTTGGGTGGGTTTTATCTCTCTTTAAAGAGAGAGTTTGGTTATAGGTTAAGGAAACCATTTGGCGACTTACTCAAATAATCTACATTAGGTATCAAATATTCATCATACAAGGGATAATAAACGAAGAGTGATACACTTCTTTCCGAAGGAAGCGATACCTACTGAAAGAATGGCTTTCTTATCGTCCGCCAAGAACAAATGTTTGCTAGGAAGTAGGAAATTGTTAAGAGCTTATTTTGATTAACATATTTCTTGAATGCTTTCTGAATCGTAAGCCAGTAATTTGCAGTTAGTGTTGACGGCCGGGAGACCTCAAGAGTTCGTCTGCTTCATAATTGCCCATGTTGTAACTGCGCCCCGAAAACCAAACGAGGTGTACGTCGGACTGTTCTACCGACTCTTAAAGGGATTTGAGGCAGTCGTTTGCCGCTACCGGGTTGTGTGATACTAGGCCTTTTATAATAGCTTATCCTTGCCTATGACTTTACATCGGACCAATCTGTGGCACAATTATCTTCATTTTCACCTATTTCTTCAAAACTCCCCCATTTCCAAGTGTATTCCATTTTCAGCTTTCAACAAATTTGCCCTTTTTTCATGTTACCCACAGTCAATTACAAAGTTCATGGCGGAACTGCAGGCGGGGCACATGTGCCTGGGGTTGGCATCTTCAAGTTTGCCAGCGACGACTTTTAGTTGCTTGGGAAGCGTCTTAATTTACTTTAGCACTCAGGCGTCTGGAAAAAAGTGCAGCCACTGCTGCGAGAGAGAGAGAGAGAGAGAGAGAGAGTCTTTGTGCTGGGCCTAGAACAACAAACGGGATCAGGACTGCGGCAATTTCCGCAGCAGTTTCTAGCGGTTGAACTTGGCTCCCACTCACACTCACACACACTCGGGTACTTCCGGTAGTTAATTATAATTAAGCCAAGTTAACTAACCACTTGCTGACACTTGGAGCTCAGCCACCTGCTGCTGCTGCCGCTCTCGCTGTCGCTTTGTCGTCGGCTTTAATGTGTCAGCGGCTTAATTAAAGTTGCGCTCATTAAAACGCCAGCCCCAAAAAGTAGGCCACACAAAAAGTGTTGCATATTCAATACTGCCTCAGGGGGTGTTTTTTTTTTTTTTGCTTTCAATTGTGAACGTTAGCCAGTCAAGGAAGCTGCAAACTGTTTTGCTACAGCCGCCACGGGCGCCGTTCCTTCATTTGCAAGGACAATGCGACAACATCGAGAGCGACCACAAAAATAGAAAGCGACGGGCGCATGAATGCCCTGAATGAGTGAATGCAGCAGGCGACAGCGCGGAGAATGGCAGGCAGGAATGCTATTATAATAAATAAAGAGCCTTTTCACTCATAACTTGCGCACAATGCCAAGCCAAAGCCGTGTCTGTCTGTCTGCGTATCCTGTTTGATTTATGCCAAACAATGCAAACACTTTTAATAAAACTGATGGCCCGGCCCGATCGATGGCTTTAATCAGCCGTAACTCAAGGCGGCGGCAAAAGTGGAGGCGGGGCGCAGGCTTTTACAATTAACGCCAACTGCTGTCTGCCGCCTGCCGCCTGCTCCCCTGCCCCCATAAATATGCAATAATTTGCACCCTTGCATAAAAATCACATTAACAATTTGCTAGTACAAGAGTATTTTATTTTTATTGCCGCATGTTTTATTTTTATTTCATGCGCGTCTTTCCACATTTTAATGCCTCACAACAAAGAGCCATGCAAAGCACTCTCCCTCGCACATTCAACACACATGTTGCCAGCTGGCAGGATGCGGCTGCAGTGTTGCTATCGAAAGCGCAATAAAAACGCTTAATTTTTCACTTTTACACGAGCGGGGAACAAAGTTCCCTTGTTGGATGGCAGGCGAAGTGTGTGTGTGTGTGTGTGTGGCACCGACTAAGGTGCGTGCTAATGTGAGTGTGAGATTGGATGTTGCTGTCTGTGTGAGCCCGTATATGTAAGCCATTTAAAAGTTGTTTAATTTAATAACACGCACAAAACATGCACCAAGTAAAAGCAAACGAACATAAATATGAGAAGGGCTAAAAGTGAAACAGGACAGCAGTCCTCCACCGTTAAGTGCAAACTTAAATTTTTGACTTATTCAGCAGACTTTCAAGGGGAAGAGTCCATAAAAATTCCATAGATCATCCGAGGTCTGGAACGAACTTAATAATGTTAGTTTATTGGGCATTTGATCAACTGTTGCATTTGGTTTAAGAATTCAGAATTATCGGCCTAATCGGTATCAAACTTAAGCTGTCATTCGGGGAGATGGTTCGGCTCTACGCAATCTTTCTACTTCAACCATTATAAGCAATCCATAAGAAGAAGCCAGGTCACGTTTGCCAGACTGCCCAGGTCTTCAAAAAATGGGCTTCCCAGATGATTATCTGTCGAAAAAAAAGAGTTGGATGCATTCTATCTCCTCCACATTCCCACATCTTCGACACAGGCATCCTGATGGCCATATGATGGATAATGATGGGATGGTAGGGATAATGATGGGATGAAAGGAATAGTGAAATCTGTAAGTTTGTTTCAAGAAAGTGTTAATCGCCCTGAAATAAGTGTAATCCGATTCTATAAAAAGAGGCAGCACTATTTGTGCTGAGTTTGCGAAGCCTTTCATGCTTACTTACTTCAAAACTGGTGCCAGCAGCTAGTGAAGATGACCGGGTGTACAACTTTTTATTCAAAAAACTTTTCCATTAGTTGTCCCCAGGCGGGATGGAACCCACAACCTCTTGCACAGCAAACACACACTACCCTCTGCTTCGCACCCTGGAAGAAAATTAATTTTATATCATCTGGAAGATTTTATGAATTGGCTTGTAATATTAAGAAGTCCAAACTATCCAGAATGAGCTTTTTATCCTTAAAGCCAGCAGCTTATGCTAGCGTAGTCACTAACACAAATAGAACAAAGTTTATTTGAAGCAGCAACAATCACAGAACGAAGGAGAAAACAGGTCATTGCCTTATGCTGTGTATGTGTGGGTGCTTGTAGCTTTCTGAAGTAGACGGAAACAACAAAATCAACGCTGCAGACAGAGCGCAGATGAATTGTTGTTGCCTTCAATTTTACAAGAGGCATAGAGGAAAAAGAGAAGAGAGAATCAACCAAAGTTGTTGCTGCAATTGCTTAATGCATCAGACTTATACGCTCAGCAATCGTTTTTGCGCTGAACAACACATGCACCTGAAGCGTATATGGCGGGGATACGCCTGATTTAGACAAGGCTTTATAGAAGAGGGATTAAAACAGGCTTTATTATGAAACTTACACCTGAAAATAGTCGTACAACACTTGTTACAAGGAACTGTTAATACTACTTTAGAAAACCCACACGGTTTTGGGTGATAAATTCCTCGCCTTAAGGTGGGCTGTCCAAAAACACAGCTAACAAGTGGGCTTGACCGACTTTCTTTGTTGTAACTAACCAAGCCAATGTGCTTATATCGGTATACAAGTTTTGCACATCAAATACAGAAAATACTCAAACTTATAAGTCATATTCTTCTCTAACTAGAGAGTTTCTCTAAATTTTATGTATTTTTATATGAAATTTAAATGCTTAATAGTTATATTTTTTTTTTTGCATTTATGAAATAAATGGCAAAAACGAATCCGCGCCTTCGTCTCGGGTTACATTTGTATAAAAAAAAAAAACTCAATCGCAATGCCTTTCAATTAAAAGGGAATTTTTGCATTTTAATTGCCTTTGCGATGCGATTAAAGTCCCCCCCCCAAAAAAATAATATACAATCCGTTTAAATGACATAAACAAATACGCAGACAGCAAACGATATGGCACAATAAAGCGCCATTGATACGCATTGATATTTAAGCCAACGGAAACCGAAACGCACAGACAGCAAACGCAGCCCATTTCAATCCAGCCCCAAAAACCAAACCGAACCAAACCAAACACAAGTGATTGTCAATTTTTATTTATTCTGGCTGCATTCGTCGCTTTGTTGCTCTTATTTTACAGATTTAAAAACAACAACAACGAGAACAACCTGACAATCTGCGGTCGCTCACAGATTTGGATTCGTTAAAAAACGTGAAAAATCAGCAAAAGGGTCTCAGTCCAAAATGCAATAAGCTGCCGTGACGCAGACAAAGCCCAGTCTAAACCGCAACAGCAGCAACAACTACAACAGCAACAACAACTACAGCAACAACATACAGCAAACGGCTTCCAGCAAACAATCAACAAGAACCCGCCAGAATTGCTTTCTTGTACTTTGGACACACGTGCGCCGCGTCTGCGCCGGTGCCCGTGTCCTTGCCAGCCGCTGGTCCAGCACCAACGCCACTGCCAACGGCGGCCACAATGAAGCTGTCAAAACTGTCCAACCAGACGAACTCGCAGGATCCGCAGGCGGTTAACTCGCGCATCTTTGTGGGCAATCTGAATACGTTTCAATGCTCCAAAACGGATGTGGAGCGCATGTTCCAGATCTATGGCCGCCTGGCGGGTAAGTCAACTTGTTTCATTTTCCAAGCAGTCGATTCTCTCTATATCAGCCAAATTTGTTCCTTACATCTTGCAGGCATTTCCATGCACAAGGGCTATGCCTTTGTACAGTTTACCAATCCGTTTGATGCGCGCAACGCCTGCCACGGTGAGGATGGCAAAACGGTGCTCAGCCAGACGCTAGGTGAGTTGTATTCTTTGTTTTGCAAAAGCTCTCAACAAAGTGTGGGAGTTTATGGTAAAGACAAAGGCAATGTCGAAATGCAGTTTCTTTATGTATCGATACTTTCTTGCCATTGAATTGGACAACACTATTGAGAAGCGTCGAATACAACTTGATGCATAGAACTTTGAGGGAACAAATTTCCACCTATACTTAAAGATTGGAGACTTACCTTTAGCAATAATGCATACACAGGGTTTAAAGAGCAGCTGAAGACCACTTTTTAGGTGCTCTTGGGTACTAGCAGCATGCCACCTTACAAATTGAATGCCTCAAGTGACAATTTGATTGGGGAACCTTGGTTAAAGGACCCTAAGATAGGGTTTATCCTAGTTCGTTGAATTTATTCTTTTTGCAGTTACCCGGCGTGCATTGCTTTGTCATCCCTAGCATCTTAAACTCAAAATGGAGAAGCGAAGCTTACTTTACTATCGGCATCTCTCACATCTTTATGATTAGATAAGCTCATTGTAAAGTTCGATTTAGAACATCCGTACCATCAGACAGGATTCATTATAATATGGACTCATAGAAGAACCAGTCTACATCTTTAATATTCCCGTCTACAGTTGTCCTCTATTATATCTTCATGATCATCAAAACTTAAGTGAGATTTTATTTTACAAAGAAAATATTTGATAATTTCGCCATTTTTTGGAAAGTTCGGTATGTGCTTTCTTTTTAAGCTGTTATTCATCAAATCTTCATTATAATCTAAGCTCATCTGAGAAATTGGCTAATTGCAGCTCGTTGAATAACATCCCAAATGTTGGTAGCTCCTAGGCCAACTCGTCAGCAACAACTTGTCTAGGTTCTTCTGCTTCCACTCCAGTCTCAGCAGCTTTCTGTTGGCATTTTTCGGGCGTCGATTGCTCGCCTGCCTCGGACTCTGTAGATATCAACTTTGCTGCTTCAGTTGATCATCCTGCAGCGCTTGCGTTTGTTACATAGACTCAGCAGCACCTTAGTAAGTGATGTGTGATCGTCGATTGCTCGCCTGCTCTAAGCTATCTGCAGTTTTCCGATTCATTTGATGGTATATCTGTTGCATTCGGCTTACATATCAGACACATTTGATCTAGATTTATAATCACACAAGAATGAAAACAGCCAGCGAAGAATAAGCTGACAATAGAACGACAATTAGGCTAGATCTGTTAGATATTTCTGTTTACATGATTTCTATCTATGTTTTCCCGTATGCATTTGGACTGGAAATGTCTTAAATATGCTTATAATCATCAAATTGAAGCTGAAAAACAATCAAATGATATTATATTGGATCCGTTGGATGATTAAAAGAATATTAAAGCAAAGTTTACCTTTGTAACATTCTGGTATAACTTCAATCTTTCAAAAAGATCACCAAGAACAGGTCAGCAATCCCGCCGCCAGACCACCTACTCTCTCTCCCTCTCTCACTCTTTCTCACAATAGCCCATAATCCTTCTTAAAGATAATTTGCACTTTAAGACACCATAAAAACGCCTTGGCATAAAAATCATTATTATATTATCCAAGTGCCGAGTGGTTTTTTTTTTTATTTTTTGCATAGACATTCCAGACCTTAACCCTCGCTCAGTCCTCGTCAGTTGCATGTCCATTGCGGCCTGTGTTGGCTCGTCCTCGTCAGGTTAATGGCCGCTGGCAAAAGCGGAAGCGTTGCACTAAAATCGAACAAACGCGCGAAGAAGCCAGCAGGAAGTATGTTGTGGTGGTGCCGGTGGAGGGGACGGCACATGGTAAGTAATCGTAATGAAGGCAACCGACCAAAAGAATCCGACCCCGACCCTGGCATGTGTAGCGGCCATATCTTAGCCACCCCAAGCCTCAAATGTCTGAGTATTTTGTGCAGCGGAAGTCGCTGCAGGCGGCAACTTAAAGTGCGGCCGACATAAATCTTGGCGCGATACTTTTAATGAAATTTCAATGTTGTGTGCCGGCACACTGTCTGTCTGTCTGTCTGTCCGTCCCCGTCTACCTGGCTGGCAGTAGTCGAACGCTTAATGAAATTTTCAACGCCAGTTGCAGCTGCAAATGTTAACTGAGCGACAGCCGGCGCCATTCTTTGGCAATTTTAACGGGGATGCGTGTCCCGTCGTGTGAGGAACAACTTAATGCACTTAGCGCTCGCGCGCGCTCTCTGTCATCCGATGTTGACGTTGGCAACGTGGCGGATGCTTACTTCATATTCATACGCCCGTTGGCCCCATAAAATGTATTTTCCTTGGTTTTCCGCTACTTATGCAAATGCAGAATGCTAATTCCGTTGATTAGAAAAAAAAAAAAGAAATGGAAATAGAGGAATCAGTTTTTGAGCTGAGTGGCCACTGACTGTAATATTTCATTGCTATGCGCCATTGACTTTTAAGCGCACAGAAATGTGGCCCGGCCGCAGTTAAACCGATTTGCCCAGGACCGGCGGATGCCTTAAAACTTGTGGAAATCCTTCTTATGCTTTTATCCTTAATCTTAATTATAGCCCCGCCAGCCGTCGAGTCGGACAGCAGTGAAAAGAATGGCAGACGGCAAAACATACAAAAAAAATACAAAAAAAAACTGCCAAAGCTCCCACGGCCCTCCATCTCCGTTCAGCAATTTGTAGTTATAGCAACGCTCCGGCCAGAGTCCCAGAGTCTTGGGGGGGAACCCCCACACTCTAGGAGTGTGGCTTGTATTTTTGGGCGCGTTGTTTTTAGCCACCCTGCGGCGCTGCGCCGTGTCCCACTTCAAACTTTGTCATGAATTATGATGAACGAGCGTGGCCGGCGAATAGCTACCCCTCCATTCGAACAGCAAATACAAAAAAAAAACGGCCTCTGTCGCACCCTTTTCATTGAAAAATGAATCCTTGAATCCTCTGCTGGTGGAATTCTTGTATACACTCTCCAAAGAACCAACTAGATTTGATCAGACAGCGGGATATTTGGCACTGTTTGATTACTTGGACAGACAATTCAAGAGCATTCTTCAGTCGGCTTATCTAATGCTTAAAAACTTACTTTTTCAATTTTCAAAAATCGGAAAAACTGGTCACTTCGCTGCAGTTTTATGAAGATTAATGATTGGGTTGCCCGATTGAATCATTCTCACAAATGCAGCGGCCCAACAAGTGGCACATGGACAGGCATTTTTTAATCACTTAGAGCTTTCCACTGTGCATTTGCATAATGGAGTGTCCAACACACAAATGAAAATAATGAAAATGATTTAGAAATACAGAAAATACTAATTCTTTGTCTTTTGTCTGCTATTGTCAAAACTCGGGGAGATATTACTTAGCCGGCACACTTCAAAGGCGAAACTAGGCTTTGTTTCCAGATTGCCTTTGCCTTTGCCTTTGCCATAATTAAGCGACTCAGCCTGAGACCCTTATCTAATGCTCTCCATTCCAGATGTCAACATGGTGGCCGAGCCGAAGGCGCACCAAATCGGCAGGAAGCGGCAGAATGTGAGCAAAACGGGCAACGATTGGTAAGTGAGTTGGAAATGCTTTCTGGCAATTTCCAAAACATTTTAATTTAAAATAAGTGAACTTTGTTTTGGGCAATTTAACGCTGCCATGTGGCGCTCATTTCGGCTCCTATTTACATATCATTTAACCGCTCTGGACCGGGGGCGGGTTTGTCTTGGACCGACCCATAGCAAATAAATAAATAAAGCACAATTCATCAGGCTGGTGTCCTTTGTTTCAACGCCTGCCTGGCATAAAATATTTGGCTGTCAACTCGATGTGAGTTTCGGTTCCCGTTTCCGTCTGGGTCAGTTGTGTGCCGTTCGAGTGTTGCGTCAACACACTTCCCCCAGACCCACAAAAAAAAATAAAAATGCCCGCCCTTTGCTGTGCTGTGACTGACAGTTGCAATGTATGCCATAATGTCCCCGGCTGTCGTCCTGGCTGGCGCTGACATGTGCACTTGTTTGTCCTGGCGCGGCCTTAATGATGACTGAGCGACATTCACAATTTATATCGGTCTTGAGCCTGCGACTTGCCCGACGACTTTGCACTCGTGTGGAAATATTTAATTTAAGCTTAATGACGCCGAAACGAGTGAAATGCGTGAAGGCTTTAAAGGACACGCCAAAGCAGAGGCCTCAACTCGGCATCGACTCGTTTGTAATTAAAACACAAACATGTCACGCCAGACAGGAACAGAATTGCCACCAGGTCGGGGCCAGGTGTTTGCCATTAAACGGCCAACCAACCGCCCAACCAAAACCAAGAACCGAGAAAGCCACAATTGTTGCTCCCACCATACCCAACCCAACCCCTTTTTTGGGGTATCACAACATGAAAACAGCCTCAATATTTGACCACAAATGTTTGGTGAGCAGGGTGGAGCCGGGGAGCTGCCCAGGCAGGCATTTGTATCAATCACTGGCAACAAAACGAAAGGTGGCAGGACGGGCGGGGCGGGGGTGGGAGAGATGAATTGGGGGTTGGCCGAACATAATTGGCAAATGACAATTCAACCGACGAACATTGAGAGGAATGAAGGCCTAAACAAATATTGACTGACTGACAAACCGAAAGGCAACAGTTGGCAGTGCTGCGCATTTGTCGACGGCCTTGGGTATTATGATTTTGGAAAGGAATTGATTTCATTTAGCAACTAGGCGGATCTTCCTTAATCCAAAATCAAGAAATTCTTTGTGAAATTAAACAGATTTTTAATGATTTAATTCTATTATGCCCCATAGGGATTACTTCTATGACAGCTACTGCTCATCAGCTCTGCTCCGTGGCGGCGGCGTTGGCTCCAATGGAGTGCGACCCAAAAAGCGAAAGCGTCTAATGACCAATGGCAACAGCTTGGCCGCCGCTGTTCAACAGCAGCAGCAACAGCAACACGGTCAGCATTTGGCCGCTGCGGCAGCTGCTGCCGCTCATCATCAACAGCAGCAGGTCCAGGCACAGGTGCAGCAGCAACAGCAGCAGCAACAACAACAGCAGCAACACCATCATCATCATCAGCAGCAAGTGGCCGCCGTTGCCATGGCGGCCATGGCCAATTTACTGCCACAACAGCAACTGTTGCTGCATCAGCAGAATCTGCTTTCCAATGCCGCCACTGCAGCAGCAGTGGCCACCACAGCTGCCTCAACAGCGCCTCCTAGTGCCCTCCACTGGTCGCAATACAAACAGGAGCAGCAGCAGCAGCAGCAGCAGCCACAACAGTTTGGCTTCCAGCTGAAGAGCGGCGTCGTTGGGCAGTCAACGACATCGCCACAGAATGCAAAGTCAGCAATAATTGCTAATCAAACAGCGCTCGTTGAGCCGTACACAGGCGGAGTGGGAGTTGGACCCTTTGCCCAGCAGCCGTCACATCATCAGCATCAACAGCAGCAGCAGCAGCAACAACAACAGCAGCAGCAGCAGCAACTGGGCTGCCTGCTGCAGCCGTTGACTTTGGCATTGTCCCCACAGCAACCGCAGCCGCATCAGGCGGCAACACCAATGCAATTGCACAGCCAATTGATGCAACAACAGCAGCAGCATCAACAGCAACAACAACAGCAACAGCAGCATCAGCAACAGCAACATCAACATCAACAACAGCAGCAACAACATCAACATGTACAGGAGCAATTAAGTTCACATCAGCATTGGGGACCATTCAAAGTCTACAGTGAGTATTGACTTGTATATAGTTGATTTGCTTTTGACCAAACAATGAGAAAGATATAGGAAATATATAATTTGAGGTTTGACTTAACGGCAATGGCCACAATTAAATGTTGTTTTGGTTAAAACTAACTTGAAGAAGGAATTGAAATCTATTCAATTGACAATTGAAAAGACAGTTTCGAATGGTGTTAGTCAACCATTTTCCAAGACACTTTTGCAAAGTTGGTCTTCCACAAAAGGAGTTGTGTGTAAAACGAATCACTTCCACAAAAGGAGTTGTGTGTAAATCGAATCACTCGTATCAAGTATAACACAATTCCATTTACTTTTGGCTTTAATTTTGCTTTTTATTAGTTGAACTACGAACAAACTTGGCTGCTGTAGTCTACTTTCTCAATATCAGTTTCGCTTTAGCTGTAAGGTTAAGACAACAAACTGGACTCATTCGTTTTGGTTTTTGTGAAAAAGTTACATCAAATTACTGGCTATCGACCTAGGATTAAAGAATTTTTCATTGCCAAAGAACATTTGCTTGTGGATCTTGACTATATAAAGGACCTTATTTGCTCATACAGTTTACTTTAATAACAAGGCCTTTCGCTGCAATTTCATGCATCATTTACTCGAGTTCTAATATATTCCAATTTCATTTCTATTGTGTGAACTCAAAAAAGACACTTGTTTATGTTGATTCATACACTTTTCAAATAAACATGTCATTTGTTTGAAGCTGCTGTTTGCCTATCGATGATTTGATCGATAATTCTAACAGGAGTTTGATTTTTAAAGCTAAGATGAGACTATGGTTTAGTTTGTTGCTTGGCAACATGCCAGCCGCAGTGTCAAGTAATCATATTCCTCTTAAATTAGACTGACTTATTGGATATGGGTCTGACGGTCTGCTTTAATGGGTGGATTGGTTTCCAGTCTACTTTTACTTTAGTTAGGAACTAAACTACTTACACTGAGAACAATTAGATGCATATTATGAATCAAATTCTGAAGAGATCTTGAAATAAAGAAATCCCTTCCCTTCCCACTCCATAAATTGTTTACAATATAACAAGTAAATGTCAGGTTGAATTTAGTAGAGTGAATTTTCATTGTGGACCCACATTTTTGTATGTGTGTGCTGACAGAGTGTTCATCTCTTTGGCCGACTTCGGCTCTTTGAGTGCACCCCTAGCCGAAGACGAGTGGCTTTATGCGGTGAGTCCACTGATTACCGGTATCTTCGGAAAGAAAGAACTCGCACACTAACATCAAGCATCTCAAAATGTCCCACACAGTTGGCATTTTGTTTATTTTAGTGTCTCGAAATTCTTGACTAAAACCAGTTGGGAATTATAGGGTCTGATTTGATTACTATTAAATGAAATAGCCAATAAAGGGGAGCTTCTTAGAAAGGTAAAGAATACGCACAGTACATCAGAAGACAATAATAGGAAAGAAGGTCCAATAATTTATTCAGGCAGGAAAAAACACCCCCACAGGCCTTCATATGAGCCACTGGAGTCACCTACATAGGTTGGAGAAGGTGAACATCCATTTTTGAAGTTACTGCAAAGAGATAATTAGTTATCTCAGCGGGGTTGAACAGAATACATTCCTCAACAATATGTAAATTCCAGAAATTCGGTAAGGATATAGGACTGCTTGCTCGAACAGAGAGATATAATAGACCCTGAAAGGTGGTTAGACATTTTCAGATGCTTCAGAGCACACAAATCACTCTTAGCTGGTTTTTGATCCCTGAGGAACAAAGCACAAGCAAAAGAGACCAAGAGTAAAGGCAAGGGTTACTTTACTTTGTGAAAGCCCCATCAAATCTTTACCTACCACCGTACCACGACTTTCTGCCTCGTTTCCAAAGATCTAATAAATCTTTAAATTCAAATTTTCATTCAATTGTTTTCCCTTTTGGCCGATCACCACATCGCTTTGTTAATGTTGTCAAAAATGAAGCCACCTGACGACGATGACGACTTGCTTGTGTCTCTGAAAATGAGAAATGTGTCAACGTGCAGTACGTGGCACAGCTCTAGTCGCCGTTCTTATAGCAATCGCAGCAATTGCAGTTGTCCACATCCAAGCCCAGCAGCCACAGCCGCTTAATCAGGCCGAGAGTTCGCAGCTGCATATGGCGCCCGACTACGTCAACGGAGTGCTCACACTTAAGGGTAGATTACTTACTAATAACGGCCAGTCCAACTGTGGCAACGCGGTGGAACAAAGTCCCCTCAGCCGGCTCAACTCTAAGCAACAGTTTCGAGTGTTAAGTCCTGGTCTGGGGCCAAGCAAGTATACGGCTCAAGAGGAGACGGCACAGCTAATGGCCATACAGGAGAGGGCGGAGGATAAGCAGCGGCAGCAGCCACGTGATATGAATCGGATGGTTAATCTAGACTCAAATCATGTGATTGATTGGAAGACGAGTGCTCCACATCTCAGGGCAAGCGCTCGGGCTTATAGACCGTCTGACAGAACCTTGTTGAACTACGATCGGCATTTGAATCAGGATAGGCAAAAAGAGATGGCCACTTCTTTGCGGGAGCAGTCCGGTGATCAAACGTCAGGCCAACTTATGCAACAACTGCCACAATCTGTTCAAGCTGGTCAGCAGCAACAAGCTCAGCCAGTTGCGGACCTGCAGTATGCTCCTCCGTTGGCCATGCAAACGGATCGGCAGGCAAATCGTTATCTACAGGAGTTTCCAGCACGTTTTCTGTTTCAGCCACCATTTCTGCCCATGAGCGTGCCACAAACTCCAGTGGAGCCGGAACCTCAACCAGTGCAACCGGCAAATGTCAACCAGCTACAGCAGCAGGTTCCTACGCTAGAGCAATTGCAGCTGTTGCAGCAACTGTCTGAGTTCTTTGGGCAACGCCAGCAACAGCAGCAGCAGCAGCAACAGCTGCAGCACCAGCAGCAACAACAACAGCTGCAACAGCAACAGCTGCAACAGCAACAGCTGCAACAGCAACAGCTGCAACAGCAACAGCAACAGCAACAGCAACATCAACAGCAACAGCAACAGCAGCCACAACAACAACAACAACAGTGTCTGGTGCCAGCACAACCCATCAGCTTTGCCAAAGCTCCTCGAACTGAGCCACCTGATGTCCCCGATGATCTGGGGAAATGCCCGGTCGACACCGAGCAACCCGAAGCAGATGATCTCACAACAAAATCACCCAAGCCAGCACCAGTGAAAACCACCAAGAAACTGAAGCTTAAAACCACCACACCCGAACCCGACGATGACTCTGCCACTGTGGATGTCCAGGATAAGAATAAAGAAAAGCAAAAGTCCAAAGAGAAACCAAAATCCACTACCACCACCAAGAAGTTGCCGTGCTGTACCAAACCACCGAAGCGGGACAGTCCGGAAAGCATGATGGACCAGCAGGAACGACCCAGCCGACATGCGATTGAACCCCAATTGCAAATCGATGCCATTGCCACTTTGCTCCGATATCGTAGCCATTTGGGCGAGCTGCCTCAATTGGAATTGAAAGATTTAGAACTGAAACGACCGGATCGTAAACGCCATCGGAAGAACAAGACCAAAATGAATATCAATGCGGAGGCGAGTGCACGCAGACAACGTCGACTCATCGACAGAAAGAGACTGCTTCAGGGTGAACTGAAGATTTGGCCCATTAAGAACGAGCGAATGCATTAGACAGTGAAGTGTTTAACTCTAGTTTTGGTGTTTTTTTTTGTGATTTATTTTAAATATAATATATATTTTGGAATTTAAGTGGGGAATTTTTGTATATTAAGTTTTGAGATTTGATTGCAAGTGTGACCTGCAGCGCTGCAAGATTAGTTAGGGGGACTCTGATATTCCGATTTATAACACCATTCCACATATTGCAGAAAGTTTCCTGCTGTGTTTTAGTTTGTAAGATTAACACAGTTCGGTTGGTACACAAAAACTTGAAACTTGAAGGCATTGAAATGCTGTTATTATGTTCTAGAGGCTGGTATTGAAATTCTTTAAAAGAAGCTTCAAGAATGCCAATTCATATTTTGAATTATGACATATTGACACCTGCTTGAACCATAATACTGCTGGCTATTTTGACGACCTTTTTTCTTGCCATGGTGTGGTTAGTTCTGCCTGTTAACCTCTAGATAGTTGTTCCTAACCTAACCTATACGACCGCTTTGTTAGCTCCCTCTGATGGCATGAAAAAAAGTCCAAGGACAAAACGCCCCTGACAAATTAAGCTCAGATATGAAAGGGAGGGCCGTATGTCTACATTAAACTCTGACAAGTTGCCCACATTTCGTCAGACTTTTCGCCCAGTTTTAGAGAAATCCACAAGGTATAGAAACATTTGAAAAGGCTGTCTCTTGCATATCAAAGAAGAGGAGAAACATTTTTCCTTCTTCATGAAGAATGAGGTGAATTTGAAGAGAATGTGCTATCCAAAGGTTGTCCGATTTGTGTCTAGTATATTTGCCTGCTATGAAAGAGGTGACGGCTTCGATTCCGGCTTGGCACATTTATATTGTAGGTCCGGTTATATTGTGAGAAAGTTAGACACACACAAGCCAAGAGATTGAGAAAGAGCTCGGCACTGAAAGCTACGCCTGGGCTTACGGTAATCCCCAACAGATTTTCACATGGCTAACAAATATATACCCCATCCGATGACTACCCGAAATCGCCTGACAGATAGCTGACATTTCTTTTGTGGCTTCTGGTACTCTAGCTTTAAAATGCCTGGCAGATGGCAAGCACTCATGTGTCATCTTGTGCTGTTTCTGTTCTGATCGGCCAGGGTGATGGGTTTCCTTAGCTGTCGGCCAGAAGTTAAACTACATTTGTACAAGCTGCAGGGAGTACTTTGCCGAGTCGGTTACCTGAAGGCTTGGTTTCGGCAGCACAGCACTTTGAACAACTCCTGAAAGCTCAAAGAAGTTTCGGAACTCAGCCCGAAAGGTTCAATTTGCGGAGAGGTGTTTAAAAGCATCGAACTTAAGGTTTGGGTTCGATCTTTGGTTAGAATTTAAAAACATTTTGACTACTTCTGTTTGAAAGTCAAAAACTTGAGGCTCTTATTCAGTCCTGGCGAAGACTTGAAATAAATCAAGACTTAAACGACTGATGCAGCGAACCAAAATATCACAATTATTTCCACCAATTTTCCCGTTGAGATCTCAGACTCATCAGCCTGAGATTACTTGACTTTCCTCTCATTCTCCTTGTTGTGCGCATTAGCTTAAGAGTCTTGCACTTGGGTCTGGGTCTGCTTCATACATCTGCCTAAAGATCGTTTTGTAGCTTTTCCCAGGCTCTGCTTTCCCTTTGAGCAGTTCCCATGGTGCATGGTTCCCTCTGCCACGCACTTTCTTAGGCTAATTTGCCCAGTTCTTTGCCACTGCATTCGGTTTACAGACTTATCCCAACAACTTTTAGTTTATATATTTAAAATTAAAACAAATTAGACAACAACAACTCATTCCTTTCAACCATCGACCATGCAACAGCACTCCTCTTCACATTGTCCCATTCAATTTTCTACACGTTGTTTTTCCCCCCTACGCTGCATTTCATTACACGTATAATCCATATTTTGCCTTGCCCCTTACTTCTATTCTTTCTTTTTGCAGGCAATCCGGACACATTAATCTGCGGCAATTGCCGGGAATGCTTTGGCGAGTTGTCTGAGTTATTGGACCACAAGAAAAGTTATTGCAAGCTGAGGTTCACATGCAAGTGCCAGGATGTTGCCTTTGCGGCAAGTGCAAGTAAGTCGTCAGTCGGTGGGCGGGATGGTTTTCATTTTTGGTGTGGGTGTGGCTTGTCTGTTGGCAATTAATTTATGATTGTTAAACACTTTTTGCCAGCCAGAGTGTTTGTCCAAGGCTCATTGCAAGTCAGCAACATCTGGCTGGTGTCTGTCTGGGGCATGTCCTGGTGCCTGCGGCTGCTTGCGAATGCATTTAAAATTGAGTTATTTATGCGAACAAGCCTCTCCCCAGGGCCTACGGCAAATTCCAACTTAAATAACTAATTAATTCTCGCATGTTTCCTCGACCAACCCGCACACAGAAACGCCACCAACGAGCGCCAAATTGCTTTGCGCCGTTTGCAAGGATGCGTTCGCCAATCCCTGGGATTTGATGGTCCACGCACAGGCCGCACACATGGTTAACATTTACGAGCTGGGCGATGAGGCCGCCAACAACAATGTCAATGCCAACGATGCAACAGCAACTGTGACCAACGGAGTTGGCATATCGTCAATGGCGGCCACCTCCTCGACAACGATTGCTGCTGCTGCTGCTGCTGCTGCCGTTGTTGTTGCTGCTGCTGACGAGGCCACCACAAAGCAGATGCCAGCATCAGCAACACTTAACAAGGAGCCGAATAACAATAACAAAATTAGCAACAACAATAACAGCAGCAGCAGCACCAACGGTCACATCTCCCCCATAGCCGAGGGCATGGCAGTGGTCGCTGGAGCTGGGGATAGCCATGTCAGCAGTGATAACGAGGCAAACTGCATGGACATCAAGTTTAGTCTCAGTCCCATTTCCAAAGAGGTGCGTCAAATGAACGCATACAAGCTGCAATGGCTTTTGCTCAACATTTGTTTCTTGCAGGATCAGCAACGCGATCTATCGCTGGATGGACGTCTGTCCAGCAGCTCACAGACGCATCACTCGGATGACATAAACATGAAACTGCTGAATGGTTCGGTATCCTCGCGTGGCAGCTCACCCGGACTGGAGGCGGACGAACCGCCAGCAGCACGCGCCTGCATTGTGCGCACCCTGAGCATTGTGAGTATGGAGACGAGTTAGAGGAACATGAGAAGGATTCCTATAGATATTCTTGAAATTCCTGCCCATAGTATCCATACTATGCATTCAACTTACTGTAGCAGCGTTTCACTTTTAACTAAGCTGTGAGGATTCCAGTTGGAGTTACCAGAGCAAAGTGAATAGCAGCTAGACTCATACAACATTAAAGATTATAAATTGAATTAAAGATTATAAATATTTTCCAAATTGGCTTGCCTACTTTCAGGAGGCAGCCGGGCCCACAAACGCCACACCTGCGAATGCCTTGAGCTTGTTGTCAAATGGCCTTACCCTGGCTCTGGCCCCCCAATAGATGCACCAACTGGCCAGCGGGCAGCACCTATTGACTAGAATCAAAAGCGTTTCGTGTGTGGTGGAATGGGGCGGGGGATGCGTCGAACTGGGTGTGTCATAAGAATATAGATGCAGTATTATGAATATTGCTTTCGGCTTTGTCTTCGTGTATTGTTACAGACCCTAAATGTAATCCGATACAAGTGCAATTTATTCAGTATTTTTGTACTAGACTAACATTGGCAGTCCTGGGACGAAATGGTTAAACAAAAACAATTGAAAGTAAATTACCGCAAAAACATATCATTTTAACTTAGTCCTAGGTCGTATACTAATAAAACATACAAAACAAAAACTAGCTATTACAATTACAACTACATATGTACGATTAGTATGTCTTAGTTTTTTCTGTGCGGAAGGAAAATGCGAAAACAGAACGTTTTTTGGTTTCAAACTGCATATGTGAACAATATAGGTAAAAATGAAAACCAAAGCCAGCTTAAAGTGTCAGCGCGTATATCAAAAGTTCATGGCATTATGTAGGACAAATGAGCTTTGTATATAGTTAATTACCAATTACAATGTATGGAATAATTATGATTACTATTATCATTATTATTATTATTACTGTTAATGCCGAATCATTTAGCTGCAGGCCAAATTAACCAAATTTATATTTTATACGTATTTAGTTTATGAGAAGAAAAGAAAAAAAAAGCAACACTTGACAAAAGCCAACAACAGAATTATTACAAATACGTACAATGTGGTGTATCAAAGTTAGCATAGTGACAAAAGGTGTTTCAAAAACGAAAATGGCTAACCACTTTAATGGGCAATTTATGATTATAATCAAATAAACGTATTCAGATTTATATATATATACATAATTATATATATATATATATATATATTTCAAGGTATATCAAAAGTAGCAGCTATGTAAATAGTCTATGCCCAGGTATATTAAATATATATGTATGTAAACAGTAACAACATTCAATTCAATGTCCTCCAGCTAAAACCCAAAATTAAAAACCCTGAACCTATAAATGAGCAAAAAGAAATATATTAAATAAATATAAAAGTAACCAGAAAACGTGTTTTCACTGCCACCAGGCGAAGGCGAAAGTTGGCCCGAGTAACAATTTCAGTTTCGGTGCCGCATTAGAAATTCCATTTTGAAGCTCATTAAAATAAATGATGATCAACTGCACAACGAACGCGCCCCGTAGACAATGTCGAAAACGGTGCAGTGGGCGACAGAGCATAAAGGACAACAAGGACACAGTCAACATTGTCGAAAGCAAAGCACACGATAATGAAAAGTCGCCAACAAAAGGTGAGTGGTGCAGGTCCACAAACATTTAGACACAATGCCCAAAATGCAGCTAACTTTATTAAAAAAATAAGAGCGGGGAGAGGCTGGCCTGGTGTACCGTGGTTTGGGCCTTAATGCTTCATGTTGGGTATGCGGGAACTTACAGGAGTTTGGCTACTTGCGGCTAGACAGAATTGTTAGTGTGGACTTACTTCTGCTTAAAGGAATTTCAATTTAAACTGCACGAGGCATTAATTACATAAGCATAAGCTTCTACAAAATGGTCTATACATAGGTTTTATGACGACAGACCACTTCAAAGACAGAAACAGCTGAAGCAGTGGCAGATTCCTTTCTTAACTTATGGAGAGCTCTGCGATCTGCTTCTTTCTCGAAGGCTGCTGCTTTATAATCGAGTTTTGGGGCAATCAATCGATTATCCGCGGTGAATGTGGAGAGGTGAAAACAATCCAAAACACACTGATATCTCAGCGTTTCATGATTCCCTTCCCATCGGCAGTTGAGCTTAGCAACAGTACAATTTGAAACATTGCTGTCAATACGTTTAAGCGTCAGTTGGGAGAAAATAGTACCCTAGCCGCATCTCTTCTTGAAGTGAAGTTTTTAGCCCGTTCTTCTGATCAGCTGAGATTCTTTTTCCTGTCATATAAGAGTCTTTTTCGAGCCATCTCCTTTAAATCATCATAGGGTCTTGGAACGGTCTAATGAAGGCGATATTTTATAAAATGATCTGCCATATGATTGGACTGTCAGGTATCCTAAAGGCCTTAGACACACACAAAACAACCAAATTGATGCTGGATAATGGGCCTAATCATAAAAATCACCGAGCGTTGATTGAGAAGAATAAAACTCTATAACTTTCATCATGTCGAACTAAGGGCGAAGTAGATGGCTGATCTGCAGAATAGTTAGGCTTTTGCTTACTGCAAAATGGACGGATTAAAGATGTGACATTCGAAAGATAAATGGATTCCGATGGAGAACGGAGACACTTCCATAACTGGGCTTAAAGCTCGGACAAATCGATTACTATCTAACTTATGGCAGACTTCTCATCTTATTAGTAGCTGCTATGTGTCAGATATGCTTCGATTTTGCTCTGTTATTTGTAGGTTAATGTGACATATAGCTCTATGTAGAAGACTAGAAAATGGCCCCTAGTAAATTATGCCATTCCAATGCACAAAGTGGCTTGGGCAAAAGGATATTGCAAACAACAACTATGAATGTGTCTCCTTTTCATTCTCTCCTATGCCTTTGGCAGAAATGAACAAATCGACATATTATATTGGGTTTGTATGTGTGTCATTTGTTCTTGTGCTTGGAATGATTTGGTTTTCACTTTCGTTTTCTTCTGGTTGTTGTTGCTACAGAACTATTTTCTTCATTTGTGTTGGTGATTACGCTACCATTAGGTGTTCTTGCACATCTCTGGCATAAACCAAAAGACTACCAAGACTATATTTTGATATCAGGTGAGTATAGTATAGTAGATAATGCTAAGTAATCAAATCGATAGATCATTGTCAACCCTAGACTGATCTGACTAATTGAAGCGAAATGAGGGCTGTCTTAAAGTCGCTATAAATCGATCTATATTCAAGGCGGTTTTATTTAGAATATAAAATTGGGTTGAGATATTCTAATCCCTGTTGAAATATGACACGGTTTCGTCTCAGAGTCGAAACTATTATCTTAGATTTAGAAAGGATTTCTTTGAGTAAAGATCTGTCGATTCTGACTGTTGATTGGATCAGATATTTGTTATCCTTACAGATTTTTTATTCCTAAAGCCAATTTGACTCTCGTATAACAATTGACTGTGGATTTTGGATAATGATACTTAATATTTTTTATGTCTGGAACAATTCTGATTAAAAAATTTGTACCGATTCTGGCAAATCCATGTGAACTTACAGAATTCGCTCTACTTCTTTTGAGCATGATCTATACATATATAATATAAATATGGCCCTTAGATCGAATTCCTCGATTTCTTTGTTCTCAGCTTGGGCTCACCTGATACTTTGCTGATTCCAAGTGAAAACTGAACTGAGTTGGCCATCTTTCAAGAGTATGCTGCATTCGTATCTTTTGTGAGTGCGCCGCTCTCTCCCCTTATTATAGTCCATGTCGGGACACATTTAACTGGCTCTAGTCTTGACTGGACATTGTCTGCTCCTGCTGCCGTTTCGCCGGCCATTTCGGTTCGTGGTTAAGCTAAGCGCCTGCGGTTGGGTCCGGTAACGGATTTAAAATGCATTAGCTCCGGCCCAACAACTGCAGCAGTTGCTTTTCAATTTGGCCGCACTCTGCCTGCACCTTGGCACCGCATCCCATGGCCGCTCCTTGCCCACTTTAAAGTACGCGCTAACTAATTAGAATGCCTCACCCAGCCGGCTCAAAGGTGACATTTAGCTATGGCATTGGGTCAGAGCATTGTTGACAATTATGGCTAGGTTCCTGCCCGCCCTCTCTGGGGGACGCTGGTGTGCGCTTGCAAATTACGGCAGCTTAGCAGGTGAAGTAATTGAAACGCCACCGAAAACTGAAGCCAACCTCCGTCCAATTTCGCAGTTCCTTGTATTTGGATGCGTGATGCGTGCTGGAATTCTTTGGGGGCAGCTCCATCGCCCACCATTCTTCCGAAGTGCCCAGCGCCCCAGCGGTATCGTACGGTCACCACACCCATTCAGTTAGCTATATAAGGCACCGGTTTGGCGTGCGCTTCTCTGACTTGGTTAATGCAACTCAAGCACGCCGGACGACCGCGAAATGTCGACCAACAGCACACAGCCGCACACGCCGCGCAATGATGCGGATAAGACGTCCTGCGCCGTTCAATGGAAACGGGCTGCATTGATGGCCAAGTCGGCGCCCACATTCAGGGAAACCATTGAGGATGACAGTGAGGAGGAGGTGGACACCAAGCAGCAGATCAAATATGGCAGCACCTTTCAGGCCGCCAAGGCCATCGTGCACGAGTATTGCGACTACACCACCATTCATGGAATACGTTACCTGGGCGAGAAGAAGCGTCCCTGGTTGGAGCGTTTGTTTTGGGTCAGTGTACTGGTCATCTCCATCTTCACGTGCATCAAGCTGACGCTAAATATTTGGGACAAATGGAATAACAATCCGGTGATTGTGAGTTTCGCCGAAAAGTCAACTCCAGTGTGGCAAATTCCCTTCCCCGCCGTCACCGTCTGCCCCGAGACGAAGACGCGACGCAGCTTGTTTAACTTCACCGCTTCGTATCACCAGCTCCGTGACTTTTCCAAGAATGTGAGCGGTGTGGTGGATCTTAATGCGAAAGAGTGAGTAAATTCGTAGGCTTATGAGCATGCATTTCAAGGATTCACTTGTAGGAAGGACATCTACGGAGCTCTGAGCCAGGTGTGTGAGCCACATTTGCATGACATCGAATTCGGTCAGAAGATTCGAAGGGGCATAGAGATTATTGACAAGTTGGGTGAGGTGTCGCCACTCTTCGACGACACATACCTGAACTGTAAGTGGAGGAATACACCCATCAAATGTGGTGACATCTTTCACAAATTTGTCACCGAGGATGGAGTCTGCTATAGCTTCAACTCGCTGAGTCCGGCGGAGATCTATCGCGCTGAGGGGTGAGTGAATAGAAATCCACTCTCTTGGTTGTAGCACTAACCGGGGAAGGGGTTTCCAGCATTATACCCGACTTTATATTCCGCGAGGAGAATCGACTGTCCATGGACTGGAATGTGGAGGATGGCTACAGTCCCACAGCGGACACAACTACATATCCAAATCGTGTACTAGGACCCGGAGCCAGAGCTGGTCTATATTTGTTTATGGGCGGTGTAGAGGTGGACTTTGATGATATGTGTAGGGGTCCAGTGCAGGGATTCAAGGTGTGCCGGCAGATGGTATTCATGTACAAGCAACTTTCCAGCCTTTGTCTCTCTCCAGATACTCTTACACACGCCCGGTGATGTGGCTCAGGTTACTAAGCAATTTTTCCGCATACCCTACGACCAGGAAGTGCTCATCTCCATCAGACCCAAGATTATTACCACCTCGGATGGCCTGAAGCATTACGAACCGCACAGGCGTCAGTGCTACTTCCAGAAGGAGCGAGATTTGCGTTACTTTAACATCTACTCACAGAGCAACTGCGAACTGGAGTGTTTGGCCAATTTCACCCTCACCAAGTGCGGTTGCGTCAAGTTCTCCATGCCACGTAAGTCATTTGGAAGATGGATGTAGCTTCACAGCATTACTTCCTTTCCATGCTCAGGTAATGTCAACATGCCCGTCTGTGGCACAGCCAACTTAAAATGCTACAACGAAGCGGAAGATGAGCTGTTGCTCAAGGAATTCACACAGGGTCTGGCCACCGGGGGTGAGAATACACGTGGTCATACCGACTGCAATTGCCTGCCCTCATGCACTTCCATTGCCTATGAGGCGGAAATTTCTCAGGCTGATTTCGATTACAAGACGGTGGTGAGTCGGGACACCACCGAGGGCAAGGAGGCGAGGGCCAAGAGAGAGGGGTAGGTCCTTAATGTTAGCAGCTGTCATTAGCTATTTATGAATTATACTCCGGCAGCATGAAGATGTCGCGTGTGTCCATATTCTTCAAGGAGGCACAGTTTCTTACCTCACGTCGCTCGGAGCTGTACGGTACCACCGACTTTCTGGCCAACTGTGGTGGTCTCCTGGGCCTATTTATGGGCGTCTCCACGCTCAGCATTGTGGAGTTGATCTACTTTTGCACAGTGCGTCTCATTTCCAATCTCCGTATGCGACGCAAGACACGCAAGGAACTGCTGCAAGCCAATAAGGAGGCCTAGAGGCAATGGTGGTTCGCCTGCTGATTAAATGTTAAAACTGCAAACAATGAAAATAAAGTTGTACTCAGCACCAGACAGCAAATGGAGGCTTGTGCCACACAAACTAGAGTTAGATAGATGATGGATGATGATGATGATAGGAACTGGGACCCGCATTGTGGCTGCCGGAGCTGCTGCTGTGTGCATTTGAAATGGAATCAATTATTTTATTGTGTGATTTGCTGCTGCATTCAATTCGATTTGCAAAGTCAACAGACGACCGCATCGTAAGTCGAAGTCGCATCCTTGACTCGGGGCTCATATGTTATGCAAGGCCAATCCTTTGAAGTCAAGAGAGATGCGGGATGCAGTGCTGGGATAGCGATACCTTTGGCTGAGCAAACACACAATGTGGCAGTCAGCTCGTCCCACTCTCAACTCGATCTGTTCAAGTAGTGCGTGCCGCTCTAATGGAAATCCAATTGAATTAAGTTAATTATGTTGGCAAATATTTAAACAATAGCAGCAATTTATGCACTCCACACACACAGGCACACACACACACACACACACTCACAGCCAGTGGCCATTAGTGAGTGCTGAGCGCACAAAAGTAGGCTTTAAAATTGATGCAGTTGTCATTCGGTTGAATTCGACAACCGACAATTCGCATACAAAACACGCGCCCGCCCACGCAGCGGAAATTATTAACATAACACGCAACAGTGCGAAGCAAAGGCGAAGCTGTTGTGCAACAGTTGTGTGGCAGGTACGTGACAGCAACTGCTGAAATATGCATGGCCCGGCCGCCTGCCTGCCTGCCGAGTTCATTATGGCAACAAGTGTCGAAATGTGTCGAAATATTGCAAATAAAGTTGACACATTTGCATACCTAATAAAATTTTCATGCACATGTGGAAAACTTGCCCTAGCCCAGAGTGCAACAATGGCGACCCATAACACCGAAGCGACGGCTGCAGCCGGCATTAAACCCACTGGTGTAAGTGTGCGACAGAGAGAGAGGGAGAAAGGGAGTGGGAGAGAGCGGGAGAGATGGTATGTGCGCACTTTGCCACTTTCCACATTTCGCGCTGCATTCGTGCATGCCAATTTGATTCATATATAAAAATGAATTTATGACAATTTTATACTGATGGCTGTCAAGGCTGTCTCGTGAGGTTTATTGATTACACACACAGAAACGAGGGCAGAACTGTGAGTTCTAAAAGGTTTACCCTTCGCTTATATGCTTCTTGGGGCTTAAATTTTATAGAGGTTTTGCGGCCTAGGGAGCTGCCCCTACTAGCTTATTGAGCTAGAGATAGGATACTCTGGTCTACTCCCAACCATCCATCTCTCCTCTTCCCCAAGTCTTTCGATCTCCGTTTGTACACCCAAAGATTGGTGTGCCCATAGAGCAAGAAAACACTTAAAAAAAATAAAGAAAAAGTAACTTCGGCTCTGCCGAAGTTTGTATACCCTTGCAGCTCGATTTTTAACTAATTTGAAGGACATATCCACTGAAAACCAACAAGTTTTTCTCACTAAGATTACTTTTCTGACTCTACTATTGTATGACAGCTATAATATAATATATATAGCTATATATATATATTATATATAGATGTTCGATTTCCACCAAACTTAATGGAATCATCAAAAAGCTTAGAAAACTAAAAAATTCAAAGTTTGAAGGCGTTTTCTTTGAAAACAAAAAAGTTTTTCTCACCAAAACTAGTTTCTCGACCAATCATTCATATGGCAGCTATAACCTATAGTCATCCGATTTTGACAAAACTTGGAAGAATTGTGTAAAAGCTTAAAAAATAAATATTGGCCAATTTTAAAGAGGTTTTCATTGAAAACATAAAGTTTTTCCTACTAAAACTATTTTTCTCACCTCACTTTTCTATGGCAGCTGTACTATATAGATGTCTGATTTCGACGAAATTTGGCAGAATCATGAAGAAGCATTGAAAACAAGTAAATGCAGCGTTTGGAGACGTTTGCATTAAAAACAAAAAAGTTTTTTTCACTAGAACTAGTTTTTCGCCCAATCTTTCTATGGCAGCTATATGTTATAGTCATCCGATCCGGCCGGTTCCGACAAATGTGCAGCGTATTTGCACTAGAAGACTTCGTTCAAAGTTTGGAGGCCATAGCTTTAAAACTGGCGGACTCAGCTCGTCATGCTGATCAAGAATATATATACTTTATGTGTCGGGAAATGCTTTCTTCTATGCGTTACAAACATCTGAACAATTTCAATACACCCTCTGCAAGGGTATAAAAATAGATTTTTGGTTATGAGAGAGGAAATAAAGTGAGGGCTATTAGAGAGAGAAGTGAAAAGGATAACGCCAAGACGCTTAGCAACCTAAACTCGTAAGAGAAATGGTCCCTATATGTTTTTGTACATTTTCTACCCTTTGATTCAACCAAAGTCTGTTCTTTCTGAGAAGGGATCTCGGGATTACTTTAAGATGGTGGGCACCTTGGCACATTTGACTAGCTCCAGCATTCGGGTTAGACAAATATCAGTCAAATATCAGTTGCCCTTTATATATTTTTTAAGATGCTACTTGAGAATGAAAAGCGGTGTCTTATTTCATATATTTCTAAGTTTTAGGGCTATTTTCTAGTTTAATTTTTCCCAATTTTAGGGCGAATTTCTAATAAGTTTTTGTACATTTAAGAAACTTGCTTTCCTCTTACTTCTGAAGCAAAGTCCATTTAACAGTTCATTTGATTCCGTTCCAATTATTTAATAACCTTTTGACCTACCCTCATATATGATTCATAATTCTCTTAAACGGCTCTGGCTCTGTAAAAGCATTCAGTTGTTCGTCCCTTGGCTTCATCTCTCCTCAATCTGTAAGTCCAACCCTCTGTCCCTGTTTTTATTCCCATTCTCTGTCAATATATAGGGTGCGTCAGGTCCATCATCAGCTCAGACGTGCGTAATGTGACAGCGGCTATTAAGCACTAAAAGCAACTCGTCAACTCTGCCAATGTCAGTAATCAATTTGAAAGTAATTTCTGTTTCTTTTCTGTTCGGCTAGGTGGGGTCCGTTCTGTTGCCAGACATGAATATCTCGTGGATAACATGACACTTGACATTGGGGAGGAAGCGAGGACAGGTTGCAACTCCATAACAATATCAATAAAAAGTTTCTTTCACTTTTGCAAGCAATTGGAAAATATTGTAATTAAACTTTTGCACAATGCAACTCAAACTGTCCGCAGTGTCTGGCAGGAGGAAAAGCACCAACAAAATGCATAGCAACAACGAAACAAGCGGCAAGAGTCGCGGACACTTGCTTGATTTGCTTGCCATGGCTTTAAATTTCCGGTTTCCGGTTTTAGGGCTGGCACAATGCGCAAGAACCGTGCGGCAGAGGCGGCAGAAAAATGCAAGTTCAGATATCAGGATAGGAGGTTTCTTGAATAGAAAACGGTTTCCATTTAACCAACCCTTTGAGAAAATGACAGATGGCGTTACGCCTTTCTAGCATAAATCGCTGTTAAAAGACAAAAGGTTGCCTTGCAGCTTTGCTTCCCTAAAAGCACATTCCCATTTGTCCTTTCTCAGTTGAGGAACACAGATGATCCATTCCTTTTGTTCAAATCACCATTCTTTTCCTGCTATCAGAATACTTTTGGTATACCATTCTCGGGCTCAACCAGATATCGTTCCATTCGTTGGTTACTGCCCTCCAATACAGACCATTCCAAGTAGGATAAGATTCTTAATAAACCGTGGCGCGAACTGCCTCTAAAAACTCAGAGCACTTTCATAATTTCGTTAGTTATTTAGCCACTTCCACTCACCAGCACTTGGACTTTTCAAATTGTGCACACGGTGCAGCAGTCGTCGCCATTGGTGGCCAAGTAGCCGCCATGTTTGTTTGTATTTATGTCGGTTTTCTGAGCAACATTTTGCGGCATTCAAATGCGGAGCGACAACAGCACGAGGCTGTCATGTCAGCCGGCTCACCTGGCTTGCGGACTGGCTGTGCCTTTAGCTGACTGCTTAAGCGGAAATGACTTGAATGCTTTTGCTATCGCCGCGTCACGTCACATGGGGCGTATGTGGAATTTCGCACTCGATTGCCTGCCTGCCAAGTTGTTGTGAGGCAAAGTTTTGTGTAACACGATTAGCGGTTTGCGTTTTGTTTGCTGTTGTGTCTAAACCTGAAGTCGTTTTGCATACACACAGGCGCCGTGTACCTGTGTGTGTGTGTGTGTGGAGGAGCATCAACCCGAGCCTGGGCATCGGTTGCAGTAATTGCACTAAAAACTTGGCCTGCACAGTTTGAAAAGTCATTAAAAACTTGCGCGCAACTTAGAATTAGAATGAGAATTTTTGATTAAATTGTTTGGCGCGTATTTCCGCATACCGAGATTTTGCAATTCGCTGCCGAGGCGACAAGACAATTAATATAAAAAATTCAACACAAACCAAATGGCAAATCAATGTATATCGTGACATCAATTGTGGTTGCTGCTGCTGCTGCTGCTGCTGCATATATGCGAAGAGGACCGCGCCGTCACGCAGGGATATTGCTGGAGGACTAGAATGGAATTTGTATGCAAACCGCGCACTAAATTAGATTCTTTTTTACTGCAGCACATCGCATCGCCTGTTGATGATGAGGCTGTGGACGATGCGGTACGCTGAGATGATGCCAAGAATGTTATCCTGTTATCCTTGCAGTGACGATAAAATTGCGTAAGCTCGTTAAAATTGCAGGCGACGACGCGCCTTTTATAATAATGATGGTCGATGGTTGATGGCTGCCGCTATTGATGTGACGAACATGTGGGCGGGCGAGGGGTAGGGGTGGTTGGGTCTCTCTATTGATTTGGCTTTTCCATTTCCTTGAAGCAGCTTGCGTAATGCATAAGGTAATGCTTGATTTTGATTGTGGTTTCTGCCAGGCGGTTAAGGAGCTGAGACGGGCACATAAAATCCCCACTGATGAGTGTGTTAAGTGGCTGCTAAACTGGGACAATAAAGTCTGAGCATGAGCATGAAATCATGTGGAACTTATTTTTAATAGCGCTAATTTCTTTTGCCAAGATGGGTTCAGTTTTGTTTTTTTTTTTTAGTCAACTTAAAGGGGAAATATGATGGGGCTAGGGTTTAGTTAACGGAGGAAGATTCGGGAGTGGCGATAGTTGGATTTTATGAAGCATTCATCTTCTGAAAAAGTGCATTTAAATCTCTAAGCACTTCAAAAATTGCAAAATAACTTCAACATTTTTCATACAGCAACCTGAATGACACACGATAGCTTTAGGTTTTTCCTCATTTTCGTTTGTGTATTGAAAATCTACTGTCGCATGGGCAAATTCTAAACAAAAATTGTAGTTTAGTTCAAAATCAGTACAGAATATCTTTTTTTTAACACAGAAAACAGCTCTTCACACATAACATGTAGGATTTCTAGGCAAAAGTAGGGAATACCAACGTCATACTTTAAGAAAATCTACTCTAAATTTGGCTTGTCGCTTCCTTTCATTGCTGTACATTTTGGCAGCGCCACGCGATTGCTTGTTAGTAGTATGCGCTAAGATGCCGGCATTTGTGCTTAGTTTCCCAAACAAGAAAAGTGAGTTCGAAGACGAAAACTCATATTACGACAGAAATCGTAATAATTCATAAGGTGCCTCAATGAACCACTGAACCGAACCGAAACCGCGGTTTCTATTGAACCGAACCGGCGGTATAGAAACTGTGTGAGCCACTGAACCGAAGCAGTACCTAATTTCGAGTGGTTTGCGGAAGACTTTAAAGACTCAGTAAATGTTTGTCCCAAGAAGTTTCCTCACACAAATGGAATTCACTTCGCGCTCAAAGAACTTATTATGCATTACCTAATGAAAACTGGGCGGTGACTTGGCAGCAACTGGGCCACCAACACCAGGACCAGCATCAGGATGTGGCAGCCGCGTAAGCAAATAATAAATAAATAAATAAACGAAAAGCGCAAATAACATTTGAGAGAGCCAGATTTAATTTCTAACGTTGAGTGCGCATATTAAAACAGGCGAGAGGCAGGCTGGTGGGGAGGGAGTGGGCTGATGGGGGGGGGGGTTGGGCACACAAAAGGCAAAGCCAACTTGGCTGCGAGCTACAAACAAAGATGATGCGGAGGATATCACTGAGCATTGCTCTGCCAAGCTCTGGTGTTTTGTGGAAAATGCAGCGGAAATGCGGGTTGCCGTCGGCCAGGGGAGGGGTATGGGTGGGCCAAAATAAACAATCACAGCGGGGGCGTGGCATGGCGAGAGGCGTAATAGGAGTTAGCGTGAGTAAACAATGAATTACGGAATCATGAAAACAAATTGACTTTAATGCAAAAATCAAATATTTACACAGCGCGAGAAGAGCTGCTGGCGGCGGGGTGAGCGCAGAAGGAGGAAAGGCGATTGCAATTGCAATCTCTTAGAGGAAGGAGTTAGACGCAAGGAAGCAAGCAAACAAACAGACAAACGCATACAAATTGAGGTTATGTTAGACGTTTTCGCCCCAAAAACTCACACACACACTCGATGTCTGAGTTCTGTACGATTGCGGCAATGGGGCGGGCAAATATAAAAGGAAGGGTCAGCTTTTGTGCGGCAACGGTCTGTGGCGCATCCGGTTTTCGAGTGTGTGTGTGTGTGTGTGTGTGTGTGTACGTTATTAGCCCCACTGGCTGCGCTGTGGCGGTCCGAATTTTACGATTTCATTCATTTTTGTGGCTGCCATTTGACGCCGCAAAATATGCAACAAAATTTTATTTCGCAGAAGAAACCCAAGTGCTCCCTGCGGATGCTCCAATAAAAATAAAAATAAAAACTATTATCTAATGCTTTGGAAAGGCGCTTCACGAGTCTTTCAATTTAGTCTAAAGAATTTATCAATTAGGAAACGGGCAACGTACAGCGCGAACCGCATCACACAAAAAAGTACACCGAATGGACATGAGTGGTGAGCTGGGTGTGGGGGGGTGTGGAAATGGGAAACATCACACAAATCTGAAAACCATAAAAGTGTCGCTTTCAATTGTTTCCCAAACCAGGCTACAAGCGACAATCGAAGCCAACAAGTGAAATTGAAACGTTCACAGGAGAAGTGAGAGAAGAGCGTAGAAACGCGCACACACACACAAATTGAGGATGAAGTACGAGTTGAGTGTGGCAGATGCAGCCCTAAGGGGCATTTTTTTTTTTTTGCAGTGTGATTTCTATACCCTTGCAGAGGGTATGAAGAATATGATGACTTTGTCATGGTATTTACTTAGCACCTTAATAGTTTATCGATGCAAGCAAGCCGTTTCTATATTGAATCCATCAAAAACCGGTTCGGTAAACCAGAATCAATTCTGAATCACATCAAAATTCACCATATTATGACTTTGAGAAAGAAATAGCACACCCATAAACTATATATTCTTGATCAGGGTGACGAGCTGAGTCGATTGAGCGTTGTCCGTCTGTCTGTCTGTCTGTTTATACGCGATCTAGTCTCTCAGTTTTAAAGCTATCAAGCTGAAATTTTGCACAGAGTCTTCATTTTGCTGCACACTACTAATATGTCGGAACCGACCGAATCAGATGACTATATCTCATAGCTCCCATAGGAACAATCGGTCGGAAAACTAGTTTTAGTGAAAAAAACTTTTTTCTTTTCAATGGAAAAGTCTCCAAACTTTGTATTCATATGTTTTTCACGCCTTTTTATAATTCTGCAAAGTTTGATGAAAATCGGACAATCATATGATATAGCTGCCATACAAAAGATAGGTCTGAAAAACCGTCTTAGTTAGAAAAACTTTTTTGTTTTTAATGGTAGCATCCCGCATTTTCGTATTTGTTTGTTTCACAGGCTTTTACATAATTTAACAAATTTTTGGCCAAATTGGATGTTTATATCATATAGCTCCCATACGAACGATCGGTCGAAAAATGGGAAAAGAGTATATTTTGAATATATTTAAGCGAGCACTTGCAAGGGTAAAAAAACTTCGGCACAGACAAAGTTAGCTTGGCTTTCTCATGATATTTGGTGTACGTTTTCGAATTACAAAACGTTAAGTATCTTTCAGATAAATAGTTTTCATAAGAACACCTTTCCGTAGTTGCGGCTTGAAGCTCACACAAACCAATTAGCAACTTACAAAAAGAAATGCAGTCTGCTGGCGGATATGTTAAAAGGTCGTTGGGGTTTTACTGGTGATGTGCGGGATCACAAGGTTTCAACTCGTTCTTAAGGATTACATTATTCCATCCTTTCCAAATAAACCAAAACTACAATTATCATTGTCTAAAGACAGGCGGTTCACGTCTTAAAACTCTTTATTGAAGTGAAAATAACCAATTTTTTTTGTGGTTCCGGTTCGGTTTAGTAGTTTCGAAAGGTTCGTTTTAGGTTTGGTTCGGTGCGGTTCAGAGCCGCATGGCATTCCTGGTTTATGCAGAGCTTGAGCTGCAATATTTGAGCTGCTTTTCATTTCTATTTCTTCACCGGAACCAGACCAACTAGTTTTTAATTGGAAAATATACACAAATCTTTTGTTTGTTTTTCAACTTTCACCATCCAAATAGCTGTTCGAATAGAGCATTCAAGCGTCTCGCAGCTAAACTGCTCCGTTGTTGTCTCTTTGTCGCCATTTCTTTATTACTTTCTGCTTCCGAACCAATGCCCGCACGATGATTGACACCTCGGCATGGCAATAAATTTTTAATTTTCAAAGCATCCTGCCTGACTGACTGGCTGATTGACTACTACCAGCACTTGCCCTGCCCCCACTCGATGCGAGCTTGTTAAATTCAAATTAGAGCCTTGCTTGTACCATCTTTCCATAGAGTTTGCCGCTGACAGCGTTGATAAATGACATTGCGCTGCGATCGCAACAAATTAACCTTGTTAGAGGCTGCAGCAGGAGTCGGAGTTGGAGTCGTAGTCGAGACAAAGCGTGTAGCTGGGAAGCCCTTTGGAGCAACAGTTACAAGTGTATGTAATTTTTTATCGTCTCGACGGCAGTCGCCTGCTCCACCACCCACCCCCACACACAACTGACTGACTGACTTATGAATGGCGTGTGGCAGTGCTGCGAGTCGATAAATCAGTTTGTGTATCAAATTGAATTCACTAGCGTGCACTTGACACCAGTTCACGCACATTTATCAGCCGCCTGGTGGGCGAGTGGATGCCCGGATGGCGGCAATGCAGTGCGGCAAATCTTCAACTGAAACCAAAGAGACGACCGCTCTTTAATTCGTTGCCGGGAGCGCAAAACCACAAAATTTTAATCTCAACTAAAAGCGAGCGAAAAACATTATAAATTATTCATTACAGAACGCAGCCACGCCCCCTAACTGCCGCTGACGGGTGCTCGTTTGCACCTAATTTGATTTTTAGTTGTGTTGAATGGAAGCTCCATCCTCGAACTCCACTCTGGCTGGCTGCGGTTGCCCCGTGGCATTCTTTTTGCTGTTGCCACCTCGGAGCAGCAGCAGCAGCAGCAGCACATGAGGGCGCGCCTTGGCAGCGTTTCATTTCTCCTTTCGGTCGTCTTGCCCTTTCATTCGCTCTGAATTCTGGCGGCTGCCTGTCGAAAAAAATGTCTGTTATGTGGCTACAGAATTTTGCAGTAATTAATGGCAACTGTTTGATTAAAAAATTCCATAGAACCCATCCGAGTTAAATCTATGCAAAAATGCCAAAGGAAATGGCCTTAAAGCTGCCACCGTCTGGGACTTGACTTGTTGTTCATCAAAATTGTTGGGAAGTAAACTTCAAAAATTATCGAAAATGATACCAGTTAATGATGCAGCAGCAGATCCCGTTTCTCCACCAACATGGAAGCTGACAGTCTTTCGCTGGGTAATCTATCTCATGATTTGCGTATGTTTTGTGAGTGACGAGTGGAATTTTGCAGTTGCCATTTAACTGGATTTTCTTTTTGTAACAAGCACAGGTTTGTAATTTATCGGATGCATATTTCTATGCTAGGTTGATCAATTGCTACCGAAATTGCCGTGTGTGCACATTTGTGTACTACGAAGTATTGGGCTTTATTGTAGGCATTTTGGTCTTGTTAATGCTGGTAATTGGCATTTTTGTGGCCTACAAGCAGTCCATTCCGGGGCTAAGACAAGTGAGTAGCAGGCGGCACTGTTCGTCTTATTTTAAATGCGCTTGATTGTTTTGTAGTACAACATGCTGTTCTTCTTGATAACCTGGCTGGAAATGCTGATAATTATTATATTTACACAGCGATATCCCATAACAAGTGCTGTATTTCAGAGAGGCGAAAGAAAGGAAAGTCTGGATTATTATGAGACTAAAGTGAGTTAGTGAAAGTCCCTTACAAGTAAATGGCATTGGCTAATATCAATGCAAACATTCGATATTACTTGCCGAACCAGCTTTGCACACACACACACAGCACACATATGTAAAATCGGGGGTCCACATTGCACAACTTTCCTTCAATTTTCCCTGACATTCACTAGTATGGCCTTTACGCTTCTTGTTGTGCTATGTCTTTTATTTGACGGAATATTTGATAAATTAAAATTTTAATATCGTTACCTATCGGATCGCATGACTATATCTTGAAAGCGATCAGTCGGGAAATGGGTGTGTTAACACTGAAAACACTGAGATACAAATTGAAGAATGTTAAACTTGGATTAAGAATGTTCAATGTCAGAATGTTGATTAAAATTAATATTCTTGATCCAAGAATGTAGATTCAATACCGCTTCATGTGATGCAAGAGCGTTAATACTTGAACCAAGTAAGAAATATTCTCAAATAAAGTAGAAAAGTTCTTCAAAAAAGTACCAAGTGCGAAACATTCTCAAATAAAGTAGAAAAGATTTAGAAAAAAGTGCCACACATACTCAAGTCTAAGACTGCTCATTCTTGAATCAAGATCATTGTTAGCTTTTGGCGTTTTTGTTCCTTAAGAACACTAACTGCCATAAAAATCTTTAATCTATCAAAATTATATATATTATATTATGCACTCTTCAATTTCGAACTCCACATATTCAAAAGAAAACGAGAACATATTTCAATCAAACAACAATTTCAAAAAAGTAATTTTTTGGACTGTCAATCCAATAGCCAACTCTACATGCCAGCAATGCCATAACACCTTGGGAATTTCAAAGCAGCATTAGTGCAAAAATCGATGGCGTTATCCGGTCAATAGTTTCCCAATCCCAATCCCATAAAAAACGAAACGGTTCTCTCAAATATGCTTGCTATCTTCTCTCGGTTACTTTACCTCATTCCCTACGCAACAACTAAGAACGGATTAAGCTGGATTTAATAAGCAAAATTCTTTTATATTAAAGATAAAGAATAGATTTTTCAAGATCACGCGAATCTAAAGTATTCGTTCTGCTATTTTCTGGGTGCTTTTCTTGGGAGAAACCCATTTATCACCAGTTTTACATACAAAAGAAGTATTATAAACAGTATTCCCCCCTGAAGTGGACCATCTTCCATGGTACATAAAACTATTTCCAGCACAACTAATATATGTGTTTCCAGTACAACTGCTGCGGAGTCTTTGGACCTGATGATTATCTACTGACGACGGGTGAATTGCCAGGAAGCTGCTTCAAAAATCGCTCCATGAAGATCAAGGATATGCAAAGAGATGGCTGTCTGAACAAATCGGAGGGACCCACACCTGTTATTCGCGTCGAACTCATACCCACTGCCTTTCAGGTAAGGTCATGATTAGATGCACTCCCCAGGCTCAAATGATGGCAACCTTTTCTTATAGTTCATTTTGTTACTTTTATTGATCTTATATCAGTTTTATCTGAAGCGTACGAATCCACCTCAACGTGAGCTCCGTTGCTTACAGGAACCGCACGAGATGGATTAAGCTGAAAATTGCATTTTGCATTTGCATTTGAGTTTTCCTTTGGCATTGGTATGCCAAATAAATTGGATGCCAGCAGTCTGCTTACATTTCTCATATTTCACCGGCTGCAATCAATAACGATAAACACTTGAGCCGGAGTCCGCTTTATCCCAGTGTCCAGCATGCATATGGATGAGCCAATAAAGAAATCAACAAAGCATGTCAGGCGATTGGAAAAGTATTGCAAATGCCAAGCCAGCGATGGACTTCGACATGGACACGGGCTGTGGGGCCCTCGAAACAATATGTAAATGCAGCTAAGCGGCAAATATTCAAGGACAATCCAGCTCCAACCCGTTTGTTACACTTTTATGTTCATACATAAATTTTATTGCTGTCAACATTAAATTCTGTCCGAGGAAAACAATTTTCAAGCATTTTGAAATGCATAAAATATGCATACAAAATTGTCCTGCTGAACGACCAACTTTATGGCTAAATAGTTTGCTCCAGCCCGAGTCGTTAATGCTTTTTTTTTTATGCGGGAGTCGGGAGCCCCAACGATTTGGCCAACTTTTTTAGCCACCGCCGAACCCCAGAGCCATAACAATAACAACAACACTTTGGTCAAGCTTGTGAGCGACCCATCGCAAAGTTTATGAAGGCAAAAGCGTTGGCCAACTGCAAAACCAAAGGGTCATGTGGCTCATTAAACTTTGGCCAACAAATTTTTTGTAGCGCCCCCCCCTCGGCAAAGACAAACAGAAAGTTTGGCACTAAATATTTGCACCATTACAACAAAAAGAAGGTCGAAATGGAACAGAAAAAACAATAACAAAAAAGAAGAGGTGAGTGGCCACTGTTTCGAAGGGATTTTAGTAAGTTGAGTCTTATGTACGAGCATGTTGTTGCTCACACATACGCCCCATTAAACGTGAGACAAATGTGAGGAGTGAAGTACGCAGTGGGCGGAAATGGAAAGGGAGCTGTGCAAGTTCTACAAGTTGTGGTACCTTCAAATGCTATGATCAAGGCTGGATCGATGTGTATATATCTGTCATTTCAAACCTTTACAATTCTTGAAGGAACTATTTGAGATTTAAAACTTCACATTTGGATTCCTTGCTTTCATTTGAAAAACTTATCTCTAAGTTGTTCCATCATAGTGGAACAACTACTCCTATGTATATTGTTAAATTACCAATTTGAATTGCTTTCCTTTGACCAAATTCCCATCCCGTTTTCTCTCTCCTAATACTAATACTACAAAATGACAGTATGAGCTGATTGTGTGCTGCAAAACGGACACTCACTTCTCGCTAATCCTTTCGTTTTTCAGTAATTTCATTTATTTCACCATTGTGAGACGCCCCCCAGCCCCTGTGGCCACACGAGCTCGCTGGCACATTTTCATTAGCGTGACATGTGCTGACATTTTCGGGTCCTCTTTGTGGTCCACTGCGTTAGTAATTAGTTAAAAGCGACAGCGTGTTTTATGCAACAACTGGGTGTCTTTATTTCATATGATAAAACAACAAAGTTTCAACAAAAAGCAGAGCAGGTGCCCCCCTCCCCCCTTTTAGTAGCCCCAGTGCGAGCCAAAGCCATCGAAACTGGCATGAGCCACCACAGCGGCAGGCGAGTACTTTACATAGGCAGCTGGAGCAGCATAGGTCTTGGCAATAACGGGTGCTGGAGCAGCATAGTGGACCGCTGGAGCAGCATAATGGACAGCCGGGGCGGCATAGGAAACAGTTTTGGCCACCACTGGAGCAGGGGCAGCATAATGAACAGCCGGGGCGGCATAGGAAACAGTCTTGGCCACCACTGGAGCGGGGGCAGCATAATGAACAGCCGGAGCAGCATAGTGTACAGCAGGAGCTGGAGCAGCAGCATAGATTGACTTGGTGATGACAGGTGCCGGGGCTGAGTACAGTGTCTTGGGTGTGTACACATTATTGGTGGTGCGGGAATCCACCTTGCTCACGCTGGAGTACGGGGTGACCACATTCTTGGAGTAAGTGGAGACGGTGCCGCCAAATGAACGAACCACATTCTGTTGGGTGGTGCCGACGGCATCAAAATGCGGCTGGGCCAACTTGGTCACCACAGGAATGGGAGCAGCAACCGCATAGGTGGTGGCTGGTTCCAGGTAGCCGGCACTGGCCGCACCCACCAAAGCGCAGAAGGACAACAGAACGTATTTGAATGCCATGGCTAGATAAGATTGAGAGATTGGTTAACTGCAACTGGAAGCTGAAGCTGTTACTGATGCTAAACCATTTCATTTTCGCAGTTTTTATAGCCAAACATTTGCAACTCGTTGCCAAAAATTTCACGGTCAGCAAACCAGATGTGTGTGACAGATCGACTTAGGCCTCTAAGCCGCTTCGGCAAACCAACAAAAAAAAAAAAAACTGGTTCAATGGGTCGACACAAATGACGGGGCATGAATTTCAGTCGGAGGCCGCAGTGCTGAAGTGCTTGGTACGCCTACCCCTCCCCCTCCCCCACCCTCATCGACGCCTTAACGAAAGTGAATTATTTTGAATACTATCAGCAGCTCATAAATTTTCCAGGGGAAAAAACATCAGCGAAAAACTTTTATTTGTTCGGCGTATTTTTCCATTAAATTGAGTTCAAGTCAAGCAGCAAATATGAACCCCCGCCCCCACGCCACCTTGGCCAGAGGGGGATGTTCTTGTGTCAACTTTTTCTTTTTTTTTTCTTTGTTTGTATCGAAGGGGAGTAAGTTGAGTGGGGAGGCGGCAGCGACTTGTTTATGATATTTGTTGGTTTTTTTTTTTTTTTTTGGAAGTTACCAAAGTTTTTGTACCCTTCAGAAGAAGGGCTTTTGTTTTTTTTTTTGCTGAGCTTTTTGTGGATATTTTGTTACCATGTATGCACTTGTTAACCATGCTATACTTGCCAGCTTTTCTAAATTCTAAATATTTCAAGCTAAGTCCAGTGGGTACTGAGTGGGTGTCGAATCCACTCATAAAATCATTCAAATATCCCCAAACACTTACCCCAGAAACTCTCACCGTAACCGCTTGTAGGGCTCTTTAGACTGACCTTTTATAACTAATTGATTACAGACCTTAAGCAAGTTCCAGGTCTTTGCTCTACATAACTAACAGTCAAGCCTTATATCTTTATGTTTACAGATATCTAGCAATATCTATAATCAGTTCAATTTATATTAAGATCGGATAATACACTAATATATGTAAATAAATAGGTCTTTCTAAGACGAATGAATGAAATCTCTGGCGGGGACATGGCTAGCAGCAGGCTGTCAGTGTATTAATCTAGCTGAACTTCTCAAGGCTCTGGCCAAGGCACACAAATTTAAGCATTTTCGCATAAAGATCAGTGAGTACAAGCAACGGTCAAGTGAGAGAGGCGTCCACAAGATGTCCCTGTACAGGCACAGATGATGCGCAAAGGTCTTACTTTGTTTGCTATGAGAAGTACCAAAACCAAGATGGCCAATACCACAGCTGGATATGTCACGGTCTAAATCCACCCAATGTATACTTAACAAGATAGTAGCGCTTTCTCTCTCGCCCTCTTTGATGAATGCTTAAACTTCAGTCTGTGTCATGATGCAACAAGACAGGTGAGGCGGTGTCAGTGTGATGCGTACTTTTGCCAAAAGCTTACGCTTCAAAAGTAAGCCCAGCCATGAACGTGAAGGTCCTTTGCAGAGAACTCACATCGATGCCTCCTTACCTGTCTTGTTGTATCATAGTTTGTTCTACTTCTTCTTCATATGTGTAAGCAGCTGTGAGAGGGGAAGTGCTGCTACCTTGTTAAGTATAAACTCCACCCACAGAAAAGCTGTTTAGAATAAGCCAATTGTTGATATTACCGCCCATCCAGAAACTAGACCTGGCCTCGCAGATGGTGAAGACCACTTACAATTTCTATCAATTACAAAAGAAAGTGGTGAACATCACCGTGGGGGATCCTTTAGAAAGATTTCCAAGGCTTTCATAGATGCCCGTCAATGCAAAGAACTCAAGTCTTAGGCTCGCTGTGAGATCAACAAGGACATAGTGAGAAATGCACTTTCAATCTATGAGCTGCTATGTGTGTACTATACCAACATACACGTTGATCAGGAATAGACAACCCACCGTCTAATGTTGAAGAACCGTCTTAACTACAAACAGCACAAGGATCTAAAGAAAATGGACAGTGATGCAATGTTGCGGGCACGATTAACCACCAAGCAGCTGCACAAGGAACAGCTAGCAAAGGACCAGCTTATGTCAAACAGTTTTACCAGATTAACATTGCTTGGTTTATATTCTATTAAAGTTCGTATTAAAAGGTGGTCAAGTTTTCTCTTCTTTTTGCTCTGTTTATCTACAACTTAATCCCCTGAAATACCGGTTTTTAAACCCAATGGGGACTGGAAGGCAGCCTAAAGCTATATTTTCAGTTGCCCAGATCTCATAAGAGATGTATCGAAAAAACCTCAATTTACCATGAATTGTCAGACATGAAACTCAGATAGACTGCTACTTCTCCTACAGCTTTTCATATATTTTTGTGTGCTTCTCAGATTGACTATTACAATAGTCTGATAACTCATTTGAGAAACTTTTAAGAGATATCAAACAAGTGAAAATACAGCTTTTTGCTGTTATCCATGGAAAAATAATGTCAAATGGAATTGGCCAGCGTTCACACATGTATGGAATCATCGCGCAAGCATTCACATGATGCATTAATATATTCGATTCGATCTGAAGTACTCCAATGAAAATGTCCTAAATTATGTTGACAGAGATGTGACTTCTGACTTTTTTCTTAACTCCAAACACTGCCAAAACACCCTTGAATTCCGGAAGTCGTCCATTTCGAGGCTATCAAAAACATAATCGCATTCGCATAATTGGCATTGTGGATGCATGGAACAAAGAGAATTTTAATTTATCTACCAAAATCCACAACATAATCAATGAGCGTATATAAAATTCGTAGTTGCAGAGCCCAACTTTGCTTTCAGTTTCATTTTGCTACTCTTCCTTCATTTCACTGTTGTTGTTGCTCAAGTTTGGAAAATGAATTTCCCTGTTGCTTCTCACAGGGCGCATGATGAATATTTATTGAAATTACCAAAGTTGAAGCTGGCGCCAAATTGAATTGTGTTGCCAACTTGGGATGCTTGCACTTTTCTGGCCAAAATTTGTGTTGTACATTTTTTCAAGCTATTTTTTTTTTTGGCAAATTGTTATTAATTTTACGCATGGGCCCTGAAACTTTTGGCGTCTAAACCTAATTACGGCGTTTAATTTATGTGAGCAAATTGGCTTTCAAATCATTGCGGGCAATCACGGATCGGCGGCGGGAAGGGTGGGGCACAGTGACAAGCCGTCGAGTATCGCATTGTGTTTGTGGGCAGTTCGATTTGGCACGCGTCCGACGTGTATAAAAGCCGCTACATTTTGGTCAAATCAGCATCAGTCGCAGACAGCCCAGCAGCCACCTGCCATCCCAGTACCCAGTTCCAGTTGTCAATTGTTAAATTGCCAGTCACTCGCTCCGAAATCCTAACATGGCTTTCCGCTACCTCATCACGTTGTGCGCCTTGGTTGCCTATGCCAATGCTGGCCTTTTGACTGTGGCCAATCCTTCGGTAGATGCGGTGGCTTCCACCCAGCAGAATGTGGTGCGCTCCTTTGCAGGCACAGTGTCCAGCTATTCCAAGGCTGTGGATACTCCCTACTCCAGTGTGCGTAAGAGTGATACTCGCATCCAGAATAATGTCTATACACCGGCAGTGGCCAAGACCACGTATGCTGCTCCTCTGTACACGCAGGCTACACCCGTGGTTACCAAGGCGGTGGTTCATGCTCCAGCACCTGTGCTTGAGAAGACTTTGTACTCTGCTCCGGTGGTGACCAAGACCTATGCTGCACCATCGGTGCACTATGCTGCCCCCGCTCCGGTGCTGACCAAGACAGTGTACTCTGCTCCTGCCCCTGCTGTGCACTATGCTGCTCCATCGGTGCACTATGCTGCCCCCGCTCCTGTATTGGCCAAGACCGTGTACAGTGCTCCTGCCCCTGCTGTCCATTATGCTGCTCCCTCGGTGCACTATGCTGCCCCCGCTCCTGTGTTGGCCAAGACTGTGTACTCTGCTCCTGCCCCTGCTGTCCATTATGCTGCTCCAGCTGTGGCCAAGACTGTGTCCTATGCCGCTCCTTTGGCCACCACCAATGTGAACCATGGCCCATCGGCCACCACCTATACCCACAATGCTCCCGCCCTGGGCGTCTCCAGCTATGGCAGTGCTCAGACCGTTCATTATTCACCTGCCACAAGTGTTTCGCACATGAGCTTCGATGGCTTCGGCACCCACTGGGGTTTCTAGGTCAATAATTTGGCTAAAACTTCTTGTTATTGTTGTGCATTAATAAAAAAAAAAACCTCTTTTGTTGCAAATCTCACTTCTACTTGCGCCAGCCAGGTAACCACCAACTTCAATCAACTCTACCCAAACAGAATCAAGTCTGACTTTGTGCGACGTCATCCAGCTCAACGGCCTTCGCTCTAAGCCGCTTTGGGGTGGGGGAGGCGTGGCCGGATCGTGTTTGCGTGTGTTTGCCCATTACATTATGTGCCTTTAATTGGATTTAATATTTTACTTTTTTTTGTATGCCGCTACCCCACCTACCTTTGCCCTAAGGCCAAAGCTATCCATAAAATTGAACACAATTTCATTGCCAGCTGCCGTTATGTATTTTTGCACTTGTTATTGGAATTATTGTCAGTTAATTAACGCATTTTTGTGCTGATATAACCAACCGACCAGCCGATACCACAATGCCGGTCAACTTGGGTGGACCTGCAGGGGGGGGTTATGAAGTCAAGCGGCGTTTAATCTTGACATTTATGGGTTAACAACCAAAAGTGGCCAAAAGACAAACTCTACAAATTAAGTGGGCACCTAATGGATTTCCAATTGGTTCCATAGACAGCAAATATATTGATATGCGACACAAAGCGAAAGCAATCGCGAATATCAGATTTGATTGTTTTGACAACTGGCAAAAAGTGTAAATATTCATTTCAGTTATATAAAACTCATTAAGCTATGCCATCAAAGTGTGGTCAAGCAATCGATTTGGCATTAAAAATAATATAATAATATATTTTGTAGTTTGGAACCCACTGTAAAGCCTAAATTTTAGCTTGATTATTGAACAAAAGATTTTGGATCAATGCTTTGAAAATTCTAATGAATAACCACAATAGCTGATTCAATTCCTATTTATCACCTACTGTGGATCAGCGACAACAATGTGGATCAATTTGTTAGTGACTGCACTAGCTTTAGGTGCTTCTAGGCACCCTTGGTCTGCACATTCCGAACTTAAATACAGGGGCAACTATGAGTAAGGGCCCTAAAGTTTACAAGAACAAGACTCGGACACACCAACCTAACCCATAAGTATACCCCAACACCTATCTGCTTCAGCATCCACACAGTCCTAACCAAAGTTTATAGCCAGCTACGAAATCCGCTTTCTGACAAAAAATGTATTGTGACGATAATTGGTCGCTCCACAGAGAGAAAAAAGATATTACAAAATATTGATTTTATGATTTCGGTAGCCTTTTGGAATGAATACCTTTTAATATCCATTTCTTGATATTAATATATCCTTTCATACCAGTCTCATGTACTATATCCTTTTAATGTTAAATGAATCTAAAATTCGTTATCCAACGGAGCCGAAAATTGATATTTTAACATCTAAAATAGGATATTAAAAATGGATCTTTTCGAGGTTCGCTTCTATGGAAGGAAAGGCCAAGAGGCCCCGCAAAAAATTATTGGCATCAAACTAAATCTCAAAGATCCTCCTGGATACCTAAGTCAAACGTAGCCAAGTAATCACCCGGCCTCCTTAAGAACCTTAATGTTTGGCCCCATCTTACTCCACCTAAATGGATCTTTCTGTATCTTTTTTATCTGCTAAGATAACATTCCGACTTTACTCCATGGTAACATTCCATAAGGCAAGGGTTGCTTGATATTGCAATCTTATGAAAGTCAATCCATCTTAACTGCAAATTAAGTTTATTAAATTAATTGAAATTAGGGTAGGTTTTTTCTTTTATCAAAGGTTTTTCCAGTTCAGACTCAGGATCAAAAGGATAACCAAATCTTGCAGCTGTATTATAACCTTGCCACAGAGAGTTGGGTTCACGTAATAACGCCCAGTGTTGTACAGCCTACGGGTCCACCTTAATAATAACCACTATCAAATAATGTGAAATAACTTTCGGCTATTATGCAACGCTAACTTAGTCTTTTCGGAAGTTCTAAAACACTTAAGCAAGTCATTTAAATCGAGAAACCAAGCTTTGTACACTGGGGACTTCATCGGATGATGTAAGTATCACTAAAATACTTTGTCAAATTAAAAAGAATGCTCTCTCTCTCTCCCCATCTTTTGTTGTCTTAATGAAACGACTTTATTGGTGCTTCATCTTTTATTGGAGAATTTGAAGTGATGTAGAATTTTTATGTGCCATGACAAATTTTGGCAACTGTTTCTGCAACTTGAATCAGTCCCGAAAAACATGCCAAACAGTTGAGTCGAGGCAAAAGCACATTTACATTTGCCGTTGCAGAAATTTTTCAATTGCACATTTCAAGCGGCGGCTGGCTTTGACACCAACAACATAAAATGCAGACGCAGTCACTGCTACAATTTGGCCGGACAGCCCCTTTCACGTTTTGGCCAATTCAATGAACAAATACAAATACAAAATTGCACTGGCCTGGCTCGGACCACAGACAACAGCCACAGATGCATCAATTGTCTAATTGTTTGTCGAGACAGAGTCGTCATAATGTCCATCAAATGACGACCTGGTCCCAGCATCTAGAGCGTGTCCTGCCACATCTAAATGTCTGTGACGGCCTCTGACCGAGTGCTGTGTGTGTATCCTTGTCTGCCAGTTTGTGAATAGGTAGGTGGAGGTAGGGGCCGGTGGGATAGGTAAATTTGATTTATGACTTATTATGCGTCTTATGTCCTTTCATAATTTAATTATACCAGGACACACACACAGACACAGGGCAGACCTGGACTGCAGTTTTTCGTCCTGGCAGCAAAAGTCGTTGCACACACACACACACACACACATTCGCACACAATAAACCATATAATGCTGTTATTTAAATCATGAAAATTCGCTTACGTAAATTGGATTGCAACAATTGCTTGGGCTCGGCTCTGCATGCGCAAGCAGTTTTGCAGCAAAAACCAGCGACAACAAGCCAAGCCAAAAGGCAAATGCAATTAAAGTGCAGTTAGGCCCGTGTGTGTGTGTGTGTGTGTGTGCGTGTGTGTGTTTGGCATGACAAATGAAATTGAAATAAATTATTGACTAATTGTCAACTCAGACAAGCACATGTGGAACGGGGCGTATGCGCAATCAAATCACAAACAATCCAAACAACAAATGCGGCTAATTTGCCCAGGAAAAAGTTTGAGTGGCATTCCTTCTCCTTCTCTCCTCTCTTTTTCATTTAATTTGATTGTTTACGGCCTGGACCAGCTAGGGGAATTGATCAAATCTGTCGCATGTCATATTAGTGCCGCTCAAAGAAGGACATCAAATTTAAATTGCCGCCTCAGCTCATTCTCCCTAGCCGCTTGGGGAGCTGGAGCTGGCGTAAGTGGAACGCTTAAACTAATTTGATTGCTGAACTACATACACAACCGGTCACCTTTACCAGCTGTCAAGCAAGTAACCATGGAAAGGCTACTTTCTGTTCAACTTTTTAGCACTTCGATTAAGCTAGACCTTCCATTTCACTCGCGTTGGAAAATCATCCCAAGATTGAATCCAGAGACACGAACTTGAACTTTAACCGAATTCACTCAGCATATCTGCCACAAGACTAATGCAAATGCCAGACCAATTTGGGCAGAAGTAGAAAAGAAACGAAAAGAAAGCAGACTCAACTGCCATCACGATATGTCATAGCCTCAGACAAAGGACTCCGCTCCCACACAAAACTGGGGAATGCCCCTAAGTTTGCCAGCAACCCCCGCCAACTGATACGCATCACGGACTGCTGCTCCGGCTGCTCCTCCTGCCTCGACTGATTAAAATTTAATTTTTAATTTAAAGACTGTTTGTGTTTTATTTGCGCCTTGTTGCGAAATAAATAGAGGTGGAGGCCTTGAAGGTCGTGGTGGCTGTTGATTTATCATTACTTTATGCAAATTGACCGCTTACCTTGGACTTTTATCTGTGAATCTGTGAAAACTTTGCCCATTTGTTCGTTCTGTTTTTTTTTTTTTGCCTTCCTGCCACGTGCAATGTCAATGCCAAGTGATTAACATTCAATTAGCTTTTGGCTTCATCAATGATTTTATCGCAGCCATTAGGACGGGGAGGCAACTGGGAGAGGCGGAGAGTGTGGGAGGGCATAACCGCAGTCAGGGTCCTGTTCCGTTGGCTGGTTTGAGTGTAAATTGTGGCAAATTATCATTAGCTTGTTGTTGTTGTTTGTGTTGTGGGTGTGTGTGTGTGCCCCAACAAGGACAACATCAACGACAACATCTTCAAAAGGTTTTTATGACATCAACAGCTGTCGTTGACAGATTATTGTGGCGATTATTTAAGCAGAGGCGGAGACGGAGACGGCGGCGGCAACGACGAAGGCAAACAACAAAAAGGACTCAAGCTGGGGGCTGCTTGTGTCCTGAACCTGGAGCAGGAGATGTCACTGCTTTGTGCGTTCAACTGGAAATTGTCAACATTGTTGTCATTGCTGGTGGTGCCGCTCAGCGGCATATGTAGCCTGGCCACTTAAACATCTTAGTGGTTTGGCACTTGTAAAAGAACTGTGTTCCACTTGCAAAAGTTGACACTTCTTTTCATATATAAACACCTCGACACCCACTTCTTCACCCACTCTTTTGAGTTCCTTGTTGTGTGAAGCAACTATCTTGTGGTGTGTTGGCTTCTTATTAATAACCAACATTCAGTATTAGTTGTCTGCCCAGCAGGAAGGCACTACGACTTTTATACTTTGAACCATCGCTAACCTCAACTCTCGTTTTGGCAGGGTGAGGCTACCGAATTGAAGGCAAATGCGGAGATCGTACACTGAGAAAAGAAAAACAAACTCCAAGCTAGATGGAAAACTACTTTTGCAAGAAGCTTGCAATCTTGAAAATAGAGTAAAGTTAAACTCGGATCTTACTTTTCTATGGGAGCTATACCAAATAGATTTCCGATTTCAACCAAACTTAGTGGAATCATGCAATAGTCTATCAAACGAACATGTAAGAAATTTATAGTCGATTTTATAGAAAACAAAAAAGATTTTCTCAATTGAACTTCTTTTTTGACCCACTATTCGTACTGCAGCTATGTGCTATAGTCATCCGATTTTGACAAAACTTTATAAAATTGTGTGAAAGTACATCAATTAAATAAATGCTACTTTTAAAGACATTTCCATAGAAAACAAAAAATTTTTTCTCACTAAGACTACTTTTCAGACTCTACTTTTGTAGGACAGCTATACTATCTGGATGTCTGATATCGATCAATCTTTGTAAAATCAAGGAAAAGCTTAGCAAAGTAAGAAATACAAAGTTTGGAGGCGTTTCATTTGAAATTAAAAAAGTTTTTCTCACTAAAACTTGATTTCCGAACGATCGTTCCTATGAAAGCTGTAACCTATAGTTATCCGATTTTAACAAAACTTTCAAGAATTGTGTAAAAGTCTTTCAGATAAATAAATGCAAATTTTAAAGACATTTCCACTGAAATCAAAAAAGTTTATCTCACTAAGACTACTTTTTAGACTCCACTTTTCTATGACAGCTAAACTATATAGATGTCCGAGTTCGATCAAACTTAGTAACATCATGGAAAAACATAACACACTTAGAAAAACAAAGTTTGGATTCATTTTCTTTGAAAACAAAGACGAATTTCTCCCTAAAACTAGATTTTCGAACGATCGTTCATATGGCAGCTATACAAATACGCAGCGTATTTGTACTTAAGCACTTCGAGAAAAGTTTGGTGATAATAGCTTTCAAACTGACGGAGGAGATAGCATAGAACTCAGCTCAACTCAGCTCTTCGTGATAATGACAAATATATATATACATTATGTGGTCGGAGATGCTTTCTTCTATGCTTCACAAACATCCAGACAGCTAAAAACATAACTATATGTACTCCATTCTCCGAATCATTCAGAGATAAAGAAACTTGCTGATCATTTTGCTATATTTAAAGGATCATTCAATTGCAGATTAAGAATGTTTCCCCTATATTCTCGAAACTCAAAGCAAAATCACTTAGCCTAGAGTTCTATATAGTGTTAACCATATACAACTGAAGTTCCTCTTTGATCTATAGCTTCTGACCTAACTCCCTTAAAAAACTGTAAAGCATTGCCCCGCTTAACTTGTCACTATTATTTGGAATTCATATTTTATTTAAGTAAAAACGTAGGGATTGGCATACAGCAAGAGTTTATAAATGTGCATTTGTCCATGGATTGTGCTCAAGATACTGTCGTTGCTGTTCATTACCATTCTACAGGTGCGTTTTAATATGATCTTAAAATTGATCTTAAACTACATAACTTCTGTAGGCAGTCAACATCATCGATTTGATATTTTCCATCGAAAACCTAGAGCAATCAAATGACAAGGTGACGCTCTTAATTGTAGTGTCCATATCGCTGAATGTGTTTGCTATTATTGTACTCTATCCCGGCCTCTATGCCGTGGCTCGCAATAGGCCCTTACTGGTGCAAATGGTAAGACTGAATGTAAGTCTATTTACGTCTCGAGGTTACAGAAACGCCGCCCATTTCAGCTAATTCTCATTGTAATAGGCTTCATACTTGCCAAATTGATCTTGTGGATAGTTGCTGCGAATTTGGTTCAGTCGTCCAATGCCATAGGCCTGGTCATTCACTTGTGGTTCAAGATTAATTTGGTTTTATGTGTAAGTATGCATATTTTTGGAAGAAGATTGATTTATTTTAATATATATCTGTGGAATTTACAGGCGCTGTGCATGGTAACGCTGACATTGCTATGTATAAGACTGGGAGATGACTTGCAGGATGCTAGGCAACCGTAGAGAGGGAATATCTCATATAATGTTTACTTGGAGTCCTTTGAGGGAGAGCTGGCGATGGATGAGCTGGTCTATCAATACTTATTGCTTATAAATGTAGAGTAAAAGTGTTAAAAAGTTTACTAGAATATGGTTTTAGTGCTTCGTTGCGGCCAAGTTTCCATATTGCCAATTTACCAAAGACAAAGCATATCAACTCCTTGAGTCCCCATGTCTTTTAAGCGCTGATTGAGTCACTCCCAATGCTTTGGCAAGTTCTTCTTCCGTTTGGCACGAGGCCTTTATCAATATAGCCCCCAATTTGGCATCCTCAAACTTTTCTGGCCGTTTTCCTTATCTGTTTACTCCAATGTGCTGAGCCACTAATTTGGAAAAAGAAGGACACATTGAGCCAATGTGCAAAATGTATATTTCTATGTAGTTTTCAACACCCTTAGACCCTACAACTTTCTCTTTTGCTCACTTCCATTGCTTCCCGATGCCACCCTTCAAGTCACTCCTCTCTCGTAATTAAAAACCAACTTTCACCTCAAACAGTTGGCAATTGGCCAATGGCCTCGTAACGCTGATGAAGTTGTTGATATGGCCATGAGATAGCACAAAATGCGTGCCACTTTTGTGGGTTGTGTGTGTGTGTGTGTGTGTGCGTAATCAAATTACATGCGGAATTATGGACACCCGCAGGACAACAACAACGGCAGCCAATAAAGATGACGATGACAAGATAAGTGGAAGTTGTAACCCGCGGGACCAAAAGGACACAACTGTCGTCTGCTCCAGCTTTAAATGAAATTTAACGATGCACACAAATAATGACACTTTGCATTTTAAAACACTTTGCGAGGGCGACGTTTGGGTCAAAAGTCGGTCGATTGGTGGCAGGAACCCAGAGTCTGATGCTCATTATACGCATTTCATTTGACACTTTTATTGGGGCAGCTGTCCATGGCTGATGCTGATATTTCACACTTGGCGAGGGGTAAATTAAATGCGTAATGCTGCTCCGCACCCGCCCCCCCTTTGCGCTTTTGCTTTATGCGGGTCATTTTATGGCCAAGAACGGATACCGATAAGGACATTAAATGTGTTCAGCACTTTTTGCTGGCCATAAAGTCGCCGGGGCACATCAGTCAGCACTCAGCCAATTACGCAAATAAAAGCATAAACTCGCTCGCTCGCTCGCTGCTCCCTGCTCCCTGCTTGCCGGCCACTCGTCTTCCTCCGTATGGGAAACGTGTCAAAGTGCTGAAAAATGCAGCCGCTTTCGAGGATGTGGGAGGTCGCTGTGGAGTGGCTCATTAGGTGTTCGCTGCCCCAAGGTGTTTGCGGGTAAATTGTGTGGAAAAACGCGCACTAAACTGAAACACACACACACTCGTCGCCACTTTTTTGAGTGCTCCGCTGGCCGCTGGCTAAAAGGAGGGGGCGAGGGAAAGAAACTGTAGTATACTTTCCCAAAAATATATATGTATATATATTTTTTGGTACTTTTACAATTCGCATAATTAAAGCACATGGACCCTCTGGCCGATTTTCAACTCCAAGCCTGGCCATGAGAAATTTCAATTGTCGCCAAGCAGTTGGCTGGCACAGCAAGTCGTCGTCGTCCAGGCGCATTGCCTGCGGCTGATTAAAATCTATTAGAGTCAAAGAGATGTCGTAAGACACTGTGCAGGCGGCCTTCATGGGGGGTTGGTTGGCTGGTTGGTTGGTTGCTTGGTGGCCAATGACTTGGCATGTAAATGTCGACGCAATTGAAATGCATGCGGCGGAAACATCCAACTTGTACCAAGTAGACGAATAATACGAACAAAAAGGTATTGCACCACTCACACTAAGCTTGTCAAATATGCAACGGGAACAAATTGTACAATCAACATTTTTCATTTTGAAATCGAGGCTGCGGATGCTTGAACCGAACCTCAACCGGAGCAGAAATATAAGGAAATGTTTTCTTCGTTCTACCTTGAATAGAATCGGATGGGTTTTGAAGCAGCAGTCAAAGCTTCTATCCTTCTATGTAGTATTAAGTGTGTCTCGTTACATATGGTAAAATATGACCTTCATATTTTCAGTTCCATAAAGTAAGTTAGCTAAAATTGGAACATTGTGAGACTGTCAGCCAAAAATCTTACAGAAGCATAATCTTTTGTGTACAATAGTCGCCCAGTGGTGGTTCTGGTAGCGGACTAAATGGTCTGAAGCCCTACCCATAGGTTAATTCTGAATATTTTTTAGCTTTTTCTGACAGCTTTCATAACTGCAAGATTAATGCTCTTTGCATATGATATTTGCTCTCTGGGCAGGCTTCAGCCCTTTTAGCCCCCATCCTAAATTCGCTTCTGTAACTCCAAAATTTTAATCGAATTAAAACTCGTTTTAGTTTTCTTAATTTCATGAATATTTCTAGTTTTAAGACATTATTTTGTTAATTTTAGAAAAAAAAACGATTCAAATTATATCCTTTTGGACTGGATATGTCATAAATATCCTTTTAGTACTCCAACGGAAGTGAGAATGTTTTTAATATCGCTTCAACGTTGCTGAAAATCATCCAAAGGATAATCTTTTATCATATCCTTTGAATGATTTTCCGCTTCGTTGGTTGCTTTTAGGAATCTTTTAGACATATTTAGTCCAAATGGAGGCGGAAAACCATCCAATGTTAATTTTTTGTATTCAATGTATTTGTTTTCCTAAAAACTTTCTTATTTCGAGGTCGAATTTGCCCTTAAACTAACATAAACTGCACACCTCGGATTCTTAAAAGAGGGCGACAGCCATTTGTTTTGGGAACGAAACATGTCTATAAAAAATTGTTCCTAAAATTAAGAACAATTTGTGTAGAAAATGGCTCTAAAATTTAGAAGAGAAAAAGTATTAATAAGTTTAATGTGGTATTCAGAAAGCAGACTTTAGTGAAGCAACAGAGAAAAACATGCTCCAAAAATATAATATAAGTCTTTCTCTGCTGTCTCTACTTCCTTCTATACCTTTCCAATCTTAAATCTAGAAAATGTTTTTTTCACAATTAAGAAAATATATTCAAACTAATAAGTAAATATTTGCTCAATATTAGAAAGTCGTTGTACTAGTATAAAAAATGGATTTTTCTAAAATATAAGGTAAATCGCTCTTGAACCCTTATTTTAAGGTGAATTTCTAAATATTAGGACGATTTCGGCTGATTTTTTGAGCAGCTTTTAAAGATTGAAAAGTAGGTTATTTAATAAGTATAAGACCTGAACGCCTTTTCAATTTCCAAACAGATCAAAATCAGGACAACTTGGTATCTTTAAAACGTCAAACTTTTTTCTGCTGCGTGGTTTTTCCTTACATAATTCGAGTACTTTTCAGTCGTCCAACTTGAGTCTCGTGGTTTGTAAACATCAAAATTCTACAAAGAGTATTCCGCGTACGATCTTCCTTCAATAAAACATTTCTCTTCTCCTGTTGTTACCAAAAGTCGCACACAAAAACTTTCCCAGTAAAGTTTCCAGCGGAAATTGTGCAGCTGTTTTGCGTGTGGAGGCCAGAACGAAGGCATTGGCAATGGGGCACTTGTTAGCTGGCCTCTACCCAAAACAGCACTCGAAGCTGTAAAATTGAGCGTTTTACAAATTTTGCTGCAAATTTTAACTTAATGCCTATCACATGCTCCTCCCCCCGCCCCTCCATCGTATCGAATCGTATGTTTGCCGCAGTTGCTCTTTTGCTCTCAATATGATTTTTCATGATTAAAGCGCGTGTCGGGGCATGTTTTTATCGGGCAAAAGACATTTGCCCGACGACAATGTGTGGGGGGGGGGAGGGTGAATTCGATGAGCATTTTCTTATAAATTATCGGTGGCAACAAATGTGTCCGCACTCTGGCACATTGGCACGCATGCATAATAAAGTAATTTTAAAGGGCTCTTTCGCTTTTGTCGTAGGAGGAGAGCGTAAAATTTTTGGGCCATTTGTAAGGGAGGTGGCGGCACTCAACTTTATTGAAATTGAAGTGGAGACAAGGCTGCTGGATAATGTTTGGTTGCTGGGCTGGGCGGCACATGTGCTCCATCTCTAAGATGTTCTGTCTGGTTTAACAATTCATTAAAAACTTTATATAAATGCAACGGCGAATATAATCCACTTTACTGCTGCTGCTGCTGCTGCTGCTGTTGCTGGCAACGCTTTTATCATTATTATTAACTGTTAGTAACAAATGCGCCAGTGTCAAGCAACAATAACAATATTAAATGCAGTGCAAAAGCGTCAAGTCATAAACTGCTCATCAGTCTTGGCCTTCACCCCCTACAGCAGCAACCCGACAGCTGTACTATGGACAAAAATTGACCAAAATATTGCAAAGAGTTTTATTCCAGTAAAGAAATAATGGAGTAATATTTGAAGCGAATTGGTAACTAGAAAGTGGCAGAGGTTGGTAACTTTTAAGGCGAATTTGATCATAAAAAACCCTAAATTAATGGATAATTCCTCTTTTTTGTTTATTCTCGCAACTCAAGCTTGAACTTCCAGAAAAAGCTTTGCAGATTCAACAGAAAAACATAGATCCTCCTGGATTTCTAAGCCAAAAGAGCCCAAATAATCACTCATTAAGGACCTTGTGTGACCACATCTGGGGTCAGCCGGAACTACCTACCTACAGAAAAACATATTGATAATGTGATTGAGAAAAACATAATCATAATAATTAAACTAACCTGTTCTCGCCGTTTCGTCCACTGTTCCGCTGTCCGTACAACTGTAATTATGCGAAACGAGCGACGGCGGTGGAAAAGTTCTTTACTATCACAACTCATTGTCTCGACGACGGGCAGGAAGTGGCAAGAGCCGGCGGCAGAACATGCCATGGAGAAGGACGAAGTGTTGTGTCTGTGCCATTCCTTGCTTTGCCTTGCCTTTTGACGCTGATAATGCAATTTCCGCCACCGCCAATCCCCCACCACTGCCCCGCTCTGTTAGTGTAATTTACTGTTATGCAATGTTTCATTTTTGTTCATTTTATATTTTTTTGTTTTTAAAGCCAGCGGCTTTGTGGCAATCAACTAGCTGGCCCTTTCTAGCTGTTTTGCCATTTAGCAGCATAAAGTTAATTGAAAACATTGAAATGCCGCGAGAACAACGACAGCTGCGTGATGTGTCAACATCTTTCGATGCCGCATAATCCTCATCTTCAACCTGGACAACAACCACAATGGAATGACCACTTTTTCGTCTTTATTACAAATTGGTTTTCTGCACTCGCCACTCACATGTTCTCGTGCACAATTTGCAGCTCCAAATGAATATGAAAACCAACGCGAGACTACACCAAAAAACAAAAAAAAAAACACTCACACTCCAGAAATGTGGAAAAAAAAGCAGGAAAATAGATTGCAACACTGAAAACGGTAGAGAAACGTAGGCAAAACGTGTCCTGCTCGCCACGTTAACGAAGTGAAATCGAAAGTTTGACTGCGGTCAACGTGCGACGGGCACATTGTCATTCTCTATCGCTCTGGTTGCGGGTCGGTCTGTCTTTCGCCAGCTGGCTGTCAGATTGAATGGTTTATGTGTGACACCTTTGACCGGTCAGGTTGAGTTTTACCTGACGATATAAATAAAAATCCAACTGGTGGCAGATTTAAGCAAAAGGCGAGATGGGAGCCACCAAAGGTTGAAGCTAACAGAAGCAGCGTAAAATATACTAATATTATTTTAGAAAAATTTTGAGATTAATGGAGGTTATTTATGAAAATCGTATTATAGCCCAGGTCTCGGCAATGTAAGCTGAATAGCTGCCACTGGCAACTGAAAGAATATTCTTTCACATATTCAGGCAATTGGCAAAGAGCTCACAAATTTTTCGTACTATTATGAGGAAATCAAGCTCTATATAGGCGATTTTTCTGTTTATTCTTAGACTGAACTTAGCTTCAGTATTAAGAATGGGAAAACTTAATTGGTTAGCTCTAGGAGTTTGACTTGTGTCAATGGAAACAAATGCCTAAACCGCTTTAAAACAATACATTAGGTAATAAAACTAAAGGTAAAATTTGCCAGGTACAGTGGAAGAATTAAGAAAGTTCCCATGATTCCCAACATCCATTAGTATTTAGTGAACCATTATTCAAAAGAATCAGAAACTATTCAACCATTTATACACCACTCACATAGTCTATATCAACAGCTAAAAATTTGCCCCATTTTGATTTGGTTCAACATGAAAATCTCTATGCAATTTCTTTTCATGTTTTTCCTCTTTTTCCTTTCCGCTCTTCTATTTACCCAGGCAAAAGTCACGTGGCATTCATAATTCGTAAAATGGCGCCATCAGAAATTATGTAGCAATGCTAAGTGCACCCAAACAGCTGCCCCCCATCATCCCATCATCCTTGCTCTTGCTTCTTATCCAACTACGTGACCAGCATTTGCTGCCCGTGAAAGTATGCTATGATTTTTTGGCCAACAATGGACAGCTGCCGGATAAGGAAGAGCAGGAGGAATAGGAATTGATTTCGGCTTGGGCCACCAAATGCAAGCTGATTATGGAATTAAAACATATTTTTCTGTGGCAAGAACTTAAAACTTTAAGTGGCAAAGGTTGTCGTTGCCTTCCCCAGGACGTGACATTCCCTTGCTTTTGGAGTTTATCACGTGACAAGTTTTTTTTTGCAGTTTTCTACTTATTTTCCACACTCGCAGAGCCACAATGCGTTTCGTTTTCATTGTGAAAAGGAAAAAAATAACAACTTTTCATGTGTGCAGAAAGAAATGAATAAGCAAACGAAACTACAAAGAAAGTTAACTACAAAAGCGCATGGCAAAAGTGAACTTGGGTTACAAAGGCGAGGAGCGGTCCGTAAAAACGCAGATAAATAACATTGAATGTGAATATACAAGAAAAAGACAAAAATAAACAACACACCGTTTGAAATGCTAAACGTGCCGCACACGCACACACACACACACACACTCGCTTGAGCACAGCCACAGGCGTTGTTCACACGGCGCCAGGACTCGTGCTCGTGTATTTTTATTAGCCCTCCCATTCCAGCTTCATTGGTTTATCTTGTTACTTGGCACCCGCTCAATGCCAAAATCATTTATCTTGTCGTATTTATTTTGTAGCACATTAATTTCGTTTCATGTTTGAGCAGAAATTGACTTATTTGCATTCGGTTTAATTTGTACCACCATCAATGGGGATGTGACAGAAAAAAAAAACGGTTCAGCATGTACTTTTGCAGAGGGAAATGCGGGTGGGGAGGGGGCTGCTGGCCAACAAGCCACAGGTGTTGCAACTGTCAAATTATGTGATTGATGGAAGGCTGAAACAAAATTATGAGATTTATTGAACGACTTTTTTTTTGGAAATGAAAAAAAAACTTGACTGATATTTCTGCAAATCTGAGTAAATACTTCAATTAGGACGGGGCACATATTTTTTTTTTTGGAAAGATGGAGAGCTTTAAAGATACCCCAGATTTTTCTGATATTTCTTCATTTTTGGGAGATGGTTAGAGAAATGAGCATAAAGCCAACGTAAAGAGTTAAAATGAAGAAGATAAAAATAGCAGAAAGTTAACTTCGAACTTCCAAAGCTTGTATACCCTTGCAACACGTTTTACTAACTAATTTAAAGCATCTTTTCATTGAAAACAAAATGTTTTTCTCACTAAGTGTACTTTTCTGGCTCTACTTTTGTATGATAGCTATACTATATAGAGGTCCGATTTCCACCAAACTTAGTGGAATCATGGAAAAGCATAGCAAACTAAGAAATACAAAGTTTAGAGGCGTTTCCTTAGAAAACAAAAAAGTTTTACTCACTAAAACTATTTTCTCAGCCGATCATTCCTATGGCAGCTATAACCTATAGTCATCTGATTTTAACGAAACTTTAAAGGATTGTGTAAAAGCTTATAAAATAAATATTTGCCAATTTTAAAGAGGTTTGCATTGAAAACAAAATAGTTTTTCTGACTAAGACTATTTTTCTAACCTTACTTTTCTATGGCAGCTATACTATACAGATGTCCGATTTCGACCAAACCTGGCAAAATCATGAAGAAGCATATAAAACTCGTAAGCACGGAGTTTGGAGACATTTGCATTGAAAACATAAATTTTTTCTCACTAGAACTAGATTTTCGACTGATCGTTCCTATGACAGCTATAGGTTATAGTCATATGACACGGCCGGTTTCGATACTTGTGCAGCGTATTCGTACCAGAAGACTTCGTGCAAAGTAGGGTGAAGAAAGCTTTAAAATTGGCGGAGGAGATAGCATAGAAACAGACGGATATATTGACGAAAGAGGCAAAATCTACTCAGCTCGTCATGCAGATCAAGAATATATATATTTTTAGTGGTAGGAAATGCATCCATCTAAGCGTTACAAATACCTGAACAATTTTAGTGGATTTTAGTGGAATTTTAGTATACCCTCTGCAAAGATATAAAAACCGGCTATAGAAACTTAGATTTTGTATACTCATTTCCCAGGGTACGCAGAGTATATTTTGTTTGTGCAAGTGCAAGTTAAGCAACTCCAACCTTGTGCAGTGCTTATATATTCTTGATCAGCGTCAGCAGCTTTGCCAATAGCTAGTAAAGGTGAAGGCTGTGTAAGCTGTGCCACTTTCGGCCACATTGATTGGAATTTGATTCCAAGAAATTTCTGGGACTCCTACGTATAAACCTTATTTACCCAGCATACTTCAGGAGCTTCCTTCGGAACTTTAAAGCGATTTCTGATGTTTAGTTAAAATTAGCAAAAAAAAAAACTATGGCAGTATATTGATTATACTTGAATCACAATCATAATGACAAGTTCAGTTCTTAATAAACTTTCCGAAATCGAACACTCGAATATAATAACTAATTCAACGATTGGCCAAAACAAACAAATTTCTGTTTATGCAAATAAACCTGGCATCGTTCATTTAAATTGTAAAAGAAAATCGTAAAAACATTCAAGAAGCCATGTCCATTGTAACAAAACAATCGGCATCACAAACTTCTTAAACTTATTGTGAAAAGTCGCAGACTCTGGAATTGTCGCTTAAGCAAAATGCTGCGTCGCTAAGCCGTAAGTCCAACAAGAAAAATCACTTTTCTTGTGCTGCAGCCCCCACAAACGGACGAGTGAGCGGACGTAAAGAGATTTGCTTTCGATTTTCGAATGATTTTCGTTTAATATGCCAAACACAATTTAACTTTTATTCAATATGCAAAAGATACGCGTCAATTTGTTGTTTGTTTTCTCAACTTTTCAATCTCGATAAGGTTCTGTTCGGCTTTAAGCTGGATTCTGATGAAGTTCACGTGCAAATGGCATTAACTTTTTGCTAGTGCCAACATAAAAGATGTTGTGGCTAGATTTATGTTGGCAGTTTAACAGTTAGTTTAAGCACCACCACCCAAAGACGGTATCCGCGCAGACAAACAGAGTTGAACAAGCAGAGTAACAGCTACTTAAGCCAATGCCGAGTAAACTTTTGCAACTATTAAAGTATTAAGTCGAAGAGTGGACGAACGGAAGAACGGACGAGCCGCTGGCCAGCAGCTGACTGCCAGTGCATTTACAGTGGAAACTTTGTCTTGGACCATTCTTCGGATGCGCCAAAATGCTTAACACTTTTTGTTTGTTCGAGGACAAGGCTAAAACTGGCTTAAGCATATAATAAGCGGTGGCTGCTTTATACATTGTGAGTGGGTGAAAGTGGATGTTGAAGTAGAGTGCACCCAGTAATTTAGATATCGTTAACCTTCCAGAACTTCTTCAACTTATGATAGAAACACACGTAATGTCAATTTCTCTCCCTCTTTGACGGTCCGTTTCTAAGTATTTTGGCTGATGTATGCATTCGTCTCAGCTTTAAATCAATGTTGACAAAACTTTTATTGGATAAGTTTGTTTAACGACAGGCCAAGGAGAACGCGGGGGAGCACAAACAGAAAGGCCAGGTAAAAGAGGGAAAAGTTCTTTTGCTCTTCTTTTTGTTGGAAAATCAAATTGAGCAAAAGTTGATCTTACAGCAAAAGCTGGCACAAAACTTTTCTGTTCAAGAATCGTTGGACGTGGCAAGTTTGAAATTTGATTTGTGCTCAATGTGCGCGCAATTGATTAGCCATTCTACAGCTACTTACTTATGAATGCCTCTGCAGGTGCGGCGCATCTTCATTTGGCTGAGGCTGAAACTGAAGTTGGCCCACCCACACCAGCGACTGCAGCAGGACTCACATGCTCTGCTGGCTGGCTGGCTGGCTGGCTGACTTCACCGCAGACTCCTGCTGTTTAATATGCTGTTAAATTGCATTAAAATTTGAAAAGAGTTGGCTTGTGGTTTCGGTGGGGAGGGGGGGTGGGCGCCCGCCTGCTGTGGCATTTGCTGGCTAACAGATAAGCGTATTACCATTGCAAATTGCACACACTTTCGGCTGTGATTTATTTGTTAAGCAAATTAATAACTGAGCTGAGCTTCAATGTCAGGCGACAGTAATTGCCTGGCGAATAATTTAAATCGCCTGGCAAAGCGGAATGGAGCCTTAAATCATTGCCCGCCCACAGGCGTACAAAACGAAAGCTTGTAGCGCATTTAAAATGCAATAACCGGATTAGATTGTGTTGTTGCAATATCAGCATGTCCTTGCTGTCCTCGCCGTTGTTGTGTGTTACTCTGGTATTTATAGAGTTTTAACGCAATCGCAATTTCAGTTGACATTGTGCGCTGCCGGCCATTGTTGTTGCTGCTGCTGCTGCTGCTGTCGATAGACGTCTACAGGTAGTCTACCACTCCCCCACCCAGGATAACACCGCACAAACACACGTGCTCAACCTAACGCTGTCTGCTTTATGAAAAATGCATTTGTCTGCTGTTTCATGATGTGAACTGCGGCTCTGTGGCTAATATAACTTCATTTGGCTTTTGAGTTTGTGTTAGTTGGAAGTTGATATTTCATTTTATTATCAGAAATACCATTTCATTTAAGTTTCAATAGACTGAAGTCTAAATGGAAATTGATTCTTGGATATTGAATAAGATAACTTGATATAACAATTGATTAGTTAACATCGCGGCCTAAGAACAATTGCTAAGTAATTGCAATTGTAAGGTGCAGCTGGTAGTGTGTGTACCTGCTGTGTGTGAGGTCTTGGGTTCCATACCGCCTCATAATATCTATTTTCCTTTAAAAAAAACATACACACCCGTTCACCTTGGCAAGCTATTGGTAACAGCTTTGCAGTGACAAGTCATGAAAAAGCATTTCACACTTTGCCAAGAGATTAAGAGATGCTCATCTTGGCCCTTTTGCCTATCTAAAACCAAACATAAGTTTTACTGTAAGCAATGGTTAAGTCTTTATAATTTTGTCAATAATTTTTGGTTTACGACAGTTTTGCTGTACCTGCCCGTAAGTTTAAGCCAAGCCGAATATGGGGCTTAGGGGTTTTAGCCAAAAAACTGCTTCAATTTGCAAACAAGTTTACATGACGGATCAGAAACGCAGAGAATAAAGTTCGGGGGTCAAGAAGAAGACCAAGAAGAAGGATCGTCTTTGTTTGCTATTTGTCTCCAGCCATGATCTCTAATATCAAACAGCTACCCAAATGCCTGTCTCAACGGCAGTGTCCCAGATTGAAGTCTATATAATGGTATAATGGCTCAGGTCTGACTTTCGAGACCCAGTCTAAGTCAAGGCTAACTTCGAACCACAGATATAACTATTTATTCTTCAGACCATATTTCCCACACATTTATCCCTTTTGGATATAGCATCCTGAGCATCCATCTAAGCCCCTTGAAGGCTTTTTAAAAGCTTCACTCTTGTTTGGCCTTTTTTGTTTGCATCATTTAATATTGTTGACATTTAATTACGATTGTGAAATATGTAAGCGAAAATACTTTAAATAAATATTTTACAAAAATGCGCAGCAGTCGTAATTCAAGCTTAAAAATGTGTGCTAGCCCTCGGACAGATCGAAAACCGCAATATTTTGTCAAATGGTAAACGAGCTCTCAACTTTTGGTTGAGTGTGTATGCTCAATGGGCAGCATACCAGCGAGAGGTGCTGGTAAAGTAATGGCTTGACCAAATCAAAGACCACACAAGGACCTAAACAATGTACAAAACAATAATGACAAAATAGTGACCCACACCGTGACCAAAACAGTGACCAAACTGTTTCTAAACAGTGTCTATGATAGGGACCATAACAAAGACTCACCAGGAACCAAATATTTTCGGAACAATGGTCAAAACAGTACCCAAAACTTTGACAAATCAGTGACCAAAAAGTGTCACACCAGTGATGCACCTGTGACCACAACAGTGACTCGATTGTGTACGAGTTTCAGAATGGACAAGTTTCTATCCAATATTATTGGTCATGACACAATAAAAAACGAGAAAGCTAAGCTAACTTCGTCTGTGCCGATACCCTTGCCAGTGCTCGATTAAATATTTTCAAAAATTATTTTTCCCCACATCGACCCATTTTGCGACCGATCGCTTGTATGGGAGCTATATGATCTAGTCATCCGATTTGGACAAAATTTTGTAGAGTTATGTAGAGTTCCAGGATGCAACCATTAAAAACAAAAAGTTTTTCTAACTAAGACTGTTTTTCAGACCCATCTTTTGTATGGCAGCTATACCATATAGTTGTCCGATTTTCATCAAACTTTGCAGAATTATACAAAATCATAGGAAAACTACGAATGCAAAGTTTGAGACATTTCCATTGAAAAGAAAAAAGTTTTTCATACTAAAACTAGTTTTAGGACCAATTGTTCCTTTGGGAGCTATAAGATATGGTCGTCCAAAGCGGTTAATTCCGATATATTAGTAGCGTGCAGCAAAAAGAAGACTATGAGCAAAACTTCAGCTCAATAGCTTCAAAACTGACGGACAAGTTCGCGTAGAAGCAGACAGACAGACGGACAAAGCTCAATCGACTCAGCTCGTCACCCTGATCAAGAATATATATATAGTTTTTGGGGTCGGAAATAAATATTTCTGTGCACTATTTCGGAATATTTATTTTAAAGCTAAGGCTGTATTTTTTCTTATCTAATATGTCATAAAAGTTTCTCAAGCGAGATATCTGACAAGTGTATCTCAAGTCAAGTCAAAAAGAACTAAAGGATTTCAAAAGGTATGTCTATTTTTTTCCCAGCCAATTGCCAGTGAGTTAAGGTATTTCTAAGGCAGAAAGAAACATCTCCGACCGCATAAAGTATATATATATATTCTTGATCAGCATCAATAGTCGAGTCGATATAGCCATGTTCTTCTGTCCGTCTGTCTGTATGAACACCTAGATCTCAGAGACTAGAAGAGCTAGAGCCACCAAATTTTAAATGTTGTCTAGTATTGTCTGCACGCAGATCAAGTTTGCCTCCGCAATAAAAGTATCAATGATTATCTCCTATATTTTTAAATATATTGAGCTCAGATTTTGCAGTGTATGTATACAATATATACAATCTCACAAATTTTCAGAAAGATCGGACATTTAATGGCAGAGTTAAAAAAACGTTGCATACCTATTTGGGCCGCATGAGGTTATCAACCACTATTGCCCTGAGTAACGAGTATTCCGAAGTCGAGCATGCCAGTTTATCTCTCGTAAGGAGCTTCGCTCGTATTCTCTATTACTCTTCTAGTTAGTCAGTTCAAAATTACTGTATACCTTTGAAACTTACCTCGCTTGACAAATGTTAAGTGGATGGCAATAAATTTGATCAATTGGTTGTGCATATTTGCAAGTGTCTATCGCCACCTCGTTGTCGCTAATGAGCCAAACGCAATGCAAATTGATAGCGCTAGCTCTGTGTCCGAACCGACGCGACGCCCCTCCCACCCAGCTCAGCGAATGGCAAGCGGGCTGGCTTAAGGGATTAGCATCATTATGCGCAGTTTATTTGTTTATGTATATATATATATATTCATTTTGCGGTGTGAAATGTAATTTTGTGTAATTGTTTTTAATTTCATTTAATTTTCATTTATAATTCAACACTCGCGCCGCGTTTAGAGGTTCACGCCGCTTGAGTGTCATGAAAAGCTCATTTACTTTGTGCACATAAATTAACAGCGGCCAGCATTTGGCTGCAGGTTATGAGTGTCCTCCTCCTCCTGCTTCTCCTCCTTCTCGGCGTTGTCTACTTCAAAGCGCTAATGAGGCGCGAGGTGTGCCGGAAGCTGGCGCTGTAATTATGCAAATTTTTAATGAGTGTGAAAATTGTGCTTGGTAGGAGCAACACGTGTCCGTCTCTGGGTCCTGGCATCATCATTGACTAGGGCTAATTCCGCTCGGTAGCCTTGACTGGTCGGCAGCTGTTGAGAACAATCCATTTACCACGCCCTCACACTTCGCTCCATCCTTCGCACGACGTGCAAAGCCGGCTCATGAAGGGAAGCTGAGCTCGATTGACTGCTCCGGCATTTGCTCTTTAGATTTAAACAGATTTTGTCAAACAAAACATGAATTTGCACTTTTATGTGTGTGAGCTGGTAAAAGCGGATTTCATCAGCTACGTTGCCCAGCTTTTAGGGTTAAGTCCTTCCCGGCTGTGTTCCCCTGTCTCTGTGTGTGTGTGTGTGGGGAGGGCGTTTGGATAAAACAATAATTTAACAACTACTAGTTGAAGTGATTAAAGTTATTTAATAGAAATTTCAAATTTTAAAACTTTCCACATATTCCCATGCAAAGTCCATATAAAATGTTTGGGGGAAAATTAAATGATCCACTTGTCAATTTGCATAAAAATCAAACTCATATTTTTGGCTATCGAACAATGCGAAATGCAATTGTTTTCATCTGTATGTATAATGCAACTGTCTTTTTCAATTAAACCAAATTCGTGCATGCATATATATATATATATGTATATCCAAATGCTGGCTTCAGTTTAAATGGAAATGCAGATTTTTAAGTCTTGCGGCAGCTTTCCCAAACAGATTGTAAACAAATAAATGCCGCCAGCACAGACACTCCCACACACACACACACACACACACATCCACCCCGAGCCCATTGACTGGTCAATGTGGGCCATTCCATGCCCAAAATGCCGCTGGGGCCATTGGCAGGCCTGTTAACCACGTCGCGGTTTGCATTGTGCCAAGTTGCCTTTTCCATATTTTATTTTTTTTGACTTTATTTTTGTATCCGCTCATATCTATGTGTGTGTGTGTGTGTGTGTGTGTGTGTGGATCTGGCGAACGTTTTTCACACTTAAGTGGTTAAATTGACTGTGATAAATTGTCACCGAGTCAAAGTTGCTGCCGCTGCGCAGCTGCGGGGCACCTCAAGTCATGAGTGGAACTGTGCGTCATAAGTCCATAAGGACATAAGTGGGAGCTACACATGGAGTGCTGCTGCCTGCCGCTGACAGTAATCATAACGCAGAAGACATCAGCTCATATTATTACAGCTGCCTGACATATGACATCGGGGAATTAATTTACCAGGCCAAAGTAAGCACACACACACACACACACACACAACTCAATGACATAATGGGTTCAGGGCTAGAGCGGAGGAGGGGCGTGAATGATGGCAACCTTTTAGCTGCATTCATAAATTAAATGTCTGGCCAAATGTAGTTCGTCTTGATTAAGACGTAGAGTAAACTAAATATGTAGAAAATGCCAGTAAGTTGCAGCAATTAAAACAGCAAAGGAGCAGAGGCGAACACTGTTATCGCTCCATTGATGTCAGCCCGTGTTGGATGCCATTTCATGCAAACTGCTTCCTGTTGGCCCTGAACGCGAGCATATCCATGGTCGTAGGACAAATCACTCGTTTTTGCCAAATGCACTTCGCGAAAGTTACTCGACTTTGAGCTTAAGTAGTGGAATTCCAACAGGGACAATTGGCTAGCACATGTATTTGAAAAGCGTGAGTGAATTTTAGAGTGGCCAAGAAGTACAATTATGGGGGGAATATAGCAGTCAGATCTTGCCTCCTTTTAAACAACACAACTTTCTGAAAGATAACTTGACATAATGAAACGTTTCCAAATAGAGATTCGAGCTCTGCACCTGAAAATCATTTAAAATTTGAGCCAAAGCTGTTAAAAGTTCACAGTTTTGGTCTAAATGTGTGCTATAAAAGCGTAGTTTTCGCTAATTAAAACTTTTTTAAAGTCAAACAAGTCGGAGAAGCCCGACTTAAATGTACTCTGTGCCAGCGAAAGTGTATGCTCTTTATGAATTTTGACTGCGAACATACTTTTGATCAAAACTCGATTTCCGTATATCCGATCTTTCGATAATTTTGATTACAAGATATGTCCAAAAGGTACAAAACCTTCTATCTATAAATCTGTGGGCGAAATTAGGTTTTTTTTCCAACGTGGCAAACATGAAATTAAAACGTGATATCCCTTACATTTTAAACCTCTAATTCATACCATCTCTGAGATCTGTGAGATTATACGGACAGACCATATTGACTCCGATGATGCCGATGCTGATCAAGAACATATCAGAGATGATTCCTTCTGCACAAACAAACTATACTCTGTGTACGCCTAGCGCCGCTAAGAACCGGTCTACAATAACCGCACCTGAACCATATATCCAAGTAAATTGAGAACCGATTCAGCAATCCCGCAACTCGTTTCGCTATAAGTAAACCCCAAACTAACTGCCAAGTATACCAATTTTCGCAGAGCATTTGTCCGTTCGTTCTCATCTAGAATTCCTTATCCTTTGTTCACAACAATTGCTTTGCGCTACTATATGTCCATTTGTTTTGTTGTTTTTTGTTCTATCCCCATCGTCCTGGCCTGTGTCGTGTGCTGTCTTTTGCTGTCTCTAACTTGCCGGCTGACCGACTGCATTTGCAATTTATAAGCGTGTATGTATGTACGAGTGTGTATCCATCTATCTGCGGGTTTTTTTGCGCACTTGTAGCAGACCACCACTGGCCAAAAAACAAAAAAAAAAAAAAGCGGCAACAATGGAAATGTAAATTGTTTTTATGTCTATGTTTTAATTTTTGCCAGCCAACACGACGAGTGCATATTTGGCGGCAGGCCTGCGAAAGGATTTGTGTCCTCGTATCACCATAGCCACAACAACGTTCCGACTTTGCCTTTGTTTGTCGCCGCATTTTTTGTTAATTTGCATACGTGCGACTTCCAAGAGAGGACGAGTTCCTGCTGGTCACGTGCTGGCCATTGCACCCGGCCGAGTCGACACTGTTTGCTCATGACATTGACGTATGAATTCCAGAAATGTGAGTATGCAATATGCAATATTACCAACCTGGGAGTTGAACAACCCAAACTAACCCGCTTCATTAGCTGCCATTAGCCCACGCAGACGAAATGAAATTGACCTGAAAAACGGAAGTAAATGGAGCTTGAGTTTTGTTCTTGACCATTAAAGTTTCATCAGCGCCGCAAAATGGAAACAGCACAACAATTCCCTCCCCCCCCCCCCCACAAATCCCCCAGAGACCTGGAGGCTGGGTAGAAATCTCCTGGTATTGTCATTACATGCTTCAAGGATATTTCTGTGGCGTAACCAAGGCAAATGTACTTTTGACAGTTCAACTCCAGAAAGGGTTGGCCACCAACCCCTCGATCCCTTCCCTGACCCCAACGACCGCAAAACGAAACTGAAAAGATTTGTTATTTGCCAGGACAACAGCTGGTTTTGTGTGTCAGGATAATGCCGCTGGCCAAGTGGGAACAGTCGAGTTTTGCCCCCAAATTGGTTTGCCTAATAGTTTTGAAATGATTTGGCAGCAGCAGCAGCAGCAATAAATGTTAGCTAAGTGTTTAAATATTTACGAACGCGCTTTGGGCGACATTTATCTGTATCTCTGAGCACGTTGTATCTCACAGCTGGCGCATATTCCAGCTATTCCTCCTCCAGTGGGCATTGGCAATTCACGTCTTGGCCAATCAAGTGACTTGTTAACGCGCATTGTGTATACATGTTGGATGCTAGAAGTTCTCTGTGTGTGTGTGTGTGTGTGGAATGCATGGAGAAATGCTAGACATTTGAAGTTAAGCATAGAAAATAAAGAATTTGTCACTAAAGTTGCTTAGGCATATCTTAAGAGCTTAATATTGGCTAGTTGTTGGTCTGATATCCACTCAGCTTAGAGCCATACGAATGAATATGTATACAATATGCTAGCAACATGTTGCTGGCCACATTCTGTGGAACGTAAGCGGTAATGTTTTCTAAGCAACTTATTGCGGGCATGCACAATACTTTCTAGGGACTTTTGAATATATACAGATAATTGCTAGAATTAGAAGCGAGTCCAGTAACATTTAGTTCCGGAGCTTATAACCCCAAAGATTTATACTGGATCGTTGCCACATTTATGCCTTTTTCGATCTTTATAATTATAAATTGGATGGTTAAATAACTTCTTGAAGTCTGAAATCAAAATTTAGCCCACCCAAATCTCATTTTTATACCCTTGCAAAGGGTATTATAATTTTGCCCAGAAGTTTGCAACGCATAGAAATATTCATTTCCGCCCCATAAGCTATATATATTCTTGATCAGGGTGAAGAGCTGAGTCGATTGAGCTTTGCCCGTCCGTCTGTCCGTCTGTTTCTACGCGTCCTAGTCTATCAGTTTTAAAGCTATCAGGCTGAAATTTTGCACAGAGTCTTCTTATTGCTGCACGCTACTAATATGTCGGAACCGACCGGATCGGATGACTATATCTCATAGCTCCCATGGGAACAATCGGCGGGAAAACTAGTTTTAGTGAGAAAAACTTATTTCTTGTCAAAGAAATCGGGTCCAAACTTTGTAATTGTAGGTTTTCTATGTTTTTGTATAATTCTACCAAGTTTTATTAAAATCGGACAACAATATGGTATAGCTGCCATACAAAAGATAGGTCTGAAAAACAGTTTTAGTTAGAAAAACTTTTTTATTTTTAATTGTAGCAATATGCAATTTTGTATTTCTTTGTTTCACATGCTTTCACATACTTTTAGAAATTTTAGGCCAAATCGGATGACTATATCATATAGCTACCATACAAACGATCGGTCGGAAAATGGGAAAAACAGTATTTTTTGAAAATAATTAGGCGAGCACTTGCAAGGGTATAAAAACTTCAGCACAGACGAAGTTAGTTAGCTTTCTCGCTTTAAATATTTTCAGTTTTTAATGTTTTTCAAATATTTTCCAAAACAACTGTTACCACAAAATGTGCCAATTCGTTCTACTTTTTTGACTCAAACTGTTGACTCTCTCTCTCTCTATCACAGGCTAGCACTCGTGCTGCATTAACTTATTCATGACGTAGAAAATTTCTTAGAATTTACTTTTAATCATATAGAGATAAGCGGCCGAACTGCTAAATGAGCAAAAAAAAATATGAACATGTTCGTAGTTAGTTGTATTGTTTATATTGTACAATTTCGCAAACGTTTTTAGTATCTATTTGATCGGGTCGAAAGCAACATGTTCACGGTTGCTCTGTGTGCCATAGCATTAGTCATCGGTTTTATCGATCCGACAAACGCACGTGCATTAACAAATGGATTGCCGACTCTTCGATGGGACGACTACTACAGCTATGATGGCGTATTGGAGTATTTGGAGAGTTTGGCACAGGCGTATGGCGATCGAGTGACATTGAAAGTGGCAGGTGATTCGTATGAGAATCGTAAACTAATGACCATAACGATCACCAATGGCGATGGACGAACTGACAAGAATGTGATATTTCTGGATGCCGCCATGCATGCAAGGGAATGGATAACACCAGCGGCAGCTTTGTATGTCATTGAACAGTTGGTGGTTCATGGAGATTTGCATGCACATCTTCTGGAGGACTACGACTGGATCATTATGCCCTTGGCTAACCCCGATGGCTATGAATATTCACGTAACACAGATAAATATTGGCGTAATACACGCTCACCAAATGGCAATGGATGCTTTGGCACCAATCTTAATCGCAATTTCGATACCCACTGGAGTTTGGGGTATCCCGAACTTTTGGATCCTTGTGATGAGCACTATGCGGGTAGTAAACCCTTCTCCGAGTCAGAGGCCGTAGCTGTGCGTGAAATATTACGTGAACTGGTAGGCAGTAGGCGTGGCATAATGTATATCTCACTGCACTCGCACAACGAATCGATATTCTATCCTTGGGTGTATGACGCGTAAGTCAACTCACTCTAACAAAACATTCACAAATTGAAAACCCATATAATATGTCATTTCAGAGCTGCAACAAAAAACCAGCAAGAACTTCACGAAATAGCTAAATACGCTGCCGACGCAATTCACTCGTCTAGCCAAACCATATTCAAGCCCAGGCAAGCTCATGAATATGGCACAATTGGAGGCACCAGTCTCGACTATGCCTATGTCATAGGCATCCCACTCTCTTTCACATTCGAGCTGTCTGGCAGAGGATATGGCTTTTTCCCACCACGACCGTACATTAAGACGCTGGCGAAAGAATCCTGGATGGGTATACAAGCCATGGCCGAAAAGGTTATCGAAAAGTATCCACTAAGTCATAAGAAAATAGAGTTGGGAAAACTAAACGAAAACTATCCACTATTTAGTAAATTAATAGAGTCCAATAACGAATCGTCGGCAGGTAGCAACTTAAGTGGCTTGGCAGGCCTATTAAATATTATGTTGATTTACATGGCCAAGGTAATACTCATGTAGAACAGCTTTAAATAGTTTAGTCTGTGTGTGTGTGTGTGGCTTATCACATGCAAAACAACGCTCCCTCTACCTACAACGCAACTAGAACTAATGAGCTTGTCAAACTAGTTTTAGAATGTGCGAAATATTTCGATTGATTGACTGATTGATGATTCATGGAAAGTTTTGAAAATAAATAGAAATTTAAGACCCTAACTCAAATCGAATATTGCATGGGTATATTTAACAAGAGGTGTAACACACTATTTTGCCTACATTTTATAACTAGGTTAAGGAAATCTCTGTTGATTTGTAAACTGTTATCTATGTGAATTTGTATGAATAGATTGAATTAAACAAAGATTTGTTATACATTTGCACATAATTTTACCACATTTAATTGTTGTTTAAGCAGGAAACCTTAGAAACTTAGATTTTACCTTGATGAGACTATCTTTATGTTTGGTATGGATATCGGTTCTAAGCCGAAGCAAAAAAAAAACATAAGGCACGTCATAATTCGAATAGACGTAACAACGGCTGATAGTAAATCAATGATTGCATAAATATTTCAAACTAACAAGTTAGAAAGACGGCTAAGCAAGGCCACAGAATACCCTTCTCTAACGAAAGAGACCCCAACCATTCTTAGTTTCCTTACTGTTGTCAGTTCTCCATTGTAGAAGCTATAATGAGAAGACAAATATGACTGCTTCATGACTGCCGAAATATCAACACTTTTGCATGAGAATAACTAAAAGTTTTTAACTTTCATTCATTTTCCGAGAAATTAAACACACTTTGCATACATATGTACATACATTCATGTTATGGAAGACTCAGAGTTTTCTACTTTATGACAATTATCCCTCAACTAGTTTCGAACTAAGCAGTCAAACCTAAATTGTAGTGCAAATAATCAAAAGGCTATAAAGCTTTACTCATAAACTGGTTATCAGCAAAGCTACCTAAGGTTCTATTATTGACAGACTTTGCTACTGAAATTGTGTATGTAAAAGCCTTCTTCTAGATTGTGCAAAGGCAAAGATAAAGGGGAACTAAGAACATTAACATATGAGTAGACATATGTCTGGCAGGGAAATTGGTTTAATTATCTATTAGATACAAGCACATAAACTTACAATTATCTTTCAATGTTCAGTACTTACTTACATATAAATATTATATTATATGTTGGGGGCAGCTAACACTTATGTCAACACTTAAAACCTGGTAATACCTAAAAAATGTTTGATATTTTTTAGAATAAAAGGTCTTAAACAGTTTTAATGTAGTAAAGCTATTTGCTTTGCTTATATAGAGTTCAAAAAATCAACTTGACTTTGAAATAGACATTTTGTTAGATTGTTTTCCAAAACTTAATAAATCGGTTGTTGTGCCATAAGACATAGATGCTGTAATGCAAGCTCCATTATTTCCACCAGCATATGTAAGACTACTTTGCCATCTAAAAGCATAATTTGATTTGGATTCCGCATATTTTGAGAAACTCCAAAACTCCAAAAAATGGCGGAAAGAAATACTGAAAAAATTCGATCGCGGTGCTTCAAAAGAGGCTTATAAGATTGTCACAGCTGACGAATCCTGGATATATAGGTATGAATATGAGCCGGAAGCAAAACAGCAATCGATGGCGTTGGTGTACCAAGATGGGACATATCTAGTGCGAAGCTAATGGTCATGTGGCCTTTTTTCTGCTTGAGTATCTTAAATGATCAATTCTGGGTGGTACACGACCATTTGTTTGACAGAAGTCTTCGGAGAAATTTGCCAAAACAACAGCCGAAGATGAATCATTCTATCACGTCTCACCAGCGACTTTTTGAAAAGCCAAAACGTCGGATTGATGGGTCATACGCCGTACAGCTCTGACTTAGCACCCAATTATTTCTTTGAAACTGATAAAAAGTCCTTGGGAGGACTTATTAATGAACCACAAACTACAAGGTTACTGAACCAGTCAAGAGCATTAAAAATCCAAGATATGGATGAAGAAGTTTTAGCAAACAAAGTGTACAAACAGAATGCGAAAGATTTTGGCTGGCAGATATTTGGGGCGCTTGACTGGTGCCAGTTCGCACAAGACAGAGGCGAGTGTGTCTAAAATGTCTGGCCAAAAAAGAAGAAGAGAAGATGACTACTTTTTATCTACTCCTAAACATAAAGTAGGAATAATGAATGTGCTTCAAAAACTGGTTTGATCGACTGCAAAAATGGGAGTAAATTTTGATATAATATATTTTTCAAAATCAATAAGCTCATTTTTATTCAAAAATGTATGCTTTAGATATACGAAGACCAATTTTGATTAGTTGTATGTATATTAAAGGAATCATTTCCGACCCTAAAAACAATAAAACAAAAAACAGACACAACAGAAGCTGTTATCGAAACATGCTCACTTAAAATGAAACCCATCGATTTCCCCTACCTTTTAATGGCCATTCAGTAGGCTCCACTTCTGCTCCGCTCATTCTGTGTGCCATTTATATCAATTTTTAGCCGCTTGACGCCTTAAACCAAATATCAGTTTGCACGCTTTTTTTTGATGAAATATTTTTTTAAATCCCCGGCTCACACGACGTGGGAGACGTGGATGGCATTTGGTCGCATGCTCATGTGTCTCACACCCAGTCAGTGCTTGCCTCGCATTACTCACATCACGCATACGCCGTGTTATCCGCTGTACGTAGTCCAATGTCCGGCTTGTTTGCGCTGTACATCCAACGTGACTTGGCCACATCGTCTGGCCGTGGAACGGACACCGCGGGCGCATTGTCCGATACATTTCACATGCTACAATTAATACTACAAATTGCATTTTTAATATGCAAAATTAATGTGGAAAATCTTTTTGGCCGTCGCGACGGAAAAAACAAAAGAAAAAAAATGGCCAAGCATTTAAATTATAGCAGTCATTGTGAAAAGTGAAAATTGAAAATGCACATTGCGTCTACAATTAAAAACACTTTTCGCGTGCGTGTAAATGCACGCGCTGACCATTCCGCCATTTAAAATAATGAAACGCCATTACAAAGTCAAAGTTGCCCTTCCAGGAAGCCAGTGTTAATTAGTTTTTTTCGAAGGCGACTGCCATCCATCCATCCAACCATCCGACCATCCGACCATTCAGTCATCCAGAGCTATCCCGTGGAGGTCGCCAGTGGGGCAAATGTTTTAATTTCCGCACGAGTGTCTCTAGCGGAAATTACTTGAAAAAAAGTTCGCCTGCACCGCGGCGACACTGAACGAGAGACCCATCTCATTGTATTAGTCTCCGTTATCGTCACTGAATTAAAAACAATTAGCATTGCCAGCGAATCATTCTTCTTGGAGTACTTTCACTCTCTTAAAATAGCCCAGTCCAGCCCCGATTAGATGCAGCAGCTGCTTTGCTAAGTAGAAAATTATTAACTAAAGCGATTAGATTAGCTGGCAAGCTAAAGCTTGTGTATTTAGCTCTGCCATGCCATGAAACGATTCAGAGTGCACAATGCTGCTGTTGTTTATAGTTATAGCTCTGCTGCTGACCGCCGCTTGGTGGATCCATCGTGGACAGAGGGCGCAGCGTGAGGCAGTGGCCAATCTGCCGGGTCCCTTTTGCCCGCCGATTTTTGGTGCGCTGCATGTAATCTTCGGTGTGACGCCAAAAAGTAAGTATTGTTTGTCAAAGTGGTAAATTAATAATGTTAATTAATTCAACACGAGTAAGTGGTTAACTTGAAAGAAATATCAGAATTGTTTAAGTAATTCAGCAAATATATTGCATATTTTATAAAAGCGGTCAGGTTGTTGCACAAGTTTTAAGCAGCCAACCGACTTTTTGTTTTCTTTCTTTCATACTTTGATGGTTGACTCCACAACCGCTGCGAAAACACAGATAAGAACATGGTTTTTATACTCTGTACCAAAGGTACATAGAGTATAATAGTATGGTATAATAAGTTTGTGCAAAAGCATGTAACATCCAGAAGAAAGCATCTCCGACCCCATAAAGTATATATATTCTTGATCAGCATCAACAGCCGAGTCGATATAGCCATGTCCGTCTGTCCGTCTGTCCGTCTGTCCGTCTGTCTGTCCGTATGAACGCACAGATCTCAGAGATGGTAAGAGATAGAGGTTTGACATGTATGGGACATATGCTTCTTATGTCTGCAGGCAGATCAAGTTTATTTTCAATTTTGGCCACGCCCCCTGCCGCCCCCGCAATTTAGAAAAAACGACATATCTCCCACAGTTTTAAAGATAGGTGGGTTGTTTCTTCTAGATATATTTAGTAATAAGGATAACTTATCGATCAACTAAAAGAATAGTGAAGATTAGATGAACGGTTTTCGAGTTATGATCAAAAGACTGTTCGCTGCTGCAGCGCAGAAACAGCGCTGCTTTCAGCTGCTACTGCAGCATCAAAATTTATGCTGAGCGTATAATTTCGTTGGTACAGAGTATGCTATAGTCGGGCTCGACCGACTGTCTTTCTTGTTTTTAATACTATAGACTGGGGTGCAAAGCAAATATATATGTTTTTGGGTACTTGAACTGAAACTTAAGGCTCGCAAAAGGTTCATGGTTTTTAGGCGAAGTTTTTGGTTCGAACTTTGGTTCAGCCCAAACAATTAGTTTATTTAGTTATAAATTTAGTCCCGTGTGTTCTACTTACTGCTTCACACATAAAACGACACTAATGGTATGAGAATTTGATCATTTTTGGGCTGAAATCGATCCGCTAATAAGCTTTGGAGTGGAGGAACAGAGGCTCCCAGGGACTTTATAACTAATTCAGAACTTTTTTCTATAGATTTGATTGAACTCTTCTGCCGATATTTTTCCCACCAGATAACTAGAAGTTGCTAGGTAGTAGGTCAAACCTTATCATAAGTCACAACAGCCTCGAGCAGAGCAAAGGTGGCACAAAATCTTGCTCTCTTTTGAGTATTTTGTATACACAAAGTGAACAAATTATGATTATGCAAAAGAGGAAATAGAATCAAGCTATTGAATTGAAATATCAAGCAAAAGTCGTACTAGATCCGAGGTATTCGAGATCAAATCAATCCTATTCGTACTTGAAATACGAAAATCCGGGATTGCCCAACTTTGGACAACGTTTGGGATTGATTTAGTCCCGGATATCTCGATTTCTTTCTGTGTAACAGCCAGCAGATAACATCTCTGTCCCTTTAAAGTATATAGATTCTTGAGCAGCATCAATAGCAGAGTTTATAAAGCCATGTCCGTCTGTCCATATGTCCATAGATCTTCGAGGTGATAAAGAAGACCGGCAGTCAGATCATGTTTATATATCTCATATCATATCTCTCACAGTTTTGTAGTTAGATGTGGTTCTTATCTTCTAGATAAATTTAGTAGTCGGTACAATTTATCGGCATTATTTTCACTTTTATTGAATGGTAAAGATCGGATGATATGCAATAAAAATGTGCTTAATTTAAACTTTTTGAATTCAGAATCAAATCGTTGGTAGTCTGCTATTATTCAAATCCATTGAGTGGGTAACAAACGAAAACAAAGCCGCAGACTATTCATACCAAGTTGAGCACTATTGAGCAACACGTCCAAATGATAAAATTTAAAAAACTTTGGAAGAAAAATAATTTTAAATTGGATATAAAAAAGATAAAATATCGATTTTAAAACAATTTATACTATACTACCTTTTAGTTTACGAGCAAGTAAACTGTAATCCATTTTCTTATCTCACCCAACACTTCTTTATGACTTTTGAGATTAAACAAACTAAAATTAGAATCGAATGCATTTCAAACCATTTGAAATAATAACAATGCTGGCCTTATCTATGACCGCTTTGGTTATCAAATCGACATACTTAACTTATCAATGACCCTCCGTAGATTTCCTTACCGTGACCCGAGAACATGTTCGGAAAATGGGAAGGCTTCAGCGTATCTGGATTTTAAATCGATTGCTCATCATGAGTGCGGATACAGAGTTGAATGAACAACTGCTATCCAGTCAGGAGCATTTGGTGAAACATCCTGTGTACAAAGTGTTGGGTCAATGGTTGGGCAATGGTCTGCTACTCAGCGATGGCAAGACTTGGCATCAGCGTCGCAAGATCATTACACCCACCTTTCATTTCTCAATACTGGAACAGTTCGTGGAGGTGTTCGATCAGCAGTCGACTATCTGTGTGGAACGTTTGGCTCAGCGGGCGGATGGCAAAGTGTTCGATGTGTATCCCTTTATATGCCTGGCGGCTTTGGACATTATAGCAGAGACTGCCATGGGAACCAAAGTGTATGCACAGACCAAGGAGAGCACAGCCTATGCCAGTGCAGTGAGCGAGTGAGTCTTAATCCTTAAGAGAAATTGACAGGGAATCTATACTACAAATCCGTTTCTTGCAGATGTACTGCCCTGTTGAGCTGGCGCTTCATGTCCGTTTATCTACAGAACGAGCTGCTCTTCACGCTGACGCATCCCCACTTAAAGTGGCGACAAATGCAGCTCATACGCACCATGCACGAGTTTACCATCAAGGTAATAGAGCAGCGTCGCACTGCTCTGGAGAAGAACCAGCAACAGTTGCAGAAAGAAAACATCCACTCAGATGATGACGTGGGTACTAAACGTCGGATGGCCTTACTCGATGTCTTACTGCAATCCAGCGTAGAGGGCAGACCCTTGTCCAATGATGAGATACGCGAGGAAGTGGATACCTTTATGTTTGAAGGACATGATACAACCACTAGCGCCTTATCCTTCTGCCTGCATGCCATCTCACGTCACCCCCAAGTACAGGCCAAGATGCTGGCCGAGATTGTACAGGTTTTGGGCACAGATCGCAGTCAGCCGATTACCACACGCCATCTTAGCGAGCTGAAGTACATGGAGAGCGTGATCAAGGAATCGTTGCGTATGTATCCACCAGTGCCGCTGGTGGGACGCAAACTGCAAACGGACTTTAAGTACAGTAGGTGGCAAAACCGTTTTGAAATAAAGCAAATTCTTTTAACTTTTTATCTAATTTCAGCCCATTCCAAATTTGGCAATGGAGTCATACCAGCTGGGGCCGAGGTAATTGTTGGCATCTATGGAATTCAAATGGAACCTGAAGCTTTTCCAGAGCCGGACATGTTTCGGCCAGAGCGTCATGATGTTGGAGACCGCGTGTCTCCCTTCCAGATGATTCCCTTCAGCGCCGGTCCACGTAACTGCATAGGTCAGAAGTTTGCTCAGCTGGAGATGAAGATGATGCTGGCCAAAATTGTGCGAGAGTATGAACTTCTACCACTTGGCGAGCCAGTTCATCGGGTAATGAACATTGTAATGCGCTCAGATACAGGTTTCCAAATGGGCATACGCAGGCGGAATTAATCTTAGGCAATGACACTATTTTGTAGGAACAAATAAATCAGAAATCGTAATATCTATACCTAACTTGCTAGTCGGATCATGGCAATTCAAAACCAACTGGATCTACCTATTTCAAAATCGAATCTTAAACTAATTTGAAAGATGTCTCATATCTAATCTTCACTCTTTTGCAGTTTTCTGAAAAGCTTGGTGGTGAGGAAAAGTTGAACCTGAACCTGATCCGAACCCAAGATTTCGATTCGGTTCAAAAAAATTATACATTACAACAAACCGCGCAGCTTTTCTTAGGTAAGATCTTTGCTGATGTTCTTTATATGCTCTCAAGCCATGGAAAGGCCCATAAAAACTTACACAAATACGTCAAAATCGCAATCTCATTTAATACTAATTTATGGCCTTCCATCAATTGTCGATAATGATACCATAATTGGAGTATAACCCTCTTGAAACCCTTTGAAAATACCAACACCCGCCTTATCTTTGACTGCACTTGGAATTTGTTTAGACTCTCCCCAAAATCTAATCTATAAACTTTCACAGACATCCTTGCAACGGGTTGAGAACATGTTGAGAAACAAGAATAGCTTTAAAGGGTGTGGATCTTAAATCGATTGCTTGTACGGATATTTTGTAATATCCTTTGTTTTCTCTGTGAAATTTTTATACCCTTGCAAAGGGTATTATAATTTTGCCCAGAAGCTTGCAAAGCATAGAAATATTCATTTCCGACCCCATAAACTATAAATATTCCTGATCAGGGTGACGAGCTGAGTCGATTGAGCTTTGTCCGTCCGTCTGTCTGTCTGTTTCTACGCGAACTAGTCTCTCAGTTTTGAAGCTTTCGAGCTGAAATTTTGCACAGAGTCTTCTTTTCGCTGCACACTACTAATATGTCGGAACCGACCGGATCGGATGACTATATCCCATAGCTCCCATAGGAATAATCGGTCGCAAAACTAGTTTTAGTGAGAAAAACTTTTTTCTTTTCAACGGAAACGTCTTCAAACTTTGTAATCGTGGGTTTACCATGTTTTTTTATAATTCTACCAAGTTTTATTAAAATCGGACAACTATATTGTATGGCTGCCATACAAAAGATGGGTCTGAAAAACAGTTTTAGTTAGAAAAACTTTTTTGTTTTTAATGGTAGCATACTGCAATTTTGTAATTGTTTGTTTCACGTGCTTTCACATAATCTTACAAGTTTATGGCCAAATCGGATGACTATATCATATAGCTCCCATACGAACGATCGGTCGAAAAATGGGAAAAAGGGTATTTTTTGAAAATATTTAAGCGAGCATTTGCAAGGCTATAAAAACTTCGGCACAGCCGAAATTAGCTTAGCTTTCTCGTTCAAAATGCGGTCACCTTCACTAGCTATTGAAGCCAGCTTTGAAGTAACTAGCTGCGTCAAACTTTGAAGTTCAGATCCCTTTCTCTTATGCGAAAACTAGTTGCACACAAGCCAAGAGATTGATAAATAAAGCTTTCTGGGTAATTTTCCCTCCCTGTGGGTAGAATTTTACAAAACTCCATCACTTGGCCACAAGAAAGAAGAAAATTCTACCTGTCTTTCAAGTCTTTGTGTTAATCGCCAATGAATCAGCCAGTCAGTCAGTCCAAATTCTTTTACACATAAGCATTATTTTTCGATCTACCAATTTTGGTAACAATCCTCTTTTTAAAGTATTTATGCAGAGTTTTAATGCAGCTCAAATAAGTTTTCTTTTAGAGATTAAGAATTTCAATTTCCCGGAACGGCTAATAAGGGGGAAGCTACAAATTATACCTAGAATCTTCACTTTACATAGTAAATCATTCTCTTACGGAATGTTCGATAAAAACACAAGCTAAAGTACATCTTGTTTATCATCTCGGTTTCAGTGCTAACTGAAATCCATTCCGAGAACCGAGCACCAGTCGCAAATCCAATCGCAAGGCATCCCCATAAGGCAGCAGTTCAAAGCTCATTAAAATGGGTGCCAGCAGCGACTTGAGCATTAGCAAGCTGAACTGCATGGCTGGACAAGTGCGTCCACCCAGGCTATAGCTGAGAAGTTCTGGAGGACTGTCCATAAAACGTTCAGGCCGAAAACTATTAGCCTCCAGATATTGATCACCATGACGCTGCATCTCATACAGATTGACATAAATTTCAGAACCAATGGGCAGAGAACCATCACCCACCACGGTATGTGCTGTGGGGGATAGAGAGAATCCTTAGATGGTAATCGGACATATTAATATCAAGCATACGCACTATAGGCAAATTCTTTGCTGAGATGACGTCCTACTATCACCTGCGGCGGATACAGACGCAGTGTCTCCTTTAGCACCGCTTCCAGGTAATGTAAAGAGTGCAGATCCCAGCCTGTTGAGTTTTGTGCCTTCTGCAATTCCTCTAGGCAACGCTGCTGCACCCCAGGATGACGGGCAATCATGACAAGAGCAAAGCAAAGCGTTGTGCTAGAAAGTAGATAGCCCAAGTAGTTGCAGGTATTCAACTCGCCACAGATTTCCTTATCCGTGAGGTTATTGGTGGCCATAAGAATGTCAAGCAGCGATTGATGCATTTTATGAGGCATGGGCTCATATTGTTCTACCACAAAACAGCCTTCACTCTTTTTCTGCTCGTTCGATTGCTGATGATGTCTTTGTTGGTTCAAGAAATGAAGATGATCCGTGTTCAGCTGCCGGATGAGCCGATTCTGACGACGCCGCATCAGAGGAGAACTTAACCAGAAAGTGAAGCGGTTGGCCGATTGGGCGCTTAAGAAGCGCTTTCGATAAAGCGAGGTCAGACTGTGGAGTAACATGGGGAAGCCTTAGGTTAAGTAAAACTGTGGAGAAAGAGCAACCAACCAAGCAAATCAATATTAAAGCTTACTCACTTAGCCAACGCTTGTGCATAATCCTCACTTGGTCTCACGCCGCAGGTGGTGTGCACCATCAAATCCATCACAGCGGGTGCCACCACTTCCCAAGCATCGAACACCTGTCGATTGTCCGCCTTCTCTGTAAATTTTAGTTGCATTTGCACACCCTGTTGCCTGCACAATTCCATCAGTTCCAAAATATTGTCCTTTCCAAAAAGCTCCGAGATTTGCTGATGTCGCTGTAACCATTGCTCTGGCGGACACATAAGTACACCCGCTCCTAACCAATCCCTCATCAGTTCATACCCTGTATTCAAGTACTCTTCATTGTTCAGCAGCTGTTTGGCCAATTCCAGATCTGCCACTGGTATAAACAAACGATGAAAGACCCAGCAGCGTGTATAGTTGCCATATTTGGTCAAGTAGTCAGCGCCACGCTTAAAGAAATCTGTCAGAATTAGTGGACATACGGATGGATTTCTAGCTTTTCATCTATTTACTTTTCGGCGTCAGCAGCACCAACTTGTGCACGGCTCCCAGGAGGGGCCAGGTGAAGGGTCCCTTGAGATTCTTGATGTATGCACGCTGTTTGCGCGTCCGAAAGTAGTTGAAGGCGGAGGCCAAACAGAAGCACACAAAAATGCTGGTCAAAATCATTTTACCAACTAAATGCCAGATCCAGCATTTGCCTAGCCTCGACTTATGGTTATGCTAATCGCAGCAGTTGGCGTACGTTGAACACTTTATGGCCGGACTAGGGGGCAGCTTTAATCTTAAGTTTTTTATGATTGGAGAATGTTTTCCATTAGCTTTCGCTTTTGTTATTATAAATAGATTACACTGTGAAAGAAAGGGTGGAATATTGAATGCTTTTGGAGTAACTTTTGGAAATAGAAGCCACTACAAGGGATAAGACACCCTTTTATCATATCTATTTCGCATCCCACACTTATTATCAAATTGGATCTTAATGAAATCTACAAATAACGAGAAAGCTAAGCTAACTTAGTCTGTGCCGATGTTTTTATACCCTTGCAAATACTTTCAATATTAAAAAAAAAAAATATTTTCCCACAAAGACCCATTTTCCAACCGTTGGTTTGTATGGGATCTATATGATATAGTCATCCGATGTGGACAAAAATTTGTGGAGTTATGTAAAAGCATGCGAAACAGTCAAATACAAAGTTCCAGGATACTAACATTAAAAACAAAAAAGTTTTTATAACTAAAACTGTTTTTTAGACCCATCTTTTGTATGACAGCTATAGCATATAGTTCTCCGATTTTTATCAAACTTGGCAGAATTATAAAAAAGCCTAGAAAACCAGTAAATAAAAAATTTGCAGACGTTGCCATTGAAAAGAAACAAGTTTTTCATACTAAAACTTGTTTTCCGACCGATTGTTCCTATGCGAGCTATGAGATATAGTCATTCGATCCTGTCGGTTTCGACATATTAGTAGCGTGCAGCAAAAAGAAGTCACTGTGCAAAATTTCAACTCGATAGCTTCACGAACAAAGCTCTATCGGTTTAGCTCGTCCCCCTGATCAGGAATATATATAGTTTATGGGGTAGGAAATGAATATTTCTATGCGTTGCAAACTTCTGGGCAAAACTTAAATAAACTTTCAAGTGTATACAAATAGTTATTCGGTGGTGTCCCAGAAATCTCTAGAGATATATCGTATAAGCGATTGAATATTGAACTGGTTACTAGAATATAGGGACGGCAAACCGAAGACAGTCGATTTCAAATGTCTACATTTTTGTCATTTATTCTAGTAGCCCAACATTTTGGAGACATTTCACATGTTAAGGCAAGCAGTTGTAACTCGAAATGAAAGCGTTTATTCGAAAATCTGTACAGATTTCCGGTACACCTCCGATTAAGCATTTGAAATCATGATGTGGAATGTCAGGGGTGAAATGTGGTCAGTGTGAATAGCCTATAACTTATAGTTGAACAGATATATGCACATTTTTGGAGTCAGTGGCATCTTTGTATTCAATTGGATATCTACTAATATAAAAACTCTGATCAACTCCACAATTAAATTCACTTAAAGTCTTAGCTCTCCCACGATCCATTATATGTCTGATCCAATGGCCCCAAGGCTTCAACCGCCATGTTGAGCATGTCTCTTCATTCTTTTCACTCACGTCGCCATTCCGGCGTTTGTTCCGTAAACAAATCATAAAATTCCACACAAAGTGCACTACAAATAGCCCCAAGTACGGCATTAGCTCGAATCTGGGTTTGCTGCTGCTGCTGCTCCTTGTCGCCATTTGGGTTCGGGTTACGTGATTTGTGCAGCGCCAACTTAAAAATCGGACATGAAAGCTACGTGACTTGCATGGCAACTGGCCAAGGGCCTCAGCCAGGAGCTTGCGCACTTTATGAACTAATAATAAGATTTTTTTTTTCCCCCCAGTCTCCTGGCAATAAATTATGCACATTGACAACTGTGTTAGGGCATCGGCTGGGACCTACTTGTAATCTCGAAAATGAAATCAAATTTTTGCAGCCTCATTAATTTTGCATAGAAAAAAAGAAAGGACACTCTATTGAGTCAATGGGCAAATCAAAGTTGGCATAAATGATAGCTTCATTAGATGGCAATCATGGTAATGGTTCAACTGATTGCCAGAAAAAGGCTAAAACGACTTAATATCTGTTAAATGAAGAAAGTAGTTTATGGTGAAATGTGACTAAAGGCCATAAACTCCGCTTAAATGCAACAGTCCTGGCTGCTGGCTGCTGCCTCCTGCCCCTTGACTGCAAAAAGGCGCAATGATAAAATATTTGCCCGACCCGGCCAAGTAAATTGTTGGCTAAAAGTTGCAACGGAAACCAGATGAAGGCCAAGCTGTTTTTTTGTTTTGCTGTTGCGGCTAAAGTTGAGTGGCCATGGCATCATCCCCCCTCGCCGCGCCTCGTCCTCCGAAGAAAGTTAGCAAAATAAAAATGCAAAATGCCCAGTAAGAAGACGTATTTATCAACATAATTACATTTTTTAATGGCTTTTTAAACCGCAAAATGGCAAAAGACATAAAACGCGATAAAAGTGTGGAGAGTGTAAAATAGAAGAAATGGTGGCAAGTTCTTGAATCTGCTTTGACTTGGCAGTCGACCTATTTTGTTGCATGTGGAATGAAATTAAAGAAGCAGAAGCTAAAGCTTAATCCATCAACAAGGCAGCAGCAGCTCAGCAGCTGAAAATAATACTCCTCTATCAAATTTACATTTTCAACAACTTTCTTTTTATTACAAATAATTAAAATTGGTTTAACAATGAAAACCCAAGCCCATTTAATAGCCCCAATGAGTGCCAAAGCCATCGAAACTCATATGGGAAACCGCCTCCGCTGGCGAGTAGTGAACCACAACCGGTTGATGACTGACAATGGGAGCCGGAACATGAGCGTGCTGCTGCTGGTAAACTGGCGCCGGCTGGGCATAATAGGTATGCTGGGGTGCGGCATAGGTCAAGGATTTGGCAATAGCCGGCTGATAAACATTGTTGCTAATCCTGGTGTCCTGCTTGTGCACCTGCGAGTAGGGTGTGGCCACCGACTTGGCATAGTGGGACACAGTGCCGTCAAAGTTCCTTACCACATTCTGATGCGTATGGGCCACGGCATGCTCATCGCTCACATAACTGATGCCCGCCGGCTGGGCAATGATACCGGCCCAGGCGGGAACCAGCAGAAGCATAACTGTAGCGGCAAGGGTAAGGATCTGGTGAACCATGTTGAAGCTATTGAGAAACTGGGGCAACTGTTACTGTTTACGGCAGCCGCCGCGACATATATAGAGAACCAAAAAGCCACCGCACGCCACAAACCCGTTTCGCTTAACGCGATTTGGGTTTCGCGTGACTTTCAGAAATCCATTCCTCTATCTCTTGATCGTGGCAAATCAATTTACCAATTAACAATTGCCCAGCTCGAAGTGACAGCGACAGCAAGTGCCTTACACTGGAGGAGGGCGTGCCGCCGACCCACTTATGACTGTCCATATCTATGCCTAGATATTGCATAACCCACAGCCCAATGCCGAAAGGTCGCCGCACCGGCTGTGCTCCACATTCGTCGTCGTCGGATGTTGATGATGACGGCGGCGGCGTACACTGAAGTGCCATCAAGTGCAAGGTATGCCCGAAAATATAACAACCAGCACAATTTATGGCTCATTGGAGATGCATTAAAGACGAGTGGAAATTGTTAATGCATTTTGTGTATCGTTGGCTCTTCAAGCCTTTTGCATCATTCGAGTGCTGCTACATCATCAACTGGGACAACAATGAGGCACAATAAGACAATAATATTGAAAGTACTTGCGCAGGACCGAGTGCTGAGAGGTGGTGACTGCGAAAGGAAAGAAAATATTTGTCTGTTGTACTTTATGTACAAATTTAGGGACATATTTTTCTACACAAGATACTAAAAGTGTTGCTGGTTGAAAGAGTTATTTCTTGCTTATGACCTGAATCATAGCTGAATTAGCCCTGAAATGGAAGGAAAGGGAAATGAATTCAGGCATTTTTCAGTACTTCCCATGAAAATCGCCCATGGGTTCAGCCCTGATATGATGCCTAAAATCAGCAGAGGTCTTGACGCAGTAGTAACATGCCTCGGTTAAATTCATGGCTGAAACTTACATAAAGGATGCCATGAATTCAGTACCAACCCTTCCATTTCATCGCTGATTCAGCTATGATTCAGGTCTGACCCGAACTGAAGAATAATCTTTAAAAATTTGTACTCGATCATTTGAGTAGTTCAGGGAGAGGTTGTAGAAAGCTACTATTTCATTATACCCTTGCAAAGGGTATTATAATTTAGCCCAGAAGTTTGCAACGCATAGAAATAATTAATTTTCGACCCCATAAACTATATATATTCTTGATCAGGGTGACGAGCTAAACCGATAGAGCTTTGTCCGTGAAGCTATCGAGCTGAAATTTTGCACAGTTACTTCTTTTTGCTGCACCCTACTAATATGTCGGAACCGACAGGATCGAATGACCATATCTTATAGCTCCCATAGGAACAATCGGTCAAAAAACTAGTTTTGGTATAAAAAACTTGTTTCTTTTCAATGGAAACGTCTCCAAATTTTGTATTCATAAGTTTCCTAGGCTTTTTTATAATTCTGCCAAGTTTGATAAAAATCGGAGAACTATATGGTATAGCTGTCATACAAAAGTTAGGTCCGAAAAACAGTCTTAGTTAGAAAAACATTTTTGTTTTTAATGGTAGCATCCTGCAATTATGTATTGGTTTGTTTCACATGCTTTCACATAGTTTTACCAATTTTTGGCTAAATCGGATGACTATATCATATAGCTACCATACAAACGATCGGTCGGAAAATGGGAAAACGAGTATTTTTTGATAATATGTAAGCGAGCACTTGCAAGGGTATAAAAACTTCGGCACAGACGACGTTAGCTTTGCTTTCTTGTTAAGAACCTTGTTTGCTTTTCATAGACTTCAGCTTCCTTCTCATGCCAGTATTGCCATGACTGTTTGGGAATTCTAGGGGTAAAAATTGACATATCCTTAGCGTATGTGTGTGTAGTACCCATTTAGCCTCACTGTAAAACCAAAAACCCGCTGAATAGTTAACCATTTTCCGTTAACTTCTTTTCTCAAGAATTTCCGGAACTACCCCGCTTTCGTGTCACATACTGTTGCTTAAATGGCAACTAAAGTTACTTCCGGCTTCTCTGTTGACTTTTCAATTGAGGGCCAACACTTGATGTTGAAGTCTGAACTCTTCGATTCCACATTCATTCAGTTTCAGATGTCCATAAAAATCGTTCAGCTACAATTGAGTTATAATGCAATTGGCAAACGTAAAGCAAATGTTGTTAACTTGCAGAAAGTGGGGATGCCATGGCCATCGATGGATTGGATGTGCCGGACATTGTTGCAAAAACTTTTGGCGCAATGAAAATGACACATAAATAGCATCAAGTTCGCCCAGCATGAAATGTGATTACGATTACGTCGATTTCTCGTGTCCAACTCCGGAGTCACCTTTGTTTGCTTGATTCGGTGTGGGTGGGCGGGTGTGTCCATTATGGTTCTTATGAAATTTGGCACATAAATTGTATTATTGCATTTATGCTTGATTTTATTTCCGTTCTGCCTCACAATCGCCGGATGATTGTGTGTGTGTGTGGACTGTCTGTTGAATTGGCTTGGACTTAAATGGATTCGGTCTCGCCCTCGTCATCTTTAATGCTCGTTGAACGGACAGGGGGCACATGTGAGTAAGCTAACATTTCAACGGTTTCCTTCCCTGCACTCTAAGCGTCTTCTACTCCAACGCCAATGCAATTTGAACTTCAATTAGCCATGGCTGCTGCTGCTGCTGCTGCCTTTGGTATACAATTACAAATGACGCGTCAGGGCCAGGCCGAAAGTCAATTACCAAAAGAGCGCACTCGCATAAAAGCCCGCGCCTGGTTGGCTAATTGGAATTGAAACATAAATTAAAAGCCAAAGACGAAACGGAAGACGAAAGAATGCAACTAAAACTTTACGACTTCTCGGCACTCTGGTCAATTTGTATCGTAAGACCCAATTTTAACGATTTTGTCGTAATGCCCTTTAACTATTGCAGTGGCTGCAGTCGCATTGACAGCTTAGATTAAGTGCGGGCCATAAATACGAACGTTTCGGGGAGTTCGCGGCGCTATTTATGAGGCCAGTGGTGTAGTGGAAATTATTTACCAGCAATTACAAGTGGCCCGTGATACATTTCTGTTACCACTTCACACCACACGTTTAACCCGAAGGCGGGGTTTTGGGTTGATTTTTGTGCAAAATAAGTTGAAGCGAAAGGAAATTTGATAGCATCGCTTCATTTTACTTATGATAAAGTCAAATAAAGGGTATAGAAATAAGAGCATTAGCACTGAAAAGCATTTTCCTGTGTTCAAAATTGAAAACACCCTTAAAATTAACGAGTTTTTGAAATTGGTAAACTTTTTAATGGGGCATTCTAGTACCGGAATATTTTTAGAAAACAATGAGATGACTTCCCAAATCACTGATGTCCATAAGGATATACGCTATAATTTTCAATGTTATGAATTGTAGGAAAATGATCACTTGATTAACATTTTCTGAGCTGTTCAACAAAACAGCTCAACTTTTAACTCAAATGTATTCTGATTTAAAAAAAAAACCCACTCGCACGGTACCTAAGATCTTGGCTCAGGGTGAAGGTCTATTAGTTATAGTAGACTTATCTGAAAAACCACAGGAATGCAGAAACAAAGACTAAAAAACAAGTAGAGATGCGTATACGTTCAAGATATCGCAGAGATATCGTTCAAGATAAGGCAGCATGAAGACCTTTTTGACACGCTGTCAGCCTTTAAACATTCTCTTTGGAAGCAAATAGTTATATTTAAATGATTGGTTAAAAGAAAGTTTATAATTTGATGATTAATTAGATTAACGGACTTTGTTTTATTTTATTTCACAAAAAATGTATTTTTATGCTTGAAAGTTTTGTAGTTTTAAAATATATTTACCCCTTTGAGTTCTTTTTTTAAAGTTCCTTTGAGTTTATCGACTTAAGAAGTATAGATTTAGAAAATCTTTGAAACTTGCAGATTATTAAGAATAAAAAAAATTGGTGGATAGCTCAAACAGTTCAAAAGTTATGATCCTTGTAATGTGATTTAAGAAAAGGCCCCACTGGGTGACGTCTACTGTTGTTTCTAATTGAGATGATGAAAGGACTTTTAAGATAACATTGGAAATTGATTGTATCCCCTTGCAGCACATTTTTTCTAACTAATTCGAAGAACATTTCCACTGAAAACAAACAAGTTTTTCTCACTAAGACTACTTTTCTGACCCTACTTTTGTATGACAGCTATATTATATAGTCGTCCAATTTCAACCAAACTTGGTGGTATCATGGGAAAGCATAGCGAACTAAGAAATACAAAGTTTAGAGGCGTTTTCTTTGAAAACAAAAAAGTTTTTCTCACTAAGACTGTTTTTCTAACCTTACTTTTCTATGGCAGCTATACTATATAGATGTTCGATTTCGACCAAACTTGGCAGAGTCATGGAAAAGCATTAATAAATAGTGAATTCGGAGTTTGCAGACGTTTGCATTAAAAACAAAAAAGTTTTTCTCACTAGAACTAGATTTTCGACTGATCGCTCCTATGGCAGCTATAACCTATATTCATCCGATTTTGACAAAACTTTAATAAATTGTGTAAAAACTTACAAAATTAATATTTGCCAATTTTAAAGAGGTTTGCATTGAAAACAACAAATTTTTTCTCACTTAGACTATTTTTCTAACCTTACTTTTCCATGGCAGCTATACAATATAGATGTCCGATTTCGACCAAACTTCAATGAATAATGGAGAAGCATTAAAAACTAGTAAATGCGGAGTTTGCAGACATTTGCATTGAAAACAAAAAAGTTTTTCTCACTAGAACTAGTTTTTCGACTGATCGTTCCTATGGCAGCTATATGTTATAGTCATACAATACGGCCGGTTCCGACAAATGTGCAGCGTATTTGTACCAGAAGACTTCGTGCAAAGTTTGATCGCGATAGCTTTAAAATTGACGGAGGAGATATCATAGAAACAGACGGACGGACAACACTAAACCAACTCAGCTCGTCTTGCTGATCAGGAATATATATAAACTTTATGTGGTCGGAAATGCTTCCTTCTAGGCGTTACAAACATCTGGACAACTTCAATTTGCCCTCTGCAAGAGTATAAAAACCAATATGTGGAACGATTGTCCAACGTTGGATGGAATTCCATAACAAAAAGCAGGTCCCAATCAACAAAAAGTAAAAAACAAACCAAAAACATAAATCTGCTTAATTTTGAACCATTTAAAATTTAAAAACAATTCTTAGAAGAACTATTGGACAACTTCATAAGGGTTAAAGACGTACAAACATGCGTCAATTGCCACTGCGGCTTCGTGGTGTTATATTGCCAATCAGTTTCCGCATCCTTCTTGTTCACCTCATCATTCCCCCCACATTCCACCACCACCCCCCCACCAACTGCCTGCCAGTGTGTGTGTGTGTGTGTGTGTGTGTGTGTGTTTGTTGGGTAGAAAGAGTCCGCCTTCGCCTTGCTTTATGGCACAAAGGGGACTTGGCTTCAATTTTCTTTATATTACAGCTTGATTTAATTTGACGTGAGACATGCCGTTGGACCTTGTGCTTGACCAGACCCAAATTAGAAATGAAAACACATAACAATTGCACGGGCCAAAGTTGAAGTTGGCAGTTACATTCAATGCGCGGAAATTCAAATTGTACCAAACAACAAAATAAGTTCTGAAAAGCGTTTCCCAAAGTTCAAGTCATTTGCCAGCTGCCAGGCACAGGGTGGGTGGTTGGTTGGTTGGCTGATCTGCCCGATTGATATAATTTCATTAAGCGACTCCCGCTCCCAGCAATTATGGTCGTTGTTGTTGTTGTTGTTGTTGTTGTCGCAGCATCACACTTTCCAGTTTGTGACATTTTCGACAACAAAAAACAGAAACGAAAAACACTCGTAATAACAAATAGAAAACGAGAGGGGCGAAAAAATGATAATGAAAATGAAAATGAAAATGCATAAACAGTGGTTGGGGGCGGTGGGGGAGGTGGGAGGGCTGGCTGCTTAGAAAGGCGACGCTGTGTGGAAAACTCATTAAAACTTTTTCACAGCCCATTTGAAAGCAATTTGTAAATTGTGAAACTTGCACTTGGTCGAGGCGTGAAGGAGAAGCGTAATAATTAATATTTATATATAATTTTTTTTTTGGTGGACCCACAGCTAAGTTGAGATATGCGTAGGAATGTCCCTGATTAAATTGATGGGGCAGCGTTTTGCCTTGGTTCAGCTGGTTCTAATTCAGCAATTGGCAATCCAATTTTTTTATCAGCATAAGGTATTCTTATGTTTCAATCGCCTCAATATGCATCTTTGTGATTAATCATATCCCAATTGAAAAGGAAGCAAACTCTATTGCAAAACACTGGCTGATCTCCTTCTCTTCCATTTGGATTACAGATAGAACCCTCCCCCAAGGAATCGTTTTGAGTCCGTGGAAAGGCTCACTCAATCGCAGACATTAAATCAAATTTCCGCACATTTCTTGCATGAGGGGGGGTATAAGAAAAATTGTGGCTGCTTCTTCCTGCTCCGGCCGCCACAGCTCCACTTAAATATTCAAAGCGAACACTTTTTCTACACCTTTGCGTCTTGGCTGGATTTGCCCCGTAGTTTTCGTCCTTGTTATTCATACGCCGCTTTTTCGTGTGCAGCGCCAAAATTCCCACAGGATGCAAGTCAAAGCCAGCCAAGACCAAAGGTTAGCGGCAGGTGAGTGAGTGGGGTGTGCCCAAGCAAGCATGTAAATACATTTGCAGTACTTCAAACGTTTTTATGGTTTGTTTTGGTTGGTGCTCATGCCAGTTGGCTGGTTAATCGCAGGATGCTAAGCCTCAAGGACACATACAGTAACACATAAATTGCTTGGTTCAGCCTAAGAGGAGTAGAAAAGCTGTTAAGTATTTCATTTGGCGGCTATTCAAATATTCAAATTTCAAAGCATAACTCTTATCGATAGCTATCGACAGAGGTGCAGGGTGACCATGCAACCGGCATTTAAATGAAATTTCGATTAATTTTTAGTCGTAGTCTTGCCAGCTAATTAGCGGTCTGTTAGTTTCAGTGTTGAAGTGACAACTTGTGTTTCTCATATTCGCTGGTTCCCGGCTGCTCTTCATCGAAAGTCGAATATAAAGTTTTGATGTAGCCCTAGTTGACTGTTTTGGTATTAGTGAGACCACACTGACTATTCTTGGATTAGTGAGACCACTCTAATTCAGGATTAGTAATACCGTTTGATTATATGGCTATTACAGTTATTTCTTAAATTAAAAGGTGTTAAATATACATACAACTATCTATATTTATTTATAAATCAGCATACGTATAACAAGAGCAGGCAACATTACGCGTGCCCCACACACCCCACCCTAAACGTGAGAGCAAAAATCAAACGAAGGCAAAGGCGAAAAAATTGTGCGAGACCGGAGCGAAAGATAGAGAGAGAGAGAAAGAGCGAACACCGTTTGTCCCCCCCTCCCTTCAGCTGCTGCACCACACTGTTTTTTCGCGTGTGCAAGAAAAGAATTTCACGGAACAGATTTACGCCGCATAATCCAGAGAAAGACGGAGACGGCCGCAAAAATGTTAATAAACCTCAAGGTGAAGACTCTTGATGCGCGCACCCACGAATTCAGCATCGACAATGAGGTAAGTCCTAAGCTTGTGTGAGCGTGTGTGTGTGTGCGTGTCCAGAAGGTTCTCTCCAGCTGAGCTGAACCGATGTGCTCGTTTGTTTGCAGCTGACCATACGCCAGTTCAAGGATCAGATAGCAGAGAAGACTAACATAGCGGCAGAGAATCAGCGGATTATCTACCAGGGGCGTGTGCTGGCCGATGACAAGCAGGTGAAGGAGTATGGTGAGTCATTTGTGTGTGTGTGTGTTTGTAGATGATGATGGAGTGCATCATATTGACTCTTGCAGATGTGGCTGGAAAAGTGCTGCACGTGGCGGAGCGACCGCCCTTCTCGCAGCGTGGTGCCAATGCCCGCAACAATGACGAGCCCATGCGAACATTTCGAAATGTGTCGCGTCCGCCGCCGGGCAGCATGCGCACCTCACCCTACTTCCGGGCCCTGGATGGCATGCTAGTGGGCACCATGGCCATACCCGTAAACAATGGCCCAGTGGCCGGGGTGAGTCCAAATCCAATTGATTTTCAAGCGCATCCCTAATTTTCTGCCTTGGCTTGACAGACTCGCCAGCCGCCCAACCGTTTTACCAACTCCTCCTCCTTCTGCATCAATCGCATCACGGTGGCCATGCACATGATTGACTGTGCCAACAATATAGCCGCATATCTGGAGAATCCTGCCGTCGGCCTGAATAATCAGTCATTGGACATTCTGCAGCGTGGTCGTTGGTCCATGGAATCGACTGTGGTCGAGGTGGGCGTCTCCTCCACTGACCTGCCGCGCAACAATAACATAATTGACATGGTGCAGGATGCGGTCACCGCTGCACTATCACGCAACACAGGCGGACGCAACTATACAGTGGTCCAGCTGCCCACAGTGTACACCAATGAGAGCGGCGAGCCTAGCCAGCAACGTGGCAGTGAGGCAGGCACCGACGGCGCGGGCGTTGCGGGAGTTGGTAGCGATGGCAGTGGCGAGACAACGGCAGCTGCTGTGATCATTGAAGATGTAATCGACGAGACAGACGATGAAGCCGCCGATGGGGCCTCAGATCGTTCGTCTACCCCAACTCCAGAGGTCGATGGCGCCACTGGTGCTGTGGGTGGTGAGTCGGCTGCTAGCTCCACCACAGTACCCAGCAGCTCCACAGACGTGGGCAGCGACGGTGCAGCGGCCTCGGGATCAGCTGGTGCTGCTTCGGCTGCTGGCGATAATGCAACCAATGTGGCCGTCAGTGGCATTGGTCCACGTCGCCGCACTCGTCCCCAGGTGCTGGCCAATGTTATACAGCGCTATCGTACCGTTCAGACGCGTCTATCGCCGTTTGTGGATCGCTACTATGAGATTCTCGATCAGGATCCCAGTTTTGAGGAGAACGTAAGTGAGATTTTGACAAATTGAAATGTGGAAAGAAAAGTTAAGGGAAGAGAATTGAAAGGAAGTGTGGTGGATGCAAGTGGGAAGTGCGACATGAAGTCACATTACCAGCCTACGTACCATCCAAACATTTGACTTAGGAATTTTTGTATGTTTCACCAACAATTTATTGATTTTTGTGTTTAACTCATCTCTCTGCAGGACACCACTGGCCGGGAGAATGCCCAACGCATTTTTGATCGCGTATCAGAGGCCTTCCATTACCTATCGCATGCCCAGCACGCCATCTCCGATCTAATGCTAGATCTCTCACAGCCTGGTCCGCGTGTGCTCACCTGCCGTCCCATTCTGGTCGAGCAGAGTGGCTACATTCGATCCAATAACATTTTTACTCCCAATCTGGTGGCATCGCCGATCGCCGAGATCAACCCGCAGGCGCCTGGCAATGCTCAGGCCACCTTGGCCGAACAAAATGTCTTGGCCAGTGCCCAGCAGCTGTTGAACTCCCTGACCGTTCCGGCTCCGGCACCGCCAGCACCCAATCGAGCTGTGGGAACTTCAACAGACACCGTTGCCGAGGCCCGTAGAGCTTTGGAAGCGGCTGAAAGATACAGCGGTGCGGCTGGTGCAGCCGCTTTGAGGGCAGCGGGAGCAGCATCACAAGCTGCTGCTGCTGCGGCTGCTGCTGCCGCTGCGGCAACTCTTTCGATGCCCAACGTTAACGAGGAGGATCCTGTAGATGAGCCCATGGTAGCACCTAATGCAACCGGGCCCGGCGCTCCGCATCCACGACCCGAAATGGGTAAGTAACCAAACTGATGTCATCCATTCAAATGACACTTCCACCTTGGTATAGACTGGAGTAAAACCTTATCCGTTGTCGAATTTTCTAGATGAACACGAACAACGAGCAGCACCAAGGCTGAGTCTCTATATACCTGTACCCTTGCCACCACCCAGTAGGTTTACCTTGTTTGTTGGCTTTCTTTTTGTCCAAGTTGTCCTCGCATCTTGATTCTTATTTAAGCTCCAACTGCCACGTTTGTTCGCCAATAACACACCCCTATGCCCCCGCTTACCAACAGACTTGAGCTCGTCCTCTAATCGCATCTTTTATTGCAGATCCTCAGGTCCAGATGGCTCGCCTTATCCATGCGGTGGTCAACAGTGCCACCCACGATGGTGATGTGCATGTGGAGTTCAATTCACCCGCAGCTGCAGGTGCTTCAACATCCACCGGGCGAGAACCACGGGCCAGCAGTCTACCGACTGTGGCCACACAGACTCTGCCCCACAACAATAACAACAACAACAATCGCAGCACAAACACAGCACCGATTCCGCGACCACAGATAAATTTCATGGCCGCTCGTGAGTTTTTCGGTGAATACGGCCGTACAACTGGGGCAGACGCTTTGAGGACAGCATCGCCAGCTGCTGCTGCAGCCGCTGCCGCTGCGGCAACTATTTCGATGGCCAACGTTAACGTGGAGGATCCTGTAGATGAACCCATGGTGGCACCCAATGCAACTGGCCCCGGCGCTCCACATCCACGACCCGAAATGGGTAAGTAAGCAAACTGATGTCATCCATTCGAATGACAGTTCCACCTTGGTATAGACTGGAGTAAAACCGTAACCGTTGTCGAATTTTCTAGATGAACACGAACAACGAGCAGCACCAAGGCTGCGTCTCTATATGCCTGTACCCTTGCCACCACCCAGTAGGTTTGCCTTGTTTGACCGCTTTCGTTTTGTCCAAATTGTCCTCGCATCTTGATTTTGTTAAATGATATCTCAGCTTGCCTTTCATCTAAGCTCCAATTGCAACGTTTGTTCGCCAATAACACCCCCTTGCCCCGCCAACCCACCCACTTTTGAGGTCTTCGTCTAATCGCATCTTTTGTTTCAGATCCTCAAGTGCAGATGGCTCGCCTTATCCAAGCGGTGGTCAACAGTGCCACCCACGATGGTGATGTCCATGTGGAGTTCAATTCACCCAATATCATGTCGATTAACTTGCCTGTGCATGTAATGACTGCTGCAGTGCGCCCTGCAGCTGCCGGAGCAGCTCCAGCCACAGCAGCAGCAGCCACATCAACCACTGAGAATGCAGCCGGAGCGGGTAATGGAGAAACTACAGCAGGAGGAGCAGCCGCAGCAGCAGCCGCAGGTGCTTCAACATCCACCGGGCGAGAGCCGCGAGCCAGCACTTTACCGACTACGGCCACACAGACACGCTCCACTTCCCGTCCCCAGATACAGATTGGTGGTAACAACAACTGGGGCGGACGGATTGCACCCACACACACCGCCTTTGATCGCTTCCTGCCCTGCAATAGCCATCACATTCGCGAACCGGAACCGCTGCCCCACAACAACAACAACAATAACAACAACAATCGCAGCACAAACACAGCACCTGTTCCGCCATCACAAGAAGATTTAATGGCGCAGCGTGAGCTCTTCGGAGCAATGCCCGCCCAACGTGAACACCTAGGTAAGTGTAGCTTATTTAACGCCTACGCAACAACTCCTTGACTCGGGTCCCCCACCACAACACACTGCACACGTTTTTATCATCCTCATTAACTTAACAGAGATGGAAACTGGTGTTCACAACCAAATCTAAACCCAAATATGGAAGCCGCCAAGCGGTTAAAGATTGAATGTGATTTAGTTTAGGTTCATTTTCTTCGAATGGTAATCGTTGCTATTCTCATCTGAAGGTATTGGGCCATGAGGCTAACTCATCGGTCATGAGATTACCACTTAAAGAACCAATTGATAGGTAGGGATGCCGCATTGAGGTAACCTTTAAGAATGTCTTTGACCCAGAAGTTAAATGTGATGTCAGAAAGATGTCAAGTTGAAAATGAAAATGCCTTGCAGTGCCTTTGCTCGTTTGCTTTAATGCCTTTACCCACCGAACCGTACCGAAAACGCGGCTTAAGCTGTTATAAACCGAACCGGCGGCTTCAAAACCTTTGCGACCCACTGAACCCAACCAGTTCCCATTTTCACATTCACGTTTTTTCCCAATAACCCCCTCCTCCCGAGTCGGTCAGATGATAAGTGATAGCGTTCTTCGGGACTGCACTGCTTCAGCCGATTTTTTGGTTACTGATGGATCCCAAGAATACTTGGATGGCTTTATTAGAGGGTACCAAAAAAAAACAAAAATATGAGAAACTGCAAATTAACGATGTGACATTTTATTGGCAAGATAACTCTCAACTGGTTTCCATCTCTGTCATCTCAATTTGCATTCTATCCGTGTCATCATTTAGTCATCTCAAGTCGCTTTCAACGCGGCAACTCAACGTGGCCCTCGGTGCGTCAACGACCTGCCAATCAGAGCAGGGCCCAGGCTCAGGGGGCGCCCGTCGCCATCGTTGGTGGTGGCAGCACCAATGGGCGCATACAATTAGCCCGGCGTGGGCGCCCAATGGGAGCGTCATCGGCCATCAACCGCGAGCGGCTCGCGGCTCGAATGTCCTTCGTTGGTGGTGGCAGCACCAACGCAGGCGTACAGACCGCCCGCCGAAACACCAGCCGCTTGTCGAGACAATTCCCTACTAATATTTTGCTTAATAATCTGAGAAATAATGCGCAAACAGCTTCGGCAGGCAGCGCCGTCGCCGCGGATGGAGGCGCAACAGCAGCCAGCGGGTCCAATGCCACGGCTCCCGTGTCCTCCACATCCAATGAAGCGGTCCCGCCGCCAGTCACAGCCCCGCCAACGCAGTTGCTGGCGCCAACAGCAAACGAGACGACAACCAGTCTGCGTACCCAGCTGCGCAGCTTCCTCAACGACAGCATTTTTGATGGGGCGCCCATCAACGAGCAGACGATTCCCGCCGCCATTGGTCGTGCCCTGGAATGGTTCGGCGAGAGTCTCATCTATTTGCCGCAGTACGAGCGACCCGAGTACAATTCCCGTGACTCTGTGTGCAATATCCTGCGGCAGAGCCTGCGCCTAATCATCGAACTGTGCAGCGCAGCACCCGGTGGAACAGGCGCCAGCCAGTTTGAGCAACGTCTCGAGCAGATCTGTGAGCAATTCCGCAAGCGACTCTATAGCGTGCTCTTCCTTTGCCTGGGCAGTGCCAATGCTGAGCTCTATTGGCGTCAGCTGATGCGGCTGCTATGGGTTTCGTTGCGATCCAGTAAGTGTTTGCTGTAACAGTTGCACCCCATCGACAAGGCCTAATCACTTTTATCTTTCCTCAGATTTCCGTACGGAAGCGGTGGACTTTCTGTGCATCTACACTGATCCCACAATTCCTGCCCAAACGGATACGGTAGATGCACAACAGTTTCTTGTGCTGCGGAGTACGCAGTCTGCGCTTCCCACAGTTGCAGCGGCCTTTGTCACAACCGAGGTAAGTGCCAGCCCGAGGCGTGCCCAAACAGTCCCAAAGCTTAACTAATCACAGCCTTTTGTGGCACCGTTGGCCTTCAATTTGCAGCAGCAACAGCAAACGCTCGACAATGACATCGAAATGGCCGAGGTGGCCGGCGGAAGTGGCAGTAGCAACAGCAGCAACAGCAATTCCGAAGTGGAGGCGTCGCTGCCCTCGGTGAATGTGGGCTCTGAGCCCTGGCATATCAATTTCGCCAATGATTGGTTGCCTGTGATAACGCGCGACTTACAGACCCAGAGCGAGGTATTATTTAGCCTGCGATTTCGACACACTTTGTTTTCAACTACTCTCCTCTCTTCCACACAGCAGCAGCATAATCGCCCACAGCCGCCCTACTCGGATGCCTACATATCGGGCATGTCCGCCAAACGCCGTAAGATCATCCAAACGGAAAAGTCATCGGCCAGCGTTGAGTGTCTCATTGCAAGCGGGGTACAGCGGGCCATGCAGAGCGCCGGTCTGGGCGCCAGCCATGGCTCGGCCGCCGCCAGTTCCTCGATTAGTGCTGATGCTGTGATTGGCGCCATTGCGCACGATGCCGGCATCCAGGCCTCGTACACGGAGGCGGTGCGAAATAACGCCCGCGAACGGATCAAACAGGATATCGACTACAAGCCGAGCAAATATCCACAGATCGCCAAGTTCGCCGAACAGAAGTAGGGCGGCATGTGGAGCCGTCAAAGACGAGGCGATCACCACTTAGTGCTTGTTGTACATTTTACTTTAAAAAGCATAAACTGTATTTAATATTTAGTTAAGCTAAGTTCTGTTTAAACCGAGACGAAGACATCGGCAACGATACAAGACGGCGATCATATGGAATGTTAGCACTGGCTTCAATTATATTACATAGATCTAATAGTAATACATCTGAGATATATTCACAATCCATATAGAGAAACCCTTTTCAAACTATTTGTTTGGGACAACGACAGAGCAACAGCGCTCCGCTCCCAACTGACCAAATGGCGGCGGCTGCGGCGGCGGCGTCTTTGGGTCGGATGGCGTCACAGAGACCACCGGCGACAGCAGAGCCGTGACGACAGCCGAATTCCAGCCAAATATTTTGGCCGGCGCCCGTTGATTGACGTGAGCCGATGGCACATGATTGCTGATGATGGATCTGGATGTGTTGTGGAATTTTGCAGTCGCTCGAGTGGCCGATGTGGAAAACAGAACCATTACAGCAGCAAGAACCACTATTGCCAGTTTCCCGAAATTGTCTTTCGCCTGACATGGATAATGGACCTGCCCACGCCACTCTTCTTGTTTGCTGCCGTGGTGCTTGTTGTTGTTCTTGTTGTTGTCGCCTGCAATCAAAACACGAAAATTGTGACATAAAAAAAAAACTGTTGAGAATATTTATGTGCAAAACGCGAAAGAAAACATGTACGAATAAATATTAATTATGAATATTTTGCCACTTTCTTTTTATTTCAGATGAATTCTTGTGTGATTGGAGTTTTATAAATAACCTGGCTACGTAATCGAGGTATATTTTTAATGATCGATTATAGTATTTTGATAATACTCCATGGAATGACTAAAAATAATCAAGCCAAGGCCGGACCACGGGTAACTGTTGCGGGGGCGTGACATATTTAAATTGCATTGGCGCTGGTGAAGCAGAAGAGGCAAAGACGAACCCAACTGGCCGGGACGGACCGGCGGCAATTCGGGGCCAAAACTACTGTAAAGGTTGCTCTGAAGTCGCTTCATAATATCAGGTGGTATTCAAAAGCCGTACATATCGATCCTATAGTTTTCAGTGTGGAGTGGTGGAGATGTGGGGAAAATGTATTTTAAATCTCTGTCTTTTTTTTTCAAATCTTTTTTGAAACATTTAAGAGACTTCTTTTGATGCTAAACATTACGAAATGTGAAACATCCGAATATCTTTCTGATGTTTTGAGAGCCGTGTTTCCACGCTTCCCTTCATTTATGGAGGACTTTTCATCACAAATGTTGCAGATTCGGCTGAGATCACAGTCAGATCCCCCTCCGACTGGTCTGATATCTCAAATAGGAAAAGCTGTCAGTCGAATGTGTTGGTAAATCTAAGAAACACAAAAATATAGAAGCAATGCTAAATTCACAGTAAGCTGAAGTAGCCCAGTGGTCGGTCGATAAGAGCTGACCATTTTTAGACCTAATATAAATAAAGAAGAAACTTGAAAGAGCAGAGAGAAAGGGAGTGCTCTCATTAGTGTTCGATTGTGATTGAAAGTAAGTGAACAACATTGAATTCTACACAAGTGAGCAAGTAAAGAAACGAAAAATATTTTGAGCCTTCCTTTTTTATACCCTGTTACCATTGAAAATGGGAAAAGGGGGATCATGAAGTTGTGCGAAGGAAACATTTCCGACCCATAAAGTATATATATTCTTGATCAGCGTGAACAGCCGAGTCGTTATAGTCCATCCCCCTCTTATCCCCAAAAAAACAATCACATCCTAGACCTATAAAACAGTCAGATCCACAATTTTAGTTACAAGTTATAGCCAAGTGGTTTAGTATACATCAAGCTAGGCACAATATCTATCTATGCTGAAAAGTACAATCAGATCGGACGAAAAAACACTGGAGTTATAAGCGAAACAACTGAGCTTGTCGATAGTTAGGTCTAAAACCGCTGAAATTACTAAATAATGTGTGGCCTACTTCCAGGATGAGCCTTTAACAGCTGTTACAAAAACCGGCTACATTCAAATTCAAAAACAAACAAATGAACGGGGTACTTTATAGTCGGGGCACTCGACTGCAGCACAGTCAATGGGCTACACAAATTCAAAGTGGTATTAAACTGGTTGCGAATGGCTGCTGCCGGTTACAATTCTCCTATGCCAATGATATGCTTGGACTTCAAAAGATGTATTTGGGTACGAAGGCCCACCAGACTAATATATTTCTGGTATTAAACTGGACACTTGTATTGCAGGGTTGTTCACTCAATTCGGGTTGAGCAATCGCCTTAATTAAAAAAGCACCACCATTTTAAAGGTGGGTTACATATAGGCAACACCATTTAAAGGTGGCGGAGACGACTCCGTTGTGTGATCAGCAAAGAAGGATTAAGAGAAATTAACTATACTTTATAGAGTCGAAAATAATTCCTTCTCCTTGTTACCTACATTTGTATAACTTCTTCATCCCAATTTTAAATGGTTTACGAAAAAGGTCACGTATCACACCGACAAGGAAAAATATTTATATTCATATACCCCGTTTATACACAATAAAAAAATATCATGATAAATGTACCCAAAAATATGCAAGCTTTATTTACTTAATTATTTATCAGTTTAAAATAATAGATAGTCAGTTACACTGCACACTCAATCAGATTGTCAGACCAGTTGAAGGTATTCAAAATGAATCAACGGAATGACCAATATAAGCATAATTTGATCCTTATATATTTGCATTGCATACTTTGAAGGGCATTCATATTGATAATTTTGTTGTGTTTTAATAGGGTAATAGTCACTTTTGAGATTGATATATTTTGCTTACGACTGACTTCTCCACTCCATTTAATGGGGGTCGATCTGTATGATCGTTGTCTGTGATTTGCTAACCTCAGTTTGTTATCAATTTGAAAACATTTTGAGCTCAGCTTAGAAACAATGGCCGGGTTCAGCAGAAGAACTGAACCAGTGACGGCTAATTTGGTGTATTAGGAGAGAGGAGCTTGCATCGAGAAAATAGTATGCTCCTTTTGAGCTGCAATTGCATATCGATAGGTTCTTTCGATACCTTGGTATGATACCTGATTAATTTTGTGCATTTATTTGAGAATGAGGTTTCTTTCAATGTCAATAAATAATTTGAATAAACCAAAAATATCATAAAAAACTTTAGTTGGGCTACTTTTATGCAATTTTTAAGACCACAGACTTAAGAAAATTGTCAAAAAATGTATCACTTTTTCTTTTAAAACCTGTTCAGCGATCAATCTTTCTGCTGATCACGGCCAATTCGATGTTGTCGGTTTGGATTCTAGACCATTCGGGTACCGCTAATACCTTCTAAACGCAAATGAGTTCTACAAATCGGTTTCGACCCAACAACGACACAAATCGTATGGAAATATTTTAGATTTTGAGTCGGAAGCGATTTGTAGAGCACATGTTATTTCTTTATCACGTCTAGATTAATAGTAGTTTGGACTTAAAATGGCCAAAGATGCAAAATTTGACCATTATTAGGACAATCTCTTTGACATCATCTTGGGTTAATGTTAATTTTTAACACACATGATATAAAATATTCAAAATGATATATCTTCGCTTTAAAAAAATTCTTAGAAATATATAGGAAAGTTTATTTCAAAAGCTAAGATATGGTACTTTAGGATAAAATCAAAGTTCCACCCAAAAAGAGCATAAAATCAGTCAAAATATGCACTGGAAGCTCAAAATACAAAAAAAATATATCTCTGAAAATATATTCGTGATTCCATTTCCATTTCTATTTCATCAATATTATAATAATAATAATATATTAATCATTTCAGAATGAAGGCATGCCAATTCTTCAATTCGCTGCCCGCCCCCCCTTTTCTGTGCGTTACCCTTCCGGTCCGCCCCTGTTTTCTGCCAACTAAATGACTAAATGAGCTGGGTTGGCACGCGCATTCTGGCCTGGGTCTGGACCCGGGGTATGCATGGAATTTGCAGCACAGCAGCATTTAAGGGGCTTTGGTTAATTATGTATGCGCCAGAACTCAAAATAAATTAAAGCTGAAGACTTTGATGCATGGGCTGTTGGATGTGCGGCAATGGAGCGACGCCGCATGGCTATAATGGAAAATTTTCAACGACAAACCGACAAACATGGTGTATTGTCACTTCCCAAAACCGCGGTCCGCAATCCTGGGAGCAGCTCTCTCAGCGCCATCGACAGTAATCATAACAAGCCGGCTCCATTCAATTGAATTAATGACCAGATCTTCAGCTCTCAGTGGAACGGAACGTCATAATTAAAAACATTTCTCGGAGATTTCTTCGAGATTGTGAAAACGCATGTGGCTCTGGCTGTCCCAAGTCCCTCGTCCCGCGTCCCATGTCCCATGTCCCATGTGTGTGTGTGTGTGTGCATGTAAAGGACAATTTATCAGCAGTGCGTAAAAGTAGCATGCAGCAGGCACATAAAAACCCGTGTGTGTGTGTGTGTGTGTGTGTGTGTGTGTGTAAGATGATAATGATGCCCCCTGCACATGTGGCACTGCGGCTGTGCCAACTACTCCCAGCATCATGCTCAAAGGGTGGGGGGAGGGGGGCATCTCTCGAGGCGGCACGCACAACGCAGCCGGCGCCGGCTGCTGCAGCAGATTGAGATTGATGCCTGGCGCCGTCCTAGTCAAACAGGAACACATGTAATTGAGTGTCGTGGACAATTATACGGAGTGCCTAGGTAGCAATAGGCCAATACCAGCACCCAAAACGCGCTTAAAGTTCTAGCCAGCGCCAGAGCAAGAGGCGTCAGCGACGGCGACTGCGACGACGGCGCCGGCAGCGACGCGACGCGACGCCAGCCGCAGCAGCAGCAGCAGCGGCACCCCATACTCATCACAACAACAAACAGATGTCGGATCGATCCTCAGCGATTTCAATTCCCATTCCCAGTCGCAAACGGACCGTGTAGGAATAAAGACGTGATCATCGGGCTAGAAATCGTTTGACGAGCCATCGACTTTTACTTCGACTTCGGCTCACCCTCACCCATATACAGACAGTCGCATCGCAGCGTCCCAGCTCCGCTCAGTCCGATACTCGCGGTTTTTTTTCGAAAACAAATCAACAATTCAATTTTGTTTTAGAAGATTAATATTGAGATGTGTGTGTCAGCAGGTCAACTGAACGATTGAGCGAGCGAGACACACACTGAGAGGTGTACCAGCGCGTCGTCGCCTCACCGAGTGCCGTTCCATCTTTTGGAAATTGGACGCCACCGCCGCCGCCGCCGTCGTCGCCGCTCGAGAGTGACAAAAACCAAACCAAAAACCCAAGTATGGAAACTCCCGCACATATGTGAAAAGTGTGAAAAGAGTGTATATTTCCCAAAACAGCCCGGAAAACCAACGAGCCTTGCCCACAGTTCGCGCGTCCTGCGGTGCATGCGAATGGTGTGAACGAAACAAAAATACTGTGTGAAAGTTGCATTATTATTAATCTACCCGCAAAATGACTTCCCTGGTGTATGCCGTTTTTCATATCGCCACGCTCCAGTGTTCGGTGCGTCCGGAGATCTCACCGTGTACATGTGAGACTGGCAAATCGTTCAATCATGTGGAGCTCTCCTGCGAAAAGCTAGAGTCCTTCAATGCCGTGGTCGACAGTCTGGCCAATAAGCTGAATCCGGATATGAATATTGATTTGAAAATAACACACTCGCAGCTAGATGATTTGGAAATGAGATCGTTTACGGATATGAACTTCAATTTGTACAAACTGCGCATGCAATGGAACGGACTAAGGTGGGTTAATGGAGAGGATGCAGGATGTAGGATTAGAAATTGCATCGAACCTTTGAATTCTTCGCCTTGAAATTCAAACTGAGAAGCTATATTCCTGCAGGAATCGTCATTTATTCATGCAAATTTATAGATATTTTCGTATTTAAACAGATAATATTTCAATATTTGAAGCACAAAAATCAGTAAAATAGAAAACATGTAAGCGATTAGGACTAGATTTACACGGTGAAGCAAACATCATTAAGTTCACTTAGTAGGCGTAATATTTAAGGCAAAGTGACTACGTTTTATAAAGGAAAGGTTAGAATCTCTGATCTGATTCCCTCGCCCACTAAGAGAACTCCATGAAGTTTGCTTCACCGTGTAAATCCAGTCTAAGTAAACGCCAACTGTAATATTCCCTGTTTTCCAGGGGTAAATAAAAGCTTAGGCTGTAATGGGTTGGTATTCGCCATTCCGAGCCTTAAGCCAACCCAAAAGTGATTCTCAGTTTCACTTCCAGACAAATTTCACTAAAATTCGTGGATGCAAACCTCTCGAAAATAAGAATTGGTTCGGTTCAGTGGATTAGGCAGCTTTTAAACCTACGGCTTGGTTCATTTGATGAGGTTTATGGCTAACTGAACAGCGGTTTCGGATCGGTTCAGTGGTTAACTTGAGATTTTTATACCCAGAAGTTTGCAAAAGCATAGAAATATTCATTTCCGACCCAATAAACTATATATTCTTGATCAGGGTGACGTGCTGAGTCGATTGAGCTTTGTCCATCGCAAGCTAGTCTTTCAGTTTTAAAGCTATCGAGCTGAAAATGTGCACAGAATCTTCTTTTTGCTGGATGCTATTAATATGTCGGTGCCGACCTGATCGGATAACTATATCTCACAGCTCCCATAGGAATAATCGGTCGGAAAACTAGTTTTAGTGAGAAAAACTTTTTTATTTTGAATGGAAATGTCGCCAAACTTTGTAATCGTAGGTTTACTATGTTTTTTTTTAATTCTGCCAAGTTAGATGAAAATCGGACAACTATATGGTATAGCTGGCATACAAAAGATAGGTCTGAAAAACAGTCTTAGTTAGAAAAACTTTTTTGTTTTTAATGGTAGCATTTTGAAATTTGATAATTTGTTGTTTCACATACTTTTACTTAGTTCTACAAATTTTTGTTAAAGTCGGATGACTGTAACATATAGCTCCTATAGTAATGATCGGTCGAAAGCAAGTTCTAGCGAGAAAAACTTTTTTCTTTTTAAAGAAAACCCATCCAAACTTGGTATTTCTAAGTTTGTTATGCTTTCCCATGATTGCATATAGTTTGGTCGAAATCGGACATCTATGTAGTATAGCTGTCATAGAAAAGTAGAGTCACAAAAGTAGTCTTGGTAAGAAATGCTTGTTTCTTTTCAGTTGAAATGTCTTTTATAAGCAAAACTGCAGATTTACCAGTCACTTGTTCTTAAATCTTTGACCGAGTCAAGTCATTCATAAAAAACGAAATCAACTCGGTCTACAGAGGTATCCATTTTAGAGGTTCCATCAGCGAATTATACGAAATTCAAATAAAACCTCTTTGGGAAATAATCCTCTTTGTTCAGTGCTTTTTGGTTCGGTTCAGCATTTGTAAAAGGTGCGGTTCAGAACCGGGTAGGGATAGATTTGGTGTCACTTAAGCCAGAAGCCAAAGTGAAATTTTGAAATTCGAACCATTCTTAAGTTTTAATAATACCACTGCGAAGTTTTTGGTTTCAAAACTCGTTTCATATTGTCTCCGATTAGCGACCTGATCTAGGCTAATCAAGTGTGAATTATACTGGCTCTGGCTCAACGTAAATGCTGATAATATAATATTAAATATAATTGATCAGCTTCCAAGAAAGTTCCTAATGACTAATAACAATTAAAATTTACTTAGTTAAATACAATTTTCAAATATGCAAATTATTAATAATTAAATAACTATTATTTCACATAATACATATGATTATTCGTTTGTTCGTAAGGTTGATCATTAGATACTTGTGCTGAAACAGTGTTCGTTTGTGACTTCTTGTATCTTCTTGTATACTACGGTTTCTAAACTCATTTGGATTCGTTTTCGGTTCGATTCGACTATGTGGAAGATGTAAAATGTGTGGGCTTTAAAGGTTATTATACAAATATGTTCATAAGTAACAGAATCGCCTTTGCAAGCATTAAGCATACATGTTTGTTTTTGGGAAATACCATGAAATTATGGGATATTCATCCATTAAATTCTGAAGTAATATGGATCCATCTGATTTATTTGATTGAAAGAAGGAGTATAACCCTTTTAGTTGTAAGTAGTTTCTGGACAAGAAGGCATTTCTTAAAGTGTTAAGAAGGAAGCTTTTAAGCATACATTTTATTTGCTTCTCAAGAAATCTGTATGCTTAAAATATTGCCAATGCAAGAAACGAAGGGTAAAAGTATCGACCTTGGCCCGCTGTTTGACCAAATTGTAGTAGATAGCATACTATCCTACTTACTGCAAGCTCTCAAAGTCCTGCTTCAATTCAAGAATTTCATTTATAGGATTGTCAGAATTCAAGGCCAGCCTCGGCTCTGTTCTGGCTGAATGAATACCAGAATTTTCCGTTCGCTGGCTATCAATTTAGGTTCCTTAAACCCAATCAAAAACCCAAAACGAAAAAAAAAAAAAAACAAAACCACATACAAAATACACTCTTCTCGTGCCAGCCAGAGGCGAGAGTGTTTACATGTGTTTACAACAACCAAGTAGATACATCTGTGTTTACGTCAGTCAAATAGCCATCGCGACAACTCATTATCTTTGGCTAGCTCTCAATTGGTCAAATTGGGCTGTGAAGAAGCTGAAGCCAGGTCATAATTAGAGCCGGGCGGCGGGCACATGTTTTTGCCATGTAAATGATTTAATTTTCCAATTAGGAAATGCAAGCGCAAGCACCCTGCCCTGGGGATCCACCAAAAAAATGTATATACAGTACAGCACAATTGATACAAATTACGAGCAAGCGAACGGCCATTACGACATCTGTGGAGACTCCCGGCAGTGTCTTAAGATTAGATCCAACAACAACTAAAACACACGCTCCTATGGATGCGACTGACTGCTCCCGCCGAATCATTTCGATTTTCGTTTGGTTTTGTTTTATTGAATCGACGACAATTGAATAGCAGCCGCCTCTTATCATTTGCCCAGAAGTACATAAGAACCCTCAATGCTGCTCTCCCAACACAGTGTGCTCACACATAGCACACACACACACACACACACACACTGACACACGTCGAGGAGCTGCTCCGGCCGAGGCAATTATACTCGATGCGTGAACAAAAATTGATAAGTAATTGCAATTTATTGAAATCGGTTTTGCAGCGACTTGCACGTTTTGCTGCCGCAGCTCTGAATGAATTTCAATTAAACTTGTATTTTTTTTTTATTGTAAATTGCGAAATTATAAATATCGTCAATCATCAAGCCTATTTCATAAGCTGGGATGGGGGGGGGGGGGGGGGTTCATTCAGATTTAACGTTGGGTGGTGTGAAACAGAATTATGTGTCAAGATCCCGGCCATGCAAGGAGTCATCCCCCACCCCCAACCCCTTTTCGGTGGCACTTTGTATGATTTAATTATCAGACCTAATCAAATCAATGTTGTGGACAATCTCGATCATATTGAGCGCGTGCTGCCCCGTTCGGAGAAAACTTTTTTACATTGATGTCAATTTATAATAATTGACCTATTGCCTTAGTATCGCGCTCTGACCAAATCATAACAGCCAAACGGCAACCAAGTCAGGAAAAGTACCGCTGTGTGTGTGTGTGTGTGTGTGAGGGATGACATGTTCATAATGTTCACGATTCATCGGCCTGGACGTATCAGCGACGCGTGGCATTTCAGCATCTATGTGATTCAGTGGCGATCAAAACGATTTATGAGCAGAGAAACTATGGGGAAACCCACAATTTGGGTTAGCCCCCCCCCCACCCCAACCACAGCTCATAGAATTTGTACTAGAATTTTGTACAGTAGTCTTGACATGGTCAATAGTTGGCAAAAACTTATCTGTATTCTGCACAGTTTAAGCCAGTTTAACTACCTGTGGTTGATAAGAGAAGAAAGTAAACCGCTTAGGTATAAGAATTGATTCGGTTTAGCGAAATCAAATCTGTTCGTCTTAATAATTGTAAGGATTTTTTCTGTTTCCAAATTGACAATCATTTTGAAGCTAAACTTTTGAGTTTCCAGCGGAGAAATAATAAGTAAAAAGGTTACATTATCATCCGAAAATGTGTGAAGAAAAGCGGAAGTAAAAGTTACTTACACATTTTTATTTGACAATTGCGCTTAACCTTTCTTTACTACAACCCTTGGATACACACCTTTATTCTAGATTGATTCTCTTGGTTGATCCCAAGTTGTTACTTAAAGTGAAGTATAGATTCCTTTTTGATTATTCCAAACAACTTCATAAGGTTGATTTTTAGAGCAGAGTCTGAAACACCATATTGATTTCTCATAAAATAGCCTATAGTCAACTTCAAACCAGCTGGGAATCGTACTTACATCTATTTTTGGATCAAACTGGTTCGCCACTTTGTTATGATTGTAGTTCAAAGCTTAAAAAGAATCACAAATATCTTTCTGAAGCACTTTTGAACCTATTCTGGTTCGGAGCCTGGTCTTGAACCAGTAAATAGATAAGATCCATATTACCAACCTGTAGACCTTATCTAAAGTTAAGAAATTAATTTTATTTCATATATCAATCTAAACTATAAACTGTACAAACTGTTTCTCAATCGTTTTTGATTTGAAAAGGGTCAAAGCAATCACAAAATTGTATGTTTAAGGCAGCGATGTTTAAGAAGACAGGCTCTCTGTAGCTCTCTGTCTCTCTCTGACACTCACTGAAGTATTACTTCGGCAAGCATTCGGCATGAATTGCCCAAAGTGTTCGGCCCCTGGGGGGCCCCCATACGCTTGGCAATCGCTTTGCGCGAAACATGGCTGCTGAGGTTCCAAGTTAGGTAAGGTCGGGTCGGATGCTTTTAGCATATAGTTGTCATTGAAGAGTTAGGTCGAACAACTAGTTTAAGAGGGAGAAACTCCTATGTTTCAAATTCAGACATCTTTAAAATTTCCAGTTAATAATATTATCAACAGCCGAGCCAATTTAGCCATGCCAGTGATGGGTAGAGATAGAGGTTTGACATTTAAGCGTCATAAACTTCTTCTATTTGCTGGCAGATAAAGTTTGAAACGAGAAAGCTAAGCTAACTTCGTCTGTCCCGAAGTTGTTATACCCTTGCAAGTGCTAGCTTAAATATTTTCAAAAAATACTCGTTTTCCCATTTTTCGAACGATCGTTCGTATGGGAGCTATATGATATAGTCATCCGATTTGGTCAAAATTTTGCAAAATGATGTGAAATCATGTGAAACAATCAAATACAAAATTGCAGGATGCCACCATTAAAAACAAAAAAGTTTTTCTAACTAAGACTGTTTTTTAGACCTATCTTTTGTATGGCAGCCATACCATATAGTTGTCCGATTTCAATAAAACTTGGTAGAATTATAAAAAAACATAGAAAACTTACGATTACAAAGTTTGGAGACATTTCCATTGCAAAGAAAAAAGTTTTTCTCACTAAAACTAGTTTTCCGACCGATTGTTTCTATGGGAACCGTGAGATATAGTTATCCGATCCGGTCGGTTCCGTTATATTGGCAGTGTGCAGCATAAAGAAGACTGTGCAAAATTTCAGCTCGATAGCATCAAAACTGAGGGACTAACCAGTTCGCGTAGAAACAGACAGGCAGACGGACGGACGGACAAAGCTCAATCGACTCAGCTCGTCACCCTGATCAGGAATATATATAGTTTATGGGGTAGGAAATGAATATTTCTATGCGTTGCAAACTTCTGGTCAAAATTATAATACCCTTTGCAAGGGTTTAAGAATCCCCATATATCCCGCAGATAAATAGTTTCTATCTTCTAGACATATTTAGTAAACAGTATTATTCACCGAACCGATAAAAGATGGGATGAACGAAAGTCAGGTTAAAAGCAGAGGGAATTTCTTTGGTTCGTCAGTTCTTTAAATGAAGAATACAAGTTCTTTGACACTAGTACCACTTTTGAGTGATCTAGGGGACTTATTGAAACTTCCTTTGATCGAAGTAACGTTTGAGTTAAACTCACAAACATCTCTTTTTTACATTTTCTTTGAAATCCAAGAGAAATTCTATAATGCAACTTACTTTAACAGATAGCTAACAGAAGCATTGCAGTGGAAAAATCTCTGCATTTTTCTCTATTTAATTTCCACAAAATTTCTGTAGAAATTTCAATATTTGTAATAATTTCTGTGAGAGAAGCTCGGCTTGCTGCTTGCGGAAACGATCTACATTTCTTCTCCCAAATTCCGAGTTTTTGAACTTTTGCTCTGCAAATTGTTGACACACAAAACGATTTAGAATTCAAACGAATCCAAAAACTCATAATCCACAGATGGATGAGCGTAGTATTTTTGTGATAAGAGTAAATCTGCTCGTCATAAGTTTATTGCTGGCGCCAAAATAAAAATGTTTATGATCATTAATGTTTTAATGACCGCTTAACAATCAAAAAGGCCCACACAATCTGAGTGAGAATGTCTTGCGGACAACTACGGGTGGAGACTGAACTGAACTTGCGGTGCAGGACCAGGTTCAGGGACTGAGAATGGAGAATGAGTTAAGTGTCACATTTTTTTGTATTTTGTCGATGCATTGATTACATTTTGTTTTTTTCTCATGCTGATAAGCGCCGGCGCAGGCGGCTCTATACATATATGCAGAGTGGGCAGCACAAGTGTGCTTATGTACAGACGGGTGTGTTATATGTTCAATAACTTGCTGATTTGTTTGAGGCTATTAATATTATTATTGTTATCACAGCGCCGCTTTAGCCCTGAGAAAGTGCGAAAAGTGTTGACTGATCTTGACAATTAATTATGATGGCTTCGCCACACAGATCCCCCCGATGTCGATGGAATATTACCATTCTGGACTGCGACTGCGTGTCCCCCAAAAAGAGTGTCAATACATTTCGGTTTTGTTTTGACTTTTTTCGGCTGATGGCCGAGTGAAACGTCAAAAGCCAGCCAACCATCTAATGATTACTTCGAAATGGAATGTTCCGCAGTTGTTTTTGTTTTCGTCTGTGGTCTGCGGTCCGCCTGGCTGGGGTCAGTCGCGTCTGTGCTGTGGGGCGGGGAGTGAGAAAAAGGCAGCCCAATTGAATTTTATTATTACGCTCAATCAATGATCAAGAGGCCAGTTTAGGTCGTGTGACAATTATATACGGCTGACGTTAAGGAATTGTCAAGCGGCTCTCATGCAGCTAGACCCCAGCTCAAGTTCAACGGGCGCTCATTATAGATACAATCTCGTCTCGTCCCGTCCCGTCCCGTCTCGTCCGTCCATCCTATCGCCCTAACTAAGGCTGCGCTTTTCTCATTACATAATCAAGGCTGGACCAGCAGCCAGCAATCAATCAAGATCAAGTGTCTGCTAAAAATAGCTCCTGCCAATCAACTAGCAGCTACCAGAGATTCAATAACGGGCGCCAAGGATGTCCACTAGTTGGTAATTTCCACGTCAGCCAGCCCAGTTCCCATCATGAATAATGCGGCAGTTTGGCGCCTCGATGGCGACAACTTAATAGCCGGCAGCAGACTTCGATGAAGTGATGCCAAGATCTATTATGGATCGAGGCTCTGCTTCTGTTTGCCACCTGATAAGGCTGCGTCATCGGGCGACAGGAATGTTAGGGCCAGGGACGGAAAGATGTGTGCTTTCAAACTTTATAAATCTGTCAATGTTTCAACTGAAGCTGAATTGATTTATGTAAGGTCGAGGCATGACTTTTAATGTTTTATGTTAGGGGTGGGGCAATGGGAGCAGAGATCAGCAGAGACTGGGCTATAAATGCTTTCGGTCAGGGGTAGGCAATGACAGCAGAGACGTCGGCAGAAAGTCATCCTTTGCACTAATTAATCACCTTTAACCATGAGCATTCTTCTCTATGCTTTTACTTTACTTACTAATTCCTAAGATGCTATATTTCTGACCAAAGCTAAAACCCAGTCTTAAGCCGAAACGGTTCGATCACAGAGTTCCGACTTTTACTTTACTGTGAACCAAACCTTGAACTGAACCTTTTTAGATATAATAACTGAACCTAAGCCTGTCTTAAGAGGATCTTAATTTTAGAATTACAGTTAGATTCAACAAAAATTATAAACACTAAAATATTTGACCTGTAGCTTAGCGACTTCTTTAGTTATCCAATCGGTATTGGGAGACACTGACTAAAAATCGACCGAAAAATCCTTAAGAACAGTAAAAGTGTATGCTCATTATGAATTTTAATGATGCAGTTGCAGCTAAAAGCAGCTCTGATAATGCGCAGTATTCTTTTGCTCATAACTTGACTATCGCTCGTCTTTAGGAATCCTTCATTGGATGGATAAATTTTCTTGTTTTGTTCCTTTTATACAAATCTAGAAAATCGTTCAAAATTACTTTAAAAATATCCGCCCGAACTAGCATATTGTTTTTATAGATCCTAGACTGCTAATCTTATTGAAAGATTCACAAGATCAAGAGTTTTATCAACACATTGCTAACACAAGCCAACCAAATTAGACTCTTTCCTATATATTGTAGAAATTTTGGTAATTCTAAATGTTTTTGTGTGCTAAACACGAATGTGATTCCTAAAATTGTACATCACGTCTAGACGTAAAGTAATTCGTGCTCAAAGTTACTTAAAATGCCTATTTTGACCCCTTTTAGACACGTTTTATGGGAAACCATTATTATTATTATACCCTTGCAATGGGTATTACAGTTTTCTATTATGGGAAATATTCATTTCCGACCCCATAAACTACATATATTCTTGATCAGTCTGTTTCTACGCAAACTAGTATCTCAAAACTAGTCAGAATAGTCTGAAATTTTGCACAGACTTTTCTTTTTGCTGCACACTACTAATGTGTTGGAATCGATCGGATCGGATGACTGTATCTCATAGCTGCCATAGGGACAATCGGTCGGAAAACTAGTTTTAGTGAGAAAAACTTTTTTGTTTTCAATGGAAAAGTCTCCAAACTTCCAAACTTTGCAATCGTAGGTTTTCTATGTTTTTTTATAATTCTACCAAGTTTTATTGAAATCGGACAACAATATGGTATAGCTGCCATACAAAAGATAGGTCTGAAAAACAATCTTAGTTAGAAGAACTTTTTTGTTTTTATTGGTAGCATCCTGCAATTGTGTATTTGTTTGTTTCACATGCTTTCACATAATTTTACAAATTTTTGGCCAAATCGGATGACTATATCATGTAGCTTCCATACGAACGGTCGGTAGGAAAATGGGAAAACGAGTATTTTTTGAAAATATTTAAGCGAGCACTTGCAAGGGTATAAAAACATATAGCTTATAGCTTTCTCGTTGAACTCTCTTTGGTATTACTTAAGTATGGCCTTTTAGCTTTAAAACAAAAAATAAAAAACAATTCTACGATTTTTTTTAACTTAAAATATACCATTTTGAATTCTTATGCTATGCAAAATCACTTTAGTCCTTTTGAAAATATTCAACAAAATTCCAAAGGGGCGGTACAAACTATGGTCAACATGTAGACTTATCATAAATATATGTAATATATCTAAATGAATCTGAGTGCTGGTTCAAAAAGAAGTGTTTGTCCCTAACATATAAAACCTCTATATTTTACTTGAGAACTGATTGTTTCTATGGACAGAAGGAGTTTATTGAATTTCTGGCTGGGGTTTTATCTTATCTGAACATAGGACTTAAAACGTCTCGGATATAGATAGAAAATTCGTGAAAATGATGTTCCGTTTTCTTCAAATTTTGATTCCAGTGACCTAGAAAGCACGTAAGCTCATCACAACCGGCCACACTTTCGTACATTTGGCTCGATTTTAATCTTGAATTTGTTTTCATGTCTGGCGTACGGCAACAACTCGCCCAGCCAGCCATTGCATTCTCATTCATCTGCCGATGATTCCAACTCAGATTCTTTGCGAATTTCGCCTTCTAATATTAAATGGTAATTGCATTTCTTTTATTTGTTCTATTTATACATAGATCGCTGCCCGAACTGCCATTCCGTGGGTTATCGAATGTGAGCTACCTTAGCGTCGGAGACAACGAACTCGACGAGATTCCGAAACATGTGTTAAACCACATGCCGCGGCTACAGACACTGGACATTGGGCGCTGCAAGATTCGAGCGGTGCAGCAGGACGATCTGAAGGGCATACAAATGGTGACGAATCTCATCTTGCCGAGCAACAACATCACGCGATTGGACCGGGGGGCGTTTCCGCTCAGCCTGCTCACATTGCATTTGGGTCGAAATCAGATTGACTCGCTGAACGGATCGCTGCATGAGCTGCACAAGCTGCAATCGCTGTTTATCAATGCGAACAATATAAGCAATCTCGATGGCGAGCTGCCGGACGGAAGGGAACTCCACCTGCTGATGGCCCATAACAATCGGCTGGAACGGTTACCGGCGAATATGGCTGGCATGAGGGATCTGGAGACGGTTCATGTGCATTTCAATCGCTTGAAATCATTTGATCGCGTCTTAAGGAACGCCCAGTACCTCAACGAGCTGTATGCGAACAACAATGAATTGGAGTACCTGTCACAGGATGAATTCCAGAGCTGTGGTCAGCTGGAGACCCTCTACCTGGCCTGTAATCATATTCGGTCTTTGAATTTCTCACTCCATCCCATGAGCAAGCTGAAAATTGCCAATTTCTCTTTCAATGACATCGATGAGTTCTCCATGGAGGAGTTGCACGGACTGCGTTCCCTCAGGATTCTCGATCTGTCCAATAATCGCATAAAGCGTCTACTACCCAGCCACAAGAGCATGCAGGACCTGCCGCTAATGGATCTACGACTTGACCACAATCAGATTATCACACTAGACGCCGCTCTGGCCGGCTTGAGTAACCTGCGGATACTCAATCTGCCCCACAACAGAATCAAGCATATACTGCCAGGAGACTTTGATGGCATGCCTAGACTGGAGATACTGGACATGACCGGCAATGAACTGGGAGAACTAAAACAACTCGAAGCGGTAAGTGGGGGAGAGTTCAAAAGGGAAGGATCAAGTAAAGGTTCAAAGTGTTTGATGGTCAGTGAGAGTTCAGGGTTATTACCAAAAGCAAAATCACAATCGTTACCCAAAACAGGCCATAAACTCGTTTCTCACTTCATTTCCCATAACGCCATGTTAAATATTGACTAAAATATGTCTCCACGATCAGAGAACTTAACCTTTGACACCCCAACGGGTTCGAAACCCCTTACCCAAACTTCTTTAGAATTTCAGAAGTTTTTAGCCTTGATATTTTCTAAAATTTTGGAGCTTTAATCCCTAGATTTTGAGTTCAGTTAGAAAATAGTTTCAAAACCATGTCAAATGACATATGAATTACCTTAATGACCCAATTAGTCTAGGGAAATCGACATTTTTTGAAAATATCGAAACTTAAGATACTAACAATATCGTAAAATATCGATATATTTGATACAAGTACTAAGCCCTACCCCTTTGCCTTACCCTTTTTGCAGACCTTTTTGCCCAATTTGAAGATCCTTAAGGTGGCATTTAACAATATCACCAAACTGGATCGAGACTTTAATGGGCTGCCGGTGTTGTGCCAGGTAAATCTGACCAACAACCAAATTACGACCATTTCGAGGGAACTTGTCACTAATACGCGCTGCAAGAACCACAATGTACCCGGCAAACTGGAGATACATCTGGATGGTAAGTTGCCCCCCTGGATTGATGGGTTGATTCCAAAGTTTAACCACTTACCTGTTTCTTTCCACAGATAATCCCATCATGTGTGATGTGCGCCTCAACGAACTCTGCCGTCTGATGGCCGCCCAGGATGCGCGAATACGTGGTCGCTCGCAGTGTTTTGAAAACGATCAGGAGGTGTGCACCGTGCTACCCATGCTCTATAAGATCGATCTGCCGCTGCTCGTGAAGATAGGCGAATCGGAAGATGCCAAGCCGGTGGTACAAATGCTAGTCCCGAGTCCCATTCTGCTCAAGAACAATGACGAGCTGTTGCCACCGATTATTGCCACCTTGGGCCAGCCTTTAATCAATCCGTTGATCATAGCCGCTGCTGCGACTGTCCCGCCGCTGGCTCCACCGATTGTGCTTACCACAACGCCGGCACCTCCAGTGCAGGTGACCAGGGAGGAAAATGACACCACCACGCAGAGCACGAGCACCACGACAACAACACCAACAACCACAACAACAAGTTCGACAACGACATCAACGACACAAAGCAGCCAGCTGGCACCCACGGAAATGGTGACCACCACTGCACCCACCACAACGACAACGAGTACGACAACACCCAAGCCAAACGAAACCCTGCCCGTCATACTGGACATAGAGGAAACGAATTTGGCGCCCGACGCGGACCCTCCCTTGCGTGGGACCAATGAGACTGCTGCAACTGCTGAGCAGCAGGAAGAGCAGCTGGTGGCTCCGGCCGTGGTCGAGGATCAGCATGAGCATGCGCACGAGCATGAGCGTGATCACGACCACGATTCGGTGGCCAAGACGGAGTACGAGACGGTGGAGTACATCCCGAATCTGGTGCAGCCGCCCACGCCGCCCAGTAAATCGAACCTGCTCGAGGAGGATCCGGACTCGCAGTCCAATTCAGTGCACGAGGAGTATCCACACGCAGCACAGAGCCTGCAGATACCCGAGGAGCCGCCCGAGGAGTGAGTGGGTGGCCTGGCACTGACAGCGCAACGAGATTTGGATTGTATGCTTTAAGTTAATTTAGTTATTATGATTTATTTAAGCGAGTGCAGAACCGAGCATGTTTTTTGTTGAGTTATTCGAGACGATTTCATCGTGACCAGGGGGGATGACAGCGACGCGACCGAATGGGACTGTCTTAAGTTGTAAGTTTATTTTGCTGGGGGCTCAATTTCTCGTATGTGTGTTGGAACCGGAACTGGAACTGGTCGGCGTCGGTATATATACATAACTGAATCATAAACAAAAGTACGTTGAATATCTAAAAGTAGGTACTTAGCATTAAACAACAACAAAACGCGACGAGCTAATGTTAATAACGAAAGAAACCGAGAGAAGAAACTAACCTTTCTCTTCCGCTCACGCATGCACTCACACAACTGTAGGAGATCGCACACACACACACACACAAATATATTGTTATCAGTTCGTTAACAAATGAAATTAGCTTTTAGAGCGTAATTATACTATTAAATAAAAATGAAAATGGTATTCTAAATAAAATCGAAAATAAAAGTAAGTCGTAAAGTGTCAATTTTTTAAAGGATTTTAAGAAATCCGATCGATATATCGGTTACAGTTATACAATTAATCGCTGTTTGCCTTAGTTCGATATGGTCACACCTCGTTTACCGTTATGGTAGCGGTTTGGTTTTTCTTAATTCCATCTTACTGTTTTGGCTACTTTTAGCGGGGATGCAAGCGGCTCGGATTTAAGCACTGGTTTGGTTTATTATAGATTTTACGGCTAACTCAACAGCGGCTTTGGTTCAGTCTTTTGGAATAAATAAATATTCCACACATATTTTTGTCTCTATTCAAGTGGCTGGCACTGTTAATATCCATAAACTGCTAAGCTCACGCAGCTGACTTAGCAGAGCAAGCTTTGCAGTGATGTAAGCTCGGTAGCATATTTATCGATATCAACTTTAGGCGCTCAAGTTTTTATTAAAATACGTATTTCTTGTCAATTATATAAGAACCAAGTTTGACACAATACCAAAATGTATAAAACATATTAGCAGTGTGCAGCTAAAAGATATATCTGTGCTCGATAGCTTTTCAACTGAGGAACTAGTTCGAGTAGAAACAAACAAAGCTAAATCGACTCAGCTCATAATGCTGATCAAGAACATATAAACTTTATGTGGCCGGAGATAGTTTTTTGTATGCGTTCCAAATTTCTGGGCAAAATTAGAATACTCCTTCCAAGTGTATTAAAAACTGTGTATAATATAGCAAAAAATGAAGGAATCATGTAAATTAAGAGATACATTATTATGTAATCTACTTCGGATTAGGCTAAAAATATTCTCTGTGCATTGCGAAGTTAATTGAATCCCCATATTTCCGCAGTTCGTGTATTTTGTTCTGGCTTTAAAAAGGCTGCGCCATCAGCACCACTGCCGCAGCGCTTTCCAGCACTGTCAAATACCAACCGCCTGGCAGTGTGACCCTGCCTAGCAAATACCAAATTTGCAGCAATGACAAATAAATACAGTGAAGACGAGACGAAGCAACAAAACAGCAGCGAAAGCCAGCGCAAGCAAAAAAGCAAACAAGAAAGAAAAAATTCTTCTAGAGATCTGACGATCCACAACGAGTGTGTGCCTGTGCCTTGAGTGCAAAGTGCAAAGTGTAAATATCAAACCACAACAACGCGAAAATCGCAGAGATTTTGTTGACGTCGTCATCGTCCACTTGTGACTTACACATTCGAAAAGAAAGTCGTAAAATATAGAAAACTAGCTGGGGGAGGAGTAGCCGCACACACACACACTCAGTCGAACACACCTACAGCCCACAGAAACGTCAGCACACTCACACATAGGCACTCAAACACACACACACTTACTCAGAAAGCGCAGCAACAAACAACAACAAGGCAACATAGAAGAAGCAAAGACAGTCGGATTGCAGTTGTGGAGCAGGTGAGCAGCAAAGGGCAGCCAGCTCCAAGCAGATTTTTTGTTACTATCATTTGTTTAACCGAAGCCAATTTATTTGTAATTTATTGTTCCAATGAGACGGAACCACGCAAATAGCACAGCCTTCTCGTTGATAACATTTTGCTTAATTTGATAACCGAAAGCCGGTCGCTTAGTCATTGCCCAGGGCCAGAGCAGAGACCAAGACCAAGGGGGCAGGCCACCGCCAGGGAGAACTGGTTTATGTTGTGGGATATTGAATTTGAATGAGTAATGAATGAAGTTTCGCATATTTCTATTCGTGTGTGTGTGTGTTGAGTTAATATGTGTGTAGATGTGTAGTTGGTGTGCCGCAAATGAAATCTAATCGCGTTTCAGACTCGTTATCACACGCACACTAGCAGTACAAACACACACACACACCGACATTCCTCCCACACACACACACAAACCGAGACACCCAAATTGTACGCCCGCATGCACAACAGATGCAACAAACGAAGCCAACTGCATAATGCACATATGTATGTAGATACATTTGTATGTTTGTGTGCCTGAGAGGAGAGAGGGGCCCCCGGTTAGTGATCGTATGGCAGCTCGTGCGGCACCATGGAACTGATCAGCAGTTTAATTCTCCAATTTCAGAGAAATGTTTAGAATAGGGGAAACGCATTTCAGCCGCCCTCCCCCCCTTAGTGGAAAACTGGCCAAGTTTTCTTTTCTTTGTTGTGGCACGTTAATTAATCCCAAAAGCAAGTGCAAACTCTTTGGTTTACAGTTGCCAATCAATTCAAACCAATCAGCTGTTTATTGGCTACGTTAGAATCGGGGATTCACACTGCATCAGGTTTTTACCCACATTTCGGTTCATAGCTTGGTTCGGTTCAGTGGTTTACTGTTCCCTAGTTTCCATACTTTTTAGAAAGCAGATTTCATCGAGAGATAGCCATTCTCTTGTGGTCCTTCGAGCCTTCGATATAATAGAACTAATGTTTTGTAGGCGGGCAAAGAATCCCATAAGCTAAATGTATTGATTCAGTTATAAAAACTTGTTAAAGGGTTGTTAAAAACACTAGAAGTTGTATTTTCGTGGATTCGTACAATCAGGGCCCCAAACCGGTTTTGAACCGAAACGGTTTGGAATCGGAATTATTAAAAGCTGTAATTTCGATCGAAAGGATATATAGAAATATCGAAAATTTGAAAGTAAACTCCGAATAACACATTTGGTTTTTAGAAACGGGACCATTTAACAATTTTGATTTTCAGCAAATTCATTTCTTTTGTATTAAAACCTTAAAAGACTTGGCCTTACCCCAACCAAGTAGAAAATTTTGCTTCGAGATCCGAATCAGAACCTTTCGGAGCCTGAATTTCAGTTATCTCCCACATAACGACTTCTTCTGTAAGGCTCAAGTCTTAATATAGGGCGATTGTCAAATCGACAGAAAAGTTGAATAAAACTAGTCAAAATATCGTTCATCCGATCTTTACCAATCCTTTTGCGGATCGTTAACTTATCCTAAGTATTAAATATAACTAGAAAATACGACCCATCTGAAAAGCTTTAAAAGATATGACGGTTTTTTTTTTCAAGTTGCGTTAAGTTGTTGTACAACAACCGCACATGTCGAACTTCATTCACTTACCATTGCTGAGATCTGTACATTTATAGGGTCAGTGATGATTCTTGATTATTGGCTAATCCCACTGAGCAACATCTAACATCAAACATCTTGTAGCAAATTACACAAATACCATATCGTTTTCTGTATATTTGCTTCATCTTTTCAATCCCATCTTAGTGCCTTGAATTTCACAATTTAGATATATATTATCGTCTCAAGATCAGTACTGAAATAGAGTTAACCAGACTTGGAGGTAGTTTCTAAACCAACAAAGGCGGAAAACTATTGGAAGCGGTTTCTTGACTACAAACGCTTTTATAAGTTAAAGAATTTGTCAAGGAACTTATGTACCATAATTCTAATGATCCGATTGACGTTCGGACTATCTTTCTGCCACCATCTCCAATGCAAATCTTTAAAATTCTGTAGAAAGATTGGTTGTGGGCCTGCTTAAAGAATGGATTCTTAACAGAGGCTGTCCAAATTTGTGGAAAGATTGAATTTGGAAAGAGGAACTAGTAGAACTTTATGAAGGAATGAAGTCGGATGCTGGATTTTAGAGAAGGTCACCGGAAACATCGTTATTATAACCCCTCTCATGGGAGATTTCGATCAAGCTGTAAATATGCAGCTTGATTAACTCTCAATTTTCTATCGATCGGTTTGGTTTTTTCAACAGTTTTATTTGGTGGGCAAGGTTAAGGGTTAAGGTTAGTCCACTTATCGATTCCGTTGCCGCATTCACAGTCACTTGCTAAATGCCAAACAGCTGGCCCAACAACAAAAGGCTCTGGCCAAACAGTCTCGTGGATGTATGGAATATTTTTTTTTTGCTGCTCCATGTGTAATTGCCATTTCATTTAAAATATGATCGCAGTAGTCTTCGTAGTCGTCTTGGTCGTCGTGGTCGTCGGCGTCGTCTATTTATCATTCCATCACGCATATCAAACGGGCAAAGTCGGTGGTTCGGTTCGCTTGTTTGCCACGTTCATTGAACCTAATCCTCTCGTGGATGTATGGAATATTTTTTTTTTGCTGCTCCATGTGTAATTGCCATTTCATTTAAAATATGATCGCAGTAGTCTTCGTAGTCGTCTTGGTCGTCGTGGTCGTCGGCGTCGTCTATTTATCATTCCATCACGCATATCAAACGGGCAAAGTCGGTGGTTCGGTTCGCTTGTTTGCCACGTTCATTGAACCTAATCCTCTCAAGGCTTTGGCTTTGACAACAAAGTGAATTTCAACTCGTTTTGTGTTTGTTTTGATTGGATTTTATTGTACATACTTGCATACGTATGTGCTTTTATTTTTGGCAATAAAAATGTCGCCGTTGTCGCGCTGAAAGTCAAGTGCACGGCACAAAGAAAGCTTCGTCCAATCTCCCTGCCCTCCCCCCACTCACACACACACACACACACAGAGAGACTTTCGTTCCTCTGTCTGGCATGTAATTTGCTCAAGTTCAGGCAACCACCACAAACACCGACCCTATTCCCCATCCTCTTCCCCCCCTCCCCCCATCCCTTGACTCTTGCACTTCATTTGCGTAGTTTTTTTTCTTCTTCTCTTTCTGCGCGACATTTAATTGAATTATTATGCCTTCTTCTTCGACGAAATGAAAACAAACAAACACAACAAACCGTTGGCCCTGCCTGATCATCTCTCTCTCGCACGCACCATGCCCGCCGCCGCCCATTGATGACGACACCTGAAGCAGCGGTCAATGAATCGCATAAATACTCGCCCAACGGGTTTTTGTCTGTGAAATACAGTTTGAGGTTCTACTTCTTGCCAGAGTTTCGACTGTGCCGGCTGCTGCCCCAATATGTGTCAAGTGCGTTGTTTACAGTGTTTACAGTGGCTCTACTCAGTTATAAAATTCCTCAACGTTTTGTGCATAAACAAAACGCTTATCTTATCAGCAGAGGGGGAAGATGTTCTCATTTTTTTTTTTTGTTCAAGAACTTTCGCTTATTTTTTTCTGTGTCAATCAATGAACAATTATTTTGCATTTAAAAATAGGAAAATCAATGCATTTGCCATTGTTGTTGCTAATGCATAATGCAGCTTAGTTGCAAAAATTTGCATATCCAGACATGGACGCAGACACGTCCCTGCCTCACATCAGCTGTGTGGTTTTCTAGCATTTTTGCGGCTTCTTGTGGGCTGGGTTAAGTTCATTGGCTATGCTGAACCAAATGTTGTACCAAATGGTGTAGCAAATACTCAACTTTTTAAAGTCGACAACAGAAATTTGTGTATCCATCTAATGATTTACACTTTCAATTAACACTTCTTAGGAGATCGTTCATTATCATCGACGCCTTTTGAATAATGTTTATATTGAAATGCTGTTAAGAGACTAAGTGGAAGGCACAGGGAGCTGAATCTGTTATTAACGAAGCGATAATATGTGTTTTTTTAAACATTTCGTGAATTAAGTGAAACACTTTTAGTTTGGTTTCTAAATGAAGATAATCTGCTTTAAAAGAAACTACTTCTGTTTGATAGTTTTCTGGTCGCAGCCCAGTAAATAACCATCAACACATATTTTCACTTAGCTCTGCACACATCAAAGACTGGCAAGACAAGTCTCTTAGTTCTCTTATAAGTCTATAAGAGAATAGCAGCACCTTTTTAGTAGAGCGCTCATACAAATGTCTGCAGAAATGTCTTGACCAAATCAAGAATTAGTATGCAAAGACTCGTGCGTCATAGAGTCGGTGAGAGACTGATTTAGGGGTACTCTTCCAAAAGCTATGGGTAGACTGCGTCGCACGACTTTGATAGAAGTCAATCTATTTTTATTCCTTTTCTGTCTTTCCTCCTACTGCATCAAAATGTATGCTAAGCTTACGCTTTTGATGGTACAGAGTATAACATAGTCGGGCTTGACTGACTTTCTTACTAGTATCTTTTAATAGCTTTCAAATTTAGGCAATTTGCTGTAGTTTTTTATGCGAATAGATCATTTCATACAGGGCCCCAAAACGGTTTTGAATCTAAACGGATTTCAGATCTATTTATGAAAGAATAATTGAACCTGAACCCATTTTTAACTCAATATTTCAGTTCATATTATAAAATCTAGTAATTTTATGATAAAAATAGAATATAAACTTGATCTTCCGCCCTCGCAATTTAGAAAAATCGTCATATCTCCCACAGTTTTAAAGATAGATGGTTCGTTTCTTCTTAACATATTTAGTAGTCAGGTTAACTTATTGATCCGCCAAAGGAATGGTGAAGATCGGATGAACGGTTGTCGAGTTATGTTCAAAAAACTGTTCGCTGATGCAGTGCTGCTTTCAGCTGCTAATTCTGCATCAAAATTTATGCTGCGCGTATAATTTCGTTGGTACAGAGTATGTTATAGTCGGGCTTGACCGACTTTCTTTCCTGTTTTTGACTTGGAGTGTTAAAAAAAACGATTTTTTCCTAGTTTTGGTAACCTTTCTTATGACACTTCTCACCTAACACATCTTTTGGCGTTAGATACAGCTTGTATACATAATAAACTTGTTTCTACCTTTATTTCTGTCGATATTGCTTGACTAGAAATATATGTGAAAATAAAAAAGGGAACCCAAAGTTGTTAGGAAATGGACCAAGCGTAAATTTAGATCATTAGAAGTAAACTCACTCGTGGGGGTCTATAAACTGGCTTTCCTCTAGGTGCACCAGTGTTGTTATAAAACACTCCGCCATAGGCATACACACCCTTCCACCAGCTCACACACACCTGTGGTTGTTGTTATTTGACAAATTATGTCCCCGGTTACTTTACAGTTTTGTTCACCCAAAAGCTTTTAGCACCTGTACATAAAAATACCACTGCAATCAGACGTTGAGGTGGAGTGTTTAGAGCATTCCGCAGTCGAATTGGATAACAAATTATTTGCTTGTTTTGTTTGTTCCGTTTTTGTGTATTGTTTTTCTTGTTTTTGTTGTTGTTGTTGTTGTTCTTTTCGTTTTGCTGCACATTTTGTTTGCTCGCAAATTGAATTATTTTTCCATTTGGTCTCGGGGCTGGTCTGGTGTGGTGTGGTTCTACGCGAGTAAACTTCCGAAAACGGTTTAAATTTCATTTCAACAATTATTTTCGGTTCTTCTTTTCAAGTTTTCTTTCTGCAAATTAACCCTTTTACACACAATACTTACCTATAAACATATAGACTAATATATGTACCAACTTTTATATACTATGTATTTTGATTGTATTTATCTTGTATCTCATACTTAGCTTGCTTTGGAGCACGTAAACAGCAATAAACAAAAGCAAACAATAGCAAAATAAAAGCAAAAGTTCAAAAACTTTTTGTATAGAAAAGTAAAGCAAAAAAAAGCAAAGTCAAACGCAAAAACAAACGAAAAAAGTAAGTCTCAATGTTTATTCCATTTCATTTTAATTGAAAGATAATTAAAAATGTGTTATTCCTTCGATTTGATTTCAAACAGAATTCACACACACACACGCACACACGCACGCACAAACAAACACACACACACACACCCAGAGCTGTGAAAGAATCGCCCAGTTTTTAAACTTAACTCGATTCTCTCACACCTCGGGCCCAAGAAACACACTTAAACTACCAAACCGTTCCACACATTGGACTTATTTAGTGTTCATGTGTTTGTTTTTGTTCTGATTTTGTAGCCACAATCGAAATTTATTTCGAAAAAAAAAACCATTTTTAAATTTCCCAAAAATAAAGTAAATCCAAAATTTCCACACACAACTTTCAAGCATACAAGGAACAACATTATTTCTCAGCATCAGACACCTTCCCGCATACACATCCATTCCCCACATCCACTCTCAACCCATCCAACCGCTGAGCTTAGGCCCAGGCGACTTAGCCATGTTAACATCCTCTATCCTTCTTCTCGTCACACAGTGAGAAAGCAAAAGGACGATATGCAGGTCAATGTTGCCGGTCTACGCAGAAACATCAAGAATTTGGCGCACAACTATTCCGATGCACAGGTGAAGACAGTCTCTTGGACCACCCTTCTCATGCCCACTCTAATTCCCGTTCTATGTTTCCATTCCTTAGGTCAAAGTGCGCGAGGCCACCTCGAATGACCCTTGGGGTCCGTCGGCCACCATTATGGCAGAGATAGCGGATCTTACCTACAATGTGGTGGCCTTTTCGGAGATAATGCAAATGATTTGGAAACGTCTGAACGATCATGGCAAGAACTGGCGTCATGTCTACAAGGCACTCATCCTGCTCGAGTATCTGATCAAAACGGGCACCGAGAAGGTGGCGCAGCAGTGCAAGGAGAACATCTTTGCCATCCAAACGCTACGTGAGTTTGTCTACTTCGAGGAGGGCAAGGATCAGGGTACGCATGTGCGTGAGAAGGCCAAGCAGTTGGTTAACCTGCTTAAGGACGACGAGAGGCTGAAGAACGAGCGGGTCAAGGCCTTAAAGGCCAAGGAACGCTTTGCGCAGCATCCCAGTGGCTTTGGTAGCGACGGCTACATAGATGGGCCCTCGCAACGGGATATGCCACCGGGTTGGCAGGAAGAACCGCCAAAATCGGTGTCGGAACTGGAAATGGTTAGGCCACAGACGGCTGGAGAGGAGGAACTGCAGCTGCAGCTGGCCATGGCCATGTCACGGGAAGAGGCCGAGCAGGAAGAGGCTAAGCGGCGCAGCGATGATGTGAGATTGCAGCTGGCACTTAGCCAGAGCGAACAGGACTTTAAGTATGTGGTTCCTACTTAATCGCCACTTCTCCTGTCTAATAGTTCACTTTTCCAGGGGTACGAATGGTCGTCCCATTGCGGCACCTCGGAAGGAGGAGCCACAAAGCCATCTGCTAGACTTGTTAGACATTTCCCTGGGTGCCACAAGCATCGCAAGTCCACCGCTGGGCGCTGCTGGCGGCGCCCCCTCGGCTGTTGTGGATCCTTGGGCCACACCCCAGGCACCACGTGCACCCAGTCAACTTTCGGACCCCTGGTCGGGCACCTCCTCACCGCAGGTTGATCCCTGGCATGCCCCGGCCGCTCCACGCACCATAATGGGTGCCGGTGTACCGATGAGTGCGGGTCCAGTGGCTGCCGCTGCGGGCGGCGATGCCTGGGGTCTGCGTACACAGTCACCCTCAGTGGCGTCCGGCTCCTCCAACGAGGGTTGGCTTCAGACCAACGGCAATGCCAGTCAGAATGGCCGGGGAGCTACTCCGGCGGCGATGGCGGCAGCTCCTGCCGAGGCCTGGCTCACGAAAAGCACAGCAGTCGGTGCCTTGGCTGCGGCTCCAGCGACGAACAATGGTAGAACCTCTGCTGATCCTTGGCTGGCTGAGCCAGCGCCAGCATCTACATCCGCAGATCCTTGGGCAGGGGGTGCGGCACCACAAGTGCAAGCCGCCACACTTGATGATCCCTGGAAGTCATTGGCCGGCACAGGAGCTATCAAGGTAGGCAGTCGTCGGGTGCGCTTAAGTAAATACTAATTTCCAAACGTTTCCCCCCAGAAACAATCGCCCGACTTTGATGAGTTCGATCTGATAACCAACCGCAACAAGAGTGGCGAGCTGAACAATTCCCATGCCTCCAATAACAACAATGGTGGGATTGCATCACTTACTATTTGCTAGTCGTCTCCTAACCCAACTCCTTTTCATGCTCCCCTCCAGCGTCTCTGCTCGATGATATGGATCCTTTATCCTCAAACTATGGCAATGGCAGCAGCATTAGTTCTGTACATCCCTCGACGGGTGCCACGGCAAAGAAACCGCTCAAGGATCCGCACTCTTTTCTCGGCGAGAACTCTGCGCTGGTTAATCTGGACAATTTGATCAAACCAATTGCACCACAAACGCAAATGGCCAACGCACCAGCCTACAATCCCTTCAGCGATAGCGTGATGCCACCCAAAACGAATCTATTCCAGCAACAGCAGCCAGCCGTGAGTAATCCCCAAGTGGTTGTGTTATGGTTTGTTGACTTTGAATTGATGGCTATTCCCAGGTGCCGTCCATCAATCAGCTGAAACAGCAGCCACCGTTTGCAGTCAATATGAACCAAGATCCCTGGGCGCCAGTAATGGGTGGAGTTGGTGCATCCTCGCAGGTGAGAGTTGTGCCTGTGTGTGTGCCCAGGCTGTGAGGCTGTTTCGACGTGAGGCTGCTAGGTGTTAGGGTGTTATGTTTAACATAAACTTAATGTTATTTTTTCCTAATTCTCTTCTATCATTTCGCCATTCCTTTGCATTTTGTTGCTTTATCCTTTGTTGTCATTTCCTTGCGACCAACTTGCCAGCCCAAGTTGCGTCCCACTAGCCTAAATTTGGGCTTGGCTCCCGCCACGGGTGAATTTCAACTGCTGAGTGCGTTCAGTAATCCCATCATACCCAATCCACAGCCAAATACACAGGTCCACGGCAATAGCAGCAGCAACTTGTATGGCAGTTCGTATGATCACATTTACAGCAGCCCAAGTCCGGGCATCGATGGCATACGCAACATGGAGATATACAGCGAGACGGCCCAGCAGCGTCCATATTTCAATAGTCCCGCAGATTCGACTGCCGATCATTATCAGTACAACGGCTTTAATAATAACTATGGCACATCCGGACTATATTCAAGTTACACCGCTGGCTACAGCAGTGCCCTATCCGATTCGCTGTCCGAAACGCCGGGCATAACCATTTCACCGCTGGGCTTTGAGAGTCTCTCGAATAGCAACTACGGTGGCACGGCTGGCCACCATTGCAAGCTAGAAGTGAGTGGGGCGGTTGCTCCTGCTGCTGCTGCTGCTGCTAAATGCTTAATCCGTTAGAAGCTTTCGTTTGTTATTGTTGTTGTTGTTTGTTGATTTTTGCTTGGTTTTTTTCGCTTTGATTTTGTTTTGATTTTTTTGAATTTTATTTTTAAGATATCTAACCAGCCAGCGCTAAAACTTTGCTTCCTTGGTATGCAGGGAATGAAACCGATATGTATTTAGAATTTTATTTGTAACAAAGAAAATGAGGATTTGCTGTAGAATCAGCGGAACGAAAGTTTATATTTAGGAGGAGGCAAATTAAATATGTGATTGGTCTTTTCGAATCAGAATGTAGTATTTTCATTAGCTGGGAAATCCATCCGCACTTTTCGAACTCCATATCTATTCTGTCCCCATTCCTAAGCCAACTGAGCCTTATGATTAAAACAATCTCTTTCAAAAGATTTTCGTTAAGTCAATGAGAGGGAGAGAGAGAGATTATAAACAATTTGTAATATTTCTTGATTAAAAGAAGCCCCTTTTCTTGCAAACTTAACGAGGTCTTCCTGGTTTTCAGTCTCATCTCTACATCAGGGTTGCCCACAGGCACCTTAAGGCCGCGTAGTCACCACTACAAATAAAGAAAATATTTCTGATGCCGCAAAAATCACAAGAAAACAAAGAAAATCCCCCATTTATTGACTTGTTCAGTGTGTGTGTTTGCTTTGTGGCTGTCTAATGCACACGTAATCATGCCTCTCTCCACTACAAAGTTCAGGCAGGTCAATATGTTATTTTGTGAGTAAGAAAGAGATTCACATAAAACGTTGTGGTCAGTTTGTTTTGCGCCGGCTGCTATACGCTTTGGCATGGCTTTGCGGAAAACAACCAACAAATGCGCCTGGTGCGTAAAGGCTGCGGGCATCCCTGCTCTACACCACTGCCGCCAAGATGGCAGCTAAATATGCCATATAAATTTGAATAATCTATTCAAAAAGAATTTTCAAATTCTGTCACACACTTTTTGAAGCGCTTACCAGCACTGTTTCTAAGTCCTGGATCAGGCCTAGTAAAATGAGTTTATTTTTCGGTAGTAGGAAATATTATTTTCCAACATATCAGCACCTTGAAAACCCTATATATATTACTCCATTAAGATTACTCCATTAAGATATTCTCAATTTCGAGTGTTTATTAAGACTGGATTTACACGGTGAAGCAAATTTCATGAAGTTATCTTAGTAGACGAGATAATAAGTTAAGATTATAAACCTTTCACTTATAAAACGTATTCATTTTGTCTTGAATATTTCACCTACTAAGAGAACTTCATGATTTTTTGCTTCACCGTGTAAATCTAGTTATAGAATAGTCCCAGTCAAAGCAAATGAAAATCCTGTCAAAACATTAATTGTTTGTGCGTTTAATAGGTTCGGTTCGCAATAGAATTTAGACAGTTTTTTCACCGCTAATAAGTCGATACCGATGTGGATCGACTGTCATTGGGCCGGAAGGATGACAAATGGGTTGGGTGTTAGTAAGAAAACTTGCAGTTTTTAATGTTATCACCTCTAAACTCGGCAATATTTGCACTCAAAATCGATTTTAGAACATTATTGTCAAAATCGAATGTCTAATATCTTATAGCGATGGAAGAGCTTGGTTGGAAAATGGTACTTAGTGAGAAAAACTATTGATATTATACGCTTTTAAACAGATTTAAGTACAGCCGAAGTTAGCTTAGCTTACTCGTTACATTAGCGAGCCTAGAAATTACTTAATTGTATCTTTAATCAACTGACAATTACAAAATTTTACTTATTCTCAAACGGTTTCATTCCCTGCCCCTTTTGCCTATTTAAACATTAAACCAAATACAGCCTCTTCCCATACCCAAAGAAAAACCAATACAGTTGCTCATAATATTTTCTAATTGTAGCCATCAATGGAGGCTTGGACGCTTAAATAAAACACAAACAATATGCAATTAATTGCAAATGGGTAAAATGTTTTTTCGAATGTGCATGCTTCGCTTTTAAGTAGTTACTAACTTCTTCTCCAACAAAAACCCAACTAAAAAACACCTATTCCCCCCAATATTAAACACCTTAAACTAACTGCATGTAGTAGTAGTAGTAGACCCTTTGAAGATCTTTAATAATATATGATTTCTCGCACATTTGACTAAACTCAATTTTTGTATATATTTTTGCAGCAAAACAATAATATGCCGTGGATCAAACCCGAAGCAACAGCAACAAATCCGTTTTTGTCATAAACAGAAGGAACAACGGCACCAACGACAACAACGCATTGCAGCAGCAGCAGCAACAACAACAGTAACAGCAAATATTCTTGAAAATATAATTTCTTGATTAGATAAAATTATGTGTAAGCAAGTATTATTAAACTGTGAAATAATGTGAGAGATCAGCTATAGAGAACGCTTACATTTCAACCCACAAATTTGCAATAGCCACAGATTAAGTTTATTTTATTCGCGTTGAGTTGTTGTAAGTTTGTCAGAAACCAAAAACAAAAAACAGAAACAAAAAACAACAAGAAGCGATCAACAAACCATGCAAATGCGCCTAAACAAACACCCCCCTATTCAAGTCTAAAGAGAGATGCAAAAATGAAAATTGTTATATATAGCTTTAAAATTCGTATATGTGCTTGTAAAATTGTAAAAGTTTTATGTTTTCGGAGTTCGTTTTTTTTTTTCTGCTTGTGTGTTTCAAAAGCAAAAGCCCAAACGATTTCTTTTTAAACAAAAAAACACACACACACAGTTTAACAGATTGTGAGTGTGTTTTGCTTTTGGTCCACTTGCAAATATATAATTTTTGCTGTTGAACACGTTTTTTTTAAATGATAAATAGCAACTATAGATTAAAATTTACAAAAACATTTTATTTAAACTATTATAAAAATCGAAAACAAAAATGGTATACATTTAGGTTAGAATACGTAAAAATTGTCTAAGCGTAATTTAATGATAACAAAATATACATACATATATACAGATAAAGAGAAAACGTGAAGAAGATGATGGAAAATGCTTAAGAGATTTAGATCAAGGCTGCAAACCGATCACGGGACGTGTCTTACAGTTTTTCCAAGCCCGAATAATACACGCAGCGCCTTCTTTTTGAGAAAAAGGGTCAGTTTCTCAATGTACAGTTTGTAAAACTAGTCTGGGTTTATCCCAAACGCCTTGTTCAGTTTATTGTTTAAGCTTCAGTTAGAATTATTGATAAAACCATCGATAATCAAACAGCTTCCCTTGTTTATTTCATTTAAATAGCCGAAGAAACTGACATTGAGTAGACGAACTGAAATGCAACGAATAAAAATTAATAGAATTCCTGAAATTAACTAAGATTTGAATGAGGTTTCATGATTTCAATTGACTATTAGAGCAAATTGTTGATGGAAAGTGTTAGAACTATTTTGTAAGCAGCCTGTCAACTAATAGTTGTCTTTCATTAATAATAATGAATTTACCTTACCAAAATTGACTTTTCTTGTACTTTACCTCCAGCATATCAGGCTTTTCTTTGACTAAGTCAAGCTCAAGCTCTTAACATGCGAACAACATTGACTTCAAATTGCATTTGTTATAAAATTATTTAATTGCTTAAATTACTACGTTCTTTATATTGAAATCATGGTAGCATGTTAATCAGTTTAAATGGAGAACAGCTGTTAGTTTCTTCATCAAAAAACAGTCACACAAGCAAATCAGATCCAAAGCTGATTTGTTGAAAACTTTTAGTGTGACCCTAAAATTGATATGAAGCAGCTGTGATCTGAGCTAGTAGATTTTAATCAAATGAAAATCAGTTTTACGAATTCCACTAAGGCGAAATAGTACACAGACAGAGAGAGAGGGCTAATTAGTCTATTAACTAAGATCAATGTTCCCTAAGAAGAGAGACTCTTTGTCTCTCTCTAATACTCACTGATGCGCTACTTCGGCAGGCATATGGTTTGAATTCCCGAGTGTGCTCGGCCCCAAGAGGCCAAGTCTGAGGGACACTGTCTTAGTTGTTCAACTGAGTTTACTCAATTTGACATATTGATACATAAACTAAAGCCTAGTAACCCAGAGTTATTGATACTATGTTAAGAGGTCTATAAAAAAAAATCTAAATATTGTTCTTCATTCAATTTCAAGTACTCCAATGATTGTTCGCCAGGGTTCAATGCACCTAGAAACTGCTCCACAAACCAAATCCTAAGTTAGATGGGTTCAATGCACCTAGAAACTGGTCCGCTAACCGAACCCTAAGTTTGATGGGTTTGCAGCCTTGATTTACATTTATAGATACACCACAAAAACTCCGACACACACATACACTCAGACATACAAACACTTGCTAAAATGCAAATTTTTAAGCATATTTTCATATTAAAATTTTATTTAAACAAAACATATTCAGCCCATTCTTCGATTGATCCAGTGAAAAAATCCTCATGTACAAAATTTGAACAATTTTTGATGCTCGCATTGCACAACCCGGCCAGCCAGTCAAGGTGCTAAGCGGGAGCCGGGCATACGAGTGCAGTGTGTGTGTGTGTGTGTGTGTGCCTGGCAGCCTTCACTTGACAGGCAGCGCCAGCATTCAACACTTTGTTGGGGCGCCAAACGGCGCACACGATTATGTTAATTTCGGGGGCCGCCAGAGTGCAGCATTAACGGAGCACGCCCACCGCATATGGCAGTGATATTTTGGGCAACCAGCACTAGGATTGGATGGGATGGGATGGGATGTGGATGTGGATGTGTTGCGCAAGTGGCTGGCAGTCGCATTTCGGTTTTGATATTTGACATGCGCCGGGGGCCATCAGGAAACTTCGTTTAAATGAAATCAAAATGCACAAATACATAATTTACACAAATTTGCCGTCAGAGTTGCAAGTTGATCTCTGGCTTTGGAACACTTTGGCTGGGAAAATGTACAAAAGATTGTATAACAGGCATATACTTAGTTGAAAACCAGGATAAGGCAATGTAAGGAGCGATAGGGTAAAGCGGGTAAGGTAAGTTTTATTAGAATTAGAATGGTCTGGAGAAATTGTTTATGTTTGAAATGTTTATAAATGATGTAATATCGACCAATGTTATATAATCTTGAACCAAAGAATATATATACATTCATTGTATAATCTTAGCTTGAACTAAAACAAACTCTAAACTTGTTACTTAACTAGAAAACACATTTCCAAAAGTTTATAAGTTGACGTAACGATCATGTGCTGCTTTACCTCACCCTAACCTAGGATTTTAGTTAGATGGGTGCCGTAGCTGCTTACACTCCGCTGATTGTTTGATGATAGATCTAGTAAATAAGAACTTTTACGTTTATTAGCACCAGTTTATATGCAGAGCTACTGTTTAATCTCCATTTACCCTTACCTATTATCTCATATGACCTCTCTCATTTTCTTGCGACAGATTAGGAATGTTTGATGTCAGAAGTACGATTAAATAATGAAAATTCTACGGGCGAATTTCTCGATCCAAGTATTAACTTTTGATCCCAAATTTATGGTTTCTAATTCATGGAAATTTTATGGGTTTTTCCGTATCTCCGATATTATATCTGCGCGGAGAGGAATTCTTTCCGCACTTTTGAAGGTCCGAATAATGCCAAAAACGCATTATATATTAGGGATCATGCAAAGTTCTCTCCATTTTCCTCAATAATATTTCAATTATCCCTCTTCGAGGCAATGCTTTTGCGGTTTTTATTGGTGGACTTTTCTTTTGCCGTAAATCGGGTAACAAGCCAATGTACAGTCCCCCATTTTTTGTAGGTTAAGATCGCCGCTCACGTTAGCCAGCAGCTTTATAGCTTTTTTTACCGGGATGAAAAACGGGGAGTTGTGAATCGATTTTGGGACTAGGTTCACCCTGGGTTAGAAGCTTTACCTCATTACCTAAGCCCCCAAAAGACGGGTTCCTGCCTTCCAAAGAAGAGTTCCTAACTTCCAAAGAAGCCTGCAAGGAAGAGTTCCTAACTTTCAAAGAAGCCTGCTCCTTTGATACAGAGCTTAAAAATATGTAAATACAGTAAATACTGTTAAAGATGAATGGAATGTACGTTTTTTTCAGGCTGGATATGACATGCAAGTTGCTATTGTGAACACCTGTTGCTGGAAAGTAAAGTTTTCAGTCAGAGTGACCTCAAAGTATATTCCTGGAGTGTTATACTGTTCTTCAATGTGCATACTAAGCGACGATAGTTCTGTTTTTCTTTCTCTCTCTGTAAATCTTAGATTTCCTTGATTACTTTATGAAAATGTAATGGTTTATTATTTCTTATTTCCGTGTAAAATCTTAAAAACTAAAACTCGTATACTGATTTCAATGGTCAGCAATGCTATATCAATCAATTAGCTTCACCTTGCAGCACCTCCAAAATCCATGTCACATAATTGGCCAACTTTGTGTAGACACCCGGATAGTGTGGATTGGCACAGCCATAGGCAAAGGATACAATGCCATAGCTACTGCCTTGATGTACCAAAGGACCTCCAGAATCGCCATAGCAATGATCCTTTCCAGCTACCGCGGCGCAGAACATATTCTTGGTAATATATCGTCCACGTTGGCGATATAGCCGGCGACAACGGTTCTGCTCTATGGGCTGAACCAATGCGCCCTGTAAGAACTGCTGCGAATCACTGGAATTCGTACTTATAGAGCCCCAACCGGCTACCAATAGATTTTTCGGTAATATATTCAGACCGGGCAGGGGCAGTTTTATCGGTTTGACATTGCTATTCAACCGAAATGGTTGTTCCGTCTGCATCAAGGCCACATCATGGTTAAGCGTACGTAGTTTAAAGCCAGGATGCAGTAGTATTTTAATTATATTCCTTTGTTGGCCATTCGAGGCATGCGTAGATGAGCCCGCGCGTACAGCATACCTTCCGGGATAGTTGACACAGTGTGCCGCAGTCAGGAGCCAACGTGTGGTAAGCAAAGAGGCGCCGCAACTAAAATTTCCTTGTACCGTTACGGAGGCCAGCCAAGGAGCAGCTTCTATGGGTAACCTTACACCTCCCACTATGCGTTGAGGATGCGATTTAGCCCACATTTGATGGCCAAGCATAATGACCAGGCAGTAAATCAGAAATTGCTTCATAATCCGTAACCGACCAACCAACCAGCAAGCGCCAAATTCAATTCTGAACTGGAAGCTGGGTGCTTGACCCCTGCTCGTGAACTCCCAACGAAATGCTAATCGAAACGGCTCAGCTGGTGTCCCATTGTAAGGCGTATGAATATTTATTGACCCACTGATGGAACGGTTGGCCAAACTTTTGGTTATTAAATTGGCACAGAAAATGTTTGTCCATGTTAGCAACTGTTTGGTAATTAATTGGCTGTTCATAGTCAATGGGCGTCATTCGGGAGAGTTATGGTGTCAAACAATGAACATCATTTGCATTTTTGTACAATTAATTTTGATGAATTGGTGTGCCAGTGGGGCATTCTTCTCCTGCAACTGCGAGCTAAAAAACGTGAAGAAAGAAATTTGGCTTGGGGCTGCCACATAGTTTAGATACCCTTGCAGCTAATATAACTTATATTGGTAGAGATTCTCAATTGAGTTGAGTGATATTTTGATGTGAGTCTATGAGAGAACTTGTTTGGAGCTCGCTGGCTTTCGAAACCTACACCAACAAAGTTCTCAAATTTTAGTAAGTCTGAACTCTGATGTTGCTTTTTGGCTATTAAGTTCCTCAAGTTCTTATAACAATTGAAATAGACTCTGTTTTATATGTTTCAGCTATACTATTTAATAGGTGCCAACAATTTGTATACCCTTGCAGAGGGTATATTGAAATTGTCCAGATGTTTGTAACGCATAGAAGGAAGCATTTCCGACCACATAAAGTATATATATTCGTGATCAGCATTACGAGTTGAGTCGATATAGCCATGTCCGTCTGTTTCTATGCTATCTCCTCCGTCAGTTTTAGAGCTATCGCCACCAAACTTTGCACGAAATCTTCTGGTACGAATACGCTGCACATTTGTGGGAACCGGCTGGATCGGATGACTATAACATATAGCTGCCATAGGAACGATCCGTCGAAAAACTAGTTCTAATGAGAAAGACTTTTTTGTTTTCAAAGAAAACGCCTCCAAACTCAGCATTTACTAGTTTCCAATGCCTTTCCATGATTCTGCCAAGTTTGGTCGAAATCGAACATCTATATAGTATGGCTGCCATGGAAAAGTAAGGTTAGAAAAATAGTCTTAGAAGGAAAATCTTTTTTGTTTTCAATGCAAACCTCTTCAAAATTGGCATGTACTTGTTTCATAAGCTTTCACACAATTCTTTAAAGTTTTGTCAAAATCGGATGACTATAGGTTATAGCTGCCATATGAATGAACGGTCGAGAATCTAGTCTTAGTGAGAAAAACTTTTTTGTTTTCAAAGAAAATGCTTTCCAACTTTGTATTTCTTAGTTTGCTTTGCTTTTCCAAGATTCCACTAAGTTTGGTCGAAATCGAACATCTATATAGTATAGCTGTCATACAAAAGTAGGGTCAGAAAAGTATGTTAAGTGAGAAAAACTTGATTGTTTTCAATGGAAATGTTCTTGAAATTAGTTAGAAAACGTGCTGCTAGGGTATACAAATTTCGGCCGAGCCGGAGTTAACTTTCCTCTATTTTTTTGGTTTGTTTCAGAAACTAGGAATTGTTCGGTTCATAAAGGTGTCAAGCAAAACCAGAAGCATGTAAGGAATACTATGCCGTATAGTTAATAGAAAACTTGCTATTTATATTATCGATACTTACTTGCTTCGTGTCCAACTCTCCGGGCTGATCTAATTGGAACGGACAGACCTAATTCCTTCACTGATAAATGCGACGGTTACTTATATTTTTTTCATACAAACATTTGCATTTTTATTAGTTTCTTCGAGTGTTCGTCTTTATCCACCCTACAAATTGAAGGATATTTGTATACACACCCGGAAAATTTGGATTGGCACAGCCCGAGCCCCAGGAGACAAGACCATAGACTATGTTATTGCGTACGAGTGGGCCTCCCGAGTCTCCGGAGCAACTGTCACGTCCTGGAGCTCTAGCGCATATCATCTGCCTGTAGATTGGGTATCCTAGCCTTCTATAAGCCCTGCGGCAACGTGCGCGACTCAAAAACCGGAGCGTTGTACCGCGAAGATAGCGCTGAACATTTGGGGAGTTGTACGAGGTCAGTCCCCAGCCGCTGACGAAAAAACGCCTAGGAAACCTCCTGGTGTTGGGACTCGGCAGACGTGCGGGTCTCACACAACGTCCTAGATTGAGGGGCCTGCGTAACTTTACCAGTGCGATATCGTTCCGCATGGTGTTTGGATTGTAGCCGGCATGAGCCACAATCAGACTCACATCGCGCAGCTGGCCACCGCGTGCTTGTTGCGAGGAACCAGCACGCACTTTGTAGCGCCCGGCACCGCCTACGATGCAATGATGAGCAGTGAGCATCCATCTACGATTCAATATGACGCAGCCACAAATGAAGGCACCCTGATAGCGCAAGGCACACTGGTAGGGAGCACGCCGGCAGCTGATCCTCTTGCCGCCCACAATGCGGGTGGGGAGCACCTCGAACGGATCGATGGTCGAGTTGCTGGAGATGTTGCCCAAATTAGCGGCTGGTCTCTCATAGACCAAGTAGTAGGTGTTATTCGCTGTTTGATGCTGAGTCTGTGCCACTGCGGTGCCCATTAAAATGACAAACCAGCCAATCGCCGTGAGTTGAGGTAAATTATAATCCATTCTAGCACCTGACTGGCCAACGGTCGCACGAGAACTGAACGCTGAGCACACCCCAGAATGCCTTTTGACCTCGAAGAACGCCGACTTCTGTGGTTCCACCACAAACGAAAAACCCGTCTTTGCACTTTCTACATTTCACCTTTGACGATTTGGCAAACATTTAAGAGAATCATCAAATCTTCGCCCAGATCAACTCTTAAAAAAATTAGCAAATTCTCTAGAACAGTTATGGGCAAAATACATGGAATAAGCATTTGCATAATATATCGGCTCCCGAATCTGACACGGTTGGCAGGTAGATACGGCTGGGTTAACAGTTCGCTTTAGATATTATTGAATAATATTCAATGGGCCACATCCTGTGTAATTATTTGCTTGAAGATTTTAGATTGAATCTTGTGCAGAATTTCTTGAATTTTAGGTAGTAAGAACCTTTCAACTCAGACTTCAGTTGATGATACTGATACGAAAGTGTAATAAGTCTATGCACATCTTTGCACAAGTTCCTCAATATTTTCTACCTCCTGCCACTGGCTGCTGCATTGGTGCATAAATCTTGCGTGCGTCCAGACATTTTTAACCATTATCGAGATTTATTTTTTAGACGATGCTTACGTTTAGTGTCAATGGCGGCGGGTTTTCCTTTTTGTGGCTGGCCGAGTGGCCATTTTTGGTAGGGCGCCGCTTCCGCATGGCAAACAACAAAGACGAAACAATAAAACTATTAATTTAATGTAAATTTTGCGCAATTTAATTATGTGCGAAATCTCAGTAGACAATGGACGCAGACGCGGTGGACCAGGCAGGAATAATTAGGCAGCAGCAGCGGCAGCACTTGCGCAAAAGTGAAAGGAGCAGCAGCAGCACGCCAGCCTGAGCCTGGGCCTGACCAGGCCCGGGCTCTAAAAACCCCCAATGGTAATTATGTAAACTAGCGGGAATTTCATTAGCCAGCCGCGCATGCAAATTGTTTTATTGGCGCGGGAGTTGAAGCCGCCAAGATGATGATAAATTCACCAATTTTTTGTATAAACGAAGAAGTTAGCGCAGAACGAAATGTCGCCAATTTTCATGCATAATTTTACAATTATTAACATGCCAATGTAGTTTGCCATTTGGCAACAACGGGCTCAGGTCCAAAAACCATGAAAATGGCAATTTGTATGCTTTAATTAAAAAATCTGTCAAATGGCAGTTTTGTGCGCTCATTAATGAGTTTCCCCATGGCAGGCACCACTCAGCCTTAAATAACAAAATCATGCTTGACATGGCGTGAACTCCACTTGGATGTAGCCCCCATATCGCCGTGTGCTTAAGATATTAAGCCTGATATGTTCGGCTCACGTTGATGTCTGGCAGCTGAGGCAGATGAGGCGGTTGCTGTCTGCACCTTTGACAAAAGCCAAAACAAAAGACTTAGGCAACGAACGTTATTATTATTATTATTATAATTATTTTTTCCTTTTTCGTTGCTATCGACTGACTCTTGCATAATGCATACAAATTTTGACGCGACTTCTAAGCACACCAAATTGATTTTTAATTATAGCCTGACATGAATGATGAAATATATAAGCCAGGCTGTGGCCGCTTTGTTCTGTTCTGGGAAGGACGGTCGCAGGGAAACTTTTATGCAAAAACAATGTATGTGTATAGCTGTCAACGCCTTCTACTTCTAGTATATGTATAGTATTTGATCCACCGAAAGAGAATGTTACGGAGAACTTCAGTAAGCATTAAGAGCAGTGAACTGTTGTTGCCAATTGGAGTCAGTTTCGATCTGAAGTATTCAAAACTGTTTATCTTTAAATATGAAAATCGTAGAAATGTTTGAGATGGTTTATTTTAAAGTTAAGGAGTTGTACTTTCTTAAATATTATATAAATAGAAGGTTGCCTTCAGCACACATTTAAATATTAGGATTACTATCGGATAAGCAAGAGTCAAGTTTTATTACGAAATAATGTTATTCTTTTGTAAAGGAGAGGGGTGTGTAGGAAAACTATTAACCGGAGAGCGACATCGCTTTTGCACTCATGTTCCTTTGAAATTCCCAAGCAATTATGGCATTGATGGCCAGGAGAGACGCCTGTTGGACAAACAGCCGGCAGGCAAAGATTGCTGCAGCTCTGTGGTGCTGTGTGTTCCTGGAGACAGTTACAACTTGCTACATATCTATGATATAAATTTAAACAAAAACAGGAAATAAAATGATTTTCTTTTGTTGTTTGATTGTAATTTTGGGCTCCCTTTCTTTTGATCTGTCTTAGTCTTAAATCTGATGAGCTCTTGATATAAGAACAAACAATCTTCGTTTTTATACTCTGTACCGTAGGTACATAGAGTATTATAAGTTTGTGCAAAAGTATGTAACATCCAGAAGGAAGCATCTCCGACCCCATAAAGTATATATATTCTTGATCAGCATCAACAGCCGAGTCGATATAGCCATGTCCGTCTGTCCGTCTGTCTGTCCGTATGAACGCACAGATCTCAGAGATGGTAAGAGATAGAGGCTTGACATGTATGGGACATATGCTTCTTATGTCTGCAGACAGATCAAGTTTATTTTCAATTTTGGCCACGCCCCCTGCCGCCCCCGCAATTTAGAAAAAACGTAATATCTCCCACAGTTTTGAAGATAGATGGCTTGTTCCTTCTGAACATATTTAGTTATTAGGATAACTTATCGATCGGCCAGAGGAAGGAAGAAGATCGGATGAACGGTTTTCGAGTTATGATCAAAAGACAGATTTTCTTGGTACAGAGTATTTTATAGTCGGGCTTGACTGACTTTCTTTCTTGTTAGCTATGCTCTTTATACAAGAATGAGCTATCTTGGATTTGAGTATGTTTAGTAAGCATTCAAGAATTTTTCTACTCGATTTAAGAATGTTTCGTACTTGGTTTAAGCTTTGAAGCTCTTGTATAAAAAAAAAACAAGTTAAAAAATCATACTTGAATCAAAAAGTTAGTTCTTGGATTAAGAATTTTCATTTTTAATCGAACTTCTAACATTACAAATTCTTGATACCAGTATGAAACTCTCATTTTTTTCTCCAAGAGAAACAAATCATGAGAAAGGTGACCCGAATGTCTCTGGTTTCTAAAGAGGCATCTCATTCATGAAAATCCTAATGGCCATACTAAATAACCGGCTTTTAAAGTGTAAACAAAAATATCAAAATATCAGTTTCGTTAACTCCTTTCTACTACCAACAATATTTAGCACCTTACCTCAATGATCCATTTCATGTGAAAGAAGGTTTATGCATTCTTTAAACATTTACAAGCTGATTTTCATCGGGGCCGAGGGAACTTTCTATATATAGAAGCTTTACAAATTGGTTTTCTTAACTAATATAGATCGTTTTATTGAAATCTCTAAAATTTATTACAAGCGGTTGACCCAATGGTGGGCGTGAGGCAATGCTGCTTCCTTTCACCTCTATTAGTCGCCCCATATATCGACGATCTTCATAAAGTGCTGCAGGGAGCTGATGACATACTTTGTAATACTGTCTAATAGCACGACGGCAACATTATGGAGTGGAAATGGAGATCAACCTTTGCAAAGGTCTCAAATAATGATTTCCAAAGAGGCGGAGCAGCAGAAAGATGGCTTTCCAAAGGTAAAGGTGATTGCTTCTAACGCCCACTTAAGCAATCACCAAACACGTCAATCAGCGCATTGCACAGGCCAAGGCAAGCATTAACTCTAAATGAAAGAACTTCTTTGGCAGCCTGGCAGGATAATAACACTTAACTCTAAGTGGAAGCTTTTGCTAGCGGCTTGTCAATCTATTGACTAGATAATGTCAAAGTAGTCATTTTAAGCAAATTTAAGTTATAATTGCCAACAATCTTGGACTCACTGAAGATGTCTACTTTGGTTGCCTGGTGACTTGCTATTGTACAAATTGGCAAAGAATTCACATATCGCCTGATTGAAAACTGTCATTGAAATGAAATTCACCAAAAAGAAAGGCAAGATTTTATAATCCATTTATTTTTTTGGCCAATCATGTTGCGGCGAGTGGGTGGGGGGCTGGACGGGACGGGACTTTACGATTCACTCGCCGCACAGTGGCAGCAATTAAGCCATTCAATTGAAATATCGCAACTTTCATTTTCAAAACATTTAATGCCGCCAGCATAATTGAAACATAATTTTTGTAGTGTAAATTCGCGTCAGCCAACACTCAAACACGACAGGCCAGAAATTTCACCCATTTCGCACGTCCCAATGCCAATCCCGAACCGATCCGACCACCAGACCAGGCCAAACCAGACGAGGCGCTGTCCCGTTAGTTAATCATTTGATTGCATTGAGCCGCCTTTTTGTCAAGTCAGCAGTCAGCGAGATGCTGCGTGGAGGAGCAGTGGCAATAATTATCCATGGGCGCACCTTGCCACCTCCTCCAGCCATTCCTGCCAATGGGTTTTTTTTCTTTTTTTTCTGTTTTTGGGAAATTGTGACACTTTGGACACAACAAATCATCGCAGGCGTCATCATTAGGCCGCTTTGTATGTCAATGGGTGTATAGAAATCGAAAGTTTCACACTTGTCAATTAAGTGTACCAAGCCATCGTTCAGTTCATTCGATGGAGCTGTTGTTGTTGTTGTTGCCGCTGGAGCCGTTTCCTCCCCACTTCCAGTCGACAGAGTTGCAGTTGAAAAGCGGCTGTCAATGAAAATGAAATTTTATTGAGATTTTTTATTTCGAAATTAATTAGAAAAGTGCCCGTATCTGTGTGTGTTTTGGTAGCTTAATTGCTTTGGACATGTGCATCTGGATGTGTGCGTGAGTGTGTACGCGTCTCCATATATCGTTATATAAGTCGTAAAATATTTAAGCCATAATAATCTTGAATGAAAAACGACTATCACTTTTACTATCACTCGAAAGCAAACAAGCTTAAGAGGCAATCGCTTGCCACGCTTCTAAGCGATTCTGGGGGGATACGGACGGTGAAAGTAGCGTGGCGACCGTGACGACGGGCGTCGGTGACATTGTTGCAGTGTTATGGTAAGTCAGCCTTATGCAATCAATTTCATCAGTCAGCCGCATGACCGGCAACTTGTGTGCCGCTCATTAAACGCACATAATTGTTATAGTCGCCAACGACCGGTTGCATTTTCAATAACCAAACTGGGAGGCACTTTTACCTGCACCAATGTCAGGAAAAATAAAAAAACAAAACCCCAAACCCAAGCCCAAGCCAAACAACGAAAGCGAAAGTTCTTTTGTGTTGCGCTTCCCGGGCCCACATCGATTCTTATCGTTGCCCACCGTTTGCCGTCTGCAGATTTATGCACTTTTCATTTCACTTAAAAACACATGAAACGATGCCGAGGAGCTGCGCGACCAGCACCAACAGCAACAGCAGCACCCGACTGCAACTTTCTTCGTTGTCCAAGCAGAAAGGCCAAGGCGATATCGAACGAAATTATGCGAGTACGGGGGCGCCAACATTGGGACACTCGATTCGTTTACTTCACCCGATTCTTTAAATTGCCACTTGCACTTGACCGAGCATCAGGAACAGGCAAGAGAAATGCACAGTGGGTCGAAGGTGGTGGCAAAATTAGTCGGGCTATTGGAAATGGCTGTTGGCTTCTTTTGGTTTACAGAGTCTGTACACAGAAAAAAAACGATTTGGAGATGGAGATGTCTTTAATATTCTTGTAATCATACAACGGAGTTGAAGAATATCAAAAGGATGATAATTTTTCATATCCTTTTGAAGGTTTTCAGATGATATTCTAGACATGTTCAGTCCAAATGGATACGGGAAATCATCCAAGGTATATTTCTATATATCCTCTTTTTTCTCTGTTTAGGATTAATGATTTATTGACTTAAGCAGCCGTCATCTGCATGGTTACTGCCCTCAAGTTAGAATAAACCATTCAATTAAGGGCCCAGGACACATTTTATGATATTTTTTAGCACATTAGAGTCCTCTGTGTGATTAAATCTGTGCTAAGTATTCAGAAAATGATACCCTTCTTGAAGAGTTGCTGTTAACCCGCCTCTCTGATCCGTTTCTACTCTTTTTCGAGTCATTTACGAGACTTTTTCGCATTGCTTTTCAACAAACCACGTTTTAAGAATACGCATGAGTCTTTTTGAAGAGTTCCTTTAATCGCCGATGATAGTAATATCTTTGAAATCATCTTAAGATCTCGAAAAAGACTTATCAAGGCAACTTTAGTTAAAATGATCTGCCTCCCGGTCATTTCATAAGCAGACTTTGAAGCTGTTTCACTCCAAGTCGCTTTGCATGTTCCTCTCAAATCGACTCTAAACGGAATAGTCATTTGGGGACTACAAGAAACACTACAACGATCGCTTATTTATGTAAAAACCCGTGCGTGCTTCTAGGTTTTAAGAGATTGAGAACATCTTACAGTCTTTCCCCAAGTCATCAAAGTATTTGGAAGAATAGTAAGCTGCAACTGTAAAGTCTGTCTCTTCTCTGTGAGTCTAATCTTCGTACCATTTATATATGTTACATTCAATCTATTTCTAGGTTGGGTGGGTTACCATTTGGTCTAGCTTTCGTCATTTTTCAGTCAGGGTAAACAAATTTCTGAGGGAACTTTGGTCTGAGTTTTTATCGTGCCACAAATGTCATGTCCCTGCTCCACTGTTCGCGAAGGTGGCCACCCAGAATGTGCGACAACCTGGGCCCCCAATTAAACTTTGCAGCATTTTAATCGAGCCGATGCTGTTTTCAGTTCGCAGGTTGAGTTAATTTGTGAAAGTTTTGTGTAAACAATTGGCAGGCAAAAGCCGCCCGAGGGCTGGCCCAATCGATGTGGATGTGCGACCATAAATTCAATCAGGCGTGGCCACTGAGAGATGAGGGTAAGTCGTCGAGCAATATGCAGTCCTTGTCAATATATTGAGCCATATATATGTATATATAGTTGGCCCTCGTCCAGCTCCTCCCAGTCCGCTGTCCGTTTGACATTGCCATAAGATATTTGGAGTAAAGCTGATTTAATTGACATCGGCGTTGCGTAATAATGCTGCCCTCGGCCGGCGATAAAGAGGCGACTGCCCGTAATGTGGCATAATTGGCCAACGCAAATCCCTGAGCGGAGTGTGGAGGTATTAAGTGGGTTAGTGGCGCCGGCGCCAAAGCCAAAAACCCGAAGCCAGATCGCCAACCAGTTCGTGTCATGCGATTTTTATCGTTAATAGGAAACAACTGCAGCAGCGGCAGCAGCAGCCGCACCAGAGACAAGTACAAAGCCAAAGCACCGCCAATGGAGTTGGTTGTTGCTGTGGTTGTTGCTGTTGCTGTTGGCTGGCAGACAAACAAATGTTGCATTAACATGAAAAGGGTTTTTATTCAATTGCTGGCAACATGCACCAGGAGAGCCTCCGTGTCCCACAAAACTCTCAGTGAGTCAGCCTAGGAAAAGTTGTTTTTGTTGCCGCTTCGGCTATCTCTCAACTTTCATAACAAAATCAACAACGCAATCAAATTACAACGTTTAAAATATAAAAAGCATTGCGAATTATGCAAAATGTTTTGGCACGAAGCATCGCCCGTCCGTTTAAGGCTCGCACCGTCGCCTCGTCCACGTCCCATCAGTTCGTCTGTCAGTCAGAGTCAGCGTCAGGCCAAGCCACTTACATTCACCGAAGACAACAAACGGACAAGGTCTTCGGTTTCGCCTGAGATAGTTGTTTGCTTTCCATTGAAATTGAAAGTTCTGCAGGCGTGCGAAAATATAATGCCACTTGCGCCACGGATCGAACCCGCGGAGTAAGTCCTGCACGAACCTATACCCGTGCTCAGGGCAGCTCCACAATTATCTACACTCAAAAGGAGAAACAACCGAAATTTAGAAATTCTCCTCAAGAAAGTTGTCCAAGCCGAGTTCCCACATGTGTAAGAAAAATAATATGTGAAACTTTCTAAAATTAAGTAAATATTAACTTATAGGTAGAAAATATTCTCTTAATTGTAAAAACTAACATTTTCTAAATGTCTCAAGCTGATCTGCTCTTATTCCATTCTTTATGATTTAATGCCGAATCCGAACGGCAAAGTTTGAGAAGCTTTTTCATGGCTATTTACTTCACAGCTGAGGCTAATAGCTAGTGAAGCTGACCGATTGTGTATGTTTTTTAGTTAATTTACGTTTTCATTAGATGCCCAGAGTCGAGGTTGAGCCCACTTGCACATCGGGCACACACACTACCCGCTACACCACACACTTCAGCAAGTAAGTGATATAACTCTCTGTTTGAATCATGAATCGTTTAATTGTTTTCGGGGGGAAAAGTTGCAAAAATCGACCCCTAATGAGAACTTTTTCTGTGGTTTTTATGTATTTCACTTTTCGATATTTCAAATCACTTCTAAGGCCGACTTCTACCAATCTCCCCATTCCCTAAAGTCGCTCTCCATACTCATAAGCTCCAAACTCTACCAAAAAAAAAACCCGGCCTTGAATTTCCCCCATGTCCGCCACTTGGTCACTGTGCCACAAGCCCCTCCTCACAAGTTGGACTTTCATTTCACCTGCACCCATCCCAAGTTGACAAAAATTCAAAATGCGGCGAATTCTGTGATGAGGCAGGTGAGAGCCGCCGTTAAGAGCCGTGTTGACGACGCATGGAAATTAATTATAATTGGCCACGGTAAATACGCCGAAGATGTGAAATGCAAATGCAAAACTCGTTGGCAATCAGCAGAATCAATCATCAGGTGAGCAATTGACGGCTGTTCGCCAGCAGCCAAATGGGCAATAGAGTTATCAATTTTAGCGGCCAGCGTGTCACATTGTAGCCGACTTTGAGTTGTTGCTGCCGAGGAAGAGAAATTCGGTGGCAAGTGGCATGCGGCGCAGAGCAACCTTGGCTTCTTTTTTGTTGTTTTTTGTTTTTTTTTTTCAAGTATTTATTTTAAATACCGCGCGGAGTGTGTAAAATCACATTTTATAGCGCAAGGCACTAAATGAAGTTGTAGCTGAAAGCTTGTAAAATGGGTAAAGTAAAAACGGCTACAGCAACGACAACACCTTGCGGTGCTCGAGGTGAGGTGGCCCCGGCTTGAACTGGAGATGGTGTCATTATTATGGCCCAAAACTTGCTGCATTTTTCTTATTTAGTCATAAGTTTTTTGTTGGGGTTTTTGAAGATTGGTCAAAGGATGGTCGGTGTGTCCAGTAATGGGGGGTTGTAAAAAGGTTTTACACTTTGTTTAATATTTTACACTAAGAGGCTAATAGAGATAATTACTAGACGACGTGTCTTTTCAACAAATTAATAATTATAGTATTAGCTGATTTGATTTGATGTCTTGTTAAGGAACTTAAGCCGCTGGCAAGGTAACATGGAGAGGAAAATCAAACTGCCAGCTGTCTAAGAAAAGCAATTTTTTTACAGAAATACAGATCAGAATTGCTTGGCGAGAGGTTTAAAATAATCCTGAAACTCAAAGAGACTTATAAACTGTTCACACTAGGAGTGTGTTATGCGTTAATAGCTAACAATCAGCATTTTCCCCATACATCAGCTTGTATTTGATTGCGGCTTTACTTGAAACTCAAATTAAAATGGCTCGAGATTGAAAAATCTAGAAAATATATTTTCTAAAACTTTTTTAAGTCGAATTTCATACTTTTTGGTCGATTTCGCCCGGTTCCGTACCCTTGCAAAGGGTAAACCTAAGCTAAGTTGAGCAATGTCTGTCCGTCTGCCTGTTCCTCTCTCAATTTTTATACTCTGTACCGAAGGTACATAGAGTATTATAAGTTTGTGCAAAAGTATGTAACATGCAGAAGGAAGCATCTCCGACCCCATAAAGTATATATATATTCTTGATCAGCATCAACAGCCGAGTCGATATAGCCATGTCCGTCTGTCAGTCCGTCCGTCCGTCCGTCTGTCTGTCCGTATGAACGCACAGATCTCAGAGATGGTAAGAGATAGAGGTTTGACATGTATGGGACAAATGCTTCTTATGTCTGCAGGCAGATCAGGTTTATTTTCAATTTTGGCCACGCCCCCTCCCGCCCCCGCAATTTAGAAAAAACGTCATATCTCCCACAGTTTTGAAGATAGATGGCTTGTTCCTCCTGGACATATTTAGTTATTAGGATAACTTATCGATCCGCCAAAGGAATGAAGAAGATCGGATGAACGGTTTTCGAGTTATGATCAAAAGACAAATTTTCTTGGTACAGAGTATGTTATAGTCGAGCTTGACCGACTTTCTTTCTTGTTTTGGAAGCCATAGAGCTGAAATTTTGCACAGCATCTTCTTATTGCTGCACGCTACTAATTTGTCGGAACTGACCGTATCAGATGACTATATCTCATAGCTCCCATAGGAACAATTGGTCCGAAAACTACTTTTAGTATGACAAACTTTTTTCTATTCAATGGAAACGTCTCCAAACTTTGTATTCATAAGTTTTGTATGCTTTTTTATAATTCTGCCAAGTTTGATGAAAATTGGACAACTATATGGTATAGCTGCCATACAAAAGATGGGTTTGAAAAACAGTCTTAGTTAGAAAAACTTTTTTGTTTTTAATGGTAGCATCCTGGAATTTTGTATTTGACTGTTTCGCATGCTTTTACCTAATTCTACAAATTTTTGTCCAAATCGGCTGACTATATCATATAGCTGCCATACGAACGATCGGTCGGAGAATGGGTCATTGTGAGAAAAACATTATTTTTATACAAAAGTCGTTACAAACGGGGTGAGCTTAGCTTTATCGTGTTTCTTTTGAAACCAAACATTTTGTTCGCTAAAAGACGAAAAATATAGAATAATAATGAATATTTGTACAATTTTCACATATCAGTTAACTAACCATTCAAAATCTCGCCCTGTTGGGTAACTTTTCGAAAGTGCCCAAAGAATGAAAGCAAAATAAACGAACGCGCTCTATTGGGAAATTGGTTAATTTGACACCCAAAATGTGTGACTTTGATTTGTGTATGTTTGGCCTGGGCCAGCCGGCGGCCAGTGTGTGCAATGCTGGCAAATGCAATTAACACCCGACTGCATTTGCATTCACATTTTTGCTTTTTTTTTTTGTTATTATTGATGTTGCAACCGCCACACTTATGTGTTACCACTTGCGCCTGCCAAGACCAAGTGCAGCAGCGTCTCAAGTTCGTTGCCAGAGTCACTCGTTTTGAAGTGCACCGCGTCGCGTCGCGTCGCGTCGTCCGACTTATTGAAATCTTCCGCATGTCAAGGTCAATTAGCATTTGGTTGGGGTTGAGCTGGTGCTGTGCGTGATAAAAATGTCAAAAGGTTTTCATTGGTATTTCAATGTTGTTGTGATTGCCATTTAGTGGCCACAGGCACTTGGCTCAGCCAAAGATAAGTGTTGGCATAAGCTCGAGCCCACTTCAAAATGCTCTAAGTCCATAAGTACTCAAGGCGCAGGCGCAGGCGCAGGCGGTGGAGATGTCATTGAACTGAGCTGGAGTCTTGAGTCGCTGGGTAGAAAGTGACCGCTGGCCCGCTATCCTTGGTGATCTATCTTTGTGGCCAAATACAAACATACCCAACACTGCCCGAACAACAAAAAAGTTTTCACTCCTTTCGCTTTCATTGCAATTACCAAATACGATTCTTATTTTCTATTTCAATATGATGACGACGACAGGCACGACGACAACGACTGCACAGTGGATACAGTTGGTGAAAATTTGCGAATATTTTGGAAAATATTTTGATCCTTTGTAAGAGGTAGAGTGAATGAAATGAACTTACCAAAGTTGAAACATTGATCAGGCATCTATAAAGGTCAGGCCATTGAAAGATCTTTCATTAAAAGGATTACCCTTTTGCCCATTAAACTGCTCCTCAAAAGTGTTCGCACCCACTGTGCGATGTCCGCGACGGAGAAAAAAAAAATAGCGCCCGCGACAACGCAGTTTCGCACCAAATTTGGAGCCAGGAGCCAGGCCATGGCAATAACAATAACGGTCTCTGGCTGCGGCTCATGGCCTGCGCTTGGTGGTGACTCCTGCCGATGTTGTTGCTGGGGCCTATTACCATTTGGCTTAGTCAAATCGTTTGTTATGTTTTTATCTTGATGTCCAGTCACCTTGATTTGTTGTGGAAAATGCATTTTTTGGCATGGTCCGTTGTCTGATCGGGTACGGAGGCTACCTGTGGCCGACATTGCCATCGATGCGTAGGGAGCATCGCTTTCACAGATCCGAGACGCGGTTGACGTGGGTGACGGACTGCCAACGAAAGTGAAATTGCCAAGCGGCTAGAATTGCAAACGGCGCGTCAACAAGGCAATAAATCAGCGCACATTGTTAGTGGAAATCCATCAATTTACGGGCTTGGCATTGGCGGTTCAATGCACTCGCCAACTGGGATGCTCAATTTCGTGGCGTGTAGTGCAGCAGCAGGAGCGGGAGCAGCCGCATCCGCACCCGCACCCGCACCCACTTGGCGATGTCAAAGTTCAGCGCATGTTTCTAGGGGTGGTTGGCAAATCTAGAAAAATGCCTTGTGAAAATAAAACAACAACAACAACCAAAAAAAAAAACAAAACAAAACACAATGGGCAGACGTCGACGTTTGGGCCTTGTTAAGCTCAGCTCAACAACTTTGAAACAAACCAAACCAAAATGCCGGAGTTAAAACAGAAAATAAAACAAATAACAAGCAGCAACAACAAACAATAAAACAACAAAAATAAGACCGAAAATTGTGTCATTGGCGCACAGAAGCTTCAAATACTCTCACAAGTACCAGGCTGGCCCCCCAAGAGCAACTCATCTTGGATCCACTGGACACATTATGAGCTGCTCTCCCTCGACAAAAGAATTACTGTGGAGGTCTTCTAGCTAAAATTTGTAAATAGTTTGAGAAAGTGACTTACTCTGCATTTTAATGCTCAGTCATAACTTGCTAACATCTCAACGAGAAGACCATTCGGAAACTGTGAAATGAAATGTCTTACTCTACCTGCAGTATTCATCAGATCATTTATACTTAGCTGTGGTTTTCAGGATTCTGCACAGAAAAAAAGATCCATTTGGTTTGAATATGTCTTTAATATCATTTTAATCAACCAAATTAGCTAAAAATCATGCAAATGATGATCATTTTTTATATCCTTAGGATAATTTTCAGCTCCTTTGGATGATTGAAAGGTTATTTAAGACATGTTCAGTAAAAAGTAGAGTCTCTTACTTAGAAATTCAAGTTTGCGATATAAATATATACACAGAGGTATAAAACATGTACAGATAATAAGTTTGCTTCAATACAAAACAAGAACAAGAAGTTCTCTCATATTTCAGAGAACATATAATACAAATTTTCTTGAACTGAGCACAGTTTAACTCTACTAAACCGTTTCTCAAAAATGAATAAGTTGCCGTTTAGAAGAGCGTCATGTGTGCAATGGCTTAGTGAGCTAAGACGTTGCCGTCGTCCAGACAAGTCCAACAAAAATGTTTTGTTCCATCAAAATGAAGCAAGGCAGCAAAGTAGAGTGGATGGGTTGTCGTTGATTTTTCTGTACCTACAATCGATGTATCAGATCCGAAGGAATATGGGCGGATGGGCGAAGCAGCAGAGGCACAACTCCAATGCCGACCTGAACAATTGAGTGCTCCCAGCATTTTACTGCTATTTGTAACCTTAAGCAAACTTGAGCTCAAAATGTTTTGAAAATGCGAAACAAATCAACTCAAATCAAGCGCTTGAGTTCTCAAAAAGTAGTTGTTGATGTTAAAATATTGTGCGACAAGTGTGAGAAACCGTTTATGGCCTGTTTTTGGTAAGGATTGTGCTCATATTCAATCCAATGTTCTCGGTTTTCCTCTGGGAACCCAATATTTTTGGCCTTTTCTTTCCAGGATTTCTAGTGGCCATAGGTTTGTCAAGAATTTATCTCCTATGTTAATTTTTGGCAGTCTCTTTTGTGTTAAATCTATATAAAAGTCCCACACAAGTGTTGGTTTCCCTTTTTAACATACCCCTCTGGCATTTATAGGAAAATTTCCACAAAAATTGCTTTGATGAGTATTTTTCGAGCCCTTTTGATGATTAACTAGAAATAAAGTCGGCTAAGATCGATCTTAATATACTTTGTACCAGCAAAAGTGTATGCTCATTATGAATTTTAAAGCTACAGTTGCAGCTGAAAGCAGCACTGCTTACATTCTTTAACTCGCAACTCAACTACCACTCATCTGATCTTTACCAATCTTTTGGCAGATCGATAAATAGTTCAGTTCGAGATATAGTATATTGTATTAACAGATTGCTTGATATATACCACGTGTGTAACTAATTGTCTATGATGTGCCAGCATTTGTTGTCAAAAAACTGAATCCAATTAAGGACTTCTCACTCACTCATCATCTTTACAAAGTCTACACAAAGGCTTAAAGGCTACTTTGACTGTGCATTTCAAAATTAAAGTACTTAATCGAGCAATTGCTGATACTTCCAAAAAACAAGTGTGATCTTTGTGGCAATCGAGACAGAGTGTAAAGATGAACAATGTTGCTGATTAAAGATTATCAACATCATCTATATTCTAGGTAGACATGCAACTTCCTCTTAACTCTTCCTCTTATCTTTCGATTTGATAAAAATCATCGAAGTTCTTGAGAAAATGCAAGCATTATCTAGATGATTTGAATGTCAACCAACCTCAACTCAAAGAGTATAATAAAAACAAATGCAAATACAAAAGACAACTGCGATCATTTGTTGTTGCCTTTTTGGTGGCTGTTTTGTTGCTCTGCTGTCATTATTTATTTATGCCCAAAACGTTTCATTTTCATTTGGCTTTGGCCAAGGGAACAGTCGTTGTTGCTGTTGTCGTTGCCAGAAACCTGAAAACTGGGTTACTGGCGCCTGTTTCGGGCTACAAGATCGTGTCATGCGATTTCTATCTTTGTGTGACTACGAAAGCGACGACGCTGTCGTCGAACGCTGAAGAAGAAAACCCCCAAACTGAATATCGAAACAGCCCGGCCAACTGACAACAGGGAATAACAGTTGTATGTATGTACGGCCTAGGACTGGGGACTGTATTGGGAACGGGAACGGGAGCGGGCGACTCTTTGAAAACAAAAGTAAAGTGCCAGCGCCTGCGGCGTGGGATGGAGTTGGCAGCTATTTGCTCTCCTTTGTGCCACATATAGAAAAACGATCTGGCTGTTGTGCTTGCTTGACTTGCACATGACTCACACGAGTCAAGCGCCACTTCCAAGAGCAGTAGCAGACCATGGTTGGTCATGGGTTTGGTTTCGTTTTTGGCAGGGTCTACCATGCGAGTTGGCCATCCAACTCCCTCAATGTTTCTTGACAATCGTTGACTTGTCAGTATTCCTTACCTTTGCAGAGGGTTGGATGGACTTTGTTGTGGAGTATGTCAATAGTTGGAAATAGAATGTTCCTTTGAATTGGAGACTTGACTTGATTTCTTACCCAGACCAAAGACTTCTCAGCCTCCTTGCTAATGTTAATTTATCATCAAAGAGTATTCCATATTCGTTTAGCTACACTCTCTGCGCCTAAGACTTAAGCTACTACTGTGGCTGTTTTTTTTTTAGGGCCTCTGTACAATCGTACAACAAAGTAGTCACGAATTAGCGCATATGCCATGCAGGGCGAGCGGAAAGGGCCAACACATATGTATGTATGTATGTACATATGGCTCAGAACATAGCGGGCTTGCCAATTCCATACCAGCTGCTGCCACATAGCACGCATTCAGTTGCAACACAGCGCCAAGTTCGTTGCCTAAGTCTTTTGTTTTCTGTTTGGCTGACGCATGATCAAGCGAATGCTCGAATGTCTGAACTGATTTATGCGCTTGACCGCACACGCGCCGCCTACGCAACGGACATTATTCAAAAAGAGAGTGAAGTTTCTAGTTATCAACTGATAAGTAGGCTTATGTAATGGCCAACGAAAAAAATGGGTTAAAAGTCGCCACGACAGTTTAATTTGACAATTTTTCACTCGGCCAGATGGGGTTGACAGGGATGACAGAGTGCTTTTTGTTTTGATGCTTTCCATTCGGATTTGCTTAACAAGATTTTGTGTATTGAATTGTCATTTCTTTTGACAATTTAATTTGGATTATGCGCGAGGCTACTGCAAAATTGAAAAACCAGCGGACATTATGGAAGATGCAGCTGAGCAGAAATGAATTATAAACAAGTAAAACAAAAATGAAGGAAAGAGAGAAACGACTGAAAAGATTACCTGTACAGTTGAGGCTGTGGGAATTTTCATTAATTTTTGGTGAAAAGAGCTTGCCAAATTGGACGAACCAGAAAAATCGGACATCTGATTTAAGTTCAGCTTGCAATATTATATTTATCTATGTTCTCTGGCCCCAGTTGGTCCCTTAATATCTTCCAGCCCATGGTCTTTCCATCTCAGTTTTGGTCGTCATTTTCTGGCTCTTTTCCCCCACACTTCTTTTTGCTGAAGCTGGAGATTAACATTGCTATAGCAATACTGTTCTTGACCTATGATCCGTCTATGTCTATGCCACCCAAGGCAATCTTGGCTGAGTCTGTGCTTATATATTAGTAAAGAAATCTGAACAAAGAATATTTGGAAATTATTTAAAGAGTTCCAGTTCTAGTTTAAAGAAGTAATACTCTTATAATTCAACTCAAATTGTTAAAACTCAAAATTAAACACTATCAGTCATACAACGACCGATAATCAAATATTTTGGCATATAGAATATTTCAAGTTTTGGTTTCGAAGTCACGATTGGCCTTAAATCTGCGCCGAGAGGTATTTTATTTCCCCATTTTCGAGCTAAGGCAGTCCGTATAACGTTATAAATCACTTTTATGTTCCTCAATCGCCCTGTGTTTCATCATAACTCAACTCTTAAGGCTTCTATTTACGTATATTGTTGCGACTTACCCTAAAATCTGCTCGAAATGTCGCAATTTTGGACTATCAAAGTGGCAGCAATTCCTAAATGAAGTGTTAAACTTCTTTCCGTTCAAGAATCGCCCTTAATTCCAACGATACTCACTTTTTAAGCCCTTTCTTTGGTTTAGGATTCTGGAATGTTGTAAAACCTGTTCGGTAGATATTTTTTGTTTAAGTTTTGTAGCTGCAATAGTTTGTTTGAAATGAAATACCTAGAGCAGATTTGAATAATCGGTTGTATTGACGTCGTCCATAATGATTGCTCTTTGAAAGTCATGCTCTTGGCTAATACTGGACTTATTGGTAAAGTAGAACGATAGAATAATGAGAATATTGTGCGGTAAAGGAAATGGGATACGCACACATATCCAAGAGCAACTTCTAAGAAAGGATTATCAATTGTTATCAGGCATATTAAAAAGTCGGTGGACAATTGTAGGAGAGGTAAAGCACACAAGCCAATAGATTGAGAGGAAGCCAATTATGGTACCTAAGTCCCGCATCGAAAAGGACTATTGTTAAGTACCTGATTACAATTTGTACATCTTAAGCTACGTCAGTTAACTGAATCAAACCAAACCGTTTAGCTTTGTGATCTTGAGCTTGAAGTTCGTCTATTAGCTGGAATTGGCGTTTCGGTTACGATTCAACTTAGAACTGGATAAGGCGGTGTAATATTTGGGAAAGTTAGTTCTCATTGTTGCATTGCAACGTAAACTTTCTTAACTACAAGAGGTGTGGCTACCATTATATCCAAAGAGCAATTTAAAAATCTATGGAAAAATCTATTAAAATCTGTGGAATGGAAGATAGGCAATAAATATGCCACTAAACCACATAAATTTCTTCTTTGTCTGTGTCACTGCCCAGCTCTAAGCAGTGGGAGACTCAAACACTTTAAACTCTCGAAACTATTTGAGACAGAGATTCTGTGTCTCCTTTTGGTATCTTTCTCACAATAGTTCAAGCGGGAGTAACCAAGCCCGTCTTAAAAAGAGGAAAATATGGTATCTTGGGCAGTTCCCTGTCCCTAACCCATCTCAACCTAACCTAACCTAGTCGTCAAACACGCAAGTCAAGTACATCTAACCATTTCGTCTCAGCTGTTGAAGCTGATCAACATATTGAACACCTCCGAAGGGCGAGAAATATATATAGCTCCGTCTGTCACCTAACCTTCAAAATCATCTTCTTACCCATTTATACCGGTTACAGGGTATCAAAACATAAATATTATTAATGGTTGGCCTCGTCTTGCATTTCCGTCTTGACCCACGAGTTATGCAAAAATGTTAGTCAAAAGGCCAAACGAAAGCAGCCAAGCAAAAATAAAAGAAATACAAAACAAATGATGTCCATTCCGCAGAGTTTTTTTTTCTTTGCAAGTGCGTTGCAGTGTGGCAGAAAATAATATTAATTGAAAATTCGCATGCGCCTCACTAAAAGAAACAGCCGCAGCTGACGCTGAATGTTAAGTAGGCTGCAGGCAGGCGAGCAGAGGTTGAGGCTGCAGTTCGTAGCAGTTCGTTCTCTGTTAAAATTGGTCGAAAACTGTTAGCGGCTGTTGCTGCTGCTGTTGCTGCAGCTGTTGCTGCTGCAGGTAATGTACAACTGTAACAATGTTGTAGCGGAAGCTCTGTTAAATTGGTAACAGGGCATTGTCTGTGCGGCTTTATCGCTCCAAAAATATCTACAATCAGAGCTGGAGCCTGGTTGCATAAACTTATTGATTTGCCACGCTTGTTGCTGCTGCTGCTGTTGTTGTTGTAGTTGTTGTTTATGTTGCTGTACATATAAACAAATCAGCCGGTGTTTGCCGCTAACAACAATTGCATAAATCAATTTACAACCACAAAAATATATGTTGCCTGGCCAACGGTGCGTATGTGCAATGCCATGTTAATTTGATTAAAAGCACGTTTTAAGCCAACAAAAAAACAAAGTGCTAAAATGCATTTTCTGTCTGTTTTGTTGCCTGCTAATTTCAACTGTCTTGACCACAAAACGACGCCTCCATTTATGATAAATGAAAGTAAAAGTACAAACACTTACACTTCATAGATCATTAGCGGTGGCTGTTGTTGTTGTTGTTGTTGTTGCTGTTGCTGTTGTTGTTGCTGTGGTCGTTTTTCTATTTTTTATGTTCGGTGCGTTCAATGAACCAGACACATGGCCAAGTCATTAAAAATAGAAATGCCCAAAAACTTGTTCTTTCACTTTCAATGTCACGCCAGGTACCAACAGAAGACCTTCAACTTCAATTCGCGCCGCGCGCGCTCTTGTCCCTCCCCTCAAGGTGTTTGCTTCTTCCGCTTGGGAATTAATTGCGGCATAAACCAAACATTTTTGCGAGTCAATGTACGTAATTTGAAAATCGTGCCAAAAATACTGGCAAATCCGAAGCCAATTGTCGAGTCGCCGCTGCCGCTGCTGCCGCTGCCGCTGCTGCCGCTGCTGCAGGTGCCTAGCGAGGGGGAGACACCACCCCCGCAAATCTGTGTGCTCGGCCGTAGCCATTTGTCTGCATGTCGCTCTGTTGGATTGTCTATTTGTTTGCCAAAAAAGTGCCATGAAGACAAGTTGTTGTTGCTGCGGCGGCTGCTTGCCTAAAAGCAATTTCATTTGTTGCTGCTACAACAAATTACTATCATTGCTGTTAATAGTTCATTAAGTCACGGACGGGCGACATGGCTTGCCATATGGAACTGGAGGTAACATCAAGTGGCAGAATAATTGAGTGAACGGCAAGATAAACAATTCAATTTTGTTATTAAGTCATCAATTAGACAAACAAAACAAATCATACGCCATCCGAGGGTGAATTAGCTCACGAGAGAGGAAAAACCTGATTGCCTGCAGTTGGGAAATGGGAAACAGCAAATCAATTTAATTGAACACTTTTTGTTGATGCATCCCATAAAATTCTTAAAAGTGGTAAATGGACGAGCATTACATAATTGGACGGTACATGATTTGTACGGAAAATTGTAAATATTAATGTGCCTTTCGTTTATACACATTTGCATAAACGTGTTTTTGTAATTCGGCTAATTCCTTGCTTCGCATAAGCAAATCCATTTCGTATACAATTTGTGAATGTCTTAGCTGGTGAGTAGCTTCCTTGTAACCAAAGGAAGTATGGGCTGTTGAAGGTTTAAAAAGTTAATAGAAAATTAAAATAAAAGACACCTTTTCTTACTCGAACTAGTTATTCGACCTATATTTCCTATGATTGTGGGAGCTCATTTGGTAGTCTAGAAAGAAAACATCTGTTTCTCGAATTATTGTGTGAAAGCAAATTAGATTTTACAGGGTTTTTGCCCTGTTTCCGATTACATACCTCCACTGAGACGCTGAACATATCCTTCTTGCATTCTCTGATGCATTTAAGTTCATGCTAAAATTTGTGACTCTATCCTTCTCTATCAGAGTGACAAAAGACCATTTCTATATTGGCAGTTGTCCCTGATCAAGAATATAATAAAAATAAATATAATAAAATATTGAAATGATAAGATGGAAAATGATAATGGAGTAAGATTGAGTCTTACAATATTGATACAGTCCTTCCATACTTACATCCCCGCAATCCCTATGAAGTATGTTGTTTCTGAAGTCTATGTTTTGTCCTTTTTTTTGTACATTCTCAAAGTGTTTAGCAATTGTTTAGTTTTAGTTATTATAATTCTTGCCCAGAAGTTTGCAACGCATAGAAATATTCATTTCCGACCCCATAAACTAAATATATATTCTTGATCAGGGTGACGAGCTGAGTCGATTGAGCTTTGTCCGTCCGTCTGACTGTCTGTCTGTTTCTACGCGAAGTAGTCTCACAGTTTTTAAGCTATCGAGCTGAAATTTTGCAAAGAGTCTTCTTTTTGCTGCACACTACTAATATGTCGGAACCGACCGGATCGGATGACTATATCTCATAGCTCCCACAGGAATAATCGGTCGGAAAAGTAGTTTAAGTAAGAAAAACTTTTTTCTTTTCAATGGAAACGTCTCCATATTTTGTAATCTTATTCTTTCTATGGTTTTTTATAATTCTATCAAGTTTTGTTAAAATCGGACAACTATATGGTATAGCTGCCATACAAAAGATAGGTCAGAAAAACAGTCTTAGCTGGAAAAACTTTTTTGTTTTTAATAATAGCATCCTGCAATTTAGTATTTGTTTGTTTCACATGTTTTCACATAATTATACAAATTTTTGGTCAAATCGGATGACTATATCATATAGCTCCCATACGAACGATCCGTCGGAAAATGGGAAAAGAGAAAAAGAGATTGAAAATATTCCAGCGAGCATTTGCAGGGGTATACAAACTTCGACACAGACGAAGCTAGCTTAGCTTTCTCGTTTTAAGTTTTGCCACGCCACTCCCGCCTCCGCAATCTGGAACAAATGCCATATCTTTCATAGTCTTATAGATAGAAGGTTCTTACCTTAAGGACATATTTGGTAATCTGGATTATTTATCGATCCGCCAAAAAATTGGTAAAGATGGGATGATCAGGAGTCGAGCTGTAAGCAAAAGAATGTTCGCTGCAGCAGCGCTTCAACTGAAGCATGTTAATTCATGCTGTGCATACACTTTCGTTGGTACAGAGTATATTACAGTCGGGCTTGACCGACTTGCTTACTTGTTTAATTATCGAATTAGTTAGATTTTAACATTATTTTGAGTAAGACCCATAAATTCATATGATATTTGTAGTGTTATTTGACAGTAATTGGATTTTTTTATGGTTTTTGTTTGAGATTCTGGAACTTAAGATGTTTCAGAAATTTTTAAAAATTAATTCATTTTCAAACTTTTGTTTCAGTCAACCCCCAAAAGTTGTAGAATTACATTCAAGCTCTTGGATCTTAATAAAGTTTAGAATTTAATAAAATTTCAAGATTTTTAAAGTATTTTTAGTAAATATTTTTTAAAAATATAAATTTTTATTCTCAATTTGAAGGATTTTCTATAATTAAGAATATACCAGGTACATAATGCACTCAGGTCGGGCTGGCAGTAAACTGTAAAACAACTGTAAAAGGTTACAAAACACTTTCATTTAATCAACGAAAACTCATTACAACAAATATCACAGCGCTCGAGGAGGAGCTTGTGCTCCGCCATGCCGGTGAGTCCACCAGTTGTACTCGTTGATATTATGTTTTCCTGGACATTACAACTATAATCCTTGCGCCTTACCCACGGTGAGGTACGTCGCGAGCTAAGCAAAGATGAGGTATTCGAAATGTGTCGCCTTGGACTACAGGATCGGTGGGTTAGGGAATTCAAGGTGGCATTGGATCCTCGCAATAGTTCCAGCCTAGCTAAGGCAGCTTCCAAATCGGCATCTTCATATTCGGTCATTATAACTTGATCGGGTGACAAGGACTTGGTGCTAGGTGTAAGTAAATTGCTAATGGGTCGAATGATCACATCTAGGCTGGCATCGGATGATGGACTCGACGAAGATCTCGAGGGTATGGGTGGTGTGGGTAGTCTGGAGTTGGAAGTCGCCTGTGAATCTGTTTGATGATTCAACCAACGACTGGATGCTTGAGGTAGTAACACAACTGAGGCAGGTCTCTTGGGTGTGGTTAATTGGGAGTTGGAAGATGTGAGCGTTTCAATTTGTTCCTTTAAGATGGAAGAAGCATTGACTGCCTGAGGTATTGTGGTTAATGTGCTGGAAGTTCCCATCGGTGGTTTGTTGCTGTGTAGAGGATCATTCAAAGGTATTTTGGTTGATTTACTCAACTTATCATACTTAAACAAGGAGTGGTTCTCTTTCAAGTGTTGTGTTTGGTTCTTAACCAACTTTGTTGGCGGTTTTGAGTGCTTTCCACCAACTCTTGTGGCTTGTATTTCGCTGTAGATTGTTTGCTTGGCTGGAATCTTTTTGGGTACCTCCGAGATTAAATGCTTTTCTTTTCTGCTCTCCTTTAGTGGAGTTACCGGCAGAACTATACGTTGTGTACTGACCGGAAGCAAGTTATGTGATATTATTCCTGCACTCAGACGCCTACCGTATTCTGGCTCCTCTGCCAGTATTACTGAGTTTCCTCTACCCCAAGGCGTTATCCTCTCCAGGGAAGTTCTTTGGGCAGCTGAACCAATGCGACTGCGACCACCATTCGAGGCAATTGGCAGACTTAAACGTTCGCGCTGCGGATTGAAGTCAAAAGCTCTGGGATTGCCTACATTGGAGAGTCTGGAACTGGCACGTGAGATACTGGCCGGCTGCTCGGCGGCCACAAACTTGGCAAACTCTCGCTGACCTCGACGTGTGGGGGCGGGTGTTACATGGCCGCTGGATAAATCCGATTGGGAGGCACTGGACAATGAATTACCATCACTGAAATGCCCATCCACATGTCCCGGCTTGTCCCTCAAACTCGTATAGTCCTGATACACCGAAAACTTATTCTGACCGTGGGCAAAACTTTCGTAGGGTTTGAATTTGCGACTTTTGGCCAATTGATCGGCAAATTTCTCCCACTCGGTGGTGTTTGGACGGCGTAGTGACTCCTCCACTCCCCGCTGGCGAACCCATTGGGGTCTACAGGTGTAGGGAGGTGAGTTGAGTGTGTGTGTTAGTAAGGGTATTATAGTTAGGGTATTATATGTAGATAAATTGTCTATCATGTGTAAGTGTTGAAGTATTGAAAACAACTTTTGCAAAACAAAGGAGAAGGTTCAGTTGGCACCGCTTTGCAAGAGTCCTTCCTGAGTATCGTTTGTGTTGGTAGAGTGTTCTGTTATCAAATACGTACAAGAGTTGTTGTTGCTGTTCTTGTTGCTCGCAAGTACAATAAATGCAGAGTATATGATATGTACAGGGAAATAGAATTACATTTATTTACAATTTACATAAATACATGTTAGAAAGAGAGAAAAAGAGAGATATGTAAGTATTAAGGATAAGGCATCAACGTGGAGCTACAGCGAGTACTAGAACTACGCAAGCTATGGCTAAAAAAAAAAAGAAGGAGAACTCTACGCGGAAACATCAGGGTGCAGCGGGTACTACGTTTCAGTGGATCTACGGGTGGTGTGCTCTCTAGGCTTACTTACTCCATGCTAGCAGCTGGAGCTGGAGCTGGGTCAGGCGCAGGCGCCGGCTCGACAACATCCCCAGCAGGATGGCCTGCCATTTGGCTACCCAATTGGGCTAACTCCTCCAAGGAAGGTTTCGGACTGGGCGGACTCTCCTCTTCGTTGGCCAGTGCACGTTCAATTTCCGGTTCCGGTGTCGAGGTCTTTAAGCTATCTTCATCTGCCTGCAACTGGGGCGTTGGGGCACGTGATGAGCTTGTCTCGATGATCGCCTTAAGGGTATCCTCGCCACCCTCCTGTGCTGGTGCCTCCAAATGTAGGCCCTCCATTACTTTATGCTTGGCCTGGTCCAAGGCTTGAGTGCCATCCTTGAATGCATTGCCCAGCTCATTGGTTATACCGGCAACGGCAGTGCCCACAGTTTCTTTTGCGGTATCCAATGAGGTGGTGAGTGCTTCGGATGCACCTAGACGGAGAAACAATCAGGGATTAGCTTAAGCTCTTATCAGGACTGATGCTTGATTGAAATGGAAATGGATTCCAAATGAAAAGTTCCTGAAAATACACTGTTTTTAAACTCCGTACCGATGGAACACATAATGATACGGATCTGGGTCCAATATTATATGTTCCCGTATCTATAAAAGCGAAATTATACACTTGAATATGATGAGCGTATAAAATCAATATTTTGTAGGATCAAATTGATATTTTATAATGTCAGTTTGTTCCAATACATAAGAATAAGCCTAATCAGCCTGCACTTCACTCCTTCACTATCAAATTTGATAGTTTCCTCCTTTATAAACCCTTGCAGAGGGTACATTGAAATTGTGCAGATGTTTGTAACGCATAAAAGGAAGCATTTCTGACCACATAAAGTACAATATTCTTGATCAGCATGACGAGTCTGTCCGTCCGTCCGTCCGTCTGTTTCTATGCTATCTCCTTCGTCAATTTCAAAGCTATCGTCACCAAACTTTTCAAGAAGTCTTCTTGTACAAACACGCTGCACATTTGTCGGAACCGGCCGGATCGAATAACTACTTCATATAGCTGCCATAGGAACAATCTGTCGAAAAACTAGTTCTAGTGAGAAAAACTTTTTTGTTTTTAATGCAATCGTCTCTAAACTTCGTATTTACTAGTTTTTAATGCTTCTCCATGATTCTGCCAAATTTGGTCGAAATCGCACATCTATATAGTATAGCTTTCATACAAAAGTAGAGCCATAAGAGTAGTCTGATTGAGAAAAACTTGTTGGAGAAAACTTGGATGACAGTTTAAGATCCATTTGACATTAAACGAATATAAGTAGCTGATTTTTACGACCTTTATGCTAAGTAAACCTGCAGGTTTAGCCGCACAACTTTAAATAGAAACACAACACCAGAATGGAGGCTGGTGGATTGTAGGGCTGTTTTATGAGGAATCCACCTTTCTCATCAGCGATCAATCTAAGTAGCCTCTCACCAATAAATGTACATTAAATGCTAAGCATCTTAAGGTCCATGTGTGACCCCATATGGGGTTAGCCAGATCTACCTACTTACCTACCCCACTTTAGGCATGGATATGCGGTTGAGTTACGGACAGTTGGTAGGCATTGATCGCTGATGAGAGAGGGTTGATTTCTCTTACGATGCGATAGGAATAAGTTTTGGAACATCTTCAATGGTAAAATTAGCAATTACACTCGGTTTTGGACCTTATTTCAATGCTGGTAGCGTCTACAGTTTGCCTTACTTTCCCGATCTACAGCGTATTAAGGATCAAACTCAAACATTTTGATTTTAATGCGGTTTTTAAAAGATACTACGACAAACTCATCGATCCGCCAGGGAATTTGAAGAGTCGGATGAGCGATAGTCAAGTTATAAGCAAAATAAAGTAAAATTCATATACTAAGCATACACTTTCGTTGGTACCGAACAATATTTCGAGCCATGGCCCCTAAGGGAGGAGTTCATTTGGAAAATTCGTATGAATCAGTAAGTGTCAGAGAGAGAAAGAGAGAGATAGATAGAGAGAGAGAGAGAGAGAGAGAGACATAGAGCCTCTTTATTTCGGGAACCCCGGTACTGAACTTTCTTACTTGCTTAGGTCTTTGCTGTGTGCAAAGCTAGGTGAAAATATGGATGTGTTGGTGGTTTTTTACCAGCAAGAAGTAAAGAAATATCTATTATATTTGATATACTAAGGGCTGATTCCTCATCTATGCTGCTATGTGTCAGATAAGCCTCGATTTTGCTCTGTTACTTGTAGCTTTATGTGACAGATAGCTCTATGTAGAAGATTAGAAAACGGCCCTAAGAGTATTGTTTGTCTTAGAGCCAAAACTAATGTTTATCTACTTCTTTGCCTTTATGTCCGACCTTGGGGAAGAATAGTCCAAGTTGGGCCAATCACATCTCTAAATAATTGGCAAAATACATGCCCCTGCTTGCTAACAAAACGGCGTTATATACTTTTCTCTTACGTTCACTTTCATTCACTTTCCAAATAATCTTTCAGCCTACATTCCCTAAAGACGGACAATGTAGAATCATAGTCTGCTAATCTAATATACTAAGCGGTTCAGCCGTTTAAGATGAGTTTACTAGAATTTATAAACACTTTTAAGGGAGAAAATGAATTGTAGTATTTTTCCACACCTTCTAATACTTCAGAAAGTATATAACTAGTCAAGGAGCAGTCTAAAAACTAACTTTTCTTTATAAAGTTTTGCATGGTAAGCTGTCATAGAACAAGAACACCTCATTGCAGTGACTGTTGGTCTCATCCATTAAGCATGTGGTCATGTCACGTAAAGACCAACCTTTATTTTTTTCTTAGCAACCTGTTCACTTTTTGTTGGCCCTTTTTTGTTTTTAGTACGTTTACTTCTCTTATTTAGTTGAAAATGCAAATAGAAATGCTTAAAGCTTGTGTTTTTTTGCTCTAATTCGTTGACGGCTCGGTCACGCAACTAGGTCGTTTTTCTTCATATATGCTTTTAATAATATCAATGAGAGCGTACGAAGAAGGTAATATATAAAACCCACTTTCACTGGCGACCCACAAACATAAAAATATAATAATGAAAAGGAAAATGCTGAAAGGCTGCCACACGCACTGGCCAATTGTCCTTTATGGCGCCAGATTGCGGCTTGTTATTACAACAAGTCATGAGTAATGAGAAATGTACATAATAAATATTGTGTTTTTTTTTGAGACATATTATTAATGTCAATTGTTGGTTAAGTGGCTCCTAATATGATTAAAGACTTTCACAACTTGTTGTGATTTGGCTGAGGTTCTCCAGCAAATGACCTTTAACCCACTCATTACTTCATCTAGAAGTACAAAAATTAATTTTCTGTCACGCAACACCAAAAATAATATTTGTGGGAAAAAAAACCAGTTGTCATCCTTGAGGATTGTTCAGCTTTTATGCATATTCGTTGGCCACTTGGCCGATATACATATAGCCGTCTGTGGATAGCGCTTTTTAAATGTCATCCACTCCACAGACACTCACACACACCTTCCATGGCCGCCTCGCCCTTCTGCTTGACATCGCCGGCCACATGGGTGGCTGCCTTCAGCATTTCACTGCCCGCCGTTGCAACCATTGGAGTGCTGCTGGCGCAGCCCATGACTTTACTGACTGTTAGCGTTTAATGTCCCAGCTAACTGTACAATTTACAAATCATTCTGATTGAAACGGAAACTCATATAGAAAGCAAAATTTTTCAAATTAGAATTTTAAGTGAAAAACGCGCCCGCCTTTGCTCACGAGCTCAACGCAACTGAACTGACCCAAAAGTACGCTGGCTGGTAAAGTGAAGGGTCAGTTCGGGGCTCAGCAACTAGGCATATCGCCGCTGCCGCTGCCTCTGGCCATTTAGCAATTCAACAGTAACTACGTACAGTTGGCCGCCGCCGCCGCCGGGGCACGCAACAGGACCTCGGTTCGAGTACCCAAACCGAAAGAGTTTGCATGTGCGTTTGCACTTCACGCGAACCAAATTGCTGAGGTCATGCGCGTTGGGCGCACACTTTGTTATAGGCTAAAAGGGGTTCCTAGCTCCTAGCTCCTAGCTCCTAGCTGGTTCTACGATATGTTAGTATGTGCCACGTATGGCATGTCCAGATGGCGTGGCCGACTACGCTTTGTACCACCGATAGGTGGCGTGGCTGCAAATAGCCATAGTTTACGTTTACCGTGAACACACATATGGGTATGCTGATATATATATATGGATATATGTAGGGGTATGTATGTACCTATGGCTGTATTACACCTGTGAGCAGTGTGTTTACGTTGCTCTAATAGTTTTTTACCTGCATTAACACAAATCAGATTAGGATGATGAATCAATATTTATTTACCAATAGCTGTACTGAGCATGTTGCTGTGTCGTAAAGGGAATTGTTGTTAATACACAGAGTCACTAGAGTCCTGAAAATCTGTTTTGAGATTTTTATTAGCTAGTCAATTTTTATACTTTTTATTAGTTCTTTTAGCTAGGGAAATTCTTGATTTATGTGCTTTTAAAGGTAACCATAATTTCAGCTAACAAAAATCAGTTTTTTGTAAGGTAAGAGTTCGTTAACTTGACTTTTATTAATAATATACACTTTTAACCATATTTAGCAGTAAATGGTCGAAATCAGCTCATCATTTCGGTATTAAAACTTCGGCACAGACGAAGTTAGCTTAGCCTGCTGTTTAAGTTTGTGAATGTAAGTCAGATATCCCATGGTCCTAGTAAAATGCACCGGTGTCGCAATCACCCACATGTGCCACGCTGCCACAACCCTTCTTTGCATGCTGTGATACACCCAAAATTTTGAACTTAACTTGAAATATTGTCATAAATTGACAGAACTGATCAATTTTGATCGTAAATGCTAGTCTACTAGCTTAGATATAAGTAGTTTAGATATTTAAAAAGAAGATATAATGCGTTCGGGATTCCTTACCCAATAACTAGTAGCCGACATTGTAGCTGTCATTTTACATGTAAAGACCTCCTGGCTTAGTTCAAAGTCCGAACGCTTATACTAAAACCTATACAGATATCTGGGATACCCCTGATTTTTATACTCTGTACCGTAGGTACATAGAGTATTATAAGTTTGTGCAAAAGTATGTAACATCCAGAAGGAAGCATCTCCGACCCCATAAAGTATATATATTCTTGATCAGCATCAACAGCCGAGTCGATATAGCCATGTCCGTCTGTCCGTCTGTCTGTCCGTATGAACGCACAGATCACAGAGATGGTAAGAGATAGAGGCTTGACATGTATGGGACATATGCTTCTTATGTCTGCAGGCAGATCAAGTTTATTTTCAATTTTGGCCACGCCCCCTGCCGCCCCCGCAATTTAGAAAAAACGTCATATATCCCACAGTTTTGAAGATAGATGGCTTGTTCCTTCTGAACATATTTAGTTATTAGGATAACTTATCGATCCGCCAAAGGAATGAAGAAGATTGGATGAACGGTCTTCGAGTTATGATCAAAAGACAGATTTTCTTGGTACAGAGTATGTTATAGTCGGGCTTGACCGACTTTCTTTCTTGTTTTAAAACATTTTTCATGTTTTGTAGTGATGATGTTTAATAATCACAAATAAGTCAAACAAATTTCGAGAATATTGCACATCTTAAATTCGCGAAGTTTGATCTTAATTCCCTTTCGAAAGACGCAAGGTTTTCCGTCCGCGCATGGAACTCTCTGTTTGCCCAATCTCAGGCAGTGACACGTTTGAATCAAGTAAGATAATCAAATATATATAGTGACAAACGATGAGTTAAAAGAATTATGTTTTAAAGGGCGGATGTCAAGGCTTTTAAGTTTTCAAAATTGCTCATACGCAGTGGTGACTTTGATATTAATATAGAGATTTGCAGATGACTTTGATTTCAGCAAAAGAACTTAGTACTTCGCTTGTCTTTACAAGGAGATGATATCAAATAAAATGATTTGCAAGTAGACACGGGCATTCTGTGCTCAAGAAGTCAACAAGGATGGATAAATAATCTAAGCATGTTTCCTTAAGCTCAAGCATACTTAAAAACGGATTCAAACAACACCGGTACCTGCCTTTCGGTACTCAGGAAGAGGCTTAAACATTTGGTAAGCCATTTCCCCAATATTTAAGTCAACTTCCGCAGCCTCTACAGCCCATTACAGCGGCAACTCTGGCTATAAAAACGATACAAAATATCGCCTGTACAGAAACCATGTCATTGCCTATGCCTATCCCCATGAGTTCCATTCGAAATAAGGGCTTAAATATTCTATTTGAAAAACTCAAAGGGCCAATTTCACATCTTTCACATAAACTTACAAATATCGAAGTAAATTCTAAGTTTAGCTTACACATAGCAGCTATTTTGAAGAAGTGAAATCGGGACTTATTTTTCAAAATTTTAATTATTAGTAAAAAATTGGGTCAGGGGATCTTCTTTTCTATTGTTTGGAAAGGTTGAAATACAATTATCAATAATGCATTGTTCAGCTGCTGACTAAGAGTAGGAATAGCGTTTCAATGAAACTGAAACTCTTGAATATCCGTATCATAAGTTTTGGTACTTACCAGAAGAATGGAAATACAACACTTTTTAAGACTCTGCAAACGCAGTTATCTGTAATTATTAAAGCCTGTCATCACCATTGAGGAGAACAGGCACTATCTAATTTGATTACCACATAAAAGTTCTCTGTTTACCTAAATAACGATATATTAAGATCACTCTTCCTCCAACCTTGACACGAAGAACCCGAAAGTATCACTCTAAAAACAACATTCTGATATATTTATCTTATATTTTCGTTTGATTTATGCTTCAATTTTTATTTGTTGAAGCTTCGGTTTTCTTTCGACTCCCTTCTCTTTTCCCGGCAAATCCACCAGCTGTCGCTCTCAAATGTGAATGAAACTCAGTTTTGGGTTATTGTGCTGTCTGCTACTTAGTTAGAGACTAAGGCCCAAGTCCCACACCATGGCACGTCGCGATGATGTTAGCGATGAATGACAGCTAACATTGGCCATTGTCGCGGGGTTCTGTTTTTGTTTTTTTTTTTCAAAGGCTCAAAATTTACGAAAATTGATTTTTGATTTATTTTTTTGGAGCTTCGCGTTTGTTTCTTGTCGCGATCTGCGAGTGATTGGCGGTGGCTGCGCGTTGGTTTTGGGCCTCGTTGAATGCTTTTTGCGCGTGATTTATGTCAGTCAAGCAGTGACAGCGCTTTTCATGAGCCAATAAAGTTGTCTATGCCGCTTTGTCATATTCATATATCATGGCAATATATCCGACGACTTATGTCACAGTGTCCAAGCTGCAGTGGTGGTGGTGGTGGTGGGGGGCGGGTAGCCTGCCGCCTGGGTAAAAGCGAAGTTTAAGTGCGCGATCGAATTGTGGACGTCAACGGCAAACGGTGACAAAACACAATTTGGTTCACTCAAAACACCGAAAACTTGCGTATAAATCAGCAAGAGGCAGCCGCAGCTGTGCAGCGCAACGGTTCATTAGACTCTTGACTTTTGACGCTGACGCTGCCATTCAGTCAGACTCTGACGTTAATTACATAAGCTAAGCGGTGCTTAATTATGTGCTCAACAATAGACCAAAAGTGCTCGTAGACTCACATGATGTAATGGCCCCCCCAAAAAGCACAGACACAGCATGCGAAAGTTACCCGGTGGATGTACACATATCTATATATGTATAGGTAGAGTGTGTGGTTAAGGGTATATTGGTTGGGTCATGGGTTTGTTAAGGAACAAATAACATTGAGAATGGTAAAGATAAGGCAGATGAAGGCGGAGTTTTTTGCTTTTACCTCGAAGGAGAATTGATATGTTTTGGGGTAAGCAATTTGTTGGTTATGTTGAATATTCGACAAATTAGACGGTGTATAAACTATATTTATACACTTAATCAGCATCAACAGCCGATTCAATAAAGCCAAGTTCGTCTTTCTGTCTATAACGATGAGTAAACAGATTTCAGAGATGGAGATTGGAACCAAGTTTATTTTCAGTTTTTTCCACGCCTGCTCCCGCCCACTTTATATGGAAAAAACGTCATATTTCCCACAATTTTATAGATAGAAGGTTCGTACCTTTTGGACATACTTATTAATCAAGATTATTTATCTCTTTGCTTAAGTAATGTTACAGATCGGATGAACGATAGTTGAGGTATAGCAACAACAAACATTTATGCTGGGCAGCATCGACCGTCAAGGTGATGGGCAGCACTTAGAACTCCAAGAAACTAAGAATTGTTTAGATATATGCTTACTAGATACTTGATTAAGTTTATTTCTTGTAAACAATTTGCATTTATATGAGTGAGCTGATAATGCCTGAAGTGAAACAGTGTGACCGTGCTTCTGTTTGCTCAATCCTTAAGTTGATATCGTAAACTTTTCAAAGGCTTGTCTAATATAAATAGTTCACCGGCTTCACATATATATCGAAAACTCTGTTTTTAACCAAGTGCCATCTCAAATAAGAGCATACACTTTACGGCCTCACTCATTATGTTTACAATTCACCTCACCTTTGGTGTCTCTGGTGCGGTTCACTTTCAATACTTATGCTCCCAAGAATAATGGCAATTGTGGGACAGGTAAATATATGAACTGCCAGCAAGACGGACAGCTTCCTCGGCAATTTGTATGGGCATTGTCTTTGGCGACAGCTTCCTCAAACATGCTTTGAACTTGGCTGAAGCTATTGCACAGCAGACCCCCAGGGGCATAAATTGTAATTATGCCTGCCACTGTGGCAAACAATAAATCTCCAAGTATTTATCGTACAGCATGACAGAAGTGGGTCGGACCCAGAGATTTTGGTTTGCGTTTGCGCCTTCCCTTTTTTGCCATATGGAGAGCGGAGGGGTGTGTGGAGTGGAGGGTGGCAGTTTCCAACAATAACACAGCAGTCAAACATTTTAAATGCAGTTATGACTAAATGCAAAAGTTATTCCAATGCTGCCGGTGCCTGTCGCTTAAAATTGTGCGCATAACTTGAAACATGAAAAGTTACTTAGAGTCGCGGAGTTTGCGGGGCCTTTAATTAAAAGCGACAGGTTTCGAGACATTTTACTTTGATAAACACACACACAGATCGAGGGGAGGGGAACGGAACATTGATGCAGTTGCAGTTGCAGTTATTGTAATTACATATGCCGATGTCCGAGCCGCGCCCAAGTCGCAGACCGAGACCTGACCCACATTTCCACATGGACTTTGAAGATGCAAATGGAGCCGTTGCCGCTTGGCAGTCGTGGCGCCAAATTTATGTAATCAAAACCAACCCAAATGGATGCCATGGCATTCAATGAAATTGCCAGCTTGGCTTTGGCTTTGATGATGTCAGTTTGGATGCAGCGGCGGCGGCAACCCAAAACCAAAACCAAAACTGAAAACCTAAGCAAAAAAAGGTTATCAATATCTCAAGATCTTTTGTAAAAGTTTGGCGAATTTCACTCGTAATGCAATCGCACGCAATGTCCTCCCCAAAATCTGACAAGAGATCTGCCCCAAAAGTTGGAGAGTTCCCATGGAGATCAGGGAAAGTAGGCGAAACTGGGCAGCTAGAAATAGTCTGGGGATTTTTTAAAATTATATTTGTATGGCGCAGCCTAGGTGCACTTGGAAAAAAAATCCAAGGAATTGGGTATTCATAGTCCAAGAACTTAAAGAACAAACGAGAAAAGCTTAAGCCGAACCTTGTTGCAAACATAACCAAACCGGTTCTGGCTCAGGAGCGAACCTGAACCGAACCGCTTATTCGATCTCATAACCCAAAGCGAACCATTAGACTTTTGGTTTAGTGGCTTACTTATACAGACATGGCTAACTAAGACAGATTCCTTATCTTTATTTAAGTAACATTTGGAAGACAAACCGAACCAGATTGAATCACAAGCATACGCAAATCTAGAATGCATATTTTTCGCCAAGTGTAAATTCTATTTCTGATATGTGGCAGCATAAATCAAACACCAGCCTGGCATTCACACTTGGACTTAATTAAAAACAACCAATAAACTGGTGTTCTTCTGGGCAAGAAACATAATTTTGTTGAAAAATCATAAATCAATGCAGCGCGAAAGCAAACTAATAAAATTCAATTTGTAATCAGAAACGCTTGCAACGCCCTACGAAACGACGATGAGGCGAGTCTTCAATCAGTTAGCCAGCAGCTAACACCCAGCCCGCTGGCCCGCTGGCCAGAAATACCGCAAAAGTTAGAACGAACAGCGGATCGGGATGGCTTCTAAGAATGCAGCTGTACGTGGCAGACGGGAGACGTAGATGAGGCCACAGTTTATGCTCATAAAAATGAACATGCCCAGGCGGCTGTCAGAAAAGGCAACGGCGGTGTTGTTGTGAGACGGCTACTCAAAAAACCAAAACCAAAACTAAAAAAAAAAAAAAAGACGAAGAACAACAATAACAACAACAAAAAAAAAGAAAGAAAAAAACTCGACCAGGTTGAGTGTTGGCTTTTTGGAGTGACGTTTTGGGTTTGGTATCAAGAAGAACAAAGTCTGTGCCGATGCCGTTGGGGCTAGAGACGGTCCCGTTGACGAAATCGAAGCGTGAGAGTTGCGGCGAGGCGAATTCGTGATTTGGTTGCGGGTAGGAAGAGCATCTTTGGAACCCTTAATGAGCACACATTTTACAGAACGTTCTTTTAATCAGAGAAGCATCCGGGTACAGCCCTGTATTAGGAATAAGCTCTGCCACCTGTTCTTTACCCTCCTCCATATCTGGTGCCTTGTTGACAGCAGTGATTCTTATGAACTGCGAAAATCAGGTATTTCTCGGTCAGGTTCTTTTGGAATGACAGACAAATGATTGTCGCAACCCCAATCTTAATATTCGTCATATTTGTCGCTCCTCAGTAGTACACAGAACTGAGTCTAAGACGAACGCCCCCGTGCAGCTGACAGATCACTCGTATAAAAGTGTTTTTGAATTGAGTAAAGTTTTTAAAAACGGCACTCAAAAAACTTTCTTTAGAAACTCGCTCTAAGATATGGAAAAATTTACCTATAAAATCACCCTAAAATTTCGAAAAAATATAAAAGAAACCGCTTGTAATTCTCAAGTTCGAATTCCAGCTGACAGCTTGGTAGTCGAATGCGATAAGATGCCTCTCGTGTTGAAGTTTCCCCGAGGTTAAGAGTTCAAAAAATAATAAAAAAACGGAATACTAATTTTAACGTGATGTTTAGAAAGAAGACTTTAGTGAACCAACTGAAGGAAATATTCTATAAAAATAATATATACCGGGGTTATTCTAAGAACTCTGCTCTTCAACCTAATTGTAAATGATATTCCCATAGTGTTATCTCATTCTCATGTGCTAAAGTATGCGGATGATCTTAAACTTTGCCTGTCTTATGATGACCCAGCATCACCTCTTCCTCTGGAAAGGGTAGGTCCCTCTCTCTCAATAACTGGTGCAAGACCAACACTCTGCCTCTCTACTACAAGAAGTGTGAATATATAACTTTCCATCGTAGTACGTCTTATCTATTTGACTATATGATTGATGATAATAAGCCTCTGGATAGAATTTGCGAAATACCAATTTAATGTTTCAACGATCATATATCGGTTAGAGCAAATAAAGATAAGGGAGTTCCTGGCCTTATTATAAGATGGTCCAAGAAATTAAACAACCCATAAGTCACCACACAGTTATATTTTGCTCTGGTCAAACCTATTCTTGAATTTGGATCATGAGTCTGGTCTTCTCTCTACCAAAAATTTCAGGACCAACTCGAATCTGTGCAGAAACAGCTTTGAATTTTCGCTCTCCGTGGCCTAAGTTGGGATTCCAATGGGCACCTGCCTCTTTATGAGCTTAGACTGCACTTATTGGATCTTCCATTCCTCAATAAACGTGGGATTTACTTTAGTATGGCTTATCTTCATTAGCTACTGTCAGGTGAGATTGCCTAATGGGGTTTACAACCTTGTCTCACGAGCTAAGCTCATCCCGAACCCTTTTGAAAACCTTGTCTAAACTACAACATTTATTACCATATTTTCTCCAGAAACTCTCCTCTGCTAGATGTAAGAAATATTTTGTTGTCTAACTTAAAATGTTGAATTTTGTTAAACTATTCGCGTTTTAGTTAAGTCATTCTCTTCTGATTCTACTCCACTCTCTCCGATTCCCATCTAATAATTAGAAAATGTTTTGGTTTTTCTTAAATCTATGAGACTGGACTTACACAGTGAAGCAAACTTCTTGAAGTTCTCTTAGTAGGCGAGAGAATCAGGTGAGATTTTGAACCTTTCCTTTATAAAACTTATTCACTTTGTCTTAAATATATCGCCTACTAAGATAACCTCATTAAGTTTGCTTCACCGTGTAAATCTAGTCCAAGAAATAAGTTTTCCCCCAAAAAAAGGTGTATCCTTTGACCCCTTTCCAAGGCGAACTTCTAAACTTAAGTTCACTTTCGGCTGTATTTTTTGAGTGTGTATGCATCCCAAATACTAATTTTCCCAAGAACTATCTGTTCGCCTGTCACATTTCCATCTCTAGGCCTGGGTTTCCAATCCATGACGAAGCTTTGAAGCCTGCGCTTCATTTCATTTCATTCCATTCCATTTGGCCGTTTGGTCCGTTTGTTTGCGATGTTAACCTTGGGGGCACAGCAGCCGACCGAGAAGTTTTTGCATGCCATCATCATCCCGGCCAGCAGTCGGTGCGGAGCTGCTTGTAAATACAGTGCCAAAGTGATTGACGCCACAACGCTCCGCTGAGTTTTCTTTTCAATTTGAGCAGCAGATCTTCGTGGTTTAATTGAACTTTTGTCTTTTGTGGGTCAGGGTCAGGCGGGCAAATGTCAAACTAGCCACAGATGGCTAACACACACACACACACACACACAACAATCGCCTCCCGGTGTGGGCCCAAACCATGTAATTGCATACGCACGCGACCAGGCATTCGCGTTTCGCATTGCCATTGCCATTGCCATTGCCAGTTGTCCACATCCACTTTCTTTGCAATTTATTTGAGTTTATGTGTTTATCGCTTCTCGCTAATCTGCGGCAGCAGCAACTGCATCAGCATCAGCAGCAACCGGCAATCAGTGACGGTGACAGTTGGGGCTACTCCCACCAGAGCCAAGCCCAGGCCCAAGCTTGAGTAAGAGCAGCCAAGTGGCCTCGCATGATTTATGGCGCGTAATTTGCGTGCGCATGCGCAAATTGCGCTATAACCTTTTTGCCTGAACAGTTCCACCAGCACCAGCACACAACTTCCTGTTGACAAATGAGCCGACGCCAAGTTGATCAAGTTAACCCATTTAAGTCAAAATTAATATGCGAGTATTTACGGAATATTCCATTATTCAGGCCTAAAGAAAATCTACAGGAAATTCAGTTTAAGAATGAAAAAGCGGACTAAATGCTTTTTAGAATAGTTTTAGTGGGTCTGCAAGGCGGAGGCATTGAGAAGAAATGGAAACTGGGTCAAATATAGAGGATTCTATGGCATTCTTTGCGAGAGCTTTAGTTTAAGTTGCACTTAGACCTAATTTGAAATGAATGTTGCTCGGGAAAATAGTAATTTCATAGCCTTTACTTGTATTGTATTGATAAACTAGAAAGAAAGTCCGACTTTTATGTACAGAAAGTGTATGCACAGTATGCAGTTAACATTCTTTTGCTCATAGCTCCACCATTGTTCATCCTATCTTTACCATTCCTTTGGCAAATCGATAGATTGAAATGTTTAGAATAAAAGTTGAAAGCTTCAAAGACTTGATTCGAATTAAATATCAGAAATTTTACCACAAATATGTTTTCTGTGTAACATATTCTAGAATGTTCTATCTTTAGTAGATGTTACGACTCCCCAACTTCTTTAGCAGCTTAATATGCAGTCAACTCATTGTATGAACCCACCCAAGAAGCTAAAGCATGACTCCACAAAACCTTCATTTGCCTCACCCTCGGGTATTTCAGTGAAAGAGAGAAAAGTGTGTCATGCGACTCTGTCTCCTTCTCGCCTGTCTCAGGTTACGCGCGGCACCATTTCCCCGATCGGGTCCTTTGCTTGGCCAACTGATTTATAATTTCATTGAACTATTACCGGAGCGACAGCGTTCAGGGGGACAGCGGCTCGCCAAATTGATTAACAATCAAAATAAATCAATACACAGCCTCAAAGCCCAAAATGTCAAAAATCGCAACGAGCAAATTGCAATTGCAACACTTTCGCTGCAGATTTTGTTTTTCACACTTGATTTACATTTTAAATTGAAAAGGCAAAACTGAAACCGAGTCGCGGCCGAAACCAGCCGAAATTTCCAGCCGGCAGGCATGAAAACAGCAAGACGAATTGGGCGACATTGGCGCATGGATTTGGGGCATATGCAACGCCGACTGCAGCAGCAGCAGCAGCTCCGGCTCCAGCTCCAGCTCCAGCCCCCTCCAAGCACATGATAAAGAGATCAATGACAGAGACGGGACTGGTCCCCGGGACTGCAGGTGAAATGTCAAATCCTTGTGCATTTACACTTTGCCAGTCCATTCCATACGTAATTTAAGTCTTAATCGTCCACGCCATAAGGTTGTTAAGCCGTCTAATTGAAGTTTCACTTTCCGCTCGTTCGGGCTGGCAACGGCAACGGCAACGGCAACCCCGACCCCGACCGGCCCCGACTCTGGATGACTGTCTGACCTCTGTGCAGATACATTAATTATCTGTAATGAACGTTTACACTTATTTATTGGCATTAAATCATCGTTTAACGCGCGCTGAGCATGCACTTTGGCGGTCCCCGGCTCATCCAGTCCTCCGCCTCCTTCCACCACACTCGGCGATGGCCTTCGAGTGCGTTGCCAGCGACTGGCGACGTCTGCCTGCCTTTGTCTGTGCCAGTCTCCGCTCACAAAACGCATAACTGCATAACTGCCCCACCGATATGCATGTCAAGTGGCCGCAAATTATAGCCTGCCTCGGCCTGGGATGCCACTTGCGGCTGCTTCCGTTTTGCTGCTGCCTCCGTCGCATTGTGGCAGTTTCTAAGCGGAAAAAAAAACCTCCAAAATGTACAAACTGCTGGCCCCCATTTCGGGTTCATTGGCATTATGTGCCACATAACAAATGCCTGACAATTAATAATAAGTTATGAGCTAACAATTAGCCCACAACAGTTTTACACTGGGATGAGGAACCAGTTGATGGAAAATCGATTTTCAGCCCATCAACTGTTGAGCCAGCCGTTAGTTGTGGTATTTTGTCAAGGTCCTTCGAGCCGGATCACACACAGAATGCAGCAATGATTTAAGTGGTTTCGATTAATAATTTTGCTTATGCATAGTCCTTAGCTTTGGTAAGCCATAGCTTAAGAATGGGAGCTCTTAAGGACAATCTTGGGTATGAGTAAGTTTATTTGCTGATTCTGGATTCGACTTTAGCCACAAGTAGAGAGTTGTTGCTTCTGCTTAATTGTGGAAGTTTATGAATAACTCTTTACTTCCATACATTTTTCCGATTGCGCTGCCATTCTCGCCGCATCGCCATCAATCAATAAAGTCCCAAGCAGATTTGAGTGTCTAGTAGGAGATTTTTGTGCCTGTAGCTGAGATAATATATATATTTGCCATTGAGTAATACTTTGCCAGAATATTGAAGAGAGTCAAGACAAGGGCTTAGCTTCCCCATTAAACATCTATAAAAAGTATCCAAATATACATTTTAAGCAACTTTTTGCTTAAATTACCATAAATCTAAACGTGATGGAACATTTTTGAAAGCGGAATCGTGCTCAGCTCACCAAAATCATACCAAATCATCACCAATGCTGCAAAATACTGGAAAAGTTTAGTATTCGGCCCTATATTTAGCTATTAAACTCTTAAATATTGAAATTCGGGAACAAAACTTCAATCTTGGATCAGGAGTTTGAATTTCTAATGTACTTGTGACATCAAACATTCTTGATTTGAGTGTAGAATAATATATATTTTACTGAGATTAGCTATATACCCAACCACAATCGGTTCTTACAGCTAAAAGATCCTTAGATTGTAAGCAAAATGATAAATCGAAAATATATTGATAAAGATTATATTCAATATCCGGCAATCCTCGCTTAGACTCTCCTCGGGCGTTGTCAAAGCTGTATAAGTAGTTAGGTAGTTTCGTCTGATTGCAAATGGGTACACATTTGTACTTTAAGGTCCTTAATGAGGACGGGGGGTAGCTTGGGTACCAATTGAGTTAGAAACCCAGGAGCATCCTATATGGTGCGTACTGCTTAGCATCATCTGGGTTGCAAAGAGCGCATTGGTTGAATTTGTCAGTCTTACCTCCATATTTAGACTCCTTGACAGTTTATTGAAGAGGTATTTATCCTTATTCTTTGTCGTTCGTTAAAGCCATATTTCATGAAGCCAGATATCTACCATTATTCCCTCCCCTCAATCACTTGAGTCCACTGTGCAGCGGAGTTAACTCTTATCTGCACCATCAACAGTTGCCGCTGCATTTTCCGTCTCCCAGCCCCAATGTCATTATTATCAAATATTCATCATAATCGCCAACATCCTCATGTTTGTAATTGTTTATGTATTGGTGCTTGGTGCTAATCAAACAGTTAATGGTTAATTAATATGATTTTCCGGCAGCCGGCAACGTCTGTCAGCCGCGGCTAAAATGCCAGATTCTATTGTTCGCATCTCAGCGAATGGGTGTGTTGTTTGATTATGTCATGGCCATACCAAATTGACATATAAATCCGATGCTTGAAATACAGTTTCGAATATCTCTCTCACTCCGTTTCTTAGTTGTGGATGTTTTTTTTTTTTGTTTTTGGCTAATTGCAGCCACTTGCAATGAATAAAGACTTTTTACAGCCGAATGCATAAATATGTTTTTGTGCGGCGGTGCCACGAACCGACAACACCAGCCACAGCCACCATTAAAACAGTGGTAAAAAGTCAAATGCTGCATGTTGAACACCCACAAAGCATAAATAACAACAGCAACAGCTTGAACCGCCCCCAACTCCCCATCTGCCTTCCCGTGGCGAAGGTGAAAGTGTTGCTTTTTCGGCCTGCCGCAATTATATTGTAAATGATTTTATTATTTATTTGCTGAATTAATTTCGATGGCTTGGGCCCAGCCAAAAATATGAGATATTCCATATAAATATTTATGTTTCAATTAAAAAGGCCACAAGGAAATTGGAGTTGCATAAATTTTGTATCTAATTTGTAACGCAATGCATGTGCGGCGGGTCTCACATGCTGGTTGCTGCAAGTCAAGGAAATTGTCGACTTTTATTTCCTTTTTATAGGGTGTAATTTATTGACGCCATTATGGCAAATTAAGCTGCGAGTAGTTATTTCATTATTCATACAAATCTCAATAGACCCGAACAGTTGATGAAGCTGTTGGGCATGTGAAAGTCAAACAATGTGGAAGTAGTTTGCTGTGTTTGCACTTGACATTGGACCTTGTTACACTTTTGGAATTCCATTTCGTTTGGATAATAAGTTAAAGCTTCAGCGTTGGCAGTTAAAAGGATTTTTTGTGTACACTTGTTTAATCATTGTTTTACTCTCAACTGTAACAAGAAAACTATTTATCTCTTCACATCCTGGCCTAATTTCAATTAAGTGCTCATATATGTTAACATAGTTCTGTTACTGATCAGCTCAGTTGTCAGATCAATTTAGCTTTAGTTAAATTTTTTTTTATATTATCTTCTCAGAGAAAAAAGGTCCAAAAAAGATCCATTTGGAAAGGAAATGTCTTAAATATAATTTCAATCATCCAGCGGAGCTGCAAAATCATCCAAATGATCATCATTTTTCATGTTCTTTGCATGATTTTTAGCTCCGTTAAATGATTAAAAGAATATTTAAAACATATCCTTTCCAAATGGATACCGAAAATCATCCAATGGATATCTTTATACCCTTGCAGAGGGTATATTAAAATTGTCCACATGTTTGTAACGCATAGAAGGAAGCATTTCCGACCACATAAAGTATATATATTCTTGATCAGCATGACGAATTAAGGTGATTTAGCCTTGTCCGTCAGTCCGTCTGCCTGTTTTTATGCTATCTCCTCCGTCAGATTTAATAATGGTATAAATACGTTGCACATTTGTCGTAACTGGCCGGATCGGATGACCATAAAGTATAGCTGCCATAGGAACAATCGGTCGAAAAACTAGTTCTAGTGAGAAAACCTGTTTTGTTTTCCACGCAAACGTCTCCAAACTCCGTATTTATTAGTTTTCAATGCTTTTCTAAAATTCTGCCAAGTCTGGTTGAAATCGTACATCTATATAGTATAGCTGCCATAGAAAAGTAAGGTTAGCAAAATAGTCTTCGTAGGAAAAACTTTTTTGTTTTCAATGCAAACCTCTTAAAAACTGGCATATATTTATTTTATAAGCTTTCACACAATTCTGCAAAGTTTTTTCAAAATCGGATGACTATAAGTTATAGCTGCCATAGGAATGATCGGTTGAGAAACTAGTTTTAGTGAGAAAAACTTTTTTGTTTTCAAAGAATATGTCGCCAAACTTTGTATTTCTTAGTTTTGTATGCATTTCCATGATTCCACTAAATTTGGTCGAAATCGGACATCTATATAGTATAGCTGTCATACAAAAGTAGAGTCAGAAAGTAGTCTTTGTGAGAAAAACTTCTGTGCTATCAGTGAAAATGTCTTTCAAAAACTTTCCTCTGTTTTTTATAATATATTTGTAGATTTTTGGATTATTTTCTTAAAAATTTGTATCAAGATATATCGAAATATATATCCCCCTCAACCCCTCAAGGGTTGCAAGAATTTGAAAGTTGTTCCCTTTTGGTATTTGAGTCACCAAATGTTGAATAATATCGTTGGCGTTGCCTAATTGGCATGTATGAGCATAAAGATGCTTATCGTGCAGATCATATTTCAGACTTTTATCGAAAAGTTCGTATTTCATGGCAATATTTATCATCGCGCGCACAAATTGTGACAACGTTAACAAGCGACCTTCATTTTTATGCAAGTATTGGGGCCAGTCCGTTTGTCACTGGAACTTTAAGTGGGCACGGAGACATTCTCTCTCTCCGTCCCATCCTGTCCTGGGCCGGGGAGCATCCGCCACAATTTGCAATGATTTTTGGGTGCCTGCAACTGGTTTTGCGCACTTTTTTTTCCCCCCATTTTACGTGTTCATTATCATACAGAGCACACAGATCATCGGACGGTAAGGAAGGGGGGGGTGCAGGTGGGGGTTTGCTGGCCAGTGTCGAGGGGAGGGGCCAGATGCCATGTACGACGTAGTTTTTGGACACAAACGAAAGTGAACTTTTTAATGCCAGGCCAAAGCATTTTTATCTGTGATGCCGAATGCTGCGAAACGTGTTCCCAGCGCCTGGGACTTCGTTTTGATTTTTGGCCTGGCTGCAGCATTTTGTTGGTTATTTATCGTCGCTTTTTTATGATTTAACATATGTACGTGTTGGCTGTCGCAGAGGCGCACGCACATGCATGCATACATATATATTAATTTCATTAATAATAAGTAATTTCACTTTTCATTTCACTCAAACGAGCAAAAGAATGCGCAACTTTCGTTGCGGGTGAAGCAGCCGCGGTTGCCGCTGCCTCCGCCTCAGAGGCATCTTCCGCCAGCCCCTCCGCCTCCTGCCAGCTGGTGCTGCTGCTGCTGCGGCTGCGTCTGCCACTTTGCTCGATGTCAAAAAGGCCAAGTCCGACCACTCACAAAGTGCCGACAACGGACGCCGTCTCCAAAATCGATGGCCAGATTAATTGCCTCGACTGGCGCGCATGCGTATACGTAATTTTTTGATTATTAACTGTTAATTACATGCAATTTCTTGTGTCTCCCCCCCTCCCCCGGCAAACAGCAAATATTGTACAAAATGTGTGGGCATATCGCTGGACAATCTGGCCAACAGTCACAGCATGTTAATTGCTCCAGAAAATTGAGTTATTTTCAGTTATTTTGATTGCTGCCTGTTGACCTTTTTTCTCTGTGGCACACACCCAGCCAAATGTCAGAATCTTGGGCTGGGTCTGGGGGGCTCTGGCCAAGATCTGTTTTTTTTTGTTTTTTCGGTGCACTGTGGCTGTGCGAGCGAGTCGTGAATGGCGATGTTTATCGCTCGGCAGTCGCATTCGTTCAAACATACGAGTATATTGCTGCCAAATAAAATTAAAATTGTAGATTTATTTCGATTCCAAAACGATTGCCCGAATTCTTGGGCCACTGCAGGCGTTTCGATACCCTTCCTCTCAACTTTGTGCATATTGACAAAGCTCCTTAGATTTCTACATTAAGAAACCAATCAGTTAGTTATATTGTGCTTAGAGTAGCCAAACTTCGTTCATTTGCTCTTTAAATTTGTTTTGCTATTGTCAATAGATTTTCGGTTTTTATTTGGCCTGAGAAAATTAATCATTAAAATTGCCTTTGGGGGGGGGAGGGCGGTTGACAATGCAAATTTCGTTTTCGGTTCGCCGGAAACTAGCTTTAATTTTCATGGGAGTTTTTTTCCATCTGGTGCAACGCACTTCGAACTGCAACTGCAACTGCACCTGCGGGAGACTCAATGAAAATGCAATTACGCCCCCTAATGACACCCGGGCAATGCACCAGACATCACCAGGCAACAGACCAACACCAAACAACATCAAATGTAACTTGCAACCTGCCTGGCATCGCCTTATGCCCCTGACACTCTGTGTGGCAGCTATAGCAACGCCCAGGCACTGGCAGCGGCTGCGGCAGCGGCAGCGGCTTCTGCCTTGGCCTCCACGATGGCCATTTGATTGATTACACATTCGCCGCGTGGGCCGCTGTTAATGCTAATGTTTACGTTAATGCTGATGTTGCCACGTTGCCAAAACGGACAAATCACCATGTGCAGCATCGAGTGGCATGCAGCATGCAGCGTTTTGGCAAGATTGCAATGATTGTATTGGATATTGGATATGGCCCCCGGGCCATGTGATGTCATCGCTGGAATGCAAATGCAGAAACAAACGTGAAGGCCAAGCAAGGGGTTTCTATACACTAATTGTAGTTTTTTTCTGATAAGATGGAAAGATTAATGGCATCTTTTTTGATAATGGTTAGGGTAACAGTACAGATCTGTCCAACATTTCATGAAAATAAGTGCCCGAAATGGTTCAAGTGAGTATTTTTCCTTATTGTTGTGGTGTAGCATGAAGGGAATTAGAGTGAAAACTCATCTAATTTGCTGCACTAATTAATATGAGCTACTTCTAGTGGACTGAGGCGCACACACCGGAAAAAAGTTCATACTAAATACACAAAAAGCACGGAAAAACGTATCAGTATGGACAAAGACAACGATTCGCTTGACCAACTTGGCAGGCAGGCCTTGGGCAACATACCAGAGTAAGGCAGCAAGGACATCCAAGAAAAAACACTGCCTTAAGCTCCGGAAAATAAAGACAGTCACTTTTTAGGCCTTTTTGATCTCGGTCTAAAGCCAAAAACTGCCTAAAAGTAACGAATTTTGTTCCTTCTAAATTGTATCCCTACAAAGGAAAAGTAAAAACCAAGGAAGCAAGTACCTTATGTGTGTTACCCTAAAGAACACAGTCATTTAAACTGGCAAACATTTTCAGCTGGTATATTTTCGAGGAAATAGTCACCCAAATATAAGGTCACTTTTCCTTAACGTTCGTAATGTGTCAATGTCAGCTGTAGCTCTCAGATTTCAACAATCAAATGGATTTTAAGCGATGTTTTCAGTCCTTCTTCTCATGGGATACATCAACAAATTAATATTTGTACAGCTAAAGGGGTTATGGACCAAAATTTGGCAGCATTTTTCAAGAAGTGAACTGCCCAACGATTTGGGACAAAGAATTCGATATCTGTTGATGAAGTGGGAAGTCAAGGTGTCTTCTGCTGCATGGATATTGCCTACACTTCAGCACAAATTGTTAAACTTATATAAATTTGCCGATTCACTGACTTGCTGAGCTACTAACCTTGCCTTACGTCAGTGTCGTAGGCAACATTTTCCCCAGGGGGGGTTTTAAGAAAAGTTTTATAAGGTGGCTTCCTTCTTAAACATTTTGCTTAGCAAAGGCAAAAACGATTTCGTGGAAACTTCTTTTACAAATGAAAACAATAGCTGTGTGGGTGAAGGCTGCTGAAAAGTATCTGATGTACCAATGGATCTACTTACCGCCCTTGTATCCCTCTATGCTTAAACTTGAGAATGCCTACCACTAGAATAACAAACTTTTGCTTCATTTTCAGCCTACAAAAGCTGATGAATCAGTGAACATCAACAAAGACTGCGTTTTTAAGTACAAAACAGACTCCTTCTCATTCGTTATCTGTTCATTTAAACAAATATCACTTAAAGTGCAGCCCCATAAATTGCATCCTCCTCCTTGTCATCCACAAAATATTTTGAGAAAAAAAAAGACTTTCGTTTTCAGTAGCGCCATTCTCGTAATTCTCAACTGGCAACCCATGTTGTTAGTTAGTCTGGATTGCCAGGCTAACTGCGATTACCTCAGCCCCAGTCTGAGTTGCAGTCTCAGTGTCTTGGCCTTAAGACAAGCGACACTGAATTTCGCTTTCTACGAGAAAAGTTTGACAGCGTGTGGCTGAAATTTTGCACGTTTGACCAAATTTGGTCGCACAGTTCCAGCTTCAACTTTTGTTTGGACGCGGACGACCGCTGTGGCCGTGGCGATGACGCTGACGATGACTGTGAGCGACCTCCTCCTGGCGCTGGCGCTGGCTTGGCTTTGGCGCACGCTCTGGTAGCTTCTTGTCGCCGTATGTCATGGGCTTTATCTTGATGCCGCCGTTGTTGTCGTCGTTGGGAGTCATGCGCCTGCGCCTGAGCCTGAGCCTGATTTCGCTGTTTAACATAGTTAGCTGGGCAGCAGCAGCAGCGACTGTGAGGGAAACAGTAGCCAAGTAGCTGAGGTTGCGGAAGGTCAGTGCACCCAGGGCTCTGTTGCTCATGATTAAAAGCTAAAACGCAGACAATCATAAATATCAAATGCGCCATATTTTAGGGTCTCTGCGGTCTTGTGCGGGTTTTCCGCACACACACACACACACACTTGCAGCGGGAGAATGCTGACGGCGCCATTTTCACTTTTGTTTAAACACCCAGCGACACCTGGCGGCGAGTGCGGCTTACTGTGACTCACTAAGAGCTGCCCGCGCCCCTGCCCCCGGACCCAGCCCCACAAAAAGTGCATCATAAATTATTTCGGCTTTGGCATTTTGCTCAAAAAACCTTTTTTCTAACAATTTTCATTTGCTAAAGTAGTCACACGGTCAAAAAATGCCTGCAACTGATGAGGGGGATGGGGACCGGCCTGGGATGGGGGATGGCGGTCGCTGTTGGCAGGGGAGCCAAAGCGAAATCGAAATCGAAATCCTGCTGCAGCCTCAGTGACAACGGCAGCCGCACTTTGGTCACGAATGTCGGTCAAACGTGTTTTGTTGCTATTTTACAACTTTAAATATGCCAACAATGGCCAACAGGCCACTAAGCACACATCGGCATTGGATCCCGCCGCCCCCTCCCCGCACTTGGGTGCTCCCAGCGAACAGACAACCGTATACAGTACCTCTATTGTACGTACCTAATTTGTGCGGGGTTTTTCTTTTTGGAAGGGATTATCACTGTCACACCGGGAGCTGCAAACTGCGCCTATGTTTGTAGCAAATTCGACACACGGCTGCGACTTTGGGGCATGTGAATTCTAATTTGGAGATTGCCCAATGCGAAGTGTAATAAATACTAGATTTTCGAGAAGAAAAGCGACGGCTGGACTGATGATTTAACACCAGATGATTGTGCCAGAGGATAAGCCCCGATACGGGTCAGATTTATCAACAACAACAATTACAATTCAAAAGAAATATTGAGGCAACAACTGCTTTTTGTTGCAGCTTCCTTTACTTAACACTTTGGTGCCCACCGCTGCCTTAAACTGTTACTTATCTGATCGAAGCCCTATTAAGAGTTTGCTTACTAATCAAAATTAATGTTTCCAATAAACAAATTTGCCAAATTTCGAATAGATTGCAAATTCTATACCCTTGCAACACGTTTTTCTAACTAAGACTACTTTTTGTACTTTACTTTTCTATGGGAGCTATACCATATAGATGTCCGATTTCGACCAAACTTTGTAAAATCATGCCAAAGCCTAAGAATCAGTCATGTAAGAAATTTGAAGTCGATTCCTTTTAAAACAAAAAAGTTTTTCTCAATAGAACTGCTTTTTCTACCGATTATTCGTACTGCAGCTATATGCTAAAGTCATCCGATTTTCACAAATCTTTGTAGAATTATGTGAAAGCATATCAAATAAATAAATGTCAAATTTAAGGACATTTTCTTGGAAAACAAAAAAGTTTTTTCTTACCAAGACTACTTTTCAGACTGTACTTTTCTTTGACAGCTATACTATATAGATGTTTGAATTTAACCAAACTTAGTGGAATCATTGAAAAACATAGCAAACTGAGAAAAATAAAGTTTGAAGGCGTTTTCATTGAAAACAAAAAAGTTTTTATCACTAAAACTAGTTTTTCGAACGATCATTTCTATGACAGCCATATTATATAGTCATCCGATCTGGCTGGTTCCAACAAATGTGCAGCGTATTCGTATTTAAAGACTTTGTGCAAAGTTTGCTGAAGATAGCTTTCTGTTCAGGAATGAGTCTCGTCGCTGAACACAATTTTACAATAAAAAAGTGAATAAAAAAGGTGGAATTTTGATAATTAAAATCATTAAACTGCGTTGTTTGATTGTAAGTCACTTTATGGTTAAATTATACACCGAACTGAACATGTTTGACAGTTACATGGGTCACTTAATCAAAATAATGAGAAAAAATCAACCTTTAGCTTAAAAATGTTGAAGTAAAACACCAGAAATTGGATTATTTCCTTGTGATAATCGATTATTACACCGCCACACTTCACTTTGATACTCGCCCTAATGGAAGTTGGTGAGTTGTGGTGACCCAATTTAGAGCTGTATAGGCCACTCACCTCCCTCCTGTCGGCACTTCCCAACAGCAGGCGGGCGAATCAGTAAACTATTTAGCCCACAAACAAACTTCTCACATAATTCACAAAACGTCGTAATACGGAAGCCGTTTTTGCAAATTTCACTCAACTGATAAGTCTTGAAGTAAATTTGCAGCACTCAAATTTGAATTTCATGTCCCTTTTATCGGTGCGACTATCTAACGCTTAGCCCGACCTGGCTAGAAGTGGGTATTGTTGTTGTTGTTGTTGTTGTTGCTGTGGCTGCTGTTTTTTTTTGGCAAATTTGGCTGCCCATAATAACGGTACACGCTGCTGCAGACTTCGGCCTTACCTTATTGGGCGGTCGGTCCATTGGATTGATGTGCCTGTGAACCGAGGTTTTTTTCCTCAATCTTCAGCTGCAGCCAGGTTATAAAATATAGAAAATTATGCGCATCGGCTACTGTTGCTGTCTGTCGGTTGTCATCAAACGCGGCGCCGCTCCTGCGGCTGCTGCTGCTGCTGGCACTTAACACCTTTTTGACACACAGCCAGCGACGTCAAATGCAAATGAAGATAAATCGCTGCCTGTGATCTTTTTAGCACCTTTTTGCATACATTGCAAAGGCGGTGAACACCGGCGACCAGGCCAGGAGGTAGGCGGCAGGCGCTGGTGACAGTCACAAACATGCAACATTTTGTCGCCCGTTGAACAACTGTTGACTGCGGACACTGCTGCTGGCCGGGACACTGGCTGCGATTGCTATTGCCACTGCCATTGACTATCGGTTTTGGCGATTATGATTGCGGCCCGGCCCCGGCCCCGGCCCCGGCCCCGTTCCCCAAAAGCCGCTCAGATTCAATTGGCCTGGCAATTGGGTACCCGTGCCGAGGCTTATACTCTTTGAAGAGATCATAGATTTATAGAAGATTTGTTCAAAGAATAAAAAAGATGTACGTTGTTGTTGGATCTTTCTGATATTTGTATTCATTTGCAATGAATATCTTTTAAATATTCTATTTTGGATATGAAAATATGCATTTAATATTAAATTGATGTTAGTTTGGTATCCAACGAAGCTGAGAATCATCCAAGGATACCAGAAATGAAATATTTATTAGAATGGTAAACAAAAATATAGAGGAAAGTTAACTTTGGCTCTGATAAAGTTGAAATACCCGTTTTTTTTAACTAAGACTACTTTTGGGACCTTACTTTTCCATGGGAGCTATATTATATAGATGTCCGATTTCCACCAAACTTATTGAAACTATGCAAAAGACTAACAATCGAACATGTACGAAATTTGGAGTCGATTCCATTTAAAAGAAAAAAGTTTTTCTCAATAGAACTTCTTTTCGGACCGATCATTCGTACAGCAGCTATATGCTATTGTCATCCGATTTTGACAAAACTTAGAAGAATTGTGTGAAAGCATATCAAATAAGTAAATGTTAATTTTAAGGACATTTACATTAAAAACAAAAAAGATTTTCTCACTAAGACTACTTTTCAGACTCCACTTTTCTATGACAGCCATACCATATAGATGTCCGATTTCGACCAAACTTAGTAAAATCGTGGTTAAGCATAGTTAACTAAGAAATATAAAGTTTGGTGGCGTTTCCATGGAAAACAAACAAGTTTTCTCACTAAGACTATATTTTATACTCTACTTTTCTATGGCAGCTATACCATATAGATGTCCGATTTCGACCAAACTTATTGGAATCATGGGAACGCATAGCAAAATAAGAATTACAAAGTTTGTAGGCGTTTCCATTGAAAACAATCAAGTTTTTCTCACTAAAACTAGTTTTTTGACCGATCGTTGATATCATAGCCATATGCTAAAGTCAACCGATCCGGCCGGTTCCGACATATGTGCAACGTATTTGTACTAAAATACTTAGTCCAAAGTTTGGTGAAGATAGCTTTCAAACAGACGGTCGGACATGGCTGAATCAACTCAGCCCGTCGTGCTGATCAAGAATATATACACTCTATGAGGTCGGATGTACTTCTTTCTATGCGTTACAGACATTCTGACAATTTTATACTTGGCCTTGAACAATCGGACTCGAAACTCTCCAATTTTGTCATCCATACCCTACATTTTGGCGAAATTAGACGAAAATCTCTAGAGAATTCTGGGATAGCATACTTCACAATGCTCTAAGACTTTTGCCTTAAACTTGTCAATGAAATGAATACCAATCCGTTTTCTTTCATTTCAAAAAGATGCTCGGTTCACGATTCGTTTCCTGAACTAATAAGCGGTTCGGTGCGGCTTAGTTCGGTTTGGTTCAGCGACGTTTAGCACATCTGCTTGTAGTTGGAAATTTCAAGAATATTCAATTCGACTAAAGAGCAGGGTTCGAAATTGCTCTTTGCTCGCAGCTCCAGAGAGCCAGCTCTTGCTCGCTCGTGAGCAATTCCGAACCCTGCTAAAGAGCAAACCCATTTAAAGATAGATCTAAGGCGTGGAGCTGCCCAAACGTTGCTTATGTCAGTACAGGGAACAATATATCAGGGGAAAAGGGTGCATGCATTCCAAAAACAGAGCCCTAATATATAGATCTGGGCTTCCATAATAATGAAATCCAATGACTTCTTCAGCTAGGAGTAATGCAGTTACAGAAACGTGTCACTTGCAAGTACTTCGATTAGACTTAACAAAATTGTAAGTGCTGGAACCCTTCCCTCCCTCTCTCTCTCTCTCTCTCTCTCTCTGTGTAAAATGCATCCTCGAGCGTATCTAATCTTCGACTTGATGACTTAACCTTTCGCTTTTGTTTTTCTTTTGTCTCTTCAGCTTATGGATCAGAGCACTGTCAATAAGGTCACGGGGTGGGTGGGGGATGGGGGAACGGAGGCTGCCGTTGCCTGCCCATTGTGTAGCCGGGTCCGGGTCTGGGTCCGCCTCGGAGTTGGCTGGCATATGCAGACTCAGACTCAGACCCAGACTCGTATGAGCTGCAGGCGCGCACATGGCACAATCAAAAATTATCAGGCTGCCCCTGTCGTCGTCATTGTTGTTGTTGTTGTGGTTGGTGGTGCCAGTGCCTGAGCCAGTGCCAGTGCCTGTGCCTGTGCTGCGGATGAGGAAGTTGCCATGAGCTGCATTTGTTGCATGCTGCCAACTATCGGCGGTTAACTATCGGCAGCTTGTCGCGTTTTTATTTAAATTACGAAATGTTTTGTCAACAATTTGTCCAGTGATTTATTCGCAACTCTGACTCCGACTCCGGCTCCGGCTCCCTCCCTCCCTCCCTCCCTGGGTGTCTGTGTGGCTAATCGGAGGCGCAAGTTATCAGCTGACAGGTGCATAAATTGCGTCTCAAAATCGAAAGTTGCGCCCAGCCGCCCAGAATGAAAGTGAGCGACGTGCATCCATTAAATGTGTGTCAGCAGCCTGGGACACGGGACATTGACTTGGATGCAGCAGCTGTCCATCAGAGAACTTTCGATTTCAATGCGTAGCATGGAGGCTGGCACTTTCCATTGTGGCGGCGTTTGTTGAACTGCGCCAGCAACTGCCACAGATCACAAGAAACACATATTTCTGCCTGCGTTTTTTTGTGGTTTTTTGCGAAGTCTCCGTGACTGACACACAATTGCGTTTTTTGCGCATAGTTCCGTATTTGGTCAAAGATAATGATGTGAAATGCAGCAACAACATTGACAGCGACGACAACAACGCAATCACCCACTCAAAATTGCTGAAGAAAAATGCCCAGGCCTGGGATGGGGATGAGACGGCACGGACCGGGGCTGACTCGAGTCGACTGGCATGTAAATGAGTGAAAATGTTTCAACTTAATTTTGTTTATGTGCGTTCACGTGCGGATAGAAGTTACCAAGGAGAAACTGAAATGCTGGCGCATGCGCCGACCCTAGGATTGCAGCAAAACCGAAATTTTGTATTATTTACTTAAAAATCTCAGATCTTAAGGTTCAGCGGTTTGGGCTGTTGGTCAGTGAATCAGTAAGTCGGATTAAATAGAAAATATAGAGATGAAAGGGAGTGGTCGTTTCGGTTTCGTTATTGCCATGACACAGTTCTCCCCCCTCTCCATTCCAGTAAACAACAACAACAAACAAATAGCTTTCCTCAATATTTACAAAAACATTTTCAAACATGGAGGGATCCAGATCAGGTATAGAGGAGCCTACGCCGCCCGACTATGATGCGGCCAGCGGCAGTGAGATGTTTGCGCCCATCACCCAAAAGCGTAGCAAACCCTATCTCAAGAGATTCCTACCACCCGACTCGGATGAGGAATTTGTGGGTGATCCGCGTGCTCTGTACAATGTTCACGAGTCCTGGCGCACCCTACTGTCACTGCCCACCTGCCAGAAGGTGATGGTCACGTAAGTCTGTTCGTTGTTTCTGCTCTTCTGCTCTTACCTGAGGCAAATCCCTTAGTGAATCCGCCCAGAAGGGACTTAAGATTGAGGTGGGTGTGAATGTCACACAGGAGTTTCCCTGGAAGCATGTGCAGTACAAAGATCTCAGAGATATACTCTTCGATGAGCTGGAGAATGCGCTGGAATTGACCAAGCTGTTCAAGGGATTCAATCCGGAGCATTATGTGCTCATTGGCTTTTGTCCCATACTGACCGAGGCCGATGATGATCCTCCCGAGGGCGATCCCTTTATATTCTTTGTCAGCGGCAAGGAAGCCAAACTGGCCATGGGTATTATACAGAATATGGAAGCCTTCGAACGTTGGCGTATGCGTCGCCGGCTGAGTAAAAAACCGCGTCGCTGGGTTAGTCAGGGAACCGAAGAGGAAATGAACATTCTGGTGGAGCGTTTTCGAGATGAACCCGTTGATGTGGAGATCCAGAGTGTGTATCCCATTCAGGAGCCCAAGCATGTGGCCTTTGACTATCGCATGGCGCGAGATGTGCGCGATGGCGTCATCGAATTGCTGCCCAATGAGAACATCAAGTTCGAGAACATCACCCGGCGTCGCATCACCGTGGCCGTGCAGTCGGCCCCGGCACGCATAGATCGCGAGCAGCAAACCAATCCCACATTTCCCTCCAACGCTTGGTCGCAGTATCTCTATGAGATTGACGATGAGGGTATGAGTCTGGGTACAGCTGAGTAGAATGGTCTTTAGTTACCATCCTTTTCCCCACTTAGATCTCGAGCTAGATGACACAGATGTGGAGGAGGACGAAGCGAATCGTCAAGCCAAGCCTGGTACTCCCTTGCCGGATGAAGAGGAGTTAGTGGTGGAGAGGCCACCGCCTGAGATGTCCGAACAAATCAATTTGCTACTCAATACGCTGGAATTCAATCAGATCGACAGCTATCGGTGGGTGGTGGTCGAAGCAGTTTGAGTAACCCCTAACCCCTAACCCCCCTTTTTTGCTTTGCAGCAACGACTACCAGTTGATCTCCTCCAAGCAGGTGGTGCACTACACCAATCCCTATCTGCAGGAGTTCATTTGCTTTGCCAACATCTCGAAGAGCAACAAACGCTTCGTCGCCGGCTACGATTGGTATCCCAAGATGTCCGGCCTGATTGCGGTATCCTACGCCTTCAGCACACCGACCACCATCAACTTGGCCACCAACAAAGTGGACTGGGTGCAGCGTGCGGTGCTACAACCAAATCCCATTCTAATGTGGAGTTTTTCCGACAATCTCAACTACAAGCTGGAGTTTGAGGCACCCTTTGAGACCACCTCGCTATCCTTTTGTCCCTTCAATGGTGATCTTTTGCTGGGGGGCAGCAAAAATGGTCAACTGGTGATGTGGGATCTACAGGGACGCTGCGAGCATTTGGACGAAGAGGAGTATTTGACCGCCGCTCAGGCAAAGTATCGCACACTTATCTCCGAGTTCCTCAACTGGACCATTGAGCTTAACGAGGAAGTTGTCATTCCGCCGGCCTCCATCTCACCGCTGGAGAGCTCGCCCAGCGGGGCCATCACTGGCTTCAACTGGCTGGGCAAGCATTTCTACATCAACAACTATGGCAAGGTCTTCAACGATCCCGACACGCGGAATCATCACAAGTTCTTCATCACTTGCGCCTTTGATGGCACCGTCAGCTTCTGGGATCTGGATGGCGGCAGTTCCAAGAAGGAGAAGGACAAAATGCGCTCACGCATGTTGCCCAAGGAGCTAACCCAAAGCGAATCGGCTTACAAGTCCATGACCATCAAGCCTACCTACAATTTGGTGTTCAATGAGCCGGTGACCAGCATCATAGCGGACACATCGGTGTTCTCCATAAAAACGCCGCCCGCCAAAGAGATCTTTGCCAGTCCCGCCAACTATCCCATCTCCTTGCAGCCCAAAGATCCGCCAAATCTGCGCCAGAGCATGATTTTGTCCACCTTCTATGGTAATATACACCGGGTGGACTGGTTGGGTGTGTACTCGGAGGCCGAGGCCAAGGAGCAGGTGAACAGTTCGGTGCAATTTTCCATGGTACATGATGGACCGGTGGTGGCCATGCGCAAGAATCCGTTCTATCCGGAACTATTTGCCTCAATTGGGCGAAATGTGTTTGCACTGTGGAAGGAGGATTACAGCTATTCACCCATTTTTTGGCGCAAACGTCCCTGTGCCCTGACTTCGGTGGCCTGGAGTGAAACGCGTCCAGCGGTGTTGTATCTTACGCGTATTGATGGCATACTGGAGGCTTGGGATATATTGGGTAAGTTGGAACGAGAAATTGTACTTCCTCATATATGTAACCTCTTAACCACTCTTAGCACGCGATGATGATGCCTGTATGAGCGAGATTTTGGGCGGTGGCATTATCACCGCCATTACGGAGCATCGTCCTTCGTTGCCCTACAAAATTCTCGGCATAGGCGACTACAACAGCAGCATACGCATGGTTAAGCTGCCCCACAGCTTCGATGATCCTTTGGAAAATGAACTGCAAAAGCTGATGAACTATGTGCTGAAAGAGGAGCGACGCAAGGTGGGCATACAGGCCTGGGAGCAAAAGTATTATGAACTGAACAAGGATATTATTGAGGTGAAGCGAGAGGCGGAGCTGGAAGCACGCAAGGAGATGGAACGCATTGAGCGAGAGGAGCAACTCAATGTGCGCAAGCGGCAGGTGGACGAGGTGGAGGAAAAGGCGTAAGATGATCTTCTTCCTAAGTTTTGAGTCCGTTTAAGGCTAATCCTTGCTCTTCAATTAGTGCCAGCGGCAAACCACTCAGCGGCCTGCCCTACAATGAGCGTATGGCCACTCAGTGGGATGAGCTGAATCTCAATCGCATGATGACCATTCTCATGTCCCGTAAACAAATGGATCCCGAGAAACTGGCACGTGAGACTGCGCTGGAGAAGGAGCGTTTGAGCTATGAAGCTGCCAAGAAGGAGTCGCATGCCAAGCTACTTCAGACCGTGGACAACGAAGTGGCCACAATTCGTTCACGAATTCTGCCTGCCGAGATTCCGGATATGCAACGCAACGAGATGATACAGGAAAGGGTCAAGCGGGAGATAGAGCTGGCTGATAGCTACGAGAAGGTGGCCGAAGATTGCTTCGAGGCGCTGAGCATGTTCAATGAGTTTGAGACCATCGATTATATAGAGTTCTTAGAACGTGGACGACAGCGTCGTCAGCTGTTGGATCAGTCGCTGGGCGGTAACACAGATCGTATGCTGTGGTACGAGGAGAAGGTTAAGAATATGACGCTCTACGATTGCAATTTTGGCTATGAGTTTCTCTACTCTAATCGACCCGGCCAAGTGGCAGACGAAACTGTAGAGCCTGATAACCGCAAATCCGACTCGTTGCACTACGAATTGTCGCCAGAGAAAGATTCGGAATAGAGACGTTCAAATGAGAATAAAGTTTAAAGAGTTTATGTCGCAACTTGCCTCACTTTCACTGCTTATGAACTCGATGAACCCTGAACCGGCACTTCCGGCTACGAGGCTGGCGAGTTGTTCCAAGCACAAATGAAGTCATCTCCTGGCTGGGGCGTGCCGGGGGTTTAATGAACCTTATCCATGTTGATTTCCCACGGCACTCAGCCAACTGCCCATCATTGTCATAATGCACATATAGATGGTCACTGCGCTGCACTTTGTTTTCATCCAACTTCAATTTCCAAAGCACATAATGATATACATTTCGGAAGCGAATGCATCCGAACTTTACCATAATTTCGAGACCATTATTATTGGCGGGCCGCAGGCTGCACTTGGTTGCATCATCGTCGGACCACCTGTTGTCCTTAAAGCGATAAGTATTAAGTGATTTCGAGACAGGCTCTTTCTTTTCTTTTCTCTGCTTTTTTATTTTTTAATATAAATTTCTGCGTGAGGACGCAACTGTGGCAAGTGCATTTCGGCCGCATTTACATAACAATTGGCCTTTGAATTCAAATTGCCAGACCAGCCAGGAGAGTGCATTAAAATCTGTTTACCGCCATTTAAAATAATTTACGATCTTATGCAAATCGACGTTTGCGTTGCCTCAGTTCCCGCCGTGACTGGGCATAAAGAGTTGACTGGGCAGAAATTAAGCACACACATATATCGGTTATTCACGCCCATTGTGAGCAGACGCGGCGGCACCTCCGAAACCATTAGCCAAGCGTGGCGATCCATCGTACAGGTGGAAAAAAAAGGTGGTGTGGCATTTGGTTACACTGGTGTTTTGCTAGAAAGAGCCAAAACAAACAGAAACATCAAATCGGAATCATATATATATGAGGTGGAGGAGTCAGCAGAAATCAGCAACTGAAATTAAAGGGTTATGAATTGGGGTTGGGTTCTTTAGGCACTTTTTCCTGACCCACTGAACTAGAGATGGTTCTATTCAGATTGTAAGGTCCAAGTATTCTTGGGTCTAAAGTTATTCGGTTATTCGATATGTATCTATGGTTCGGATACGGAAATTTAAAGTTCAAGTTGAGGCTGAAGTTCCTGTTGAAAGTTGCAGGCAAATATCACTTTTCTGTTTGATTTTGGTGCCCACCACTGATTTACATTGTTTCTAAAAATATCGATAAGTCGGCACAAGACATATCATATTTGAATAACCAAAATATGGATTTATCGATAAATTCATTGACAACCCTAGTCCACAACTTTAAATGTTTTCATATCGTCTTCCTCCATTAATAACAACTTTCAGTGAAGCATTTCTGCGGATTCCAAAACTTATTACATAATCTCAAGCCATCATATCAGAACTTAGAACTCTTAGGTTCAGAACAGGTTCAGATTCAGATATAGTTGAACACTTCGTTCGGTTAAAGGTTAAGCTAACGCTTTGAAAAGCGTTCCAAGCCGGTATGAGATCCTGATGTTGTCATTGGGAAAAGCTACGCATTTTTGAAACACGAAGAAAATGAAAATCTGATGAATCAAAGAATGCATTTCATGAATCGGATTCTAGTTGCATTCAACCCTATTGGTTCAAGCTTTAGTTTTCAACTAATCTTCTGCAAAAATGCCGGAGCAGGCGAGCAATCGACGTCCGAAATTTTCAATGCTCATTCCAAAGAGCTGCTGAGGCTGCTCTAGAATCTTAACCGTGATGCAATTAGCAAGTGAACCGGCAGGCCATGTTATGATCTGCAAAAGCAGGCGAGTAATCGATGTCAGCAAGTTTCTTTAAGCATCACATCCTACGTCACATCACATCACATATCCTTCTGTGCTTTGACCAATGATTTTCATTATTTGTATTGGTGTATGATCTGCCGTAAGCAGTTAACACTAATCTGTAGCAATGCTATGACCCGGTTTTTTTCCAGAACAGTCTCCCTTGGAAGCTAATGTCTGGAATACAATGTTCATTATTAGATTCATATATCAACTAACTTATATACTTTCCTACGATCGACACAATGAATTCTGATTTGAAGAAAAATAGTGCTGATAAAATCAGCTTTCATTTGAGTAAGGATGAACTGGAGGCGCAGATGCGTACAATTCACGAACGCTCCGACCCATCCTGCAGCAGTACAGGGCGTGGAGGCATGGATGATTTCAAGCAGGATTCATGGATATTTGAGAATATTGGTGGCTACTATCTACCCACCGAGGATCTTAGTAAGATACCGATACAACGGCAGGAGCAACTACTTATGCGTGATCTGATCTACGCCTTTTCGGGCGTTCCCTCCACCCACATCAAGCCGGACATAGACATTGATCAGATAGCCGAAATGAGGGCCGATGACATAGCCAAGGTGCGTTTTAGGATTGATGAGGGCTTCAGCAGTGCCTTTCGCGGACTGACCAATGAGTTGCTACCGCTGATTGGATATTATATTGGTGTTCAGAGTTTCATTGAGGAGACCAATATGACGGCTCGGTGCGGGCGAGCACGCCTGGCGCTGGCCACCTCCTTGGGAGCAAGTCTGGAGGGGTACTATGATCTGCAGGCAAAGCTTGAGGCAGATTTGCAGGAGAAGAAGCTTAATTTGCAGGATTTGGTGCAGCAGCTACGTCCCTGGGTGCCCACCATGCAGGTCTTTGCCGGCATGGCGGCCTGTGCTCGTTGTACCGAGCTGAATAGCGGCCAGTTGCTATCCCAGCTGAGTGAACTCTTTGAGGAATACAAAACGGCCGCAAAATCTACGTCGGAATTGAGGGAACGCATTGGCAGTGTGCTGGAGGATGTCTCCCGGTTCTACATGAAGATGGTGCAGCTGTGGACGCAAAAGGGTGTCATCTATGACTCCCAGCGGGAGTTCTTCATCGAGGACACCGAACGTTCGAATGCCATGAGCAGCACTTTGCTGGCACCGGAACAATGTTGCCATTCCTATTGGACACAGCGCTATTGTCTACACTCAGACCGTTTGCCTGTCTTCCTGCTGCCACAGGCGGAGCATATATTCCTGGCCGGAAAGTATCTTAATATTCTGCGCCAGTGCAATGTCAGCCTAAGATTGATGCAGGCACCGTTGACCTATAATCCGCTGGTCATGGAACATTTGAAGTTGCTGTGCAGCAGCTATGAGTTGCCTGCCAAGAAGCTGGTGGAAGTCCTGCTGAAGGATCATCACTTGCAACTACATCTACGGAATCTAAGGGGTTATTTCCTGCTGCAGCCAAACGGATTCGCAAAGGATTTCCTGACAAAGTGCCATGAGCATTTGCCACAAAATGTGGACCGCTTGATACCAGAAAAATTGCAGTCTCTGCTGATTGAGGTGCTGCAGCCCATTGGTGATCCTTACAAGGATTTGTTGCACTGCCAACTGAAAGACTGCGATGTGGTAACCCAAATGGCCAAGCGACAGTGTGCGCAGGGAGTGGGTGATACCAGTGAGTCAGATATCAATGAGGACCTACCACCCGACTCGCTCAATCTGTGCGGCTACGAAGCCTTGGCCCTGCGATATGAGGCCAAGTGGCCAGTTAGCCTGGTTCTTCATGCCGATAGCTTAGAGCAACTGCAGCTGTTACAGCGAGTTCTGTTCTTTTTGCGTTATGTACAACATCAGCTAAAGGAAGTCAGTTATACACAGACCACTTCCCGTGCCAACTTGCTGGTTCAGCGCATGCTCAGCATCATGCTCAATCTGGAGGAACACATGACCCAGGACATTATAGAGCCCAGCTGGGAGGCTCTGATCTTGGCGGTAGACCGTGCTCCACACATTGACGAACTGCTCTCACAATTCAGACTCACACTGAAGCAAAACCTGCGCTTGTGTCTGCTCTCCGAGGACACCACTTTTGTGCGGTCTCTCTTTATCCTGGGCCAGGTGTGTCTCAACTACTGCGGCTCTATAGAGTCCCCACCGGGAGGGAACGACAACCAGGCAGAGTTCGAGAATGGCGTGGGAGAGTATGAAGAGGAGTTTGACAGCTTCTTGGTGAGCATCATGAATTTGTTACGTGAGTTGGCCAAAATGAGTAGCGGTAGCTGCACCGAGGATGATCGTGAGTCCAGCAAACAGATATTGCGCCGCCTAGAAGGCATTAACTTGGATTTGGAGTCGAAAAGAAATTAGTTCAAGTGGCTTCTTTTTGTTAGCTATTTAGTATTTCCCTTTGTTGTCAGTCGATATAAGCCAATGATGATGTCTTAAAGCTGGACAACAAAGGCTCTCTTGCTTGTTGAAGTCCATTTATAGCACATCTTCAAAATTTTAGTTTCACTCAAATACAAAGGTATCAACTGACTGTTAGAATGGGGCTTATTTAATTGGCATATTTTACTGGAACTGTTTGTATAACGTAGCGCTACTTCTTAGAGGTTTTCGCTGAAGACTTCCCAAGCCAAATGCAAGCTATAAGCAGTTGAGAATTTCATATTAAAGCAAGCATCAATTGTAGGCAAAATATGGTATAGTTTGTTCCAAGATGTTTGATAGTGACAACGATTTACAAGAAGGACCATGAAGGATTTTTTGGAAACCCCCAAAATATCTTACATCTGCCACATTTTCCAGTCTTTTCGGTGAGCAGACAGCATAGATAACATTAGTTGAACATATTTTTCGAGCTTTGCTAAGCTTTATGCATATTTTCGATTTATTGCTTAAGCTCCACGAATTCTATCCGTTCTTAAAACGAGTACAAAAGCGTCTAGAGGAAATGGTCAAGAGGCAAGCGATAGTTCTATTCTTGAAACGATCCATGGCGGTACCTTGAACCTCTTGGTGCAGAGAATGGGGCCCGATTTGTCCCACTCCATTCGAGTTTTCCATAAAAGAGGGTAAATAGACAAATAATTAAAGAGAATCCCATGTTTACATTTTATCAAACTCACCCGGCTCTTATCTGCATATCCAACTCACCTAAGGAAACCGTGCCAGGCGTTTGGAAGTCTTATGAATGGGCATCAAAATTCATTATGCAAAAAGTAATAAAAAAAATAAAAATAAAATAAAAACCCCGACGCACATCCACACACTTCAGGTTCGCCTCGTCTCGTACCCAGCGGCGACATCTTCATCTACAGGTGCATTTCCATTCACAGCTGCTGCTGCTGCTGCCTCATGAATCAGGTATGTACAAGAGTTGGTATGCACCTTCGTGATCGGGCCACCTACGTTTCATAGGGAAACTGTGGAACGTGTTGAGAATTTTCCATCATTTGCCAGACGCTGGGAAAGAGCCCGAATTGCCAATGAACTTTCTTTCCGCGATACTCGGATTTCGTATGGCCAAGTGGATAACCATGAGAACACTTTATTTATGGGGCTGTGTCGCGTGAGTGCCACTTGTCGCTGCTTCTGTTTGGGCTGTTGTTGTTGCTGCTGTCGCCGCTGCTGCTGCTGCTGCTGCTGTTGGCTTTGTCTCGCTGTTCTCATTCTAAACAATGCAAATGCAGCGTCAGCAGCGACTGCGTCGTCGTCGACAGCACCATTAGCATAAATAAATAAATAACCGTAATAGCAACAGCAGCAGCAACAAATCGCATTGGCAACGTGAGCAAGTAAATAACAACAATGACAGTGACAACAGCAACAGCAGCAACAGCAACAACAGCAGCAGCAGCAGCAACATTAATCTTGCAAGCTTTTCGTGGACTCTTCTTGGGCTCTTCTTTAACTTTTCAACATGCACTTGTTCGCCTAACGGCGCGTGCTTTTGCTCTCACTCTCTCTCTGCCCTCCACCTGCTGCTCTTGGCAGGGAGTAGTTAAAAAAACGCCCACACACAGGGCACAGTGGGTTTTGGGTGATAAAAACAAGAGTTAAATGTAATTAGTACAACAACGTGTGGGCTATCGAGGCAGGGCTTTTGTATACTTTCGAAATAAATGATGAAACCAAGAGCAACAACTTTACCAAAGACATTACAGCTAAATTCCATACAGTTTGTGGGATTTGTTGTTATTAAGTCCAATCAGAAGCCGAAAGTTTTAATACACTTGAAAGCGATCGTTCGTACGGCAGCTATTAGATTAGGAATATACATATAATCTTGATGATTGCTTTCCGTTTCAGATACAGTTCCGCTACGGAACAAAAACTATAAAACCTAAGGCCTTTTTGTCATATTATTTTCATCCAAAATTTCTTTAAAACTCACATTGGTAAATGTATTTAAAATTTACAACAAATTATTTTCCTTTAAGTGTTAATTTTTTACATGATCAACTAGTTAAACTGAATCTTCAACTGAAAGCACTTTTGTTTGGTAATATTGATCATGATATTTCTTTAAATATTACCAAAGTAAAATGTAGTGCATACACTTTCGCTGGTACAGAGTATATTATATTCTGGCTTGATAGACTTTCTTACTTGTTAATTGACATTTTGTGTAAAAATATGATTGTTTAGCCTAAAGCGGGAAAATACTTAAATCTAAAAGAATTTCGGGAATGGGCGGCATATTTCGCTTATTTTGTTTCTCTGTTCAAGGCCCAAGCAAGCTGCACATTCACTCTCTCTCTCTCTCTCTGTTGTGTTCTCAGCATTTTCTCCTTAAGCCACTCGAGTCACTTAATGACTAATTGCAATCACTTCCATTTCTACGGTCAACTACAAGACTCTTTCATGCAAAATTCAATTGTCGTACCACTGTGCATGGCCCAAGTAATTTCTATCACAGTGCCAATACTTATCATACCTTCGCGTCGCTCTCCCACCACAATAACCGTAAGCTTCTTCGACTTGCATGTGAGAGTGCGTGTGTGTGAGTGTGTTGGGTGGCTGTTGCTTCGCATTGCTCGAAGCCGACAATCAAATTGAGTGCAAAGCTCAGCTTAAGTTTGGTGAATAGCGACGAAGTCTGCCTCTGTCGCTGCCCAAAGACTCTCATCGCTCAGGGGCGGGGGTGAGCTGTATGTGCTTTGACTGCAAAAAAGTTCCGTTTTGGGGTTTCGGTTTTGTTTTGTGTGTTTGCATTATTTATGTACTAGTATGTTGTTTCTCAGTAAACCACACGCACACGCCCCGGCCCCGTCCCCACAAAAGGTATAAACAAAACCCACATACAGCGACAACCGCAATATAAAGTAGCATTGGTGACAATCGCCAGTGCAACACACTCTCGGTCTCAGTATCGGCCTCCGTCGGAGTTGGTGTGAGTGTCGCTCTCCGATGTTGCCATTGCCGTAGCGACAAAAGCGGCCGCATTCTCAGTCAAACAACAAACGCAACTGAAGTAACAACTAGTTCGCGTACCGGGCTAATCACGCCCACTGCCGCCCCCAAAAAGTGTTTCAGTAAAAGTGAAAAGTTCTGTCGAAAGATTGAAAATCGCAAGAAAGAGAAGACCCTTGCAAAAACGATAGTGCGTCGCGTTATGAAACTTGATTGCTCTGGTGCAGCGTCCACGAAGTGTTGTGTTTAGTTTAATGTTGGGTCTGCCCACCCCCCGGCAGCTAGAAGTCTGGCTGCATCGCATATTGTTGCTCATCCTGCATATTTGGCACTACTGCAGCATGTCCTTTGCACGCAGTCGACACGAGACGCTCAAGTGGATTAGAAAGCGGTTGGCGCGGGTAAGTACATCGATCTGGGTCAACCCCCTAACACTTACCCCTGCCCCTGACACACACACACACGTGCTATTATCTTGGCATCGCTGGGCCTGAATTAACTGGAATTCAATTAGAACCCACTCAGACCGACTGCGAATTCAATTAAAGTCAATAATTTTTGGCGCAATTTTTAGCTAATTTCGCATTTCCTGTGAATCGAGGGCGCCGCCAACGCCATCAAAGCCACAGAAGGGTTAAACACTTTTGCATTTGCGTGACTTGGTTCAATTTTTCCACCCGGCAAAAGGCCCTCTGTTGCTAACCATGACGTGGATACGGTCGCCAACTGTCTGCCGCTTTGTTCCGTTTCCGTTTAACCATCGCAAGAAGGTGTGTCCACCGCCCCGTCTGAGGCAAATTCATAGGCTTGGCTTTGCGGCAAATGCATCCTGGGGGCTCCCGCCCTACCAAAAAAAAAAAAAAAAGTTGGCATTGAGCGATTGTGGCTGTCAGCTTGAAAAACAGTTTCGCTCGCTTATCAGCTCGCACAACAAACACCAAAATGTGAAACTGTTGTCGGACGAGGAGCATATTTCGGCGCATTGTTAAAAAAAACACACACACAATTTATGCCATTTTAAGAAAGTTGAGTTGGCCGTCTATTTTGGCAATTATTTTGTGCGGTTTAGGCATTTGTGCGATTTCGAAATTGAGTGTTATGGGGCGTGGGTATGGCCATTCCTAGGCACTACACGTAGTTCAAATACACCACTGGCATGTCAAAGAGTTTTCTAATGCATTGCGGCAAATAGTTACAAATGTTACAGGTTATGGGATTTTTTGAAAATGTTAAAAACCAATAAAAGCTAATGGGCCGCACATGATCTTATTGGTGCACCCACGAATTTTGTCTTAAAATTGTCCACTAATGTCTAACCTAATAACCAAATAAATATCATCTGTGGGAAGCTTTAAATTATGGTCAGTCTTTAATAGGTAACGTCTTCGGACTTGTGTTTCTTTTTATTTTGCATCGGAGAGAGTCAGAGAGAAGGAAAATATACAAAACTGCGTTTGCTTTTTGCTCTCAACTATACTGTCTGTGAGTCCGTATACCGGATGTATATTTCCCATCGATGAAACATTATATAATATCAAATCGAGAAAGCTAAGATAACTTCATTTGTGCCCTAGTTTTCGTACACTTGCTTAAGCTCGCTCCAACTGATCTTATTGGCATAATTTATATCCTAAAATTATATTGATATCAAGTATCGGTGAGTTTTATAACCATTACTTTTAAACGTAAGCATGTTACCCTACCAAAAACGGTTGAATAATCATTTTCCGACCGATCGATCCACTGGCAGTCTTAAGATAAAGTGGATGTCCGATAAATCCGGATGGGTTTCGACGAAATATATTGCAGATCTGTTTGTTAGCATAGAATATGACGAAGGTTATGAATCCTAACATTAAAAATAATCCGCTGTGTGTCTTTATCGGATCAATAAGATGTAAGATGAAGAAAATTCGAACCTTGCATCTATTAAACAGTGGGAGATACTCTATTTTCGAACCTCTATTTTCCACCATGTCTTAGATCTGTTGGTTCATAGGGACAGACGGGCAAGGCAATATTGGGTTGGCTGAAGTTGCTGATCACAAATATACATACTTTAAAGGTTCGGATATTCTTCAAAGATGCTTCGAAGATTCCTTTGGTATAAAGATTAAAAACTGTTTAATCCAATACCGCTCAGTGGGAGCAGACAATATTATAGGTTCTTTTTTGGGAGGAGAAAGCTGTTAAGGGGTTCTATTAAGCTAAAAGTTATAACATTTCTCTGACGATTGAAATTGTAAAGCAAATATTTCTGAATACTCTGAAAACACAAACAAATTTTGCATAAAACACAATGCTTTGACCAGCCCAATGTTCGGAGCATAGTGATTCATTAGATGATTGCTATCATTGCTATTTTCATCTAAGATGAAATTAGACAGGTTCTATCATTTAAGATTTTCTCTTTAGATAATTTGGACAACCGATTACTTAGAGACAGTTTTATGATTAGTGTAAAGGCTGTTTCCGTATGTTGGTCAAAAAATGGACTTTGATATGTAAACCTGATATATTGGTGGTTGCTTTATTATTATTACTCCCTTCATTAAGCAAAAACAAACTATATTTTTATGCTAATTTCTCTGATTTGTGATCTCAAATTAAACTCAACAACTAAACAAGCACATTACATGATTCACAGTGAGATAATAGCAGGCATCTGAATATAATTGATTAATTGATTCACAGGAACTGTGTTGAATGGTTATTCATAATAAATTGATGCGAAGCTTACTCATAAATTAGTTACCCTGAACATTTTATGAACTCTTAATTATACTTATACTCTACACACACACCCACCTACATATTCCTTTGTTTATCCTGCTGACAAATGTTTGTTCTCACCACTCAAATTTTTAACGACCGTCCAGCTTTCTGAGACTTAAGCACAGTAAACGCCTTGGTATCGCATGTTTCGATTATCAAAATGGCATCATATAATATATACGAAAGAACTGGGGGGCATAAACAAAACATAGTCAGAGTTCTCAATGCTCGTTAGCTCTTTGACGGGAATCGCAAACAAATGCCTGTCCAAAAGCGACTTACAAAGTGGCAAAGTACGTCTTTTGTGTTTGTGGGTATATGTGTGTGGGTTTTCAGTTTGGAAACTTGCCAAGTTCAAGGCAGGATAGGCAGATGTCTTTATGCGATTTACTAGCAATTATGGTGGTACACAATGTCGGGGACTGGTGGAGAACAAACAATAACAATAAATGTGTATGAGAAACAGACCCCGGTACGGAATAATGCTGACAAACAGAATAGAAATGGGATATATGTGCAACCGAAACGCTGACTATTAAATACTCTAGAATATTTGAAGGATGTTTTCGATATTGAAAGGAGTTTTTCAATATTCTTTTAAATTTAAATTCAAGCTTTGTAATTAGGGAAAATTTTTATTATTTTGAAGAACATTAAATTATTTATCTTACACCGAAAGAGATTCAAAGCAAATCTAATTGGATATCTAGATATATCTTTAATATGCTTTTTATCCTCCAAAGGAGCTGAAAATCATCCAAATGATGATAGGAATTAGCACAAATAGCCACTGAAGTCTCCAATCTTCCGTGTCAAACCGTTTCAGTATATTTGCCATACCATTTCAAAGTAAGGGTACCCACCCCCTGTTTATAGTGGGTGTGTTGTGTTTATTGTTGTTGCCATTGATGTTTCACGAGTATTACTCAGTTGGTAGTCAGTCAGCCACAAAAACTAAGGCCCCAAGATTCATCCGTTCGACGTTCATTCAAAACGTTCGCACGCATGGAAAATCATTCAAGCCTGCAATGGGCGAATGTTTGGCATTGCCCTGGTGTGTATCTGTGAGTTACACCCTCGAATCGCTGGTGGGTTGCCTGTGTGTGTGCGGCTTTTCCATTTGGCGCCCAGCTCATTTCAATTTAGTTGGTGCAAAGCGGCCGCCGCAAACGCTTTGAACTTGTTTCCCGGACAGACCCCAGACCCAAGCCCAGGCCCATGGTTTGGAGTTCGTTTTCGTATTGATCTCGTCGCTCGATTCGCATACGCCCCGCAAAATAAAAAAAAAAAAGGCACAAAAAATTTGCAAAATTGTGCGCGTTTTGATTTTTTGGCGCGTTTTTCATTTGTTTTTTTTCCGATTTTTTTTTTCGGCCTCTTCTCGCACACTCTGGACGCAGACCTTTCTGGCCGGGGCGCAGGCTGGGGCTCTGGCTCTTTCCTTAGGCCATGCAGAAGAGAAAAAACTATGTATTGATAAATTGCCAACCGACGATTTCCGTCGTGACCCGCGCGTTATGCAAAATGCTCAAATGTAAATAAATATTAAAATAATACACAAAATCACTAAGCCAGGCTGCAGCCTGCCACACTGCCTTCCTTTTGTATGCGCCCCGGTCGGTGGACGGAGGACGGACGGGGGGGCCGGGCCGGGCCTGCGCTTTGTTGGTTTTTGCCATATTTCTGTGTTGTTGAGAAATGAAGTGAATCTGTCTTTTGTAAAGTGAATCGCCATAATAATAAGCAATAATAATAATAATGTAAACCGACAAATTTTGGAGTGCCAGCCAGGCGAGCGAGTTCCGAGGCAGAGGCCCACAAATTTTCCTTATTTATGAAAACAATAAACGCAACACAAAGTACGCAATAAGCGGTCCTCCGACCCCAACATCGCTCAGAGTCGGTCGGTTTCCTGGCACGCATATAATTTGCATGTGGATATCGGCCCGCTGCCCGCATCGATCTTTATGAGTCGTCGTCGAGACGAAACGGCAACGAGATGGCTTATGTAATCTGGAAAATATTCATGAAGCAATACGCTCGCCTCCGCTACGATACGCAGCCACTGAGGCCGACATTGATCTGGCATTCACATGCGGCCATTCAGACGGTAGGTCTCCCCGGGTTCGCGCTGCAATTGGGGGTCACCACGTAGTCGATGAAATGGTGGGGTATGTTTTCGGTTTTCGGTTTTCGGATTTCGGTTTCGATTTGTTGTGTGCCCTTTTATTGATTTAAATTGAGTCATTTATTTTGGTTATGGCCGTTGGCAATTGTGCACACAAAGTAATTGTAGATTAATGTTGCGAAATTAAGTAAGCGGTTAAGTCGCGGTCTTATGCTTATACTTGCAGTCCCGACCCTGTGCAGTTCCCGGCCAAAGGAGTTTTGCCAATTATGAGGGCGTGAAAGTTGATGGCTGATTACTATACTATAGAGAGTTGGCTGGGTAGGTGGACTGTAAGCGAAAGTTTTTTCTGAAATATGCAATATGTAAGGGGGTAGGCTGAAAAATGTAGACAGTTTGATGAACAAGAATCGTTTTAGGTGAAAAGAAGTGCTTAAATCAGTAAAGAGTTGACAGGATTACCTTCGAATTCGATGACTTTGAAACGTTTTTAAAAGGTTTTGAAACTTTCAACTGTTGCAGTACAACTTAATGCAGCTATATTTAAGAATTTGAGAAAATAAGTCCAAAAATTTCCTAGAAATATTGGATATTGGAATCAAATTCAAAAACTGAAAACTGGCTCAAAATTTAGCCTAAAGAGGTATTCACACGTAACTTTTCCCTCCGCAGTCTAAATCGATATTCTATGAAATTTTATAAAGTTCGGATAAGCAGGGATGCAAACCATTTGCAAATAAGAAATGGTTCGGTTCAGCGGTTCAGAAAGTTTTCGAACCTGTGGTGCGGTTCTTTGCATGGTTTTTGAAGCAAACTGAACCGCGGTTTCGGTTTGGTTCCATGTTTCAATCCTTTTTCTGTATTATGATTTCTAAAGTAAATTTCTAGAAATTAAATACATGAAGTCGGATATTTAGATACCGACCTTGAAGATTTCACTCCGAGAATAACGCAATATTTGTTTGAATTGGCTCAAGTAAGGGGGCAAAATGTGCTGTCAAAAGTTATGAAGGAAGAAAAGGATACACTCTCTCAAATCGATGCGGTATGCAGTCTGATGGCAGGTATATTAAGAACTTGTTGGGAACTTGCAGGATATGTACGGGAACACATATACCATAATGGGTGATGCTTAAAACGCTACATCAATCTGGCATCGCTAAGTATACATTTGGTCGATGAGCGATCTCTCGGGGCTCGATTAGAAGGTCAGATTCAACTGTTTTTAGGTAATGAATTGTAATTCCCACATTTTTCAAGTTTTTTGGCCTGAAGGTAAAAGCTTACCTTCTTTAAACTTGCCAGTTAACTGAACCGAACCTTTTAGCTTTGTGGTTCGGTTCGGTTCAGCAATTTCGAAAGGCTCGAAAGGTTCGGTTTGCGGTACATTTTATCATCTTAAATAAGCGGTTCGGGCTCGAGTTCGGTTTGGTTCGGTTAGGCTAAGTACCGGCTTGCATCCCTGCGGATAATAAATAGTGGAGCTATAAGAATATATCCTTCTGTCATTTACTTGGGGTTTCGGCTGGAACCCAACTTTTCTTTAGTAAATTATCTTAGAAAGAAACCAAAAAGGACGGTCGGGATGGGATGCAGTTTTTATATTCGCGTACTAAACTAAACTAACTCTACAAAAAAGATACGAGAACCTTTGTATTGTTACAACCACAATGTACCATCTCTGAAGCTTTTAAGCATACAATAACCTGTAGCTTGGCACCACCTGTGCGGTGTAAGCGAATCCCCTAACTCTTCGGAGCCACCAGACCAACCACTAGCTAAATATTTGTCTAACAAATTTTGGAAGTGAACATCTGCATAACGAGCTGATTGGAACGACCTTGCATTACCATTCGTTAGTTCTTTTGATGGGTACACATCACCCATCTGTCGTTAACGACGTACTAACATAACAGGTCGTTAGGCCCAGTTGTAAATTGACACCAGCAACATGAGAAATATTGCAATTTCAAATTGTAATGAAAAAGTATTTGAATGTGTACGATTATGTATGTACACCTGCCTTTAAAGTTCATGTTTTAATGCTTTCCTTGACATTCAACTGTGTTGACAGCACATTTCCCGCCCATTAACTAAATGCGATAATGCGGCAAATGCAAAGGAAATAGTTGAGATTGAGGTGGAAAAACGAAAGCGCCCCCAAGGAGCTGGAGCCGATTCAAAGTAAAATGCTGTCCGCTCTTTGATACGCTCCCAGACTGATTCATTGATATGCGACGGCGAACCTGTGTCGAGCTTGGTTACCTGGGACCACCAAACAAGCTAAACGTACTGTCTGCCCCATTGATAATAACAATCCGAAAAAGTAAGAGACGCAATAATTCAACGAAAAGTGTTAAAATGTCGATATTAATTGTGGAGTGGCGGGCAGTAGCTGCCACTGGCCGGCATCCTCGGTCGAATTGGCTGACTGCTATCCGCTTCGCTAGCATTTAAATAAATTGCGATTAAAGCGCAAATGTGGCAGCAAGTGAACTACCGAGCAGTATGGACTACACCAATGCGCTAATAATATTTATCAGTGGCTCATTTGTTGCCGCGGACCAGGGAAAGGGGTCGGTGTAAGACAAGAGGGAGCAGCACAGGCAATGACCAATAAACCAAAAAAAGTAAATAAAAATTGTTGCTGGCAGGTAGCGGCAGCTAATTGCGATGCCTGTTGCTGGTGTTGTTGTTGTTGTTGTTGCTGTGGTGGCGGTTGGTTGGAGGCTACGCTTAGAAAAACCAGGTGGGAGAGACTTAATCTATAAAAGTTTAGTTCACTTTTTAGGAGTCTAAAGTGGGGCAAATGAGTTGTCGGGCAAAAATTAATGGGTTCTTGAAATTCTTTTTATTTTATGACCAAATTGTGGTTCTCAAAATCAAGGTAAACTTCATCTATTAAAGTTATATGAAACTTTTCACTTTTTTTTTGAACAGTGCAGTTGGGGGCTGCCTTGTTCATCCGCTCGTCAGTTTTTCGGTTGTCGTTTTTTTTTTTTCCACATTGTTCAGCTATCCAACCAACCCATGCATATTTATTTATCGTAACTAAATTTTGCATTTTAACTAGAAATCATGCAAAAAGCAGCGACATGCAACAACAACAGCAGCAGCAACAGCAACAGCAACAGCAACAACAAAGGCAGCGACGACGAACGGCTTTCAAATCGAATTCGTAGCTGTTAAATGCAGTTGAGAGTTGAGCCAGAGCGCTTTTCCCCCCTCCCAAAATGGCCGACAACGATGGACAGGAGACAGGGACATGAAATCTGTTTAATATTTTCCCGCGCGCACGCACGACGCGTCGTCGACGTGGGAATTTCGTGTGACTGGAAAAGACGCCACCAAATGCAACGCATTTGGGATGAATACAATTTTGCAAACCAAATTGTTGAGTGAAAAACATTTTTGTTTTTTTTTGGTTTTTTCCATCATTGGCTGTGTTGTGGGAGGGCACTTTATGGAATAAAGATATGCCTTGCGAACATACCTCAAGTGAGAACGAGGTTCGAGTGTGTTTCCTAATACTTAAACGCTTTAATTTTTTTCATTTTAATGAAATAAAGTCTTTTTAAATAAAGGCCAACTTTGGTATCATACACATTAAAAGGAAATTCTAGATATCCGGTACTAAATCAATATCAAACGTTGTCAGAACTCGGTCAATCCCGAATTTTCTCATGCCAAGTACTAATACGATTGACTTCATGTCGGATATTTCGAAAATTTTTCGACTTTTGCTAGAAAATTCAATCCGAAGGTTGAGATAACATCAATTTGATTTTATCTCCCCATTTTTTCTTTCTTTGTAGAATATAGAATATTGACCGTTTTCCCTAAGTTCGTCTGGTTCAAGGGATATTTAGATAAAAATGTGCTAAACGAGGTTTTCTTACATTTGTTTGGTGTTCAAGCCACTTTTAGTAACCTCTTTAAGCCAAATAGGCTTCTTATCTAAGCTGGGTAGAAAATCGATCCCAAAAGTTTTCCAAGGGAGCTCAGTTTTGGTTCTTAAGATACCATTTTTTGAAACCAATATCAAAAAATGCAACATATTATAAAGTGGTTGTGCCTTTTTATAGAATACTAGCTGACCCCGTCAGACGATGTCCTGCGTTAATATAATTTTGTGTATTATTCTATTATACTGCTAAAAAAAAAACATATATGTGTTCGAGAGGTACCCGAAAGAATTGACCGATTCGGACCATATTTGTTATCAGCCTTCCTCTATTCATGACGAATGTCTTTATAAAGTTTCATCCAAATCGGTTAAGTTTAGGTCAAGCTATGGTGCAAAAAAGCCGTGGATGAATCCGTGGATACCAGAATCAGCTATAGATATAAACCACCTACGCTGTTACTACTACACTCACACGAAATTTCATCGAAATCGGTCCAGCCGTTTGGGAAAATGACGCAAGGGTTTGATGGTCGTTTGGGCTAAGATGCCGACCTTTCGATTATGGTTTTACCTGAGACACCGAGTTCGATAAGCAACTTTTTACCAGAGTAATAAAATATCCTTCAAACAGAAGTGATAAACATTCAAAAGAGGGAGAGGCATTATAGTACCCTTCTCCTTTTCTTCATCTTTTTAAGTTTTAACCTTACTTGGGATAAGTATGCTCGTACGACTCATTTTTTAAGCAAACTCAAACTTAATTTATGTTTGAAACGTACTTGGGTAAAGTTAAAATATATTCTTTTGATATTTTTTATATTCGTATATTCTTTTCAGTTTGATAATACTTAATTTAAGTACCACCTACTAGTGCTACCCGTACTTGATGTAAGTACGGCGTACTTGGTTTGAGTTATTCCAGTCTCAACGGACCACCAAGTGGGGTAATACGAAGTTAAAGTACGAAATACATGATTATTTTTCTCTCTGTTCGATTAAATGATTGATCTAGAAGATGAACTGAGTGGATTGAGCTTCGTTCATCTCCGTCTGGTTGTTTCAATGCAACATTTTCGCTGTGATCCAGCAATTTTAAAAGCTTAATTGCCATAAAGTTTTCGAGAATGCTAGTAGCTACAAATCTGTTAGTTTTTTTCAATATAATTTGCATTTTTGAACTTCTCCCAAACACAACGCCTCAATTACAAGTGCCAAACTAGGACATCATCCCTAGAAATGTCCTCTTGAGAGGTTTAATTACTGCTTTCTGCCTTATAAAGGCTACGTTATGGAAGTACGCCCTTTCTGTGTTAAACTCAAGACCAAAAGACAAATCTGGAACCATTTCAGTACTGAGCCCTTGAAGTGATCTGTCATTACGGTCGTCCAATGATAACTATAACTACCTAACTATTAAATAGCTCAACACCTCAGCAGCAGCTATATTCCGAAATATTGAAATTCAATCAATTCGAAATGAAACATTATTTGTGTAAAGTTTTCCCAAACCATTTGAACATCGTTTCTGCCCACATTGTCACTGTCATTGGCATTCAATTTGCTTCCCCCCTCCCCACTAAGTGTTTATTTTTCTTTAGCCTTGCTGCTGACGGTTTTCACATTTCATTGCCTCTCCTCAATCCGTGCATTTCGCTTTCGATGGCCACTGCCAGAGGTTAGGCCAACCCATTAACGACACGCATTCGCAGCCGCCGCCATCCCAAGCGCTTTCAATTTCTTGACGCTGTCACTTAATTTGGGAACAGTTGCAGCCACCGACGATTCACCCACCCACATCTGCATCCAAACACACAAGTGTCTCCTTAGCTTTTATGGTGAGGGCGCAATTGCAATTTGCTCCGCCTACGTCTCCACTTGGAGGTTCCAGCGTGGCGCCCCGCCATAATCTCTAGCCGCCTGGCAGCCAACAAATTAGTTACTGACGCAATATCTTGTGTAGTTCGCTTGTCTCTCTCCACTATCGAAATCACACGCAATAAATTTAATTTGTTTGGTGGTCAAAGGCAGCTCCTCCATGGCACAGGTGTTTGCTGCCCGCTGCCTGCTGCCTGCTACAGGTTGTCCAATTAATAAAAGAAAACGCAGTCATAATGTTTTGATTAACACAAATGTGACAAGAGATGCATAAAAATTAATTTCCAATCTTGTTTTTTCGGGGCACCTTCTCCGCGAGGCTGGGGATTTCTATTTGGGTCACAGCGGCGTTAGGTGAAACCGTAGACGCGTGAGAGAGCTACCAGCGGTGGTCAGTGGTCCAAGTGATCGGATCGCCCCAAGGTTGCTGTCGGTGCACCGAAGCGACCTTCCTTTAATGGCTTGTCCGGCCAACTAGTGCAACATTTTCGATTTCCTTTTGACGCGCGGCCATAATTTGAACAGCGGGTTAGCGGGCTGGCCATAAAATCTGGTCAGCACCGCGGCGGCACAACGACCCACTGCCCAAGACGAGCACGAGCACGCATTACGCCCCCAGGCGGGCCAGACCCCCAAACCAGACCAGAGCAATTAATTGATGAGCAGTGTCCGGCACTTGGTCATGAGTTGGCATGACGGCAAATTGCATTTGCCTCCGCCTTGTGAATTGTGTGCGTGCCATTGCCACGGCCACTGGGCAGCAGCCAATTCCCGGAATGTGGCACACCGAATTTATGCACTGGGAGAAAAATTGAGGAGGAGATCAGCATTGATTGGTCTGGAATTGGCCCACCCCTGCCTGAAACTACAAGCAACTTAGCGTTAGGCAGCTCGAGCAGAGCAAAAGCGGCACAAAAAATTATATTGCTTTAAGTTTTGCTCAATTTTGATTCGATTTTTGTAAGGGAAAGAATAAAATGGTTTCTTTGGAGGCGAAAGATAATGCTGCGAGAGAGTAGGTGTGCAGATCTCTTGATGATTATGATTATTTTCATAATTATGGTACTCATTGCAGGTCTCCTAACTTCTTTGACCAGGCTTAGGACTAAACGTAACCTCCTAAATCCTTTTTGAAATGTACTTTGAACCACACAAAGTTCTGAACCCAGTTCTAACTAGTGAACCTATTGGATATATCAGTCCTTCTTTCAGTACTGACTTCAGAACAAGCCTTAAGTCCATGCCTGAAAAATGAGTAGATTCTGTGGTAGAACCTCTTCCAAATCATTGCTGATTCAGCTTTGAACTGAAGGAGAGCAATTGCCATACCTTCTCACATTATCCATCTGCTTTTCTCCAAGTGTAACCGTCCCAGAAAGAAAATATTGATGATATATTTATTGGTATTTATTGGCGTCGCTTCGGCTGCACTTCAAAGTGCCCGGGCTTGAACAAATTGTAGAAATTTATATGCCTGGGCATGCGCACACAAGCGCGATGCCTCTGGCGACATCTGGCGGCAATTCGATGTGCGCTCTAGACCTGGCTAAGGACTTATCGTACGCAGGACTAGCAGAGCTAGAGCAAGGCATTTTGCTTTAGTAACAATCACCAAGCGGGTGAAGCAAGAAGCAGTCGGGCTGGCTTTTGTTGTGGGTGTGTGTGTGTGTGTGTGTGAGTGTGTGGAAAACGTAAGAAAATAATGGAAAATTCGTCGACTAGCGCTTCGCTTAGCCACAATGCCAAACTGTCACATTGTCGGCCGACAAAGTATTTTGGTTGGCAGCCCAAAATTTAACATGCGCGGCATTGTTATTTGTGCTATGGTCAAAGTTTTGTTTAGGCCGAAAAGGAGGCGTCCACATCCACTTTCACTGCGAAATTTGTTGGTGCTGTGTGTGTGTGTGTGTGTGTGTGTGAAAGAAAGTGAATTCTACTGTGCTACACTTGACCTATGACAACGACAACTGAGGCAGTTTGACGTTTCGCTTTGATTGCCATGCAATACAATGCAGTTGCCCCTGCCACCCTCCCCATGCCATCGCCCCACCATGTTGTCTTTTGGATCAATGTTGTCCCCAATTGATTTTTGCTTAACTTTTAACATGCAACAAGGGGCAACCCAATCTTCAGGGACCGCACACTGACTACAAAGCCATGCAAAACTAGAACAAATGTTAATTATAGATAAGTTGGGACATCAAAAATGCAAACTTCTGTGGAAAAACATTTAAAATTCACACAAATATATCAAAGAAAATGCTTACTAAGATTCACGTGACGAATTTTTAATAAGAAACTTCACTTGAATCGATTCATCGGCTTTGGAGTTGGCCCTTATATACCATTAATCTAGGGCTGGCATGTGAATGAAGTCCATGCTCCTATTATAATCTAGTTTATTCAGTTGGGAATTTATACCCTTATAAAAATGTCCGAGTGTTTGTAACGCATAGCAGGAAGCATCTCCGACCACACAAAGGATATATGTTCTTGATTAGCACGACGAACTGAGTTGACTTAGCCATACCCGTCTGACCGTATGTTTCTATGCAATTTCCTCCGTCAGTTTGAAAGCTATCGCGCCCAAACTTAGCACAAAGTCTTTTAGTACAAATACGACGCACATCTATCGGAACCGAACGGATTGGACGACTATAGCATATAGCTGTCATAGGAACGATCGATCGAAAAACTTGTTCCAGTGAGAAAAACTTGTTTGTTTTCAATGGAAACGCCTCCAAACTATGCATTTCCTAGTTTGCTATGCTTTCCCCTGATTTCACTAAGTTTGGTCGAAATCGGACAACTATATAGTATGGCTGTCATAGAAAAGTAGAGTTTGAAAAGTAGTCTTAGTGAAAAAAACTTTTTTGTTTTGGATGGAAATGTCCTTAAAAGTGGTATTTAATCATTTAATAAGCTTTTACACAATTCTACAAAGTTTTGTCAGAATCGGATGACTATAGCATATAGCTGCAGTACGAGTGTTCGGTCGAAAAAGAAGTTCTATTGAGAAAAACTTTTTTGGTTCAAATGGAATCGTTACCAAATTCTTAACATGTTAGTTTATCAGGCTTTTGCACGTTTGCACAAAGTTTGATCCAAATCGGACATCTATTAAGTATAGCTCCCATAGAAAAGTATGGTCGGAAAAGTTGTCTAAGTTAGCAAAACGTGCTGCAAGGGTATACAAACTTCGGAAGAGCCGAAGCTAACTTACCTTAAGTTTTTAAATGATATTTATTTTGATAATTAAAATGCTATCACTTGTTTTCCAAATATAGGTTGCAGTTTGGAATTCTAGAAATATTATAGAACTATCAAATTATCCATAGTTTGCTTAAAAAACAATAAACCCTTCTTGGAACAGTTTTCCAAAGCCTAATAGCACCTTAATTACCACAATAATCCAGTTTATTTCTAAAATATCGAAAAATATCTTTTTTTTCCTTGACATAAATCATCATCTAATCGATATTTTAGATTTGCATCGGAAGTGTCAATATTTGTTACGAAATATTCTGTGAGAGTTTCGGTCAAAAGGATTGAAGCATTATGCTTCTAAGCTTCTTTCTAAGATTATCGAACCTACAATTTCGGACAAATGGATAGACCACTAAGGGCCGTTTTCTAATCTACTACATAGAGCCATCTGTCACATAAACCTACCAATGACAGTGCAATATTTGAGCTTATCTGACACATAGCAGCTATGTAGAAGATGAGAAATCGGCCCTTAGAGGAGTAAATCAGTGTCAATTTAAATTTCCCTCAAAACTGAAGCGACAAATCTATCCCAGCATGTTTAATGTTTAAATCACAACTGGCGTTTAATTGAAAATTCAATCCAAAGACTGTGAAATTGGTAAATGAAATATAAATCAAATAAATCTCTATTATAGAGATTAATCTATTTTTCGCTTGATTGAGCAAATCCCCAGCCAATTTCCTCTGTCATCAATTAAATTTGTAAACAGCTGTGATTAAATTTATCTACTCGCTTGTGTGGTTGTTTGTCTCTCTGTCTGTCTGTCTGTGTGTGTAGGCAATTGGTAATCACTTACTTATGGCTAATTTCTAACCAGTGTGCAGTTGCCGTGGGCAACCAATGAATTTTAATGCGGCTCTTTGGGCATTGCATGTGCCGAGTTACAGAACTTTGGCCCATTTCAAATGCGCCAAATGTGTATCTGGCAGATACTACGTCCCTTGCAAGCGCGCTGAACTTCACACGTGTCTACCGTCTTGCACTTCTTTACAGGCGGACACGAACAGCAACACGAACATCGAGGTGGTGGCACTAGGGACCGGGGCAGCACCAGCACCAGTACCAGTACCAGGAGCAGGGCACACCGAAAGCACCGAATTAGCGGAGGTTGGCCATTTAAGCGAGATCTTGGTGCTGAATGACACGCAAATCGATGTCGATGATGTTGGAGAGGCGAGGCGGGAGCGACCGCAACTAGCGCCGGCAGCCGTGGCCAACGACATGGACATGAAAAAGGCCAACCAGGCTGAGTTGGGCGGCCACACAGCGCCCATAGCGCGCGATGAAGAGGAGGAGGACATCGATATGGAGGAGGAGCAGGCGGAGCAGGAGTTGTCCGCGAATGCTAATTATGTGTGCTGTCAATACCCAGCAACAGCAACAACTGCGGCCGCAACTCTGAACCGCAGCAAGTCACGGGTACGCAGCTATCTGAGGAAATGCAAGCAACGTTTAACGGGTCAGCAGCCCAAAACAGCAACCACTGCGACGACGACGACGACGACAATAACCCTGATCAAGAACGAAACAGTGCTCGAAACAGCACCCACAGAGGAGCTGCAGCAGCAAGAGGAAGGCGGCAGCGGCGATGCCAACCCAAGTCCACATTCGGCAGCACAACAGGCGGTCGTCGAGCTGGAGCCTCCGGCACGGGTGGATACCAACGCCGACGCCAAAGTAAGTCTATTTTTTTTTTGTTGGAAAAATCCCACTAACATTGGCCCTTTTGCTCCAAGCAGGCAATCGCCGTTTCCTTACCACTTCCCGCTGCTGTGGACGCCATGCTGACCCAACTGATTGACAGCCATCTGTCGCACATTTATCCCGTCTACTGGGCACGCACGCGTGCGATATTAATCCACCAGGCACGTGAGCTGCTCGTGTGCGGATTCGAGGGCTGCCTGCCTAGCTTCGAGCAGCGATTTCTATGCAAATTTGCACAAATTGCCGCAGCGCTGCGCACCACTCATCAAATTGGCGAGGTAAGTGGTCTCCATCTGCGTGGTCTCCATCTGCAATAGCAAATCGAGAGCAATCCAACCGAGAGATGTATCATTTATATGTAATTTAGAGGTTGCAGTTTTCCTCCTTTTTTTGCAAGATTATTCAGAGAGCAATTTAAGGATGGGATTGGGATATGAAGCACTCTAATCGCTGGTTCAGGTTACCTGATTCTAAAGGAATTGCTGTTTAACTATTTTGAATTCGGTTATTATGACTAAGCTAGGTGTGCGCTCAGTTTGGGTTCTTCGACCCAAATGCATATTCGAGAATATGCTGATAGAGTTTTGGTTCTGATCCCTAGTTTAGTTTGGAAGAGCTTGATATTAGATCGATATGGGGCACAAGGGGATTGGTTCTAGCTTGATTTCTTAGTAGGATCGAAGCTAGAACTTTGATTTGATCTTGAAATCGGCTCAAATTGAGCTCGACACTCGCACTGCACTCAATCCGCAAAAGTGTTGCTTCAAAAATAACCGAAATTAACTTAAGATCGATATTAAAGCTTTATGTTACCCCAAAAAAGTGTTCCCACCTGACTTTTTTTAATAAGTTCTTTGCATACCTTCGGTTCTATGTTTAAAGGACTTTAGCTACCTCCTCATTCCAGCATTGCATTGACCGCTTGAGAATTTCAAGGCATCATAAATGTAAAAATTGACTTCCATTAAGCCACATTCTTAGTATTGGTGAGAGAGATTTTCTTGCTCTCGAGCTCTGTCGCTCTTTCGCTTTGATATGGAACATCTGTACTCACTTAAATCTTGAGTCAGGAACCACGGTTCCGAGTTAGAAATTAGCCTTTTCGGATTGATACACGCTATTAAAGATTGTGACAAGACTTTCGAGCACGTAATATCGGACTATGAAGTGCTGATCGATAATGCTCAATGAAGGAGCCTCTCTAGTTTAAATAAATGCCTCACCAAAGATTTCATTCAAAACTTTCAAATGAGCTTCAACACTTTTAACTGCCTCTTTGGATTGCTGCAAATCGAAACACTCCCGACCAGACGCTTCTGCTGGCATGCAGGATCAATAAAAATGTAATACACTTTAATTTGCTTTGTTTCATAAAACTTAACAGCAACAACTTTGTTTTAGCTCTTTCTGAACTGCGGGGGCTTGTCATGGCAACTGCATTAAAATCCATTTTATTGGTTAAGTTCCAAAAAATTAGCCTTGCCTTTACGACATTTATCAGCGTAATTTTGTATTTTTTCGTACAGTTTTTGTATCCACCAACCGTCAAAATAAATTAATTTAATTAGTTTTGGGATTCCAAACCACAATCCGCACATTGAGAGAGAGTGGCAACGCCAAGTCGATCGTAAGGATTTTACTGCCCCCTCAAAACGACTGGCGTCAATCTGTTTGCGAGCGACTTTACAATGTTTTTTATAATCTTTACCAAAGGTACACAGAGTATATTAGGCTTGTGCAAACGTATGTGACTGCCAGAAGAAAGCATCTCCGACCCTATATAGTACCCATTTATATAAATTCTAGATCAGTATCAAAAGCCGAGTCGATATAGCAACGTCTGACTGCGTCTCCGTATAAACAAACAGATCTTAGAGCTGGTAAAACAAAGAGATAGAGGTGCCCCATCAAAATGCTTACTGTGCATACACTTTCTTTGGTACAGAGTATATTGTATATACCTATTGCTAGTTTTCTCTTTAACTAGTATTAAAACCGATCGTTCATAATGGATATGGTCGCCATATCCGGCCAATTCCGACAAATCTGCAGCTTATATGTGTTTCTACACTTAATGCAATGTTGGGTTCAAATAACTGTGGAACTGTAGCAAAGAATCTTGCGAGATTATCATTTATCATTTCTAAAATATATGAAAATTGCTAAAAAAAAAAAGGCAGCTACTTTTAAAAAATGTTCTGCGTATCCATCAACTTATCCTTGATGTGGTTGCCACATAGAACACTCTGGAATATAGTTAGCAGTTCGATTTTATTGAGAATTTTTATGTGCTGATAAAAAAAAACTCTATAAAATGTTCCAGTAAAGGTATGGATCCTCAGAAATGAAAATTTGACAGTTTAACCATTCAAGATTAAGACCAATTTACTCTTTTGGGAAACTAAAAGCTTACACTTTGCGACGTAAGATCTCTAAAGATTTCTGAGTCATCTTCTTGTATAGTTTAAAAGTTCGATTATGTACCAAGATTTTTAATTTTTATAAATTTGTATAGCCAAATTTTTCCAAAGGATTCAAAGCAAATGTATTTTCAATTAGAAGTGTTGACAGTTTTTAGAAGATTTCTGAAAATGTAATATTTTTTAGCAATTCCCGGAATACAAACGGGACAAATAGTGATACAAGGATTACTAATGGAACATACTCCCCAAAAGAACCTCATATCCTATTCAATGACACGATTACATCTCGCGGCTTGTAAAGAATTTTCCAACTTATCCTTGAGACAAAAAAATCATTTGTTTTTGCATTCAAAATCAATCAAACTATTACTCATTCTGGAGGTCTCCTCCCCGCCGCAACAAGCACTTGTCCATGTTATTGATATCTCTCTGTGCATTCAAACCAACCACCAACTCATTTGCTGTTACAGCAGCCCTGGCTCTGCTAACTGCCGACTGTTAATTTTGGTCGAAACTAACAGCGCTCTAACAGTGACCGTTGCAAGTATGTAAACAGGTCTCTTCGCATGCTTTGCCCATTGCCTCGGTTTTTGTGGCTTTGCCAGTTGGAGATTTGAACTCGCGGCGCGCAGTCTTGTGGACGGAACAACAGAAAACGACAAGCAACGAGAAGACGCATTCGAATACGGAACGTGCAACGTATTCGCATTCGTAGTTTTGAAGCGGTTTTTTTGGCCCAAGCCAATGGAAATGTGCAAAGTTATCAAAAAGAAGAAGTAGTAGTAGTAATAAAACCTGCAAATAAAGTGTCCAGTGCCTTTAAATACGTTAACAAAATCTGTGTGTGCCTTGAAAGTGCCATTTATTTCCAATTGCCAATTTTAACAAGCCACAAGAAATTGTCATTAAAAGTCTGCCATCAGCTGTCACATAAATCAAGCGATTTTCTTCTTTATTAGTTTGAGGTAATTTGGATTTTATTATTATTATTATTATTATTATTGTTCAAAGTGGAGTCAAAGCTCAAACATAAATTATAGTTCATTATCTGGTGTGAGTAATTAATGTGGAGAGCGGAGTGAGTGTTTGTTTGGTTGGTCGGTGTCCCTGAATTTGGAATACTATTAAAATTCAATTTGCATACGACAAAGTGCTGTTGCCCCAACTGAACTCAACTCAAAGACACACTGCACGGAAGCCCCTAACGTCCTTCGAAGCAGCCCACACGGCGGCGGCGGCGGCGGCGGCGGCGGCTGCTGTTGCTTAGAATTTCCACTCGAAATAAGCCGAGAGGGGCCTTAAGTCAATGCCAAATGACAAGTGTGGGGGCTGCCCCTTTCGAATATTCTTGACGATTTCAGTTTCGATTTCTGAGCTTATCAGCAGACAGTCGAACTCATGAGCCGTGTCTAAATTGTAATTTATAATAATTTTCGTAACGCATACGCACATTGGGCCGAACATGTGGCGCACATTTTGTGTTGGACTGTGGGAGGCTGCTGTTAAGTGCTCGACATGACCTACATTGGAGCACATCAAATCAGCAGCACCAGCACCAGCAGCAACATTTACAGCCGCAACTCTGCAACTTATTTGAATCAATCAGCAAAATTACTACACACATTTGCAGCTGATTTGGAGTCATAAACTGTGGGCATATGTTTGACCCGCAATTTGCTAGCCAGCAGAGGGCGCCCCCTGCACCATGGGCAAATGTATGATAATTAGGAAATTTTCGATGCAAGTTGTGGGATAGCGCGGCACGACTAGAACAGAGTAGTTTTATTTGTACTCTTAGAGTAAGGCAAATAACTTAACCTTGTTTTGAAGAAGCAAATAGTTTTGCTCAAAGACATTACTTAAGAATTCCCCTCTTAGACCTATTTAGCAAAATTTTCTTATAACTTTTCCCACATTCTTTTCCTGTGGAACCTTAGCTTTTGTTCTTTAAAAATTTCAATTAAAGCAGAATATTATTGTAGATTCATTGCCGTTTTCACATCTTCTAATACATAGAGCTAACTGTCACATATAATAACAAATAAGAATGTATCTTTCATGGGTAGATAGTTGCTATGTGACAGACAAATCCAGCATTTACCCTGTTATTTGTATGTTTATGTGACACATATTGCTATTTAGAAGTTGTAAAATCGTCCGTATATTGTGGGATTTTTTATAGCAACCATCTAAAAGATTAGCATTTGAGTCGCCGTCGTGCATAAGTTTCTCTGATTTTATATAATCTTCCACCTTTCGAGTTCATCTCTAGTCGGAATTAATGTGAATGCATAATAGCTTCATTTGTTTTTCAATTTTTAATCCAAACCTACGATCTACGTACGAAAAAAGTACACTTCTTTAATATTTTAGAGTTTTGAAAGTGAATTTGCTTCCTCATAGACGGAATATCACACATTTGTGGGCTCTCTTGGTTTGAAATGTAAATACTATACAAATCATTTGACTCAAGTCTAAGTTAAGCACAGATTTGTGCGGACTGATTCCCGGATGGCTCATACACAAACAGCTAAATCTCTGAAAGACAAAACTGAGTATATAAGTATCTTTCTATGGAAGCATAACAATCCTTCATATCTCACTAACCATAACTCATTTCAATGTTTAATTATTGAGGTCTCATCGTTGGTTTGTATTCCAAACGATGGACTTGAACAGCGATGGGCAGACAATGACCTGTTACGCCTACGACTTCCGTACCTACGGCTTTCCTATTCAATCGCAATTAAATAACTTAATATGTTTAAAAAAAATAGTTTGTTGCTGTTGGGCAATCCAAGACGAAAAGTTGAGTATTCTCCCGGACTCTCATGTTGCATTGAGTTAACTTTTTAACGCTTAAACAGTGTCTAACTTTGATCTCGCTTAAAATATTACTTTTGTTCAGCAAAAGTATCCTAATTTCATTTGCTCAGCTTGAGGCTTAAGCTTGTGCTTTGCTTTTTTATGCAGTTTCATATTTGCTGGGGAGATAGCGCAATGCATCCAATCCCATTGTGCCCTCTCTAGCAGACCTATTTCCTGTACAAATAACAGGATTTTAGTGGGCTCTAGCTTGCAAATCTTGTTGGCATTTTATCCGTGTTCCCCAAATCCGTAGAGTCTGGTCCTAGCTAGAGCATCGCAGTGTGCTTCAGACTTTCAGAAGGCTCCTCCTTCCATTCACAGTATTTAAATATTTCGGAGTTTGTTATGGCCTGTGTAGAGCCCTGGCAGGATGCTGAGGGCATTAAATTCTGGAACCTTTTGAAGCTGTGGTTCACTGTTAGTAGTTTTGCTTGTGTTAAACCATTGCGTGTTTAACCAGAAGTTTGAGGTTGGTTGAAGGTTGAGGTTGCAGCGTATTCACTTCCTTTCTGAGGAGCACCCTTCTGGTTTTGTTTCTACCATTTTGAGTCAGTTTGTCGACTATTTTGTCTTAGGTGATATTGTTGTGTCCTGGTATCCTAAGGGACAGCAAGTTGCTGATAACTAGTTGCTCCAATTTGTTTGTTTTTTTCTACGACGAGCTTAGAACTGAACTTATTGCTGCTTTGTGCATTGAGCTCTTCGGACTATTTCAGAGTATAAAAATTTATTTTTGTTAAGCATTGAGCTCGAAGATTTGCTGGGCTTCTACCTCTTTTTCGGGGGGGAGGACATAATTTCAATCGAAACGAAATATTTTCTACCGAAATTACAATTCAAGCGACACTATTTCAATTCAAAATGTACTGGGCGATATTATATTGTCGGAACTAAGTCGCCCTCTCTTTCCAGTGTATTATGCAGCGGCTTACCAAGATAATCGATGCATATCTAATTTATAGGAATTCTGGAAAGCAATGTGATTTGTGGCAAAGAATGTGTAGTACTTCCAATCTAGAAAGGCTGTTTTAAGGTAAACGTTTAGCTTTTAAGAACCAAAACTTTACGCAAAATTCTAAAGTTTAATAGGTATTTACCCATAGTGCGGTATGCAACAAGCAGCTGCATGTTAATTGCCTTTTAATTTCAATGTGTTTGTTCGCCATTGTGCGAGTGTGTGCGAGTGTGTGTGTGTGTGTGTGTGTGTGTGTGTCTGCACTTAATCACACAACTCAATGAAAATCTGTTGAGATTTTTGTGTTGTTGTTCCCTTTACCCCCTGTTTAGTTTTCATTTATTTCAAACCGGCAGCGGGGCACGTTCTGTAATTTAATTCGTTGCGCAGACGCAACAGCATGAAAGGGTTAACCCAGTACTCTTAGGTTTATTTTTATTTTTTTTGTTTCGCGTTGAGTGCCTTAAATTGTAAACGGAAATTGTGTATTAAGTAGTGCGGGCAGCCAATGTACGCACACTTTACCATTACCCCAGTACAGTCTCCAGTCTGCCCAAAACTTATTAGAACTAAAGCTCCGATTTGGATAGTGAACATGGCATATCACTTAGCCAAACAGCAATTACGCTCAGCGCCCCGATACCGGGCGAAGCTTCCGAGTTCAGTTTTAACTTCGAACTGGGCAATAATTTTGCTGGAAAGTGCCTTGAACTGCGGTGTTGGCCAGACATGATCGGCATTTGTTAGCGATAATGAATTGAACATTTCTGGAAACATGTTTGTGTGTACATAATTTGTATCCATGGATATTTGTGTTGGTCTAACTAAGAGCATCTGGCCCCGGCCATTTGGCGTTTTCTGTTTGTCTTGTCCGCCCAGTGAAAGAGCCCGGCTGAAATGGTCGGGCCATGGCCGGGACGGGTGGTGGGGGGAAAAGAAATGTGCAAAGTGTAAAGTGCATATTTATGGCTTGCATAAAATAACTTGTAAACTGCACTCACAAGTGTCTCTGTGTATGTCTGTGTTTGAGCATTCGCCATACGGACACGTGTTGTTTGAATTAGGCATAAAGTTATGGCAATCGCATATCGTACATACACAACAGATATGTATATATGTATATATATATACATGCACATGACCGCATTAGAGTTGGAGTGTGCAACTGGAGATGGAGCTGGAGGAAGTTGTCTGCAGGAGATGGGAATGAAATGTGACTAGATTTAACAATGAATGTTAACATATTTGGAGAGATAATTTGTTGGAGTTTTTCTTATTTGATTTGTAACAAGATCATTTTGCATAATTTGTTAGATTTTTGATTGAAAATAGTGAAATATTCCTTAGAATTAGACATTTCTTTATAAGATAATGCACCAATCGATCAAGTACTTAAAGCTGATGTTTTTTACTACCAACCATAAAGTAAATCAGGAATAAAAACCGCTCGGAGTTAAGGTCTGGTTCGGTTCAGTGGTTCACACAGTTTTTAAACCTCATCAAATGGTTTTTGGAACTAACTAAAACGTGGTTTCGGTTCGGTTCAGTGGCTCACTCTCAATTTATTACATTTGTATACCCTTGCAAAGGATATTATAATTTTGCCCAGAAGTTTGCAACGCATTGAAATATTCATTTCCGACCCCATAAACTACAAGCTGAGTCGATTGAGCTTTGTCCGTTCGTCTATCTGTCTGTTTCTACTCGAAGTAATCTCTCAGTTTTTAAGCTATGGAGCCGAAATTTTGCACAGAGTCTTCTTTTTGCTGCACACTACTAATATGTCGCAACTGACTGGATCGGATGACTATATCTCATAGCTCCCATAGGAACAATCGGTCGGAAGTTAGTTTGAGTGCAAAAAACCTTTTTCTTTTCAATGGAAACGTCTCCAAACTTTATAATCCTAGGTTTCCTAGATTTTTTTATAATTATACCAAGTTTTATTAAAATCGGACAACTATATGGGATAGCTGCCATACAAAAGATAGGTCTGAAAAACAGTTTTAGTGAGAAAAACTTTTTTGGTTTTAATGGTAGCATACTGCAATTTTGTATTTGTTTGTTTCACATGCTTTCACATAATTTTACAAATTTTTGGCCAAATCGGATGACTATATCATATAGCTCCCATACGAACGATCGGTCGGAAAATGGGGGAAAAAGAGTATTTTTTGAAAATATTTAGGCGAGCTAATGCAAGTGTATAAAAACTTCGGCACAGAGGAGTTAGCTTAGCTTTCTCGTTAATATTAATCTTTGAATTCATCAAATCCTTTAAATATCTTTAAAAAATGTGCCAAATACACATATAAAGGACGATTTTTGCTCTTGATCCAAAAGGATTTTACTTCAATGCCAGTTCAATAGTCGCTTGGATTGTTTGCCCCCTGCGACGATGTGTAGAATTGACAAGAAATCATACTGAATGACTCTATGAAGCTGGCATTGCCAAGGACTTCGATACTTCATTTAACTGATAGTCGGACTCAAATCCCCATAATTCTAAATATCATTGTCTTTAAACTAATCATTGATCTGAGCCGAACTGAAACGTTTTCGTATTTTGCGTTTCCCGGTTCGTTTCAGCATTTTCAAAAGGATGTCACTTCAGTTTGCGGTTCGGTTTAACAGCTTGAACTAGCGGGTTGGCTACGGTTGGGTTCGGTTCGGTTCAGAACCGTAAGTAATTTTTTTGAACCGAACCTTTTTAACAACTGAAGACGTCTTAGATTTGTGAGGTCCCAAATTTTGCAAGCATTGATTTATGGAGCAGTTCAATAGGTGGTTAAACCCGAATCGTATCGGTACTGTGCGGCTCCGATTTTTGCCTAGGTTAGAGTGAGTAATAGATCATTCAATTACCTCTGAAACAATGTTGGCCGTTTAAAAAATATACTTTCCTGCTGAAAGAATGAATAAAGACTGGGCACACTCAGCGGAAGTATTTTTCTATGAAACGTTCGGGACAGCAAAATTGTTATTAATTTCTAAGCTAGTTTATTTTGTTGTAAACAGAAGGGAAGTACATTTTTTGAATATAAATGAGTAGCTGAGAAATTATTATTTGTTCCTTTGATAATGAGCAGATTTGTAGACTTCAGGTCGAAAATTGCAATGTCTACTTTATTGTGAGTTTCGAAACAATTTTTGTAGAGTTTTATATTGAAGGCAGCTGCCTTTTCAAGTCGAATTTCTTTGGCCTTGGGCTTAATGACAACCCAAACACAACTAAATGTTGAAAGGGGATAGCTTGCTGTGGAATTAATTGAGGGTTTTCGAAGAGCGCGGACTGTTATTAGGGTAAACAAATCAAAAACGTATTGGGTTTCCAGATACCGTAGCTTACAATATTCCACGTATTATATAGATATATAAAAGACTTCAACTTAATTTTAAAGGTTTACATTGTCTGGGTACTTTCGAAATTTTCATTCAAGTAACTTTATATTAGTTTATCACAACTATTTTGACTGAAGGGCAAGCAAATTTACAACTCCTTCCCTCAACTAATGTCCAATTTGTTTAGATTTGAATAAATGAAATGAATATGGCTTTAAAATTAACCACAAAAGTGTCGAAATTGGATATTGACTAATTAATGATGTTAAGTAGCTGACAAATGTGGTTTATTTCGTAAATTAGTTAATGCATCATCTATTTTAAAGACATGTTTTTAAACTATTAGGATTAAAACGAAATAACAAGTTAATAAGAATCCTTACAACACTCAAAGTTATACTCTCAAATATTACATTTAGATTTCAATAATTGTTTAAAAATTTGTGAAAATTTGTTAAATACTTCAAAATGCTGCAGTGATCATGATGGGACTTAAGTCACTTACATCAACTTCAAACTAATTGGGCTATTAGTCGATCCGCTATAATTTGAGACAGATGTGGGGCCTATTTGTTCCGCAGACCGTCTGGTACCAACTGTCTGGAACTGTATTGTCTTTGCCGTCGCAGTGTGAACAATAATGTGGCTATGCAACATTTGAGATACACATTTGCCACTTCATTATAAAATACTTAGTCATAAATGCTGTCGCCTCAAACGCAAAACGAAACTGCGTAGTAAATGCCAGTGCCCCCTCTCCAACTCTCTTAGATTAAGTTTCCAGTTGCCACGATCCGCAGGTCTGTTGTCGTTGATGTTTAGGTTTTTGTCTGCGATGCGATACAGCAGCTTGTGGATGCACAGCTGTGCAGCAATAGATACAAGTAAGCTATCCAGAAGATAGCCTTGAATAATTCAAGCGCGTGTGACTCGCTTAGTAATTAACCCAGCACAAAAGCCGCAGCTTGGACTTGCACCCGGCGAGGGGTTCTGCTGGGGAGGAGCGGCAGTTGGCAGCGGCCACGTCAAGTGGCAGACACACATGGATACTTGTGTTCCTTTTTGTTTGACTGACTGCCCGCCCGCCCGCCTGCCCGCTCGTCTGCCTGCCTGTTGTTGTCTGGCGTTTATTTGTTTTTGCTTTGTTTTTATGTCATCATCATCGTCATTGTCTTGGCTTTCCTCAGTATCTGTGCCTGTATGCGTTTGGGAGAAGGTGAACGCTTCCTGCAATGCCAACAGGTAGACAAAGCCAGACCCAAACCGCGACGCGGACGTGAACGTGGACACTGTGCTGTGGGAATCGGCTGCTTCAAATGCCTGAAACGCTTCAAGCAAACCAAATAGTTACCTATAAATTGTGGAGCCAACAAACGAAGCCGTCAAATCATCCCATGAATGACTGACAAGCCCTTGCGACAATTGTGGACTTTGCCACGACCACGACACGCTCTAATAAATGGTTCAATAATAAATTACGTGAACCAGCCAGACACGGATTGTGGATGGTGGCAGCAGCAACTGCAACCGCAGCGAAGGATTTGTTTCGGCATCACGTTATTTGTGCATTTGTCAAGTTCAAGCGTAACTCCGATTACACCAGCCAACCACATATTTGGGGTTCAGAGACCAAAACCATAATTGAAATGACATCGTCAATGTGGCAAGCGAATCCTTTCATAGTACAAATGGAATGGTGATTTCGTGGAAACTGCTCCATTAGCGAGTGGAGTTTGTATTTACAACGCAACATTTGCAAATGAAAACCTATTAAAACCGAGTCTTAAGAGTCTACAATCCCTGAAACTATTCTAGTATGTCAGAAAACCACCAATTCTTTCCAAGCCCGAATCTGCAATTGCTCCTCTCAGTACTTTCATCCTGTCAAACTTTCCGTTTTGATATTGAAAAACCAAATTTTGGAAGGTTTCTATGTATTGTAAGATTTTTATCAGAAAACGACTACCTTAAGAGAGAGAGTATTGAACCCCAATCTAAGGACCTAAGAGTTAAGGCAAAAATTGATTTCAGTTCATGATTTACGATTTTAAAAACAACTCATTGAAGTTTTAATATTGCATGAAGAGACAGTCAACTTTTGACAGTCATTAGCATAATTCTACTGAAGTATTACATCGAAAGATTCATGAAACACCAACTTTTTATACTCTGTACCGTGGGTACATAGAGTATTATAAGTTTGTGCAAAAGTATGTAACATCCAGAAGGAAGCATCTCGGACCCCATAAAGTATATATATTCTTGATCAGCATCAACAGCCGAGTCATGTCCGTCATGTCTGTCTGTCCGTCTGTCCGTCTGTCTGTCCGTATGAACGCACAGATCTCAGAGATGGTAAGAGATAGAGGTTTGACATGTATGGGACATATGCTTCTAATGTCTGCAGGCAGATCAAGTTTATTTTCAATTTTGGCCACGCCCCCTCCCGCCCCCGCAATTTAGAAAAATCGTCATATCTCCCACAGTTTTGAAGATAGATGGCTTGTTCTTTCTGGACATATTTAGTTATTAAGATAACTTATCGATCCGCCAAAGGAATGAAGAAGATCGGATGAACGGTTTTCGAGTTATGATCAAAAGAAAAAATTTCTTGGTACAGAGTATGTTATAGTCGGGCTTGACCGACTTTCTTTCTTGTTTTGGTGTATCAATGCATAAGTTGGTTGCAAGTGTGAACAAAGGCAACTGTTCGGGTCCTTGAGCCAGCATAACTAGCTAATTGAACAATTTAGTGAAGAAGTTTAAGGATTTTTTTGATAATCCTTTATTGAATTTAACAAATTCGTGCAAAATGAGTTAAATAAAAGTTTGCATATTTACCAACTAACTCCTATTTAACGGACTGAGCGGAAACACCTAAAAACGTAGCATCCAAAGTGTATGCCCAGTATGAATTTTGAAGCCGAGATCTGCGTAGACGGACATGGCTATATCGACTAGGCTGTTGATGCTGATCAGGCAAATATATATATATTTTTATGGGGTCGGAGATGCTTCCTTTTGGATGTTACTTACTTTTGCTTAAAGTTAATATACTCTGTGTACTTATGGTGCAGAGTATAAAAATACTTAAAAGCTGGAAACATTTTGTACTTTTATATGTTATACCAAAGATCATACAATGCGTTGATGGAACATTTCCTGCTAGCTATTTGATTGAACAAGCAGGGATGCTGTTTTAGTCCTTCTTAAGAACACTTGCAGCCTTGCTTATAAGGTGAAATAAATTCAGATCTGCTTTCTTTGGCATACACTTTCCATTCCTTGCTTAACATATATTTTTTTTTTCACTTCCTCTCTGTTCTTCTAAACTCAAATAAACTGGTTTATTATTTGCAAATGCTCCTGATGCATCAGCCATTATTTATCCTATTAAAACTATTGAATTATCCTATTTCAAATCTGATCTAGAAACTGGTTTCTGAGTCAGAGCTGCCTGCATGATTAAGAGTCCGAAACGAAACTGAACAGCAGCAAATTTGTTTTACTCTCTGAACCCGAACCTGAAACGGAGCACAAAAAAACAAGGAATTGTTAGGAAATTAAAAACAGAATAATATTTTAAAATCATTTTCAATATCTCCCCCATGGAAAAGTACTTTGACAAGCTAAGCCAAGTGTCGTTTATGCGAGTCGGAAGACAAGACAGGGAGTATCGTTGAGTTGTGTTAAGCGCAAAGAATTGGCTGAAGAGCTTTATCTGCCGCTGCATTATCTGGAATACCCAACCTATCCAAAACCATATAACATAAGTTTTATAGACATTTTGTCGATTAAACCATCTCTGATATGAGAAACTATTATAAGTGAGCTATTTCGGTTTTAAGTGCAGCCAAGGCTTTCTTTTGATGGTCAAAAATCATTGAAATTTCAAAATGAAAGTGAAAGTGAAGAGCAAGATGGATGATTGTTATAAGAAGTCAAGAAAATTCTTCACACTCGGAGCTCAGATGAATGCAACTAAGGAACAGGCAAGTAATCGATGGCAGCCTGGTTGAGATCAGCACAAACACCAGAGCAGGCGAGCAATCGAAACCAGCATCACATTCCTGAGAGCTGCTGAAATAGCAGTGTTAGCCATAATATTATATGATTTTGGATTATCATGGCAATAGTAAAATAGGCTTTTCTTTATGCTTATGCTAGTTTTTCTCTATAAGATACCACAGTTATTCCTTTTGCTGTTTTCGGAACTATTTTCCGACTTCTCAGAGCTCTCTACAATTTTTGCATTATATTTTCATATCAAACTCTCTCTCTCTCTTGTTAAATTTCGATTGAATCTCGGTTCGGTTGGACTGTGTTCAACAACGTCACCGACACCTTGCCTGGGGGCAGCAGTTGTGAGTAGGATGTCAGATCGCGCCACCTTCGTGATTTGTGGCTTTAGGGCACATGTGCAACAAAACAACAAAGACCAGCAACAACCACAGCAGAAAGTTACTGGCGCATTTCATCCATCCAGTCATGGGCAGCGTCGGGCCCGGTGGTCCTGGTCAACCGTGTCTGGCTGTCGGGTCGTCTCCCCGTCTGGCTTTTGGCCGCCGGATTAGCATTGAAATTGACTTCGTGCTGTGCTCATTAAAATTTTACGTGCATAAAGTTTATTTCGATTCGCCTGGCATTGTCGTTGGCTGTCTCGTTATTGTCGTCCTCATCCCCGAGTGGCTCCACTTCTAAATAAAAACGCGAAATTCAAATACAAAACCATAATTCTAAGAATTTTCCAACGAAATATCGCTACTCGTTTTGTACAACAACGTGGAGAGCGCACTTCCTTGTTGACGTCGAGGCGATCTGCGGCGAGGGGGACACCCTTTCGGCCGACTCCAGTTATAGGCGCTTTAATGTGTTTTGGGCTGGTTTAATGCATTAACAAGTTTACGGCCGTTTTGGAATTGATGTGGCTAACAACTTTTTCAATTACCCCAGAGACAGAGATGGCGACCGGAGCACTCAGATCATCCCCACTGTCCTCTCTATCTCTCTCTCTCTCTCTCTCTGTCTCTCCCGCTCCCGCTCCCTCAGTGATTATGCCATCAAAACTCGTTTTCAGCTGATTTGTGGCCAAGTTCATGATCAGCTGTGAACTGAAAGTGGTTGATTGGAGCATGGCTCCAGCAGCAGAACCTCAGCCTTGTACCGGTTTTTGCTGTTACTCGCGACCGGCCAACGAATTGCGATCTCGTAATTGAGCCCCGTTCTCCTTCTGCTTCTTTTACGGTTTCATTACGATTACGTGAACTGATGCAACAGCGCAAACTCGGAGCAGATTTGTGCCTGCCTCAGCGAGTTGCCTTTGATGTTGCCACGAAATTGAGTCGCAATGGGCTTGATTTTTCGTTGTTGTTATCTTAAGCCCCTCCGCCAGAGCCGAATGTGACAGGCCGAGGATGAGGAGCTGCTCGCTGGCTCCATTTGCCCTATAATATTTCAACACCCAATCGACGGGCCAATGCAAGCGGCAACTTCCTGCTTGCAGAATCGAAACAATTTAGCTGGCTGCCCCCCCACCCGGTTCACTTTGAAGAAGAAATGCAAACAACAACACAGTTTGGCGGCGTCGTCGTCATCTAAAGAGGTGGAGGAGGAGGAGGAGGAGGAGGAGGGCAGCTTCCAAGAACGCAAGCCGCCACATTCCGACCGTGCAGCAGGCATGACAGCCTAGACCTGATCTATTTTGGTCATCCAATGCTCGCCCGCCCCCCGCCACACCCCTGGCTCCACTCTCGGTGGCGTTGGTTGCACATGCAAAAAAATGTGATACATACATATATGCATATATTGAATGTATATATATATAACTATTTGGATATCCCCCCCGTCTCGCCAAAACTAACAATTTGTAGGTGTGCCTGCGGTTGGCCCGAACTGATCTGGATCGGATCCGGCATGACATGGCCTGGGCATGGAGCTGACGTTCTGCTGATGGTCGTTCTGGTAGATGAAGCGGAAATGTGACGTTGAATGCAATAAATATAAAGTGAATCGCTTTGTTGCAGCAAAAAGTTCAAAGTTCTGTTGCAGCCGGGGGGGGGGCAGATAATGATGATGTTGGTTTTTGCGAGAGAGACAACGAGAAGAGAAGTTTCCTAGCTACTCGATATCAGACATTTGGTGGGAAAAAGCACCCGAATAAGTATCTTAAAGCAGTATCAATAGGTAGTACTTCCTACAGATTGCATGGCGCCACACTTACAAGTTATCGAAATTTGTCCACAAAAAAAATTGTACAGCATAAACGGAGGATGACCTAATGCAACATTTTGCAGTCAGTTGAACGGGCTTATCTTAGCAGTTGCTTATCCTTTCAGATACATCTTTTGTGTTCCAATCAATTAACTTTTTTACAACTAGTCAAGTGTTCTCTGTTTGGCAACGGTCTCCGGTTTCAGGGTAAGCTAGTTGTGAGAAGGCAATGGTCAAACTGGTCATGGTGTGTCTTTGGGGTTTGGGTTCTCTGACCTTTTTCTTTACCTATCTAAACTAAGGTTTTGTTTGACAGCTTGGCTCATTCAATCTTAGATCGTTGTGTAACGCAAATCAACAAAGATTTTTGGAATATTACATTTGGATAGCTGAGGTTGTCTGTACAGTACTGTTTCATGTGCCTCCCATATCTCTCAGCAGCAGAAAATTTGTATGCTGTCACACTCCAAGTCGCTTTGCATGTTCCTCTTAGACCAACTACGAATGGAATAAGTACTTGGGAACTACTAGGAACGCTAAGATCGAGACGCCCATTCATGAGCCTCGTTTTGGAAAATCTGATAGTATTTAAAGGTTTTCCATTGTAATCTTATCTATGTTGTGATTTCTGTCTAACAACTTCACATAACTTCTTCTTGGCCTACAAAATGGTATACGTACATTCCTCATATAAAAATACGAAGGTATTCAATGTTTATTTTTAATAGGGAAACCCTTTAGGTTTTAAATAACAATCATTTCGGAGATCTTTCCAATTTATATCAATATACATAAATATTGGTTTAATAGACCAGTTTTGAAGTTAGCTAAAGTAATGGTTAGATGGCTCAACGGTTTATTATATGTAGGTAGCTCCCATTACCAAAAATGTAGTTTCTGAAATGAAAGCCGGTACAGTACTGATCCGAAATCGAACTTTGCTGAACTGTTAATTAGTTCCCGTATGTGTAAAGGTACTTTTTAGCTTGTTATTAGCCGTTTCTAGCTTTGTAGCTATTGCTGGGAATCCAATTCAAAATCACCTCTTTCGAGGGGCGTCTTAAAAGTTAGACAAATTCGCGATATTTGGATGGTTCTATCTTCATCTCCCTTTACCCGTCTTCATGATAATCTAAACTCGAATGAAATGGTTATTGCAAAATATTCCGCAATATTTTGGACCTTTTAAACCTTCCCTTTACCGACGCCTGCTTTGTTATCTAAGTTATTTTGTAAGTTTCGCCGCTTTTTAACCGTTTACCGCCCATTTCTTCGAACTAGAAACATTCTCAGGCAATTTTATCCCATAATTTTATCGCATTGCGAAATTTCGCTGATTTTGGACCACTTCTTGCCCATTTCTTCAACTTATAAACCTTTATAAACCCCAAGGTTTTATCGAAATCGAATGATCTGTATGATGATGCTTATTTCGCGGTTTTTGTACCATTTGTACCATCACAAAACATTCTAGGTATAAACTTTTACAGGTACAAAGTGCATTACACATTAATTTAAAACTTAAAGAAGTACACTGCATAGCTATAATAAACATTAAAAAAGCTATGAATCTGTTATAATTTGTAGCATAATCTTATATACACACCTTCTAAGTAGACTTTCGGATAAGAAAATTGCATCTAATGAAGATTTACCAGAATCTCTATTCCAGTTAATTCATTACAATAAGCAAGCGCTTCAACTAGGAACAACTCTTTCCGAACTCTTGCCTCATATCGTTAGTAGACACTTATTCAATAAGTCCTTGGCTGTATTACGCCATTAAATCGGAGATTCAAAAAAATATTAAGCCATTTCCTTAATAACAGCTTACGCAAGTTCATTTACTCACTTTAAAAAAACTTAGGAAAAATGTTTGTCTTCGCCAACAATTAACAATCTTTAATTGTTAACCAATTCCAAGTTTATGTGCCATTTTAAACATTTGTACATTTATGATGAATTAATAATTATGAAATACCAGTTATCGCCTCAATAATAACAAAGCAATAATTAGAAAACAACCAGCGAAACAAGTGTTTGCAAAAAAAAAACTTAAGGCCTCGTTGTTGAGATTCGGCGCCTTCGACTGATTATAATTATTGCTTAGAGCTGGCGGCACTTTTGACCAGGTGTGGCCCTTTTGGCTAACAAATTGATTTTTATTTTGTTTTTTTATTTTAGGTTTTTAACAATTAAGAAAACAACCGCAATGCAAATACATATAATCAAACTTTGGGCGTTGACGTACTTTGTACCCCACCGACACCACAAATTGCCAGCCAGCGGCCAACAACAAGTTGTCTTCGTCTTTTTTTATTTTTATTTTTTTTTTTTGTATTTTTTTGTTGTTTTCTATAAATTATTTAGAAAACAAGCCAAGTGCATGTGTATGGGGATATGTCGATGAGTGTGTGTCTTTTTGTGCAACGCCTTTGTGCGCCTTTGCATGCGTAATTTTTGTTGTGTTTGGCCAACGATGGTGGTCCCCCAAATGGTCCCTGTCCCTGTCCCTGTCCGCTTTCCTGTGCGGCTGCACCCGCATTGAATAATTGGCATAGGCTGGGCGCCACACGCCGGGATATGTGTTTCTTTTTTGTTGCTGTTGTTGTTGTTGTTTCTGGATGCAATATTCATATCTAAATGTATTTTTATGTATATCTGCATATATGCTAATGCCACTCCATGTCGGCTTGATTACTCACAGAGCTGGCCGAAATAAATGTTTTCGCTGCCTTTTGCCGGCCCGTAATTTAGTTTTCAACATCAAAGGCGTGGGAATGGCACAAAAACGGAATGATACATGTAGTGATCTGGCCAGGATGCCGACAAATCCTCGACGAAATCGTTGTGCAAGATTTATGACCCCAGCGGAAGGGTAGCGAGCCAAAAAGGCACAAAATGCCGCCAAACGAAACGGAAATTTGTCGCCCCAACAAATTTGAGAATTTGACAAACGAAGCAACAAGCCACAAAAAAAAAAGTCAAAATGTTTTACAAAATAAGAACAAAGAAGTGGGGATTACTGAGATAACATCGAATTTTGTTTGCCCTTTCTTAGCTGTTGTTTTTTTTGGCAAATTGTAGTCATGCATGCAAGCGGCTAGCACTGGCGATGTAACTAACGACTGTTCGTTAGCTATTTCGCCAGCTGAAGTTAGAAGCATTGAAATTTTGCTCGTTTTGTGGAACTTATGGTAAACGATTACAAGACAAAAACGAGAGCTCGGGCTTAAGTCCGACTTAGATAAACGCGTTACTCAGTTTTGTTCATGTTTAAAAGCCTTTTTTTTGTTATTTAACAAAGCACTTACATTAATGTAAGTATATCAGCATTATGTTAAGAGATACTAGTACTCTAAGCACTAATCAAACCTCTTAGATTTAATATTGTAAATTATATCAAAACTTGTAAAAGAACAAACAACGAGAAAGCTAAGCTAACTTCGTCTGTGCCAAAGTTTTTATACCCTTGCATTAGCTCGCCTATATATTTTCAAAAAATACTATTTTTCCCCATTTTCCGACCGATCGTTCGTATGGAAGCTATATGATATGGTCATCCGATTTGGCCAAAAATTTTTAAACTGATGTGAAAACATGTGAAACAAACACATACAAAGTTGCAGGATGCTAACATTAAAAACAAAAAAGTTTTTCTAACTAAGACTGTTTTTCAGACCTATCTTTTGTATGGCAGCTATACCATATAGTTGTCCGATTTTAATAAAACTTTATGGAGGTATAAGAAAACATAGAAAACCTATGATTACAAAGTTTGGAGACGTTTCCATTGGAAAGAAAAAAGTTTTTCATACTATAACTAGTTTTCCGACCGATTGTACCTATGGGAGCTATGAGATATAGTCATCCGATCCTGTCAGTTGCGACATATTAGTAGTGTGCAGCAAAAAGAAGACCCTGTGCAAAATTTCTGGTGGATAGCTTTAAAACTGAGAGACTAGTTGGCGTAGAAGCAGACAGACAGACGGACAGTCACCCTGATCAAGAATATATATGGTTTATGGGGTTGGAAATTAATATTTCTATGCGTTGCAAACTTTTGGGCAAAATTATAGTACCCTTTGCAAGGGTATAAAACAACTTTATGTTAGCAGTTGGCTAGTTTTGCTCTAAAAAGTATGCATCATTTTTCATAACATTTATAAAGCTGGCATTTATTGTACGATATATATGAAACTTTGAGAGATAATAGATATGAAGCACATAAACTACCTATATAATATGAGAATAAAGGCTCGATCTAAATAAACATAAGGCTTTCTCACATTCTTCTTCTGCTCCCAAAGAAATTGCTTCCTAGTTAAGGAGCAAGTAACAGCTTAACCATTCCAAAAATAACTGGAAACTTTTTCATAAATGGAATTCAAAATTAAGCGCTCTCAGTTTGCTGTTGCCTCTAAGTTCTTGATAATTAAAACGATATTATTATTATATAAATATAAAAATATAGCTTGTAGCTGTCATGAATCGATTCATTTTAATGATTTTTCGCCAGAAGGATGCACCACCACACATAAGTGATGGGTAGCTGTAAAAGTTAGGTTTATTTAATTGAAGAAAATAAGTAAGTAAAAATGTAGCCCACCAACCGCATTGTTTATAGAGGTTACTCCACCTTCTGCTTGTTGTTCACTACCGGACTTACCAGCTCCACCTCCTGTGAAGTTGGTTAGGTGTAAAACAATGCGCCGCAAACGAGAATAAAACAAATAATTACAAAATACTGCGCCACAGGTGAAAAATAGACGCAACTTTACTGTTTCGTGTTTATGTTCAGCTGCGTCGACATGTTTTACAATATTTATGAATTCTAAAAAAAAATGATGGATAGAATTGTAAACACCTAGCCGCCCATCACTGGCCAGGAAGTACAAGTTAACAAATTGTTTAGGGAATTGTTTGGCCTCAACATAACGGAGATTGAAAGCCAACAACATACATTTAACAGGCGCTGAGATCATAATTATGAATTTATAAGCATCAAGGGGAACAACCTTAAACAGTTACCTCAACATGTTGATTTGGCCATAAATTTCACGATAAAAAAGTTGGCTCAAGCTGATTATTTCCGAAAACCAACTAACTTGGCTTAAGTACTGAGTGAAGACTTCGTATTAACTTGTCGGAGGCTTTAAGAAGCAGTTGTTTGATTCGCCTTGATTAAGTTCACAAGTTAATGAGTTTCTGTCAGGCATCCTACCAGAATGTGTGCCGGTCTCAGCATCAAACAGAAGACTAGAAATTTTAAATATTTTGATTTCAAAATGAAACACAACTTTAAAAGGCTTCCCATTTAAGCTATTTGAACCGAAATTTGACTACTTATTCGAACCAATCGTGATTTATTTTAAAGGAAATGAAAGTAAAGCGATCCTAAATTCAAGGACCAAAAAAAAAAAACTTATTATTGAAAGAGCTTCATAAATTTAGAAGTATAAAGATAAAATCACTTAGAATCGATAAGACACATATTTCGAGTGTTTTTTATAAACCTAAAATATTACATAAAAGGGGAAGCTTATGGAATAGAGATAGCATCCCGATACATAGTGAATTTTCGTTCTTAACAGTAGGGTAAGTCCGTATTTTCATATCCCTAGAACGGCTGGATTATTTACAGAACTTCTGTTTGAAAACTTTTCGTTATTACATTTCCCACAAATGAGAACTGTTCTGGTAAATCCAGAAAAAAGTTAATATTAAACACACATTTTATTAAAAGTGTGTGTGGAGGGGACACGAACTCACACACTACCATCTACACTCGACCAATTCTTGTATTTTATTCTTTTTAAATATGTTTTTTTACTGTACCTTTCTGTGACTTTAACTCGGAGAGTTAAAAGAAGACTGAACACACGACTGGCGGCATCTCAGCTCACTTGACTATCAAACGTCTAGCGAGTGTAAAGAGAAACTCAATTTCAATTATTGTTTTGAGCATTTCAACGGTTCGGGTTTTGGGGCCTAATAGGAATAGGAACTTCGTAATACTTCGCACTTACAAGTACCTGCCTTTTCACTTTCATATAGTCGACTCCACTTCCAAAGCGACTTATCGAAAGTTAAATTGATTCCTGTGCTCGCACTCCCAACCCGACCAATTGTGTAGGTTTAAGAAGTCAATACACTGCAGCAGCGAACATTCGTTTGCTCATAACTCGACTATTGTTCCTCCAATTCTTTAGCGGAGCGATGAATAGGGACAGTCAATCAGAAAGACATGGCTTTAATGACTCGGCAGGTGATGCTGATGGCTCTGAAGAAACTAAGCCATACCACTCTGCTGATCCCTAAACACTTCCACTTCTCTCTTTGGTTGGACCAATAAATATATATTTATAAGCCGATATTTTTTGCTTCCCAGCTGAAACGAAAAATCACAAACCCCTAAGAAATATATAAAGTATCACAACATGCCGCAAGTTGCTATGACTTTGAAGCCAGAATGAAAAAAAATCGAACAAAAATTCGAACTCACCAAGATCAGTGACTGGGGGCCGGGGGCTGCTTCGGCGTTGTAGGCGACGCCACCGATGACAATGACAAGCGGCGTCCAAGCGACGCGCACATTTGGGTCAATGACGACGAAACCAAAACGAAACTGAAGCGACGCTCCAAATGATTTAGTGTAGAACCCAAATCGGATGGAGATGGAGGAGATGATGACGCTGGCACCGGCCGTAGAATGAGCCCGACTTGCAGGCAATCAAGCAGAAAATGTTACGAAAATCATTATTTTTAGCATATGGTGACAGGGGTTGATGGAGGAGGGGGTCCGATACCCCCAACGAACCCCGAATAGGTCTGTGGGGAGGGGGGGGCCGGCCAAAGGAAGTTGTCGCTGTCGCGTTGTGTGTGGTTTCGCTTTGGCGATGATCATTTTGTTCAATCGATTGTAAACGATGCGTTGCGATCGTTGCTGCGGCTTTGATCAAATGACAAAATTGATCATTTTCTGTTTGAATGGATATCGAACCTCGGCGGCGGCGGCAGGCCCCCCTCCCCCACCCCACCCTCACTTCTCTTCCTCTCGCAGCGACAACAATTGATTTATGCTCGGCTGTTGGTTGCCCCCTCTCCTCCTGTCTCTGCTGTGTGGGGTCCGGGCTGACGGCATGTGCAACGGCAACGGCAACGGCAACGAGCCAAGCGCTGTGTTACCAATAAAATATCCGAGTTTTTGTGTTGAGTCAAAAGGCGCTATAAATCAAGCCAGTGCGCACCTTTTTTTACGTGCACGTTTGACCATTTTTCCCCCAAATCGAAAACAAAGCAAAAGCAAAAAAGCAAATAGCAAATTAGCAACAATGCGAAAAACATTTTCGCCTCATAACAATTAATAGTAAGCCAAAAGGATCGAAGCCCAAACTCTCCACACCGACCCCAGCCAGCTTCAGTTGCTGGCCCGACTCCGGCCCAAAATCGCTGAGACTCAAATTCGATTTCACATTCCCGTAGGGGTGAAATCTTTGCGTTGGGTATTCGCGTTTTTTCACTGTCCAAACGCTGTGGGTAATAACCAAAAATTAGCAAAAATTGCCAAAGTTTGACTTGCATGATTTATCTATAATTTTACATCGCCAGGCGGTGCCTGGGCACTTGGGCACCCAAAATGTTAGCCACACTCGCCATCTGATAGGCCCACAGACAAACATAGGGGAGACGCCAAAACGCTAAACTCTAAATGGCCACAAAGCTCTCTGACAGTGTCTGGGCCAGTTTTAGTACGAGTCGCGTTTCGCGGTGCGCGGTTCGCGGTTCGCGTTTCGGTTTCCTTTTTGCCGCTTAACACTTGCGGGTGTTGTTGGCCACATAATTTCGGCCGACTTGGCTCGCCAGCTCGCCGAAACATGTAATCGTCGTAATAATAAAAATTTGCAAATGATTTTGTTACTCAATCTTCAATCTCCGTTTATCGTTGCAGTCCTGGTTATGGCATGCCGGCTGGCCGCTGGCTACACCAAATGGAGAGCTGGTGCTGCAGCTGAGTGACGCCGAAATCGCGCACGCACTCCGCCCGGCCGAATTGTATCTGTGCATCAAATTGGGTAAGTGGGTCGTTGTACGATAAACGGAGGAGGGGGGAGGGGGGGATTAGATTGGTGTTTATCATACTTTCGGTAAGCCTTACTCTAAGATACTTTTTGCTCCTTTTTCAGTTTTTTTAAAACTGGAATGAAGCTAAGGATTTAAGGGTTCGGAACTTGTGTTGTAAATTGTAGATCCTTTAAAAGAGAGATGGTTTAAAATTTTCAGAACTTGAACAGGGCTTTAGTTACAAAAACTTCTTAAGAAGAATAAAATTACTTAACTTCTAGTATTTTCCTCTTTTATTTAAGCTTTTTTATGTTAACATTAAAGTTTTCTCCTAGTTTTGAGCAACCCTCCATTAGAGTTATCTATAACTTATATTGTTCATTGAGCATAGTCCATATCTTAAGCCTGGTACGGAGAGGATTTACTATCGGAGAGCGGAGAAAATCAAATTTCCTTAGCATATTCTCAGCGGTCATTCTCAGTCTCCCTTTTGTCCTGGCAAGCATTCAGCAACAATCTAACAAGTGTTTATTATGGTCACACTTACTTAAATAGAGAACAGCTGATTTGATTGGTTCGCCTTTCACATGCCAAAAAGCTTGCTCTCCTGGCAGTCTTACCACGTTATAGCCAGTTTTCGGTATGCATTCATTAGAAATATGATGGCATTCGAAGATTCTATAACAGAGAAAGAATCTTTCCTTAACCCTACTCAACCCATGGGCGTAGTTAGTTTTCCCAACAGACTTGTTGAAATTATTCCCCCTAAAACGAAACCCTCTGCACGCCCATGGTCAAATAATTATAAGGATGCGCACTTCGCAGTTTCGAAGTTCTAGGACCTAGGTTTTTGTGATTAAATTGATACATATATCGAACTTGCAGTGACGCTATATCAAGTTCTGAACCCCCTTTCTTAGCTTTTCATATTGGCGACACATTTCTTTTCGATAACATATCGAACGTTCATCTTCTAAAAGAAAACACACTTAAAATATCCTAACATTTAGAATGTTTAATAAGAATGAGCATTGCCCTGTCAAGTTAGTTGTTGTTTTGATATCATATGATATATTCTACTAAAAAATTGAGTACACAATTTAAAGCAGGGATGCAAACAGGTTTTAAACCGAACCAAGCCACAAAAAAAAGCGAACCATTTGAAATAGCTGAACCCTACCGAAAACCTCAATGAAATATGGTTCGGCTCAATTCACTGCAGAGTTTTGGCAGGCAATAGAACTTAAAAAATGTGAGCAATATAATCCTTTCCCTAAGAAAAGTAATATCCCACTTGAGGCTAAATAATGGAAGACCATTCTTTGATCGAATTGATACTTAACCATGCCGGATTGATGTAGCTTATAAAGATCAGCCATTTAAGAACATGTGATCCCATACATATCCTACGATTTCTCTCCGATCTCTTCATAAACTTGTTATCAGACGGCAGTCCTTTCTAGAAAGTTGCTTATTGATTTAAGTGAGTAATACTCACTGAGTATACCATTTAATCTGAGGTACGAAATTCTCAATATTCTGTCGCGCTTCCTTAATCAGACTTTGGACAGCATATTGTTTTGTTTCCGCCTTATTGGGACAATCCACACGATTAATGCACTGTTTTCGCAAAAAAATCCTTATGGAAACTAACAGAAAAATCCTACTTTATATATTTACAAAATTATATGAGGATTTGAAAGTTATGCAGATGCTTTTGGAAATTCATTTTGTAATTTGAGAATATTCCTGCTTTTAAGTCAGAACATTTTGTGTGTTTTTAGGTATATTCCAAAGTACAGTAGGTTCCGGGTTCTTGTTGAGGAAGGACATCGCTTCTGAGTCTTTTATGATGCCAGTAGATTGGCGCTTTAGCCAGGTAAGGATTCTATATGGGGCTTCTCTCTGAAAGTCGTGAAGTAATGTGATGATCCGATTAGTAATCCTTTTGAAAGTATAGGTGGAGAAAAGATAGCGATAAGGAAAAGAAAAGTCGGTAGACTTTCCTTCACAACTATTTTGTGCGTGAGGGTCAGAGGGTAAGCAGAAGATTCATCTAAAGTTTGTGATCTTTTCCTGCTTGGTCACTATTAAGCCGCCCCTTTTGTTTCTTCCTCTACACAGCATAACAGGCAATAATTACTTTACACATCTAATTAAATATTTATAATTGTTTTTCATTCGTTGATGAAAATTCCATTAATTAACGCACAAACACTCACACACACACGTAATTCCTAATCTCTAACTCAAGTTGCGTCTGTCCCGTTTTCTGCTTTCTTGTTGCAGCATCCACAGAAACAGACGCAGAGGCCACACCACAGCTCTATGCTGTTTGGCGCTCGTCCAGGCACGAGGAGAGCGTTCAGAGTCGTTGCATCGACTACAACAATCCACGACAATTGCCACTGAGCGTGCTTCAGCTGGAGATGTCCACGGCAGCGGCAATGATGTCGGATGGCGGCGAGCTGCCGCAGCTGTTGCAGAATCTGCTCGTGAGCGTGGAGCGAAGCATTGAGCGCGTGTCGCTAAACGAGCTGCAGATGCCCCCCACCTTGGTTGGATCGGAGGATCAACTTGATGAGGCCAACAACAACAACAACAGCAACAACAACAGCAGCAACATCGGCAGCATCGGCGGCGGCGGCAGCAGTGTCGTTGGATCGCCCAAGTGTGCGTTGAGACGCAGCGATTTGATTACCAAAAACAAACTGTTTAACAACCGTTACATGCTCCGGCGCCTGACCAATCGTCAGGATAGCATGAACTCCACCTCGTCGGGCAACAGCAATGTAAGTGAGAGGAGCAGCAGCAGCAGCAGCAGCAGTAGCTCCAGCTCCAGTGCTGGCGAGGAACTGCACAACAACAACAACAACAACAACAATGAGTCCGCCGCACCCGGAGCGCCATCCACTTCACCTGCCCTGCCCCTCTTCTGCCTGGGTAATTCGTTTCCGCACATCGACAGTGACGAGGAGCCAAGTGACGGTGGCTGTAGCGGAGCTGCTGAGAAGCATCAGGCTCTGGGTAAGTGGACAAGTGAACAGTATACGTAATATGGCATTACGCATGCGCCTGGTTTGCCATGAAATATGACCAAAAGCGTTGCACGCAGAAAAAAAACTGGAAAATTCCAATTCTCTTTATTCTTGTGAGTGCTTTTTAAGTCCGAAAGCGATCGTAAAGTAAGAACTTAAATTCTAATCACAAGAATTATGCATGCTGAAAGCTAGTTTCAGAATTTTAGCGAATTTTGTAGTACTTTTTACACAAATCCATCCATACTTTGAACTCCTAAATGGTAGATTTTGGTCTTTCAGGTCGTGTTATTAGGATTTACGACCAATCGGGACTAATTTAAGAGTCTTAGGCTTATTTCAGGTATTATCGTATTTGTTTTAAGAATCTATAGGGAAAGACTTTTGATATTAATAGACTTGTATTGTATGTATGTTGAGAAAAATACTGATTCTAAGAGTAAATTAGAGTTCTTTCAAGACAATTTCCATCTAGAATTAAGTTTTAAAAGAACTCAAAGTCAGTCTAATATCCAATATATTGGGATTATACAAATGGTACTTGAAATAAGAGCGGCCATGTGTGGTGCAGCCGCCTTGTGACATCTAAAGAGATAATTTTTTCGTTAAACACGTACACAACCCGTCACCTTCTCAAGCTATGGGCGCCAGCTTTGAAGTAAATAGAGAAAAAAACCTTCTCAAACTTTGCCGCTCGGATTCGATGTTAAACTGTAGGTCCCTTCGTCAGGTAAGAAAATAAAAAGCACACTAGCCAAAAGATATAGAGGAGCTTGGCCTTGGCCCTTTGGGCTGTGTCAAACCAAATCTATTCTTACTTTTGCTTACTTTAAATAAGAAATTTGTGCCTGAATCAAGTTTGGATGCCAAACACCTGCTCTTTTTTTTTCTTAGTGCAGAAATTGCGGTTGCCACAGATTTAGCCAGATTCCAATACCAAATCCATTTCGTGTCTGGCTTATCGCACATTTCTGGGCGTGATTTGGCTTATTTGCTTTGTGCTTCGTATGCAAATCGCTGAGCTCGAAATATTCAATTAAACGCCCCGCAGCCAAAACATAGAAAAAAAACCCGCTCATTCCGCACGGCTTGAGCACTTTGAAGTTGGCTAATAATACGATTTGATAGTGCACAAATTTAGAGCTAATTTGATATATTTTGTGTTCATAAATTTGCCGACATTTAATTCAATTAATAGCCTGAGATTGCGAACGATAGTCGCAGTTGGAATTGGAGTCGGAGCGCCCTGAATTCTAGCGAAAGTATCTGTCCGGAGTGCTGCGATTCATTTGTAAGAGAGAGTGAAATTGTCAAATCAAGATATGGTTGGATCTGATTTATGATTTAAATGAAGAGGAAAAGTTGGTCAAATTTAAGGTTTTATTTGTTTTTGCGAGGGTTGCAAATTGGACTCTTAGTTAGCAGAATTGTGTAAGTAGTACAATATTCTTACTTCAAGAACTTTTTCACCCAAGACCTGTTACCGCCACGAGCAACTTCATCCAGATAATCTGATTACTGTGGGTTGTTTAGTGGCATCACAATGCACCTGGTATCAGATTACTATGATGAACCACTATTTGTATGCACTTCTTCTGCAGTTCTGCACATCAAACTCCGGCGGCTAATTGTCAGGTTGCGAGCAGCGCAGGCGCAGAGCACCAATTCTACTGTTGAGCTGCCCACTGGTGGTGGACCACAAAACCAAAAACCCATTAGCCATTAACAACAACAGCAGCAGCAGCAGCGGCAGCAGCAGCGGCAGCGGCCCACTGCATCCGCCGCTCAGTGGTTAACCACAAAATATCGTTGTCTATGTTGCAGCGACAACGGTGCAAATGCCTTTTAATTTGTCAAAGCCTAAAATATGAAAATTAAATGCGAAACCAAAGCGGTGCACCGCACAGTGGAGCCAGTTTTAGTTGTATATTCTCGTAGAGTTTCCTATCTGAATTCTTGCATAATTTGAATAGAACTTTTGGAAGTTTCTTTCAAAATAACTAATATCCTTTCTTGGACCTGGTTAAACGTATCTTAGTATTCTTAGGAAAACTATCTAACCTTTTCGCACAATTTACATAAACTTACAAGCAACCAACTCCTGAACTAAACTATCTCTAACTTATCCTTGAATTACGGGACTTATAAAACGGCGGCTGATCCCGAGGGTTTCATGCCCTTGCAAGTGCTCACTTAAGTATTGTCAAAATCAATCGTTATTCCGGGATCAGCTCAACCGAATCATCCGGGTGAAACGCTGAAATGCTATAGTTAGTTTGATTTAGCATAAAAGCTTGCAAAATTATCGTGATAGAAACTATTTGTCTTCATATATAAATACCCATATGCCCAGACCGCTTATCGGCATTATAGGCAAATATACCTGAATTCTAGCCACGAATTCAGTCATTCCCGACCTACTCAGGTGTGAATGACAGCCCTAAAAAATAGTTAACCGATACTGATAAAACTTGGCAGGATCTATTAAAAGATCAAATAAAAGGAACAAGCACTAAGTTTGGAGACGTTCCTCTGTGCTGATTTCAACCAAACTTAGCTAAATCTAAGTTAAAAAAACGGCGTTTACAACAGATTGGTCTTATGGCAGACATATAAGATATATAGTCATGCTCGATCCAGACGATGCATAAGAGATAGAGGTTTGGCGTGTATGGGACAAGAAGACTTCTGTGCATACTTGCAGGCCGATCATGTTTTTTTTTTTCGAGATTAGTGCGCGTACGAACCCGGCCGAAATTTGGACGGACAGAACTCAATCGACTCATCTCGTCACAGTGTTAAAGAATATATATGGTGCGTAACTGGTCTAGACATTAGATCTTTTCGATCCGTTGCAAACTTCTGGGCAAAATGGTGATACCCTATGCAAGGATGTAACGAAAGGTTCAAGCTACTGATCATACAGTAACGGTTCGCTGCTTTCCTTCTTGTTTTAACATCAGAAGAACGGAAACAAGATAGGATCTTCGAACCGAATCAATTCTTGTCCCAAATAAAGTGCTTAAGGTGTGGTTTGAAATGAAATAGTTTATACGATCTAGGAATTTGAAAGCTAAGGATAAGATATCATAACTTAATGCTTGAATCCATTAGCATATTTCTGAACTTGTTTTGGCTTCAACAGCGCATTAAACTTTGGGTATTGAAAACTTTTCTTTCAAAATTAACAGCTTTAAGGTCCGATCTCACATCTTCTAAATAGCTGTTATGGGTCAGATAAACTGAAAATTGAATAAAGTATGTGAAAGATAGCTCTAAGTAGACAATTTGATATTGGCTTTTAAGTTTATTAAGTCTATAATAATACTTATAATACTTTCGGTATAAGCCCTGTCCAGAGCCTCTCTCTCTCTCTCTCTAGTCCAACCCAACCACTTTTGCATATTGCTCAGACAAAGACGACATCTCCGTTCCCACTGTCCACTGCGGAATGTGCTCGTTTCATACGTTCGTTCATTCATTTGGTCGACCCGACCCCAAGCCGCTGTATTGTGGGTGTGGGTGCAATTTGCAAGCGGGCATAAATCAGCTGACAAATGCGGGGGCAACTGTGGCCTGCATATTGAATTACATGCTCCAACTCCCATTCGTTTTCGTTGCACATATTTATAGCTCCGCCTGGGCAACAGGTGGCCGGAGTAGTTCACCGTGACAGTTGCAGAATTTTAGCAGACGCTGCACTGTTTTTCTGTGTTTTCCTGTGTGCTTTTTGAGGTATTTGTCATGGCAGTAGAAACTGTCGCATGCGAAAGTCGCAGGACAGAAATTTATGATCGACCGGTTGGTTGGCTCGTCACGCCCCTTCCTAGATGCAGCCAAATTAATCGCATGACTTTATTATGCAAACAGCGCAAACAGATCCCGAACCCGTTTACTCAAGGTTTCGTTTCGGAGCGTTTAAAATGCAATTAACCCATTTCTCTGTCTTTTCCAGTGGCCTGCGAAGCGTCTGCCGAGCTGCTGACGCCCAGTTCGATTGGTGAGCTGCCCGAGAAACTGCTGACCAGCGGCGTCTATCTGCCAGGTGACAAACTTTCCATTTTTCCCGCTCAATTCTAGACTTTCACTGGTCACCGCCAGCCGAAATTTGCTTATAAATTGGAATCGCTCTGGGGGGAAACGCCCCGTTGGGCAATTTGCCCGGTGAAATGCGCTTTTCAATTAATTCGCACACACTTTTTCACACATTATCGAAGTGGCAAAGTGGCGAAGTGGCGGCCCACCCAGAGCGATCCAATTGAGATTGAGATTGAGCCCGATTACCATATCCATTTGATTTTTTTTCCTGCAGGCACACGCACCCTCCAAGACGACCCACTTGTGAGTGTGGACGCGGCCTGTGTGGCGTCCGCCGGCCTCAACTGCTACGAGCTGGCCACGCTGCTGCTCTACTACAGCACCATCCCGGAGCGCAGGTGAGTCGCGGCGGAGTGCGGGGGATGGGCAGATTCAGATTCAGAAACAGAAACAGAATCAGAATCAGCTTCATCGGCTTAATGTCAAAGTAACCGAACGCATGGGAATGGGCGCACCAGGCAGCTGCGGGCACCGCAGAACTAGAATCGGGCATTTCAATTTGTCTGGCAAAAAGTTCATAGACTCGACTTGGCTCGACTCGGCTCGGCTCGACCGACTCGCTCACATCCATCCATATTTACGTACCGATATGCAAATGCAATGTGTGTGCAGTTAATGCCACGACCAAGGCGCTGGGAACGAAACGAGCCGGCGCTGCACTTAAGCCTTTAAGACGTCGACGTCTTCCTCTTGGTCTTCGTTTTGGTCCCCATCTCCGGCCCACAGAATGCATGTCAGTCAATTTGCCACTTTGGCTAAAAGGCAACATGCAACATCGTACGGCAACAGCACTTGCATTGTGCCCCAACTGAGAGGGAACAGCCATAGAAAATATAGAACAAAAGCCTCAACGAAAAGTCAATCACACACTGCTCAACATGAAAATGATTTATGACTTATGACTTTAACATTTTGGTTAAATCATAATTGCTTCCGTTTACGAAAGGGAGGAGAGGCTGTTGGGTCAGAAAATGAATCAACTTGTTGAACGACGGCTTTACGATTGGTTTAGCCCTTGCTTGGTCAGTAACGCATAAAATGGCAGCATCTCGGTTGCAAGTTCAGCATAAAGGACTGAAACTAGCCATTGATGTATATTTTTATGCTCCTCTTAGACATCTTAAGGTTTAATGACAATATGGTTGTCTGTATAGCAATTTGAGTTTGGCCCTTCCAAACTTTCCATCAGCAAAGTTTTATTCCCACTTTTTCAGAAATATGTTTCATATGGGGGTGGCCCAGTTGCTCATTTGATATAGAAGAAAGCTTCTAGCATCTTCCAAAATCCAGAAGTGATGGATCATTTCCCATAACAAATACATACATTGTTTATACATACAAAATTATTCCTTCCCAATTAGCCCTTCAAAGTATGCAAACATAGGGAAATAACCCTATGCAATTATCTATTAGATCAAAGCTCTTGCTAGTCAGTTTTGGCAGCGTTTTAGATAACCGACACTACAAATTCAAACCAGATTGTTGTGTACGTTATGAGTATACAACAAAATGTTGAGTAAGGCCATATACAAAATAAATACCTACCTAAAATTGATATTTTCATACAATGTAGCATACTTTTAAGGGCATTAAGCATGATATACTTGTTGTTTATAAACGTATTAACAGATTCAAATATTTTAGATATAAAAAGTTTAGTTTTGTTGCTTTCTTCAATTAAGTACGATGTTATTACCATATTTTCAAGATACGAAACGTTTATTTTGGGATTAATAAGCAAAGGGTTATTTCTAAAGATCTGAAATAGTCTCTTCAAAGGTATTAGAAAGTGTGGAAAGTGTATGAAAAACTCGGTTTGTTCCTGAAAATTACAAAAAAAAAGGAGTATAATAAACAGTTTGTTTTAAGAAATAAACATTGATATTAAGTAAGGGGTATTTTGAGCAAGATCGAACATTTCAAGGGATTATTTTTCGAATTAATAGAGCTTGATCATCATTTGGGGGAACTCTACTTAAATCTATCAACTTTTTTTTATAAAAGGACAAGTCAACTCCTTCAGAAAACGTATACAGAGGAAGTTTCTAAAGAAGAAGCAGCATTTCGCAGCTTCGATGGTCTCAGTCGGTGGTTCGATGAGTAATGTTTTGTAATTGCTATTGATTTGCTGGTAAAGCGCTTAACTACCATCGATTACTATCAAAAAGGTAAAAAACTATTCAGCCTTGTGGTTCGATGAATTCCTTGTAAGGTATAGGTGCTAAACTCTCGCCTAAAACTATCAATTGATTGAGCGGGAGGTGGACTGTTGCTTGACAAGCTTCGAATACTGGAAGTTCAAAATAATTGCCTAGTTTTGAAGCTACAATTCTAGCTTATAATAAGAATACTTAAATGGAATTCAATAGCTCCTGGTTCACCTTACTTCATAAAGCTCTAACGATGCCAGCTTAAAAGTGCTTAAGCCTCTTGTTTAATTAGTAGAATCCACTTGAGAATTTTCCTTAGCTGCTTAGTGTAAATTAGAATTCTAGTCAGGCAATTGTGGCGAACTTTGTGGCATTGCTGACACGTCATGGGAGGAGGAGGAGTAGGAGGAGGAAGAACTGTGTGCGGCTTCTCTTTGTAGAACGGGGGAGTCAGGCTTTGCTTTTGTGCGCTAGAGAGAGAGAGAGAGGGAGAGCGAGTGCTGCGGGCACATAAATGATTTTTCAGACAGATTCGTGACACTTTAAAATTTATGATGTGAACTTTATTTTTGCGGCCCAAGCCCAGCTCGGTTCCAGACCATCCGGACCATTCACACGATTCCTGGAAATATCTGTGAATCTGTGAAATCTAAATCGACATAAGTGAACACTCGTATCTTGGCCTGGCAGCCAGTTAAGAGTTGGCATTCCCGTTCCAGTTTCGGTTCCAGCTGCATGTTAATGTTAATTGCTTCAATGCCAATTGGTTAAAACGCGGCCAAATCGTGTAGAAAAGTCTTTGACAAACATTTGCAGAGATTTGTACTCGGTAACTGCACAAGCAATTTGAAGTTGCGCTGAAAACTGGCACATCAGCCACATCCAACTCTGGGACGCATGACGAGCTGGAGACGGAGTCGGAGTTGGAGATGGAGTCGGAGATGGAGATGGAGCTGGGACAGACAGCCACTCAGCCGCAGCCCCAGCCATTGACATTATTTGCGTTTGTTTGCCGACATGTGTAAGGTATTCATTAGCTGCCTGTCCAAATTCAAATGCCAGTCAGACGGACGGGGACGAGGACGGGGACGGAGACGACGGCGGTGGCAGACAGACCAGACGCACGCAAATATTAAATATTTGAGCTTTGGTAAAAATTTTCACCAGGCAGTCGCTGGCTGGCTGGGCGCAGTGTCAACACACACAGCGAGTTGGCCACTTGGCTTATCCAAAACTTACATCATGGGCCTGACCCCGGACCAACTGCAACCCACGACGATCCATCCTCCCTGACTCCCGCTCAACCAACCTCCTCCCCCCCCATCCAATGTGTGTGCGTGTGTGTGTGTGTGACAGCTTGCAATTAAATTTGTTTTTATGGTATGGAGCTGCGCACTTCTTGGAATCTTTAAATACCGCCAGCTATGAAAGGTATATACATATATGCATGCCGGCGCATAATACGAGCATAAAAGAAAAGCTCGGGTTACACACGAACGACCTGGCCTAGGTTCGAGCTCAGATTTTAATACGCGGTGTGCCCTAACCCATTCGCAGAGAGTAGCCTCCATGTTGATGCAGTTTGTGCTGAGATGATGAACTTGGTTGGGATACTTTGAATCAAGAATTTGCCGGGTTTTCTGAGGATAAATAGTAACACCTGAACTCTAGTTTAGTTTCCAAAAATCCTAGCATTTTGGCCGCACAGCGCAGTGAGTTGCTGTCGCCGTACTGCATGTGCTCTCTTCGGACTGATTTGAGAGGAACAGCCATGGTTAGGATGGGTTGAGGTAGAACTGTGTGACACTGGTTGTGGTTTTTCATCTGGGAAAGTCCCTGATTCTCAAAGAGGTGGTCTATTTATGACAAGACTTCTCGCGAGCGCTTGATAGTCGTGTGCGCTATGATGCAGACGTCCGTGGGTCTAGTCTTTGAAGTACCGAGATTAAGTCTACATTAAGTAAGAACTAAAAGTACTTAAAAATTCATCACATCCTGCGAGTGCTTGATAGTCGTGTGAGCTAAGATGCAGATGTTTTTGGTGCTCCAAGTTCTGAGTAAGAGTTGAAAGTAAGAACTAAAAGTACTTAAAAATTCATCACATCCTGCGAGTGCTTGATAGTCGTGTGAGCTTAGATGCAGATGTGTTCAGTCCTCGAAGTACTGAGCTAGAATACCAGTGAAGAAACCAAATGCGATCACAGCTGAGTAGTGTTGTGGTAGGTCCATTCTTCCCTTCCCTTTCTCCTTTCTTTCAAAGTTTCAAATTATAGCTATTCTAGGATCAACATATGATCAGTTCTAAATAGATATGCATCTTTATAGCTATTCTAGGACCAACACATAATTGTCACCGCTTTATCTTGAGATGATCCCAAATAGCTTGATGTTTGCGTTCAGTTCACATGTAGCTGAGTCACATAATTGACAGATTGGGCCAAGATATTAATAATAGACCATCCTATAGCCTTTTAAATGATACAGATCAGCTCATTCTCAATTCCCCAGGATGATTTTTAAGATATTTTTGATCACTTCCTTAAGTAAAACCTCACATTTTCGACTATTTAACTGTGGGGAACCTGAGACGACTGATGTGGATCAACTGTACTTCGTTTGTAGCTGCTGGTAAACCTTCCAAATAAAATTAATTTCCTAACTGTTCGGATTGCCTCAAAGTAGCCTGAGTCCAACTTAAATTTACTGTCGTATGTCATTAAAAACCTCCTTCGAAGAGCACTTCGGATTCGTTTAACTACCTTTCCACCAGATTCACAATGCCACCACATACGGGCGGGCGGGCTACTCTAAAATTGAAATGCCAAACGCTTTTTATTGCCCCTCTGTGCGGCATCATTAAACTTAAGCCTGAGACATGGCAGACTGGCAGTTGCCACGTCTTGGGATCTCGACCTGTTGCTGCCACATGAACATTGCGTGCAATTTGCAACTGCAACCGGCGGGGGAGGCAAATATGTACACACATACAGATATGTATGTGGGAACATAACTGGCCGCCAGTGCCGCCCGGCATGTGTTTACAGTTAGCCCCCCCACCCCTCCCAGACAAGCGAGAACTCTGCTGCAACACAAAGTTTTGGCTTAAAGTGTTAAAGACATGGCTCTAGCCTTTTATTAATGCCCACCAGCTGCCATTAGCAGCAATTTCCAATTTTTATTTACACTGATTAAAAGTGGCTACCAACTTGTCATAGAGGCCCGCCTGATTTACTAAAAGGTAAAGTGCGGCGACTGCCACTCCATTCAGTAGTGGGCCAACGCGTCGTTGACTCTGACTTTGTTGCTGCCTGCCAGCCAGCCAAGTGCAGAGGCCGCTTATTGCCAATTAAGTTGAACTTGTTTTGGGCGTTGCCTTCTGCTGGTGAGATTTTTGCTCGCTTGGCGCTGGTAACTGCCACCACACAATCTGACACGAGTTCCATTTAACACTTGAGAGAGGTAAATGGTTCTTAGGCGAACTAGTTCCGTGGGATGTAGGTGTGCTCTAGGGTTAAATTGTTGATGAAGTGGGTGGGATTAAGAACTTCCGAATCTTTACCGTGAGTCATGGCTAAGACTGAACCTGTACAGAGCTTATGTTGACCCACCTATCTAGTTACGTTTAATGCTATTTGGTCATTCTCATTACCATTTTGTACCATCTAAAATCTTCCTTATGTTAGTACGTCCCCTTTTAAAACTCCTAGTCATCCGACTTTATTAACCACCTATCACATCTACATGCTAGTCCATCTAGTATCAACCAAAACAGATTTTGGATTGAATTAATTTCAACTGTTCACGACAAAAATTAGCTTACGAGCTTACGAAAATCTCTAACAAAGAATAGAACAATGAATATAATGAATAATTCTATATAAGGCTACACGATACATAGCATTTTGGTATAATGAAGAGAGCGAAAGGTTTCCCAACACGGGAACATGCCACATATAGCTGACCTGGTGAACAGCTTCACATTTCCAGACTTATGCCTCACCCTTCCAGCATCTATCATTGTGACTTGCTTTAATGGACACAGAATACGTTCATTGTTCTCTCATTGTTCTCACATTTCATTGTTCTCTTGTGTTCAATCATAGTTTAACACCAAGCGCAGTAGGCGGTCATTCCATTTGTCAGCTCAGCATTTATTATTTCAGTACTGTTTTGTTTACAACACTGGCTCAGTCAAGAATCGAAAATAACTTCACATTCTTACCTTTAAATATTGGTTCGAACCTGAACAGAAATGCATTCAGATGTCGAAGGTAAAAGCTGGAAAAGTCCCGCCATCACTTGTGCCTTTTGTGTTTACAACATTAAAGCGCATTTATCGTTTCGAATTCTATCAAATAAAACCATTTTCTTGCGAATCAGATTTGCAGATCTAAAAAGACGGCCCATACCAACCGTAAAATACACTGTACCTGCCGCATATTGTTTGTTTTCCCCTCCTTTCTGCACGTTGCATTGCATGTTGCATCCGCTTCTATATTTAGTTCTGTCCATTCTCCAAGACTATATAAAATATAGCCCCCGCCTTGTTGCATTTGGTAACATCTGGCACACCCAACACATTCCAACTTCTTTTAAAAGTTCAGCAATCTTATATTTTCAATGTTTGTTTTTTTTTAACATCGGTTCATTCTGCTACATAATAAAATCAACAAAAAATTGGCATCCGATCCAGCAAGCCGCACGTTTCCTGGTACCTGGACATGGGATGCCATCGATAAAAAAGTCTACTACAGGTGCTCTACTAAAATTGACAAAAAAAAATATATATATAAATTTGTGGTTAGGCGACACTCCTCAACACTTACTTTTTGATGGAGAAGAGCTCTAAAAATTAATTATTCTGTTGGTGTCTTAAGTCCGCATTCAAGTGTAAGTTACCATCCGGCCAACTGGCCTTCTGACGCTATCTGTGTGTTAGGATTATTATTATTATTATTATTGTAAATTTAAATTTTGGAAAACACTTTTAGTTAACACTTACAACTGGAGAAAAAATAAATACTGAGAATTTAGATGTTGTTCTTGCAAGGCCCAAAGATCGAATGAACAAAATTTGTTTTGTATCCATAGACTACAAGTTATGACTGGACAACAAAAACACAGCCAACTTGGATTTTAAAAAATTCTATAAAATTATTTGAATTTTGATTTTGTGCCTGGGGTTTACACGATGAAGCAAATTGACAAAGAAAACTTCATGAAGATTGAATTAGGTGGGAAATTGCAATATAAATTGAAAGCTTAGAGTAGTGGGTAGAAGATGAGAGCTAGGTAATCGAAGTCCCCTTTACAGTGAGGCTAAATGGGTACACACACACATACGGAAGGACTTTTGTCCGTTTTTGCTTTATTTTTGCCTTGGAATTCCCTACCTGTAGTATGACACGTCACCTGAGAAGGCAGCTGCTGGGCGCAAGAGCTAAAGTTGGATTCAAAAATATGATTCCTTGACTACTTGGCTTGAGAAAATCTGAAATTGACCGCCTGCAGATATCGTTAGAAATTGATTTCAGTGCGGATAACTCGGATTTGTAAGTGGTATACCAAACCCAGAGCAAGTTTCTTTTAGATTTGTCACAATTTCTTCATTATCTTAGGCCTAAGATCTTCATATTTTATCAGACGATAAGATAGGATAAAAAATAACACCCTAAGATCATTGCAATCCAACTCGTTCCCACAAACCAGCAGATGTCTGTATCTGTGCGTCTGCCTAATTCCATCTAGATGGGTTTGGCAAACTGTGAAAGAAGCTTAAGATTATCTCTTTTAATGGAAAACTTGACTTACTAATAGTCTTTAGACCGATTTAGCTGTGCCAATTGATAGCCAAATGCATTTACTCCATTGGCGAATTAGTAAATATTGAACTAGATCTTCAACTCGAACTAAACCAACCAGCTCTTGTGCAACAAAACAACATTTCATGTTATTTTTACGGCCTGACCGTGCACTTCTAGGGTAAAGCAAGACCACAACTCATGCTCATTGCATTTTTACTTCCAGCAGCCCAACAACAACAGCAGCAGCAACAACAGCACCAACAACAGCACCGACAGCAACACCAACTACTGGCCATAAATGTGCAGAGCAACTGCAGCAACCCGCCCAACAAACATTTACCATTTTAATTGCCATCGAGAAATCTCAACATTTATGCGTAATCGACTTAATTTGCCAAAGTCTCAAATTGTTAAGCAAGCAAATTGGCAATTGTGAAATTTTGGTCGTTTGTCCCGATTCGAATTTGCTGCAATTGTGCAACGAGCAGCAGCAACAGAAGCAGCAGAACTCCAGCAACTCCAGCAACAACAACAACAACAATGCTCACCCGGTAAGTCTAGACTCTGACTCTGACTCTGACCTGACCTTTGCGATTGCACAAAATGAAATCATTAGGGTTTGAGGCAACACCCAATTAACCCGCTTTACATGGTCGGCTTAAAGAGCCAACAAAAGCCAAAAACAGAACCTGGCCACTAATGACAACGTCTCTCCGCCTTTTGCTCTGACTCTGACCCCAACAGGAGCAGCCATCGCCATCGCCATCGCCAGCGCCAGCGCATTTGGTTAAATTCATTAGCGTCGACCAAGTCACGACAAGTGTTGCGCCATCACAGCTACCCAGCGGCCTCCTCCCCGCGATGCCCGGCCAGCATCATCACGATGCGGGCAAGTGGCGCGAGTTCTTCGCCCAGTTGGAGGCGTTCCAGCGGCAATGCTCGACGGCCGGCGGCCGCCTGGTGAGTGCCCTGAGCGATATACGCGCCGCCGATCTGCAGGGTATGCCAACCCGTCGCCAGCTCTATGGCCAGCATCGTGCCCTGAGCCGTGCCCTTATGGATTCGCAGCTGCACAATCTGCGCAAGCGTGGCCCCCACCACCTGAGCCAGCTGCAGGAGCTGGTCAAAGCCATAAATACCAGCAATGCGTCATCGGGTCTGGGTGCGGGCAATGTGGATGCAGCCTGTAAGCTGCGCAAGGTGACGCTGCTCTTCAATGAAGTGGATCGGGCGGCGCAACGACTGGAGCAGTTGACCGAACAGCGACGCGAGCGACTGCGTCAGTTGACGCGACAACGTGCACTGGAGGATGAGATGAGTGAGGTAAGTTGAGTTGCGGCAGCACAGGAAATAGACCATTAATATTTTCAAAATATGCGCAAGGGTATCGTAAATGTAACCACAATGGATCATTAACCACACAACGTCCAGAGGTGCATAAATCAAGCAGGACAGGACGGCCACAAAAATTCATATTTCGTTTTTGATTTTTTGTTATTAAGTTGGAACCATGGAACCATGAGAGATATGCATGTCGATCCGCTGCTTAAGTTGCTTGCTGATGGGTCTGGATGTGTTATAGGTGGCAGATTCTTGCCAGAAAGGAAATGTCATCTAAAATTTCCGTATCTTCTGAGTATCTTCAACTGAAGTAGCTAACGAATCAGTAGTTTAAAGACAAAGTACTCTAAGCATCGAATTCTCATCTTCACAACTTAGATTTTGCGCTCTTATTTGTAGCTTTATGTGACAGATAGCTCTATGTAGAAGGTGTGAAAAGTTAACCCCACTGAACTGAACTCAATTCTACGGATTTGACTTTTAGGTAAAGTCTTTCTATAACCCCTCATAGTATTCATTCGCAGCTGCAACTCAAACTAAAAATGGAGCTTGCCCCCTGTCCCGCTTTAAACTTCAATGGGTAAATAGAGCAGCTACCTGACACCCGTGTAATGTGTGCAAAATATTGTTTGTTCCAGTTAAAGTAGCTACCAGAAACTGCTTAAGCTTACCTCTTAACCTAGCGTTCATAATGGTTTTTTGTTCTTTAGCAACATTTTTGAAAAATTCTACTACGCAAAAAGCTGGCCTGTCAAAAGTTTACCTTCTCTCATTATTTTCAAGCAAACAACAAAACAGAAAATCTTGGCCAAAACTAATTTACGTCTTCCAAGACAAGTGCAGGTTCAGTTCGCCATTGCAAAAGGTTAGAACAATTTGTTATTGCTGTTCATTTTGTTTGACAAATGATGTGCTAACTTGGGCATTCTAGACACCTGGTCAGGGAATGAATGAGGACGCGCTCTTATTACCTTTGCTGTACGATCCTTCTGGTTCCCTGGCTAATCAGTGCACTAATTTTAAGGTATCGCACGGCAAGCAGCTTCGATATTCTCAGTCGGCCTTGGATCGATGCTACGGTCGCTCTTGATATCCTGCTATGGGAAGTAACTTCTATCAAAAGCTGTCAATCAAGTTTAAATTCTACTTTGTTTTCCTGGTTTTTGGTGTGTTTTTCAGCCCTGGAGTTCGATAAGTTATACCTAGTTATACAGTATCATATAGTAAAAGCCCTTCACCTTTAGTTGTTTTTTTTTTTGTACTTTATTTTTCTGTCGGTTTCATTCTGCTTCCGTTAAAATATCAAGTTGCGTTTAAAGAAAACAAAAATTGGCATCAGATCCAGCAAGCCACACGTTTCCAGGTACCTGAATGATGCAGTCAATCAAAAGTGTAATACAGGTGAGCTGTAAAACAAAAAAAGGAATTCAAATTAACAAAAGGATAAAGTAATGTGATTGGGTCAAAGAACTAGAAACAACAAGATATATATAATGGCCATACAACTGAATGTAAGTGAAGGATATTTGCAATGTGGACCCTCCATTTTACATATGTGGGCAGTCTTTGCACACACACAGCACACCAGTGTAAGATGGAAGGTCCACATTGAAGTAGTTTCTACTGTTCATTCAATCGGTTTCATCTGCTGCTACAATTTCGAGCCGTTTTATAACTGATCTAGTAACTGTAGGCATAGTTTTCACCTTCGATCAAAAGTTATTCAAAATGTATGCAAAATACTGACGAAAATCGACGCTATGCGTAGCATTCATACAGCTGAATGACAGCGAAATTTGAAGGGAAATTTGCAAAGTGGACCCTCGATTTTACATATGTGTGTGCAGTTTGTAGGGCATTCTACGCACACGCACAGCACACTAACTTTAGATGGAAGGTCCACATCGAAAATCTACCTACCATGTCCTTCACTCACATGACCCTTACACATCTTATTTTTTACCATGTCTTTGATTTAGTTTACTCAATACTTACCACTTAAAGGAGAAAAATCCACAATCTTCATTGTATCTGTTAGTTGTATGTAAACCGCGTTCAAGAGTAAGTTCAGCAAACAAGTTAAACCATCATCTGAGGAACAAATATACATTTACAACACACCAGACGTTTTTTCTAGACCACTACTCAGCGCACTTACACATCTAGGAAAAACCGAAAAAAGGGGGAAAAAAACCACAGAAAATTTGGATGTTTCCTACACAAGGGTAGGAAAACGAATGAACATATTGGTTTGGTTTTGCCTACAAGTCGAAAAGTTAGGATACGATTACAAAAGCAAAGCCATCTTGGTTATAACAAATCGGAAAATATATCTAAAAATTGAGAAATATTTTTTGGATTTGTGCTCTTGACTGAGAACCATTTGATGGATATTTAGCATGCGAAAGTAGAGTTCCATCAAATTCCTGGGGCTGGTAGATATCTTGCATCAAGTGCAAGACTGGTCCTCATGTATAAATATGGCTCCATCTTCTAGCCATAAAAGATTGCTGGCAAGATAAACACTTCTTCTTCGTTCCACCTTTTGAGATTTGACTATAAAACAGTCCTTCTGATACAAGGGCTTCTTCACACCTCAATAACAAAAAAAAAAAAGAGTTGTTTGCAACAAACTTAGCATTTTAGCCGCAACATTGTAACCATTTTAATCAACTGGCTTCTTCTTTTTGTGCTGACAGGAAATGCACCATCCACAACTAACCAAATGCCAAAATGTATCTCTGCCAGATATGCAGCTGACACTGTTAATTGAATATGCATTGCATTTAATGCTGGATTTATTAATTTATTACGCGCATCCGCTTAGTGTCCCCAAGCGGAGTTGGCTGCGGTTTGGACAGCACTTTCGTTAGATAAGCCGGAGCGGATCGTTGCCATTTCCTGGCATTTTAATTGACTTGTTAATGGATTGCAGGGCCTGGTTTTTCTTTGCCAAAAGCTCATCACAATCATGATGGTACCTTTAACCCAGCTGCCGTGTGTATAATTGTGCACGCACGCACCCACAACTTGGCTTCTTCTCGCTGGCCTTATCTCCGCTTGGCTAATCTCGCTCGACGGCGCTTAATCAGCGGCAGTGACAGTTGCAGCAACGCCCCAGTCCCCAGTCCCCAGTCCCAGCCTCCGGCCCAGAGCAGCTTCGACTTGGCTAATGCAATTTCGCTGATTAATCACAATAATTTGTTGTGGGATTAGTTAGCGCGCAGCGTCAGCCAGCTCCTCGATGCGTTTACATATTCGTCATACTTTCGCGCTACTATTAAGTTTGTGCCATTATTATTATGATTGTTGTTGTTGCTGTTGCTGTTGCCGTTGCGGCTGGCCAACAAAAGTATGTCAAATTGCAAATACACGACACGCAGCCAGCGCAGAGGCTACCGCTGCCACATATGGTCTTGCCTGCTCCTCCTCCCCCTACTCAACCCACTCCATGCTTAGATGCTTTGATGATAGATAGACGGGGGTAGCTCTTCCAAATCCTCAATTTCATTTAATAATTTGCGGAAATTGGCATTTAAAAATTTGCAGTGCCTTGTTAACGTTTTTGTCTGCTGCCCATTTTGGCCTTTTTCACACGCTCCCGCACTCCGGACTCCGGACTGAGAAATGCGCGGCCATTTATCTGCCTTGGATTTTTATTTTTTATTTTTTTTTTTTGGTTGTGCAAAATTGAATTTTAATTGCCAACGAAAAGTTAATGAGAAAAGTGAAAGCAAGGTTAAAGAAATTAAATACATTTGGTGTGTGTGTGTGTGTGTGTGTGATTTTTCAATCGATTTGTCGGCATTTTGAGGTGCCCGTGCCCATTGATTGCATTGGCTTGATTTGCACATTTCATTCACTTTGCTCATTTCCATGCGAAAAGTGGTTCACGATAAGCTGGCTGGCTGGCTGGCTGGCTGGCTGGCCGATGCACTTGCCCCGCCGACTGTCGCCCGACTCGCTGACTCGGACGCGGGCCGTCTTGTTGTCATATCGCGATCGGCGCAAAACTCATACTAAAAGATACTTAGGAGTATTTAACACCGACTTGCTTTCAATTAAAAAACCGTGTTGACAGCTACCAATTTTCGGGCGTGGCAAGTGTGTTGGCTTTTAGCTGATTTGTTGCACAACCGAGGAAAACTGATGAGAAGTTTGGGAAGATCTGTTGGTGGTAGAGGAAGTTACCTAACTTTGGTTTAAAAGGGTAGGCAGTTTATCCATTTGAAAAGGATTTGTCTAAAATATCTTTTTAATCCATCCAACGGAGCTAAAAATCATCCAAAGGATATGAAAAATTATGATCATTTGGTGCTGGATGATAACAAGAATATTTTAGACATATCCTTTTCAAATGGTTCCATTTTTTTTTCTGTGTGGTATGCTCTTGCAATCCAATTTCTCAAAAGTTTGTTACTCAATATAACCCGGGGTTAAGTACTTTGGTTTTCTCAACCACAGTTTCAACCGATGTCGATAAATTCCCCACGCTGCTGCAGTGTGACCATACAGGGTCAACGAATTGGGTATTTTTTAATGGTTTTATTAATGCTACAATAAAGTTGAACAAAATTGCTTGCCATGGATGAAAAGCTATGGCATGGATGAAAGCTACTGCATAATAAAGTAAAGCTGACTCTAAAGAAGACACCTTTCTTTCATTGCTGAATCAAGACTATCGTGTTTCGATTCGGTTTTCGTGTAAACTTTCTCATATATGGAGATGAAACTTGACAAGGTTATAGGGAAGGTAACAATCATATCAACGGGTACTTGAACAGGTTTTAGGAAAATCGGAATTGTTTCAGCAGTTGAAACCGACAGCTCAATGCCAAGTGGATTCAATTCCATAAAATGAGGCTACCTAATCTAGTAACCGCAGACATTCACATTCTCTTACTTTTCATATAATATTGCAAACTTTAATCTAGAAAATCCTACCTCTAAACGAAAACCTACTAAGAATTGGGAACTGGGCCGTATAGCTTACAGTGAGCCATCAAAAATTGGAACAATCCATTAGGAATGTCCTAGAATCTTCAAAATGAGGTTGCATACACTCATACAAAAATTCGCCGTGGATATTAGAAATTCTCCTATAAAATCCGTCCTAAGGCGATTCACCCTAAAATTTAGAAAACTTTTTCTCATCTATGGAAAAATTTTCTGAAACTTTGAAAGTTTTCCATTAATGAGAAAATATTTTTCTTAATTTTAGGGTGAATCGCCTTTGGACGGTTTTCATAGGAGAATTTATAGTTTTCGGGGCGAATGTTTTCTGAGTGTATAAAGTGATACAAGATATCTGACCTACAGTATTATACCAAAGTGTTATTTTTTAGTGCTTCCACAGAGGTTCTCCATTGAATTTAGTAGGCATCAACGTAGTTTCTTTTAAATGATCTGATGGGGATTGACTTACGATTGACTATTAGGACCCAAAATAGTGAAATATTTCGAAATTTGTCTATGCTTACGTTCGCATAGACACCAATACAAATGAGGAAAATGTTTCTTATACAACAAAAACCACAAGAAATAGAACGAGAATGCCGAGTATTGACTAAGGCTGAGTATGAGTGTGCTGCTGGCTATCTGAGGCGCACGAAATACAACAAAATCTACTCTAATGGCAGCGCTTGCATATTTGTTGTTGCATTCCATTTTAAAAGAGGCATTGAAGAGCATGAGAAGCGACATACAAAGTTGAGGACAGAATTAGTCAAATTTGATGAGTTGTGGGCAATTTCCTCGAAGACTACTAATTTAGGAAGTTTCAAAACGTAAATTTAACATCTTGCTGTTGTCAATTGGAAAGAACCTAAACTTTATCAATTGCTGGGTATAAAACCCAAACATTCTGTGAGCCTTTTACATGATTCAAAGAATGTATCTCCGAGTTTGGACATACCTCTTTCTATAAATCTGTAGAACCAAATGATAGTAAACCCATATTAGATTAAACTCAGCATTTGCTTTGCCTCAAGCGCAGCGTATTCCCGACTCATGTAGCTGCCGTTTTTTTTTGTCGTGTTTCTTTTAATTAAATATTTAATCGCTGCCAACAACTGCAGCAAAAACACACGACACAAACCAAAACTGGACCAAAACCCGACTCCAAATCTCTGACCACGAACCAGCAAACGAATGTCGCTGTCGTCCATTAGGCGGGCGCATTCAAACAAGGTGCGAAAAAAGATGCCGCCGCCGCCGCCGCCGCCGCCATCGCCATTTTGTCGACGACGGCGACATTATGATGCGATATGCGATATTATATCTAAATTGTTGATCGCCTGCATTAGTTCGAGGCATGGTCAGAGCAGGGGGCGCCAGCGGGAGCGCATGCTGTGCTCCACCAGCAAATATGGCCATGAGCGCCATGTAGCCTTGGGTGAAAGAGTTGCGAGATGCGTGGCGTGGCGTGGCGTCTTCCCCCCGCCCCCGCTTAAATGAGCCAACATATAAATAAGTATTTGCCGGCGGTGAAATTGGATTTGTTTTAGTGCGCTTTCTTTGGAGCTCTCGGTTTTTTGTTTCCTTCTTTTTTTTTCCCACTTCAAATTAATTTGCGCGCTGTCGGCGGCTTTGTGCAATGAAAACTATGTTTAATTGTTTCGCGCCTTGAATTGCCATTGCAATAAGGAGCGATCAGCTGCGGCTCCAGGTCCAGCAGCAGCAGCAGCAGCAACAGCAGCACCATTTGAGCTGCAGAAGCTTTGACTGCCTGTTGGCGGGCATATTTATGGCCTCTGACATTTGAACCGCGACTTTGGCCAGGAATGCGGTGGCAACTTCTCAGTTTTGGATGGCCAAAATGCAGCTGCATTTTGCGAGAACAGGCTAAGCGGCAGAGAATTCGGTCAGGCAAGTAAAAGCCATGAGAAATGAAGGCTTATTTAGTGTGGACAAGCCGGCAAACTCCGAGGCATCCCTCTTATCCACAATGGCATTAATAATGTGCAGCATGTGCTAACCCTTGCAGCCATAATAAGATTTTCACATTGGACGTCACAAGAGAGGGGGGGAAATGGCAGGCATTCCGGTAGAACGGTGATGGCAGAGATACAGTGGGTCGAAAACGGAAAAAAGAAAGCATTGATCTCTCACGGGATTAGAACATCAAAAGGAAATATTTATTGTGATTCATTTTAAAACAACCACCATTTGGTCTTAAATATTCTTTTATTCATCCAACGAAGCTGATAAATCATCCCAAGAATGATCCTTTTTCATACCCTTGGGATGATTCTCAGCTCCGTTGGAGTATTAAAAGGATATTAAAGACATATACTTTCCAAATGGATATGGAAAATCATCTAATGGATACTTTTTTATATAATTTTTTTCTCTGTGCAGCTTAGCAAATTGATCAAGCCATACATTCTCAGTGGCAGTAAACTTTCTGTTGCTTTTAACTTGACTATTAGACTACCAATCTTTGGAAGCTAATGCCAATTACTTAATATTTATACCAGGTACGAACCATCCACCTTCAATACTTTGCGCTATATAAAGTCTTTTCCAATTTTCTGCGGATTCAGAGGGCGTGGCCATAGTGTATATTAATCTGAGTGAAATAATAAGTAGGCTATGTCCCATACATGTCGAACCTCTAGCTCTTACCAGCTCACGAACAATCAGCACACAGAACGGTCAAGAATATATAATATTTATATGCCTTATAAGGTCGGAGATGGTTTCTTCTTCTTTCCCATTAATTGCCATGAACTTGGTATACCCTTTCCATACACCGCCCTCGTATGCATTTTCCCATCAACTTACATAAATTTTTAAAGAAAGTTAAAAAATAGAAATTGAATAGAATAGAAAAGAAGAAAGAATAGAAAACAGGTCTTTCTTAAATGGGTACAGTGCTGAAGTAAGCGTATCCAAAAACTAAGTGCTTCGTGCCTCAAAATCTCCCTAAAGCTTCTCTCGTGCGGGCTTCGTGCCTTTCGTTAAAAGTACGAAAGATCGTACTATAAGGACCGATAGTAAAAGAAAATTCCGAATTCGAATCTCCACCATTAATGTATTTAGAAAGTGTCGCTTTGTCCACATAACTATCACTGGCTTTCCGGAGAAGAGTAAGAAAAGTACAGTTTTACTGGAAGGATTGCCTGTATTACTTCGATCAAGTGACTGCCCCCACGATGCCTTTATCAATTATTAAAATACAAAACAACTTATTTCCATAATTCTGAGATTTGTAAGTTGTCTAACACTCGAAAGGTGTGAAACTGTACGACTTTGTGAGTGGTTCAGTTGGATGATTTGAAACCTGGCAAATGTCTAACTTCAAAGTACCACTTCACACATCAAGTTTCAAGTTCTTAGCTTATGCATCTTCTGAGATGTGATACGTCTAAGCCACTGTTGAACCGACACAAAGCCGGTTCCGAACCAGTAAACCATCCAACTCTATATTACCAATATATAAACAAAATTTCTAGTTGAAATTACCCCCGAGCTATGGCTCTGAATCACTTTCGAACCGGCTTGGCACCTGGTTTGAAACAATAAAATATGCAACTCCAACCAACCTAGTGACCAAATTTCAAGATTATGACTTCTTAAATGACTTCTGAGCCTGAGAGTTGGCTTTAAACCACGTTTGCGTCGTTTTCGAACTGACTCACAGACACGACACATATGCCTCTGTTCTATGATTCTTTTCTGATGGACACGAACATTCTGTGAACTATTCCTTTAATACTGTTTTAACAGCTTAGACGCTTATAAGGAAGCAACATACTTATATAGATGCTATTGAGTTTGGTAATATAACTAAGACTAGATTTACACGGTGAAGCAATCTTCAAGAAGTTCAATGCCTAAAAATCTGGATTGCAAGCCGCTTGGAGATAGGAAATGGTTCGGTTCAGTGGTTCGAGCAGCTTTTAAGCCTCACGTTCGGTTCGTTACATGGTTTTTGAAGCCAACTGAACCGGTTAACCATCGGAATAAGCGGTTGGGTTACGGATTGGTTACGGTTTGGTTCGATTCGGTTCAAAAGCGGATTGCATCCCAGTTTCCTTATCTGTTTTTTTTATTGTACCATAGTTTAATTTAACAAAAGGACTAAAATATAATTTATTTTCGATTCAGAACTAGTGTAACAATGCAAATTCTACAAAATTATAGATTAGAGTTGAACTTTTCTTTCAAATTGCTCGTGCGATAATTCGATAATTCGTCTCATTTCGCCACTTGCGTGATTCCACACCGTGCGTGTATTTGGTTTACCCCGCTCCAACTCTATTCCTGCCATCAGCTAAATATAAGTTTGATCTTTTGCTAGCCGCAAGTGCCGCCAATCTTAACCGGTTGCAGTCACTCCATGCAAATGTTTTGCACAAACAAACAATGCACCTCCTCCTATTTCTACTGCTGCCTGGTGCCTGCTGCCTGCACCGGCACAGCTGCAGCTCCGCTCCAACCATCTTCACTGTGTCATCAAAACGGACGTTAATCATACGCTTAGGATGGCAGCCATCGCCGACGGCAGTCGTCGCTTAGAATGTCCATGCAGCAAGTATTTATTGAATTAACACAGAGCCATCGCCTGACTTGGTCGGGGTCCTGCTCTGCACTTGGACTTGGTCTGGCGGTAATTGTTGTCTTGTCATGTCAAAATGTAACTGTCACATTGGGTTTGACATGTTTTTTAACACTAATTTTACACGCATTTTTAGAAATCGTCAACTTCATCAACAGCTGTCATCATTTTTCGAGCGTCGTCACGTCCGCTCCCCGTTGCAGACGGGCCCGATCGACGATAAGCTGCCCCGTCCCCTTGTCCCCTTGTCCCCCATCCCTGTCCCGGTCCGGCTTGCCAGCTTTGCTGATGCACTTGCTGTGCCGGAGAGCAGGCGGCAAATCGGCTTTTCGGCCAGCGGAGCCAACTCAAGTCGGTTGCATGCAATATTGTCACCACATTAACGTCTTGGCCTTTTGTGGCCACAATTTATGACTCTGTGCGTGTCGCCGAGTCTCTCAGTTGGAGTTTGGGTTATGGGATTGAAAGATTGGGATTGGGTGTGTGTGTGTGTTGCTTGCCTCGTTGGTTTGGAAAGTGAAAAATAAGTAAAATTGTAATCGCCTTTTGCCGTAAAATAGTTGAACGAAAATTGCTTTATTATACCGAGGGGGTTGGGGTTGGGGGGGGAAACCCAACCGTGCGTGCAGCGGTGGGATGTTGAGAATACGTCAAATACTTAAAGCAGCAAAAGGAATTATAGGCCGAACCGGGTTCGTTTTGACCAAAGTAGTACCAAAACTAGTCGCTATGACTACCAATATTTATTGGGGCGGGGCCGTGTTGAAGATTCACAATCATTTGTATGACAAAACTCATTGGAATTTATGGCTTTCGCCTGTCGATCCACTTACGGTCCAGCATTCATGTTTAATGTCTCACTTGGCGCACAAATTCCTCTGATCTTCATTCACTCCTTTGCCCAGTTATCGTTGCTATAATTTCTAACATGCTGCCATAAATTCAAACGCAAAACAACACGACATGGCCGTTAAAATGCAAAAAAGAAATACTTAAAAGCCAAAGATAAGCAGCTTGTGATATGGCCAACAGCAACAACAGCAACAACAACAACAGCCACAACCAAACATAGAGAACAAATTAGCCAACAAGAAATGAGACAGGCGAATGGCAAAAGCATATCATTTAAGTCGCATTTCAAATAAATTACACAATACCAGAAATAGACACAGAATCCCAATGCGAAAACAAAATCCATATGGCGCAAAAGAAGCTGGAATGGCACCTTTTTTTTTTTGCCTTGACCGAGCTCTGCATACCCTTTACATTGGAGACAAAAGTGTGGAGTATTTGAATGTAGTTCTCAAAAACTTTCATTCTAATTGAAAGTTTAAGTAAACTTTAGCTTGAAATGAAAGCAAGAGTCAGCAAAGCAGTGGGGTTCATATAAACACTGACAAATATCGACCGAAATAGGTTTCTTAGAACTTGTATGAAATCTCTAAGAATTAACTTTTCCAATAATAGGGACCTGCCTTAGGAAAAACCACTTTTAAGACCAGTAAACGGCTTTGAAACCTACATAGTAGTTTAGCCGTAAAGCCTCTAAAGCATCTATCCGCAGACCTCCGAAACTTATGAATATCTGGTATTTAATCCTTTACTTAAATAGACGAATCTATCCGCTTTAGATTGGGTTGTCTATATTACTACACTCAGAAAACATTCGCCCCGAAGACTGGAAATTCTCCTATGAAAACCGTCCTAAAGCGATTCACCCTAAAATTAAGAAAAATATTTTCTCAATAATGGAAAATATTCAAAGTTTCTGAAAATTTTTCCATAAATGAATTTTTTTATGAGTGTATTAAGTTTTCAAATCGTCTACTACGTTTGCATAGTTTAACATCTTCAAGAAGTTGTCTTTTTGAGTCTAAAAAAAATACTATTGGATATATGATATATTTTTTCTGATACATGCTCAGCAATCAATGCTTCTGCTGAACACGACCATTGCGCACTATAAAACTCTGAAACAAAAACAAACTTATATCGTAATATTATTAAGAAAAAGTCTCGGATGGGATTGGATACTTTATTTAAGACTATTTCTGGATATTTTTAGTACATATTTTTTAAGAATTTTTGATTGGTTGTAACTCAAGCCCGACTTACTCTCAAAATAAGTACAAAACACTCTATCTTAAGATCCAGTAGTTTCTTGTGTCAACTCAGAAAGAAAACAAGAATGAAAGTCGGTCAAGCCCGGCCAAAACATACTCTGTACCAGTGTTTTAGTCATAACTCGAAAACCGTTCATCCGATCTTCTCCATTCCTTTGGCGGATCGATAAGTTATCCTGATATTTAAATATGTCTAGTAGGAACAACCCACCTATCTTTAAAACTGTGGGAGATATGGCGTGTCCAGCATACATTTTGATGCTGCAGTAGCAGCTGAAAGCAGCACTGTTACTGCGCTGCAGCAGCGGACAGTGTTTTGATCATAGCTCCACAACCGCTCATCCGATCTTCTCAATTCCTTTGGCGGATCGATAAGTAATCCTGATTACTAAATATGTCTAAAAAATAAAAACCATTTAACTTTAAAACTGTGGAAGATATGACGTTTCTTCCACAAAGCAGGGGAGGGAGGGGGCGTGTCAAAATTGAAGATAAACTTGATCTGCCTGCAGACATAAGCAGCATATATCCCATACATGTCAAACCTCCATCTCTTACCATCTCTGAGATCTGTGCGTTCATACGGACAGACGGACATGGCTTTATCGACTCGACTGTTGATGCTGATCAAGAATATATATATATAGCTTATGGGGCCGAAGATGCTTTCTTTTGGCTGTTACATACTTTAGCACAAACTTAATATAGTCTATGTACCCACGGTACAGAGTATAATAAGAGTGCTTCAAACAAGTACAAAATGTTCTTGGTTTGAGCCCATAAAACTCTAAAGCTATTACCAATTTGTTCTCCATATTGAACCAAAGAATACTGGAAATATTGCCATGAATTAATCAAAGAACTAGACAGACTTACTGTAAACATTTACCAACCAACTACATCAAAAAAAGTGTTAGAAACAGTTGGGAATCTTGAGAACAGACTCGTTTTTGGAGTAAGCATTTAGAAGTCTCAATCTAAGAATCTTCCAACTCGCTTTTCTTGAATTTTTTCAATTTTCTATAAGTACAAAATATTCTTGAACTTCAAGAACTTTTCTTCTCATAATCGTCGTTTTTTGGTTCTGTAAAAATATGAATAATTTTCAAAAACTTTATCTCAGTTCAGCTAACTGTATGACACAGCTGAGTGGCCCTTATTGTACGTGTAGTCAAAATGCCAATACTTGTTGCTGTGGTGTCTATGATAGCAACTACAGCAACAGCAACAGCAGCAACAACAGAAACAACGGCGACAACTTTGTAAAGTGTCAAAATAAATTCGATATTGTGGCTTTAAAAATGTTTATGGCCGTGAGATAAATGCGCGACATTTGTGTAAATTACACGACAGCAGCAGCAGCCGACGCCGCTTTGGCCACCACTGGAAGCCACGCATGCTCACGATCAGCCATGGTGTTGTTGCTGTTGTTGTAGGTGTTGCATGTGTTTTATGGCCCATGCGATCAACTTGTAAAACTGTCACGTTAAATTTGCGTTTTATGCCAGCTTCTAAGATGTGCCGATCGGCATGATGATGATGATGATGAGCTCAAGCTAGAGCCAGAATCCGAAACCAAATCAGTATACCCGAGTGCAGTCAACCCAACGTCAGCGGCTTATCAGTGCCAAAGACAAAAGACAACATCCGCACTAGAAATAGTCCAACTGGAGCTTATCAGAGCAGAAGCCGCCAGCCGCCCGCCACCCGCCGCCGGCGGAGTTGTCGCTGGAATTGAAATGAAACCGCCTGCAGCTGGAGTTGTGGTATCTTGGAACGGAGATGTCTGACATTTGCCTATTTACTTAGCTAAGCAAATTGTTGTTGACTGGCGACATCGTCGTCGTCATCATCATCGAGCATTGCCATTGTTTATATTGGCTAATTGTTTTGATTTGATTGAATTTCATTGAGTGCCGCCTGCCTCCGAACACGGGACGGGAAATTGGACAAAAAAAAAACAAAAAGGCCTCATTATTGGGCCTATTGATCGACGGGCGCACACTTTGATTTCGCCTCAGCTTTTCCAGTTCCAGTTGCAATTCTGAGCTGCCTCTGGCATGTTGTTTCGAATCTTCACGCGCTTCACGGGCTCCGTTAATTGTTATCGCGCTCTGTGCACGATTCGTGCCATGATACCCACTCCCAGAGTGACTACAGCCAGCAATTTGGCAACCGAAATCGCCATCTATGTGAGTCATCCATTTGGCTAAGAGAGAGGATCACATCTCCGGCTTGAGTGTCTTATCAGGAATGGTGGAAAATTCATGGAGGCAAAAGTTTAACCAAATCATTTCAATTAATTTATTGTTGCTGTTTCCCCGTGTGTGTGGCAATTGTTGAGGGGAGATAATCGTTGGGGTGGCAACCACAGCCATTACTCGAGCTTCATTGTGTTCAATGTAAACAATTCGTGAAAAGCCGGCTCCACTAAAACAATGTGCAGGGTACAGGGTGTTGCCGAAACACCGCACTGCAACTTGACAACTTGAAGTGTTTCCCACTGATCTAGACCAGCGATGTTCAAGAAGAGAGGCTCTCTGTAGCTCTCTGACACTCACTGAAGCATTACTTCGGCAAGCATTCGGCATGAGGTTTTCGAACACTGGGGGGCAATGGGTGAACATCGCTGATCTAGACTTCTTGGGCAGTGCTGAAGATTGATTCAACTGGAAACTAAGTGAAAAGACTCAACCTTTAGCATGTAATTTCAGATTTTGTTGTCATTTAACTGGCAGTTTGTTCACACTGAGTCTTCTCACATGTGTTGTCTTATAAAATCTGCTCTAACAGGAAACGTTCATTAAAAAGTTATCAATTTTGAGTGGAAATCTTAATGGACAAAATGCTTTTAGACACGAAATGAGATTAATTAATGAAATCGATGGCTTGCATCACCCTGTAAGCCCCCCCACACACACATACCCGCTTGTGTGTGGCATTGATGTGCATGTGCACATACTTACATATACGTTCCTGCCATATCTGATGAGCATGAAGAGTCTGAGACTGCTGATTGTGCGGCAAACTGTGAAACTGGAGCAGCTGGCTCTAGCGCTGGCTTCTCCTCCAGCTCCCCCCCCCCCCTCTCAGTCATTCCTCAGTATATTCATTCATTGGGGAGGACGTAGACGTAGACATGGACATGCCCCCAAATGTGGCTTGGGCATTATCTCGTAGCTAAAGATCGACGACAAAGCCAGCCCAAAAACGGAAAGTGAACGCGCCGGTGCACGCGTGGCCACGGAGCTGGTTAGTTTCTATACCCCCGCCTAGCCCATGATGGGGGCCGCATCATCATCATCATCATCGTCATCGATTGTATCAATTCAATTGGACGCAGCAGGTGATTAAAAATTGGTTAGAGCTACGAAATTATCAATGTGAGATCACTGATTGGCCCGTGGTTGCTGCTGCTGTTGTTGTCGTCGTACTCAATACCCTGGGGAGCTGGAGCTGGAGCTGGAGCTGGGCTCCAAAATGTGCCCCCTCAGTGGAATCGTTTTATTTGATCTGTGTTCGATGGGATTTTAATTTGTAAAGTGGAGGCTAATTAGAGCGTCGATCATTTCTATGAGTTTCACTTTTCATCGTTGGCGAGCCAAATGGGTTCGGAATTGGAATTGAGATTGAGATGGGGAAACCTTGGCCTGGCGTGGGCGCGATTTTTACATGAAGTTGAAGGTTTCCAACTGATCTGAATCTTTTTGTTTTGTTTGTTTTCTTTTCTAGGTCACCTCTTGGCTGGGCAACGATGGAACGGATAATATGCAGAAATTCGCGCAGCTACAGTGGGAGAATGAGGCGCAATTTAAGGCCCAGGAGCAGGAGTTTGAGAAGTACTATTTCATAGCCATGGTGAGTGTGCGAAATGGAAGCGGAAAGTGGCAGTACCTAGTACATAGTGTTCTATAAGTTTTCAGTTGTATGGACATCTAGTTAGGAAGTTTATATAGGAAAACAGAGAGGAGAACTGAAGAAGCTGCCCACTTAGAAAATCCTGTCAACTGCAGAGACTATTACCTAAAGCTGCCACAGGTTTCTCGGTTCGAACGACTGAAATTATTTTAAAGTCCACTTTTTGGATCCCGAAGATCGTTGAGACTTGAGCAAATGAGACGTAATTTTGTTGAGAAAATATCAGGACGATCCCGGAATTCCGACTATCATATTACTGTGAACCGAACCTTGAACCGAGCCTCGTAAGATATTAAAGCTGAATCTGAACCTGTTTCGAACTTAAAATTTCGGTGGGGTCCAACAAAAATGATAGACATGAAACAATATCCTGATGGTTCTGGTAAAATGAGTTCCTCAATAATCATGAAAGGATCTTAAAAAACAGAGGGTAATTTGAGTGGCGATTTTAATGTGTAGTTCTGAACATTTTGATGGATGTTTAAGATCTTCGACTTCAAAGCTTGTTTAAAGATTTTAAAAACGAGAAAGCTAAGTTAACTTCGTCAGTACCGAAGTTTTTATACCGCTTAAATATTTTGAAAAATAATTATTTTTCCCAAAACGACCCATTTTCCGGCCGATGTTTCGTATGGAAGCAATATGATATGGTCATCCGATTTGAACCAAAATTTGTAGAATGGGGTGAAAGCATGTAGAACAAGCCAAGGATTGAGAATGAACCGCTTGTTGGAACTCCTCCAATATATACCCAAAGGGAATATCTGCTAGGCTTCCTTCCTCATTGTAAAATTTGTAATCCTTCGTCTTATAGAAACACCTGGCCAAGGGACGTGACCTACACCTGGCTGCCATCAAAATGTCCGTACTGACCGAAAGTGCCAGCAATTTGAAATTGGCCCTGGATCAGTTTGAGCAAAAGCTGGAGGAGACACGCGAACGCATCGAGGGTGCTGCCCGGTTCTTGCATCTGCTCACCCAGCATCAGCGCGAGGCGGCTGCCCACGAAGAGTTGCATCGCCTGGCCGAGCAGTTGGGTGCCACTGCGTTGCTGGAGAAGCAGTGGCCCACCTTGAGGAAAAGTGTGCCGGCGGCGAGTAGTACGCCCGGTCCGACTGGCAACAAGCGGGGAAGCTATCGCTGCAGCTCTGGCAATGGCAGCTCCTTTGATGGCATGGCCAGTGGCGGCGGTGGCGATGGCAGCAATTGTAGCTGCTGGCGCGAGAGTCACCATGTGGAGGACTTGGACGAGCCGGATGAGGAGCAAGAGGATAGCGAGGAGCAGCAGTCTAAGATAGCCGATTCTGGTGTGGGGGTCTGCGACAGCTGCGAACGAAATCCAAAGCTGGCGCGGATTTGCTCCTGCCAAAGTCTCAACGAGAAGAGGTGAGTGGAATTTGGTAGAGTTTGGGAAACGTGGCCAACACGTTAAATCGTTTCAGCCACGATGAGCTGCTCGAGGATGAGTGCTTTGAGCGACCTCCCAAGCGCTACATGGACATGCATTCGCCCATGGAGGCGAATCTGCATCTGCAGTGCCATGGCTCTAGCCTGGAGCTACCCAAATTGGAGGAGCTGAGTTGTTTGGAACCAAAAATACAAAAGTAAGTACGGAACACTGCTCCTGCCCAGTTGCTCTCATAGCCAGTCCCATCTTCGTTGCAGAACGCTTCTATTGATCATGCGCGAGATGATTGGTACCGAACGCGACTATGTGCGCTCCCTTTACTACGTGATTGACAACTACATAGATGAGCTGCTGCGCGATGATATCCCGCAACCGTTGCGTGGCCAACGGAACGTTATCTTCGGCAACATTGAGAAGATCTTCGAATTCCACAACTCGCACTTCCTCGGCGAGCTGGAGCGCTACGAGCGCAACCCCCTCAAGGTGGGCGCCGCCTTTCTGGAAATGGAGTCCAAATTCTACCTGTATGCCTTGTACAACAAGAACAAGCCCAAGAGCGACACACTGCTGAGCGAGTACGGCAGCTCCTTCTTCAAGCCCAAGCAGCTGCAGCTGCAGGACAAACTGGATCTGGCCTCGTACCTGCTAAAGCCGGTGCAGCGGATGGGCAAGTATGCGCTACTGCTGCAACAGCTGGTCAAGGCCTGTCGCAGTGTGGAGGGAGCGGCCATGCAGGAGATTGGCGCTGATGTGGAGGAGCTGCAGAGAGCGGAGGAGATGGTCAAGTTTCAGCTGCGCCATGGTAACGATCTGTTGGCCATGGACTCGCTGCGCGACTGCGATGTGAATGTCAAGGAGCAGGGACGTCTGCTGCGACAGAACGAGTTTCTGGTCTGGCAGGGACGCGGTGGCAAGAAGACACTGCGCCAGGTGTTTCTTTTTGAGGAGCTGGTGCTTTTCAGCAAGGCTCGTCGCTTTCCCGATCACAAGGTAAGTCGGAAGGACACAGAGTTACCGCCGTCCCAGTAATGGCTAATTGGCGAGTGGACTTTCAGAATCTGGACATCTACATTTACAAGAACAGCATCAAGACCTCGGACATTGGCCTGACAGCGCACACGGGCGACTCGGCCACCAAATTTGAGATCTGGTTTAGAAAACGCAAACCGGACGACACTTATATGCTGCAGTGTATGTCGGAGGATATCAAGAATGCCTGGACCGAGGAGATCTCCAAGCTGCTGTGGAAGCAGGCGAAACGAAACCGAGGTGAAGCAAAACCCAAAAGGCTGTTCACTTGCCCGGCCTGACCGTATACCAAAATCTCTTTGATCTTTCACAGAAATTCGCCTGGCGGAGATGTCCTCGATGGGTATAGGCAGCAAGCCCTGTTTAGATATACGTCCCAGCCACAACCAGATAAGCGATCGCTCCATACCCCTAACGCAGCTGAACAAAAGTAAGATGTTGTGGCAAAAATTTAGTTGGTCGCCCACTTGCTTATCCCGTCCACTTTCAGCCCCCAAGCTGCGTCACTCGGAGCCAAGTAAGAGCAACATGCGTCGCCCCAATTCCCTCATATCGGAGAGTTCTCTGTCCAGTGGCACTAGCACCACCAGCAGTTCCTCAATCAGTGGACGATCCTCGACGGGAAATGTGGGACACGAAAGCAGTCGTCACAGTCTAACATTTGGCAAGCTGCCCGGAAGTCACAATAGTCCCAGCAATGCGACTCTCGAACTGATTAACGAGACGCAGGCGCTGAAGCTAAGCAACGAGCAGGTGCCGCCGCTGGAGGGAACCACATCCCGTTCCAGTTCGGCCGGCAAGCGCCATCACAAGCGATCGACGACAATTGTCAGCCAACTGTCCATGGGTATTGAGCTTGAATTGTGCTACTTCTTCTAGGAACTACCCTGTTGCTTTTAGTTGTTGTTGTTGTTGACCCCCCACCCACCCTGTATATAGCCGCCCTCCAGTATTACTACACTCAACTGTATATAATCTCCCCTAGAATCTCACCTAACTACTTGTAATTTGTGTATGTTTGTTGTGCTGCATGTTCTTTGTGTCCTGCTTAATGCCTCGGCTGACCGTTACTCCTCATGTCCTACTTTTCTTGCTATATATTTAGAGAGCGGCATTGTCTCCGACATATCGGTCACCACACCGGACCAGGACCACGTGGCAGAGCAGAGCAAGGGCAGCTGGTCCACATCCACCACATCGGCATCCACGGCGACGAATGCCTCGACGGTCATACTGCGACGCTACAAGTCGTATGCCCATGCCGCCGAATCGGCCGCCCCGGAGAGCAGTAAATAAGTTTTGGCAACAAATTTATAGCTTTAGCAAATCGGTTTCATCAGATTCGAATTCATTATACATACATATATATATAATTGATTCATTACAATTTTTTGTTATTTATTATTTATTACATTTTAGTTGTGTTAATTTGTCATAAATCCCCACATCTCCTATCTCCCTCTGTCTCCCTTTATTGCTAGAGCTTATCATTATCATTATTTTTTCGGAAATTTGAAACCATTGAATTCTATGTGTCAATGTCGAAATATATTTCATAGTTCTTAAATCACTCACAAAGCGAGAAACAAAATATCACACAAACACAAATCAAGGGAACCGAATGGAAAGTTTCAATATCGAACTTCAACACTTACAGCTAGCTAGTTAATATGTAAACTAAGTGCCTACCTTTAGATTATAGTTAATGAAGAAGAAGAAGGAGAAGAGAAAGCAAATCTATATTCATACATCTGTATCGTAAACTTATTGAAATATATTTAGAATAAGCATAAACCTAAAATCGAATAAATGTTGCTTCAAAATATATTCTATTTAATTGTTTACTCGAAGAACAAAATGTTCGAAATTTGCTCAATTTTCCGAAGGGAATATTATAATTTGGGTGGTAAAGAAAAAGCTCAGTAATTAGTTAAGCTAAATTTTTAAATACATTTCAAAAATAGAGCAAAGTAAACGTCGGCACGTTTTTCTAACTAATTTGAAGGACAGTTCCAAGTTTTTCTCACTAAGACTACTTTTCTGACTCTACTTTGCTATGACAGGCATACTATATAGATTTCCGATTTCGACCAAACTTAGTGGAATCATGGGATAGCATAGCAAACTAAGAAATACCAAGTTTGAAGGCGTTTTCTTTGAAAACAAAAAAGTTTTTCTCACTAAAACTAGTTTCTCGACCGATCATTCCTAAGGCAGCTATAACCTATAGTCATCCGATTTCAACAAAACTTTGAAGAGTTTTGTGAAAGCTTAAAAAAAAAGTAAATGTCGATTTTAAAGAGGTTTACATTGAAAACAAAAAAGTTTTTCTTACTAAGACCATTTTTCTAACCCTATTTTTCTATGCCAGCTATACTACTTAGATGTCCGATTTCGACAGAATGTGGCAGAATCATGGATAAGCATTGAAAACAAGTTAATACGAAGTTTGGAGACGTTTGCATTGAAAACACAAGAGTTTTTCTCACTAGAACTAATTTTTCGACCGATTGTTTCTATGGCAGCTTTATGTCATAGTCATTCGATTCAGAAGACTTCTTGCAAAGTTTGTTCGCGATAGCTTAAAAACTGACGGAGTAGTCAGCATAGAAACAGACAGATTGACGGACAAATCAAAATCGACTCAGATCGTCAAGAATTTACATAATTTATGTGGTCGAAAATGCTTCCTTCTATGCGTTACAAAACATTTGAACAATTTCAATACACACCCTCTGCCAGTGTATAAAAAGTACACATACTTCTCGGCTGTACATGACGCATCCTAAAAGTATGCCACAGCTTATTAAGCCTTATAATTCTCAACTGCTTATTCGCCGCATTGGCATATAAATACCCAAACTGCGTACGTATTAAAACTTGACATGAAGAAAACCTTACAACCCGAACCATCGTGTGGGCCTTTGTCATTTTTGGCAAAGGGACGTAATTCTGATTCAGTAAAATTCTTTTTTTTTTATATATATATTTTTTTGCATTAAAAAATTAAATCCTTTTGGCCTAATGTGGGTAGGTCATGATTCTAGCCTCCGTGCAAAGTGGAGATGAAGAGCACATTGTCGTTTGCTTGCAATACGTACTCTAGTTCGCCCTACAAGTGAATCGCTATTAAGGTTTAAAGAGCAGCTGATAAAGATTCCACTTACCAAGAGCTCCCAGTCGGTGTCATTGACCAGCACCAGGATACCGGGCCGACTAGAAAGGAGGAAAGCAAATCAGTTGGATTAGTTTGCAGGCAGAAGCGGTGTTCACTTACACGGTGTCGCCCTGCATGAATAGCTCGGGCCTTTCGGTCAGTATGTTTGCATGCATCCACTTGAGTAGGTTGGCTATGGTCCCTGGAATAAGCCGTCGAAGAATGGAATAGAAATATGGAGGAGTAGAATATTAATTGGTAGCCGATTGGAGAGTTAAGCTCACTTTTTTGTGAGTTTTTTGTGACGACACAGTTAAAATCTGTTTATTAAAACTAAAAGCACATTCAAGCATGACATTTAAAGAATGTTGTTTAAAATGTTCACGAAGAAATATTAAAAAACACGGGCAGCAAATATTCGGAAGTCTCTCGGAAAAAAGGTGAATTGCGGTGCCCCTCATAACTTGGTGCTGGATCATCCGAAATCAAAAAACCAAGGTTTATTCGTTAGATAATAGTTTTCCCAGTTGAGTTTTTTTTCGAAACTTTAATTTTTCACATTTTTGGAAAATTTTGAAGTGAAAAAGCGTTTGTTTTGGAAAAAATTCGGCTAATTTGTTATTGTAAAATAAAAATTACTAACAAATTTGAAAAAAAAAACTCGACAGCGTTTCGTAAATTATGTTCAGAAATAGTGTTCAAAATTTCAAAATGATCGGTTCAGTAGTTTTTATGTTATGAGGGGCACCGACTTTGAAAAGGTGAGTTTTGGGAAAAACGCTTTAATGTTTTGAACACTAAAAAATTTGTTAATACTCGTAACTTCGTCAATTTTGCTCCAAATCGACTTGAAATTTCGACACAATATTCTTAACATTTTAGGCATTCATTTAAAAAAATAAAAAAAAATGCGAAAAAAAAATTTTTTTATTAATTTAACCCCCCCTTAATTGAGTAGCCAATTGGAGAGTAATTGAGTAGCCAATTGGGTAGCCAATTGGGTAGCCAATTGCGTAGCCGATTGGAGAGTAACGAGTTACGGCACGTAATATAAACAACTCACATGTTTGCTTGCCGTCTAAAGACAGTGGCCGACGTTTGATGTTGCCAAACAGCAGCTCCGCTCCAGCACTGAGGAAATAAGATAGATTTGCTCATTACCATAAATTGATTAATGTTATTAACACAAACAAATACCTAAACTCTAATATTATCTTAAGTTCTTTTTCCATAATGCCATTGTTTTGATTTGTTGCTGCGTTACGTTGTACAGTACGTAACGTAGCTGCACTAGAGATGCACAATGCGGAAGTAACTGTGACTTGACGAGGGTACTTTAAAGTAACGAGTCCGGTTATCGTGACTTATATTTATCATGAATTATTAGCTTTCCTTTAACCATTGCTTTGAAATTATTTAACTTAAATTTTAAAACAGAAATTTTGATGCATGCTTATATAATAACCTCGCTAGAAACAATTTCATTTATTTGTGTGAACTTCTTTAGTAGTATTATTGCGTGTTTACAGCCGATGTTTTCTTTTACGAGCTTTTGGACAGCCATAAAGATTATGGTGAATTAATTTTCAGAACACTGCAATTTCGATCAATATTCAAATCACCCTATATGCGAATTTTCTATATAATGATGATTTTTTTGGTTCCCTTGAGATTTAGGTATTTAGAAGCTCTGTAAATATGTCTTTACTATATTATTTGAATTCAAATGTTTTTGGATTATTTTGCGATTTAAAGTTAACTTTATTTTATTTTTTTGCTGTTGCTTTTTCACCATTGAGTTAAAATAGCACAAGCTTTTTGCAACCAATGACGAGTTCTTACAGAAAAATATCAAATTAAAATGATAATAAAAATCCGTAGATTAATATCTGTTGTAGGTTTGCCAGGTGAACCGAATCACTGGCTCATCTCTAATATTTGGCTTGAACTGTGAACAGTGCTGTGAAATGTCAGTCGGCTGCAAACTTCAAAACGTTCTTCCCCATAGTAGTAATCGTCGATTTTGTAACTAGCCTGGCCAGAGCGAGAAAGTGAATCGAATGCGATGCTCACACAACTTGCTATTATTTAGTACAGCTGAGGTTTAAGGGAATTTATAAACCAAAAATATTTTTATTTTCATGTTTTCTATAAGTCATACATACTGCATGTACTAATTCTAGTTTAAATTTAAGGTTTTGAACTGCTCTTCTGCAATTTGCTCCATGTTCCCATTAGGATTCTCATTCTCCTCCATATTTTCATCTGGGATCTTATTATCCTTTAAGTTTTCTTTGTCATTAACTTCATCCCCTTTATTTTCCGTCTTAGGTTTAACTTCTTTGTTCTCTACGTTAGGCAACTCTTTAGCTGCCTGACGACGGCTAGCACGACGTCCTCCCGTCTTCCCGGTCGCTGCCTTTGCCACAATTCCCTTTCCATTTGGCATACTGAGATTTACGTTTCTCTTCACGTTCCGCATCCCTGCAGCTGGCTGAACGCAGGAAGAAACACCAGGGTCACCTCCACCACGTGCTTTCTTGATTTTAAGGGGTCGCCGTGCTGCTATGCCTGCATTTTCCTTTTTCTTGTTCTTCGTTTTTAATTTCTTAGCTGCGTTCAGCTTCCGCAAAGCCCAACGGCGACGTCGGATAGCAATGGCCTCAAATCTATCAAACTTTTGCAAAATGTAGATAATTCAAATGAGTTCCGAATAATAAGTAATCAATAAATTGTTACTAACCACGACTTCCATTGTTGTATTATTTTTGTTTTCAGTATTCATGGTTTTTTCCGTCTCGAATCGTAGATGCAAGTGCTTCGCCGGCCGCGTGTGTTTTGAAAAGGAAATGGCGCATGCTACAGAGTTGCCAAAACGTTTTCAAAAAAAAAAAGCACAGTCATGTAGAGACATATGTAGATAATGTGAATCGTGATTCCAGGAAGTTATTTTTCAAAAACCTGTATAATTTAAATAATTCTAGTGCGTTGGCTTATTTATCTGCCGAAACGAATTCGGTACCGGAGATTTTTGAATATGGAACCACGTAATGATGAGTCGGATTTTTGGCCATTTTTTTTTTTAGCAATTCAAAATATAAATAAAAAGAATTTGTATGGCAAAATTTAAGGGAAGTTTCTGTGATTGTTGGTGGACCTGGTATGCAGATTGGTTCTACTATGCCTAAAATCTCTTTCATGCTTTTTGAGATCGTCTAAAACCATCTTATGGATAAAAATAAAATGGTATTTTTATGTAACCATCAGGGCTGACCCAGATATTTCAGAGATTTTCTATAAGCGGTTTCCTTTCGAATTCAAACAATTTGCCATTGTAGGTTAGTAGATTAGCTGACAAAAGTTGAGAGATTTAAAACCGTTGATGATTTCCTGTCAACAGCACTTTTCTCTTCCGATCAACGAGCTGCGGCATTTCGATGTCAGTTGCATTCTCTGTCACATTGGAGAAAGTTGTAAAAGTCCCATATTTTCAAAAACCATCGCTCCATGTTCCAGTCACTGATTCATCTCTAAGCTATCGCTTCAACAGTCCAGTGTTGTAGAGTGTCGCTCAGCTGAACATTTCATTTTAATTGCGTTCTTCCCCCAGAAAATTCCTAATTACACAATGGCTAAATCCATGAATTTATCCTTTGGCGCAGGCATTGAATATGTCTTGGACAGCATCTCGATTGATTCTGATGATGCAAAGACTTTCCATAAAGATGCAGAAATCATTGAAAATGCCTTTATTCGGGCCATATCGGAGCTAGATGCTGCATTTAAAAAAGCTTTCCGTGGCCTCGCTTTAACTGGAAGTAATTTGGACAGGACCAAAATCTGTCTGCCCGATGAATTTGATATGCTGACAAAGACAGAGCTACCTTGCCGTGTGGAGCCCGTTCGCGTGAAGGATCATCCCAGTTATATCTTTCTTCGCCTTAGTGGCGCCGTGCCTGCACAACTGGTTGAGCAACGAGATGGTGAGCAGTTTTTGAGTCGTCCCAAGCTTCACTCCTGGTATCGGGAGAACATTAAGGCTGTGATGCCTCAGCTGAGTAATGTCCAGTGCTGCGATCAACGTTCTTATGAACTGAATTATACTGGCCATGGATATGGTGTGGCTCATACCATAACGGCCACCTGTCGGCGTGAGCGTGGTCGGAAAATCTACTTTGATTTTGTGCCAGCATTTGAGTTTCAGGCAAGCGAGTGGCCCAAGGGCATGCCAAAGCGCCGCAACGCTAATACCACTTGGTTTGCTGTGCCTCGTAAATACAGCAAGGAGAGTGATGCCGCCAACGATCCTCGCTCGTTTATGGTATGTGCTCCCTACTGGGAGCGCATGGTTCTCGAGAAGAAGCAAAATCTAAAGGATTCCATGCGTCTTATGAAGGCGCTGCGCAATGCCAATTGCATGGGTCGCCTGATCAGCTACATGATCAAGAGTGTCTATCTGAATGCGGCTAATGACAAAGTCTTAAACTGGAATCTGTCGCCCGGACGCATACTCATTCGTGTACGTATAAACATTTAATTAGTTTTAAGTGGTGATGGTTCCACTATCCCATTTCAGACGGTCAACTATATGTCCATGTTTTTACGCCAAGGATTTTTACCCTTTTATTTGGTGCCCGATCATAACGTCTTTGATACTCTGTCCGAAACCGAGAGACACGAGTATAAGAGGGTCTTCAATCGGGCCTTTCGTAAGCTGGTCAAGTGCCGCGACGGAAATTCCCTAAGCCCCAAAGATATGCAAAGTCTCTTTGGAATTACTTATTAACAGCTGAGGGCTAACAAACATTTCGTTTCTTGTATTTTTTTAAACATTAAAACTATATTTTTTATATTTCCCCCAGTACACGGTTTTTTGCTCTTACTAGAGCCCTCAATATGTGGGATAATCTAAGCCGGAACTCCTTCATATTCTATGTCCCACACAAGAATGGAACTACTAGAATAGAAGACTTAACTCTTGAACCCAGATAACATGCAAAGTAAACGACAAAATACATGTATGTCACTAACACAAATATAAAAAAATGCGCCTGGCGCGTATAGAGCGCGGTCACCCCTGATTTGTAGGGTCGGAATTGTTTCCTCCTTCTAGTTACTTACCTTTAGCACGACTTCAAAACGGGTGGAGAACAGGAACAAGTCATGACGAATGTTTCGAGAATAGCTCAGAAACTTGAAGAGACCATAGCCAGACAGCTTTTCCTAATGCTGAGATCAGCAAATTTAGTGTCATCTTCAGAATAGTCAACAATTAACAATTTATTTCTCTTTCAGTTTCCTCTCGCTCAAGTCCAACTTAAAATCGATGGGCTTGTCATAGCCCATAATACGCACATAGTGCTCGGGATCATCGAATAGAACTGGATCCACGAAAAGCGGACGCTTGTTAACCACAAATGAAGTAAACATGCCAGGAACCTCCGGTACGCTAACATCGGCGGGTCGGAAATTGGTCTGCAATTGCAAGATGTAATTAAGCAAGCCCCAATGAAAGACACCACTCACACTCACCTTGGTCTTTTGCAACAGGAAGGATATCGTGGTGGCCGTGTATTCTTCCGTTAGAGGATTGTAGTGCAGCTCCGTGACATATTTTTTGGTAACAAAGTGCAGCAGCAGTGGCGTCACAAATGTAAAGAATCCGCCCACGGTGCAGAGGAACACGGCCATGCCAGTGCCACCGATCTTTAAGCCCTGCTCCATAAGGATTGGCTGTGCTGCCAGGCCAGCCAAGCTGGTGGTCAGTGAGAAGAGCTTGACCAGCTTCATTCTTGGCGCCAGGGTGCCGAAATAGATGCGTTTTAAACCATCCGAAGAGTCAGACCTTGTGGCCAAGCTTCGGGACTGTTGGGGAGCGGTGGAGGCGAGGTGAGGTGAGGTAATTCTAGCGTTAATTCTACCGTTAACGTTAGCGCCGGCAAAGACGAGCCCGCAGTTAGATTGCAGATGGGCATGTCGAGCCACATTTGCAATGGCAGCCGCCAATTGTTTACCACGCGGTAGAACTGCACGTATCGTAAACATTATGTGATGTGGATTATTTAACAAAATGAAACTGCGAAGTTTTCGGCTGTGCGAACTCGGCTCAGCTGTTGGGGTATCGGCCCATGGTCGAGGTATCGTATATCGATAGCTTGTTCGATGTATTAGGGTGACCAGCGCTGACACTAAGTGCGCGAAGGCGCCATATTTAAACAAGCAAAATGAAAACAATGTGAGACTTGTGGAAAACTTTCAAAGCACTTGAAAAGTGGAAATCTTTCAATAAAACGCTAAGCCTTTATTGTCACTTTATTCATCAAACACAATATTCATAATCCAATGGTTAATTTAAAGTTACTAAATAAGGTTTTACAATGGCATTGCTGGAGAATATCAGGGATTGGTTCAGTACAGAAACATCGTTTAATAAGCATTCTTCCCTGGTGGCTGGTTTATTGTTCTTCGCAGGATGGTGGATCCTAATAGATGCCAAGTCGACAGATAATCAACATCAAATTACCACAGGGTATGTCTTTATAGGCGTATTCAGCACCATCAGCTTCGCCATGGTAAATTTGGTCAAAAGCGAGCATTTGTCCGAGGATAACTCATCCGAATCGGGAGCCAAGTTAGCCATGATGTGGCTGCTGATTGGTTTTATGATGGGCTTTGGGTCCTGCATAGCGGCCTTTTGGGTTATGCTCGAAGATTTTATCGACAACGATAAGAAGGATACAGTACTGGGTGTGGCATTGCTATTGCAAAATGTTTTCATACTTTTGGGCAATCTGGCTTATAAAATTGGACGCAGCGAGGAAGTGTGGTACACTTAAATAAAGTCACTCTACTCGTAACGTTTCATTATTTCAATAAGAGCCACCATAAACCATTTTTTGAGCAAATTTGAAACAAATAGCGCCAACACTTAACATTTGTAATTAAACCTCCCCAGTTCCAGTTTCCCGCATTATGCCTCAATGCGTCAGCGAAAGTGTTTCGCCATTGTTATCCTAGAACCGGAAGTGGAAACTCCACTGTTGTGTGTGGCCAATAATCCGTTTAAATCGAGTGCATTCTATGTGTGCTAGAGATTGTCTGTTGATTAACAATAAAAGGGGGCGTGGCCGGTTTAAATATATGTGTGGTATTTGTTGGTCCCTCGTGCCATGTTATGAAAACCAAAACCACAAACCAAAAACTCGCATGTAAATTCGAATTAATATGCTCGAATTAATGGTAATTGATGGTCGTCCGCGTGTCACAGGACGCTATTGAATGTGGTGCAAATGCGTTGGTGATGCATTTAAAACAAAAAAAGAAAAAAAAAAAACGAAAGAGGTAGACCTCTTCTGCTTTTCACAAGTGACTATTGAACAATGTAGATTTAAGTTTTTAAATAAAGCTAGAATATTAATTTTCTTTATAAATTAACGCCTCACTTTATTACTGATTTGTTGGCAGAAAATGGTACCCCAACCGCGAGTTGAAGAGTCGCTTATAGCCCGTTCTATTGAACTGTTTCGACTCATTTTTCAATCATTTACGATTCTTTTTCTACAAGATGTATTTTAAGAAACCACAAAAAGAATAATCCAGCAAACATTTTATGAAATTTTTGATAGGAATCATGTAATTCTCGAGTCCTCCATCTGATGAAAAAACAGTCATTTATGAGCTTGTTTTCTGATCACAAAATCTTGGCCGTAACTCATCACAAAGAGTCTTTCTTAACGCGTTCTTCTGGTTAGCTAAGACTCATTTTCGAGTCATTCGAGAGTATTTCGTACTTCGAGAAGGCGCATTTTGAGCATAAGCAAGGCTTAGTTCAATCTGTGAGCAGTTAGTATCGTCAGTTTAACAGTTTATATATTAAATAGTCATTGTTAATATGTATGTAAATATGTGTGTGTCGCACTAGTCACTGCACATGCAAATTGTCGTTGTTAATCGCCACCGCCGGGGAGTGACCGCATTATAAAATTGATGTGCCTTTAATTGTTTAAATTGAATTGCCAATCGAGGTTATGGTTACAAAATGTACCATTTTTTTTACCAAACCAATTTTTCAATTGCACCAAGTGCACGGCTGACTGATCCACGGAGTGGTAGTCGAGCTGGTCAGAAAAATCTTGAAATCCCTTTAATGCACGTCTCCATTCGGGCGTCACTAATCAACAATTTTCAAAGTGACCAAAAATTGCATTTGATTTTGAACGGCGGATGGAATGGGATGGGATGGGATGGTGGGGGACGTGGCGCTGAATCGGTCACAGTTCAACTGGCTGGCTGTCATGTGCATGTATGTATGTGGCTGCGCCTGCCTTGGCAGGCAATCCTTTTGTTATCCCTGCCTTTTGTTGTCATTTCATTATTGTTATTTCATGCATCATATTCAATCTGCCCCCGCCATTATCCCACCCGCTGTGCTGTCTATATCTCTGGGATTCTGCCTAGTTAGTTGTTGCTGCTTGCCAATTGTTTGGCCGAAAAATGTATGGCAAGGACTAGGCAGGCCACATATTGCTCATTCAAATTCGTTGGAATATCAATTTAATTTATTATTTTTTTTCTTCTGATACTTAGCGACCCCCCCAACCACCTCTGATTGATGTGATTGTCGATTGCAATTGGGTATTTGTTAGTTTTTTTTTTTAATGGCTTCATTAATTCATGAAATTATGCGTTATTCATTTTGGTTTATAAGTTTAATTCAACTTTGCGAATGCTCGTCGCTAAACTGTTTTTAAATTGTGGAACACAATTCTCAGCAGGGGACATTTCTTAATGACAGGGATTCTAAATTAAGTAAGTAAACTAGAAAATACCCTGTTGCCTTCATTCATTTGCTAGTCGAATGCAAAACTTGCACATTTGATGCCTATCTGTTGCCGATTGCTTAGATAAGAATGCATATTTTTGAATCACTCATACGCAGTGTTGCCTATTTTCATTAATTTTGTTTCATCTATACATGGTTGACGTTGATTGTTCAAATTTCAGTGTGCTTGTGTTTCAGAAAATGACAACAATTAAATTAATTTCCTTAAAAAAATATTGATTTGGTGAACGTGCCGTATGAGTAATTTGTATACCTTTGCAGAGATTATATTGAAATTGTCCAGATCTTTGTAACGCATAGAAGGAAGCATTTCTGACCACATAAAGTATATATTATATATTCTTTATCAGCATGCCGAGCTGAGTCGATTTAGCATTGTCCGTCAGTTCGTCTGTCTGTTTCTATGCCATCTCCTCCGTCAGTTTTAAAGCTATCGCCACCAAACTTTGCATGAAGTCTTCTGGTACAAATACGCTGCACATTTGTCGGAACCGGCCGGATCGAATGACTACTTCATATAGCTGCCATAGGAACGATCGGTCGAAAAACTACTTCCAGTGAGAAAAACTTTTTTGTTTTTAACGCAAACGTCTCCAAACTCCGTATTTACCAGTTTTTTAAGCTTCTCCATGATTCTGCCAAATTTGGTTGAAATCAGACATCTATATAGTATAGCTGCCATAGAAAAGTAAGGTTGTCAAAATAGTCTTCGTAGGAAAAACTTTTTTGTTTTCAATGCAAACCTCTTAAAAACTGGCATATACTTATTTAATAAGCTTTCACACAATTCCGCAAAGTTTTGTTAAAATCGGATGACTAAAAGTTATAGCTGTCATATGAATGATCGATCGAGAAACAAGTTTTAGTGAGAAAAGCTTTTTTGTTTTCAAAGAAAATGCCTTCAAACTTTGTATATCTTAGTTTGCGATGCTTTCCCATGATTTCCCTAAGTTTGGTCGAAATCGGACTTCTATATAGTATAGCTGTCATACAAAAGCTGAGTCAGAAAAGTAGTCTTAATGAGAAAAACTTATTTGTTTTCAGTGGATATGTCCTGCAAATTAGTTAAAAAAGTGCTGCAAGGGTTTACAAACTTCGGCCGAGCCGAAGTGTACTTTCCTCTATTTTTTTTAACTTAATTTCGGGTATCATTAATTATAAAACAAAAACTTGCTTTGCAAAATGCTGAAAAAATGTATAATGTATAATTTTCCGTATCCATTTGGACTGGATGTGTCTTAAATATCCTTCATTCATCCAACGGTGCTGAAAATAATCCAAATGATGAACATTATTCATATTCTTTGGACGATTTTCAGCTCCATTGGATGATTAGATGAATAGGTAAATAAGCAATGTCGATTATCTATGACGAGGCCATAACTGGCTCCGTTCTCATATATAATTACTTAAGGATATAAAGTTAGCATACTTTGAAGGGCATTAATCACATATTATATCATTTGGTGTGTATAAACATGGTAAATGAAAAACCAGAAAAAACTCTTTCGGTTTGGAATGCTATCATTCCAAAACTTGACCCTTATTAAAACTATATGCTATACATTCTACATATTTAAAATTTCAATTTTGAAGAAAGCTATTATATTCAAGTTTTAACTAGCTGTAGACCGATACTAACTTTTGAAGTGGTCCAAACTTGTTTGAATCTAGCTTTAAATAGGGAAAATATTCCTATTTTTGAACCAATAACTTCTGAGATATGTCTCTAAATCACTGTTGAGCCAGTTAAAAACCAGTTCAAGGATCCACCTCCATGCCAAATTTCAAGATCGTGGCTTAAACAGCTACTGTGATATGGTTCTGAACCACTTTTGCCCAAGAAATGTTTATTTTGTGTAGAATAATCTTTCCGTGTCAAATATATTTTGATATCCTTTTGGTAAAATCAGGAATGTAATATGAGCCGAACCTCGTTCCAGCTAATAAACGTAGCGGTGTTGTCTTAGAAATGCTGATCCTAACCGAAAACCACAAAGAGTAACGAATCGCTTTGGTTTAATTCGCTGAAGAACTTTAAGACCGAAAGTTCTTACCTTTAGACAGATGATAATTGATCTTTAAGGAAATAAATAAGAAGTTTGGTTAAATTATCGACTTGATCCTGATTGCTGTAGCCTTTAAAGATGACTTGTCAACCACTTTAGAACCCGTGATCCCATTCTTCTCCTGCCTACTGACCTCTTCAAATACTTATCATCACACTACGTAGCTACCTTGCGTGGATTTGTGCGAGTATTTATGTATCCTCTGCGGCACGTAATTCCCATATTCTGCAGAGCTTCTTTCTGTGCTTGGTGTTCTAACTAAAGTCCGAACCAAATATGTTATTGAAAGCCTCAGCCACCGGAACCATAAGCATAGTACACATTTCAGTGTGATTTCCTGCTCATAAGTCCCACCTTTTCAACTCATTTCTGCAAAGCTCAAAACGAAAACCTACCCCTTCAGCTGAACTTAGTACTCAAGTTGTTTCGACCGCGTTGCAGTTGCATCTGAATGTTCAAGTTGCGGTTGGTGAGGGGTTCATCAAACTCATACAGAATACACAAACTGTATAAGTGTGGGAGTTGGCTGACTCATGTTGGCTCAAACTTACAGGCAGCACACTCGTCACAGCACTCCGACTCAAAGCCGAACTCACACAGGATACACAAACTGTCGAAGAGTTTTGTGTGTAATGTGAAATGCGAAATCCACTCAGCTAATGGTTCTTAGTGGAAAAAGGAAGTGGCGTTGCAAGATTTTGTCTTTGCCTTTGACATAATGCCAACTCAGGACTCTGACTCAATTAGGACGCGTTTTACAATTAAAATTAATATGCTAAACCAAAGGCAAAGGGAAACGCCCAGTTTTAGTAGTATCAGTGGCCCGACCAGAAAGGCTCGTAAATCATTTGAAATTCACTTTAATACGCGCATGCAGCCAGAAACAGATCCAGGCATCCGCTTGCAGGTTTCCAAGGCTTTATGTACGTACATTAGTGTGCAACTAAATGCTGGAATAATTACCGACCTAAACTATGCGCATATTCAGTGTGAGGGCAAAAAGTCCTGGCCAAGGTCCTGGAATATGTATGACTGTTTCGCACAGGTGGCCAGTTATCAGCACAACTAGCGGAGTAACACCGCTCCATACCGCACCGCAGCGCCCCATCACCCTCTCAATGTCAAGCCGTCATCGGTGTATGGTAAGGCCAACATTTTTTTTCGCCTGGCATAATTCATTTTCATGCACTCCACCAATTTTGTTGTATTCCCCAAATTGGTAGTTCATTTCGAGCACAAATTCTGCCTGGCTGCTTATTAAATTGGTTTATAATTTATACGCTCCTGCTCCTTCAAGTGCCAAGCGACCAGCGAACTCATAATTCTCCTTTTAATAAAGACAAATGTGTGTGGCAAGTGGATCCGAGTAGTGCTACGTAGTGCGTAGTGCGCTCCTCCCCGTTGCAGCCAGAGCTAGAGATCCTTGAAATGCGAGTGCGTGCACTGTGAACAAGTTGAATTGGCTGCAAAGCCATCGTCTCATCCATTTAATGAGCTGCCAATTAGGCACATTTTAAATTTTAAGTGCACGACATCCACCTCATTTTGGTCCCCAGGCCATTGAAAGGGCAAATTGGGATAAGGGGACATAGGGAAGGGAAAATCTGAAAATACGCCAGGCAGTATTGCAGGTCCAAAAATCTGGCCTCTGTATAGCTCAATGCCAAGATGATAAGATAAGTTTGGGTAGATAAGTTTGAATTGAACACACATTGAGTTTCTTAAACTGGATCATCAAGGGAAGGCTTTAAGGTATCGATTTGCAAACTTCTTCAATGACCTTGCATACTTTTCGGGTTTTTCTTAAGGAACATATTGGAAGTAGTTGCCACACCAAGCAGCATTCCCTTGAGTCTCTTGAAGCCTCTAGAAGAGTCTAACGATACAAAACGAACATGCAAAACGACTTTGAGTGTGGAGAGCAAGAATTGTAGAGACAAACCCTGCTATTCTGGTAATAATAAAATATACTTTATCGGCTTTTTCTTGAAGAGCACTTAAGCTCAAAGTGGTTTTTACAACAATTAGCATTCACTGAAGTCTCCAAATGTTTTTCCCTTGGATTGTCAATTCAAAAGGAACATGCAAAACGACTTGAAGTGTGGAAGAAAAATGGTTGCCGATGATACAGTAGGAAGGCCCTTGAAAAACTACTGTATAGAAAATCCGGGAAATGTAAAAACATGTTTGTTCACTTGTGTAGACTTATCTAGCCAACAAGATTCAGCATTTTGAAGGATTGGTGGTAGTTCTAGATGATTTTTTTCGTAGGGAACACATATCTGTTTTAGGATATGTACCATTGATTCTAGATTTTAAAGTAATTTGAGCTTAAAGTTGCCTAAAATTTACACTTTTGACACTTTTAACATTCCTTTTGAGGGGTTTTTCTTCGTTTGAGTTGCCTCACTTTGATAATTCACTTAGGGCCAATTTCTCCTCTGCTACAAAGCTGCTATGTGTTTGATAAACTCAGATTTTGATGTGTTATTTGTAGGTTTATGTAGTTGATAAGAAAACGGCCCTTAAAGAATTATTTCTTAATCTAAAAATGTAATTATACGATTTTTTTTAAGAGAAGATATAGCACATATACGCATAATTGCTTGAAAAAATCGCAATATTTTTTGAGAAACTTTTTTTTAAAGCTAAGCAATAACAATTTCTGATACTATCCAAAAGAGTTAACACATTAGCAAATATTCCACACAAAATGTGCCGAAAAAGGGTAGAAATATGCATTTTAAGCAAGTTTATGCTTAGAATACAAAAAAAAAATATAGATTTTAGCATACGAGACCCATCTATAATCAATATCTTTCCCTTCAATATACTCATAAAGTATATAAATTCTTGATCATCACCAACATTCGAGATGATATATAGCCAAGTCCGCCTGTCCTGTTAAGCAAACAGATCTGAGATATGGTACGAGATAGAGGTTTGAATTGTATGGGACATAAACTTCTTATACTAACTAACTTATCAATTTTTGCCACGCCCTGGCCTCTGTCGCAATTGGAAATAACGTCTTATAGATTGATGGCTCACACTTTCTATGCATATTAAGGACCCAGCATTATTATATAAGAGTGATAGTCCAGTTATGAGCCAAAGAAAGTTCGCTAACAAAATTAAGAAAAATTTAATTTAAATTTTAGATTTAACCCCTCCTCAATCTTCTAACTCGATACCGATGTAAGCATATAAGCATACAAAGATTCATCCAGCCCCACTAACTCAATGGCCACCAGTTGCAACAGTTTTGCCATTTCCTGCACACTGTCAGTTGCCGTCGCTTTGGCAACATTGGCAACGTGGCGGACGCACAAGTTTCGCCTCTCGCCATCAGTGCTGAAATAATTACTAACAAAGCCTTAAATATTAAATTACACACTTATTTATTTTGGCTTGCCGGTTCGCCAAAGCCAACGACAACGCCAACGCCAACGCCAACCGACGAGGTCACCTCGTCCTGGTGTTCGCCCACTCCTCGCCGCTGCCAGACATCGCACGTGCAATGTCCTTGTTCCTGGTCGTAACAGTGTACGCAATGTCTTTGCCCGGCTATTCAAATACCTTTTTCCCCGACAGCCACTCTACACTGTTGGGCTGGCTGGCGACGGGCACCACTCTGGTGTTTACTTTGTGGTTATTTTGAGGCTACAAGTTGCAACTTCTACATTTACGAGTAGGATGGCAAACAGCAGCTAGACGGGATGTCCCTCCTCAGTTTGTGGCTTTGTGAAGCGGCATTGGAAGTACTAATACCCGTGTACTTAGGCGCTTAGCTTAATCTAATGAAAATGAATTGGCCGGCGGCATCATCGATCTGTGAGGAGTTAAGAGTGACTGGCGTATTAAAGTACTCTTTTATTAACCCGGTTTCGCTCGCTCCTGCTGGGCCTTAAAAGGGCAACTTAAATTTCAATAAACCCAAATGGAAACTTACTCGATCTCTCATGCTTCCATGTGAGACCGCCTCTCCCCACTCCCCCTTTCTATTTCTGCACCAGCACGCAGTGGGCTTCGAGTTGTCTGCCAGCGTTTAAATCAAAATTAAACCCCCGAAAATAAGCTGCCATGTAGAATGACTGGGTGGGGGGTGGCGGGCAGGGAGGCAGGAAGAGTTGGTGATGAAGCAGTAGAAACAGCTGCCACTGCAGCGCCAACAACCAAGTGTCCAAAGTCATTTGGGTGGCTTCTAGTTGTTGTTGTTGCTGCTGCTGCTGCACCCTTATTTTAAATTATGGGAATTTGGGCATTAAGTTTGCCACGTTGAAATAAATATTCTTTTTCGAGTTTCCGCTGCTCTACGAAGGCCAAGCGATTTGCGATTTGGGATTGGAATCGATTAAATTTGAAACAATTTAATGAATTGCACAAATCTTACTGACACTCTATAGAAAAACAGTGTTAAACTTGGTTTAAGTAGATAAGCACCTGGTTCAAGTACAAAAGTTCTTATTTCTGTTACGAAATACTTGAATTAAGAACGATAAAGAAATGCTTTAAGTACTGATTTGATTTTGTACAACTTCTACAATAATATACAGTATAAACCATATGTCTTTAGGTGGGCTGTTTGAAAAGTTCTCTAGAACTCTAGAGCGAACTGCATCCCAGGACAAGTAAACGCTACCAAATACTTATGGACTTGAAGTTACGAAATACAATTCTGCTAATTCTAGGTTATTTGCTCCGCTCCCTAGGTAAAAATTAGTTTTAGGATCGAATTTTGGTAGTTTTAGGTCACTAAATTTAGTCTATATGTTAGTCTAAGTACTTATTGCTCATAATAAAAAAAATTTTTATTTTTAAACAGGTCTGAAAACTTAACAAAATGTTGAATAGATCCCAAATCAACTTTTTATTTGAAATTTATACTTTGGACGAAACTGATTTCACTTTTTATTTCCATAAAATTTTTTCTTAAGTTTTATTATAAAAACCCATTTAATTCTCCGTTAAAAAAATGTTGGTTCACTGAATTTGGTTGCCATTTGACGAAGTTATTTGCGTATTTCTGAGTAAACATCGACAATCTAGTATTACACTAGGCACTAAGGTTCAGTAAATAAAAAGGGTTTGCAGTGATTCTAAATGATTTTCGTGTGCGGAACATGAATCTGTTTTTGTCACTTTTGTGATTTTCTATAGCACACTTTTGGACAAAGGAGAATTCAATAGTTTTAGGCAGGTGCATTAAAAAAAAATCGGAGAATTTGTTGGAATAGTTTGTTTTAAAGCTAGGAAGTAATACTTTGCGAGAGTTTGAACACACAATTTGTCTAAAATGGGATAAAATAAGCATTTTAAGCCACATTAAATATAAATTACTATAAATCTCTGACGTAATGGACCAATTTCGAAAACAGATTCGTGTTCTGCACATCAAGAACTACCACCAACCCTTCAATATACTGTAAAAATAGCAATTTTCTAGGCAGGTGTTATTTATAGAGTGTGTTTTAACACATATGCCCCTAAAAGTATAATATGATTTGTTTGGCGACTTATTTAAGCAACATGGTACATAATATTGAAGGACTGGTGGTGATGCAAGATGATTTTTAAGCGAATCTGTTTGCGGAATTGGTTTAACTTGCTTTGCTTTTGAAAATCTGAGCTTATAGTTGCTAAGAATGTGACCCTTTTGTGTTCGTATGCGATGAACCTCTTTGTTTGTTGTGGCTTTCTTTGCTAACTTTAGATTAAACTATCCCAAATATTTCTACGATTTTATTGCCTGGCCCGCACCGTATCATCCATATAGCAACAGGCAAAGTATAATTTAAGATAAGCTGATGCGATTATTAGCCAATTTGTTTCAAATCCAACTTAAATCGCTTTTGCAGCTAAAATGTTATTGCTTTATCCTCCTTTTCGGTATTCTCTGTGCCAATCGAATATTCAGGACAACAGCTGTCCCAGACACAGCTATTTTTAATAAGTAACGAAAAATATGCACAGCTCGATATATATACTATAGATATACATATATATATAATGCAATATTAAAGCCAAACGATGTGCGTAACAATCATCATCCTCATCAGCAGCAGCAACATCATTATTGTTGTCGTGCTCGTCCTCTGGCGCAAGCACATCGACATTATGCTGGTCCTACTGACGTCTTGTCAGAATTTTCATGCTGCTGTAAGCTGTTTTCATGCACATTTTGGCCACTTGTGCTCAGCACAAACACTTCAATTTGGCTTCAAGGATGCGTGGATGCGGGCAGAACCATGAATAGTGCAGGGCCAGGGCCATGGACAGGGACAGGGACAGAATGTTGTTGCATTGAAGCGAGCAGACGAAAATCAACCAGCCAGCCATCCAGCCAGCCAGTCAAAGTGCCGGAAGGAAATTCGCTGCGACGTCGGGGGACTCTCGGGCAGCGATACGAATGGAGGAATATGGCAGCAAACAACAGGCAACTCTTTAACTATAACTTTTGATATATGCTAAGGAAATATTGTGGGAGTGCACTCAGTCGTGGTTGCCCAGGCAGCAGCAGCACCAGCAGCGTCATCTCTGGCAGCCCTAGGACCATCAACTACTTAACGTCAAAACGCTTAAAGTTGAATTTGTAACGCTTGAAGTGAAGGCAACGGGCACAAAGCCAATGGAGTGTGCGAGGGAGACAGAGCTTGATAAAGCCAAGCGAATGGAGGAGTCTAATTCCAGTGCACTCATCTATTTATATTAAATCGACACAAACACAAGCAAAATGTTACGTATACGCCCGCATGTTCCAAAATATTTTAGAGTTTCAAGCAGCAAATGACTGAAAAGTGTGCCGACTCAAGGCGATTTTTCAACGAAAGAAAGGGAATCAAAGGTAATCAAAGCAAAAAATATTGCTAACACTTTTTGTATGACTTTTGCTTATGAAATCTGTGCTGCATTTAGCTAAGTTATGCGGGGTTTGAAAACAACCTGAAGAGAATTCTGTGATTTTCAGTGAAAGTAGTCGGAAGGGTCATTGTTTGGGCTATGAGGTTGGACTTCCCTTTTCAGCGTTTCAAGGTATGTTTTGATCGGCAGCGCAACATGTGGCAGAGACAAACATTACCTGCCTTGTAGTGCCTTTGCTCTTATTCTAGCCAAATAAATACTTGACCTTGCCAGCGTGATTATTCGGATTTTTAGCATAATGAACCCATTTTCAAGTACCACTAATGATGAGGCTTCATAAATAAGCTGGTTGCCAACTCTAAGACTTATTTGTACAAGTAAAAATTTTAGAAAAATTAATGTAAGTAGGTTCAAAAACTACATTTTTCAATCTAACCTTTCCATACTCTGAACAAGAGATAAATAGTTCTGATTTTGGAAAAAAATTATATCTTATAACTTTTATAGATAAGTTATGAGCAAACAGGAAAGCTAAGCTAACTTTGCTGTACCGAAGTTTTTATACCCTTGCAAGTGCTCGCTTAAATATTTTCAAAAATGTGCGTTTTCCCATTTTTCGACCGATCGTTCGTATGGAAGCTATATGATAAAGTCATCCGATTTGAACAAAAATTTGTAGAATTGGGTGAAAGCATGTAAAATAAGCAAATACAAAATTGCAGGATGCTACCATTAAAAACAAAAAAGTTTTTCTAACTAAGACTGGTTTTCAAACCTATCTTTTGTATGGCAGCTATATCATATAGTTGTCCGATTTTAATAAAACTTAACAAAATTATAAAAAAGCATAAAAAACGTATGAATACAAAGTTTGGAGGCGTTTCCATTGAAATGAAAAAAGTTTTTCATACTAAAACTAGTTTTCCGACCGGTTGTTCCTATGGGAGCTATGAAATATGGTCATCCGATCCGGTCGGTTCCAACATATTAGTAGTGTGCAGCAATAAGAAGACTCTGTGCAAAATTTCAGACCGATAGCTTCAAAACTAAGAGACTAGTTTGCGTAGAAACAGACAGATCAAGAATATATATAGTTTATGGGGTCGGAAATTAATATTTCGATGCCTTGTAAACTTCTGGGCAAAATTATAATACCCTTTGCAAGGGTATGAAAATGGAACACTGCTGCCGCTGCATCAAAATGAATACTGTGCATACACTTTCGTTGGTACAGAGCATATTAATGACCGACGTTCAAACTTGCTTACATGAAAGAAGCCCGAACTGCTGTGAAAAGTTATACCATTGGGCTTTAAAACCCTAAACTTTTCGAAATGTGCCACTTTGATTTGAAACTAGAATTTCCATTCTACATAATCGTAAGATCCGCGAGCGCGAGCCTATCAACCACCACCAAACAAACAAGCTAAGTAAAAATATTATATAGCTATCGCTGTGCTCGGTTCTCAGTTAAGTCGACGTGTAATTTAGATAATATCACTAAATTAAGAAGAGCAACGCACCCGCCAGCGTATAAAAAGACAACGAGCAAGCGATTTACGACACAGTCGTTGCAACAAACCCCACAAAGGGAGGCGAGAGAGAGAAAGTTTTTCAGCTCTCCACAAGCAATTTTCAATTAAAGCTCTCCAGTGCAACGATACCAAATGTCCACAAAACAACAGCAATTGGATTACATTGAGAGACATCTGGTGGATGACCTCTTAAAGAGCTTTGGCCAAGATGCTAGCCTGATCTCATACAGCGTGGAGGATTCCAATGGCCTGGATGGCTTCATGTCGGCTTTGTATACGGTTCAGTTGAATGTGAAAATTGTGGATAGATGCAAGAAGGAAACAGTGCTGGTCAAGTTTATGAAGGGAGCACCTGAATTTCGGGAAGGCAGCAAGTCTTATGCCCAGTTTGCCAATGAAGTGTTTGCCTATGCTGACATTTTGCCAGCGTATCAACAATTACTCCAAGATAGTCATCTTCAGACGGACGTGATCTCCGGCTGGGTGCCGCAAGCTTATCACGCCCAGTTTGGTGTGATTGAGGGTAGGATTTATCTATCACTTATCAAGTGCTGAAGTGATAAGACTTCTGATATGTTCTTTTTTTTAAGGTCTGGGCAGTGATCGCGAGTCTGTGCTGGCCTTAAAGCATCTGAAGGGCGATGGCTATGAGCTGGGGCCACGTCTAATCTTACGCACGGATCAGTTAAAGGCCATGTGTGGACTGTTGGGTCCTCTTCATGCCCTTGGCTATGCCACACGCATACTTCGGCCTCAGGTCTATGAACGTTTGCGTTCTGGCATAATACCCCTTACATTTGTAACGGAGCAGGAATCGTCTCCCAATATCTATGATGTGGTCTATCGTGCAGCTTTTACACGTTTCTATGAGTTCTATGACCGCCAGAAGGAACAGCTGCTGGGAAAAGCGGACACTGGTCTGGCAGCTGCTCTGGAACGCTTGCGGGAGAAGTATTTTGCTCATCCTAATCAGCTGCTGGAGCGTATGCGCACCACTTCTGTCGATGACCACTTTAGCACTATTCTGCATGGCGACTTCAATCGCAACAATGTCTTGTTCCACTATGGACTTGACGGGCAAGTTGATGATATTAAGATGATAGACTTTCAGGAGCTGCGCTACTGCACCACGGCCATTGATCTGAGTTTTTTCATGTACATGAACACTTCAGCCGCTGACGGTGATGTTCTGTTCCCGGTACTTTTGCGTCATTATCACAAACATATGTACGATGTAGCGTGTAACCAAGGAACAGCTAATCTTAGACACAGTATCGAGCGGTTGCACGTCATGATATCCGGCTCTAGCTCGTCGGCTTTGGGGGTGGAGGTCTTGCTGATACCGATGCCTTATTGTTATATTAACATGATTAGAAAATAACGTGCTGCGACAAAAATAAGAATGCTAGAGAACTAAAGTACGGTAGATAATGGACAAATTCTGATCTATTACTAAAGAGAGAGAGAGAGAATGAAGAAGAAAGAGAGAGAGAGAGAGAGAGAGAAAGAGAGAGAGGTGTGCGAAGCCACAGGTGGAATCGTGGTCGCAGATTGCCCGCCCTACCTTTGATCACCAGCCTCAGACTAACTCCGGGTGATCCCTTTAATCATTTAACCTACGACGGCGAGAACGTTAGCTTGAGTTCAGAAGACATTTAGTTCATATTCATTATAATATTTAATTCAGCGTAAAAATGTACGGGGTAATTACAGAATCCCATTTTTTTTTTGGGCAAGATTCGAGTTTTTCGAGTTTAGCGAACCGCAAAGATAGTTAACGGAGATTAACTCTAAATAGGAACATAATTGTAGATAGTTTCAAGTGAGCGATAAGGGTATAGGGTATAAATTGTATAATAATAAATTGTAACTTAACTCAAATAATTACAAAAGTGATCATTCATTTCTTTCAATTCATTTTTCTTTTTCTTTTCTTCTAAATGTTCTTCAACTTATTTTTCTTTCCGAAGCAAAATTTAGTTAATTTAAGTTGAGTTTAATTTAATTTAGTTTAATTTAATTTAATTTAATTTAATTTAATTTAATTTCAATTTTTGATTTCGTTTGAGTTTTCATACTGGGGGTTTACTGTACCGAATAATTTTCTTTTGATTTTTAGTCATTATTTTGGAAAAGCAATATAAATCGTCTTAAAAGGCGAGCAAAAAGAATATTTAACCAATATTCAAACAGAACTTCATGGGTATAAATGCATATTTCACCTTTACACAAAAAAAACCACAAATATTTATCAATGTTTGACACTCTTTGACACTCACTTAAATTTCCAGCGACGAAAGATCGATCTCCCGGCGATGATTCCTGTAACTTAAAATTTGTTTAGGCATTTGCATTTTTAACCAGTTCGAAAGTTTTCATTTCTTTTCATTTCTTATTGTTTTACTCTTTATAGAAGCATGACTTTTATATTCTCTTTTCCTTTGACTTTGTTTTAAATTTTACATTCTTCTAGATTTTCCACATTTTTTAATCAAACTTTAATTCAAAGTGCATTCTCGACTAAAGAGGTTAAAACCGAAATCAAAATGAAAAGAAATTAAAAGAAAAATGAAACCGCAACAAAACTCAAACCCTTTAGAATATTTCGCATTTAGGTTAGGTTCAAGGAACCAGCTCGGGCGGGATCGTTAAGGAGTGGCACCAGGTTGGGTCACAAATTCACATCAGCACGCCCGAGGTCAACGACTTCTTGTAGTTTTTGTTGCCCTGGCTACTCAGTTGAGCATCCCTGCAGCGGTTCAGGAACGGGCAAACAGAGTTAGGCTTCGTTAGGCTTCTGGTGGGTTTAATTAATCCACTTCTAAGACCGCCGGTGTTTGGTGGTTAGGTCCGGCTTGGCCGCAGCAGCGCTGCCTGGAGCCGAGCCGGCTTGATCTGCACTTGCGCGCCCTTAGGGCCGGGTGCAGGCTTTCCGCTCCAAATGGACAAACCAAATGCATCCAGGGATTCACCTGGGATCAGGATGAGGGTCACGAGAAGACCTGCATCACGAAATTTAATAAGTATGAGCGTAGGCTGACGATGCCCAAACTCACCCAAAGCAATTATTGGCACACGCACTAATTCCGTTTGAAATGGATTTATGTTCGCCTTAATTTCTGAACACCACAACACAATTTCAGAATTTTCTTTCTCAAAAAATAAATATAGGTTTAGCACACAACCGCTTCTTGACGGCTTGGCGGATTTCTTTAGAAAGAACGAAACAGGGAAACGGAAGTACCAGTGGTTAAGCTTTTGACGACAGATGTCACTGTCAACCGAGAGCTTTTAGTTACATTCGATCACATTCGATCACGATATGTAATCCCTAGCAACGCGCTATCAGCTGTTTGAGCTTTTACGGCTAAAACCGCTAAAAGAAAAATAATGTTGCCTACTTGCAGGATGCCCTTTTAACGGCGGTTACAAAAACAATCGGTTACATTCAAATAAAAAACAAGTTTTTTTAATTTATTCGAATACGAGCTAATCTATTATTTTGGGTTCAGGAAACGCTTCAGGCGCCGCTACAAAACCCCCCCGCTAAAATCAGGCTAGGGGTCTCAACGATCTTCTAGACTGATACCGCATGAAGCGATGACGTCATTGCTTTAGGTCCTTAGCATGATAGGTACCTAAAGAACGTCCTTGAAAATCTTCTAACTCGTAGTTCGAGTTTCCTAACTTTTTTCGAACTCGAGCCTTTACGAATGAGGGTCCTAATTTAGCGTTGTATCCTGTCTGGAAACAGCTTTGCTTAAAACTCCTCAGAAAAATTTCCTGACCTTCCTTATACGATACTTCCCTAGATCGTAAGTTATATTGCCTTATATTGCCGCTCATTCTTTTCGTAACTTTTTCCCATTTGGTCACGAGCTTCTTTGCGAACAATTTCAAATGAATCGGGTCGATCCAAAGTCAGCGAACGGTCTTCTAACATGTCTAATTTTCTCAATAGCGAGTATGTAGAGCCAGTTGTAATCATATGTTGACCGAATGCCATGTAGTAAGGAGTGGTACCTATACTGGCATGAGTGGAAGACCTTAAGGCACAACAAATTCTATTTAAATACTCATCCCAATCTTTCTGATCAGGGCGTACGTAAGACCTTATACCAGATATAACCGATCGATTTACTCGCTCGGAGGCATTCGCTTGAGGCGAATGTACAGCCGTAAGGGTGTGACTAATCTCGAAACGACGTAAGAGTTTCTGAAAAGCTTCTGACTTGAATTGTGAGCCATTGTCAGACACAATCGTTTCTGGCACTCCAAAAGTCATAAACAGTTCTCCTTCTAGGTATTTGATTACTATTTCCGCATTTATCCTTTTTACAGGCTTTAGGAACTTTAGGAAAACGTATTTTGAAAAGTGGTCGAGTACTATGAAAATGCCGATATATCCACTACGTGAGCGTGGGTAAGGTCCTAAAAAGTCTATAAAAAGGCGTTGGAAAAACCGTTGAGTTAAGGGTGGTTTTCCAAGAGGAGGTCTCAAAACATAATTGGGCGATTTGGTAGCTTTACAGACATCGCAAGCATTTATATAGGATTTGACGTCAGCTACTAGACCTGGCCAAAAATAATATCGCCTTATTCTCTCTATGGTTTTATGGATTCCACCATGAGAGGCAAGTGGGCTATCATGAGCTTTGGATAAAACTTCTGGAACGAGAGTTTTTGGTATCCACAGTTTCCATGCATACACATCGTGGCTTTGTTCACCCGATAAGTGCTCTGCACGACGATATACAAAGCCGCTTTCTGATTTCACTTCCGGCAATTTATCTTGATTAGCTTTTACTCTCTCAGCCAAATCGATATATTCGTTGGATTTGAACTGAGCAGCATTTAAATCTACCAATAATACCAATAATCCTTCACGCAAATCCATCGCAGCTATTTCGTCTTCATTGACTCGCGATAGCACATCAGGTACAATATTCAGGGAACCTTTGCGATGTTCAATTGTAAATCTATATCGCTGTAAAGCTAATGCCCATCGAGCCAAACGAGAATTTAGGTCATTGTTAGCCATAAGCCACTTCAAAGAAGCGTGATCGGTTATGATTTTGAACTCATGACCTTCAACGTAAGCTCGAAAATTTTTCAAAGCAACAATCGCTGCTAAACATTCCTGTTCTGTCACTGTATAGTTACGCTGTGCCTTGTTCAGTTTTTTAGACACGAACGCAATAGGACACTCGTCTCCTTCTTCTGACAATTGGACTAAAACAGCTCCAACACCGGATTTACTAGCGTCACAGTGTATCATAAAAGGTTTCGTGAAATCCGGACTACGTAAAACAGGAGCTTCGCTGAGGCGAAGCCTTAACTCTTCAAATGCTTTTAAAGCTTGATCAGTTAAACTAAATTTCCGCTGCGTAGGCTGCGTAGTCATTAAATCAGTCAAAGCGGATGAAAGAGAGGCAAAATTCGGAACAAATTTGCGATACCAGCCGCATAAGCCCATAAAGCTTCGTAAGCTACGCAAATTTTTCGGTACTGGGAAGTTTGTAATCGCCGATATCTTTTCAGGATCGGTACGAATCCCTCCATCACCGATAATGTGACCTAGATACCGCACCCGTCGCATGCAAAAATGACTTTTACTAATATTGATGGTCAATCCTGCACGCTTTATGTGGAATGCTACTTCTCTTAACACCTCTAAATGAGATTTAAAGCTAGATGAAACTATCAACAAGTCATCCAGATACACAAATACCTCATTTCTGAGATGTGCTGGAACAACTTTGTCCATCAATCTTGACATAGTACTGGTGGCGTTGCATAACCCAAAGGGCATGACTTTGAATTGGTAGAGAGGCCTACCCGGTACTGTGAAAGCTGTCTTGTCGCGAGACTTTGCATCTAAAGGCACTTGCCAATAGGCGTCTTTTAGATTTTTAGATCAAGACTTGTGATAAATTCAGCTTTGGGTAATCTACTCAAAATTCCACTAATTTGTGGTAAAGGATAAGCATCCTTTTCGGTGTAACTATTAACCGTCCGACAGTCGAGGCATATTCTGACTTTTCCTGGTTTTGTTACCATTACTATTGGGGATGACCAAGAGCTGTCAGAAACTTCAATTACATCTAATTTCAACATTCTGTCGATTTCAGCATACATTGCTATCTCAACGGCAGGTGAAACTGGGAAATGCCGCTGTTTTACAGACTTAGCCGTACCCACATCGATTGTGTGTGTGATAAGGTTTGTTTTACCTAATCCTTCTTGTAAGAATGAGGGAAAACAATTAACAACAATGGCCAATTGGGCTTTTTGTACATCACTAAGCTCATGCTGGTCGGGATTGGGTATGTCGTGAGGCTTATCTAACTCCTCCACGCATAATTTACTTGGCAAAAGGTTGAACAGTTTCCAAAAATCGATACCTAAATATAAGTCATGTCTGAGAGATCTGAGAGATGGAACTATAAAAATCTCTAAAGATTTTCGAACGCCATCGTATTCAACTTCTACTTTTAATTTTCCTTTAATGCGCTGAACACGACCATCTGCTGTGCTAGCACTATCGTTAATCAGCTTGTAAGGCATCTTTTCTATATCTAATTCTTCAGCAAATTTGCCTCCAATGCAAGTCATTGAAGCTCCTGAGTCAAGGAGTCCATAAACAGTACGCTTAAATAAGTTAATTGGTATAAACGGACGAGGATCCTTTGCTGTTTCTGAAATCGTGCAAATGTGCTTTATTCCGAGTCTACACTCTTTTACCTTTATCCAAAATGAGGCTATTCGCCTGGCGCTACGTGACTTGATTTTTTCGCAATAAGGTAAGCATAGGTTTTCCGGTTGGGGTATGCTTGTTAAGCTGTCTATTTTATTATGCAAAAGTGTAATTTTCTTGAATTTTGTCGAATCAGGTGGGGTGGACGGTGCATTTGGAAGTGCATCCGTGTTTAATCTGTGTTCGTTGCCTGTTCGTTGCCTGACTTCTCAGCACCGCCGGAGTCTTTGCTTTGGGAACAGACTTCGACGTGCTGAACTGGAAGTTTTTTGCACATCTTTTACAGCTGGGCTTATATGTGTTTGAAGCTCCACAGCCGTAGCAAAACACTTTTCTTTCAGCTAGACAATCCTGGTATCTATGTCCTTCTTTGAGACAATTCCAGCATATCAATGAGAAAGCTTCGATCTCACACTCGATTGCTTCGTCAGTGCTTGTCGAAAAATCTATGAATTGACTCACTTCCGAGACATCTTTCTTGTAGGGGACAGGTTTGGCATAACTATGAGAACGTTTTACATCCTCCAAGAATGTTTCCCGCCTCCGACAGATTTCTCTGAGCTGAGATACTGTTACAACTTCTACGTTCAACAATTCGTGACGAATTTCAGGACGCAAGTTATTCTTTAGAACGCGCACGAGCTTCCGAGTTGGCCATGGTTGCTCTAGCTGATCTAAGTAGACTGAGATTTGATCATAAAAATTGTCAAAATTCTGTCAAAATTCTCATTTACTTTTTGCTTGCGATCTCTAATTAACTCTTCAATATCACTATCGTCTCGTTCTTGTCGAAACTGTTGGCGTAATGCATCGCATAATCTATTCCAGCGAACTTCTTTCACTGATTTGTGATGTCGCCAATAAAATTCATTTGCTTTACCCTCAAAAAGTACACTAATATTTAGACAAAGTACAGAAAAATTCCCTTCTAATGTTTGGTGTGTCAGTGCTTCCACCCTATAGATAAAATTGTCGACAGATACTCCTACGCCGGAGAATTTTATTTTCCAGGCGTTCAAAATGTGTACCACTTTATCGGGTCTCTGTAACAGATCAGAGGTGGCACTTCTTTGCGATAGCTGTGGTGCTAAAGTGGTCGGTAATTGCCTTGGACTGGGAGCAGAATACTCTACTGCATCAGGGGTTGGAATATGTGAAGATGCATTGCCAGCTTCTGTATTTTCAGGTGTTGCAACTATTCGCTGCACGCACTCGACTACTGTATTTTGGATGAAATTGGATGAAATCAGCCATCCTTTCAGTTAATGAATTAAGGAGTCTTTCTTCCATACCGACGATTGCGGCGTTAACGGAAGTCGTTGCATAATCATCAACATTAGACCTGCTAACTACTTTTCCAGCGGTTGGAGGCATGCTGGGTAACTTAGCTTGTCCACGAGTATTTTGAGCTATAGATCCTGCTGGTGCAGTGGAACTTGGTCTACAAACAACATTGCAAACTGGGCACGTATTGTTTGACCTAAAATGAGCCGAAAGGCAAGATTTGTGAAACTCGTGTCCACACACGGTTTTATTACCCTCAGCAGCTTTCTTTATGTTTTCTTTGCATAACATGCACACTTGGCTGTTGTCAGCCTCTGGGACTTCCTTTTCAGGTGATCGGTCAAGCCCCATTTCAAATAATCTTATAAGGCAACCAAAAAAAAAATTAATTTTCTAAAAGGTGAACACAACTTGCTAGCTTTTCAACAAAAGCAAACAAAATTTGTTCGGAAGATATCTGAGATATAAACGTATAAACGATATAACGGAAGATCTATTAAATGTGGAAAAAGGTAACAATAAACTCAATAATTTCATAACAAATTGAACTCAAAGCATAACGTCTCGTCTATCGTAGGGATTGATTAGATAAATTTGACCAACCTCTCTATGAAATAAAAGAATAGCAAGCTTGCTGATTGAACTCTGAATATGACTGATCAACACCAGCTAAATTCACCCGCTTAAATCACCAGAGCTTGTTAAGACTTCAGGATAATCATCGATTGCCACGGCCCGAGGATCGTATCTGAATACATATTCCCGGTTTTCCAGTTTTAATTAATGAATACCTAAGGTCTTTATAAATAAATAAAACTCCCTTGTCAATTAATCGTGGATAGGGCACTGCTCGAAAGTTATGCCTCTATTTTCCAAGGCGACTACATATAATCAAGGTTGTTGTATTTTAAGTATAGGCTTAGTCAATGAAAAGGCGAATCAAAACGGGTCAGGTAACCAACCGAAGTTATAGCTATCCTGCATTTTCCAATTTTCCACATACTGATACAATCCTATTCCAATGACTATAATAGAGAATTAAAATTGTCCCTTTCTACTAAGCTGTGGTCAGTGGCAAATACGGATATCCACCCATACTGCTTTCCAAAGCAGCTGCATAAATAAGGAAAGTTTTATTAAGAAGAGGAGAAAGAGGAAGAGAAGAGAAAGAAAAAGGAATAAAATTTGTAAACTGATTAGAGTTTGTCTATTAGTGAGTCACATTGACTTAATCCTTAATCAATGAGGCTCCATAGTTGGGCGCCACTTATCATATTAATATTAAATAATTTATAACTGTAGCGTGTAACCAAGGAACAGCTAATCTTAGACACAGTATCGAGCGGTTGCACGTCATGATATCCGGCTCTAGCTCGTCGGCTTTGGGGGTGGAGGTCTTGCTGATACCGATGCCTTATTGTTATATTAACATGATTAGAAAATAACGTGCTGCGACAAAAATAAGAATGCTAGAGAACTAAAGTACGGTAGATAATGGACAAATTCTGATTCTGATCTATTACTAAAGAGAGAGAGAGAGAATGAAGAAGAAAGAGAGAGAGAGAGAAAGAGAGAGAGGTGTGCGAAGCCACAGGTGGAATCGTGGTCGCAGATTGCCCGCCCTACCTTTGATCACCAGCCTCAGACTAACTCCGGGTGATCCCTTTAATCATTTAACCTACGACGGCGAGAACGTTAGCTTGAGTTCAGAAGACATTTAGTTCATATTCATTATAATATTTAATTCAGCGTAAAAATGTACGGGGTAATTACAGAATCCCATTTTTTTTTTGGGCAAGATTCGAGTTTAGCGAACCGCAAAGATAGTTAACGGAGATTAACTCTAAATAGGAACATAATTGTAGATAGTTTCAAGTGAGCGATAAGGGTATAGGGTATAAATTGTATAATAATAAATTGTAACTTAACTCAAATAATTACAAAAGTGATCATTCATTTCTTTCAATTCATTTTTCTTTTTCTTTTCTTCTAAATGTTCTTCAACTTATTTTTCTTTCCGAAGCAAAAAAATTTAGTTAATTTAAGTTGAGTTTAATTTAATTTAGTTTAATTTAATTTAATTTAATTTAATTTAATTTAATTTCAATTTTTGATTTCGTTTGAGTTTTCATACTGGGGGTTTACTGTACCGAATAATTTTCTTTTGATTTTTAGTCATTATTTTGGAAAAGCAATATAAATCGTCTTAAAAGGCGAGCAAAAAGAATATTTAACCAATATTCAAACAGAACTTCATGGGTATAAATGCATATTTCACCTTTACACAAAAAAAACCACAAATATTTATCAATGTTTGACACTCACTTAAATTTCCAGCGACGAAAGATCGATCTCCCGGCGATGATTCCTGTAACTTAAAATTTGTTTAGGCATTTGCATTTTTAACCAGTTCGAAAGTTTTCATTTCTTTTCATTTCTTATTGTTTTACTCTTTATAGAAGCATGACTTTTATATTCTCTTTTCCTTTGACTTTGTTTTAAATTTTACATTCTTCTAGATTTTCCACATTTTTTAATCAAACTCAAACTTTAATTCAAAGTGCATTCTCGACTAAAGAGGTTAAAACCGAAATCAAAATGAAAAGAAATTAAAAGAAAAATGAAACCGCAACAAAACTCAAACCCTTTAGAATATTTCGCATTTAGGTTAGGTTCAAGGAACCAGCTCGGGCGGGATCGTTAAGGAGTGGCACCAGGTTGGGTCACAAATTCACATCAGCACGCCCGAGGTCAACGACTTCTTGTAGTTTTTGTTGCCCTGGCTACTCAGTTGAGCATCCCTGCAGCGGTTCAGGAACGGGCAAACAGAGTTAGGCTTCTGGTGGGTTTAATTAATCCACTTCTAAGACCGCCGGTGTTTGGTGGTTAGGTCCGGCTTGGCCGCAGCAGCGCTGCCTGGAGCCGAGCCGGCTTGATCTGCACTTGCGCGCCCTTAGGGCCGGGTGCAGGCTTTCCGCTCCAAATGGACAAACCAAATGCATCCAGGGATTCACCTGGGATCAGGATGAGGGTCACGAGAAGACCTGCATCACGAAATCGAAATTTAATAAGTATGAGCGTAGGCTGACGATGCCCAAACTCACCCAAAGCAATTATTGGCACACGCACTAATTCCGTTTGAAATGGATTTATGTTCGCCTTAATTTCTGAACACCACAACACAATTTCAGAATTTTCTTTCTCAAAAAATAAATATAGGTTTAGCACACAACCGCTTCTTGACGGCTTGGCGGATTTCTTTAGAAAGAACGAAACAGGGAAACGGAAGTACCAGTGGTTAAGCTTTTGACGACAGATGTCACTGTCAACCGAGAGCTTTTAGTTACATTCGATCACGATATGTAATCCCTAGCAACGCGCTATCAGCTGTTTGAGCTTTTACGGCTAAAACCGCTAAAAGAAAAATAATGTTGCCTACTTGCAGGATGCCCTTTTAACGGCGGTTACAAAAACAATCGGTTACATTCAAATAAAAAACAAGTTTTTTTTAATTTATTCGAATACGAGCTAATCTATTATTTTGGGTTCAGGAAACGCTTCAGGCGCCGCTACAACGACATGCTGGAGCTGGTGCTCCAAAGCAATATGGAATCACTCACGGAGGTGCAGATAAGGCAGCACTTGAGCAACTACAGCTTTGAGCGTTTCCAAGCCCATTTTAAGCGTTACGCTTTCTATGGGGTTATGGTCTGTATGCATTTTATGCCATGGCTTTTGGGCACTGAAGAGGAATGCGCCAAGATTTCGCATCTGTTTGAGACGGATATGTGTGGTCCGGAATTCTTTCAGTTGTCAGTTGATATTGCCGGCGATGAGGCAAATCAGGAGATATTTCGCAAGGTGCGGCATGCCTATAAGCAGGGCTACTTGGATGAGATATAGATAGAATAATAATATTAACATTTTCAACTGTTTTTTGGATGTGGATTACAACTGACAAGGTAATGTTTTGAGTTGCCAATGTATAGAATTAGTCTGAGAATAAAACTAAGACTTCAAAAAACATACGCTTCTGATGGGAGAGCTTCTAAAGTGAGCTTGATCCCAAAAACAATTTGATTTGTGATATGGGAATCAATAGAATATTTCTTCATATCAACAAAACACTCCTGAAACTGACCTATCAAAAAATATCAAGCTAACAACGATCACTTAGGCACTTTTCTACTTGATACCATATATTCCAGAAATTAAATAAAGAGACATTATAATAAGAGTTAATGTTTCATTAGTCTGAGATCTGTTTAACTTCTTATCAGTCAGCTCTTTCTACAAACTAAAGATAATGATGCATTAAAGCTTTAATGAAAGAACCAAGTGAAAGTCTCTTTAAATAACAAAGTAAGAAAGTCGTTCAAGCCCGACTATAACATACTCTGTACCTCCAAAAGTTTGTTTATATCTGATCAGGTTTAAGTTGGATACCACTTAAACTGTTTAGGTGTGTTTTGCGTCAGGAATGCAAGCAGATCAGAAATAAGATCTATATCGGTTCTGTGGTCCCCACAGTTTTTAAACTGCAGGTCAACTGAAACGCGGTTTCGGTTCGGTACAGTGGTCCAGAAGTCCAAAACATGGTTTTGGAAATGTTTTGAACATGATATTCATGCTAGAGTCGTGTCGTGCTAATAATATTTGACACGCGCCCATCTCTATAATCGAATCTTAGCCTTAAAGCCTTTATTTAAGAATGACGTTCAGTATTTTGCTTAAATGTGTCTGGAAACTAACGATTTTTTGGACTTTTAAACATGATGTTCGTGTTAGAGTCGTGTCTTGCGGAAAAAAATGAGACTTTACTTAATGAAAACGTCCAACATTTTGCTTAAATCTGTCTAGAAAGTTAGATTTTTGTGGTCTTTCGTAAAGTCTGGAGTCCGAAAGGTGGAAAAAATTGCTAAGTTGTTTAACATTTTAAGCCTTAAAACCCTTCCGAAGTATAAATTCACGATTTGTCCTTAAATCTGTTTAGAATGATATTTTTTTCCAATTTTCGAAGATCAGGCAGTGCTCATAACTAATAAAAACTCGTTTTGGTTCTCGAATCGAACTTAATTTCTCACTATCTCAACTCTTAAAGCGCTTTCTCAAGTTTATTGTGGCAATTTAACTTTAAGTCCCTTTGGAGAGTCATATTTTCGGTCTTTGGAAGTTGCGCTATGTGTGAAATGTTGTAAAGAATTTCTTTGAAATCAAGGATTGTACCTAATTCCACCAAATCGTAACTCTTTAAGCCCGTTCTTAAGTCTAAAATTCACAAATCGTACTTAATTCCACCGAATCGAAACTCTATAAGCCCGTTCTTAAGTCTGAAATTCAGAAATACCTTCAAATCTGCTCGGAAAGATATCTTTTGAGCTATTGAAGGTGCAGAAGTTTGATCAACCGTAAATCCAGGTGTCCAATTCTATTTGATGTACCAAAAAGTGGGGCCCGTTGGGTTTGAAAACTTTATAAAGTTTTAGTTAGGGTTTCCAGAGGTTTTAGAACCCTGTTTTTTTGTTTGAACCAAATCTATTTGGTCAAGATAATCCTTAAAATAAGGTGCAAGCTGTAATTTTTTCATAGAAAACAGAGTTCACGATCCCTGGCCGACCTCTATATCAATAAGCCAAGAGGTGTATCTAATGCTCCACAAACCTTGTCCAAACTAATGGTTAAGTTTACAACTCCTTCTCTTTGGAATAACAATTTCTCGATAATCTTTAAGTAGTTTCGGAATCGTTCGATTAACCCATTTAAGTTCTTTAAAACCTGTCAGCTCGATCAGCCTGACCACTTATGACAGAAATAATGACAATTTAACTTAAGGAGGTTAAGTACTTAGAACATGTAGTTGGTCACAGAACTAATCAAAGTGATCCTAACAAAGTATGTGCCATTCGTGAGTTTCCTGTTCCCCGTGCGTTAAAACAAGTCCCTTGATTGGTGTTCACACATGTATGGCAGCAAATGACAACGGCTATAAAAATGCCATCAAATTTGATTTCTCCAAATCTTGACGAAGTTAATAACCGTAATTTGCCTGATGGTGGTACACAGTCCGCAGACTTCTACAATCGAAATAATTAACCAAACTTTCGTTCCAGTGACCTATGCCTTCCGCTTAAATCCCAACCACTTTAAGATGAAAATGGAAATTTATAAGCGAAGTTTATTCATTAGCGACGTCGATGTTGGCTTCGTTTACTTCACAAATATCCTGACACCAAACTTGTGCTCGACTCGTAAACGAAGAAATACATAAGTTTTCGTTTTCTGGGGGAATTCTTGTTATGAAATTTAAGCAAGTTGTCATAAAAATGTCGCCAACGCCTTTGCACATTGAGAGAGAGAGAGAGAGAGAGAGAGGGAGAGGGGGGGAAGAGGGGAGTGGTTAGTGGATATGGATGTTGTGCCAATCCGAATCCGCAGAGTAAAGTTGTTTGGTTGCTGAAAAGTTGCTGAAAAATCCTCACCAACTGCCACTGTGACAGTTGAGGTTGCCGCCTGCAACTTTTGCTCTTTCCGGTGCAGCTGCTGGCTTCCCCAACACCCCCACCCCCACCCCCGCTCGGCTGTTGTGCATTGTTGGTGCTTGCCACAACTTTTTGGCTGCCACGATTGACACCTTTTGGAAATGTGATGACTTTAATGCAGCAGTTGTCGAAGAAAAGCTTGCAGTTTAAATTGCCGACTGTCCGGCAACGAAAGCCTACCTCCAGGCGCTTGCAGCCAAACATAAGTCCTTGCCACCTCCCTCACTCTCTCTCTCTCCCTTTCTCTCTCTCTCTCTCGCTCTGCTTTTGTTTTCCTCAGGTGCTCCAACTTTGCACAACAATTTAATGGATGGCATTGTACGAGTAGTTACAACAATGCGAGGGGCGCCACTAGCCAAACTAAAAACTAAACGTGCCCAATGCGAGATTCTACGAAATTCGCATAAAAACTTTTCCCTAAACTTGTGCAAGTTCTTTTAATTTTAATTAAACGGATGAGCAGCAATTAGCGAAATAAATTTGACAATTTTGCAAATGAGCCAGCATGGCGACCAGTTGGGGGCGCCGTGGACGCAAATGCGGGACAGAAACAACAACAACGATTCGAGTACGCGAATGACTCACTACAAGAATGAAACTCACTTAAATGCAAGTTAACAGCCTCCCACAACAGTTTCTGGTGCTTCGGCACTTTACAGCTGGGGTTTCTATTTTTTTTTTTTCTATTTTTTGCTACTTGGTTTTGGTAAGGGTTTTGGTTTTGACTTTCCGACTGCTGTTGTGGCTTTGCCTTCGTCCGTTTTTTTGTTTTTTATGGCATTTTATATTCGTTTGGGGTTTTAATTGAAGGCGCTTACTTGCATTTTCGTTGTCACTTTTCGGATTTAACGCCACTCCAGCAGCAGCTTCCCAGCCAATGGCACTTGCATCCCATTTTTTGTGGTGTATTTTTGCATTTAATTACGAAAGTTTTTTAATTAAATTAGTGAGTAGAAGTAGAAGTAGAACATCTGTGTCAAGTTGAGGTTTTTCGTTTCTGGTGCTCGTATGAATTAACATAATGGAACGCTGACAAAATGTGGCTGGCAAGCTGCGAATCGCTGAACCTGACGGTGAATACCCCGTAAATTAACGCTTAATCACGAAACTATGATGATGAATCCATCGGTGGCAGCAACTATGCGCAAGCAGAGTTAAGTGTTTTATTTATGAGTAGTTGAAGAAGTTTCGGAAGTTCATTTAGAAGCAATGCATCTAGGGAACAGAAACTGAATCAAATAGAGATTGACAGCAAAAATTCCATTTATGACCTTTGGCACAAAATAAAATGAGAAAGCTAAGCCAACTTCCTCTCTGCCGAAGTTTTTATACCCTTGCTCAAGTGCTCGCTAAAATATTTTCAAAAAATACTCTTTTTCCCCATTTTGCGACCGATCGTTCGTATGGGAGCTATGATATAGTCATCCGATTTAGACAAAAATTTGTAAAATTATGTAAAAGTATGTGAAACAAACAAATGCAAAATTGCAGGATGCTACCTTTAAAAACAAAAAAGTTTTTCTAGCTAAGACTGTTTCTCAGACCTATCTTTTGTATGGCAGCTATACCATATAGTTGTCCGATTTTAATAAAACTTAACAAAATTATAAAAAAGCTCAGAAAACCCATGAATATAAAGTTTCGAAGCGTTTTCTCTAAACCAAAAAAAGTGTTTCTCACTAGAACTAGTTGTTCGACCGATCGTTCCTATTACAGCCATATGCTATGATCATCCGATTTTAACCAAACTTTGTGGAATTGTGTGAAAGGGCATCACATAAGTAAACGCTACCATTGAAGACAATGAAGTTATCTTCACTAAAACTAATATTAAGACTTGTCTTTTCAATGGCAGTTATACAATATAGTTGTCTGAATTTGACCAAACTTAGTGAAATCATGAAAAAGCATAGCCTACTAATAAATACGGAGCTTGGAGACGTGGAAACAAGACAGTTTTTTCACCATAACTAGTTTTTCAACTGATCGTTCCCATAATATGCTCTCTGCTAGGGTACAAAAAGTGTTCTTAACAAGAAACGATTTCTAATTATAGGTGGAAACAGACAAACAGACTCCCACCGAAAGAACTTACAGATGTCAGAGATATGTTCTACATTATAAAGTGTGACAAAAATGGTACATTTTTGGCCTACTCATGTGTGCTTTGCAACATGTGGCCACACCTAAAGTGCTCAGTAAGGATTGCCATTTCACTAAGAAACGAAAAATCGGTGATGTTTCGGCTCAGACCTGAATCATAGCTGAACCAGACCTGAAATGGGAAAGCTGGTACTGATTTCATGGCATCGTTTAAATGAGTTTCAGCCATGGATTTAACACAGACACGTCCTACTACGCCTGAATGGGTTGTACTAAAACATGCCGGAATTCAGGTATGAAATTCATTCAGCATTCAGCATATCTTCAGTGATCTGTGAGAAATATGTTTCGCAAATTATGTTTATATTTTACATTTTTTGTTTTTTTTGTCTACTTTCAATAGAATTTACTTCCCATACCGATTCAACGAATGAAGACTGACTAAGAATATCGAAGCTTCGAAGTGCGCTACCTTGTAATTCTTGGATCATGGGATTTCCGGATCTTAGTCCCCATATTTTCGACTAACTTGTCGTAATTTGGCCGACTATTTCAAGATGTACCATCTTATAGTTTTGATTCCTCGACCATGTTTTTGGTGATTGCCCCCCTAAGTAGTTGCAATTACAACAAATACATGGAATATACGTACAATTTACTTCAAAATTTGACCGTTTCGATTATTTTTAAAAATCAGCTTACCTTCATTTTAGGAAAACTTGTCGATAAGCCCCCTTGCTGTTGCCATAGATATCCATTTCTCTCCACATTAGTAAAATCAATTGAGTTTCAGAAAAATCACCTCAGTCCAAGCAGTTCCAATTAGTGTTTGCTTATGTGTGTGCGTGTGTGTGTGTGCGTGTGCGTGTGTAGTTCAGTGTAAACGGCTATCAACGCTGGGCAGGGGGCAGCTTATCAGCAAGCACATAAGTAAGCCAGTGACTGCAGAGCTCTCTTTAGTAGCTGAAATGATGTCTAAGTGGATGTGCGTTACCGTCATACTCACTGTTGTCGTAGCTTCAGTCGCCGGCAACGGGGAAGTACCCGTGGTTACCCGGTCGGAATGGAATGCCCGAGCGGCTAATGGAGATTTGACCAAAATGGAACCACCGCTGCCTCGAGCAGTGATTGCCCATACAGCGGGAACCGGTTGTAGCAGCGACGACACTTGTGCCCAGCAGATGCGAAGCCTGCAACAGTATCAGATGGATGTGCTGCAATTTTCCGATATCGGCTATCATTATTTGATTGGAGGAAATGGACGTGTTTACGAGGGTCGCAGTCCCAGTCAGCGGGGAGCCTTTGCGGGCAGAAACAACGAAGGATCCCTGGGTATTGCATTCATGGGTAATTTTGATGAGATGACGCCCACGGAGGCAGCCTTGGCTGCTGGTCAAACGCTCTTGGAACAGGCAGTGCGACAGGGTCAGCTCAAGGAGAACTATCAACTGCTGGGCCATCGTCAGCTGAGCGCCACCCAGAGTCCGGGTGATGCCTTGTACGCCCTAATACAGAAATGGCCCAAGTGGACAGCCAATTGAAATGCCGCCGTGTCGACACTTAAAGACCATTTCTTAAACATTTATTGTAAATATAATTATGTATAATTTGTTGCTCGCTTAAATACGAATACTAAACTTGTAATTTTGTTGATCTGTTTTCTGTTTGAATTTCTTTTCTTTTTTTCCTCGCTCCACTTGGTTTTTCACTTGGCTGCCGTGCGCTGCTGAGCTCCCCAGGAGCACTGGGCCACAGTGGAGATTTAGATTTTGAGACATCACATAGCATCATATCATTTCACTGAACCTGAACTTCCACAAGACTAAACTAACTTTACAGAACCCTAAGAAGAAGCACAGAACGGAAAGGGGAGAACGAACGTAATGCTGGAGAGGATGGCGGGAAACAAGAAGGTGGTAACACAAGAGGCAGCGCAACAGTTGGCAACAGATGTAGAAACAGATTTTAGAAAATAAAAAACAAGGAACTATACAAAAAAATTCGTAAAGTACTTAGGTAAATTGCACTAGTATAGGCCCCCTCCGTTGATGATGCCATTGCCGTTTTCATTCTGTTGGGCCATGGGCAGCTGGAGGAGCCAGTCCCGCTTGGCCAGGCCCTCGGGCGTCTCGCCACGCTGTGCGCTTAGAGGCTGAAAACAGGTGGTCAGTCCCACGCTGGGCGTGAACTCGGCCCGCTCCCGTAGCTCCTCCTCGGTGGCCAGCATAATGCAGTCATCGTCGATCTCATCGCTGTCCACATAAGCCAGCTGCTGCTGTTCGGCGCCCCGCTGCTGCTGCACAATGCTGTCACTGTTGCGGCGGAACGAGTCGTCTGTCTTGCGCAGGAAATTGTATAGAGCCACACAGCCAAGCACCACTTCACGGATGTGCTTCTCGCTGACACGCAGGGGCTGGGCCAGTATGGGAAACATGTTGCACAGGATGCGCATGGTCTGGTCCGCGTGGGCGTTCACCTGCTCCAGGGCTTCGTGCACAACGCTGTCCTTGGGCACGAGCCGTGTGGTAACCAGATAGGAGGTACACGGCAGCACCGCATCCCCGGCAAAGTAGTAGCCCTTGCGCTGCGGCTCCGATTGCTCTTCAAGTGCATTCATCTTGTTCTCAATCAGTTCCACGGCAGTGGTCTGGTTATAGATATCATTGGGGCGGCTATTAGCCGCTCGCTCCACCTTCACATACTGGAAATTGTTGTCCGCATCCACAATGCCCGTAAAGATGACAGGCGCCCGTTTGTGATCATCGCCAGCGGCGCCGGCCGCATTGCTCTGCAGCTGAATGCTGCGCATGAACAGATTGCCCACACACTGGGGCAGGCTGTGTTTGCGCTCCATGTCCGTGGCCGCCGTGCGCCACTGCTCATCAGTCTTTGGTAGTGTCACGTATTGGTCCTTGAGGTGCTCGTAGAAGCCCAGACAGATATTGGCAATCATTTCGTTTATCACAAATTTCGAGGCACGGAAGCAGTAGTTTCGACAAGAATGTACTTCACCTGCAGGAAAAGGAAAGGGGAATGGCATTAGAATGTGTTGTGAGTGCATACAATACCCCTCTACCTACCAAAATAGGTGTTCCGGTTCACCGGCTCTTCCTAAAGCTGTTCCCTTTGTTTTCTTATTCTAAATTCTTATATATTCCAGGCCCATTTCTAGTAGAATAGTACATAGTTCTCCCCCATTAGCACCTAGTGTTTCCCTGTGGGATCTGCGATCTGTCTATGCTTATTTCCCATCCTCCCCCCCTTCCATATCGACTAGCACTCACCCGTTGCCAAATACTTGAGCGTAATGGCCAGACGCTCCTCGGCGCTGAACGATTTCTTTTTGCGCTGCGGCGCATACTGACTGATAATCGGCTCCAGTTTCTGCACCAAATGACGAAACTGGCTCTCGGTTATGGCTAGGAAGTAATTCAAGTGATAGCATTCATCCTTGCGCGACTGCAGATCGCTGAGTAGATTCTCCTTGCTGAGGAACTCGGCTTGGTTCTTGCGCAGCCACTCCTTGGTCCATTCCAGGCGCCGACGTGTGTTTAAAATGCCGGCCAGATCGAGGGCGCTGATTTTCGATGTCTGGGGACGCGACAGCACGGATGTTCGTGCCGCGCCGCCGACTCCGGTGCCGCCGCCACCGGCGGTGGGGGCCAAGGCATGGCCATTGGCGTGAGCATGGGTATGGGCATGTGCATCGTTGCGCTCTGCGCCTGGGGCGTTGCCGTCGTTGCCATTGCCATTATCCTGCGTGACCCCGATTGCAACGGCCACGCCCACCTGATGACTGCCGCTGCCACCGTTGACGACGCCTCCGCCGCCGCCGCTGCTGCGATTGACATTCGTGCCTCCGTCGCGCTCGCGCAGCACTCCAATAACCTTTAGCTTGATTTTGTCCATCGAAGAGGCAGTGCCTGGAATTTAACGATTTTCATATTCAGCTCGTCGAAAAAAAGACAGTCTGCCCAGGTCGACCCAGTATCGCCTTCGTCCTCGCCCCCACTCGCACCCCTCAATGCAGAGTGTCGTGGTGGTCGGTCGTCGTGTGTGTTTGTGTGCAACATATCGATTTTTACTCACCCTCACTCTCCGCTGCGCCGAACTGCCTTTCCCTTGCCCCGCTGCTCTGCCTCTGCTCCCGTTCCCTGTTCCCGTTGCTTCGTCGCCGTCGCTGCTGCCTGTGTGTATAACCAGTTTCGTTCTGCGCGGGGGGTGGGGGGTAAGGAAAAGGAGCACCCGCTATATGGTTTGTTGTATAATTAGAATAATTCTATTCTGCTCCGCTTCTGATAGTTGGTTTCAGCTGAAATTCACAAATTCGCACGTAGATTTGAATTCTGCATCAGTCATCTGCTCGGGGTTCTAGTTTTCGCTGCTCAGTCTCAGTCTGATTCTGATTGCCAATACGAAATTCGACGACAACAACAACAACGACTTCGTCTTTGGCAGCAATTTCATAGCCCGTTTGTGCGTCTTAACCAATTTTCCTGTGCCTTGCTAACCTCCAACTGGGATTACTTGGCCAATAACCACATTTTTCTTGGTAATTTTGCACCGTGATGTGTTGTTGCTTTTCTCCAATTCGCAGTCGAACCACCTATTTTCCTTTTCTATTTTACACGCACGAAGGTGGCGTTCTTCTTCTTTGTCGTGTGGACACTTCGTTGGGCAACAGCTGTTTTTTTCACGTCTGCATCCGTCATCTGGACTTCTGCTTAGGGTTGTCGCTGTCGCTACGTAGCGCTTGCCAGCGCTGCCACCTGGCGGCAATGTCTGAATTTGTAAAAATTAATATTGAACTAGGTTTTTAATATAAATTTAAATTTATGCACTTGTAATTTTGTATTATATTTATTTATATTAATTTAATAATCATTAAACAGTTTCTAAATAGCATTCCATTCCCATTGGTAGAGCATGCTCCCATATAATTCCAATTGGAGGTATTTTTGTATTTTTTTGTATTTTTGTTATGGCCAGGTCTGGGCACACTACGACTGGTCTCACTAATCTGTAAACAAATCGGCATCGGCATCGGCTTATAATTCACAAAGTTGATTTTAATTGAAATATACATAAACAAATACCCAATCAATTATTATGCGCACAGTGTTGCTGAGTAAATCGGACGAGCTCTACCTGGAAAAATGCGCGCAGGAGCACAGATTTTCCTATGGGATCATCATTGGCCATGTAAGTAACTGCATCGCCACGTAGCTGGACATCCCGACATCGCCGCCCTCCGCTTGACTTATTTATTTTCATTTCTCAGCAAGCCGACCTGAGCAAAAGTATTGTGGTTCATCTGGCCAGGAACAATGAGGAGGACGGCGACCTGGAGGACTTGACCGATGTGCGGCTTACTATCGATGACATCAACTCACAGGCGCTGGCCTCGCAATGGCTGAGCGCAAGCAAAATGTGCCCCGGCTCGTTCGATGTTATAGGTAAGAGAGGAGCATAGTTCACTTCTGTTTCTCCCCCTCTCAAGTTTTATTTCCACATTGTAGGTATTTTCGTTGCCTCCGTGCGTCCAGAGGTGGCCAATGAGCGAAGTGACGAATTTAAGAATGCCAAAAAGCTATTCTCCGATGTTTACGAGTGAGCCTCCATTATATGCCATGTCGCACTATGATAAACTTGAACATTTTGTTTTGCTTTCAGTTTGCTGCTAAAAGGGAACACCTCATTTGGAGTTTATACCACGGATATTGCACAGACTGATTACGTATTTTTATCTTATTCGCTGGCCGACAAAAAATTATTGTGCAAGAACTACAGCTACGGCAAGTAAGTTCATTAATTCGAATGAATATCCACAAATTTAAGAAAATGCCAGAGAACTGCAGCGGGGTAGTGCGATTTGCTTGCAATTGGTTGCAATTATTGTTTGATTTAACTCAAAGCTCCACCTTATTAACCCTCATCCCATCCTGCCTCGTGGTTTATGGTTCATATAAGTTTTAAGCCCCTAGCAGAGGACAAATCAAGTTTTAAGACCTATTTAAATGAGACTTCGGTTGATGGCAATATGCAAGCTAGCTCAATACTAACTTGGTTATCTATTAAATCAAGTAAATTTTGCAGTTTTTATTGGAACAAGATGACAGTATCTAAGCTATTGCTAATCTCACAGGTTGTACATACAAAACACCGCTTTTGATTTAAATGCAGCTGAACACTACTCACTTAACTAAATTATCATTACCGTATGCAGATCTCTGGAACATATTTGTACCGATTACCCACAGGCTTCGCACTGAAACTTCACTGTATTTCTTCTGTACATCTTTTCTTTTATCTAACGACTTGTTGGCTAACATTGTTTAAATAGACATTGCAAAAAAACGTATTTTACGGCAAATATAAAATGCATCATATGGTAAATATGTAGAAGATGTTACACCACCAGTTTTTCGGTTCTCTTAATTCGTAGATTTGCCTTTCGAATTCTTTGAGCTTTTGTTTATTGGAATGCCATAAGTCCATTTAGTATTTCCCTTTTACTAATGAAACGCCATTCTTTTGCTCTCCGACAGCGGTGGGACCTTCGCCAACATGGACTATCGGTTTGTGGAGAAGCCCTTTGAATGGATACAGCTGGAGTGCAGCTACGATCTGGACGATGTTATACCCATACACGACGCCGCACGTCGCATTAACATTGAGGATCAGTTCAAGAACATCATAGTATCGGTGCGTAAGAACCTTATTGCCAGCGAAGTGTTTCTGCAGAACGAAATCGTCGAAGACACCATCGATCTGCAGTCGTACATCAAGAAGAAAAAACTTAAGGATGATGACAAGCTGAAAACAGCAGTCACATCGAATAGCGGCGGCGTCACTTCAGGTACAGCCAGTCGAACATCAGCTGCTGTCCTTCAGCTATTGAGCACCGAAGAAACCGTCGGTGGAGATGTGATTCGGGCCAGCATAGTGCTGCCGGTTAAGTGCCAAGTTAGCAAGCCGACGGACATCAAGGTGCGGGAATTCAATGGTACCATGCGCATGAGTGGCATCATCTACACGCGCATCCACTGCAGTCCCCGCAACAGTGTGGCGGACGTGAAACGCTTTCTACGCGACGATGTGCTGCGTTCGCTTGTCACGCGTATCCAAGTCTACTGCGATGGTCTGACAGATCCGCATGTGACCAACGAGGCGCTCTATATTAGCGAACCACCACGGCGTGTATTTTTCAGTTTGCCAGCTGAAGGCGTCACCATCTCCAACTCAGCTGCATGCGGCAGCGCCGTGCAGTTCTCAGAGTATTTGTTCCGAGGCGAGGCTCCCACCGTTGTAGTGGCTCAAGCCAAGCAAATCCTCGATATAGAGCTTGACCCGGAGACCATTTACGTGGACGCCGAGGGGGTACCGGATGACTCAAACTTTACCAACCCTCAGACGGGTATCGACCAAACAGACGACTCACGCAGCATGCCCAGCTCGATGCCGAAACCCGAACTGTCCCGTAGCCTATACATGGTGGGCATTGCGGTGGCCTTGCTAGTGCTGCTCGCATCCGTGGCACTTCACTACGCGCTCGCTGAGCAGCAACAGCAGCAGCAGCAGAAGTAGGCAGCGGGAATGCCAGTTGTTTGTCTAACCTACTTACGTAGATCTTTATATGGAAGTGTTTTAGATATATATATATATATTATTTGTATGTGCAGAAGCACTCACCTCTCTCTTGTGATCGTTTGTTTTTATAAAGAATTGTGTACTCGTAGTAGTAAAACGGCAAAAAACAAAAAAAAAAAGAAAATAAGAATGTAACAAAAAGGTCACGTTATATAGTTAAACTCTGGAGGCCTAAACGTACAGCATTTAACATCTACATATGTGTATAATAAAGATATAAGTAATGTATGACCTGGTCTATCAAAAATTGTAAAAAAAAATACTTGAAAGCTCCATTTGCACTCTGGGAAACCCTAAAACCGAGTAGAAATAACAAATAGAGTGTTTGATCAGCGAAAGAACATACTTACAACTTAGGTATTCCAATCGCTGGCTGCTCATATCCGAGCCTGGGGAAATTATTTCCTAAAATCTGAAAACCGTTGCTGTTTCTAGATGAATTTTCACCTCTCTCTCTCTCCCATGGCCTTAAATGAAACATCATGTCGCATAATGTTACCAATTTCATTAGTTCATACATAATCTTTACAATTCGTTAAAAGTTAAGATCTACATAAGTTAATGTCCAGCAGGATCTTTTGAAAGATGTTTGATAAGTACGAGTACATTTGTCATTTTAGGTGGTCCTCACATAATTTGACACTTAAACCTATGTTAGTGTTTCACAGCCTCTGCAACAGAACGAACTTAAACCTAAATCGTAACTACACATAAATCAACATGCATCTTTGCGCTAGTCTCTAGGATGGAGTATATGGTGGACGTGGGGGGGCGGTGTGGCCTAGTGCAGCTTGCAATTGCCATTGCAATTGACAACGGACCAAACCCAATCCACGTAGTTCGGCACCTTAGCATAAATGCCAAATTTGTTGCGTTTGGCACAGCCATCACCAAATGAGGTGATGCCAAAGATGGTCCACGGATGATTCGGTTTGGTGGTATCGCGGCAGAGAAGCGGTCCGCCCGAGTCGCCGGCGCAGGTGTCGATCAGTCCGCGACGGTGGCCGGCACAAAACATGTTCTGAAATATTTTAGATGGATTGTGAATGATTCTTTTAAAAAAAAAAACAAATCTTTATGTCCGGGCACACCTTTGTAATGGTATAGTCATGGTAGACATTACGACAGTTTTCCATGGGGATAATAGGTACATCCGCTTTATGCAGCACACTGGTGCCAGCCACATCTCGGTTGCGCCTCTTGCCCCAACCGATGACCGTGCAGTCGACATTCTTGGGCAGTGGTTGATATGGCTTTGGCAGACAGGAGTAACCTATCCAGGTGGTGGCATTAACCGATTTTGGCAGGCTGAATAGAAAATAGAAATCGTGGATTAAGAACAGAACTGTCCTAAAAGTGATGTACACATAAATGTGCTTGTGTTGGTGAGCACTAAACAAAGAATTGGTGCAGACTGAGGGACTGTTCCCGGCTTAATCAAGAACTAGGAATCATAAGCTCAAGAAATTCGCTCTAATATTACGAATTTTTATGCTGAACTCGAAAAATATTAATCAAACTAAGAAGTTCCGTAGTTTTCTACACGTGCAGTACTTAAAACAAGAACTAAGTACTTAAACCAAGTAAAATACTTGATTTTTTTTACAAAATGTACTCACCGCAAAAGTGCCACATCACTGTCCACCGTACGCTTATCGAAATTGGGATGCTTATAGCTTTTTAGCACTCGAAGTTGCACCTCCGTACCATCATTATGATCCAGATTGTGCTCACCCATCCGAACATACAACACCTTACGCACACAATGGGCCGCCGTCAGTACCCAGTTGGGTGCTATCAGTGTCCCACCGCAGAAGGCCTCCTTAAAGCGATTCAAAATGGCCACCTGCCAAGGCCATTCTCCCTTTCGGGCTGCCTTGCCTCCGATTATTTTCAACATGTTGTACATGTTGTTCCGCCGGCCGGTACCACTGCGAACTATGCCGCACTGCAGCTTCACCGGGGTGTATTCAGGTCCCCGATACCCCTTCCCACTCATAATGACATTGATGTCGTTGTTATTCAGGGAGCTGCTCGAGGTCTCCGTATGCATGCGTCGCATGGCGGTGGCTGGCCCGGGATTGGGTTTGGCCTCGTATGCGGGTGCCTTGTGCACTTGTGTCTGCAACCACTGCTGACAGAAACTGCCCTCCGTGTAGCAATAAGCTATTTCACGGAGTACCTCGCGTCCGCACTGATCATTGTTGCGGCACTTTCTGTGGGAAGCAGGGTAAGGTTAAAGCAAATATTGAAATCCCAGCAGATTTCGCCTCCCACTTACTTGTAACGTCGCGTGGTGCATTTGGGCGAACATCTGGTCCAACGGCTCCATTTTGAGTACATGCGCCGGCGACGCGGGGTTAGGCCATCCGGCGTATTGCGCTCCTTTACTGGCGACAACCAACTAATGTTGCGGTATTCAGAGTACTCCTCCGAATCCGGATACTGACTGTCCTGTTCAATGTCAAAATCTTCGTACTGGAAAATATCACCCTCTAGGCTATCAATGCTGCTGCTCGAGGATAGGGCCAAATTGCGTGGACGCAGAGACTTTTGTTCCAAATAGTCCTCGAAATCGTCATCAATATACTCCGGTTGCTTAACTGGTCTGTGTCGTGGCCTGTGCCTGGGTTTTTGTCTCCTCCGATGTCTGTTTCTTTTTAGCACATAAAAGTCCTCACGTTCACCTGAGTATGATGACTCGTCCACGTCTTCTTCACTAACTATGAAATCGGGACGATGGGTTGGTGGTGGCCTATGTACTACTTCAACGGAGTCAAAGTCGGGATATGGTGGAGGTGGAGGTGTATGCCTAACTGTAGGGGTTGTAGAGGATTGGACTGGTCCACTTGCAGCAGCTGCGGCTGCATTTATGATAATCGAGGGCGGGTAGACATTGGTGTTGGTGGGCAATCTTTCTGGTATGCGCACTTCGCCTAATGTAATTGGTTCGTGCCACTTCATCGACGATGTGGGATTACAGCTGCAAAATATTAAATGTTCAATGAGTTTCTTGCAGAGATTCCATCTTATTCTTAGACCTGTTAAAGTATCTAGTTCCGAGGATCAACAACCGCAAGGGGGCGCGTTTTTGTTTTCAAGATTTCCCTGGGAAATGGTCTTAACTTTAACTTTTGAAATTGAGTACCTAGTTAGTGAAGTACAAAGTCACATAAGCGATTATACCACCTCCAAAGCGGTGCATTTCAATTGGACCCCCAGAAACGAAATGTCGGTATTTAGTGGAAACTTTAGTTTCGATTCATAAAGAATTAAAATTGATCGAATAAGGATATATTTGAACTATCACTACAGTTTGTATACCCTTGTATACATGTGCAGCACGTTTTTCTAACTAATTTAAAGGACATTTTCACTGAAAACCAACAAGTTTTTCTCACAAAGACTACTTTCTGACTCTACTTTTGTATGACAGCTATACCATATAGATGTCCGATTTCGACCAAACTTATTGGAAACATGAAAAAGCTTAGAAAACTAAGAAATACAAAGTGTGGAGGCGTTTTTTTTCGAAAACAAAAAAGTTTTTCTCACTAAAACTAGTTTCTCGACCTATCATTCCTATGACAGCTATAGCCTATAGTCATCCGATTTTGACAAGACTTTGAAGAACTGTGTAAAAGCTTATAAAATAAATATATGCCAATTTTAAGGAGTTTCACATTGAAAACAAAAAAGTTTTTCCTACAAAAACTATTTTTGTAACCTTACTTTTCTATGGCAGCTATACTATATAGATGTCCGATATCGACCAGACTTGGCAGAATGATGGAGAAGCTTTAAAAACTAGTAAATACGGAGTTTGAAGACGTTTTCTTTGAAAACAAAAAAGTTTTTCTCACTAGAACTAGTTTTTCGACCGATCCTTTCTATGGCAGCTGTATGTTATAGTCATCCGATCCGGCCGGTTCCGGCAAATGTGCAGCGTATTTGTACCAGATGACTTCGTGCAAAGATTGGTGGCGATAGCTTTAAAACTGACGGAGGAGATAACATAGAAACAGACGGACGAGGCTAAGTCAACTCAGCTCGACATGCTGATCAAGAACATATATACTTTATGTGGTCGGAAATGCTTTCTTCTATGCGTTACAAACATCTGAACCATTTCAATTTACCCTCTGCAAGGGGGCTACAAATCATATCTTCCGACTATATAGGGTCTATCTACAAATCACATCTCCTGGACTATATAGGGTCGGAAACATACTTTTACAGAAGTACAGAGTATAAAAAGTAGAGCTGCAAGCCAAAAAAATATTCGTATCTCCGGTACATTGGTTCGAACCCAAATTAACGAATGGTTAAGGTTCGGAAATTAAAGGTTCGAGGTTTTTGGGAGAAGGTTTTGGTTCGAACCTTGGTTCAGTCCATGCTTTATACAACACTGCTGAAACAGCAATCTTGTGGAAACCTTAAATTGTTGTATGGGTGTTTTACCCACCCAAAGTACCCCAGTGTCAGTTCCTGCTCCAAATTTTGTTTCCTTACCGCCAACACTTGCGTTGCTCTACATGCTTTGTATGGCCACACCGGCGCTTGGCCTTACAGTATCGCTCCCGGTGCTTGATGCACTCATCATCGCATCTCGTCCATGTTGTCCAACGGCTGAATGGCTGGTGATGGTTTATGGAACGTCGGCCAGTCCATCGATGGTGGGGCATCTGCAATCGATGCACTCGCTGCCCCTCGTGCCAATGGGAGCCGTGATAAGCGGGAGACCGTTGACTCAACACGTCCCGAAACTCGGCATGAATGTGTCTCTTGGCGTTCTGCACGTGGCCAGCCTGGAAGAAAAAGACAGAATTAAAATATCTTAGATAAGCGACCGGGACAAGGAAGGCAAGGGTCGCCGCCTGCACAATTGGATCTCTCTGTTCTAAGTTTCCCCGACGCCAATGGCAATCGACACGTGACATGAGAAGTCAACGTTTATTGCGCCGCCTCATCCATCCCATCCGAGCTATAAATCAGGCCATGGCGCTGGGGATGTCGCTGCGTTTTATTTAAAGTGTCATTGCTCCCATTCGACGAGACACGGGACCAAGTCGCCTGGGCAAAACACACAGTCGAGGAAAGTGCTTCGGTTTCAGTTCCAGTTCCAAGTGCGAGACGGGCGTCGCTGCTATAAATAACGTTCGTTTTGGTATCCCTTCTTCCTGTGTCGTTCTAATTGAAAATAGGTTTCGGGCGGCCGCCGGCAAGTCACCCAATAAACATAGCTGCTGCTGTCCCAGAGCAGTCTCTACCCTGCCAAAAAGACGCATCGTCGTCGTCTATATTTGCAATTGCGGACAGCGCGTTGCAGTGGGGGCAAGATTAGAAAAAAAACCGTAATATACAGAAGTATGATGTGGTAACGAGGGGACTTGGTTTGGGGCTCATTCTTGGGCCTTCAACAGATTACGCAAAACAGATAAATTTTGGGTCTTACAACCGAAGCCCGTCGTAGGTCACGGCAGCTCCGCCTAGTCTAACCAATTTTGGGCAAATTCATATATGGAAAACTGTAACATTCCCATGAAATCATGCGGAACCTCAAGCTCAAGGGAACTGATACCGTTCCGCTGCCGAATTAATATCTACAAGCCAGTCGCATGCGCCTCATTGTCGTTGGTAAATACTCCTCGATACACGTAGATACGCACAACAGTGGGACCAATTTGGATGCGGGTAATTGGCGTGCAATTTACATTTTCGAATTAGAATTGTTCACAGTTCTCAATCGAATTGTTTCGAGTTGACGTAATATGATTGGGTCAAGTGGGAGGGCAGGGCAGGGCAGGGCGCGCTGCCGTTTTCGTTTTTGGCTCACCTGAGTTTCCACAAGCAGCTGTAGGAGCGCTAGTAATTCCAAAAGGTGAGATATTACTTTCATGCTCAATTGTTGAATTAGTTCAAAGATCGTAGAAAAACTATGAACGACCACATTGAATCCAAAGGATAAGAGAGTTCCTGTAAAAGACAAAGAAGAAAACATGTCAAAGTTCAAATCAGTCAATCAAAGTTCACTTCTATCCCTAATCCTCTTTCCTAGAGCCAACTTCCTTCCTATTGAAAAATTGAGGTAAAAGGTCTGATCCCGCACAGAAAATAAAAAGATAAAAAAAAAAAAAATCCATTTGGACTGAATATGTGTTAAATATCCTTTATTATAATCTAGACAGGGTTCTGAATTGCTCTTTGCTCGCAGCTCTCGAGAGCCAGCTCTTGCTCTCAGCTCATAGTTCTGAGCTATAGCACACTGCTCTGAGCTTGGAGCCACAGCTCGGGAGACGTGAGACCTCAACCAGCACTCGGCTCGTGAGCCATAGCCACTAAAAGTGGAAAGATCTATATATTTGGGACATATACTTTGAATATGGGCATTTCCATGGTACGCATTAAAATTTAAAAAAAAAAATCAAAATATATCATGCCAAGGTTGATTTTGTGGCTCACGGGTGGAGAGCTAAGGCTCACGATACAAGAGCAAAGGCTCACGAGCCGAGAGCCATGGCTCACGAGCCGAGAGCTATGGCTCACGAACCGAGAAGTATGGCTCACAGCTCAGAGCCGCTGGCTGTGACTCACGAGCCGAGAGGCGGTTGATGGCTCTCGGCTCCCGAGTTGCGGCTCTCAGCTCTGAGCCAGAAGCTGTGGCTCACGAGCTGTGAGACGTTTAGTGCTCCCGGAACGAAAGCCGAAAAGAGTCAGAGCGCGCGTTTCGCTCGTGAGCATTTCCGAACCCTGAATCTTCATGATTTTCAGCTACGTTGGATGATTAAAAGGTTATTAAAGACATATAAAAACCAAATGGATAATTTTTTCTGTGCGGGTTCTTGTCTTTTCCTGGAATTTTTTGAAAGGCAGAACCTCTTCAAGAGGCATAGCAGAAGCAGAAGAGAGACACATAAGAAATTGTTGCTGCAACTTTATTATGCTTGAGTTCCTTTCGGCCATTGCTTTGTACGCAGCAACAACAAATACGCCTGATGCGTATGTAACGCGGGCACCCATAAATTATAACTTCCTTTCGTTGACAACGAAATCGACAGAGCTCTAGGGGTTTTTGAAGTAGGGAATCCTTTTGGGATTCTGAGTCATACCATTATACTTTGGGTGACCCTCGAGTGAGGGGATCCTTTTGGGATTCTGAGTCATACCTTTATACTTTGGGTGTCCTTCGAGCAGTTCTAAGTAAGAGGAAGCGCTCTGTAAGCGATCTATTTTACAGCCTAACCCACTTAATTTACCACATCTTTTCAAATTAATAAAAATTGTAGCAGTTTGTTTAATATTCACAAAACTGAAAGTCATTGTTTCGATCGTACAGAAAACAATGGGTTAAATTAAACTCCCAAGTGCAAGGTGTAGCACACACTCCCCCTTAAAATCGGTCTATCTATCAATCTGTCTACACGACCCGCCGCCACACTATTTGGTTCCAATCAATTAAGCAATTGTTACCTTAATAATAATTCACTTTTTTTTGACAGATTTATGATTCATTTCGATTCAAATTAAATTCGTTATATTGTCCAAAGCAAAACAAATCAAACAAAATTCAGGGCCAGCTTTCAATTGGCGCAACCACAAAGAGAGACATTAAGTTAATCACATTAATTAAGAGTACACTTGGTGGTATATTTAATAATAATATTCTAAGCACACAGTGTCTTCATTTCAAAGAGCCAATTTCAAATGAATTTGCCCAATTTAGCACGAACTAAGCGGCGCCTCATTTGCGTCAAAATACAACAATCACAGCAGCGAGCCCCCGCTCCTTACGCACTGTACAACAATTAAATGATGGCAATGTCGATGAAATTTGTATCTTGCTGACGCACTTGCAGCCAGGGCTAACATCATCACTGGGCCACTTTGGCAACTACAAAGTAAAAATTTGAACTTGTAAGCGACCTTAGGCCAAAGCGATCAAAAGCGTTGGCAGAAAAGTGAAATTAATTAAATTCTCATACCCGTACATGTAATTACAAACAGACAAACGGAGCAAATGAGAAAATGAAAATGAGAAACATGCAGAGAAATTATGTTTGTATGTATGTATTTTCAAAAGACAGAACTGTGGAAGGAGGTATGATTTCATTTGGGACTAAAAGTGTCCATCAATTGCCCCTCCAACCCAATAATGTTGTTGAATGAATACAACAAGTGCAGCAAGGAATTTAAAGTAGCCAACGCACCATGGGAACGGGCCGGGGCTGGATGGGATTACTATTTAATTTCGCGCAAAAGGAAATGTTACAACCGGCAGTTGTGGAGTAAAAATACTTTACTAAATGCTTGCAAATGCAAGTATTTTTGGTCAGAAAGTACCTAATAACATTTGCAGCGGCTTTTACCACATTTTCATTACTTTACACAATTCGAGGAACATAATTTTCCGCTTATACTTCTATGCAACTTTCTCATAATGAAGGCTGCAAGACTCTAAAAACCTTTAGAGGGTTCGGTTTGTTGATTTTGAACCCATAATAAAGTCCAATGTTTGGTTTACAAATCGGTTTCTTAGCTTGTCGAACCCAAGGGCTGTTCCCATGTATTTTTTCAAATCGCAACCGGAAGTCCTTATTGGCATTCATGAAAAACTTTACATGGCAAGAAACTTCGATTTGTTATCGAAATATGAAGCTTTGGTGTTAGTTGCTATCAGTATAAGCTTCAAGTGGCTGAAAATGCTCATTTTAAAACTTTTAAGGCCCGTGCTGTGAGGAAACCATTTTTTTGTTTTGACTCTCTTTAATATTAACTATAATGAACATTTTCAACAACTCCCATTGCATTCTTAAGGGCAGAATATATTCGCTTGAAAAAATCATAAAATTGTTTATGATTATTCAAATGGGAGTCAAATAATATCACTAGAAAACGAGGTCTAGTTAGTAAATGTGTTGGTAGTGATTCTAGAAGCTGTTTTTGGAAATCACGTTTAGATTTTCAATGTTTAGAGCTTAAAACTGCTAAAATGGCATATTTTTACTATCTATAAGCTCGTTTTATGGGCAGCATTTTAGTTTGATTTGGCTCACCTATATATGCTTGTAAAGTACTATTACTTGCCTTTAAAGTGAATTGTCCCAAATAATTTTGCGATTTTTTTAAGCGAAGATATACCATTTTAAGTAAATATATTCAAAAGGACCATATTTTGTAACGCCCTTAGATATGCAATGGATGTTGTTTGAAAATTTTCAAAAGGATTTAATATAAATCACTAGCAAACTATAGTGATTTTGCATAGCATATTTTTGGGGCAGTTAACAATTTAATATTTTGAGGCCTTGTATTCAAAATGGTATATCTCCGCTTAAAAAAATCGCTAAATTGCTGGGATAGTTTTTTTTTTATAGATAAGAAGCAATACTTTACTATATTATCAAAGAAAGTTTAGATAATAGCATGGGCTCTTCATAAAAGGTGTCTTAAAAGTGTAAAATAAGTCATTTTGACAACTTTTAGCTCAAATTACTATATATTTAGACGTTATGGATCATTTTTGAAAACAGATTCGTGTTCCGCACTAAAAAAAATCATCTTACAACACTTTAATATTCTGCAAATAGTACAATTTGGTTTACCTGTGTAGTTCATTACGTTAATATGATACATAGTCAAAGCAAGAGTACAGGCTCCCCACATAAAAGGGTATAAAAAGGCATATTAAGCCACTTTAAGCAACTTTAAGCTCAAATTACCAAAAATCTAGACGTGATGAACTATTTCCTAATACATTTTAGTTTCTAGCAGATCATATAGAAATTCTATAGCATAATCATAGCATATCATCAACCTTTCAATTTTTCAAAGTAAACCCAATTGAAACCGAAAGCGTAGGATACTTTTAAGTCTGAACACCTGCAGCAATAATTGCCATATTCTGCTATTTGTACAAGTTCCACAAATTCTATAAATCAATAACCCCATTAATGACACTTTTGGTATTAAGTCATTCAAATATTGTAAATTCCAGCACTTGACTTTCCATAACAAAACTTTCCAAATGTTTTGACTTTGTCTTAACATTGTTGTGCACAAGAAAACGTCGGCATCTAGATCTATATAAGATAACATTACCTGCTTTGGCCAATTAGATTAAGAAAACAAATAAGACAAATATTCTAGATATAAAACAAAGCTGCTGCCCACGGTGCACCTCAGCACGCACTATTCTGTTTCCCCCCCTCTTTTTGTCCAAAATACAATGCACACATTGATCTTGCGTCAACAGATATTTCCCGATATGGTGCGAACCTCATTAAGGACAGGCGTAAAGGGCTCACATTCAATTGGCAAGCTAACCTGATCACAGATTCCGATCGCCTGCTCCACTTTCCAGCTTGCAATTCTGGTTTTTTCTGATGACCAAATTCGTCACGTTCAGCCTAACGATATACCAGAGAGTCATCGCTATTGTTGTTGTTGGTTTTGCAATGTCATCCTCTATAACCATTAATATTCTGTGCGAATTCAAAATGTTCGTTTAAGTAAGTACCATATTTCGAAACGAATTCAAATTGAGTTTGAATTAAATTTAAATAGAATAAATTGTTGTATGCCAAGTCACCTGGTACAGGTGCCAGTGCCTCCCACATCCAACATAATCTCCCTCTATCTAGGGGGGGGGGCTTAAATACCGCACAGATGTTAGCTAAAAGGGGCGTTGATATATATCTGTCAGTGATCCGATCAAATAAGTACATATGCATCTTCAACCCACCCAATGTTGAGTAACTCACGCCGCTGGATTGTGTGAAGAATATTTTCACTGGCGGTGGGGAGTGGGGAAATCAAATACCACAAACAAACCACTAGAAACTATTCTTAAACACCTGACAAGATATGCGTGTGTGCTCTAGGATGGACTTTTGCAGTTTGCTGGGAGAACATATGCTTTTGGAATTGCTACTAAATGAATCATTTCTAGTACAGAAGATCTACTTTTGAAAAGATGAAAATTCTAAAAAAAAGGAGATGGAGAATTTTGCATTTCGCTATACATAGGTCCTTCACAGATTATAGATAATGGACCTAGGAATGATTCTTCTATTGAGATGTTACCTTTTGTGCCAAAGGTTCGGGAAAATTTTCCTGAATATTCGCTTGTCGCAAACGATCGAACGTACCCAGAGTGAAAAAAATCGAGAAAATACAATTCAATAGTTATAAAACTTTCACTTTCACTTGTACAGCAAAGTTCTCTCTTCAAGATCTTTTTTTTTAAGAAAGAAAGAACTTGATTTGTTTTTGAGACCATTTTAAACCAATCTGGTTCACATTTTTTTTTTTTTGATTTTGGTTCAGAATCGCAACTTTCAGGGATCTCAATAGATTAGATCAGAAGTCAGGTTTATTTCCAAGTGTTGGAGATGTGCTGACTTTCATATTCCTAAGAATCTGATAGCATCACTTGTACGTAAGACAACCCACCCACCCCATCTACATTAGTTAATTTGGAAAAGAGAAAAGGAGAGAATTTTTGGTGGACTTGTCTGGAGTCGATCCTCAGACCTTTAGCGCTCAATAACGGCGACGTGTTAGCTCACTACGCCATTGCACACGAATGTTTAAGCGCCAACTTAATCTTTTCTGTGTGGAGGTAGACTTAAGTAAAATTGTGCTCCTGTCAAGAACATTTGGAATACTTCAAAGATTTTAAAGAATTTCGTGTTTTGATTTTGAGTTGAAACCATCTTATTTTCAGAATAGGAGGTTTCTCTCTGTGTAGCAGTATAAAAGCCCATTTAAAATATTAGAAACTTTCAAATAGGGGATTGAAATTTGAATAATGGTGCAACGGAGATTCCCAGACCTTATCCATGGCTAAAGCTATCCTTTCTCTTAACACCCCAATCCAAATCCAACTACTAACAAATTCCAGGAAAAACAGAACCATCCACTGACCCAGAAGCCTCAAGCCGTTTCAACAAGAGTCCATCCCAAAAGTATTTTTAGATACGACGACGTTGCTGCTTAATTTAGAACAAGATGCTACCGCCAAGCAAACACCGCATCAGCAGCAGCACCAGCAGCAACCTCCTTACCATTCCCCCGTCCCTTTCCCGTCTCCGTCCATCAGTGTAAACAAACCGTTCGTCATAGACGACCTGATACCGCCCCCACACTGCTTTACCTTGACAAAGTGCGATTAAAATTTAACTCCAACGGGGTCTCGGGTGCGATAAGCTGTCATAAATATTAGAAAATTAGCGTATATATCACACACAGGCTGAGGCGATTAAGAAAGGGGCAACAAATTGGCAAATTCACAGCCCACCCACCACACCCCGGGGGGGAGGGGGGGCCATCTGGACGGACGAGTTCGGTTTTGAAACTTTTATGAATGAAAATGTAGAAATGCGTTGGCTAAACGCTTGATAAGTGGCTCGTACCTGGGGCCAGCCACAATGTCTGGCGCTGTCGAGCAGCTGTCGGTGCAGGCGTGCAATTTTAATGACGTCGTCGCGCCGAAAATTTAGCTGAAGTTTTGTGGCTTTTGTTTTTGCCTGCACCTCGGAGTGGTGTGGGCAGATCCGTGGGCAGTGGACGGATTTCGTATTGTCCACAGACGACGGAAATGGTGCGGTCACAGATTTGCGTCCAGTTAATTTATTAGCAAGAAACCGATCTCTACGCATTGAATTTGTTCTGCCCATTAGCGGATGTTGTTGAACATAAATCATGGTTCGCCTGGCGCACACAGTGGAAACGCACTGCAAGTCGTCGTCGTCGTCGTCGTCGGCGATGCAATCGCAAAGATTCAACCTCCTTCTGCCCCATCCCCCTCCCCCCATTCATGTCAGCGCACGCCATATTCCCAACAGATGCAATAAATGCATTTTAAATAAGTTTGCATGTGAATAAGGCACATTTATCCATATCGTACCAAATATTGGTTTTATGAATGAAACCGCCAATGGATTTATCATGGCACATAATAATTCTTGCAGCTGTCTAAAGATCCGCCAGATGCGCCAAAAAATGTTTAGTAAATATCCAACCTTTTTATTCAAATGTGATCCGGTTCAGAAGCTAGACTCGCACATTGGTACACACTTTTCCAATTTATTTAATATTTCTATGTTTTATTTTTACATTGGAAAAAACGGAAGCCCAAGGCGCGCACTGGCGTCCGTCCGATTTCGATTTCGTTGTTGCCCGCGACAAAAAAAAATAATACCCCGAAAACCAACGTTAACCGCCACACACAACCGATCCAACCGCTGTCTCTTCGAGAACTGAGCGCGCACCGCCAACGCTTCGAGCTGCGTACTGAAATAAAAAAAAGAAGAAAAACGTCGCACATGCCGTTGACTTTTTTCACACATTCAGCGGGCAGCGCACAGTGTGCCGCAAGATGCATAAATATGAACGTAAAAACCCGGGGTTGGCATGCTTGAGCAGATTCTGTGGCCGTTTATTGAGAAGGCACCGCAAAACGGTACTTTTTTTTAGAGCCATTTGGCCATAAACCAAATGTTCCATGCTGTCGACTCTGAAATGTACCAACTTTCCCAAAACGCTCGGCGCAAATTTAATTAAATGCATCTGGTTTTTATGGAGTGCCCTGGCACAGAGTTGTTAGGCTTTGTGGAGATGTTTGAGATCAGGTTATGAACCGGTGCAGCACTGAGCCACTAAGAAGCGGTTCTGTTCAAAATTTGTTGATGCTCTTAAGGCATTGGATTCTCTTTTTTGAACCCGGAACGAATCTTCTCTACTCCACAATGGTTACTCTTTTAGTAAAGTTTATGAAATTATTATAAGATTCTTTGAAGATTTCTTCTAAGATTTGGAGAGCACCTAATGCTCGCGTAGAGACCAATACAAATGAAAACGAGAAAGCTAAGCTAACTTCGTCTGTGCCGAAGTTTTTATACCCTTGCAAGTGCTCGCTTAAATATTTTCAAAAAATACTCTTTTTCCCATTTTCCTACCGATCTTTCGTATGGGAGCTATATGATATAGTCATTCGATTTGGCCAAAAATTTGTAAAACTATGTGAAAGTTTGTGAAACAAACAAATACAAAATTGCAGAATGCTATAATTAAAAACAAAAAAGTTTTTCTAACTAAGACTGTTTTTCAGACCTATCTTTTGTATGGCAGCTGTACCACATAGTTGTCCGATTTTAATAAAACTTGTTAGAATTATAACAAAACCTAGAAAAACTACAATCACAAAGTTTGAAGACGTTTCCATTGAAAAGAAAAAAGTTTTTCATACTAAAACTAGTTTTCCGACCGATTGTTCCTATGGGAGCTATGAGATATAGTCATTCTATCAGGTCGGTTCCGACATAGTAGTAGTGTGCAGCAAAAAGAAGACTCTGTGCAAAATTTCAGGTCGATAGCTTTAAAACTGAGAGACTAGTTCGCGTAGAAACAGGCAAATAGACGGACGGACAGAGCTCAATCGACTCAGCTCGTCACCCTGATCAAGAATAATATACATACATCTGTCACATAAAGTAACAAATAACAGAGTATATTTTAAGGACCAATTTCTCATCTTCTAAATAGCTACTATGTGTCAGATAAGCTTAGGTTTTGCTCCGTTATTTGTAGGCTAATGTGAGAGATGGCAGATTAGAAAAGGGCCCCAAGTTTATCTGACACATAACAGCAATCGAGGAGCTGAAAAAGGGGTAGGAACAACGGACTGCCTCATAGCTGGTATGACAAAATCTAAGCTAATCTAAACATTAAACTATACAGAGTAAATTAGATGCTGTTTCGGTTCAATTCCCTTACCTTCCACAAACCTTACACGACAACAACTGCAGCAAATGGGAGCAAGCAGGAGATGTACAACTAGAATGTTGTGGTTTGATTTTTAGTTTTAGTCTTCTCCTTTCCAATTTTTAAAGAAAATTAATTAATATAATTAATATTCAACAAAATATTCAGAATTTCCTTCATTCAATGGCTTTATCGTTCTGCTGTTAAAGCTGATCATGAACATACATACAGTATGGGGCGGGTGATGCTTACTTCTGGCTGTTACATACTTTTGGTACGAAGTGTAAAAAGTATATTGTATAATAAAACTAACATTTGATTGTGTACAAAACATTGAATGTCAGTGGCTTTAATTGAATAAACATCTAAAAAATATATAATCACTAAAAATTTATGCTATGAACAATCTAGGAATTGCATTTGGCGTTTTTGCTACTGATAGCAATGCCAGGTGGCCACCCGCTCCCCCAAGGGAACCTCCTGTATGAGGCGCATTTGTTCCCGTCCCGTAACAGTGGCCTTGTCTCCGCCGACCAGCACCGTGCCCAGCACAAGTTTTTTGCCCATCTTTTTGGTGGCCAACGTAATGCGCAGCTCAATGTTCTCCAGCTGTTCCAATCTCTGGAGTGGTATAGCTATGGTGGCCTCGTCACCTCCCCCAGCGCCATCCCATTTAGTTGAAAGGGAGGGAAAGAAATTGGGCGATTTCCAGGCATCTATATAGATGCCATGCTCAAATGCTGTAGTCTTTACATAAACCCCTGAGCTGGCTGTAGCCTCCAGTTCATCCTTGACTTTGTTGGAACACCGCATTCGTGTGGTAGTCACACGCAGTTCGAGCTTTCCACCGACAGCACTAGAAGCATTGCTGATCCCCATCTTTCGCTTCATTTCGGCGGTCATACGTTGCCAATTGTTCGCGGCAGGAGTCTGGGCTGAGTGCACAGAATCCAAAGGTTCGGGCTCAGTGGGAGGTTCACTCTCGCAAAGATCACGCACTTCAAGGGCCAACTCGACCACGCCCTTGGGTGAATTTGTAAGCTGAAAGTAAGTGGAAGCATAGGTTAATTTGTGTTTGCTTTCATTTTGGCGTCGTTTCGCATAGTTTGTCGTGTTTATTGTGGCTTTCACTGAGCACAATTAAATTGTCAAATTTGTAAGTTGAATTTCCATTCAGTTGGTTATGTCAGTCTTGGTCGGGGTCAGGTCAGTGGTTCATTGCTTACGTTATTGTTGTTGTTATTGCTGGGCGTTGATTTCGACACTGTCGTCGTTATATCTTTAATGGGCAACCACAGCTCCTCCGTGATATAAGAACCATTTCGCGAATTGAGCTTAAAAAGTTTCGGCTCGAGGTAGCATGTGACGGAACCTGTAAGCATATATGGATTGGGGTAAGTCTTAAGTATATATTGAGAAGGTTTTGATTTAGTTACCTATGTTCCTTCTCGCTTCACTGATTGTCAATGGTGGCATGGCATCCCGGGGATTATCCGTTTTCTTAACCTTGCCTTTTTCTTTGGGTGAGTCACCATTCTCAGCTTTTCCATTTTCTGCTGCTGCTGCAGAAGAGTCCACTAAACGTTGTACAAAGTTTGAGCTTTTATCCTTAAGCGAACGATATGTTTTGTTAAAACGGCTAAAGCTCTGGAAAATAGAGAAAAACTTGTTTAATCTGGGATCCAATCTCAAAAAATGCAATTTAAGCTGGTCTGGAATCAAATTTCACGAGAAAAACAACTTCAAACATAACCTAAGAATTAAATGAGCTAATTTTTCTACCCGACTATTTCAAAATGATGTTTTTATGCCCATTATTTTGCCCAGAAGTTTGCAACGCATCAAAATATTCATTTTCGACCCCATAAACTATATATATTCTTGATCAGGGAACGAGCTGATTCGATTGAGCTTTGCCCGTCCTTCTGTCTGTCTGTTTCTACGCGAACTAGTCTCTCAGTTTAGAAGCTAAAATTTTGCACAGAATCTTCTTTTTGCTGCACGCTACTAATATGTTGGAACCAACCGGATCAGATGAGTATATCTCATAGAACAATCGGTCGGAAAACTAGTTTTAGTATGAAAAAAATTTTTCTTTTCAAAGGAAACGTCTTCAAAATTAGTATTCATAAGTTGTTCATGCATTTTTATAATTTTGCCAAGTTTGATGAAAATCGGACAACTATAAGGTATAGCTGGCATACAAAAGATAGGTCTGAAAATCAGTCTTAGTTAGAAAAACTTTTTTGTTTTTTAAGGTAGCATCCTGAAATTTTGTATTTGCTTGTTTTATATGCTTTAACTCAACTCTACAAATTTTTGTCCAAATCGAATGACTATATCATATAGCTCCCATACGAACGATCGGTCGGAAAATGGGTCTTTGTGGGAAAAAAATTATATTTGAAAATATTTAAGCGAGCACTTGCAAAGATATAAAAACTTCGACGCAGACTTAGCTTTGCTATCTCGTTTATAACAATTTTAAACCAAACTCGAAACTGGATGAACAAATTTTCAAGAATTTTTGAACACTTTAGTAAAAACTTTGAACCAAAGTTATACTTATTCAAAACTTTCAATATGATTTCCAAGTCTAGTTGTTTTTTTTTCGAGTGTACTCGTAGAGTTACTTACCGCTGCGGGCAGCTCCAGTAGAGCATAAACAGTAAAGACAACAAATTGGCCGGCAAAGAGTTCTTCGGGTGTGGGAGAATCGCCGTTTGATTGAGTGTTGGTGGAGCGACGCGTTGTGAAGGCAGAACCGTGTTTCAAAGAGGGTCTACAGATACATATACACAATAACAATTAAAAGATATTAGTACAATTGTGCCTGCTGATAACGGCTTGAAGTGACCCACTTAATATCGGGCAATAGAGGAAACTTAAAGTTCTCATTAAACTTTGGCCAAGTGTTGGTTTGTATGCTGCTGTCTAGACGCTTGGTGCCGGGAAATAGTTTGACCTGAAATGGAAGAACTTGTGGTTGTGGACAATGATTATGAAATTGGCTAAACTATACGGATTACCTTTATTAGATAGCCCTGCACTATCTTAAAGCCAAACAGAGAGGGAAGATGCCGTGCCGCTATCAGATGCACATTCAGCTCCGGAACCGGCGTAGCATTCTTGGTAGCCACCAGGTTCGGTTCACTGTCTCTGCTTGACTTTTGGGTTTCGATGGTGATCTGAAAGCCAATCTCCGGCTCAAGCACCACTGAGTGACGAGAATTTGGATGCGAAGCAGGTTGTTGACCCGGCAGCAGGGATCGCAGCTTATGCATGTCGACTGCCTTCTACTCAACTCAACTCAACTGCCTGCGGAAATGCTGGGTGTTGCTGTGGTTTTCCATTCGATTGCGCAAAGAGAAGAAGCGATAATTTGTGTAATTGACTTAACACCCGTCGCCTATTTCGGTTTCTTATCTCTGACTCGCACTTCGTATTGATAAAATGTGAGCTCTCCCCACTGGAAAGTGCAATGCTAGTGGAGCGCCCACCCCCCTCCCACTCAACCTCCAACCCACCACAACCACCACCACCTGTTATAAGCTCTGAGAGCCAATCAGCTGTTCGCTTGAAGCTTTGCTCGCCTTCTCTGAATGTTGAAAGCTCATTTACTCTCTCTCACTTGTTGAATGAACCCAGTGGCGCAAATGCTCATTATTACGTCCATTATTAATGCATTACCTCTCGCCTGTGTGCATTCAAAAACCCAATACAACCTGCCTTACTTTCTTAAGAAATGGCCAAATTTTCCGCACGGTACATGAGTTTATTGAATTTTGTAATGCAGAAAGTAATGAGGTGCCGAAGTTTCTTTCGGGTCCCCATTACACAAGCGTATTCTTTTACCATATTGTAATGCAGAAATTCTCGAGCCTGAATAAAATGCAGATTACAATTTCAAAATCGCTTATGGGTGGGTAATGTGCTTACATTACAACTTAATATACCTGCAACGCATTTTGCTGCTATATAATATGGATTACTTCCTTGTAGAGTAATTACATAAATAATGGATTACAAAATTAAATAAATAAACGCTCCAGTAATGTGGTTATTTTTTGTTTAATTTTTCATTTATAAATTTTATTATTCAAAATAAAACCAAAAAAATAACATTGTTTTTTAACTTTTAATTATAATTTAATAATATAAACGAAAAAAGGAACAATATTTTTTGTTTCGCCAGCCGCCCTTTTTGAACGCGAAAACAGTTCCTTATGGTAGCGATGTAGCTCTTGTTGGTCAAGCGTTCGGTCTTAATAGCATCTGTTAATTAAAAATTATTAATTTGTTGTCATCGAAAATCAAATTAATATGATTTATACATACCAGACAGAGCATCGTTCAACGCTTTGAACTGTTTAAATGGTTCTTTCCCATTTAGGCCACAATTTACGTCCTCACAACACAAGAATTGCACAAAAGTGCCGCGCGCCGCGTGTGTATCGAATACGAAAATCATCACACAGATGCAATTATGCATTAGTATTTACACACATTAACGCTGTACACACAAAAGGAATAGGCATAGACAAAAAAACCGAACGAAAAGAACGCGTGCCAGGCACAAAACGAAAAATGCAAAAAACGAATGACGAAAATCGTTTCATGAGTAGAGGGGAAGGGGCGTACAAAAACGAAGTCAACAACAGCTCGGTGCTTTTGTGCGAGAATTCGTTTTTATTTTGGCCATTACAAATGCGCTGAAAAAAATCTCATAGGTAATGCATTACATTGTGGCTCGTACGTAATGTATTATTTCGACCGACTACATTCAGCCCAGCGCCACTG